>OZ025294.1:239133351-240501946 GCA_964019185.1 Maratus speculifer | reverse complement strand
TTGGATTACCCAGTATATATTTTAATTTATGTCCATGCATAACATTGAACGGATACTCTGATTTTCATAATCTTTTTTGTTGGAAAGAGCATGTTCCAGTGGTGGTTCCTAACTGATTTTATCAAGATCTGCAAATGGCAAACTGCTATGCGTGTTTGTTATTTTTCCGAACAACTAAGGATCTTTTATTGTTTTTGTGAACGTTGGCTAATCATTACAAAGTTTTAATATGTTGCTGAAGTACACAATATTACTATACGTTCTTAAATAAGCTGTCTATTAGAAACTGCAAAGTATTTTGTACAAAGGAATAAAAATTTCGAAGAGAATTCTCAGTTATGCGTCACAATGAACAATGTTTGTAACCATTTGGATCAAAATGAAAATGGGTAACAATAAAGAGTTACTATAATAAACAGTCTATTTTGCAAAAGCACTTTTTCTAAATTGTGCTCACTAGTGTGCAATGTAACTAAATAAATAAACAACGTTAAAGAGCACAAATATTGTAAAATAAAAGATGTTAAAAGCATACAGCCGTTTCGGGACTTCTAAAGTCCCATCATCAGTGCTATAAAAGTGTAAAACGTAAAAGAAGTCACATCGTTAATTAAAATAAAATAAACAGTGCATAAGAGCTCGCCGCTAAGGCGAACTGATCATGAAACGTCGCAAAGCAACAGTAAAAAGTAAACTGGCACGCGCACCTAGAGGAGACCAATCATGTTACTTCTCGCTGGACGAGTCCAATTCAAGGAGAAAAAGGAGGGGGGAAGGGGGAGTGACATCACAGGAATGGAAACCAGACATCAGAAAATCTTGGAGTACTGGACATGTCATTAACCAAATTACTAGAGTTTTTCCATATGTGAAAAGCTTCCCAAAAGTCCAAATCATAAACAGATGAACAATGTTGTATTAGTGAGGCTTCGGAGAATTTAAAATTGTGACTATTTGACCAGCAATGGTTGGCGATAGCAGAACGTTTTATTTCACAATTTTTAACATTTTTTTCACAAATAAAACGTTCTGCTATCGCCAACCATTGCTGGTCAAATAGTCACAATTTTAAATTCTCCGAAGCCTCAATAATACAATATTGTTCATCTGTTTATGATTTGGACTTTTGGGAAGCTTTTCACATACGGAAAAACTCTAGTAATTTGGTTAATGACATGTCCAGTACTCCAAGATTTTCTGATGTCTGGTTTCCATTCCTGTGATGTCACTCCCCCTTCCCCCTCCTTTTTCTCCTTGAATTGGACTCGTCCAGCGAGAAGTAACATGATTGGTCTCCTCTGGGTGCGCGTGCCAGTTTATTTTTTACCGTTGCTTTGCGACGTTTCATGATCAGTTCGCCTTAGCGGCGAGCTCTGATGCACGGTTTATTTTATTTTAATTACCGATGTGACTTCTTTTACGTTTTACACTTTTATAGCACTGATGATGGGACTTTAGAAGTCCCGAAACGGCTGTCTGCTTTTAACATCTTTTATTTTACAATATTTGTGCTCTTTAACGTTGTTTATTTATTTAGTTATATATAAGCACAAAGTACAATCCTCCCCCCCTTCTTAGTGTGCAATGTAATTATATTAGTTTAATAAGTCAGTTTTATGTATATGTATGTATATATATATATATAATACCATTAAAAGTAGACAAGATTCACCAATGGATTTTATCAATAAAACAATAAACCATAACGAAGAATTAAATTGAATTATAGTAAACAATATTAACCATTGAATTTAATAACTTATAGCACATTGAACATGGAAGGAAAAAAGAATAATATGAATACAAATGAAATTTGTAGAACCAAAGCAGAATCTTCAGGTCCCAAATACTTTGGAACTACAAATGGAGTGTGTGGTTTCATCTTCGTATTTGCCATGAAAAAGCAAAACAATACGAATTTGGGACTACCATCACACAAAAACCAAATTATTAAACAAGGAACAGAGATATTTTACAAAAAGGAGTTGAAAGTAAGTAAAAATAATAGTTATCCATAACAAACAAAAAAGATAAAGCTGAATGGAAATATAATTGAACCGGAAAAATAATTAATAATCGATATTAACATAAAATTAAATTAATAAAATGATTAAAATTAGAATTAAGAGATAACATTCATATTAACATATAACTTAAAATACATTATTGTTACTTAAATCAGTAACATTTATAGTGACTTTACATGGTAAAAACTCATCATCTTAATATAGGATAATAAAAATTAAAAAATAAAATAAAATAAAATAAAATAAAATAAAATAAAATAAAATAAAAAAATAATAAAAAAAATAATAATAATAGTAATAATATTATTAATAATAATACCAAAAATTATATCAATAACATTAAAAATAATTTGATAATTAAAATATAGCTATTTAACTATAGATATAACTAGACAAATATCCATATATTGGTGTAAATTAAACAGTTTAAAAATTATGTTAAAATAAATAACCCTCTCTCAATTTTTTTTAATATAAATAATTAACCTTTGCGTTTTTATCCAGACAACACCACCCTCCTCCGCACTCTAACATCTACCCACCCAACCAACCTATATATATTTTTTTATTACTTTTTAACATTTTTAATTTTTTATTATTTTTTTATTTTTATGTTTTATAATTTTTTTATACATTTTTTATGCAAAGAATTAATTATAAGATCATGTAATATCTAATTATAAATTAAAGAATATATGAATTTTTTAGGATAACCATTATTTATAGCACCATATACAAGCTTTTTAATATTAGTATTAATTAAATGGGAAGAACATAGACATTTTTTTCTATATAAATGGTTAAGTATTATATTACGATATACAGAATTATGAAGACATGATTTAAAATTAGTAAAGGTATTAACTTTAAAATTAAATTCTTTCCTTTTGTCATAAATATCAGTTATAAATTTGTTCTCTTTTAATATAATTTTAATATCTAAGAAATTGATTGTATTATTAAAAAGTAGGTTTTTTGAAAGTTCTAGATTAGAAGGATAATCAACAGGGAATTGAGATATACAGGTGTTAGCAGTATCAATTAAAATTACATCATCTATATATCGATATAAATGTATTGTATTATTTAAATAATGACGTTCATAGTAATATAAGTATAAGTCAGATAATACACTGGATGTACTACCACCTTGTGGTATACCAACATTTTGAATATATATATTGTTATCATGCATGATAAAATTATTATAGATAATGAAATTAGTTAAGGTATGAAAATAATCAGAATCGATATTATGTGATATATCCAACTCGTGTTGATATTTTTTAAAAAGCTCATTTATGATATTATGTAAATCCGATAAATCGATATTATTAAATAAAGCTTTAAAATCGTAGGTAGTGATATTTTTTATACATTTAAGATTTTTCATGATATGGACCAGTTCATAACTATTTTTTATGCAATGTGTATTATCACTTTTTTTTGTAATATTATATATTTGATTAAGAATTACTAATAGAAGTTTGTTAGTAGCATTATTATAAGTATTGTAACCAATTGTAACAGTTCTGAATTTAACAGGATGCTTATGAAATTTGGGTATAAGGACTAAATAAGGATATTTAAAGTTAGTAGGGTTAATGTCTAATAATTTATAGAATCCTTTAATTTTACGATTATTGGCAAGTAAGTTATCATTAATTTTTTGGAATGTGTTATTATTAGATATATTAGATTTAAGCAGTTGATGATAATAAGATTTACAAATAATTGCATAATTATTTGGAGATTTATCAACATAAGTTATTACAAAGTTTTGTTGTAATTTATTGATTTGCTTATATATATATATATATATATATATAATACTTGTGATATTTTGTGGGATTTTTTATGTGGATTCTCGATGTCACATTTAGAAAATCAAAATCAAAAACTCCAGTTTTTCCAAACAAAGAGAACAAAATCATTCATACGAATTGAATATTTCCAACTGAACGAAAAATTACCCAGGCCGGGAATCGAACCCGGATACTTGGCTTACAAGGCCAATGCTTTAAATGTTAAGCTAACAGGGCGATAACTGCCTGGGATTTTTCGCTCAGATAAACTTATTGGCCGTAACATCTGGTCTGTCATTTAGACAGCTCGGCAGAATTAGCCGCAGGTAATGGAACTCCATAGAACGATGGATACGTAGATAGAGATAGATGGTAGTAGTTTTAACACAATCTAACTGATTGGTAAAGTTATCATACGAATTGAATATTTCCAGCTGAGCGAAAAATTTTCCAGGCCGGGAATCGAACCCGGATACTTGGCTTACAAGGCCAATGCTTTAAATATTAATCTAAAGCTGTTTAAATTTTTTCGCTCAGTTGGAAATATTCAATTTGTATGATAACTTTACCAATCAATTAGATTGTGCTAAACTAATAGTAAAATCATTCATCTCAATAAAATTCATCTTACCAATAAATAAATGTAATAAAAAAATAAAAATTTAACTATTTGATTCAATTATACTAATTTTGTATGAACATTTGAAAGAACTTTTAAATTCAATTTCTAATGTACTTTTTTCATTGCAAAGAATGGATGAGACAATCAATTTAATTTACAGGAACTCAAATGCCAATAGAGACACCGGAAAGTCGATTAGATTTAAATTTTTATTGCAAAGTCTAAAGAAACTTGATCTGTACAAATATCTACTATACTACTTTATTTTTGTGTAGATTACAGGAGATAAACTATAATAATTTAATAATAAACGAAAAATTTTCAATAACGTGTATAAACACAGGATTTCATTTGATGTATAAATGTTTTATTTATGGGGATCGGTTTTGCATTTAATATTTATACTTTTGAAATTATTCATCACAACAAGGAAAAAAAAATAAAACAACCTAATATAGTGGGAATCATTCAACACATTTTATTACTGAAATTAAAATAATGTGTGCATAGAAATTTCTGAAAACTCAATAAACTCTACCCACATCCATTTTGTGTTGTTCTTTTATACACCATACTATTTTCAAACGCTTGCGTCTTACAGTGGCATATGCGCTATATTTGTCTAAGATAATATTGATGACAACCACTGATTAAAATGAACTTGTTTTTAACTTTGTAAAATTGTATAGGGGAGAAAGAGTAATAAATATTCTAAAATTACAGGATTTCTTTGAATATGTTAATGTTAGGAGCAGGAAATTTGAAAAAAATTAAAAAATAAATAAATAAACAAACGAATAAAAGTGTGAAATGAATTAAAAGTGCTCTAAAAACCTTCTTAATTACAATTTCATTGAAACTGCTAAGGTTAGAAAGGTATAATTCAAAACGGAAGTAATTTTTAAGACGGACATTTTCACTTAGAACTGTTTCCGAAATTTAAAAGGATAAAATGAGAGGAAAACGTTCTAAAATCACGATCACTTTGAAACTACAAAACCGATTTCAAATATGTCAGTATATGGTAATGTCGGATTATTCATTTATGAGGCTAGCGTACGTTTGTAAAAGTATAGTCCGGCAACTGATACTCGAGCGTGAAATTGCAACCTATCTGTCGTTTTCCGGACATTCAAAAATATGATTGTGCCACCTTGAATCTGGGCTTCATGTAATAATTTGTTACGGTTATATGGTTACTAGCTTAATGTGGTCAGCTGGTGAGTGCAAATACGGGAGTTAGATTTGGAATGAGCCGATTAGCCAAGTCTTGTCCCAGTGTTTGAACAAGGCAAATTTTCAGCCCTTTAATTTAAACCTTTCACCTTTTTTTGTGACGTTTATTAAGAGAAGAAATAGTTTCTGCGGCCTCGAAGCGTGCTTTTGCTATTAAATATACACACTTAAATAAAAGAATTTCGAAGATAGATAAATACATTTAACTATTACAGTGCTATTTATTGTTTATAGTGTTTTCAATGATCTTAGACTATGTTAGGCGTAAGCAGACTTCTTGGGTGAGATTTTCTTTATGTAAGTTGAGTTTTAAAGTTAGTAAATTTACATTTAGTTAAAAAGAGCCATTCTTAATCTAGATTTCCTAGTTCCATTGCATCGCCTTTTTTATATTGTTTTAACAAACTTGAGTTCTGACTGTCACAAATGGCGCCCGAATTTTTCACAACTCACGGTGGTTAGACATTGTTGCGATACCTTATTTCAATGGTGAACAAGAGCCTACCTTCAACCAGGACCTCTACCTACGTCCCGAAACTGTACGACCCTCTTGCGCGAAGCGCTGTCGCTGCTAAGAGGCTGCGAGCCCCGTCAAACGCCTTTATTTACGAGCTGTATGCCTTAAACTCTAAATAGAAAAAGTAAAAAAAAAAAAAAAAAAAAAAAAAAAAAAAAGAGAGAGAGAGAGAGAGAGAGAGAGAAATTGAAAAAGGACAAATTTAAAAGCGAAAGTAGACAAATTAAAGACACTGAAAAGCGGTAAGTGGGTGGGTGGGGCGATGAAACAAGCGAATTACTGAGCCTACGTCCCGAATATATTTGTCTCGGACGGTGGTTGGGGGTGGGCGGGTGGGTCAACTGCTGCGGTGAGCGGCCTATCTTTGTCTACGACCCCTACCTACAATCCTGAACAGTATTATTAAATATTTTTAGGGCGAAATTCCCAGTTAGGAAATTATTCCTTATGCATTCCTGAATTGAAACAAAAAAAATTCATCTCCATATCTAAAAATCTGACAGAGACATTCAAATCCAAAATTCGTGACTTACACCATTTAACCATGCCTCTAAAAGAAACGATTTTGAATCATTTTGAAAGCAAAAAAGTGGCCATATACAAATTGTCCGTTATGAAATGTCAATTTAAGACAGTACTTCTCATTTGGACATAAAAAAGCTTTTGATTGTTGTTTTCAGAAGACCCTTTTGATGAATCTAACCTTCCTCAAATATATAGATTTACTAGAGTTTTATTTGAGGTAAACTGTAGTCCATTCTTGTTAGCAGCCACAATAAAACACCACTTAAAGAAATACATAAAAAAATATCCATAAACTGTCGAGTTTTTAAATAAAAATATTTATGTAGATGATGTCATTGGAAGTCAATCCTCTGTCGAGAAAGCCTTATCCACTACATTAGAGTCTATAGATATTTTTAAAGGAGCTAGTATGACATTACATAAGTGGCACACTAATTCAAAATCCTTAAAAGAATTATGGAAAAATAATGATGTAATTTCTAGTGATAATTTGGAAACATCTGAAACAGAAAATGTTCCTTACAAAGTTTTAGGAATAGCATGGAACAGTCTAAATGATTTTTTGTATTTTGACACTCGTGAATTAGCAGCATTTGCTTCTAAAAGAATTGACACAAAGAGGTATATTTTGCAAGTTTTGGGTCGAGTGTTTGATCCTGTTGGTTTTTTAGGACCCTTCACATTAAGAATAAAATGTTTGCTGCAAAAAATTTGGTTATTAGGCATAGACTGGGATGACGCCATCCCAAAAGATTTAATTTCTCTTTGGAAAGACTGGTGTAGTGAAATTCTTCAAATATCTGAATTTTCTATTCCTCGACATTATTTTTTTGAAATTCCAAACGAGAAAATTGTCAATTTGCAGTTGCATTTATTTTCCGATGCAAGTACAATATCCTTTGGCACAATTGCCTATTTACGTGTACATACCTCTGAAAAAGACATTCGAACAGTTTTCGTAGCTTCTAAAAACAGAGTGGCTCCTTTAAAAACTCTCACTTTACTCAGACTGGAATTGATGGCTGCATTATGTTCAGCTAAATTAAGCTGCAGCATTTTGAAGGCGCTACGTCTAAAAATACCATGCATTTATTGGACGGACTCAAAAATTACATATTTTTGGATTAAAGGATTACCTGAAAAATTCAAACCTTTTGTGCGAAATCATGTTGAAGAAATTCGTAAGCTGACATCCCCTTCTGATTGGCATCATTGCCCAGGGGCAGACAATCCCGCAGACCTTGTCTCAAGAGGAGCAAAAGTGCATGCAGGAATTGCCCCCACTTTGACAAAAATTAGATTTCGATATTGGATTTCGAAAGGAAGACAGTTAGTGAAAAGCCTCATTAAAAAGTGCCTCGTTTGTCAAAAATATCCTTGTAAACCTGCAGACCAAATCACAGCCCCTCTACCTAAAGATAGAGTGAATGAAGCTCCCCCATTTTCAATTTCTGGTTTAGATTTTGCGGGATCTATTTACATGAAAAACTTCAGTGAAATTAAAAAATCTTACATTGTTTTATTCACCTGCGGAGTCACCAGAGCTTTACATTTAGAACTTGTTACCGACATGACTACAGGTTCTTTCTTCCTTGCTTTTAGACGATTCTTAGCTCGAAGAGGAAATTGTAAAGTCATTTATTCAGATAACGCGAAGACATTTAAAAAAGCTAAACAAGAAGTCGATAATTTATACGATGTCATTTCCAACAATCTCTTTTTGAAATTTCTTGCAAGAGAAAGAATCGTTTGGAAAAATATCATTGAAAGAGCTGCATGGTGGGGAGGCTTCTACGAAAGACTTGTGAAATCAGTCAAGGAGTGTCTACGAAAGATTACTGGAAAAGCTCGTTTGAGCTATGAAGAAATGTCGACATTATTGGTTGAAGTGGAAGCTATCCTCAACTTGCGTCCTTTGATATATGTGTATAACGAATACGATGAACCTCATTCTCTCACTCCAATGGATTTTTTAAAATTTGGTAAAGAACTTTCACTCCTTATTAAAGTTTACGATGTAATTGAAAATGGTTCAAAAAGATCTGCACTTCTCAAAAGAAAAAGATATCAATCACTACTACTAAAACAACTTTGGTCGAAGTGGAAAAAACAATATCTTCTAGATTTAAGAACATTCTGTTCATCAAAAAATCCCAATTCACATACACCACTAAAAGTGGGTGATGTTGTCTTAATCGAAAGCGATTTGAAAAATAAACTTTTCTGGAAACTTGGCAGAATTCAGAGAGCGATTCCAGGTAGAGATAACAACATTCGCTCATATGAAATAAAAACAGCCAACGGAGTGCTAAAAAGCTCTGTCCAGCATTTATATCCTTTAGAAATTATAGACTGATGAACATTGATAGACTTTATTTCTTTTTTATCTCTTTTAGAACTCTAAAAGTTTTCTTTCTTTTTAGCTTTACTGATTACTTTAAATTCAGTATTATCTGAAAGTTAGTATAAGTAAGCATATTTAAATGTCTGAAAAAAAAGTCATTTTTATGGTGCTAATTACAGGTAATATTTTTCATTTACTATATTGTTTGAATTTTATACTTTTTTGTTTGAAATTAATTGATTTTGTTAGAAATTTTGTTAGACTATTTTGTTTAGAATTAATTGATTTTGTATTTGAAATTGATATTTGTATTTGAATTTTGAAATTGTATCAGATTATTGAACCACTGATATGAAAATTGTATTAGATTATTGAAAACACTGATATGAAAATTTTAATTTGCATAATAGAATTTTATTGATGAACTCTGTAAGAGTTCAGGTGGGGAGTGTGAAGAAAAATAATAACAGTTAGATTGGCGCTACACGCTATGCAATTTCTTGATTTCAACTTCCACTTTTAGAACACTCTGATTTTTGTAAACAGAGTGCAGCCGATACATTGCTTTGAATTAGAATGATTTGATTTCGGTAAAATGTGTGGCAATTAATTTGAAAATAGATATGAAAGTGGAGAATTGTGTCTCCCAATAATTTTTAAGTTTTGTAAATAGTGTATAAAGAATTGTAAATACTTATTTTTATCTTATTAAACGTTTTAGTTAAAGAAAAGTTCAGCGAAGAATTTACTTGTTTCGATTTTCACTTATGATATGCATTGTGGATTTATTCGATACACATTTGAATTTAGAATGTTTTTATAGATTAGTTATGATTACATATTCGAAATATGATTTACTCGACCTTGAAAACTTCGAATGAAACCTTGAGTGGATGATGAAACACATAGTTTTTTTTTTTTTTTCAATTAGAAGCCACTTTTTGTTTAAAACTGTAAATGTGTTTTTCTACATATTTTGTTTCACATTTCTTGTTTATATATTAATAATTCAAGAATAGTTAAAGAAATAAAGTTCAAATTCGGAGCTTGTCTTTTTTTTTCTTACATCAATTTTGTTTCGACAAATTTGAAAAAATATTTACTTTTGAACATACGATTGCATCATTTTAAAAATAAACATTGTTAATATTTTTGAAATTGATATTTAAAAAATCCTGAAATAAAACTAAAATTATATTTTCCTCTTTAAATAAATAAAAAAATATGAAATTCAATAAATACTGTTTCGAATTATAATTATTTTAAATTACTGCACTTAAAAAACATTAATGAGTTAATTTTTTTTAACTTTATGAGAAATTTTATGATGTAGTTTTGTCCGCAAATTATATGGTTAACCATCACATAAAATAAAAAAATCAAAATTCTAACTCAATAAATATATTTTTTAAATGTTTCCTAGAACTCTTAAAGTAACATTTTTCTTGAATTGCACGCATTTCAATTTGTGTCTAATCCCTTAAAATCTGAAGAATTATTTAAATGGCCATAACTCTGGTAGTTTTGCAGGTATGAAGATGCTATTTTTTGTGTTTAATTCAGAAATGAATGAGTAATGTTTTCCAAATTTGAGTTTTTTTATTCTACAGCGGCTGTATAATAATTTAATTTTCGTATTTTTTCAAATAGCCCCCCCCCCCCCCTTCAATGGAGTGTCACCTTATGACATGATATTTTGCACATTTTTTATGAGTTTTTGCAATTGGAAGTATGGTTTTAGGAGCAATATTTAAGACGTTTGATATCTATTGTTGCGTATTGTTTCGCCTATTGTTTCGACAATTATGACTCACCCTGTATCTAAATCTCTTAAATTGTAACAATTTAAGTCGAAATTTCCTTCTGCTTACGTATTATTCTCTATTTAGATTGATTATGTCGTCATTTTGTAAAGGATGTTTTTGCAAATGTTTTAGTACAATACTTTAGTGAAAAACCTTTCCTTCTATTTTCGCATTCTGGGTTTTGTATCTGGATTTTACGAAAAATATGCTCGTAGCTGAAAAGCAACTTCAAAGCCAGACTTTATTCTTCAAACATTTTCCTAATTCCACATGAAAAGAGAATATTCGAAGTTCAGCTTTAATACAGAATTTAAAATAACATATACCGAACTTTCGTCTTCAGCAAGTGATGTAGAAAAATGAACGTTTCATAGAATTCAAGCCATTCCCAATATATAAATATATATCTGTATATATGTATGTTTAACATTGTCAGAAAAATTCGTATTTCTACACTAAATTAATCGCATTTTTTATACAAATAATTTCCGTACTCCCAGTAAACATACTTTCTCATCATTTCTTTCCAGAAGTTTGAAAAAGGGAGGGAAATTCCATTTTTACCTTGCACGCATGCAGATTGGCTGTATTAAAACCAAAGTTAGAACTTATTTTTAAAATGAAAGACCGAAAATTCAATAAATTAGAATTCCTAACTTATTTAAAAACAAATAAATGAAAATAAGGCTTTCGAATTTAATAAAGTAGCAATCTTTCATTCATATTGTCTACTTACTCGGAATTTATTTTTTTGGGGATACTAAAATAATTTTTTTATGTAAAATATATTCTAAACGCAAGCATTTAAAAAATACAACTGATAAAGTTAAAAAATTGATTTCATTCAAAAAAGCAAACATTTCTTCTTGAATTTAATTCAAAATACAATATTCCTATTTTATATCTAACAATCAAATTATGTTACAATGAGAAATTATTTGGCGGCAGTACAACATAAATTAATAAAAAATAACTTTTAATGCGCAAAGCACTTTATATCTTATGGCGAACTAGTTTTAGTAGCCATAGTGTACCTTTTGCGATAAGAAATAAAGTAATTTAGTGCTTTAAACTTTTTTTTTTATTATTAATCAAACTATCTTTTATTAAATATGTGTCTAATACGTAATAATTTTTATTCTCTGTTATTCTATAAGTGAGAACACCAACTATTATTTCAATATGTAGAAATGTCCTTGCAATTAAGTTGAAATTTATAAGCTCTGAACATGAAATTTAACAAGCCTTAGCGAAAAATTCTTACCATTTGATGAAAAAAAAAAAAAAAAAAAAAAACCTGTGTTATCTTTATTTTAAACTTAACTTCTGCCAAGTGCTGGCTGGCCAAAATGTTAAGAAGTTCGATTCAAAACACGCGGTCCAGGTTCTAAACTAATAGACCCGGAGGCAGCAGCACAAATAATCACCTCACCAGTTAAGAGATGAAATTCTAAAATAAGTTAATATATGTGTTTTCGGTAAAAATTGTTAATCTAAGGAAGTTGTTCCTCAAACAGATTTTAGCACGGGTCTCAAAGGTACGAGTCAATGATTTTCATAATCATCACACCCAGAGAAAAGAACTGATTGAAACCACAAAACATGTTTTGTTGAGTACATTTTGGTTGCTTCAAGTGATATTTTTTATTAAAATAAAAAATCGGTTTTGTTGCTGAAACAAAAAAATATTGTTAACACTCTTATAAAATTTTAACAAAATTTCATCAATTTTATTTAAGTCTTACTGAAGTCTTGTATTTTCAATTTGTAATTCCAACAAAATTTTGTTGTTTTTGCAAACTTTAAATTTTTGTACAATAAACTCTCGCACGTAATTTTGTGTAAATTGACTTGTATAGCTATGAAGGATTAACATTATTTTTGGATGATAAAAATTTTTCAAACTGAGATGGATTAACGATGTTATTATTACGTTATTATGCATTTCGGATGAAAATTGTGGACAGAAAATTGAAAAAAAAATTCAACAATATTATTTTGCTTATTTAAACGAAATTTCCATTGA
Organism: Maratus speculifer; assembly: GCA_964019185.1. Lineage (NCBI taxonomy): Eukaryota > Metazoa > Arthropoda > Arachnida > Araneae > Salticidae > Maratus > Maratus speculifer. The sequence goes on along the minus strand of OZ025294.1, from coordinate 240,489,039 downwards.
ACCATATTGATACGGAAAGATTTGTTGGACCAAACAAATTTTTTTTGATTCAACAAAATTTTTCTCTGGGTGCATGTAGTAGACTAGGAGGTGGCAGCACAAATAATCACTCATCAAGTTCACAGACGAAATTCCACGATTAGTTAAATCTCGATTAGCATATTAAAACGAAATCAGTCTGCCAAGTCATATCTTGGCGGAAAACATCTGAAACCCGATTTTAGATATTGACTCGCAAGTTTGTTGTATTCAAAGGCATGAAAACATAGAGGACTAGGATTTGGAAGACCGATTGCGTTTTAATATGCGAATTCTGAAATTTCAGCCGTGAACCTCGATGAGGTGATTGTCTGTGCTGCTGCCCACGGTCTACAAATAGATACGCGAAAGAAAGAGAGGCATATATTTTTTATAAAACACCTTTATTGAGATTCAGTAAATTTTTAGTCTTAGAACGGAAAAAAAAAAAAAATCTTCAATTCTCAGATATATATCGGAAACAGTGCTACCAGGACTATTTCTATGAATTGGAGAAAATATTTCTGAAAGTGCAAGGAGTATTATTAACTATTTGGAAAAAATAGATGTTCTCGGTAGAGAATTGGGAAATCTAAAGCATATCTGAATCTTTTCATTGGTTGAATTTCGCAATAAATTGGTTTATTTTATTCGTTTCCTGATTGGTCCAAGTTTAATGTACAAAAATGGAATACTTCTGTTTCTTATTTTATTCGTTTTCTCATTAGTCCAAGTTTAATGTCCAAAAATAGAATACCTCTCTTGCCACGATGACAAAAAGAGTAATTAAAAATTAAAAAAAAATAATAAATTAGCAACAAATTGTGATAGAGATTTCAAACAAATTTCATTAAAATGTGTATTTTTTTCTTTGCGCAACGGTGTAAAAATTTAAAATGGTCGATATTTTGAAGTTGAAAAATTTGCATTTCCGAAAATTGTAAAACTGAAATTTCATTTGAAATTTGTTTGTGATGGGTCCAGAAATATTAACGTTTAATCCATGTCGTACATAATATCAGGCGTTCAGAAGTCAGTCTGATTAACTCCACCAAATAAAAATCCACATTTTAAATAGTTAAAGTTGTCTATCTTTAATCTACTGTTTTTTTTTATCATTGGTCTAGGACTGTTAATGTTTAATACACGGCGTATGTAATATATGACTTGTTATAATCATCCTAAAAATGATGTTTATTATTATTATTATTAATTTAAAAATAGAGTTTATTTATAAGTCTTTAAAATTTGAGTTTTTGAAAATATCATTTTCCAAATAGTCGTTGTAATTTGTTTAATTACAATTTTTTTTTTCAGTGTTGGATAATATAAATGTAAAAAAGTAGTTCTATATATGAAACTGTTCAATGAACATTCATTGCATTAAGAACTAGATAATCTGTTGACCAAGGGCCTCAACAATAGCTATGGAAGTCACACTTCTATTTAAAATTAAATTTATTTTATATTTTGAAACCGCCAACCCGCATTTTTATTTCCTTGATATTAGTACCCATATTATAAATGTTAAACGTATCTGTGCGTAACGCATACGTCAATCTGCGAATGGCAACATTTAAAATTTGAAATGAAATTTCGTTTTGCAGTTTTAGCTACTGCAAATTTTAAAACTTCTAAATGTCGCACATTTAAAATTTTTTCAACGTTGTACAAGAAAAAGAAATGTTATTTTAAATACAGTTTGTTCGAAAGTTGTATCTCAATTTATTTTTGAAGTGATTTTTTAAAATAGTTTTTAATACCTTGCAATCGTGGCAATATAAGTACTCCATTTGTGTTTAAAGGAAAAGAAAAGTAGATTTCTGTATCTTTTTGTTGCCATTTTCTCATTAAAAAAATTGAAAAAAAAAAAAAAAAAAAAAAAAAAAACATTGAAATTAAAATACGTACTATGTAAAGAATACCGTTTGTTATAAAATCTGGTTAATTTTTGTTCTTATTTTACTTTTATTCATCAATTAAATGTTTCTTACAAGGGAACCTTTTTGGTGCTGCAACACCAAAAAAGGTTCCTTTGTTATATTAAAAGCAAAGTTTCAAACAGTCTCAGGAGATATAATGCATATGCGTCATAAGGAAAAATACGGTTACTTACACTGATACTTCAAGGTACTACCGTTTCTTTTACTTTCTACAAAAACTTTTTTATTGTATGATGGACTCTAATCCTTCACTCCCCCCCCCAATTCCACCTGTTGTATGATATTTTTATAATATAACTATTCATAATTTTCAGTATATTAAGTGTTTTATCTAAATTAATTTAAAATTGTCTATTGAAATAATGACGTTAATAATAAGTTTGGAAGATTGATTATTCGATTAGTTAGCCGTTTCGGGTTCGAATTTTTTTCAATTTTGAGCGAAAAATTACTTTTAGGTTAATAATGTTAATACTAACTACCAAATAAATTTACTGAAGTTTAACAAATATGTCATTGTCTGAAATCTAACGAATGTAGTCAATTTGCATACTATGTAATTAATTTTCATATGAAAATAGACTAAGGAAGAGTGTTTGGAAAATATCGATTTACAACAAAATTTAACAGACATGAAAACATTTCAGTATTTTTTGCGTTTTATCACACATTATTTCTTCAGAAAAGCAACAAATATTGTTAATATAAATAGTGAAATTTATGTTTAGAATTGCCAACGATGCAAAGTGAAATGAGTAAATTATTATTATTATTATTATTATTATTATTATTATTATTATTATTATTATTATTATTATTATTATTATTATTATTGCTATGATTATTACTAACTGTCAGACCATAAATGAAATCACATTAATAAATGTATAGACTTATACTGACATTATTATGCGTAGATAGTAGTAAAAGTAAATGTTAAGGTAGAATAACACTCAGTGAAAAAAACGTGAACTATTAATGGTACGAAAGACCCCCAACAGGTTAAAAGATTATTCTGATAAATACTCCTTTAACTCTTTCGGGTACGATTTTTAGAAAATATTACTTTTACATTAATAACAATAACACTAGCTGTCCAAATAGATTAATTAGTGTTTAACGAATATTTCATTGTCTGAAAGATAACGAATGTTTCTGTTTTGGGTACTATTCAATTGATATTCATATGACAACAGACTAAGGAAGAATCTTTGGAGGTACAGTCAAACCTCGTTAGCATGAACACGCTTAACGTGAACTACTTTTTACATGAACTGATTTCACAGTCCCCTATAAAGACGAATACAAAGATTTGATACTGATAACATGAATTACTGTTAATATGAACAAAATTTTGATTCCCCTTTGAAGTTTATGTTAACGATGTTCGACTGTATTTAGAAAATATTGTATTACAATAAGGTTTGTTTAACTTATATTACTACTTTCTAATACTTTTTACCTTTTATTACATACGGTTCTCTGAGGAAAGTAACTTTTATTTTAAATTTAAAGAGTGAAATATATGTTTAACATAAAAGAATCGCAAACGGTGCAAAGAGAATTAAACAAATAATAATAATAATTATTATTATTACGAAATGCCTAAACATATATGAAGTCAGATAGTAAATGCATAAACACATGCCAACATTACTACATGTAAATACAGTAGAATCCCGCAAATTCGGATCCCGTTAATCCGGATCTCCGCATAATCCGGATCAATCTAATCAGTTTCTTTTTTCAAAGCTTGATCGAATCGAAGCGATCGGCAAAATTTCGATAACATTATTTAATTTTCGTATTCTAAATTAAAAGATCGTTTCTGAAATATTTTCGGAAGAATACTCCAATCTTTTTCATTTAAACTCTTTGATGTTACCTTTAAAAAGAAAAAAAAAACATGCATCACTTAAGGTTTGCAAGCAGGTTATTGAGAGTACTCTCCGAAAGTCGTGGAAGAATTTATGGTCTACAAATTGTGATTTCTTGAATAACAAGCAAACTTAAAACAGTAGGAAAAATAGGCGAAAATGAAAAGGAAAAAAAAAAAAAAACCTGATGGTTCTGAGACGTTGATAACACCGACATTAGCAATTGAATGAATAAAAAAATAATGAAGTTTACGCCTCAGTTACAGATGATGAAATAATCACTTTATATACAGCTGAAAAAGTTGAAAGTGAAGATGATTCAGACGAAAACACCATTATCAATGATGATCAACCAAAAGTTGTTAGCCATAATAAAGTAACAAATCATTTATAACAATTAATGGTTTTTTTTAACATCAGATGGAGACTACACCCAATAAACTAAGTATGCTCAAGCGGATGCGTGACCGTGCAGCCCATAAAAGTTTTACAAAACTAGCACAGAAAAAGATTTTACAATTACAAAAAAGACATTTTGTACTGTCTGTAGATATTCAGTATGTTTAATATAAAGGTAATTCTTATTTCATTTTTTCTCATTCTCCGAATAATCCAGATTTTCAATAATCCGGATTGGGTGTGGTCCCAATTAATCCGAATTATCGGGGTTTTACTGTACTAACAAAAGTATTTCTTAAAACAAAATAATGCTCCACCAAAAGACATGTACTATTAATAGTACACCAGACCCGAAAAAGTTAACATGTTCGCTGCCGCTCACGCGTTAGTGCGTGATATGGCGCCAACGTTAAGGGGCCACTCACGCGCCAGCGCGTGATATGGGGTGATGTCCAATAGCCAGTCACACGCTGGCGCGGGAAAATCTTTCACTGATTCTTTGTTATAAGAAGTTAATCGGCTTCTGGGAAAAACCCACATCTACAGTGCGGCATTAACTATCATCACATCTTCACGTAAGCGGCAGCGAACGTGTTAATAATTATTGATAAACCTAATTGTTCGAAACATTACAAAGTTATCTACTTGAACTCCTCCCATAATTTCTGAATCACTATGCCACTGCCGGCATCTCCATCTTCTCTGGCGATGTTTTAAAAACTCTGTTGAACCACTTGTTGTTCCCATCCGTTCTGTTTTCCCGAAGTGGCGTAGGTGGCGCGATCTCGGGCCCCTTCTTTTTTCCCCTCTCTCAGCGGCGGACTTTCACTTCGGTGTCACTCTCGGCCCTAGTCGTTCGGAAAACGCGGGAGTTGTGCGCGCGTGAAGAGCCCTGGAGTTCGTCCCGCTAAAGTGCCGCCGGGAAAGGCGTACTGCCCGGATACGCGACGCATGTGGCCGACGGCGATTTTCTGCCTGCTCGTCGTCTGGGTCGAACTTGTCTTCAGAGGTAGGCCCCATTTTAGCAAAAAAAAAATGTCTTTTTTGGAGAATGGAACACCATCAGAAATATTTTTCAATTTTTTAACTGAAATTTTCATAAAATGTATAAAATGTTCAGGTTTATTTAAAAGGCGTTTAAAATAATCAACTATAGATGTTAATAGTTAATTTCATAAAAAAAAAAAAAAAAAAAAAAAAAAAAATCTTAGTGTTTTCAAACCTTTAATCAGTCTCTTCCCCAGAGAATATTTTCTTTTATAAATACAAATATATGATTCTGTTTATATTTGCATTTATAAAAGAAAATATTATCTGAGGAAGAGCCTGATTAAAGGTTTGAAAGTACTAAGATTTAAAAAAAAAAAAAAAAAAAAAAAAAAAAATCAACTATTAACATGTATAGTTGATTATTTTAATCGCCTTTTAAGTAAATCTGAACATTTTAAAGTTCATATTATACATTTTATTTTAAAAGCAAGGCAAAAAATTTCATTCCGTCATATATTTTATATTTATTGAAATTTTCATACTGCGCGTTTCATTAAAGGAGGTAACAATAATCGTAAAATCCTATAGAAAACAGGTGATATCGAGGTTGATGTATGACTTTGTTGAGCACAACTGAAGCGATTTTTTAAATATTTGATGCATTTTGTTAGTTTTCTTGTTTTTTAATTGAAATTTTTATATTGCGCGTTTCATTAAAGAAGATAACAATAATCGTGGAATCCTGTAGAAAACAGGTGATATCGAGATAAATGTATGAGTTTGTCAAGAACAACTGAAGCGATTTTTTTAAAAATATTTGATGCATTTTGTTAGTTTTTTTTTTTTTTTTTTTTTTTTTTTTTTTTATTCTGGGAAATGGATTACATTTTTAACAATGCTAATTAAAAAGAAATCACTTAGAATTTTTGTCCTCGAAATCGCGTAATTTGCATTTTTAACATTTTTATTTTTTGCCGAATGCTTATTTTATAGTCTATCTACTGCAAAAACTATAAGAAATACCGTTAAAATTGTTTATGTAGAAAAAAAAGTATTTTTCTGTGTCAACTATTTTAAAATGATTTCAAAAGTGTTTCTTTCCACAAGTTATTCGACTTCTTTTTTTCCTTCTAAAAATATAATGTCGAAACTTTATAACAATATTTTTGGAATTTTATTTCAGTAAACATTATGAATAGAAAAAGAACATGAAAAAAACCCTATTACAAAAATGAGGTTTATAATATACTGTGTTTACACTCACTGTTGAATTCAGATACTTTTCTCCGGGACTTCTGTGGCTCCGGGGGGGGGGATTACAGAGTTCTGGGGGGGAATTGCACTTTTTGACAACTGAAAACCCAAAATCTTAAATTTTCCATGGGGGACAGTTCATTGCTCCGGGGGGGGGGAATGTCCGCCCCCGGGCCAGCCCCTGGATTCAACACTGGTTACACTTGCAGTAAACTCCAAGTAAACAGTTCATGATATTTTCGGTTTCCTGTTTTTATGCCTTTTCTTGCTTATTAAACTATCTTTATTTTTTAAATTTTATTTACCAGAGATATTCTCCGCCATTTTATACTGAGTAAAGCTGTGCGTAGTACATTAGCTTATATAGAGTACCTCTAACTCGCCAGTTGTTGAATTCAAACACTTTTCTACGGGAGGCATTTTTGTGACTCCGGGGGCGGGGGAACATTATAAAGTTCCGGGAGGGGAATTTTTTACATTTTAGTCATTGAAAACCTAAATTTTCAAATCGTTTGGGTCGGGACATCCCATTGCTCTGGGGAGGATGTCCCCAAGCTATCTTCTGAATTCAACACTATTCTAAGCATTAAAAGTCAACTTTAGCTAGTTGCTCTTTTTTAAATCCAAAAGTATGGAACTTGAACTATGAAGATAATATTGTACTAAAACTTCTGTAACTAACAAATCGATTTAGAATAGAGTGGTGTTTTCCATTTTTTGATAAAGGAATTACTTTTCCAATTATAAACAATTACTATCAAGTGACGACAGGTTTTTCTTTCTTTTTTCTCTGTCGCGTACGGAAATTTGGCAAAATATTTTTAAACATTTTTAGTCTTGCCAAAAAATAGAAAACACAGTTTAATTACACAGTTTCTGAATAAGAAAACCTACCAATTTCATGTATTTCCGAATAAAAATAAATTCAGAAATATGTCAGACTATAGCTTCCTTAAAGATGAGAATAACCTTAGCCTATGTTAATGTGAAGACATTCGCAAGCTAATGTTAATGTTAACGTGTACTTTTCACATTACTCGTTTGCATTTTAATATTTTTGAAAAGTTGTTTCTTTTTTTTCTGCATAGGATTTGTCAGGCCAGTTTCAAAGCGGGTAGTTTTGTTCTTTTTTGAATTTGGTTGCAGTTTTTTTATTTCTCCTGAAGTCAGTTTCGGAGCCGTCTTTCGTTTGCAAACAAATAAGCCTCATAAAACAATGAATCATCCTATAACAATATATATTTCAGAACCATCGTTAAATGTGAGATTATTTTTATGGTTCGAGATTCAGTTGAAAAGTGTTGATAGCTTTTTAAAACACTGGCTTGACATTCTGCAGCCTTGAACTGAAATTCATAATGAACTTCATCTTTAACTGCTAACGGTCTGACAGATCATGTGAATAAAAGACCAAAATAAGTATAAAAATTAAATACAAAGTTTGAAAACGCTAATATGAAAAACAACAATAAAGGAAACAGAGCATGTAGTTTAACTTCATATTTTTTTTATTCAAACAAATTTAATAGTTTTCTACTAATGTAGCATTTTTGGAGTTTAAAATACATTTTGCTATAAAGATTGAAACTTTTTGAAAGGCAATATAGCCTGTATATTAAATAATGACATTTCATCTTTAATGTTTATTTAATTTATATATAAAGTATCCTTATAACCAATCTATGACTTGTGTAGGTTTAATTCTTGGGTCCCGATTTAGTAAAAGAAAAAAAACTTTTGTAAGGGGGAAAAAATCGTGTTTAGTATAGCTCTATTCTAATCTATTGCCTAGTTATATTTCATTTTTTAGTAATGGCAGGTATAATTCTCTTTCGTAAGAGCAGGGAGGCTTCATTTATGCCAATCCTATAATTTAATTAATCTAAATGAAGAAAAAAAAAAAGCCAAGAAGAAAAACACCCAAATTTTTTGTGGAATTAGAAAATTTTATGTAAGGAATATTTTAAACAAATTTAATTTAAAAGAAAAATAATAAAAAACAAGTGAGTAAGTGTGATTGATGTCAGATCGCACTGAGAGTTTCGTTTGATATCTCCTTTAAAACACTTTAGCATTAAATTAGCAAAGGAAAATTGTCAATAGAAAATTGCCATTCCTTGCATAAATGACAGCACTATTATATTTAAGATTGTGCTACCTGGAAGTTATCCAATACACTAACTGGTCACCAGAAGCGGCTAGCAATTTTAATGAATAGGAATTTAATAAATAATAAAAATATTTTTCTTCGCGTGTCAAAATAGATGATAAATATGATTTAATGTGATGAAATGAAAACAAATAAGCACGTTTTTCACGTGATTTATTTAATCCATTAATTTATGTTACATACATAATAATTTTATTTAAACTTGCGTGCAACAATTAGTAGAAATGAAATTTCAATTTTGAAATTTACGCTACTGCAAAATTTTAAGCTTCTAAATATCGCACATTCTTAATTTTTATACCACCGTATAGAAAAAAATGTACTTTTAAATGCATTTTGTTTAAAAACTGTACCTCAATTTATTTTTGAGATATTAATTTTTTCGTAATTTTTAATACCAATTTTGTAATTGTGGCAACAGAAATACTCAATTTCTTTTAAAAGTAAAGGGCAAAAAAAGAAATAATTTTTATATCTATTTAAACTTGCATGCAACAATTAGAACAGAAAATTTTTTTATGATTTGTTGTGTGGCAAGAGGTATTCAGCTATGTAAGTACACAAAATTTGAACTCTCTGTCTTATATAGTGTTTGTGTACGGACTCTGTGACGGACAGACAGACAGAGGACAGAGACGAATAGGGTTTCGTCAGATGAACGAAACCCTGAAAAAATGGTGTGTTTATTACATGTTGATTGTTATAGATTAGGACAGAATGACTTTTCGCGACAGACATTTACAAAGCCGTTCTCAGTATTAATCGAGTCGTTTCACAATTCCTGTTATGTATACGCGTCAATGTTTGTTAACTTTATACCGTTTTTATAAAAAGCTAATATAAACTAAAAGTGATAAAAATACATTTAAAAAACATATAAATATCTTTATTCTGGTCTCCGTGCTTAAATTATATAGATGTTGATAAATTACAGCTAATAAAGTATGCCTTTCTTGAAGCAAAGGAAGAACTGACGGTCTTTTTATCATTGCTATGAGCTTTTTTTTTTTTTTTTTTTTTTTTTTTTTTTTTTTTTTTAAATCTTGATTTTACGGCAAAAAAAAGTGTAAACCTGAAAGTCAGTAAAAATCTTTAATTTTAAAGAAAATTTTGTTTCTAAAAGTCAAGTACAGCGTTTGGTTGTTAAAAGAAAAGAATAAAAAGTTCCGTAACCGTAAACCAAACAATCTTTTATTAGTATCTATCCTAGGTGGTATTTTTTTAAACAGAAATTTATACATTCGTTATTTAACAAAACCTGTTTTTTATATGTAAGGATGGAATTTTGTAATTGATTTTTAATTTAATTACTGATAGGCCATAATTATATGTATATGTATAATGTATATACAAATGTGTCTTTCATGGCAATACTGTATTTTAGTTATGCCAGAGCTTAATTATTAATTAATATATTATTTTTGTGGTATCTTTCTGTTATCCTGCACGGGTGATAAACCGTCAAGTATTTTTTGAAAAGGATATAATTATTGAATATGAGTTGAAACAACAGTGGCTTTAATGATGCGTCCATAAAGGCTTGCCAAAATACGCTAAATGGCCGTAAAACTTCAACAATGAAACATTTTAAAAACTAAAAACTAGAAATTAAATTATAATTAAAAAATGAGAATGGTAATAAAAAGAAAAAAAAAAGCGCTTTTAGCAATTAATATTTTATAACAATTAATTTACGATTATACATCGAGAAATCAATTTAAAAATCCTAAAGCAATAGTTTAAATAATGTTTTCTTTTTTCTGTCTTGTTTTACTATCTAAAAAAAGGAACAGTGCAAATATCATGTATTTTTTTTTCATAAATTCACCTGCTTGCGATTTCTCTCTATTGTTAAAAAGGAAGCAACGAGTTTTTCATGATTGAATGTTGTGCCTACTGCACGTGAATGTATTTTAATGGGAATTTTTGGGATAAAAACACCGATTGCGGTAAAAAAATAGGCGTGATTTTTGAAGATGAATATTTAATGCTTATAAAAGAGTGTACCCTACCTCTCTTAAATTATTTTTACTCTTATACTTTTTTATTTTTCAATGTAAATAAAATCAATAATTTTGTATGCATGTAGAACATTTCTTAAGCAATTTTATGCTATAGTCAAAAAAGCCTATACGGCCACAATTTAAAATATTTAAGGCTCATTATAGGTTATTCAATGTCTATGGTTACTTTTGATATAAACGATTTTTTGTAAAATTCACATTTGTGAATTCATTTTTGCCTATGTCCCTAGCCTCAAAGCCTAATCAGTGGACGAGAAGTTATGCTCTCAAAGAAGGCTGTGGGTTTGAACCCAATCACGCCCGTCGGTCTAACTGTTTGGAGTTTTCCATGGTTTTCTTCAAATCTTTTATATCCCTTGCACAAATGCTGGTTAGGTTCCCACAGAAAGATCCCCATGAGGGCACCCCCCCTTCTTAAAACCCATATGCCTCGGGCAGACAACTGGCCGTCGTAAACAAACATACAACCCTAGCCTAAATTGATAGCCGGATCATAAGAACATTTTACGCAAAAATTCCAATTTTAGTCCAAAGTTTTTCTTACTTTTGAAAATTTAATTTATAATGGTGTTACATCTATATTTAAAGTTAAAAAGATTTTTTTTTTAAATATTAACATTTATCAGAAGTTAAAAAATAAAAAGTAATCTACGGAAAGATAATCAATACAGAATAAATCAGTCAAATGAGATGTTTTTCATATTGTCATATAAGAAAATTGTTTCTAACTCAAATGTCGGGCATAACTTTTTTTTTTCATGTTTAACGATTTGTTAAAAAAAAAAAAAAGTTATGAAAAGTACTGATATGAGAGTTCGTGGAAAACATTAACATTAATATCAAATTTTGATTAAATCAACCTTTAAATAAGAATATTACAAGACGAAAAAACACGATTAGGATAGTTAAAGAATTTTGACTCTCGCCTTCTAATAAAAATTCAGTCTAGAGTACAAAGTGTTTCTGAAAGAAACGGAAATTAATCTCACTCTATCACTGATTTTAAAATTTTTCATTATATTTTACTGGATGTTTTTTTTTATATATGTTTTCTTATATAATGTTTGTTACGGGTACTTAATTACATACGAAGTTGTCTACAAAGTTAGGGATGAAAAACAGAGCGATCTTTAGCGCAATGAAATAAGTAAATCTATAAATGCTTATATATCATCGATTGTTCCATGTATTTATGGAAAATCTTTTTTTATTTTTTATTTTTTTATATATATATATATAAATAGTCTGTTTCTCAAATTCATTCAGTTTTTTTAAAAATTCTGTCTGCTATATATATATATAAAAGTAAAAAAAAAAAAAAAAAAAAAAAAAAAAAAAATGCTTAAACAACGTAAGCAAAAACCAAAAACTTTTTTTTTTTTTTTTTAAAGAAACTTTTACATTCTTGGAAATATACATGCTAATATTACAAAAAAGAAATACAAATACATATAGTAAGAAAAATGTATCGGTAAAACTGACAGATCAACTGCAGTTTTAATTCCACGGCCTGATCATCCCAAATATTATTATTTCTTATTAATTTGCTGTTAATTTTCTTGCTTATTCTTGTGACTAATTTTTTTACTGTGAAATATATGTTAAAACGCAAGGCTTATCGCACACTGAGTAGACAAGGCGACAAAAGCCTAAGACAGAAAACAAATTCTAGTCAATAGTATAAAATGTCTCTTGAGTCTCGTTTTTTGTCGCTTGCCTGCTCAGTGTGCGATCTACTCAACTCTTTACCGGCAAATATTTTGAACAAATTGGAAAAACATATTCTAATAGTTTAAAATAACACGGATTTAAGTGAAAATGGAAATTTACAAGATTGGTTATATTAATAATATTTTATTCCATTAAACTTTATAGAGTTTAAAATGCATACTCTATAGGTATGGTTATAGTATAATACATACCAAATGGGATATATAATACAATCAAAATCTTTTTTCAATATTTTTTTAACAATCAAACTCACATGAGATGTTTCAATACTAGTTAAGCTTTTTGTTATTCATTGTATTTTTAAGTCGCATAAAGGCATACAATTAAAAAAAAGGTTTTTTTTTTTTTTTTTTTCCAAGTCAAAACTCTCACACTCAAAGATAAGCAAATTAGAATAATCTTTTCTTAGCTAAAAATTAAATAATCATGCTTATAAAGATAAAGGAAAAATGAAACAACCTCAATTTCCAAAACGTTTAAAAGTATTACCCTTCTATTTTCTTTACTGTCTTACACCATAGTCTTTATTTACGAAACCAAAATTATTTAATGCATGATTTTTTTTATTTTTATGGAAAAAAAAATCATTTAAAATCTAGATAATGGTCAAATAATGGGAAAAATAGAAAAAAAAATTTCAATTTTAAAACTAAAATTTGCTTAACTAATATGCATTTCTTTAACTATAACATTTCATGTTAGTTCGATTGTTAAAGAAATATTGAAAAAGGATTTTGAATGTATTATATATCCCATTCGATATGAATTGTACTATAACCATGAGTATACATGATGACTTTTAAACTATGTAAAGTATAATGGAATAAAATATTATTAATAATACAATTAATATTAAAAATTTCTATTTTCATTTAAATATGTGGTATTTTAAAATATTCGAATGTGTTTTTCTGATTATAGCAGACGCGCAATCATCCGACACTTAAGGGACCACTGGTACGTCGGTAAATTAAAATCGTCGAATAATCAGGAGGACATTATCAGATGCTTCACGTTTGCTGCCACTTACGTGAAGATGTAATGATAATTAATGCCGCCCTGTAGAAGTGAGTTTTTCCCAGAAGCCGATTTATTTTTTATAACAAAGAATCAGTGAAAGATTTTCCCGCTCTAGCGCGTGCCTGGCTATTGGAAATCACCCCACATCACGCGCTGGCGCGTGAGTGGCCCCTTAACGTTGGCGTCATATCACGCGCTGGAGCGTGATCGGCAGCGAATGTGTTAAACATACAAAAATAAATTAAAATAAAATTATATAAATAAGGTAAATAGCTACAATTATAAAGTACAATAAACATTTTTAATCATAAAATAATAGTAATAATAATAATACTAATAATAATAATAGTAATAATAATAATAATATAAGTGAAAATAAGACAAATGTAAGAAGGAAATTCTGCAATTATGTTTCTATAATTTATTTATCTATCTACCTATCTATCTATCTATATATTTTTTTTGCCGTAAATAAAAAGAAAGACATTTTTACTAAATTCGTCTGGTACTCACAAAAACTGTCTGGTAATTTTTTTTTTCTTTTTTAGTGAAAAAAGACCGAAAATGAACGAAATTCAGAGTATTTTAACTAGGTATGTTTTGGTCTAACAAAAGTTTAAAGTTACGCTATTTTACTTGCGTGAAGAAAGTTTTTAATGCATAATATAATTTTAGATCCCAGGGACCACATGAAAAGCTAAATTTTGCAACATTTTATTAAAAAAAAGACATTGACAGAAATATATATTCATCTAATGAAGTATTTTATTTTCTGATTGAAACATATCCTTACATACTACAGATGAAATTTCTTTCAAAAATTGCTTAATATTCCCAGGTATTCGCGTGCCATATGTACACAATTAGGATTTAAAAAAATGTATTGCTATATTTTTCAACTAAATAAGCTTAACATGATTAATTTTATCTGCTTATTACTTTGCAAGTTCTTTCATACTAATATTTTAAGTATTCTATAAAAACTAGTCGTTGGGGGCCACCGTAATACTTACCCATCATGGATATGCATAATATAATCTGTAAAAATGAAACATATGTAAACTATTTATAAAAGGCATTGTAATTCCAAAACAAAATTTAAATGTACATTTAAAAGTTTTAAATATACATAGTAATGCTCTATTAATAAATTGCTGATGAATCAATTTCGACAAATTGTATAAAACATCAAACTACTCAAGTAAAACCGAATTGAGCAAAAGAAACATCCTTATAACTCCAAAAATAATTATCATATTAATTATCAATTTACCGCGTCGGATTGAGCGTCTCATTTCCAATTAAAATATATCTTTGAATTGAAATTTGAATGAAATACAGGGTCATGGAAAATCGAAGAATGTGGAAAACATAATTACAAATATCTCAACAACTAATAATCTGATCGACTTCGTTTTTTATGCAAATTTTGTGTTATTTTATTACCTTTTACGTCCACTCCTTAAAATAAAAAAATTCGAAAATTTTTATATACCTTTCATCAGAACGAATTATTCGAAAGTCCGAAAAACATAGTTCCGGATAATCGAGGTTATTGATATTAAATATGCTTCGTCCCATTTTTATATACTAAGTACACACAAAATTTCAAGTCCTTATCTCAATTTGTTCGGGAGATAGAGAGTTTACAGACAGACGGACAAACAGACACACTGACGGACGGACAGCAATTATTTTTCCTTAAAATTTTTTTCGGAATCTCCAGTATCTAAAACGTTTAAATCCGTCAATTTTTTTTTCGATTTTCAAAACGATAGCAAGATTTACTCTATACTACGTATGATGGGTAAGTAAATCTTATTTTAATAGCTTGATCGAAATTTTTTTAGTTTCCGAAAAACAAATCCTAACATTTTGTCTTGTGCAGCCATCTGACATGGTCAAAATAGGTGTTATTCCATTCTTTGGATATTTCTTGATCAAGGACAGAGACCATAATGGCCAAATTCATGGCATATAACGAAAATTATAATGTTTTTAGGTATGTACCAGATATGGCATGTGGTGCAGTAAAATATTAAGAAGATTATCCTCCAAGTTCTTACATAAAGTACTTTTCAAAGATTGGCATTCAGTCAGTAAAATATACATATTAATTACAAAAGTATAAAGATTTTTTTGTTACGATTCAGGCAAAGGCATTAGAATAATGATGCTTTTTCTCTTTTGGATTCGCGTAGAAAGGATAAAAGTACTAAAAAACTGGCTTAGCAACGGTCGGGCACAAACTTATGGAACCAAAAAAGGAAAAGTGAAGGGTAGATATTTGAAACTTCACTTTTTTCTTATAATTTAGGAAAACATTTTCATTTAAGCAAAGTTGGTGTCTTTCTTTCTTTCTTTTTGTAGAAATTAAGCACTTTGTCAAAATAAAAATTTGATACTGTCTAAGTCATTAAAAAGATCTCCGGAGCCAATGGCAAGTCATGGCTGCAGCCCCAGATTCCTCTCCCCCTTAATCCGGTTCTGAATCAGTATATCACATTTTCCAAAATTGTGTCCTTAAATTTTAAATATTTTTAAAAATAAGGAAATTTTGAAATCTTTTTTTATATTTAATGCATCGTTTTATTTTAACTACTTAAAATCTGCATTTTTTTTTTTTTTTTTTTTTTTTTTTTTTTTTCAAGAGTTAACTTTTTTGTGGCAAAAACCATAAGATAATAAGAAAATTTTCTGATCTCTCAAAGAATAAGTTTGAGGGACACATAGTTTTTGTTGTTGTTTTTTTTGTTTACTTTTAATACTTTAAAAAAAATTTCACTGTTAATTTATACTTAATACTTTCTAAAATAGCTGAGAAGGGTTTATGAATTCGGTTTGTCTTTTCCTCTGTCTGTCTGTCCAAGATCTTACTGCCACAAATATTTTTCAATTCCTACTTTATTGATATATGTTATACAGGTACATTATAGTATGTTACTTTTTCAATATGAAAAATATAGGTATCTTTATTTATGGAGACACACAAACGAATTTTGTTACATTATGGTCTGTAGAGAAAAGTCGTTTGCGAGGAATTTTAATGTGCACCGTCATAGATTGTGGAGTACATAAAATGTATATCATTTTTTTTTACAAAGACACATAAAAGAAGCCCGTAATTGGGCAAACTGTGATTCATATTGCTTTTTCAGATGCGATATGCATTTTTAAGCTTAAACTGATTTCCAGTATATTACGTGATATGTAAAAAATTTTATAAATCATATACTCACATGTACCGATAGAGACAGCAAATGCTGAAAATAGGTTTTTTCTGAGTTATGGTTTTTAGTAAATATTATTTCATTTCATTACATGAAAAAATAAAATTCCTTAATAATATTCTGTTAGTATTGGAAAGTGTTTATAATTTATGCGTAGTGCATTAATTCTAGTCCTTGTTTTTCTTGAAATGTATATTTATTCATAACTTTCTCTTCAATTAAAAATTCTTTTAAAGAATTAAATTTTAATATTTAAAAATTTAGCGTTTCATATTTTATCTGGGGTTATATCTTCCGAAATAATAACTTTTATTTCAGTATACAAAAGAATCAATAATAATTTGGCTTCTAAACTCAAAAAACTTTTTTTTTTTAAACTAAATAAATTTTAAGTGGATTTTTTTTTTCTACTAGAATCCTATTCCTAAATTTTTCTGTTAAAACTAAAAATCAAAAAGATAATTTAAGAAATACATAGCTGAAAAACATTGTACGAAATGTTTTAATTTCATATTTTATAAAAATTTAAATATATAATAATTTAAATATGAGAAGTCTTGAAAAACTTCATTTTCAGATAAATGTTTTTAATCCCAGAAAAAGGCATAGCAACCACACATAATGCAATATTAAAAGCATTATAGGAAAAAAGAAATAGTAGTCAGCCATTTTTACAAATAAAATAAATAAATAGGTTGAATGTAATGGGGGAAAAAAAGAAAAAATAATGTAATTTAAGAAATTACAACGACCATTTGGAAAATGATATTTTCAAAGTATAAAATTTTAGTCCTATAAATAAATTCTATATTAAAAACAATAATAATAGACATCATTTTTATAATGATCAAACGTAATACCAGAGTCATATATTACGTATACATGGATTAAACATTAATATTCCTGGACCAATCATAAACAAATTTTAAATGAAATTTCAGTTTTGCAATTTTTAGGACTGCGAATTATTAAACGTCTAAACACCGCACATTTTCAATTTTTACACCTTTGTATAGGGAAAAAAGTATTTTTATAACAGCAATTTATTTGAAAGCTGTATCAAAATTTGTTTTTGAGTTAATATTTTTTTTCCTTCGGGGCAACAGAAGTACTCCATTTCCGGATATTAAACATGGATCAATCAGAAAAGGAATAAAATCCGGACATCACAACGTTTCAGATATCTCTATTCTCGACCGACAGAAACAACCATTTTACAAATGGTTAAAAAACTTGCTTTTTTTTAGACTGATGATTTGTGAATGGTTATCAAGATTTGAAAATTGTAATATTTCATTTGGAACTAAAAATAAACTTTTACAATGTATTTTATCTGAAACTAGCCAACAACTAAAACATTTACATAATACTTTTTATCTAAATGACGTATTTGCATGCGGTTTGCGTTATTTTATTTTAAAAGCTCAAGAAAACTTCTTTAAGCTGAAATGTAAAAATGTGATTTTTGTGCATCGTGTGCTATCTTAATGCTTAAAATGTATTTTTTGTGAAAACGCAAAATAAATAAATAAAATAAATAGAATAAAATAGAGAAAGAAAATAAAAAAATAATAATAAAATTAGGAATTTAAAAAACGTATTCTAAATAAAAATATGAGTTGCTTAACTGTTACGGAGGTCTCCGATCTGCTGAATTACTGCGGGCAAATATCAACCGTGCAATGCATATAGTCTTCTGATAGATGGAAATTCAATGTCACTCAGTCTTGATTGTCTCTCTTCGTAAACGTGGCTAGTTTGCGGAGAATTAAATGCTCTCAGACGGCCAACAGTTATAGCTACATGATATTTCCATTATATCATAAGTATGAAACCCGGTTCTGCTGCCGAGAAGTGCCATAGAGCATGAAAATATTGTACAATCCTAAAAATACTCACAAGTAGGTAGGTATGTTTGAAATTGTTTTTTTAGGAAAATAAATTTATAATCTAAAGGAGCTCAGGGGCTTATGATTGCCCTAATAATTTTTAAGTTCAATTTTCAAGGAGTTTGATAGTTTCCATTAATTGTTATTATCCAGCTTACTGAAGACACATACAATAATTTTTAATATAGGTTAGTTTTTACAATTTGTTTTATTTATTTTTTATTATACATTTTATAAATTCAGGCGCTTAATCAGATAAAAAAGAATCTGGATTCCACTGAATTTTTTTAAAAATCAAATCATTAGAGAAACTGTAATATTTTAAAATCATTATTATTACCCCTTTTGCTGAGAGTAGAAATAATAATTTTTGATATTGAACATTATTTTTATTTATTGGATCTGCTATGAATATAGATGCCCCATCCTATTCTGCTAAAAATCTGCAGCAAATTGTCCAGTCATTCAACCATTTTTCTACAAAACTGTTACATGACCATAATTTATTTCCATTCTGACCAATGAGAAAGATTCCACTATCTATAAAAATTAACTGTTATTTATAAAGACGACTGGACGACTACACTGTAAACAAGTTGGAAATTGCACGTGAAGCGTAGCAAACGAGGTGCGTTCGTACGATAACGAAGTTTTAAAAATATTACTCTTATATCTCAATCTCATAAAATTGTAAATACTGAATTACAATTAAAACGCTCATCAAGCAATGTTCTCTCTATACCATTATGTAATGGAATACTTTTGTGTGGCCTTGTAAATCAATAACAAATGTTCTTTGCATCACAGATTATGTAAAATGTATATTATAATATGTACTTTATAGTTGCATATAAATTTTATTAAGTTCGAATGAGTGCAACACCATTAAAATGCATTTGAAACATTTTCCCCCATTGACCGTAATGTAACGGAATACTTTTGATTGTCCCTGTAATTGATCTATGCATCCGATTTTCATAAAATTTGAAATAACTCGACAAAATTATTTAATAACTATGTATTTTAAATTTCAAACGTATAAAATACATTTGAAACTTTTTCCCCATTGACTATAATGTAATTGAATACTTTTGATTGCCCCTGTAATTGATCTATGCACCCGATTATCAAAAAATTTGAAATAACTCGACAAAATTATGTAATAACTATGTATTTTAAATTTCAAACGATTAAAATGCATTTGAAACATTTTCCCCCATTGACCGTAATGTAACGGAATACTTTTGATTGTCCCTGTAATTGATCTATGCATCCGATTTTCATAAAATTTGAAGTAACTCGACAAAATTATGTAATAACTATGTATTTTAAATTTCAAACGTATAAAATACATTTGAAACTTTTTCCCCATTGACTATAATGTAATTGAATACTTTTGATTGCCCCTGTAATTGATCTATGCACCCGATTATCAAAAAATTTGAAATAACTCGACAAAATTATGTAATAACTATGTATTTTAAATTTCAAACGATTAAAATGCATTTGAAACTTTTTTCCCCATTGACCGTAATGTAACGGAATACTTTTGATTGCCCCTGTAATTGATCTATGCATCCGATTTTCATAAAATTTGAAATGACTCGACAAAATTATGTAATAATTATGTATTTTAAATTTCAAACGATTCGGTTGGGTAGTTTTTGCGCTGTTATATGCGGACGGACAGACAGACAGACAGACGGACAGACAGACAGACAGACGGACAGACAGACAGACGGACGGACTGAGCGACAACAATAGGTGCTACGTATTTACATAATTACGAACGCACCTAAAAAAATCTGTAACCTTAGTAATCTAAATTAACCGAAATCTCTTATGCTTACTAAAATTTTATGTGTACACTGTACAAGAAAATGATGTCAATCTACAAAACTTGTAAGCAGAACTAAAACCATCTGTAACTTTACAAAAGAATTTACTAAAATTTTGGTAACTTTACTAAAATTTTATTTATAATGCTCGTTATCGTCACTTAAAAAGTTCTTGGAATACGATTTTCCAAAAAAATTCTTAGTAACCTTAAAATTTGTTTGATTCAAAGTGCAAATCTGTATCTGTTACATGAATTTTTATTGTTGCCGTTACATAAAAAGTTCTTGGAATACAACTCTACTAGAAAAAATTTTGTAAGTTTCGCAATTTTTTTTTACAGTGTAGGCAGTCTGTTGGAGATTTTTATCAGTGAAGAAATTGCATATGTATCAAAATTGCAATGAAAGTATTGAAAAAGTATTTGACAGTTTCAAGGAATTCGATATTTCACAGTAATTGGTGTTATTATTAAGTCTCTTGAGAGTGTAATGAATAATTCCGAAAATTTAATGTGACACATTTTACTTCTCTCTTTTATGGACATACAAAGCTAAAATTTGCGGCGAACTGTCCATTCAATGAGCCGTTTTTATAGAAAAGTCTACATAACCTAATTTCTTCGTAATATGATGCAGTAACCGTTATTTACAGAAACGGTTAAAGAATTGAAAAGTTTGATGCGAATTTCTAACAAATCATTTACTTATATTATCTAAGGATGCACCGAATAGTGATTTTGGCCGAATACCAAATGCCGAATATTCGGCCGACAGGTGAACCGAATACCGAATATTCGGCTAGCCGAATAGTAATTGTTGGACCGAATACCGAATATTCAGCCGGCCGAATAGTAGCTATTCGGCCGAATACGGAATATTCGGCTTTCCAAATACATTTTATATTTCAAAGTTTAAAGGTATTAAAATGTTACTTTTTAAAACAATATTACATAATATTTAATAAAAGAAGCTTACATTTTGATGAGCAAGAATTTTTTTTAAGAACATTTAGTACTGAAAAAAATCTGCCTTGAGTTATTTGAGAAATACAATTATGAGACTTTTTTTAATTAATAAAATTTTAAATTTCATGGTTTCTTCTACGAATTAAAACAAACATTTTAAAATCAAAGAGAAATAATGAAAAAATGGTCAAAGAAAAACTTTACAGTCTCTTAATTGTCCTTTTTCAATAACTCAAGGAAGATTTTTTTCAATATAAAGTACAAATACTTTCAACTTAATTTTGAATAAAGGCATTTTCCATCCTTCCCATTATATCATATTTTAGAAATCAAAACATGTGAGTTGAAAATATAGTTATGGTATCTTATTTATTGTTAATACAACAAACGAAAACACAAGTTTGATCTAGAATGAGATGAAATACAATGTATTTATGACTCAATAAGTTAATTATAATTATGGTTTCATGAACAAAAGTTGCCTTGATTGCCTATTCTCTAAAGTTTTTCTTTCTTGTTTAAGGTCTTTTATTTGGAAAAACCAAAGGAGAATCCTAATAAATCACCATTTTAATCCTTCTCATGGTTACTTTTCTTAAGTTATACTTTACAATTAACAAATAAATAATGTAAAAACATGCTATTCTATTTAAATATAATTTTCTTTCTAATTATTTTAAATATATTAATAAATTGACAGTTAAAAGTAGAAATTCTGAAAAGTTTTTAAAAATGTGTTTTGAAAAGTTTTATTAAGTATTGGATTCAGCAGACTACTTTGATATTCGGCCAAACCGAATATTCGGCAGACCGAATAGTTTCATATTTGACCAAGTCGAATATTCGGCTTAACAGAATAGTTTGATATTAGGTCTAACCGAATAGGCCGAATACCGAATAGATACCGAATATTTGGTGCATCCCTAATATTTTCTCTATTGCAGTGTTTCTTCATCTGGGGTAGATGTGCCAGTAATGGACCCCCTTAAGGAATTTCTTTAAAAAATAATTTTTTATTAATAGTTATAATTATTATATTCCAATTTTTCCCTATTATATTAATCTTTCAACAATATTTAACTAATCCCATATTTAAATTTCCCAATAGAAATAAAAATTTAATTTTAAATAATAGAAATAGTCTAAACACCCAAAAGCCCAGTCATGGACCGCCTAAGTTCCAGTAATGGACAACCTACGTTCCAGTAATGGGCTACCCTACAAAAAAAATAAATAATTGTTTCTTCAATTGTATTTTGCTCCAGAACTTCATGAAAGCATACTAATAAAACAAAAGTTAGAAATGTATTACATTAAAGGATTTATAATGAAAAAACACAAAACAAAATATTTAAGTTATGAATTTATAATGTGGATATAAAACAAAATGTCAATGATATTATTAAAAATTTATTACATTAAAGGATTTATATTGTAAAGACATAAAACAAACTATTTAAATTTAAAGGATTTATAAGATAAAGGCAATGTTTTACTGAAATCAAGTTTAGATAAAATAAGGCAATAAAAAAAGTCTCCAATCTTCATTCATATCATTATCTAAATGATGTGCTGTGCGAATATGAAATATAAATAACAAATCTTCAATTTCATCATCACTTTCCAATAGTCCAAACCCGGTGACAGGTTTCACGGGCAAGCAAAAATTACGGACCCCCACAAGAAAAAGTACAAAAATCCGCCGCCTATTCGAATCAGCTTATAATTGAATCAGTGATATATATATATTTAACTTAAGAACATAATGTTTGTCTGTTATTTGAATCAAAACTATTCCCCCTAATTGAATCAGGTCCAGATTTACAAACGGTTTAGTTTAAAAGGTGATTGTTAAACTTTGATTGAATTTTCTCATAAAATGATTTACTTCAGGATATTCTGAAATTTTACATTTTATCAACTTGACAATCCCAATGTTTATGACACGTTTGTTTATTACTTACCCATCATACGTAGTATAGAGTAAATCTTGCAATATTTTTGAAAATAGAAAAAAAAAATTTTTTTGACGGATTTACACATTTCAGATATTATAGTTTCTTGGTCTCGTAAATCTTGCAATTTTTTTGAAAATCGAAAAAAAATTTTTTTTGACGGATTTACACGTTTTAGATATTATAGTTTCTGAAAAGTTTATTTTAAGAAAAAAAAAGCCGTCCGTCTGTCTGCCTGTGTGTGTGTCTCTGTAAACGCTCTATCTCCCGAACAATTTCAGATAGAGATTTGAAATTTTGTATGTACTTAGTATGTAAGAATGGGACGAAGCCTATTTAATATCAGTAACCTCGATTATCCAGAAATTTTTTTTCGGACTCTCGAAAAATTCGTTTGGATGAAATAACGTATGCAATAATTGCATAAAACAACAACAACTATAAACAATTGCATAAAAAAAATGAGGAGTTTTGAATCTTGGGTTCCAATTTTTCTTCGTTTTTAATATGAGTCCAAAAAAGACAATTTAAAAAGTATTAGAGCCTGCTAATTTTTTTCATCTGAGCAACTTTAAAATGAATGGAAACTATAGAAAGAAAAGGTGTATTTGTTTTGGTTGAAGGAAGCTGTAGTATTATTTAAATTTTGAATCTAATTGAAACCCCCAAAAGAGATTAAAAAGCACATTTTTTTAAAACTGAAAATGGTGCCTAAAAGTCTTGAATGCTGGGTTCTAATTTTGTTTCACTTTTAGTAAAAGTCCTAAAAGAGACTATTTTTTTAAAAAATAAATAAATTAGAGCCTGCAAAATTTTGCTTCATTTGGGCACTTAAAATAATAATAATGATAATAAATAAAAATAAAATAGTAGCTGCAGAATAGAAGTGCGTTATCTGTTTTGGTTGAAGAAAGTAAATAGCATTAAGGAAGTTTTGAACGTTATTGAGGCTTCACAACAAGATTAAAAAGCACATATTTTAAACATGTGAATGATAATAAAAAAATAGCTTAAATTTTTTTAATCTTGGGTTCCAACTTTTTTTCACTTTTATAAGGACCTCGATAAGGCAATTTATAAAGTACTTATAGTCCTTGAGCCAGCAGCACAAAAACCTAAGGTATCAAGCACAACCCCCCCCCCCCCTTTATTTTATGGAAGAGCAGAAGGAGGGGAGCCTAATGATCCATGTCTGCCAGAAGTGAAGTGGTGCATAAGCCAAAAATTAATACCACTATTGGTTGACTCGTAGGTTTATCATTGTGTTTGTCCTACAAATGTATGAAAACACGGACGACTGGGAGCAAGAAAACATAATGATAAATCTACGAGTCAATCAATAGTGGTATTAATTTTTGTCTTATGCACCACTTCGCTTCCGGCAGACATGGATCATTATATTCTTCTATTTCTATTCTTCCATAGAATAAAGATTTTTTCTTGCGCTTTATACCCTAGGTTTTTGAATCTTGGTTCCAATTTTTCTTCGTTTTTAATATGGGTCCTAAAAAAGACAATTTAAAAAATATTAGAGCCTGCTAAATTTTTTCATCTGGGCAACTTTAAAATGAATGGAAGCTATAGAAAGAAAAGGTATATTTGTTTTGGTTGAAGGAAGCTATAGTATTAAGGAAATGTTGGCTCTTGGACTTTAAAGTTGGCAAAATTTCTTTCATCTGGGCACTTTAAAGAAAATGGGCTCTAATTTTTCCTCATTTTTTATAAGAAGCCTTAGAAAAGAGAATTTAAAAAGAATTTAGAGTCTGCAAAATTTATTTCATCTGGGCACCTTTAAAAAGAATGTTGGCTATAGAAAGAAAGCACATGTCTGTTTTGGTTAAAAGAAGTAATAGTATTAAGGAAGTGTTGGAACTTATTGCCCCCCCCCCCCCCCAACAAGATTAAAAAGCACATTTTAAAAACGTTTGAATAATAAAAATGAGGATTAAAAAGTTTGAATCTTGAGTTTCAACTTTTCATCATTTTTAGACTTTTAGGAGATCTCCAAAAAGACAATTTAAAAAGTATTTAGAGCCTGCAAAATTTCATCAGGGTACTTTTAAAAAGAATGCTGACTATTATATAGATGGAAAACACTTTTAGTTAAAAGAAGTAATAGTATTAAGGTTGTTATGAAACTTGTTTTGGCCCTAAAGAGATTAAAAAACAAAGTTTTTAAATATTTAAATGAAAAAAAGGGGTTTAAAAATTTTGAATTCCAACTTTTCTGTACTTTTATAGAAATGCCTAAAAAAAAAATTTAAAAAGAATTTAAAGCCTACTGAATTTCTTACATCTGGGCACCTTTAAAAAGAGTGGTTGCTGTAGGAAGAAAGCATATATCCAGTGTTAAATTCTGGGGATGGCCCGGGGGAGGAGGAAATTCACCCCGTAGCAAAGAGATGTACCTCTTTGAAAGATTTGAGATTTGTATTTTGTGTTATTAAAAAATGCATTTAAAACAATGATTTTAAAAATTAAAAAATATATTATTCGGCTCAAAGGAACAATAGCTTACTACTAGGGTTCCTGAATTTGGGAGTTCCTCGCAACGGCGCTGGACTATGGACCAGCAATTTTGAGGGAAGATGGTGGATTTTGAATATTATTTAAAAACTTACGCATACTGAATTTTGTGTTTAATGAAGTTATAAGTGAGTTATAAGTTTTTTTTTATCTTTTCATAATAATGGTTTTAATTTAGGCTCGCTCGTCAGGTTTAGGAGAAAAGACTGGAGACCTAGACCAAAGGTGAGATGTATCTCCCATCGCCCACTGTGCATGTCCCTGTCACTCGTACAATAATATTTTAGCTAAAGTAATTACCGAAACTTACAGCTTGATACCAATACAATGCCCAATGAGACATCAGGATTGCAATGAATGAGACATGTGAGATACATGGAACTAAGCGATGACCCTTTTTTGCCTCTAAGCATAAGCGGTGGTCGGCTATCTGAGAAGAAGACAGGAAGTTCCCGAATTTTTCTAACATCTATTTCACAGATTTTATTGAACTCTCAATGGGAGATTTCCCGAACCTTTGTTGGAAATCTTCAGTTACAATTCTGGGAAATGTTTTTTTAGCTGGTAAAGGAAAAAAAGTATGACCAAATTAAGATTTGGAACATTATGAAATTTCGGTAAATTTTCCATTTGAAACCGGGCCCTCTTTTGGTCCAGGGCCCTTGGGCAGTTACCCCCTGTACCCCCCTCCCCTCTCACCGGCCCTGGTCCAAGCTATTCAATATGGAATTTTAGAATGCATTTAAAATGATAAATGTTCTTGCACCATCCAACCATTTTCAGATAATCATATAGCCCATCAATTTGGCGCAGATTGATTCCACAATTTCCCTTGAGAAATGCTTATATGGGTATATTATCATCAATGGAACAATCTCACTATTTGCTAAAAAACATCCCATAACAGTGTTTTTTTTCGTTATTTGGTACTACATAATACACATCTCTAACTGATTTTGGTCTCAAAATTTTCCCTGTTTTAAGAGCAGAAAGAAAAACAGTTTTAACTGTATTGAAAATTCTCTGTATACCTTAGAATTTGGAAGAAGGTATTAGTAATATCTTCTTCCAAATATGATTCTACATTTCTGAACCAACTAAAAACAACTTCTTTTGTAACGGTACATCTAGATTTTGTCAAATGTTCTGCTTGTTTTTTGTACCAATTTTGGATGTCTTCTTAAAAACAACTATTTATAAAAAATTGCCTTTATTAAATTCTAGTAGGTAAGATTTAAGTATTAAATTTGATTACTTAGCTTTTCAGTTAAATCAAAATATTTTATCTCTACTGAAATTACACTTTTAGTATTGGTCACTTGGGTGGTCCATTACTGGAAAATCACGAAATAAGGAATCCAGTAATGGACCACCCCTCCTAAAATCTTAAAAATAAAAAAAAAAAATTGTCAATGACGATTGGTATATGAACTTCAGAGTTTTATTTACTATTCAAACAAAAACATCCACTTTTTACAAGAAAATAAAGAAGATATAAATTAAGTAAGTAAAGCTTTTAGCATGTTCATTAAGATTTTCAGTAAAGCCGTGAAACTTTATTTTCTGCTTTCTAATTGCTTAGATGAAAAGTGTAAAAAAAATATTCCAGATTATAGAACATGCAAGGGAGAGCTAAGAAAAAAATAATAAAAACTTAGCTATCATTTATTATTTTTTTATAAAATAAAAACTACGAGGTGGCCCATTACTGGAAGGTGGTCCATTACTGGCACATCTACCCTATCTTTTATTTATTGCAATGCTTTTTTTACCCTTTTTTTTACTTACTTCTTTCTAAAGAAGAAAATATTGTAATCGAAATTTTTTTTTCTGTTTTGGTTTTCGGCTTACGGATTTACATGTTTTAGAATTCAGAGATCTCGAAATCTCTGAAATTTAAAATGGTCTGTCTGTTACGATTAAGTTAAACTCTATTTTACTCCGAATAATGCAGAACCAGCTTTGAAGCAGAAACTTGCGAAGTAATAATACTAAAGGATTAACATGTGTATTAATCTTTTGAAATATTAATATGCATGAGAAAGAAGAAAGTTTTGGGATTGATATATCTAATTAGTTTATTTTGTGGCACATTTAAATCTTGTTTTTGATTTTTGAAAGACTTTAAATTTATAGTGAACAAAAAACAAAGAAAGAATATACAGGGTGAGTCATAAATATCGAAACAATAGGCTATCTCCTTAAATATTGCTTTTAGACCCATACTTCCAATTGCAAAAATTCATAAAAAAATGTGAAATTTTTGATAAGATAAATTGCGACTCCATGGGGGAGTCTAGTTGAAAAGTTACGAAAATTAAATTTTTATACGGCCCCCATAGGACAAAAATTCCAATTAGGAAAACTTTCCTTATTCAGTCCTGAATAAGACACAAAAAGTTGCATCTTCATATCTCGAAAATTCGCAAAGTTATAGCCGTTTAAAAAATTCATCAGGTTTTAAGGGATTAGACACAAATTGAAATGTGCGCAATTCAAAAAACAATGTTACTTTAACAATGCTAGGAAACGCGTAAAAAATATATGTTTTGAGTTAGAATTTTGATTGTTTTCTTTTTGTGATGGTTAGCCTTATAATTAACTAAGAAAATCACATCTTAAAATTTCTCATACAATTTATAAAAGTTTCATGTGGTTAGTACCGGTTTAAATGGGACAATCAAAAATCGTTATAACTCGTAACATTATTTATCGGATTTCAATTTCTTTCCATTTAATTAAAGATGATAATCTGATTATAGTTTTGTTCCAAGGTTTTTTTTATATTAATTTTAAAACTATTAAACTTTAAAAAAAATCAAAAGCAAACATTTTTTCAAATTTGCCAAAACAAAACTAATGTAGAAAAATGAAAAATGACGTGTTTCATGTTCTTTTTTCCTTTAAAAATTCTTACTATTTAATAACTTAAAGACAAGAAATAGTGGGGAAAAATCATTATACAGAAAAACGAAGTGTATTGGTTAAATGTCCGTCAGTTATTTAAAAAAAAATGCTTTTTTTAAGATGCAGATTAAGTCTTTTTTTTTTCTTTTTAAATTTAGCTCTGACAACTTCAGGCTTTATACCGTCCTCCAGAGGATGTTCAAAAATCTGTATTCTGGTCCCAGGTAGAGCCAGGACCGAGACGTTATTTTTTTCTGAAGACTCGCCAGGCCGGGCCTAGCGTACTTTTCATAAGGGACGGGACTGCTTCCTTCAACTTAGGTGCACACTGGATAAAATTTTCAAACCCGGTCTCGACAAAATCCGTATTAAAATCACTGTGTCTGACTGACTTAATACGCGCATAAAATAAATAAAATTCGGCTCAATCGAATTTTTTACGAAAAACATATAGATTTTAAAATCTTTATTTTAC
Source organism: Maratus speculifer (assembly GCA_964019185.1). Taxonomy (NCBI): domain Eukaryota; kingdom Metazoa; phylum Arthropoda; class Arachnida; order Araneae; family Salticidae; genus Maratus; species Maratus speculifer. The sequence goes on along the minus strand of OZ025294.1, from coordinate 240,459,828 downwards.
AAAAAAAAAAAAAAAAAAAAAAAAAAAAAGAAAAGAAAAAGAAAACAAAGAAAAACTTTAAAATTCATTTTTTAAAAATAGATTATTCAAAGACTAAAAAAAAATTAAATACAATAAAACCGGTGAAAAAAATCTGCCTATGACGGAATTCTGTCTTAAAAGGAAAATATGCTGATCCATCCAAAATAAATACAACAGAACCTGAGAAAAAAATAAGCTTCAATTACATCTTCTAGGGAGGGTATTTGTCTATAACGTATTTTTTCTTTCCTATGTGATTCCGTCTTAAAAAGTTTTACTGTATAACATTTTTCAAAGTCTCCAACGCATTGGATATGGATTAACGATATTAAAATATAAGTGAAACATTTACATATAAATAGAGATTCATTGATAAAATAAATATATTACAGCCTTTGGCGCTTCTTTTATAATAAAAAGTATAAATATAAAAAACGAAAAGCTATAAAAAAATTTTTTTGGTCAGAACTCCTCCATATGAAACAATTTTTTCCCACGCCGAAGTAAAAAACTATGTAGAAATTTGCGACTGAACCGGGCTATGATTTAAGCTATTTTCCAGATCGGTCCGGGTTATGATGTTGACATTTTCTTTCAAGGTACGCCGAACTTTGTCCCCTATGGGTCAGTTTGGGACCTGACCTAGATATTTTGACCCAGGCAGACGTCTAGCATACAAATTTAATATAAAAACTATACGCTGCTATTTTATGTCCAAAAAAAAAGCGCTATCTTAAACCGATTTTTATTAAATTGCAATTTGTGAATGTTCCCTAACTAGCGTTGAAATTGGGTGAAGAAATCACCGTTTCGAGGCAGGAAAAAGTGGTGTAAGTCAGGAATTTTTGAGGATTTTGAGATTTAATATCTCTGTGGGGTTTTTAGATACGGTGATGAAATTTGTTTTGTTCAATTTAGGAATGGATAAAGTATAATTTCCTAATTGGGAATTTTTCCCTACGGGGGCCATATAAAAACTTAATTTTCGTATTTTTTTCAAATAGACTATGGAGTTGCTACTTATCTTATCAGAAATTTCACCTTTTTTTAGGAATTTTTGTAATTGGAAGTATCGGTCTAGGGGCAATATTTGAGGAGATAGCCTATTGTTTCTATATTTATGACTCACCCTGTATATGCATATATTTTGTCCTTAAAATTTTTTAGTAATACAAACAAAGCCATCACAGATAAACAGCACAAAATTTGTTATGAATTGTAATAAAAATGTTTTTTAAAGTATCATTTGTACAAGATATTATATTTTATATAAGCATTATATTAGTAAATCTCATTCCAAGGATATAGATGAAACTTATTTTCCTTTTGAACCTTAAGTATTTCCGGAAGAATAGCTTATTTATTGAAAATGTAACATTGAGATTTTTTTTTTGTAATAACTATAAATTTGAAATAAAGACGAAAACAACAGTTTATAATAAGCTTTTGAATTATTTTCATTACAATTCTCTCACATCTTTTATTAAAAATATTTAATTTAATTTAATACAAATACAAATTTATTTAATACAAATTTAATAGAAAATGTAATTTTTTGACACTACACCCCATTTTGTAAATTTAAAATTTTATTGAAAATTTTCATTACATACCAGAAGACCTCTCATGGTATACATGTGTGTCGCAGAACGCCAGTTGAGAATCACATTTTTAGAATAATGTTTTATAACCCTTTTTTTATTTCATGGCACACCTTGAATTTAGAGTTGAATTTACGCCGCATACTTGATCTTATAGTTAAAGTTTCACGGTCCGTTTGGGTTGTTAAATTATTTTTACACTTAATAAAAAGTAACAAAAACTAGTGTTTAGTGTTAAGCATTCCTTAAATAAGAAGTTACCCTTTTTTTATTTATACATAAAAAACTTTCAATGTCGATGAAATATTTAAAAAATAATAATAATTTTATTTTAATTTTGAATAAAAAAATAACAATGAACATTCTTTAAAACTTTTTTTTATAATATTTATATGCGTGCATTTTTTTCTTAAATTTATTATATTTTAACGTTTTAACATTAAATGAAGCAGCTGAGCTTTATAAAGTTTTCAAAATATTTTCTTTGGGTTTGATTATGTGACAGACATAGTTTTAAATCTTTTTTTTTTCAAGAATCCTAGCCTTGAATGATTACAGTGACGCACCCAGGATTGAGTTTTGGAAGGGACTAGCATATTTTTCATAGACTTTTCCCGACATACAATGTGTCTTCTTCTCTCTATTAATAATTAATGTAACACACTTTTCTTGAAGTAGAATTAATACTTTTGAGTTTACAATCACTATTTCGTGAAAATTGAAAAATCGTCACCCATTTACACACCTCTATATCTACATTTAAAATGAGAATAAATTTGAAACAGCTATTCACAAAATGGTATTGCGAATCCTTATGAATTCCGAAAATGTTTGGCTATTGTAATGATGCATTTTTAAATGGATAACTAATAAAGAAAGATATTAATAATAGTCAAGACATTTCGATTCTTTTATTTTTAATTTTCATTCTTAATGTCAGTTGTTTAGAATTTTAATAATATTTCAACACTATAAAAATGTAAAAAAAAAGTTAAAGGAACAAATAATTTTAAATTTTAAGCATACCGTCCTCAGCGCTAAGGATGTCGGAAATTTGCTCACATATAGGAGAGATAGGGATTCAGTTAAAAGTTTATTGACCAATCGGGAAAACAGGGGATTGTAGATCTTATGGCAGGTCCAGGCAGATTCTTATTTGTCATTAAACTTTTAACTTGAATCCCCATCTTTCCTATATATGTGAGCCAATTTTTGACATCCTTAACACAGATAAATGTATATTACATACTACCGAAATCGGTATGCTTAAAATTTAAAATTATTGGTTATTTTATCGTTGATATTTTTACATTTTTATTATATTGCAAAAAGCTTAATCTTAATAATTATTTTAACACTATCTTGCCGAAATTTCTTATACACGTATATATATATATATATATATATATATATATATATATATATATATAAATACTCCGCATATACATGTATATACATAAAGATTATTTATTTATTTCAATTAGTCTATTCTTGAGCTTAAAAAGCACAAAAACTAGGACTTCTACAAGACAAAAACAAAATTCTAAGAATATTCTATTTGTAACTTTGTTTATAGTAACTTTTAGTGTGCAATAGCTATTTCGTAGCGTGTTATTACTGATTTCTTTCCTCTTTAAAGGTTAAAATGACCAGGTTTCTTTTCCCCTATTCTTTTATTTAGCTTCTGAGCCACAGCAAAATTAAGAAACATCCCAACAGACCTATTCAGAAAAGATCTCCCGGGAGATGAAATGGGCAAAAAGTTCCTCCTTATGTCCCTCTGTTGTTGACATTTTAATATACTTCTTAATTTGAACCGTAGCTCACATGAGAGCAGCTCTGGTACTTCATTGTATTTAGTCTATGTTTAAATATTAGTCGAATCCAGCCAGAGCTTATAAATACTTCACACCGAAGCTCACCGGAACATTGCTGTATATTGTACTTTTCTAGTTGATAAAAAAAAAAAAAAAAAAAAAAAAAAAAAAAAAAAAAAAAAAAATAATAAAAAAAACAAACATTGTAATTCAACAAATTACACGACTATTTGGAAAATAATACTTTCAAAGACTAACATTTTAAAGACTTATAAATAAATTCTATATTTAAATTGATAATAATAATAAACATCATTTTTAGGATGATCATAATGAGTCATATATTACGTACGCCATGCATTTAACATTAATATCCCTAGACCAACTATAAAAAAAAGATAGTAGTTTATAGATATACAACTTTAGCTGTTTAAAATGTGAATTTTTATTTGGTGGAGTTAATCACACTGACTTCTGAATGCCTCATATTACGTACGACATGGATTAAGCATTAATATTCCTTGACCCATCATAATCAAATTTTAAATGAAATTTCAGTTTTACAATTTTCGGAACAGAAAAATTTTAAGTTTCTACACATCGCACATTTTAAATTTTTATACCGTTGCGCGGAGAAAAAAAATATGCACTTTTAAATGAAATTTGTTTGAAATCTTTATCAACTTGTTTTCAAATTATTATTATTTTTAAAAGTTTTTATTACTTTTTTGTCATTGTGGCAACAGAAGTATTCCATTTTTGAACATTAAACATTAACCAATTAGAAAACGAATAAAATAAAAAAAGTTGCGGAATTCAACCAATAAAAAGATTCAGATATACTTCAGATTTCTCAATTCTCTACCGAGGACAACAACTATTTTCCAAATAGTTTAATAAAAAAAAAATTCTTGGTGAGTAAGATTTTCTGAAAGTTCCCCTTTAAATGCTTTTGCCACCTGTTTATTCATTAGATATTATTATATAGAGGAGAGGGGAGCACACGTGAACAGTACATATTTTCACGCAATCTGAAGTAATAAATAAATAAATAAATAAATAAAAATAAAAATAAAAAAATAAAAAAATACCTTTAGATATTAACACTGGTATTATCTTTTGGCTGAAATTTCAGAACAGACAGCCATTTTGATTTTTGGTGTTTAATTTGTTTGGTTAGAAGGCATTAAGTAAAAAAGTCTTCCAAAGTTATTGAAGTAAAAATTCGGTCAAGACATTTTTTAAAGGAGAATATCAGCATTATATTATATAATCTATAGTGACATTAATCAGATAAGTCTACAAAAAATTTTGTTTTCTTATTTCAGTTACAAACATCTTTTTTTATATGTTAGACATAAGTTTACCAACTTACGTCTAACATATTGGGCACTATAACTATATGGGGCACTCGTGAACAGAACATATTGGGGCAGATGTGAACAGTTCACAAGCATAAATTTATAAGTCTGATTTCTTGTTATAAACCTTAATCTTATTTCATGGCCCTTTTCACCATTCGCTTACATTTCATGGTAACGGATTTGACAAGTAACAAATTTAACATTTCACCAAAAAAAAAAAAAAAAAAAAAAAAAACTATTAAAATGAACTAGCTTGTATATTTTCTAACAGAGATCAGATAATAATTAACATACCTTCTAAAACTATTTAGTAAACTTACTTAGCAGCTTACATTTCACCGCTTATATTTCATGGTAACGGACTTGACAAGTAACAGACTTGACAGTTCAAATGAAACTATTAGAAATGAACTAGCTTGAGATAGAGATTCCGTTGTTTTGTGATGTGTATTCATCATTTTTGCTTTTAGCGGTTGGAATGTAACTACCTGTCAAAATAAAAAATCAAAAGCTAATTTGGATATACATATATATATATCAAAAGCTGAATCAAACGCAAATATATAATAGTTTAATGTTTTACTTAAAAGGATGAATCAAGAAAACTAACTAAACGAAATAACTAATAAAATGATCGTTAACGAAAACTATAAAAAGTTTCTTATGTGCGTTATACAATTTTCTCACATTTGCATCCTACATAAATATTCAAGAGGCAGAAGATTAATTTATTATGTTCATATAAAAAAAAAAAAATCTCACTATCTCACTTAATTACTTTACAGGGAAATAAAATTAAACAGTGAGTAAAAATTGAATAAACTTGCAGAAAAAATATTGAATATTTTTAAAAATTAAAAGAAGTATTAAATACATAAAATTATATTAAAATAATTTTTTACTTTGCTTTTGAAATACTACTGTAATTTAGTCATAAACCAAACAAAAATTAATTATAGACCGGGGGGGCGGCTGCACAACCATCGCCTCATTAATTTAAGGCTGAAATTTTAGGATTAGATAAAACCCAATCTGAACATTAACATATAATCGGTCTGCCAAGTCATGATTTTCGTGTTTTTGTAATTTTGGGTGCAGTAAAACACAGTGATAAATGAAACGGGGGAACCATTAAATTCAGTTCTGCAAATGATATCACCCAAGAGATGACTTGGCAGACCAGTTGTATTTTAATATGCTAACTGAGTTCTGTCTAAAATTGGAATTTCAGCCGCCAACTTGATGAAATGATGGTCAGTGCAACCGCCGCGCCGCTCGGTTTACTATAATTGAAAACAATATGTGTTTTTTTTGACTTAAGGAAGAAATATTTTATATTAATATTTACTATCTCCTCCCATCCCACAATCACTTTTCTTTGATTATCAGAAGCTTTATTTGTACTTTTTAAAAGCGAAACAATTTAGAAATTTTTGCAGAATTACATAAATATTTTCATAACGTATAAATTATGGTAATTTAGGTTAAAATAATAAACGATTGATTGTTATTACTTTTTAAAATAAATATATAAATATTTTGCATAAGAATCAATTGATAAGTTTAAAAAGCACATGTAATATTAAATAAATAAATAATGCGTGTGTATGCGAAATGCATATACACCTTTACATTAGTAAGTGTGTTTCTTTCTTTCTTTTAAATATGAACTTTATTAGAATTATTTGTATACTTTATTATTCAAAGTATCAGATTTATTTATGTTCGGTAATTTTTTAGATTTCTCAAATTCTTAAAAATGAAATTTAAAATGGTATGTTCGTATGAATCAAGAGATAGATTGAATTTTTTCTACGTTAACTTAGAAGCATTTTAAGGTTGTCTTGTATCCTAACCTTCTAAAACTTTCAGTAAAAATCGACGAGGGAGATGTTTGCTTAAAAACATATAAATGTTAGATGATCGAAATAGCTAACGAAATACTTGTAATTAGAAAGAGAACCTTTTAAGTATTTCTCTACTTAGATATACGCTTTAAACAAGCGTTTTTAACCAAGATAAATTTCTAAAATTCCAAGGTGTGTATGAGCGGAGAAAGAAGGAGAAAATCATTCACAAAAGTAATATTTCTATCGATATTGACATTAATACTGGCATTGGTACTTCAGCGTTCGAAATCCTTGGTAGTCCACTGGTCCGAGACCACCAAAACTTCAATCGGACCACTAATTTAAGGAAGTTCAGGTCTTGAAAAAATTTCAAAAAAATCGATTTTTTATGATCTATTTTGAATATTCAATTAATTTTGAACTCAGTGCAAAAAACCACATAAAAATATTTGCATTTAGCAGTTATAAGCATTTATGTATCAACACTTTCAAAACACCCATATAATTTCAACTTTAAGTCGCGTTTTCTCAAAACTTGATTTGTGACGGCTATCCGTAAGATTTAAAAAGAAACTATTTGATGAAATGGCTTAATTTTTCTGCATGCATATAACATCATTGTCTACAGAATGAATTAATATATTTTAGATAGTTTAATATTTTGAGTATTTTTAATGAAAAACAAATTGTATTTTTTAGGGTTTTTTAAATTTTCAAATTTGAGAGTTTTTTTAATAATGTTTTTTTTTTTTTTTTTTTTTTTTTTTTTTTTTTTTTTTTTTTTTTTTGAGTGATAGTTATATTTTTAATTCATTCTATAGAGTAAAGTTTCCTGATCATTTTAAAGCAAAAATTAGGTTCTTATATCAATTCAACGTTAAGATATCTTACGGATGGTGATATAACACATATTTTTTTTCGAAAATTGTGTTATATAAATTTTACTATATTTTTTTTATTACATTACATTGAAGTACTTCATTTTATGATTTCATAAGACTACAAACACACCTTAAAAATATCAGAAAGTTTAAATTAATTACATTGAATACTTCTGTTTTTATATGGACTCGAAGCGAGAGCTCTGTTTACATGTTTTTCCGTATCGACCAAGCCCTGAGCCCCCTTAAAAAAAATTAGTGGTCCACAGGACTAGTAACTTTTTTTTCCTTCTCTCTGACAGGTAAATGTAATTTTTTCCGATCGTGAGAAAACCGAATTAAACACAAACCACAAAATTTTATTTTCTTTGAAAAAATAAATAAATAAATAAATAAATTGCATTAATCCTTGCAGTCTGTTGAAATAAATGATCGTGAATAAAATGCATAATTATTTTTTTATAGTTTTTATTTATGTACTGTATACTATTTTTAGCAAGTTATAATTTTATAATTTTTTATTCCAAAAATTTTGGGTAACTGCAAAGGAAGATTGGTTTATATTCTAGTGAAAAAGTGGGAAGGATATCACTCAATTCGTTAGAGGTGCTTAATAAAATTTTATGTAGCGGACCAGTGATGACTACGGACTAGTAAACTCTCTTTCTTTCTGGTACCATTCACTTGGGACCATTAACTTTTATTATTATTAATTCTACCGCTGGCACATGTATAGTTTGCTTATCTTAAATTTGTTTTCACTGCAAATCTTTTAAAATTCGGATATTGGTTTAGTTGTTCTTTTAATATCCTAAAATAGTGCCTTCATCATAGAAAAGTTATTAAATAAATATTAAGTTATTAAATAAATAAAACAACTTTTCTATAACTTTTTTGGACTCAACCACTTCTAGTAAGTCAAGTTCAGAAAGTCTAATATATAAAAATTATGAAAATGCTATTAGTTGTTGTTTCTTGATCCCTCCTGAGATTTTTAGATTGTTGGAAGTATTACATAAAATATGTCTTTTCTTAATTTCTATTAATTGTTTTCGTACTTAGTTTTTTTATTTATCCATTTTCTTATTGGTTACACCACAAATTTCCTGTAATTATATTGGCTAATAAACCTATTCCTTCACTCATTTCTCTATCATTCAAAAGCAATATTCTTTTATTATTTTGCACTGATGACGATAGGTTAAATTATACCGAAACACTTGGTAAAGCTTTTGATATTCAGAAGTTGATTTATTTACTTATACGATGATGTAGTTTCAAGTTTTATCTCAATTTACATTTAGTTATTATTTAGTGAATTATTGCACATTTTTATTGAATATATGCTAGAGTCATTCAATAAAATAGTTCTGTATTTAAAATGTAAAAATTTAAATTATTTTTTATCTTTTACTATTTAATAAAAACAGTATTAATTTTCCGCGAAAATATTTAGATAATATATTTCAGTGGCATTTATTCCTAATTTTTGCAACTAACACTGATAAATACGTTAATTACAGTGTACGAACTTGCACATTGATATCCAAATAGATCTAACATTTTTTTTTTCCTGCAATTTTTAAATTATTTATTTAAAAATTTACTCTTTCTTTGCTGAGCACTTTTAAATACATTTAATAACATTTAATGTAAAACAAATAAATAAAACTGGAATGTATCTTCGATTAATACATATTGTGTTTTTTTTCTTTGTACTATCAGTAATGTATCGTTAGTCCGTAGTTAGGCAAAGAAAATGGTGTTTTTATTACCGAGTACTTAAGATCGTTCACTGAACAGGAATGATGTAACTAAACGAGTTTTCTGAATAGGCGATTGAATAAGTCTGTTTTCTGAAGTCTGTTGTCTGCTTAAGATAGATAAATTGGGAGACTAGCAAATTCGTCTTAGAAATACTGATTATGTTATATTTTTTGCATTGAGATCTGTCAAAATACTTATCTCGTATATATTTTAGTCGTTTATCTACAATATCATAGTACAAAAAAAGTTAAATTAAATCAAGAAAGATACATTTATTAAAGAAAATATTTCTTTCTTCATCATTATAATGCATTTTATTTAAAAAAGTAAATGAAGATGCAAAAATGTAGTTTGTTTCTCAATTGTGACAGTTCAGTTTTGAACGTTTCACTCAAATTTTCAAAATAAAAGGCTAAAAATATTAAGTTCAGTCTGTGGCAGTTTGAAAAACTTTTCATAGTAAAACCGATCTATGGAATCTAATTTTTTAGGAGCTGGGGTATAATTAGCGAGTTTTTATAGGATTCACATATTGATAGTTAGACACATACATATGTATCTAAAATACTTAGACATATATTTCTCAATTACGTATTCATACATTTAAACAGACACACATATCTCTCCCATTATTTATATAATAAATATGTTATTGTTTACTTGTATTAGTATAAACAAATAATTTCTAATGCAACGAATAGCATTATTATAAAACCTACCATAATAAACTAGTCGTTGGGGGCCACTGTATTACTTACCCATCATGAATATGCATAATTAAAATATGAAAATAAAACAAATATGTATACTATTTATAAAATGCATCGCCATTCAAAAATAAAATTTGAAAGTAGATTTAAATATTTTTAACATATAGTAATACTCTATTAATTAATTGCTGATGAACCAATTTCGAGAAATTATATAAAACGCCAAACCACACAAGTAGTACCGAATTGCTTAAATAAAACATCCTTATAACTCCAAAAACGATAATCATATTAAACAGTTTACTGCGTCGTATTAAGCATCTCATATTCAATTAAAATATATCTTTGATTGAAATTTGAATGAAATACAAGGTCATGAAAAATCGAAGAATGTGGAAAATAGGATTACAAATATCTCGGTAATTAATTATTCGATTGACTTCGTTCTTTATGCAAAATTTGTGTTATTTTATTGTATTTTACATCCATTTCTTAAAATAAAAAAATTCTAAAATTTGTATGTATCTTTCATCAGAACGAATATTTTGGGAGTCCGAAAAAAAATAGTTCCGGATAGTCGAGGCTACTGATATTAAATGAGCTTCTTCCCATTATAACATTCTAAGTTCATACCGAATTTTAAATTTCTATCTCATTTTATTCGGTAGATAGAGCGTTTACAGAGACACAGGCAGACAAACAAACAGACAGACACACAGACAGATGGACGGTAATTTTTTTTTTTTTTTCTAAAAATATGTTTTTCGTAATCTTCAGTGTCTGAAATATGCAAATCCGCCAATTTTTTTTTTTGATTTTCAAAACGATTGCAAGATTTACCCTATACTACGTATGATGGGTAAGTAATAGACTAAAAATTAAATTTTCAAGTTAATGAATACGAAATCTATATACTTATCCCTGTATTAATTATCTCAAACTATTGTTGTACGGAAATTTTACAAGTATGTAATAAAATTTTACATTATTAATATTAATTTTTATCACAACAAAGCAAATTATACTTATTATCAAATTTGGCATAAAAAAAGTATCAAATTTATAAAATGAGAATAAACATTGTATTAAAAACGGTTTTAATAGAAATTAATATAAAAAAAAATTGAAAAACAAACATTACAATAAAATTTTTTATATTAATGACTTATTCATAAAATTAAAACCAAATACTTGTTTAAATTTCTCGTTCAACCAGGTCTCATATGAAAACAAATAAAAATTGCCCCCCCCCCCCCAAAAAAAAAAAAAAAAAAAAAAAAAATCAGCATTTATTTATGGAGAGCTGATTTATGGACAGATAATAGCTAGCATGCAGCACAATAATAAAATTATTTTACAACGGGCTCTCATTCATCACAAAAAATATAATAATGAAAAATAATGAATAATAATGGAAAATAATGTTTGCATGAGAGGGTTAAAATGATTAATCTGGTACACAAAGAAAATCAGAATCTTCTAAAATTAAACAAACTATTTCAATTTCTTATTTCAAAACTTTAAGTAGATTAGAATTGCACCATAATTATATTATTAAAAAAAAGACGATAAGTTATAATTAAAATAACAAACTATGTAAAAATCATAATAAAATAAAATCAATGTAGGACTCGTTTCCACCTAAATATATTAACAGTTTATTATAAATTGAAGCAAACACGTGCCCATTAGGGGATAAGATACAAAATGAACTGAAAGATAGAGGGTACAGATTACACACAGAGTGCGACAGGTAGCACTAGTTGAAAGGAGCATATGCAAACATGAAAGTGTTGCCAAATGGTAGAAGAGAAAAAGAACGAGAAAATGGAAGTAAAAGAAATAGGCAAAAATAAAATAAAATCAAAAGAGTAAATCAAAAGAGTATTTTTTTGGGGGGAGGGGGCAGAATTATTTCTCATTCTGCTTCTCCCTCTCGTACCTTAAAAAAGGTTATTTTATTTGTGAAATTCTGATAATATTGTCAATGATCTCTCATCATCTCCCTCCCTCTCTCCATCATGGAAATTACCTTTATAATTATTTTTAATTTACTCTCATCTCTTCATTTTATTAAAAGAATATTATTTTGTTTTACTCTTTTTATGTTTAATTGTTAATTTTTATTTAATTATATATGTTTATTTTATTTATTTTATGTTAAATTTTGTTTATTTCTTTTATTTCTATCCCCCCACCTTCTTCTTTTATATCATTTGACAACACTTTCGTCTTCTGAATGTGCTCCTTTCAATTACTGCCACCTGTCGCACTCTTTGCAATCTCTACCCTCTACCTTTCAGTTCATTTCTGACCTTATCCCTTTACGGACACGCGTTTGCTTCAGCTGATGACAGGCTGTTATTATTTTTAGTTCGAAATTCGTCCTGCATTATTTTTATTTTATGTTGATTTTTACAAATTTTTTTATTTAACTATAATGTTGTCATATTTAATAATACTACTTATAAACAGCCTACATGATTCTTACAGAGTGGCAGATCGTCTAGAATTTTAAGGATTTATACTTATATTATTATGAAAGAAATAATACAGTAAATAATTGTTTTTTCTATAAATATATCAATAACATTACTCTCTTTTATATGAAACCCCAATCGTTTTTTTTATTATCTATACATCATCTCAGAAATATACAGTTAAGTGAAAATAAAGCTATAGATAATGAAGTTTAACTACTTTGATTTAAAATTAATTGAAAATGAAGATAATAATGTTACATTTAATATTTATGACAAGCGTAGTGATTCCGCCTTCAAAGTAAATTCACACATTATATTCATGTTTGCATAAATCTGTTTTTGTTGATATTTTACTTAAGTTTGCTCATAGAATTAAACGTCTTTGTGCGACTTTTGGAAAATTTCCTCATAACTTTTTATTACATGACTTCAAGAACCCACCACCATCTAAATGTATGTATACATATGTAATATGAGTGTATGTACTAAATTTTATCTTCACGATAAAAGCCGCAATTATGCACGAATTTCTTGAAACTCACCAAAAGCATTGAGATGGTTAATATCTCGGTAGGTACTGAAAATGGGCAAAATTAGTCTAAGGGAGTGGAAATAGGGAGGGGTTGGTGAAAACAGAAAAAGCAACATTTTTTAATTATAAGACATACAAAATCAGTTTAAAGTTACTATTATTTCTAGAAAAAGGGCCAAAAAATTATGTAAAACAGATTTTTGATAAAACTGAAAAAGGAGCATGGCGCGCAAATAATAAAGTTTTAGCGAGAAAAAAAATCATAACTTTATCAATTCTTAAGATATCAAATTCAATTAAATTTATTATTTATTTTCTGAATATTATCTACAAATTTTATATTGACAATTTTTGATAAACCCAACTCTTACCCCCTCTCCCAAAAAAGATAAAAAAGTGTGTGTGTGTGTGGGGGGGGGGGAGGGGGAATTCATAACTTTGTCAACTCCCAAGATATAAAAACCGATTGGATTTATTATAAATCTTCTTAATATCATCTACAACTTCTATAGTGACAAGTTTTTGATAGGACCAAATCTTACAGCCGAATACAATTTAAGAATACATAGCGATTAAAGAAAAATATATTGAATTAACATGATCTGATAAAACCATTCTTAGAGAAACATGAAAATAAAATCTAGTCAAAAATGACCAGATAAAATTCTTAAACTGAGTTTATTTCTTATCTTCTTTTAGTTTTTGTTGCTCAGATTAGTACATAAAATTCTTAAACTGAGTTTATTTCTTATCTTCTTTTAGTTTTTGTTGCTCAGATTAGTACACAACTTCGAAATGTACCTACGCCTGTAAGTCGAATTGACATGGATTTTTTTAATACGCTACCTTATGATTCTATATAAATTACGTTTGTATTGCGCCGTTCTCTTATTTTTACCTGTTATTTCTGAGTTATATTCTTTGTTATTATTAACCATTGAAAAAATGGTTGTTGTTTTCGGTGGAGGATTGATAAAATGACGTGGTCCCTTTTGAATTTAAATTAAATTCTTTATTTTTAGAAGAATTTTTATTTGAATTTAAATTAAATTCTTTACTTTTAGAAGAATTTTTATTTGAATAGGAAATTAAAATATTTAAAATCATTGTAATAAAGGAGAAAACTAACAAATTTAAAAATGGGTAGGCGGAAATTAACAGATACGGAAAAAGCCGAAGCCAAAGAAATGAATGACCGTGAATGTCGCATTCAATGACATTAAACACAATACGCCTACTTAAACAATCATAAAGTGATTTTTATTTCGATTTTTTATTAATGTTTTATTAATTTGTTCTTTTGTTATTTAAAATAAAAATTTAGTCAACATGTATAAGTTGCTTATTAGTTTGGCGATTCGTATCATTTGGCAAAATTGGTCGACGGGATAACTAAGTAGTACTGTATTTGGTTTGGCGCAAAAACGTCTTTCAATGCAGAAAACGAGAAAATCAAAAGATTATCGAGCCGCTGAAAACCAATTACGTGTTGAAAGGCGATCACGAAAAAGGAAGCGATTTAATGCCGAACCGATTAATTGTAAAACATCATGTCTCAAAGGCGACCAATCCACTATAGCCATCGCGTTTTACAATCGGTCGGTTCTAACCGGGAAAATTTGAGTGCCAATAGTGATTCTAACAAGCCGGAAAATGTTATAGCTATTACTCTTGATTTTAAACCACTTAAAAAGAAAACTAAAAAGCAATCGGCTTGGAAAAAACTGGAAAAAAACTTTTTTGATTCAATGTCTGATGGACCCATTCACATATGCATGTGCTGCGATCGACTTTGGTTTAAAACCTCTATCACCAAAATTCTGCTCTGTAAAATCAAACAGTATATGCCAAAGTCTTACAAGTATAACAGTATATGCCAAAGCTGTATTTTAATAATGATTACTTTCGCACCAACGTTACATAGTTTGAAATGTTTCTTTCGTCGCCAACTTTTATGCTTGGCGACAATGGAGTGATGTAACTTAAACGAACCGTACCTTCAAACTGCAGCATGTATAAAGTCATTTATAGCAGTGGCACGGATAATACACAATAAAACAACTGGTGTTTAGCTTAAAATGATAGATGAATGTTTCGAGTGAAAAATTTTCAAATGGTTGGTGTAATTTCTTAAATTACAATTTATTATTATTATTATTATTATTATTATTATTATTATTATTATTATTATTATTATTATTATTATTATTATTATTATTATTATTATTATTATTATTATTATTACTGAATTTAAATGCATTTATATTCTACTTTTAATGTGTCTAAATATCTAAGAAAATCCCTATGAAGTCCAGAAGTTTCCCCTATTTCATTTAAAAAATTTACTGAGTTTCACATCTTATTTATTTGTTTTCTACATTTTCATCCCTCTTTTTTTTCAGTCTAAAGCCCTAAAGGGAGCCGTTCTCGGTATAAGGTTACAAAAGCAACCAACAAACTATTGTTACCCGTTAACGAAGCAAGATGATCCAACTTCTAACAATCTGCTTTTATTTTCTCGGCTCAAATTGAGTTTTCTTTTTCCTTAACTTTTTCTTGATTTGAAGCATGTCAGTAATGGTAGTAATTATGGTTTAATATAAAGTGCAATGATTGCTCTTCGAAATTTGCCGTTTAATATACGCAATATTTAAGACAGAATAAATTGATCAATCTAAGAGAAAATAAGAATTCTTGTTATAAGGAAATTCAGTTACGAAATTTGTTAGTTTTTTTAGCACAAAAAATATATTTTTCATTTTTTTTAAAAAGTTTTTCGAATAAGGACATGAAGTTTTCATTTTTTTTTTTAGATAATTCAAAAGTCAACTATTTTGCAGAATTTTAAAACAGATTAAAAACTTAAAAGAGAATTTACTTACGAAATCTGTTTTAGTTTTATTTAGCGCAAGAAGTATGTTTTTTATTTCCTTTATTTATTTATTTATTTTTTTTTTTTAAGTTTCTTATATAAAAACATGACTTTCTTTCTTTCTTTTTTTATAACAATCCACAAGTCAACCATTTTGCATGATTTTAAAATTTTTAAAAACTTAAAAAAGAATTTACTTACGAAATCTGTTTTAGTTTTCTTTTAGCACAAAAAATATATTTTTCATTTCTTTTCTTTTTAAAGTTTTTCAAATAAAGATATGACGCTTTCATATTTTTAGATAATTCACAAGTCAACCATTTTGCATGATTTTAATGCATATTAAAAACTTAAAAAAGAATTTACTTACGAAATCTGTTTCAGTTTTATTTAGCACAAGAAATAAGTTTTTTATTTCCTTTCTTTTTTATCTTTTTTTTTTTAAGTTTTTTAAATAAAGACGTAACGTTTTTATTTTTTTAGACAATAGACAATTCAACTATTTTGCATGATTTTAAAACTTATAAAAATTTAAATGAAAATTTAGTTACGAAATCTATTTTAGTTTTATTTAGCACAAGAAATGTATTTTTTATTTCATTTTAAGCTTTTCAAATAAAGGCATGACGTTTTCATTTTTATAGATAATTCACCAGTAAACAATTTTGCATGATTTAAAAAATAATTAAATATTCAATGTTGATATTTCATTGCTGTAATTTTTAATTAATAAATGATTGTTGGATGTTGCATTTGTCAAACTTAAAATATGAGTTTTTGAGATGTAATCAAGTAAATAATAAATTTATACAGGTTGCCCAAAAATAATGGGACAAACTTTAAGGGGAAGTAAAGGTCATCACAAGGATTAAGATTTACATACCAACTCATGGTCGGAAATACTTTCCTGGCGCAGTAGTGACGACACAAAACACAGGAAAGAAAGGACACGGACAGGGAGAGAAAACATGTTTATTATTCTTAGTGCTGCAAAAATACCGGGATAACACTGAAAAGTTTTGAGGAACTAGTTGTATGCATCGTTGCAGCTGCTGGGGAAGTTCTGGACATTCCTGGTGTTTTCTTTAGAAAATTAGATCTTCCATGCACCGGAGATGCACCTGCAAGCATCAGGGCCCGGGGTCGTAATTTCAAATACCTACTTTGATAACGATCGGTGTTTTTTTTTAGTGTTTTTTTCTTACTTTTCTGCTGTGCTAATGATAATAAAAATATTTTCTCTTCTTATTCGTGTCCTGTTCTTCTTGCGTTTTGTGTCATCACTACCACGCGTTTCCGACCACGGGTTTCTATGTAAATCTGAATCCTTGTGCTGACCTCTATCCCCCCTTAAAGTTTGTCCCATTATTTCTGGGACACCCTGTATTTAGGAAATAAATAAGATCATTGTGATTAAAATAGGGTATAAAAATTAGATACACGTAATTTTTATGCTTATAATTTATGGACTAAAATAAAAGCGTTGATAGCCTGATATGTCAAATATTTATTAAAAAGTAAGAAATAAAATTAATATTAAATATGAATACTAAATGTAATTTAACTAGCTCCAATCTACATAAGAGATAATCACATAATTAAAAATTTGCTTATCTACACTATATATAAAAAATCCTTATGAAACAAATTTATAAAACGATTTTATGAAATGCCTGATTAAACGATTGAATATGTTTCACAGATATTATTTCCTAATAGTCCAACAGCAGATCGCACAAAACCCTAAGTCATTGAACACAAGAAAAATTCCTTTATTTTATGGAAGAGTAGTAATAGGGGAACCTAATCATCCATGTCTGCCGGAAGCGAAGTGGTGCATAAGTCAAAAATGAATACCACTCGTGGTTGACTAGTGGTTGACTCGTAGACTTAGCATTATGTTTTCCTGCACCCAGTTTTCCATGTTTTCATACTTTTAATTCTTCGGCAAACACAATGTTAAACGTATGAGTGAACGACGAATCCAACGAAATCCAATGAATCAACCACTAGTGGTATCAATTTTTGGCTTATGCACCACTTCGCTTCCGGCAGACATGGATGATTAGGTTCCCCTATTACTACTCTTCCGTAAAATAAAGGAATTTTTCTTGTGGTCGATGATTTAGGGTTTTGTGCGGTCAGCTTTTGGACTATAAAATATGGAACCTTTGGTGGTGAAATTAACATAAATTATCCTTATTTAACCGCGTACATCAAAATCTTCTAAATTTGAATAAGTTTTTGAGATTTTACCTTTTTTTCGAATTATAGTGATATTTATGTAATGATGTTAACTAAATGGTCTCGTTTAGAAAAAAGGGAGAAATAGGAAAAATTTAGGGATTATAATATTTCTACCCGTTTTGGTTCGCCATTTTTAAATTGAAATTGAAAATAGTTTTTATTTATTAAATTATCTTTTAAGCGAAGAAATATTATCATTTAATTATTTTTCTCAGGAATATTTCGAAAAAAAAAAAAAAAACCCTCAATAAATAATAGAAATACTAGCGAGCTTCGCCCGCTAGCGGCCCCTTTCTGAAAAAAATAATCTCTCTAAGGCCCGGTGCACACTTGCGTTTTCTAACCGCTGACCACAAACCATCAATCATCCTGTGGCTGCGAAAAACATTGTTTCTGTTTATACAAAAGATGAAAATTTAATATTTATAAAAATATGTTTGTTGTTCTGCAAATGGTTACACCTATTATTTTATTTAAAAGATAGTTCTGATAGCCATATTTTTCCAAAAATTTCATACCTCATTAAAAGTGGATTACCAAGAATGGTATTAGCCGATTTTAAGGAAATATTGAAATTAAGTAAAAGTTGTTCCTAAAAATATGAAACAAAAAAAAAGAAGTTCGTTCTTTCCCCGTAATTTCGCGGTTTTTATTTATTTAAAAATACTTCTAACTGTTGTATCGTTTCAAAATAGTGATGCAACTTGTACCACGGTATTCTCTAACTTCTTTTATGAAGATTTTAAAGAAATGTCAAATTTTAAAATGTATTATTTGAAATAATGTTCTCCAACGATATTTAAAAAATATACGGATTACCGAGTGTCGGATTAGTGAGGTCGCAATGTATTACTATTACACACTTTGAAAAAAACCTCGAGTATAATTTTCGTGTAAAAATATGCATATTTTGTACAAAAATGTTAATTTTTAGTTTTTTCCTTTTTCACATTTAATAATTTAAATTAAAAAATTCGCCTATTATATTATTTAAAATCCAGTTACGGCCTCCCGATTTTTTCAAAAATTTTATGCAAGGCGTAAAACCAGTACCCCAAACACACATATAAAGATCATTGAAGAATACAGGATTTAAGGGCTACTTTTACCTAAAAATATGGCAGAAAAAAAAATCGCCCGTTTTACGCCGTAATTTCGCGGTTTTTACAGATTTAAAAAAACTTCTAACCGTTGTATCTTTTTGAAATTTTGACACAACTCAAAACGATGTATTCACTAAGAGGTGTATAAAGATGGAAAAGAAATATTGAAAATTAGGGATTTTATTCGTATAAATATGAGCGGAAAAAGTGTCGAAAAAGCAAACAAAATTGTACGATCGGAGACTCTTTTTCTCGATTTTTTTTCAAAGGGTTAATATTAGAATATTTCAAAAATAAACACATCGTTGGAAATTAGACAGAAGCGTCTTTGAGGGGGTATTTTTTTTCTTTGTCGTGCCTCCAAAATTAAAAAGGATGGAATCGTTTTAAAATTCGATAGTTTTCGGTCGAAAATTCTGCGGAGAAAAATGGAAAATGAAAGCTTTGGGGAAAACTTTTTTTCAAAAGGTTAATGTTCGTATTTCTTGAAACCGAATAGACCGTCAGAAAGGTCTTTAAATTTCCTTCAAGAATATGTAATTTGTTTTAAAATCCGTGAACCTGCAGCGCGGATGCGACGTTATATAAAACTGCTAAATTTTCGTATTTTCGACACCTTCGTGGTCCTTCATCCGCGGAAAGCTAGTTTCGACCGGAGAGCTCCGTCAGAGAACCGTCTCGGAACTTGGATTTTTTGTCACGTTAGCCGGGTGCTAATTTCCGTTTACTCAAGGATACAGCGCTTGGCGAAATTCAAGGTGTGCCAAATGTTTTGACTAGCATCTACGCATTTTCTTGAGCATCATGGCTGCTTCAGACATTTTACTTACAATTTTTGTCGTATATGAGGCACTTGGAAGCTGTTGTAGAGTATCAGAGGCATAGCGAGGTGGTTAAAGCAGAAAGCTTGTAGTTATAAGATTGCGAGTTGTGTCCTTGCTCTTGTAGATTTTTGTTTTGATTTTTATTTAAGTAATCAATAAAGAATGTTATAAAACTCAATTACTTTGTATTAGTTTTACTGTCAATTAGACAATTAAATTTTAATTACAATTAAGTTATAAAATTTAATTTAAAATTTTATTACATAAAGTTGAATTTGAAATAAATGTGAATAATTAATATAAGTTTTTAAATTCTGCTTTTTAATAATTAAATAAATATAATTTAAAATACAATAATTATTAAAATAAAATAAAAAATATTTTATTTTAGTTATGCTACCACCGTGTTGTAAGAGATGAATATCAAATTAGTAAAACCAATTTATTAAAGTTCTTATGTTTTAAAATGAGGCATCATTCATACACACACACACACAATATATTTTATATATATATATATATATATATATATATATATATATATAAAATATATATATTTGCGTAATTATGCTTATTTAAAATTTTGCGTAAATATGCTTATTTTATATATATATATGGTTTCATTGGTTCTTTTATTGGTATTGTCTTAATAACTTTGGATGTATTTATAAAAGTATTTATATATATATATATATATATATATATATATAATATATATAATATATATATCTGCGTAATTATCTTATTTGAATATATATATATTCAAATTTTAATATTTCTATGTATTTAATTAATGATAATAATTAAAGAAAAAAAAAGGAAAATCTTTAATCTTCCACAAACATAATTTAAGATTTTCTTTTAAAAAATTATCAATATTTAAATACATATAACTAATATTAACTATTTATTAATTAATATTAATATATATATAATTATAAAATTATATTAATTAACATTATTAATTATTACATATATAACTAATATTAATAAGTATTATCATTTAAACAGATAATTAATGTTTTTAATGTTTTCGTTTAGTGATTTGTTATTAGTTCTCTTCAATTTTCAGTGTCTAGTAAGATATTAAATATTTAAAAAAAAAAAAAAAAAAAAAAAAAAAATCCATATTAGATAAAAACTTTTAAGGTGTTTTTTTTTTAAATATAAAACGTGATCTTTGTTTTGTATTTGTACTTTTTACAAATTCAATCAGTATATGCATCTATATTTAGTTTAGACTTATCAATTTATGAATAGGAAGGGTGCATTAAATCAGTGTCACAAAAGTTGGTGTAAATTCCCAAACATATTTTATTTCAAATGAAAAATTTCCAAGTATAAAAAATATCTTAATTTTAACACAATTTATTATTAATTGAAATATACACTTTTTTGATGATTCTTAGAATCTGGAAACTATACTTTTTTTTTTTTTTTTTTTTTTTTTTTTAAATATGTTATTAACGTTAATGATACATTTGTAAGACATCAAAATCTGAATAGATCGGAACAGATGATATCGAAATTATGTGTACATTTTCTAACTATATAATTAAATGACCTAACTATATAACAACTATATAATATACACATATATAATATTTAAGCAGACATGTATGAATGTATAAGTTCATACATACTATGTACATATGTTGATATTTATGAATATATTCATATATATTTCCAACATTAAGAAGTTTTAATTTATCAATCTTAGTGCATTGCTATACTTGGTGATTTATATCACATTAGTAAAATAAATAAATAAATAAAAATTTGATATAACAGATCTCAGTATTTTCTTATAAAGTACTTGAATTGATACTTAACAAGAAAATAAATTAAACAAAATAAAATTTATTTTTAGCTATTATCATGTAATTTATCCGAATACAATAACAGCTCTCTTTCGTTCTTTTTTTTTATTTTTACATTATTATATTATTCATTATAAACTGAAATACTATAAAAAATGTAAAGAAATATACATTAAAATTTACAAATTAAGTTAACACAACAAGTTACTCGTATATATTTAATTAATATTTGGTCATATATAAAAATAAAATTCCATTAAATTTATTATTTTTCTTTTCAAATAAATTATTTGTATAATACATTTTTTTCAGTAGATGGCGACACTGTACGATGTTATCAAGGAATATCGGAAGAGGAGTGAATGATGGGTGGAATAGCATTTGGCACACCTTGAATTTCGCCAAGCGCTGTATCCTTGAGTAAACGGAAATTAGCTTCCCGGGTAGTTTTTAATTAATATCTCGGGTAATTACCGGGCGATTTTCTCGAAATTCATTATCACAAAAGGCCGAATCGTCCCGAGTCGATAGACACCCAGAGCGCCACTCCACTCGGCCGTTGAAAAAAGTTTTTAGCGGTACAGACAGACAGACAGACGTTTACTGCGGTTAATAGTATAGATTATTAAATAAATGATAATTTCTTTTTTATTTTAATCAAATTTTCATCCTTTCAAGATATATTTTTCATATTTTTGAAAAAGTTATTATTTCAAATTGTTGCCAATTTCAAAAACAGCGCAAAGAATAATATTTTCTTACGATTAAAAAATTATTTGCACGTGACTATTAAAAAGAGAAAAAACTTAGGAATTAAATAATTACATATTAAGGTAGAAGCACCTACTCCTCAAAGTTCTAATAATAATTAAAGTAGAAAAGGTTGAAAATTACGTCATAAAAATTATCTTTATATTGACTATTAATAAACAAAGAAAAATTTAAAATAATAAACTGGTTAATATGCATTAAAGACAGTAAATGGTAGAAATTACGTCATATTAAAAATATCCAAGTAATATTACTGCCAAACAGTTTAAATTAAAAAATGTCTTTGCGAAACATTTGTTTCATATTTCGCGATAATTTTTTTTTACGTTTAAAGAAAGATCCCCATTGGTTTTTTAATTATAATTCAATCTTTTTTTTTCTTTTTTACAATTAAATCAAACTAGCATGTTTTAAGAATTTGCGGCGTTCGAACAGGGGGTTGGCTAGCATATCTGGTCGGGGCAGAGCCCATTAGTATACATGTATAAAATTATATTGCATATTGTAGTGAAACATAAGTAATTTTTATTTGAAGAGCTAAATCACTGCAGTGCCATTTCCTGTTTTGTAAAAAGTAATAAAAATGGAGATTGGATACACATGTGAGCACACAAAGATGTGTGCAACATAATATTATACATAATAATATAAATACAGGGTGTTTATAAAGTCCCGGGCCCATTTTGATGTTTAATAACTCATAAAATAATAAAGATAGATTAAAATTAATAACATAAATGGTTAGATAGACTCAAAAAGTTTCATGACCCTTGTCAATGAACTTCCAAGTGTGCCCCCTTCGCCTAAAAATGTATCTCTGACACGCTCAACATCAAAACCACTTGTGCAGGGACGTCCGAAACGTTTCTTATCTGCGATACTTCCAGTTTCTAGAAAATTCTTTTTCCACCGCAAGATGCTGCTTTTGGATGGAGGATCTTTTTGGTAAATTCTTCTGCAATTTCTCACTATCGATTTTGTTTCTATGAACCACCATAAAATCTGTGCTTTCTCTTGTGGTGTATACATTCTCCTTAATATCGGCTCGAATAAAACATCACATACAAAGGTAACATAGAACAAACACATCAAAAGTAAACAAAACATTGCAATAGTTGCCAAAAACAAAAGAGAGAAAAATGCAATTTATAAGCAGACGATATTTAGAAAAATGAAATTACCTGAAATTAACCACCCGCGCAGACGATATTTACAAAAGTAAAGATATCCAAACCTGAAAAGGAAAATACATGAGTTATTCCATCAATAAATGCCATAAGTTCGTCTATATTTTCATTATTTTATGAGTTATTAAACATCAAAATGGGTCCAGAACTTTATAAACACCCTGTATTATGCTTGTGTATCCAATTCCCATTTTTATAAAACAGGAAATGACACAGAGCTGATTTAGCTCTTCAAATAAAAATTACTTATGTTCCACTGCAATTTCGTCCTTAAAGTATTTAATTTATTAACTTGCATATTATCTATTATGCCGCTTAATTTTCTGTAAGAAATTTCAAGCGAAATTTCAATATGATGCCGCCTTATTTTATCAACCGAAAAACTTTTAATTTTATTGTCCTTTACGTTCCACGCAAGAGGGACTCTGAGCTCTTATCTAAAATATGTTGCTGAGTTTTAAAAGCTTAAATTAATAGTAATTTTATTTTAGATTTTTTTTTCTCTACGAGCATTCATTCCCTGACAAATGAAGATGACTATGGTTATTTTCAGAGGCGAGAACAGAACGTTAATCCACTCGTCCTGCAGTTCACATGCCTCTCTTACCTGCTTTTAAGCAGGGCGCGGTCGTAAAAGAACCCAGGAAATATATTGCTTCTCCAGGAAAACGGCCCAACTTTTGAATGCAAAGCAAATAAACTGCGGATGGCGAGTTTATTTTTATTCGCTTAAAAATGGGGTTGTCAAAAGTGGACAAAATTTAATTTCGTCTGTAAAATTCCTTTCTGAGTAAAAAAAGTAAATAGGGTCGATAGAGAATATCTGAGATTTGCAAAGAGTTTGAAGGACGTGTAAAGACCGATATGCGTTCGATTAAAAATTATTTTATTTGAATTTAAAGGAGTTATTAGTAGTTAGCAAAAAAGCGATTTTTTTTCTCATATAGAAGAAAAGAAAGCGCGTGTTATTATTTCCGTTCTGACTGGTGCAATAGAAAAAAAATTAAGTGACTTTCCAAATACTGATGAACGTGCCCAAAAAGTTAATACATATATGTATAAATAAATCATGCATATAATACCGGTGTCCTAAAATTTACTTATTGTTAATAAAATTCAGTAATTTGTAAACGGTGAGAGCTATTTCAAAAACTATTGCTGGGGGGGGGGGGTTGATGTTATAAAAGATGTCAGAAGTTTCTTATTGTAATTCCTGGTTAGTTCCAAATACCAGCAACAGATGGCGCTGCAAACAATAGACACTCAATCAAGGTCAAAACCGAAATCAGTCAGTATTAATGCGAAAGAAAAAGATTAAATTTATGGAGTGGGGTGTTTAAGAAAAAGTTTTATAATTTTGCAAATGAGATGCACTTCGTATATTTAACCCCCTTATTGCGTGTCGATTGATGTTTGATTTCAGTTTTACCTTCTATTGAGCACCTATAGTCTGCCGCGCTATTTATCGTTGCTTTTTAGAACTAAAGTCGGCAATCACAGTAAAAAGAAAAAAAAATAACATTTCAGATACAACTCCTGAAAGAATTCTTTAAATAGCTGTCACCATTTAATAAATTATTGAATTTTAAAACTGTCAGTGCATTTTAGGATACTGGTAAATGTATATATGTATACATATATATAATTTTCTGATACAAATGAATCTGCGGGATTCGAACATTGTATCTATCGTTTTGAGCCTGGGGATGTTACTTCTGCGCTGCTAATGCTTGGATTATACCGCCACGATATTTATCACTTATACTCTTCCCATTTTCTGTGTGATTTTTCTATAGCATCAATCGGTTTTTTTTTTTTTTTTTTTTTTTTTTTTTTTTTGAAAACGTTTTAAAAATCGACACAGTTTTTGCAACAGTAGACTACCACGAAATAGGAGCTCAATCGGAAATGTCGTTTGGATTTTATCGTGTTCATTTACACACACAAATCATGATTGTAACACTTTTCTTACACTATGCGTTCGGAAAGTAAACAAAAATGAAAACCAAATGTATTGTTTTAAATAACAGAAACTCATTTTTATTTGTGTTTTATTTAGGGTGGTTTTATATGTTAAAATTGAATCTATGTTTTTATAGGTCAGTATTAACTTCATGATTTTATTACATAGTTAAATTTAGCCTGTCAAAAATTTTCTATATACATTTTCATGTTTTTTGAATGATTAGTTAGGGAAATACATACTGAAAAACATATCAATCAGCGGGGCAGGGAAATGTCCGTTATTTTGTCCTAGTTTGAAGAATAATTTACATGTTTTATTACTTTTTATTTTATTTTGGATATTATATGATAATATATATATATACATATTTATGATGTTATATAATCCGTTATCGAATATAATGTCCCATCTAATATCTGTGTATGCAATTGCAATTTGTAGTTTATTTATTTAATCTATAACTGTATTCGAACTTTATTCTTAATAAAATCCTCCAAGCGTGTACCTCGAGTAAAATGTACATTACATGTATTCCTTGAATTATGCTGATTTTACTTAGACGAAATATGCTTCCACCTCGATTATTATGCTTCGAATCCGTTATCCGCTAAATTATCTTCATTTACGAGTATAATGACGTATTTTTATCACCAAATTTGGCGATATTTCATTAAATATCGTCAAACCAGGGAGGAATTCGATACTGGTATTCATGACTATGTAATTTTAAGCCTATGAAAATTGGAACAAAACAATGGTTATAAAAATGAAAGAAAATTAGTAAAAAAAAATACGCTTAGCAAAACCCATAATATATATAAGAATTTCCTATTTTTAATCTGTTGTTCTTGTTTTAAAGTTTTGACCATCCTAGAATTTCAAATTACTACATTTCAGTCTTTTTTATGATAGACGCAATTTACAAAATGATCCGGAATCTTTGTAACGAGGCCTAGTACTTAAAGGAAAACACTTTTAGGATTCCGAATTTTTTTGCACACCTTTTTAAATTAAAAACCTTTAAGTGACTACTATTTTGAAACAACATAACGGATTAAACTGGCCAACGGATAATGAAACATAACATTTGAACGGCGGAAATTTTATCATTTTTCATCTATATTTTCTTACTTTTCAAATTATTGAAGAAGAGATATTTTCACTGTAACCTTACTGTAATTACGTCGGGAAAAGAATATTTGACGGCATATTATCTTGTTTATTGTTGTTCTATGGGTGAATGATTGAATCAGCCTTTAACATTTTTAAAATTCCTTTCTTAAAAATAGTTATGTAGCATTGAATGTCAATTCAAACTTTGTAAGTCCTGTCGAGACCCTTGTAAAGCCCGTACGCATGACCAGTCTCATTCAAATCGGCGCATACAATGAGACTAGAAATTGCAATTGCGAAAGCTGCGTGATCCCGTGGTCAGCTTTTTTTTTTTTTTTTTTTTTTTTTTTTTTTTTTTTTTTTAACTCAAAATACATACCATAATTTAAGACTAGTAATCTTCAATTCGATAATTACGGTAGATATTTTGAATTATAGAAAGGTTGTCCGCGAGATCCCGCAGCTTGTGAGATTGAAATCCCTAATGTGAATGAAACAACATTTGAATTAATGGCATTTTATCAATCTCCATCTATATTTTCTTACTTTTCAAAATGTCGAAGAAGAGATATATTCACTGCAACAAAACTACATTCACGTTGGGAAAAGAATATTCATCGGCATACTGTCTTGTTTATTGTTGTTCTATGGACGAATGATTGAATCAGACTTTGACATTTTTTGAATTCCTTGCTTAAAAATAGTTATATAGCATTGGATGGCAATTCAAACTTTGTAAGTCCTGTCGAGAACTTTGTAACACTTGTACGCATGCTTAGTCTCATTCAAATCGGCGCATAAAATGAGACTGGAAATTGCAATTGCGAAAACTGCGTGATCCCGTGGTCAGCTTTTTTTCTTCTTCTTCTTTTTTCTTTCTTTTCTTTTCTTTTTTTTACTCAAAATACATACCGTAATTTAAGACTAGTAATCTTCCCTTCGGTAATTATCGTAGATGTTTTGAATTAAAGAAAGGTTTTCCGCGAAATCCCGCAGCTTGTGAGATTGAAATCCCTAATGTTAATGGAATTATAACATTTGAACTACTGACATTTTGTCATTTTCAATTTATATTTTCTTACTTTTCAAAATGTCGAAGAAGAGATATTTTCACTGCAACAATACCACATCCACGTCGGGAAAAGAATATTCATCGGCATATTGTCTTGTTTATTGTTGTTCTATGGACAAATGATTGAATCAGCCTTTGACATTTTTTAGATTCCTATCTTAAAAATAGTTATACAGCACTGGATGCCAATTCAAACTTTGGCCTGAAATTAACATGATCACTTTCTCCTTTGTATGTTTTGATACATTTAAAAAAATAAGAAGCTACCATTTGCTTGGCGCGACAAAGAAAAAATGGCACGCGACACTTTAATTCACAAATGCCGGCATCTTTTTTTCCCCCACAGCAGCAATCGAGGGACTTGAATCGTGGCGAAAGCCTTTCACAAACGAATTATTTTAATTAAAATACTCATGCTAAAGAGATAAAAAATTGAGAGACAAAAAAAGCAAAAAAAAAAGGGCATATTTTTTTTTATTCCCTTGTCCTCATCTCATCGCACTCACTTTTTCCAGTACTCAGGTCGATCGTTAACTAATTAAAAACAATTCTCGCGAAACACATTCCATCCACTTCTGTTGCGAAATGGTGATAAAAACTCAATTTCCGGAGCGGCCAAGATTAGCCGCTCTTTCCTCTCTCTCCTCCATCGACATACAAGAGAGAAAAAGGAGAGAAAAAAAATTTCTCCGATATATTGTCTTGTTTATGTATTCTAAATATGGACCGATGATAGAATCGGCTTTTGTCATTAGAAATTCTTATTTTAACAAAGGTTGCGCAGCTTTGCATTTGCTTGGAAGGCAATGGACACGAGACATATGTTTGGTAGAAAGCAGAAGATTCTATTTTTATTTACAATCTACTCTCGTTAATTCGAACTCGTCGGAATCACAAGAAATGTTCGAATTAACCGAAGTTCGAATTATGGAAAGTATGAAATGAAAACATGCTTAATATGGTACTATTACAAAGGAATCAATGTCATAGTGTTTTTTTAATTTATTTCGTCTGTTATCATTAGAATATGACTTAATATTAAATTAGAATGTAAAAATACACTAACTAATTAAAAGATTAGAAACAAGCGCAATGGAAGAAAAATTTGAAGCGTCACTGATGCACATACGGGGTACTAAGAAAGTGGATATCAAATGCATGAAATAATATGTATACTCGTTCGGAATAATTCTCACAAAAATCAAAGAAAGAAAGTTATTCAAATGATCTGAAATCCATGAGAAAGAGAAGAAAAATGAACAATCGGAATTATCGTTAGTTCGAATTAAACAAAGTCAGGAGAAAATGAGTTCGAATTAATGGAAAATTTTAACGTTATTCTGTCATTGAAAATTTCGTGACTTCATGTTTCGTTCGAATGAAGCGAAGATTCGAATTATCCGATTTCGAATTAACGAGAGTCGATTGTATCTATTTATTTATTTAAAGCAATGCTTTCGCCACACACCTGCATACAGGGATGTATCGATAACATTATATTAATATTGCCTTATTCGTAAATATAATTCGAGTAACGATGTCATGAATTTTTAAAAGATCTTTCATTCAATCACTGAAGTTGTTCTGATTGGCTTGGGGGGAAAATAAAATTAAAATTAAATAAAAAAGTAAAATTCTCTATTCTAAAGAAAAAAAAGGGGGGGGGAAGGAGAAAAAGTAAAGAAATATCATGCGTTTAGGATAGATTTCGTAGTATTTTCCAGCATTTTAGAATACTATAATAAAACTTCAGAGTTTTTTAAAATGAAAAAAGTCTAGTTAAACAATTTAGAAAGGGCATAAGACAGTTGAAAAATTAATCATTGTAATTACGATCAATAGTTGGAATAGTCCGAAAAATGTCTTAATAATTTGTGCATTTCAGTATTTAATCTATAGATTTGTTTGTATACTACGTCACCTAGTAAGTGTCTGTCATTATATGGAAATATACTTTATATATTTTGTCTATCCTGTACATGATCTATAGTATTTATACACACAAAGTAATAAGCAAAAAACAGTTAAATTTTAAAAAGTGTACCGTAATTTAAAACGCACGTTCAGCAATTATTCTTCTTTGTAGTACCGTAGCCAAATCTTTTTGTGCGTCCCTGTAAATGAACAATAAATTATATGCACATCAGATTCTATAATAAGCACTTTGTACTACATATCAGTGATACGCATAAATTTCAATACATTTAAAATAGTGCAATATCATTAAAATGTGGCACAAAGGATATTTCTCCGTATACAGTAATGTAACAGAATTCTTTTGAATGTCCCTGTAAATGAACCGTAAATGTTACAACTGTTGTTAGTTTTCGTTTTTTCAAAAACTAAAACAAAATCACTTCACCTTTTTTCATTCACGTATAAAAACATTTCATATTTATTTACTTAGAAGGTGTCACAAATAAAAATTAAATTAAAGAGTTGACATGTTTCGGTTCATTAATAAGAACCGTATTCATAACATATAAAATCAGTAGAAAATTAAATGACACTGGATATAAATATAATTTAAAAATCAAAACAAAACATTGCGCCCGCTATGATCGTGAATATAGCCATTGCCAACGCGGCATATAAATATAATAAATTTTGACCATATATTAAATTTAAAAAGTAAAAAAATTAAAATTAAAAAAGTAGAAAAACTCAATGACTCTGGATATAAAGGTAATTTAAAACCCCAAAACATAAAATATTGCGCCCTCTATGATCGTGAATAGCCAATGCCATCGCGGTTCCTCCTATTAGATTCATCCTTTAAATATTTATTAAGTAATTCTAACCACAAACTCGGAATGTTATCGTGAATAGCCAATGCCATCGCGGTTCCTCCTATTAGACTCATCCTTTAAATATTTATTAAGTAATTCTAACCACAAACTCGGAATGTTATATTCCGAGTTTGTGGTTAGAATTACTTAATAAATATTTAAAGGATGAGTCTAATAGGAAGAACCGCGATGGCATTGGCTATTCACGATCATAGAGGGCGCAATATTTTATGTTTTGGGGTTTTAAATTACCTTTATATCCAGAGTCATTGAGTTTTTCTACTTTTTTAATTTTAATTTTTTTACTTTTTAAATTTAATATATGGTCAAAATTTATTATATTTATATGCCGCGTTGGCAATGGCTATATTCACGATCATAGCGGGCGCAATGTTTTGTTTTGATTTTTAAATTATATTTATATCCAGTGTCATTTAATTTTCTACTGATTTTATATGTTATGAATACGGTTCTTATTAATGAACCGAAACATGTCAACTCTTTAATTTAATTTTTATTTGTGACACCTTCTAAGTAAATAAATATGAAATGTTTTTATACGTAAATGTTACGCACTTCATTTCCAATACTAAGCATGTCATCATCAACCACAAAAACATATATAAACTTCATGGCAATCTGACTATATCTATTTTAAATTAAGTCACATTTTTAAATTTAAACGGCATCGGCAGTTAAAAAATTCTACACCAAAGAACTCATTGTTTCGGTGTATATATATATATATATATATATATATATATATATATATATATGTGGGAATATTGAGTGATTAGCTTATGATTTAAGCAAAAGTAACATTCTTAAAAAAATAAAAAGGTTTAATAGACATAAAATATGTAAGTAACATTCAATGATAACAGTAGAACTGAATAATATTTAAAATAAATAAGCTTCTCTGAGCTTTGGATTAAAAATCCATCCAACTCGCCATCGCTGAAATCTATAGAACACCTCGTTCTTTTTATGCATCATCACGTGAGTCTCAATTGGGATATCACGTTCATTAAATCATTGAGTATATTATCTTTAATTGCTTAATACTTCATCCTTTATACCCACATTTTCGGTCATCCTGACGTTCCTGGCGACCTCGCCAGCTGCCCCACGGCTTGACGTATTTTGCAATAGTGGATATCTTGTCCACCATGGTCTCCAATCCTCTTTGCATCATAATGATCATGTGATTTTTCTATAATGTTTTTATTAGGTCCGTGGAATTTTCTCCTTTTCATTCCTGTTCCATACTGCATTTCTTGGATTAACTCGGTATCATTTAATTCATATCTGTTAGGTACTTTTCTCATCATGTTAAATTGCTTTCTATAACTACCATTACTCCAAAAATATAGATTTCTACGCGGACCATTAAAATTTGTTTTTATGCTTCTTTTGCCTTTAAATTTAAAAGTATCCTTTTCACACGGTTCAGCCCTTTCTTTTTCAAAAATTTCATATTTTCTTTCTGTTTGCTGTACCTCTAAATGTTTCTGTTTGCTGTTTCTCCAATTTTCATATGTGTGACGTTTTCCATCAAAATTATTTCTCGAATAATATTTCTTTTCTTCATCTCTATCATTGTAATCACGCTTCTTGTAATTTCTGATAAATTTCTGTTTATTTGCATTAACTCCTTCAACATTCCTTTCTTCCCTCGTATTTTTCCGTTTATAATATTTTTTAATTTTCCTCGTTTCATTTTTATTTTCATTGGCGCGTGCACATAAATTGCGTTTTTCTTTTAGGTCATTCATTCGTCCTGTTTGTGATGTCTCGTTTCTTTCATTCAATCTTTTCTTACTAATTAAATTTTCTTCTTTCTCATTTATTTCTTTTCTAATTTTCAAATTTCTCACGTGATTCAAATCAATTTCATTTTCTTCTATGACTCTCGCGAAATTAATCAAGTGATTACCTCCTGCATTATTATCATTTGCAAGTATAACATTTTCATCACGTGAATTATCTAACGTAGACGTTTTCATTTCATTATTATTTTTGGCAGCATGATTCAATTTTATATCAGAATTCTTCTGAACTTTAGTGTAACCTACTTGAATACTATTGCGTTTGCCAACGATCTTAATTCCGTTCTCGTCTATCGCCAAATTTAATTTGCTAATGACATCATATCCCAGTAAAATATCATATTCAAGAGATTCCAGCACGTACAAATTTGTTCTGATTAGAAAACCATCAATATTAAATTCATATGGGAAGTATCCTTTTGGATAAACAACTATTTTATTTATGCCGGACAAAAAGATATTATTTGAAAATAATCTTGGCGAGCCTATTTTCGTATAATATTCGTAACTCACCAAACTGATATCACTTCCAGTGTCGAAGAAGATCTGTGTCTTTTCACCGTTAATATCAATATTTCTCATGTAATCTGATTTGGCACTGTTAGTTTGCTTGATTACTGCGGAATTCATCTCTTTGTAGTTGGATAATCGCGGATTTTGGCTCCGATTTTGGCTGTCATTTTTTATTTGTTTATTATTCCCATTATTACACTGCGATATTACGTGGCTAAGACGATTACTTTTGAAACACATAATTTGTGCCCTGTTCTTTTCATTTAAATAAGAAAATTCATTTACATTATCTGTATTATCTTTAAATTGTTGTCTTCTTAAAGTATTATAACGTTGATATGGTAACCATGGTTTTGTGTTGTTGTTTTCGCGCATTTTTGGCTCTCTTTCTTCAAAGCGGTGTAAATTTCTATTCAGGGTTTTAATATTACGTCTTGCTGTTTCGTAATCATCTAGTTTACAAACTAATGTATCAACACTTTTAATTTTTGGAAGATCATCGATAAAATGTTCTTTCATTTCTATCGGTAACCTTCTCTTGATTTGATCGACTAATATTAATTCTTTTAAATCTTCAAAATTGGATACATCAAGACCGGTAATCCATTCTTCTAAATAATTCCTTAACTCAAATGCTAGATCGCGCCAAGTGGCTGAGTTTTCTTTCTTATGCGACATTAATTTTTGCCTAAACTCTTCTGGCGTCAATTTGAATCTTTTGAGCAGCAAGTTTTTTACATAATCGTAGTTATTTGTTAATGTTTCTGGTTCTCTAGTTATAACATTAGCAATTTCTAGCGGCATTAAACTTAATAAGTGCATGACCCAATTCTCTTTTGTTATATTCATCCTAGAAATCTGTCTCTCGAATAGAGCTAAGTAGATACTAATATCACCCTTCCCATCAAAGTGTGACATTAATTTAGACAAATTTAGTTGCTTACCTGTACCAGTTACAGCCGAACCGTTACTTGTATTTATCATATTTCCTTGAAGTTCAATTTTTCGTAATTCGTACTCCATTTCCATCTTCTTTTCCTCTAATCTTCTTTCTGCTTCTAACCGTAACCGTCTTTCTTCTTTTTCTGCTTCTAGTCTTTTTTCTTCTTTTTCTGCTTCTAGTCTTTTTTCTTCTTTTTCTGCTTCCAGCCTTAATCGTCTTTCTTCTTTTTCTGCTTCTAGTCTTTCTTTTTCTATTCTCTCCGCGGCTATGACTTCAAGTCGAACTTTTACAAAATTTTCTTCATAATCCTTCGATTCAGTCACCAACTTTATCAAATCAATGATTCTTGGACTCTGAGGCACAACTATACCTAGGTCATCACACAATGTTAACAAGTCCGCCTTTCTAGCTTTATTCAGAACAGACATTATAATTTTTGTTTACACTTCAACAAAACAATATAGTGCACTATCTTGCAGGCTTGATTACGGATAATTTCTAATCATTACACATATAAGAAACAGTTCCTTTTTTACATAATACGTATTAGTTTAAAAACAAAACATTTTTCTTAGACTTAGATCTTCTTAGTGTAAAATAGCTTTCATCGTGAAATTCAAATTCAAATATAAATCAGCGAAATCATTCAAATCCTTCAATCCCGGCCGAGCCCCCAAAACTTGTGGGAATATTGAGTGATTAGCTTATGATTTAAGCAAAAGTAACATTCTTAAAAAAATAAAAAGGTTTAATAGACATAAAATATGTAAGTAACATTCAATGATAACAGTAGAACTGAATAATATTTAAAATAAATAAGCTTCTCTGAGCTTTGGATTAAAAATCCATCCAACTCGCCATCGCTGAAATCTATAGAACACCTCGTTCTTTTTATGCATCATCACGTGAGTCTCAATTGGGATATCACGTTCATTAAATCATTGAGTATATTATCTTTAATTGCTTAATACTTCATCCTTTATACCCACATATATATATATATATATATATATATATAATTCTACAGTGCTTAGTTTGACTTATTTTTGAGCGTGAAACAATTTAAAATAAATTTAAATAATCCTAAGATTAATCTTAATATGTTCAATTTTTTTTAAAATCCTAAAATATGATAGTCGAATTTCATTATAAATACACGTAAATACATTCGTAAAAAATTATAGTTAAAAGTTAAAACAAATTAAAAGTGTCAAAACTACAGTTATTGCCGAAACGTCAGTGAAGGCTTACTATGGAGACACAAAATGTTTTGTTTCTGTCTGTCTGTTCCGCGATAACTGTCGCAAAAACATCCGATTAACTTGAAATTAAGTGGGCATGCTCTTGAGATGCCTCGATTTAGCTTTATAGTTTTCTGTTGTAGTTGATTCATTTGTTCGGAAAATACAGGACATTTAATTTTGCACCATAATGGCATTATGGTGCAAAATGTATGGTGCATTATGGTCTGAATTGCCTTAGAAAAGCATTATGATAATGCTTTTCTAAGGCAATTCAGACGTTTTGAAAATTTTCATTTGTTGAAAGAAAATGGAAAGAAAGAAACTTGCTCAATGGCATTAAATGACAAATTGGATACTGAAAATTCCCAATATGAGGCTGAAATTATTCAAATTAAGGTGGTCTGGTGTAATAACGCCAGGCGGGGTAATAACGCCAAGTGCTAATATTATGCACAATTATGAAATAATCTGGTAAATGACACCCATGTGCTCTGCGCAGAAGGGTTTTGAGTCATATAAATCGCAAAAAACAGCTTCAAGTTAATTTGTTTCATTTTTAGGTCTTATTGTTTTTACAAGCAACTAAAATCAACGCTTGATCTAAAATTTGCGAGATACGTTTTGTGATGTGAAGACTATTTTTTTTTGTCCGGAAATACTTTGTTAATTACATAAATTTGTAGTACATTTCATGGGCTTTCAAAATATTGTTGAAGATTTTGGATATCTTCTCGAGATAATTTGTAATTTAAAATGTACAGCGCAATAACTATAACGGGGTAATAACGCCAATCTTTGGCATTAATACCCCGGTTGATTCCCTACAGTGGCCGAGCTACATCCTAAATACTGATTCATATAAACACAGCTAAAACTTTTCAATGTTTCTAATAATTCTATTTAAGCGGTCTGTTTTAAGCAAAAAGAAGCTCACGGTCTGATATTCTTTTGCCTCATCCTCCCCCCCCCCCCCCCACACACACACACCACACCTTTTTTTTTCTTACACTTTCACAAAAAACTGAACATTTTCAATAGCTTAGAATGCAATTTCTCAATTTCTAAGTTTGTAGAGATTGTATTTTTAGAATTGGGCAATCTACATGCCATTATTCCATGTTATTTCATAGTTTTGTTTGCATGGCGTTATTACCCATATAGGTGTGTAATAACGCCAAATAGCATTGGTCAAGAAATCACGCCATTACATTTTATGAATACATATCTGTTAAATTATTTTTTTTTATATAGATAGTCAATGAGTTGTTGTATCAAATCATATATTTGTTTGAAAAATACAATCTAAAACTGAGCCGTGAAAATTGGTAGAACCTTAACGTGGCGTTATTACCCCAGGGTTCCTTATTTTGAAATTTTGTCTATGCGTTTGTCAGATTATTACTGTAATTTTTGGATAATTTTTATAAATGTGTTCCAATAATATAAAACAATTTGTTTTAGAGATTTACTTATTTCAAATGTACTTATTCCATTTTTTCTTTTACTTTTATAGTTGCCTAGCAACCCTTTATCGTCATAATATTAAAAGCATCTATAGTGCGTCAGTGTAATGTTTGAATTTTCATGTTAATAAAGGTAAATGAAAAAAAAATATATATATGAATTAAAAGAAAATTAATATAACTTCATATTGGAAAGAAAAGGGAAATTTTCAAGTATCTTTTAATAATAAAAGATAAAGGAAGATTGATTTTATGGCACGAAAACAAGCGATTAACATCATAAACCGAAAATAAAACTAATCACTTCGGCGCTTACATTAAATGGTCTTGATATTAATCCTTATTTATTTACAGAAATTTACTATCAAAATTTTAAAATTTGTCGGAAGCGCTTTAAAATAAAGATTTTTTCTTTGTATTTAAAATAACAATAAACTTGTTGTTAAGCAAGTAGTTGGATAGTAAATTTTAATAATATGTCCCACATAGATATAAATGCCATTAATTTGCATCGCATAGATATCGATGTCAAAATGACGTCAAGAGTAGCGGGAAATAAGTGCCTTTACTGGGTGATTTTAAGCTAGGTAAAATTATCAAAAAGATTTGGATTTATATTTAGATAAAATCTTAGATTCTAAATATTATAGAAACGTAATAAAAGCAAAATTTTTGAGAAAAAAAAAATTGTAAAAACATTAGAATTCTAAATTAGATAACTCCTTTACATACATTTTTATATCTCTTTTTCTATAAATTACTAATCAAATACAGGTTTTTGTTGCCGCACATATAATAGAAAATTACGAATTAAAATTTAATGAGTCAACGGGGGGTTCCTCCCATAAGAAATGTACTTTATTGTCTAAAAAATTATAATAATATGCAGTTCATAAAATTTTAGAACATCGTTGCATAAAAATGGGATCAATTTAATGCATCGCATTTCTGAAAACGTCTTCGTAACTATACAGGGTGAGTCATAAATATCGAAACAATAGGCTATCTCCTTAAATATTGCCTTTAAACCCATACTTCCAATTGCAAAAATTCACAAAAAAAGGTGAAATTTCTGATAAGATAAGTTGCAACTCCATGGGGGGGGGGGTCTTTTTGAAAAAATACGAAAATTAAATTTTTATATGGCACCCGTAGAGCAAAATTCCCAATTACAAAAGTATTGCTTATCCATTCCTAAATTGAACAAGAGAAATTTCATCTCCGTATCTGAAAACCTGACAGATATATTAAAATCCAAAATTCTCCAAAATTCGTGATTTACGCCACTTTGCCATGAGTACAAACGAAGAATTTTTGAGTCATTTTTAAAGCAAATTAGGGATCGTCCACAAATTATTCGTATTAAATGTCGATTTAAGACCATGCCTCTTATTTGAACATAATAAAGCAGCGTATTGAATTAAATCAAAACTAGTTTTCAGATTATGCTGATCGTTAGCACTGGAGGTCTGCATGGATCGAAATATCTAGGTCCGGTCCCAAACCGACCCATCGGGAAAAAAGTTTCTGTCCGGCATGGAAAAATGTTAAAGCATAATCCAGACCAGCCTGGAAAAAAGTTTAAATGATAGCCCGGCTCAGCCGCGAGTTTCTACATAGTTTTTTACTTAAGTGTAGTTAAAAATTGTTTCTCGGGGAGGAGTTCTGACCAAAAATACTTATTATGGCTTCTTTTTTTATATTTATACTTTTTATTATTAAAGAAGCGCCAAAGGCTGTGATATATTTATTTTATCAATGAATCTGTGTTTACATCTAAATGTTTCATTTATATTTTAATATCGCTAATCCATATCCCGTGCGTTGGAGACTTTGAAAAATGTTATACAGTAAAACCTTTTAAGACGGAATCACATAGGAAAGAAAAAATACGTAATAGACAAATACCCTTCCTAGGAGGGTTAAATAGAGTTTATTTTTTCTCAAGTATTATTGTATTCATTTTGCATGGATCAACACATTTTCTGTTTAAGACGAAGAATTTTTCCACCATAGGCAGATTTTTTTCTCTGGTTTTATTTGTTGAATTTTTTAGCGTTTAAATACATTATACTTAATCAAAATAAATTTTAAGGGGTTTATTTTTTTATTTTTCTTTTTGTAAAATAAAAGCGATTTCAAAATCTATGTGGTTTTCGTAAAAATTTTGATTGAACCAAATTTTACTTATTTCGTGCACGTATTAGGTCAGTCAGAGGCAGTGATTTTAATAAGGATTGTTCGAGACCGGGATTGAAAATTTCGTCTAGTGCAGACCTTATTAAAAGTTAAGAATTGTTAAAGAAAAAAAGTACAAACTTGAAACATGTCATTTTTAATTATTTTACATTAGTTTTGTTTCGGGCAAAATTGAAAAAATATTTACTTTTGAAAATACGATTTTTTTAAAGTTTTATTTTTTCAATAAACATTTTTAATAGTTCTAAAATCAATGCTGAAAAACAAAAACCCCGAAACAAAACAAAAATCAGATTTTCATCTTTAATTAAATGGAAATAAATTGAAATCTGATAAATAATGTTTGGAGTTATAACGATTTTTAATCACCCCATTTAAACCAGTACTAATCATTTGAAATTTTTATAAATTTTAGGATAAATTTTAAGATGTGATTCCATGGCTAACCAACACAAAAAAAAAGAAAAAAAAATCAAAATTCTAACTCAAAAGATAGATTTTTTACACGTTTCCTAGAATTGTTAAAGTAACATTGTCTTTTGAATTGCGCGCATTTCAAGTTGTGTCTAATCCCTTAAAACCTGATGAATTATTCAAACGGCTATAACTCTGCGAGTTTTAAAGATATGAAGATGCAACATTTTGTGTCTTATTCAGGACTGGATAAGGAAAGTTTTCCTAACTGGAATTTTTTTTTCCCACAGGGGCCGTATAAAAAGTTAATTTTCGTACTTTTTCAACCCCCCCCCCCCATGGAGTTGCAACTTATCTTATCAAAAAGTTTACCTTTTTTTAATGAATTTTTGCAACTGGAAGTATGGATCTAGGGGCAATATTTAAGGAGATAGCCTATTGTTTCGATATTTATGACTCACCCTGTATAAATACATAGCACTTATAGTCGTGTCTGGTTTGTTCGTATGTCTGTCTATCCGCCTATCTGTCTGTCAGCATATAACTATCAAAATAGTACCCAACCAAATGGTATGAAATTTAAAATATATAATTGTTGCATAATTTTGTCGTCTCATTGCAAATTTTATGAGCATCGAGTATATAGTTTAATTTTAAGGACAGTCAAAAATATTCCGTTACATATAGCGTCAAAGGGAAGGATACCTTCAAATGCATTTTAAGCATGTTACACTTTTCGTACATTTTGAAATTGATATGCATCTATGAAATACATTAAAATAAATATTTTGTAAAATGTGCGTTGCAAAGGATACTTATACTTAATTTATAGGGCCACACAAAAGTATTTCATTACATAATTATATACGAAGAAACATTGTTTGAGGAGTATACTAATTATATTTAATTATTTAACATTTTATTAAATTGCTGTACGTTGATGAGGGCAAGGTACTTTCTATATAACAGAAAACACATAGTATTTACAGGGACATTCAAAAGATTTCAGATGCGATACTGAGATGAAATAGTGTATATAATCGATGACTGCTGATGGTTAGTTTTTCTTTTGATATGAGCTTTTAACTAAAGTTTTGCATGTAAAATTTTATGTATAAATGTAATAATTCTTATACAAGGTTATACAAAAGAATTTCCAAGGGATATTGAATATAAACGGAAATAGCTTAAAAGTTTTTTTCTTTTAATTATGTATTTTTGTGTTGAACTACATTTGATACACTAAGATATGCAATGTAGACACTAAGATTGTGCAATGTAGATAAAATAATATACAAGGCCACGCAAAGAATTGGGTACAAGGCCTTCTTTGGATGATAATCTCTGGAACAATGATCTCAGTAGATTTAAGTGTGTATAAGTCTTAATTAAATTACAGATTATAATTAAATAACAGCCAATTAGTATCGTGTAAATAAACAGTGGGTAAAATATAGGGTTGTATAAGAGTATTCAAGTATGATTCCATTTATAATTTCTTGAAAGTGAAATTTAAATCTGTCATGCGTTTTTAAAGCATTACAAGAAGTTAAAATTAGTTTGTGAATTATGTTTGTCTGTTCATCTGGTCCTCTGTCTGTCTTTCCGAACTTGCTTTATTATCGTTGGATTGATCTGTAATTGATATATTTTATTGAGATACTATGCCCTGTTCGTTATTGAAAATAAAGTGCACAAAGCTTATAGTTTATTTGCTGAGACACTTAAAACAATTTTATTACATTATCGTTCATGAGAAATTATCATAATTTTTCACCTTTGTAGCACCTATAGTCATTACCTGGTCCATCCACCTGTTTGTCGGTCTGTTCACATATAATAGCGCAAAAACTACCAAGCTGAATGATTGGAAATTAAATAAACAAAATCGTTGCAAAATTTTGTTGCATCATTTCAAATTTTATGAAAATCCAGTCACAACTTAATAAAAGTTTTCTCCAATCTATCAAATCCTATCATTTTTAAATAATTCAATCATATCCGATGATAGATATTGATTCCAGCTTGCTATGGTGATTATGTCCCAGTTAAGAAGTAGTAATATTATCAGTATAACTGATATCATATCTGTATAACTGAATTTAATATATAAAATCGTTATAAATTTTGTATCCATACATTTTTGCATAGGAGTGCAGCAACTCTTACACTTAGATCTGAATATATTTTAAACTTCGTTATAGTAAGAACGAACTTCATTTGATAGGTTTGACGCGCAATTTTTGACTTGTTTATTCATTTATAAATTTATGTAATTCGAAAACTTTCGATTGCTGTTTGTATAAAGTTAAATTACACGCAAAGTGTGGCAAAAAACAGTCATTAGAAGAGCTGACGTTGAGGCTCCTGATCTACAGATTTACCAGTTTAATTTAAACTTATTTAATTAAATTTAACATAAGAAGCTTTTTTTTTTAAAAATAGTATTCGACAGAAAATCGTTTTTTTTTTTTAATCGTAACATAAAAGCGTATTTTTATTTCATCGCCAACCGATGTTAACTCGCCAAATAAACGGAATTTTCATTAACTTTTGAAGTACGTTCTATGGAAATTCCGCCGAATTTTTTTTTTAAACATAGCTATTCACTTGAGAAGAACATTTTGTATTTTTTCCCGTTTTTTTTTTTAGTATGCCCGTATGGAGACCTTTCTTGTAAGAAACATAATTAAAATATGCACAAGGTTTCACATAAACCATTATATAATGGAATATTTTTGAGTTTCCCTGTATGCGTACTGTTAGTACTAAACACAATTCATTCGATTGTAACAATGTACTGGTGCATCTCAATAATGTGTATAAATTTCATTATGTTTAAGATTGTTTAAAACTATCAAAATACACCATAAATGATTTTGCTCCATAGGCGATAATGTAACGAAATACTTTTGAGTACACCTGTAAATGAACCATGCATGTTACATGCTTCATCTTCAATATCAAACATGTCATGATAAGCCTTAATAACATACACTAATTAGATGTCAATCAGAACGTATTTATTTGGGTTAGAGACGGACAAACAAACTGAAGTCATAAACACTTGTCAACTTATTGGAAAATGATAAAATGTTACTAACGCTGTCACGCTGCTGCCTTAAATGAATATTTTGTGAATGGATTTCTTTATAAAAATAGTAAATAAACGATTAGAAATTCACATGTAATGCATGAAAAGGTAGCAAACAGCCGTTTCGAATCTACTGTCGAGATTTTTCATCAGTGCAAGACTCAACGTGCTAGAAAAAGCAAAGCTGGGCTCAGTTTTGCTTTCTCGAAAGTAGAATTTCGATTTTTTTTCTTTTAATCTCGATAATCCGCCTTCGATTCGAAAAGGCTGTTTGCTACCTTTCCATGCATTAAGGGAAGGTGACATACCTGAGACCTAGTTTGATTTTTTAATTTTTAATTTAAAAAAATTGCCAGAATTAAAAAAAGAAAAGATTTTATAAACTTTATAATGTTATACACTACGTACATTTGTCTGAAATTTTTTTTATAAATAATTTCCATGAAAATTTTTGAATTAAAAATAAAATGAAAATAGGACTGAGGTACACTACTAGTGGTGTACCTCAATACCTAGTGTACCTTAGACCTAGTCCAAGGTACACCACTTATCTTAGGTTCAAGGGACAACACTTGACATTTAAAAACAAAACTACCAATCATGATGTTAAAGTTAGGCCTAACTTTATTTAAAGCACATGGTGTAGTAGCTAAAGCATTGTTTTATTATGCGCAATCCCTATTTTAAAAGAATTAGATATGTTTAAATATAAAAATAACACAGAAATATCTAAGAAAAATTTACTTTTGAAAGGTGAATTTCTTTTTTAAAAAATTGTACAATTAGTGAGCTTCTAAACAAATGCTAAAAACTTAAATGAGACCTCTGGTGGCAAATATTTAATATACAAATGTTCTTATTTAATGATCTAAACAAGTAAAGCTAGAATTAGCATAGGTCCGAGGTACACATATATTCAAGGTACACCACTCTTCCCTATTTGTGAGTTTCTAATCGTTGGTTTTCTATCCTTATACATTGTTGCATAAAAGCTTTATTT
The DNA here is from genome assembly GCA_964019185.1 of Maratus speculifer. Taxonomy (NCBI): domain Eukaryota; kingdom Metazoa; phylum Arthropoda; class Arachnida; order Araneae; family Salticidae; genus Maratus; species Maratus speculifer. The sequence continues at coordinate 240,416,339 of OZ025294.1, read as the reverse complement.
GCTATTTTAATGGATGTCTTTTAACTGTCGCTAAAATTAAGAAAACTGCCGCATGCAAAGATATGAAAATCAATAATAGTATTATAGAGAAATGTTTAAATAACGCTGAAGTAGATAGTTTTTAATTTGAAGAATTGTTTAAAAGCTATTTTATATTGAAAATGGTCAAAAATGTTCTTTTAAAAAGTTTTATAGGAACAAAAAGGATGCATTAGAGTTTAATAATTTTTTTCTAAGGATTTAGTTTACAAAATTTTGGTTTGCAGACTACATTTATTTGTTTAGTTTGACTCTTTTTTATTGTAAGTTTTTTTTCAATATTTTATTCAAATTGTAATCATTTAAAGAAATGTTTTTTTTAATACTTTATAAAAGGTTCTTATTTTAAAATCATTGCCAATTCTAAAACAGCTCAAATAATACTATTTCCTTTCAATAGAAAAATATATTTACGCATGATTTTTAAAAACAGAATTTTTTTTCTGAATAAGAATTAAATGATTGCGGTTAAAAGGTGGCGGAATATCGAAAATTACATAATAAAAATTGTATCTACACGTGACTATTAAAAATAAAAGAAAGATTTAAATTAATGAATTTATTAATATGTGTTATAAGCAGTAAATGCGGGAAATCACGTAATACTTCAATTAACCAAATAATAATATTACTAAACAATTCCTAAGCAATTTAAAGTTAAAAATATATTTACACGAGAGATTTATTTCATATTTCAAGGTGATTTTTTTTTAAAAACTATTGTTGCTAATTTCGAAATAACGAAAAGAATAATATTTACTTTTTAACAACAAAAGTATTTTCACATGACTATTAAAAAGACAAAGAAAACTTTGGTAAGTATTATGTCAGATTTTAAACGATACGTTTAAAATGTCTTATTTAAAACAATTTTCATTAAGCGTTATTAAACAATTCTGGGAAGCAAAAACTCTGTTTACTTAATTCATTTTATATTGGCTTTTTTAAGGGTCTAATTGATCCTGTTTAATCTTACACGTAAACAGCCATTAGATGTTTCAACAGCAGCTAATTCTGTCTGAAAATCCCCCAGTCAAAGGAAAACGATTGAAAATTTGTTTACAGGGAGATCGTCATTGTTTTTTAAATTAAAACTCAATCTTCCTTAATCTTTTTTAAAGTCGGTTAAACTATCGTGTTTTTTTTATTGTCTACGGTGTCTTAAATGGGTTAGTGAATGTAGCTCATAAAGGGTAGAACCCCCTACTAAAATAAGAAAAAAATCGGAACATCTTTCTAGCAGCATCATTGGACTAATCTGAGATTATCTGAAAAAATGCCGAGAAATGAAGTGATAATTAATAAATATAAAAGTAAATCATGAAAAAAGCAAAATGTTTAGAAAAATACATTTTTGGTAGAATTTGTTTTCAGATTTTCTTCATAAATGCATAAATTTGCTTCGTCATGAAACGCTGTGACACATATAAATGAATATAGCAAACCGTATGTAGAAAAAGGTGCTTATTTAAGTAAACTTACTTATACTAGTGTAGCATGATGAGTAAAAGAAAGTTTTTTCTTAAAGATTACTTACCATAAAAGCATATTTAAAAAAATCATTGTGTCACAACCTAAGAAATTATTATTATTATTATTATTATTATTATTATTATTATTATTATTATTATTATTATTATTATTATTATTATTATTATTATTTTCTTTTTTTTTTACGAACCTTATATCGAGGTTTACTGGAATTTTTGTAATCAGCAAATAAATTCTCAAAACAAGAAAATTCTGCAATTTTTTGTCAAATTTTTCTGAGTGTGCGCTAAGGAGACCTTCCATGTAATGCATTGTTAATCATGTCTAGTTGATGTTGTAACGCTTTTAATAAGATGGTGAGCAATCGAATGAATTGGAAATGGAGTTAGCACACTGCTGGACATTTTAATGTGCCTCGTAGTGTGTCAAAAAGACCCCGGATCAATTTGAATCTTGAACTAGTTGGATGTGCCAATCCCAAAACTTTCTTCTATCTCATACGTACATTTTAATATAAAAAAAATAGTTACTCATTTTAATGCTTTAATAATTTTAATTCAATACCGTCTCTACACGAGCCGATGGACTATAGAATGATAGACAGATTTTTTTTCAAATTCAGGGAGGATCTACTTGCCTTACCAAAAAATAATCATATACAAAAAAATTAGTTCAGTTCTATAACTAACTACATACACTTTTATGCGGTGCAATATTGAATATGACATAAAATTCGCTATTGCAGCGCCCCCTTCCGGCGGATTTTTTTCAGATTCATGGCGATCCAACTAGCCATAGCCATACACTTACACAGAAAATTTTGTTCAATTCGTTGCATAACTTCATGTTCTTTTGATCGGTAAAATATTGAAAATGGCACAAACATCGCGATTGCAGCGCCCCCTTCCGATGGATTATTTTCAAATTCAGGGAGGACCAACAGGCCATAGTCATACACATGCACAAAAAATTTGGTTCCATTCGATGCATAACTTCATGTACTTTTGGTCGGTACAATATTGAAAATGGCACAAAAATCGCGATTGCAGCGCCCCCTTCCGACAAATTTTTTTCAAATTCAGAGAGGACCAACTAGCCATAGTCATACACATACACAAAAAATTTGGTTCAATTCGATGCATAACTTCATACACTTTTGACCGGTACAATATTGAAAATGGCACAAAAATCGCGATTACAGCGCCCCCTTCCGGCGGATTATTTTCAAATTCAGAGGGGACCAACTAGCCATAGTCATACACTTACACAAAAAATTTGATTAAATTCGATGCATAACTTCATATACTTTTGGTCGGTACAATATTGAAAATGGCACAAAAATCGCGATTACAGCGCCCCCTTCCGGCGGATTATTTTCAAATTCAGAGGGGACCAACTAGCCATAGTCATACACTTACACAAAAAATTTGATTAAATTCGATGCATAACTTCATATACTTTTGGTCGGTACAATATTGAAAATGGCACAAAAATCGCGATTGCAGCGCCCCCTTGCGGCGGAATATTTCAAAAATGAAGGAAGACCTGCTTGCCCCAGCCAAAAACATTCACAAAAAATTTGGTTCAATTCTATTCATAACTTCATACACTTTTTGATGGTAGAATGGCGACATACACACAGACAGACACACAGACAGACACACAGACAGACACACAGACACACGGACAGACAGACATTTTGTAAAAACATGTTTTTTGGAATCTCTGACCCCTAAAACGTGTAAATCCGTCGAAAACCGGAAGTCGAAAAAAAATTTCGATTACAATACTTTCTTCTATTGAAGATAGAAGAAAGTAAAAAACAGATGGAATAGACAAATATCATTAAAAAAGGTTATGCTATAAAATTTCAAAGAAATACTAAGTCTAAATAATAATATCAAATATTACTATTCTCCGCATCTCTTTTTTTATTACTTTCCAACAAAATTGAGAAGTGTTTATGCATTCGGTTTGTCTGTCCGTCTGTCCATGCTCTAACTCCCATAAATGTACTCGGATTTTCATGCAAATGATAAAGCTTATTTAGAATCACAGTTACAGGGATATTCAAAAGAATTCAGTTGCACTTGGGACATAACGAAAAATCGTTATGAGAGTATTTTAATGACACTACGTTATTTCAAATGTATCAAAATTGATATAAATCACTGAATTGGTTACAGTACTGTCTTTGCGTAATAATTGCTGGAGATTACATTTTAAAATTCGGTATGCGCTTTTAATTTAATTAGTTTTTTGCACATTACTCTCTATATATAAATTCTATATCTCATATACAGGGCTGCACAAAAGTATTCGTATACCATTGTCCTTATTAGAGGGAATTCTGAAGGGGAAATTTCAACTGAAATATACGTATTTCTTAAATGAACTAAATTTTGGAATGCATGATTTTAATAAATACAAATCTCTATATCATATACAGGACTGCTAAAAAATTCAGATGATTTTAAGATTGTAGATTGGGAACAACTGAAATTCGGTTTTGAAACGCTTTATACATTTACATATGGTGAAATGAGACGTAATATTTTAAATTTTTTTAACGTTGCAGTTTTGTTACTTTATTCTGATTGTGTTGGAAACTGCTTCATAATATGTGCATGACGCATGATTTTTTCCTTCCTGCTAAACGTATCCTAATCTGTTTGCAATAAACCTAGTTTGGTACTGACAATAAAAATAATGCATATTTAAACTTCATTTGACATCTCATAAAACTAAATTTAGCGTAGTAATAATCTTTTCTTTTTACAATGTAGCTAAAAAAAAATCTTTGTTCAAAGTTTAAACTTGTCATTATGCCAAGCGCGCTTCCAAAAGAGATCGCAAAGTTGCAACACCGTTTTGGTCCGTGCCGACATTTTCCAGATAGGTTTTTAGTTAATTTTTAAAGACACTGGAGAGATCCACTCAATGCAAACTACTCGTGAATCCCACATTTATGTGATTAATTCTAATTAAATTATTCTGTTTTTAATAATTCGACGTTTATTGCTCTTTAAACTGCTGTATTTACTACTTTTATATTTTTATGCATTATATAAATATATTATTAAAAATTGTTATCTAGACTTTAAAAGTCGATGGTACACAGAGTACGCCACCTCTGTCATTATGCATGTCATGTCCAAACTGTTCTTGTCTTTAAGGGTTATCATCTCCCCTAATTACCGACAATTTTTTCACAAATCATTATCAATAATATTTTTATACTTCTGCTACGATAGGTACCGTCAGATCTCCTCAACATATTTGCCGAATGCCCGCAAATTGAAATTTGTGTATAACGGAAAAATACACTTCTCGGAGAAACGATGTAGGGTAATCACTATACTTTTTCTGAAAGGTTTAAATTAACATGTACTGCCTTTATTTTTTGTATAATTTAAAAAAAAAATGTATTTTTGAGTCGAACGTTATAAAGCTTTCACACGATACCCCACTCGATATATACAAGGGATTTTATTTTTTCAAGTAACTTTAATTAGCTCCTCTACATTTTTGCTAAATATAAGTTGTGAATGTTTAATAGTCTGTAAGTTATACCGGTCAGTAGTCTTTATTTTTCCCCTATTTTGAACTTTCCACTTTTCATAGCTTACGGGTAAAATGGCTGTGACAGACAGACACAGCAGTGATCTTATAATGGCTCCGTTTTTACTTAAGTACGGAATCCTAAAAGTATAATATAACTAAAAACGAAAATGTACCATAACATCTTCCGAGTTACCCTGGATACTATAAAAGCGTTCTTCACCGCTAGAATAATCCTAACGAATATATTTTTGAGATTCGATAAAGCAATAATAAAAAAAGTTTTTTTTTTTTTTTTTTTTTTTTTTTTTTTTTTTTTTTTTTAATGTTTCCGAATAGTTTTTATAATATATAAATCAGTTTTCTCTGTATGTAATATTTGGTTGGTTTTTAAACACTATCAAATAAAGATTTTCATTTTCAACAAACATATTTTACGTTACAAACTTTGAAAATTAACAGCATTAACATTGACATTAAAATCAATATCATTTTCTTGTTCTTGCACGTGTAAATTCAGTTCCGCAGATACAAATGTTTAACCTTTTACAGCTGTGACGATATTGTCTTATAAAACTGTGAAGTACCTCTGAAGTACTGTGAGTGAGACAGCTTAAATATAGAAAGATTAATAAAAGGGACGATAAACACGTAGAATTGTGTCTCTGAACTTAACTTTTGTATAGGACTATTATAGTTAACCCGGGAGAACGCGTGCTTACCCAGGATATGAATGGTTTTAACTTTGCCACCAATAAAATCAAATTATAACAGTCACTTTATTAAGACGGAGACAATTTTCACAAATTTTGCGATAAAATAAGTTGAAGATTACTTTTAAAAAATTAGCGGTTAAAATTGTAAAAACCATGCGCACTCCGAATCTTTTAGACTCTGCGCGCGTCCTCCCGGGTTAAATTCCCTCTATTCAAAAGTCTCTGGCGATTATACTGGAGTTCCAAACAAAGAAAAAATTATGTAGTGTTTGTAGTTAAACTGATAGTTACAAATTAAACTCTAAAAATTAAAAACAAAACAGCGGTCTGTTAGATCAGTAACATCGATTAAGGGTTAACCCCCCCCCTCCCCCCCGTCTCGCTAACAAACTCTCGTGTTGATACGTTCATTAAGCTCCAGGTTTCACTGCAGTATAAACAATGTTTAAAGTAATATAAATCTAATGATTTAATGAGTTTTTAATGAACTGTACAATGATTAATACCCTAAAAATTCACATTCATATTCATAATCAAGTTTTATTTTTACATAATGATGAAATAATCATTTTTTTTTTAGCATTTAACCTCTTGCCTGATTTGGTCTCATGACGAGGAAGAAAAGTTTTCTTGATACATCATTTAAAGCTTTTTGATACCACTAAATTTTTTAACGCTTTCGGATGTGCTGTACTATTAATAGTACATATCTTTTAATCGATTATTATTTTGTTTTAAGAAATATTTTTGCTGCTACAGGGTGTCCAGCAAATAACACTCTGATTTCAAAATTAAATTTCTCAAAAACTAAGATCGGTAGAATTATGCGATAAACGGTTTGTTTATTAGGTAAGATCTAAAAATGTTATATGAAAGTTTCGAGCAGTGAATATTTTGAAAAGATTGTGTTTTGATTGCAAAGAATACTAGAGTTGACATTTTTCTTGTTTTAGATTGTTTGTAGAGAATGAGTTTTTCAGTGTACAGTGCCTTAATTTTTGAAATTTCGAAACTTTTTTTCCAAAAATCGTTAAAATATGGCACTGTACGCCAAAAATTTTGTTCTCTGCAAAAAAAAAAAAAAACTAAAACAAGAAAAATGTCAAATCAGGCATTGTTTTAATTAGAACACAATCTTTTTAAAATATTCACCGTTCGAAACTTCTATATAAGATTTTTACCACTTACCTAATAAACAAACCGTTTACCGCATTATTTTCTAGATCTTCGTTTTAAAAAAATTTAATTTTGAAATCAGGGATGTTATTTGCTGGACACCCTGTATTTACATGTGATAATGTTAGTATATGTCTATGCATTTACTATATGACTTCATTTGTGTTTAGGCATTTAGTAATAATAATAGTTATTATTATTTACTTAATTCTCTTTGCACTGTTTGTGATTCTTTTATTTTAAACATATATTTCACTCTTTAAATTTAAAATAAAAGTTACTTTCCTGAAAGAATCATGTGCAGTAAAGTGCAAAAGGTACTAAAAATTTGTAATATAAGTTAAATTTTAGTGTAATACAATGTTATCTAAACATCTCAAAAAATTCTTCCTTTGCCTATTGTCATATAAACATTAATTGAATAGTACTAAAGACAACAAAATTCGTTACCGTTCGGATAGTGAAATATTTGTTAAACACAATTTAATCTATTTGCATACCTAGAGTTAATGTTATTAACGTAAAAGCATTTCTTTCTAAAGATTGAAAAAAAAATTCGGACCCGAGGGTTAAATACAATTTTGTACTATTTAATGGCAGAAATATTTAGACAAATTATTTACGAATACTTTAGCTTAAAAAAATGGTGTTCATCCCACATTTTCAATTTATCGTACGTAAAAAATGAATCAGTTAAGTAGTTAAAACAATATGCAGAGATAACAACATTACAATTTTGCCCTTTTTGCAAGACTGCTAGAGGGTTAATAAAGAATTGGTAAATTGATATTCCGGCTTGAAGAAAACGATTAATATACTATAAAAACTACTCGAAAACGTTCCCAAAATTTATGGCAGCAAAATAAAATAAAATCTTTAATAAAATAAAATTTATAAATCTCGAATTATATCAGTTACCGAGGTTTATAAAGATAAAAAACGCTTTTCGCCCTTGTGGGTAACTTGGAAGAGGTTATTTTGCTTTTTTGTTCGTCATTGTGTTATATTTCCTGGACAAAAGAAACATTTGTCTTTTTTGCAATGTATTTATTAAACAAAACACTGGCTAAAACGGATTGTTTTCGATTCACTGCTACTTCGTCTTTGCTTATATTACTATATAAAGATTGGTTTTCTATTTACCGAATATAAAAGTCAGATTTTTTTTTTCCCGGTTAAAAATACTTCGGGAACTTATTAATTTTTTTTAAAAAAAAGCTAGGAAAATATTCCGATTCTACCAGACTTCCGATGGATTTAGGTACAGATAGAAACGATATCAGAATTTCGTTGTCCCTCTTTTGTACGATTGCAGAAGTTGGGAGGGTGTCAGCCAAAACCTATTTGTCGATTCAAGGCCTGCATATCAAATATAAACTGTAATTTCGTCACGGAATATTAACCAAACATCTTGCATACTTCTGGGCGAAAAAGTTTAAAGAAGATCCCCGAAGAAAAATCCCATGCATTTAAATTCTTAGACCTCGAATATCGATATGATGCAATGGGGAAGAGAAATAAGTTGGCAGGGAGGGTATGGATGGGGGAAAAAAAAAGAAGTAAGTGCCTGTGAAAGCCACGGAGGCAAAATATTGAATTCTTTAAATGAAGATGAAGTAGAAAAACCCCAGGGGAATACTTTTCGAGAGGGACGGTATGAAATTCTCGTCACATATCTGCACGCGCGCTCGCACGTATCCGAAATGATTAGAAAGGGGTCACGTCGATCAGGATGATACAGAGGCGGGAAATGGAAAGCAAAATGATTTTTTTTTCCCTCACGTAAAGGAAATTTTGCATCTTGTGTTGGCAACAAGAATGGATAGGAGAGAATTCTTAAAATGGATGATTGATACCGGTATGTATGCTAGACACGGAATAGGTGTACGTTGGTAAGACATTTTCGTGGTATAATGGGATAGAACGGTAAAATCCCAATCTTCTAAACTATGTTATATTGTTTCAAAGTCTCAAATCATTTGGCTTGTATTTTAAATTGAGATATTTGATGATAATTGCTGTTCAAGTCTCTTTCTTTCTCTCTTCTTCCTATTTGCACCGACGATGCTTATGTAATATGTTTAGGGGTAAATTTTTTGCGGTAGTTTTTTCGGAAGCCTCGAAATATTTTGAATGTTTAGAACTAGGATCATCAACCTTTTTATCGTCATGGGCACACTGATTGTTTAAATATTCATTTGTGCAGGTAAACTTCAATTCCGTTATTCATACACACATTTATGTGTACATGTATAAGATGCACATTGTATAAATATGCATATTCTTTCATGTATAGATGCTGATGGGATATCGATGTGTATTTATGAAAAATTTCACGTACAAAATATAGCGAAACTTTTTCATAACTATCAAGGCTACAAAGAATGTAACAATGTAAAAGATATCTTTCTGGAATGTCTAGAACGACTAAGGAGTATTATTTGTTCCTATAATCAATATTGATTATTCATGACTTCAAAGTAAGTATTTATAAATGGCTTCATGGGGTAAGAAAAAGGGTCTTAATTTTCTCGTCATTTCTTCTAACTTTAGATTTTAATTAGAAAGATTTTTGCGAATTTTTTTCTTTAATGGTTTTTACGCACTCTGTGCTTAAGAAAATGACATTTATTAACAAAATAATATTATAAATAGTCACGTAAACAAAACTGATGCAGTGTCGCTTCCATTTATGAATCTATTAGCTGATTATACAATACAGTTTTTCTAACTGTAACTCTGTGTAAAAAACTCGGTAAAATAATGAAGTGTTTAAGATGACGAACTGAGAATTACTCCCTCCAATCATACCAGTCTAGTAAATATTAAAAATAGAAAGAAAACTTTGGTGAAAATTGGGTCAGATTTAAAATGATACAACAGTTTACAAATATATTTACACGAGCCATTTCATATTTCTTGATGATTTTTTAAAAATCATGTTTTTATTTCAATAAAAATTCTTATAGCATTGTTAAAAAATAACGAGAAGCGAAGACTCTATTTGCTTAAATTATTTAAATTAGTTTATTTTCAAAATTTTATCTTTTAAATCAAAGATGTAAACAGACTTAACAGCAGCGGATGATTTGGCTTTAATTTTTTTCCATGAAAGGAAAACGAATGGAGACCCATTTACAGAGTAATCGCAACGTTTTTTTTTTCTTTTTTTAACCAATGAAATTAGCGTGCTTTTAGAATGTGAGGTGCCCGAACGAGGATTGTTCGTCTTCTGAAACTCTAAATAAAAATATTAAATAAGAATAACAAAGTTTACTGGGTGTGATTATCGCAATAAATATAGCTCATCAAGTTTGAACATTTTGACGAAAACTATCATGTCTGTAACTTATTATACATATATATAGAAAAAAAATATTGTGTTAAAAAATACCGAGAGACAAAGATTCTGTTTACTTAGTTCATTTAATGTTAACTTATTTTCAAATTTTTAACTACTTAAAAAAAAAAAAATCAAAGAATTAAAAACGAAAACAGACATTGTGTCGCTTAACAGCGGCTGATTTGGCCTTAAAAATTTCAAATCAAAGGAAAAAATATGAAAATCCACTTACAGAGAGATCGCCATTCTTTTTAAAAACTATAATTGATTTTTCTTAAAGCCGATGAAATTAGCGTTTTTTTTAGAATCTGGGACGTCCGAACGGGGGCTGGTAAGCGTAGCTCATAGGGGGTAGAGCAGAGTACTCTTGTCTAGGAAAAAAAAATGAATGTTTGCTGTCAGATATTGCAATAGCCGTTAAACCGCAAAAACTGACACTTTAAGAATATTTGCTCGTTCAAATTCCTTTTACAAAATTTTATATGCATTTAATACTTATCTTTCTTTTTGAAAGGATAATAAAGAGACATAAAAAAATTATTGTTCAGAAAATTTAGAAAATATATAAATTTTCTGTTTTTATTTTATATTATATATATATATATATATAAATAAGATCCATAACTCCAGTAACTGACACGAATCATATTTTGAAAAATAAAAAAAGTGATAGAAAGTGAAACAGTACCTGACTTTATTAAGTAGTAACTAACAAGTCATTTCAAACACTGGTAGAACAATTTAAATTTTAATGGTGTCTATTAGAAGTTAAATTTAATTTCTTAGTATGTTTTTAAAACAGTTAAATAATATATTTCAAATTTCTTTAATATTATCAATAATTGACTTCTTTCTCGGAGACTAGGGAAATGAAATTCCTGGAACCAATAACTATCGCCCCTGATTAAGCTAAATTAAATAACTATAAACTATTAATAATTGCGTTAGTGTATCATAGGCATTTTTAAATTAATTTTTACATTCATTATTTTAAGAAAAAAATAAGATGGTTGTATTGTAAATAAATAAAATAAACGCTCCCTTAATTTTATAAGGAATATGGTTGCTTCAAAATATCAATTTTTGTGTCTTCAAAGAGTTCTTTTCTACCTGAATCTGTTCTTGGTCCACTAGTGGTGAAAGTATTGACTCCAAAATAAAAACTAGTCCGATGTAGCGATCCCAAAACTTTTTTCTATCTTATACATGTTAAAACTTCAAAATTCGCAGTGGCAAAATTAAATGACAATCTATACCCATCATGATGATTCTAAAGATATAAAATTCCGTGCTTTAGTTCTTGAGATACGACTATTGCTAAAATCATGTAAACCCTACAAATTGCAGCTTAGAAATATCACCTGTTGGGTGATTAGCACTGAAACATAAACAATAACTTGTGTCAATTTCTAACTGAATCCAAAGTTAGATGAAAATTAGAGCATTAAATATTGAGATAGAACTATTGCAGAAATTGTGAAAAATGCAGCATAGCAGCGCCACCAGTAGAGTGATTCACACCATAAAATAATCCATTTATATCACGGACTAACTGAACATAAATTTTTATAAAATTCCGTGTATAATTAATTTTTATAAAATTTTAATTCTTTAGATAGAGTGACCACAAAATTTGTGTCACATACAGATTATACAGACGGACATTTTGTCAAAACATGTTTTTTGAGATCTCTGACTCATAAAACGTGTAAATCCGTCAAAAACCGAAATTTGAAAATTTCCACGAATCAAATACTTTTTTCTTTTAAAGATAAAAGAAAATAATATTTGTTTAAATTACCGCTAGATAACATTATTTTGCGGAATTTTCCAACAAAATACTCATTTGAGTGCAATTTTTGCTGAAGTGTCAGCTACAGATTAGGTGTCAATAACTGAGGGTTTCATCCTACATATTTTCAAAGAATTTTGACTGAGGTCAATAATTGAAATTACTTTTAAACTTACGCATGGGAATCACTGATGCATTTGCCACTTTGGGTTATTTAAATGTATATCTGCTGTACTATGTTTTTTCTGAAATTTTAAAAAAAAAGAAACTTTATTGCGCTGTTAAAAAATCTCGATTAATTGCAATGTAAGTGACATTTATTTACTCGGAAAAACTTTCTGTTTTAATTATACTTGTAAAATCTTAATAATTGATTATTTATTAGCATTTGGTCAAGCAGTAGTTTACAGTTAATGTTTTGAGCAAAAAAGGATAAATTTTCACGACTTGAGAAATTAGTGTTGGCTATTCTCGCAATATTCTCCTACAATTTAGCCAACTTTATCTCAATATAATTAGCAGTTTATTTAACACATAAAGAGAAAAATCAAATAGCAGATTACAATTAAGTTAGTTTCTGTTTTTATATGTTATATATTGACTCTGAGAATTACTAGACGCATTATAATATTGCAAAGAAAAACTGAGAAGAGTAGAATTCTTTTTTATGTCACATATTAATAACCCATATTGGAATTTTTTTTTCGCATCATTGTTATTCCGAAAATTATCTCCAAGAGATTGATTGGCCATAGTGATCCGATACTTCGGTTTTTATGATCTCTAGATTTTAACCCTTTAAGCTCTGATGGATGATTTTTTTTTAAAATTCCCAAATGTCACATTGTTATCAGTATTTTACAAACAAATATATTCCGTTATTATATGTATCACACACGCAGAAAAAAGACAAAAACCTAATTTATTTATTTTTAAGGGAGTGCGGGACACATTTTAAAAAATATATTTTTTTATTGTTAAGTTATAATTTAAAAATTTTGTGTGATGGTTAACTATACTGTTAGTAAACAAAATATCTGGTAAAATGTATTATAATTTTTTAAAATTTATTAAAATGTGTAGTAATTTGAAATTGTTATAACTCGAAATATTATTTGTTGAATTTCATTTTTTTTAAGAAAAATAAACAGAAATATGAAAGTTTTAATTTTGTTTCATCATTTTTAAAAATATTAGTTTAAACAGAAATGGAAAATATTTAAAATTAATATTTGAAACAAAAATAAAAAATAAAAATATGTAACTTAAAAAAAATCCCTATTTTTAAAAGTAAATATTTTTTTCAATTTTTCTGAATCAAAGTAAAGCAATTAGTCGTTGAGCCAGAAGCCAAAATTAGGGTTTTTGGTTTCATCTCTGGGGACTTGGTGATATATACATTTTTGCATTCCCAATGGTGCAAGGAGTTCATTTTATGATGATACTATTAAATTTGTGGTAGCTTATAGACGCCATATTGAAAAGATGAGCGCTATCTATCGTTCAAAGATACAAATGTTTTTATCATTACCACATAATTAAATATTAATGAAAAAATGCAGAAAACAAATATTATTGAACATATAACGTTATAAAAATTACATATTTGTTACATTATAACATATTTGTTATATTTTATTAATTATTTTCATTTTAATATGATTATTAATATTTTCAATTGGATAAACCGATAAAAAGACATTTGCGATGAAAGAAAATCGAAATCCTGTTTTGCATTTTAATGCATATTATTTAATGAGAATAAGATACAGCAATTCAAGGGAAAAGTAGCACTAGTAAAACTATTGTACTTAGTCTGTTAAGAATCAACCCTTTCGGGACCACCGGTGCATATATGCAACTTCAAAACGTGCTTCCATTGCTTGTTTTTAATATCATTAAAAAAAGTAAAATTTTCCTTATTTAATTAAGATATTCTCTTGTTTGCTAAACTAAATTTACTTGTTTGATTAAAAGTGATGCCAATTGAATAAAATTCTTGTAAAAAAAAAAAAAATGCTGGTAATAAACAAAGGTTTAATGAATTACAGAAATCTTAGTCTTCTGTATTGCTATCATGATTGGTTCACATTCCTGTATCCAAATAACTTCAATCTTCATAGAACAGTTAGTTCTATGTTCTGTATACGCTTGTACATGAGGTTATTAAATAAACACGCACATGATAGTGTGGCACATGCTCTTGATCAAGAATATGACACCAGTTCCAAAGCAGCTTCAGGAGCAAGAGGACTGCCATTCCACTGGATCTATAGATAGCCTTTTCCCTCACTATTTGTTCTAAAATCCAACCATATTTATCTAGAGATGGAAGATTAGAATTAGCATGTAGACACTTCTTCTGAACAAGACCGTGGTAATTGGCTTCATTACCTATAGGTAGAGTGTATTACTACATGTCTGAAAGCAATACGAGTCCACAGTTTCTTTATTTTGCAGATAAAATATATAGAATTTAGCCCAATTCCTTGATGTCTGATTATTTTTGCTTTCCATAATAGAGATGGCAAACTTACGCGTCATTTCAAACTGTTTCTTTATTTCCTCTGATAAATCAGCTTCAGTATCAAATGCCTTAAGCGCATCTCGAAATTTTGTGATCTGATTCATCATTTTCCCTTGCCTGCAAAAGTACTTATTGTATTGCACCTGAGAGTGAATGCCTTTCAAGTGATGCATTACATATCTTTTTACCAAGAAATATATGCATTTCGCTCAAATTGTAGTACTTTTCTTTACCCTGTCTTTGGATCCAAATTTCACAAATATTAATCCTTCCCAGTTTTTCAAATCGTTATCCAAAGTAAACAATGTAGAGATAATAATAATATATCTAAATCCATACGCTAAAATGTGATGTGTTCAAAATATAGGTTGTCTAACACCTCTTCTTGGAAGAAGGTCAATTTAGTAAATTCTTCAACTAGTTATTTCGTGATTTTATAACATTCTTTTCGTAGATAACATACAGCATTCGTGTATTCAGCTATTTCAGATAATGTTCCTTCTGTGATTCTTGAGAACTGAAATGCATAAGTTATGTATTGTTCTCATCAGATAAAATCTGCTTACATTTTCGTACTGTTTGTCCAGAAGTATATAACTTTTATAACCGAAAGGTCATATTTTTCATTAATTTCTTTTTATTGACAACTGCTTGTATGTATCAAATACAACATCTATCCTTTGAGAAGATGTATAACCTTGTATTATTTTAGAAAACAAAATCTTTGAAAGTTGTTCAAATGATTGTAGCTTCTACGGTAGCTTTAAACAAAGCACATTTCCTCATTTATACTAACAACAACATCGCATTCTTTCAGCAGTCGCAATTTTGTCATAAAATCCGCCAGTTTGATTTTTCAGTTTTTCGTATTGAACCATCAAGTGCTGCTAAGGATAACAGAAGAAGCCCTAAATTGTAGGAAAAGACAGTTCTCATATCCAATTCCTTCGCTCTGCAATGATCGTCATCTGAGCAAGCAGATTTCCTTTTGTCTTGTCAACAAATTCTGATTTATTTAACTCTAAATTTTCTTCGTTCTCCAAGTAAGAAAATGTGTTTAGCTTTTTTATCTTCGGAAGTTAGAAAAATCCTTCTGCCTTTGAATATTCAGACAGATATTATCTCTTAAAAATTTGGTAAATTTCTTCATTCATCTCATGAGCTTTGACCATTCTTTGACAATTTCTGGATTTGTAATTGCTCTAACTGACTCTGTTACCCTGTCTTTAGTTATCTATTCATATATAACCATGTTCTATAAATATAACGTTCGTCTTTCTGGATCTTGCTCAAAGACCTGGATGTAGAACAGATTTTTTTGAAGAACTGATTTTGGTTCTTTCACGAATCATATGAAAAAATTCTGCCCTAGTATCAAAATATTTCTTAACTTCGGAAGCTGTTCGAACGAATTTTGTTGTAGCTTTTAACCTCTACGTGCCTTTAGTTATTGTCTGTTTAATAGCCTTATTAATTTAGCAGCATTAAAACCAAGAAACTCTTTCCTATCACCGTGCTTATCGGCAGAATTTTCCAATATAGTGTTTATTACTTATTCTATTTTTATAATATAACAGATAAATGTCAAGTTGGGGCTGATGTTGTGGTGAATCCAAAAATGTATGGTATAACAAGTCCACTGACATGAAAATACACGATCCCCTTTCCCCTGAATCAACGACGATGGCCATTTTCCAGAATGGCGCCTATAAACTACCTTGGTTTTAAAAAATATGGATAAATGTCATTCTGATGTTGTGGTGAATCTAAAAGTGTATCTATAATTTTACAAGTCTTCTGACATGAAACCACACGAGCCCCTGGTTCAACGGTGGCCACCATTTTTCAATATGGCACCCATTAGCTACTCTGATTTTGAAAATATCATGGATAAATGGTATTATGCTATTGTCGTGAATCCAAAACATTATGGTTTAACAAATCCACTTTCATGAAATCACAAGAGTCCCTGCCTCAACGACGGCAGCCATTTTCGAATATGGCGCTCATAAAATACCCTAGTATTGAATGTATCTTAGACAAATGAGATGCTGATGTAGTAGTGAATCCAAAAATGTATTGTTTACCAAGTCTGCTGACATAAAATCATATGACCACTTAACGACGGCGACCATTTTACAATATGGCGACCAACAGCTACCCTTGTTTTGAAAATATCGTGGATAAATGAGGTGTTGCTGTTGTGGCGAATCCAAAAATATGTAGTTCACCAAGTCCCCAGAGATGAAACCACACAAGTCCCTAGCTCAACGACTAAATTGAAAAAGACATGTTTTACCCATTTATCTTAAACGATTCTTGAGTTATAACAATTTAAATTGGACAAACGGTGAAAAAAACCCATCATCAAGAAAAACGCATTTTTACAAGAAGTCGTCTCTATAACAACTACTGCTTGCAAGCTAGATTTTAAAAACAAACCAAAACATATATATTAATATTTTCTGATCAAATTAAGGTATAAACACGGTTTAAACGTCATTTTAAGCAGAACATTCTTTTAATGTTCTAAAATATTTAAAAAAATTTTGAAGTTTTTTGTATCCCGGATAACTTAAATAAATTTGCCCGAATATATCGGTGCCATTGTGTCATTTGGTTATTAAAAATAAGTGGAAAGAAATTCATTTTCCAGAGCTCAAATGATTATTCCATTGGATTTTTTCATGCGGATTATGTGAAGGATTGTATATATCAAACACATTGTACTAATTTGCAGCTGCTATTCAATCCCCAATCCTCAAATCTTGGCAAATACATGGAACGAAATAGAATACATCTTCGGATACTACACATAACCAAGGAATTTCATTACGAGACGTATTAACTTCTGTATAGATCTATTGAAATTTAGTAAAGAGATTTTGTTTTTCACAATTTTACAATGTATGCCATAATGCACGAGCACCCTGTATAATGATGCGCACTTTCGAATTTTGATTAATATTCAGAAATTCAACTTTTTCCTAGTTTCTGGCGCGCTACAAAGATAATACAATAAAGTTAAAATGGTATTAAAATTCTCTAAGATATTGTTTTGTTTCAAAGTGAGTAATATATTAGGTGGTAGAATAGATTTTTGTGTACTGCTTTTAGAATATTAATAAAAACTAAAATTTTATTATTTATTGGTTAATAAGAATGCTTTTGCACTGTCTTAGAATATATCAACATCATTTTCAAAATTCATTTAAAAAAATTATTATACCTACTGTTGGGATTGAACATTTAATGTTGTTTAAGAAACTCAAAAATGACGCAAGTAAGATCTTAGTAAATATGTATGTTGAATTTATGATCTACTAAGAATTTGTACTGAAACTATATGGTATTTTGTATTTTCTAATTTTTTTTCTTTTTGGTTATTTACCAATTATGAATGAAACAAAATGAATAGAGACATCCCAAAGGAATTTAAACAAATATAAAATAATTGCATCATTTTTAGTGAAAATTACAATGTCAGCACTTCCAACATCACGGTCTCTGGATGCCGGCAAAAACTAAACACGACTAACATTTTGAAACTCCACAAAAATTTTCTCCTCTCTGTACGACGACTTTAGCCAAAAAATAGCCACGATAGCTGGAATTCTTAATGGGAATTTAATTTAGACTGAAAAATGTTTATTTGTTCTTCTCTGGTGATACTGAAATCGACATTGCAGAATTTTCTAAGCGTCACGTTAAAAATTTCAAAGTATCATTTTACACCAGCGAAGCTACTGAGGCCAATTAAATTTAACGATCCTATAAAAAACTGCATTAATAATTCAGTTAGAGCATTTAACGAATAATTTTTAATCGATGTTACATCTATCTTCTGAACATTTTAAAAATATCAGTATTAATATTTTAATTAATGTTAATGAGATCGATTATTTTTAGAAACTCTCTATAAAAGTATTAAAATACTACGAGACAGTTCTTTTGTTCTCTTCTTTTCCTTTTCAAAAAATTGCAAAATACACAAAAATCTTCGACATTTTACATCGAAGCTTTGAAACTTAGACATATGAAAGTTAATCGAGTAATATCTTTTAATTAATTTTGCTAACTTTAGCTAACTTTTCCAATTAATTTTCAGTAAATCTTACATTAATGGTAAAGATTTAACTGTAACCGTCATATTCAACAGCATCTTTTTCCAGTTTATATTTTTAAAATGTTGTTATGAATATCACACGAACGTGTTTTAAAAAACTTATAACGCTATTTAAATACCTATTTTGTAATCATACTAATTTTCTAATAATTCGTTTTGGGAAATTAGATTTAAATGTCTCTTATTAATATTGCTTTGCTCTTTACTAATTCTATTAAATGCAGAAAAATGAATAAAGGCTTCTCAAAGGAAGTGGAATTATTAATTGCATAGCAAAACGACAAATACATATTTTGCAGACAAAATAAGATTCACACTATTAGATCTAGGTCATTTTTAATTTAAGCAATGAAATTTTACAAGTTTTAAAACCTAAAAATAAAATTTTGAAAAGATAATTTTTTTCTGTTTGAAGGCCCTCAATGAAAAGCTGTTATGTATGCTAGTAAAATTAGCAGTAGGGGACTGAGGAACTTAAAAATTGTAAAAATCTTAAAAGTGTTTCAGCTTAAAAAGTGTTTTTTTTAGAAACTTTTGTAAGATTTTCTCACATAAAATATGTAATAGAAATTTAAGTAAGTAGCTTTTAAGTAATGCAGAAATATTAAGCTTTCATTCCAGGCATAAATTTTGTACAGTAATTTAAGCTTAACATAACCATTTGCTATATTTAAAAAAAGTGGCTATGTGAAGAGACTCATTACATGTCTTACAATCAATGTAAAGAAGGATTGACCAGATTGTCAAAGCCTCCCTAATTAAATGTTATTTGGAAATTTTTAGTATACACTGTATATAATGAAGAGTTGATGGTTATATTTTTAAAATAACATAAATTTGTTCTGGAAAGCTACAATAAAATGAATGAGGAATGTTTAAAATATATTAAAAGAAGTTGTGAAAAATAAGTATAGAAACAAGAAAATATTTAATGAAATATAAATTATTCAATTAAATTTTAATTCCATTTAAATAATAGTCATAAGTAGAAAAAACAAAAGCAACTGCCTATAAAAAAAAAAAAAAAAAAAAAAAAAAAAAAAAAATGTTAAGTGTTTGCTTTTTTTTAAATGATCATGACATTGATCAAAATACTTTAGGAAGGTATGTAGACAAATTTCACCAAGATAAACACAATGAGATAAAACTGAAATACGAGCCAATTAGTGTTGCCAGATTGAAAGTCACGAAAAAAAAGGAGGTGTTTAAAATGGAGTTTTTCTAATGTGCTTCGAATTCCGTCTAAAAAGATTTGATTACAGATCACATTTTCCCAAATAATTTTGAATAATAATTAAACCATGTAGTATAAAGTTATTCTGCCTTAAAAAAAAAAAAAAAAAAAAAAAAAAGCTGATGATTGTATTTCCTTTAACAAGTATTTCAATAAAGTGAGTCAAGCCTGCCATATGTGAGAAGTCTTGACCCATTATTTTCTGATGATTAAAATCAATCATTTTTCAAGTTTCTTATATATTATACTTGTATGGCAATTTTATTTTGATAACTGATTGTATAACGAATAAAATGATACATTAAATTTTATTCTATTTTCAATATTTAAAAAATAGAAGATCCTTTTGTAAAGAATGGGTCAATCCACCCCATGTCATCCAGTCTCCCTTCTATGCAATTTTCTAAAAGTTCCTTTAAAACTTATAGAACACAATTTTTAGTGCTTTCCAAGATAGTTAAAAGAGTTTATTACGGTTTATCTGTTTGAATCTTTGTTCTAATTCCCGTACGTATAGTCGGATTCAAGTGCAACTTTTATAGTTATTGAGGCTTACTATAAAATTTTTGTTATTGAAAAGGAAGTTTCTTGGATTTATAAGTTTTTACAGAATTCACAAAATATTTCTGTTACATTATATAACGGAATATCGGTAGGGTCTAAAGGTCTAACTGTTATGTCTATGGAAATATATCCTTTGCGGTGCATTTTATTGATGTTACCATATTTTTAACATAATGGCATTTTTAACATATGCATTACTGAAGTGGACTACAACATGTTTTCTCAAGAGTATAGAAAAAGTAGCATTTATAGATCTTTTGAAAGGATGTACAAAATAATTCTATCACACTATATCTATGGACAAAAATTCTTTGTGGTGAATTTTTAATGATGTTATGATATTTCAAACATAATGGAATTAAAGACGATCGCAGAAGTGCATTACAACAAGTTTTCTATAAATTATGGCATGCGTAGCATTTTTCGTGTGCAGTAATGTGTACAGATGATAATTTCTGAAAGTACGTTTTCATTTGTGTTGTGCGTTTTTTTCTCCTGAATTTAATTTTAGTTTAATATAAGAAATGTTTAATTATTAATTATAATTAATAATTAATTAAAAATTAATAATTTATTAATAATTAATAATTATTAATTAATAATTATAATTATAATTTATTATAGTTTAATTATTACTATTATTATTATTCAATATTAATATTCTTCAATTAATTATTTTTTCTATTTTGTTTTGTTGTTTCATCTAGTCAGTAGGGTACCTAATGAATAAAATTTCTTAGTTTATAACTCGACCTATTACACTAACTGACTAGATTATTGCTTATATTTGTAAATTATGTACCCCTGATGAGTGGTTTATAATATAAGCTTATCTATTGTTTTGTCAGAGGGGGGCACGTTTGAACTGGGGGCACCTTTGAATACTCTAAATATTTTCCTTCAAATAAATTATTTAAAAAAAATGTATATGGCAATACGTTACTGCTGCTTCAAGGGAATAATTATACAAAGCTGTACCATTTTGTATAAATAGTACTGTCTAGTCAAGATATGTATTTTTCTCCCTCTTGAATCTAAACTTCAGAAAATAAAGTTGTAAGATTTTTGTTTACAAATTTCTATCCCTAAAATTTTAATGTATTGTTCAATGCTTAAAGAAAGATGTTAGCTTTAGTTTATAAGCTTTGTTCTATTCAAATTCTTCAGACAATTTGAGTAAACCATTATAATGTTGAACTCCATGTGATGGGCACCATTGAACAACACCGAATAAACTGGTGATAAATAATAATTGAAATAATTTAAAGAGAACACTTAAAACTATGAAGTGTTGTTAATGTATCTAAATATTATTATTTCTGAATTTTTTTATGTGAAAAGAGGTGAATTAAGAATGTCAAAGAATATGGACTTATACTGCTAACAATTCCCCTTATTGCACACATAGGTTCCAAAGTATCAGTGATGCGAAGTTTCAAATCTAAATTGAATCAAATCTAAATTCATTATTGGATGGATACAAAATAATGATTTATGATTAAACAGGTTTCCAAACATTATTTCTGGATTCCTTAACGGATAAAGCGGAATTTTATATCAGGTCTCTTAAAAATAAAATAACGAATGAAAAATTTTAATTTTCCAGAAGCATCAGATATCACATTGGTGCATTTCAAGGATATTGTAAAAAAGTTTTCACAATTAAACACAACTGGAGGGACACTTTGTGTTTTATCAACAATGAGTTTTGGCATCAAACTTTGATGGATTTAAGTTTCGTTAAACAACAAAAAAATTAGTAATTTCAACAAAATGTAGCTATTTATTTTTTTCATATTACTTTTTATTTCTGTAACATATGTAATTTTTTATAGAAACTCTCGATATTTTCATATTTTATTCATTTGTTCAAAGGTACCCCTACGTGGGGCATATTTGAACAAAAATCTTTCAACTTTTTAAATCTTCACAACTTATTTTATTTCTTTAGAAAATGTTTAATTTATGGTTTTTATGATGAAGAAATGCGTTATTTTTATTATGTAATACTTAACATTCAATAAATAGAATTCAAATAAGAAATATATTAATTTTCTGAAAAAATGTTCAAATGTGCCCCCCTCTCCCCTATATAACCATTACTTGTATTACAATATATGAACCATTGAATTTATAGAAAACTACCACATTAAAACATGAGAGAATTAAATTAAAAAAAGAATACAAATGGACTTTGCAGAACCAAAGCAGAATCGTCAGTCGTCGTCCAAGTACTTTGGAACTACAAATGAAGTGTGTGGTTTCATCTTCGTATTAGCCATGAAAAAGCAAAAACAATGCGAATTTGGGGTAATCAACACACACGAAAACAAAACCAAATGAAGAAGAAACATAAAAAACAAGACACATCAAAATTACTAAATGGACAGAACAATAAAAAGAGAAAAAAATAAAACAATGGAATAAATTAAAATCGAAGTTATCGCAATTGCAATGTGATAACAGAAAAAAATATACGATACACCATAGTTTACCCTAATAAGATGTAAAACAAAATCATTTAATTTGACTATGCTAACCTAAACTCAATATCTTAATATAAGATGAAATATGAAATAAAAATAGATAATTAATATATGCAATAGTATTTTAGGTATCGAATTTGTTAAAAGTTAGGTACAAGTGAATCATGGAAATTAATAAAATTATATAAATAACATTAATAGAACTAATCGATGTAACTCTACAATTATCCATACATTAGTGACAATTGATCATCCTGTATAATATGTTTTGCAATTTAGCAATTGCTTCTTCCCTTCTCAATTTTTTTATATTAAATAACCATTGCGTATTATCCAGACAACGTCGCCCTCCTCGGTACTCTAACATATAGCCACCCATCCATCCTATTATATAATTTTTTAAAATATTTTTTACATTTTTAATTTTTAATTAATATTTTTATGTTTTAATATTTTTTATGCATTTTTTACGCAATGTGTTATTTCTGCGGTCATGTAATAACTAATTGTATATTAAAAAATGTACGAATTCATTAGGAAAACCATTATTTAGTGCATTATAAATTAGCTTTTTAATATTTACATTAATTAGATGAGATGAACATAAACAATTTAATATATATACATATACATATATATATATATATATATAAACATTATACAATACTACAATTCAACATCAAAATATGGAATAACTCATATATATATATCGCATTGTCTTTTATACTACGTAAATCTATTTAATCAAACTAATATATATTGCGCCTATGATGATTTTTAAAAGTTCATTTTATAAATTTACGAATACTCTCTTGCGAAAGCTGTTTTTCTCTCTACCGATTATTATATCAAAAACTGCAAAATGGATGCTGCTATCCCAAGGGAATTGGCATTAGAAGCTAATCGCTGCATTTTTATGAAAACTACTAAATCATCATTTTGTGAAAATCTATGTTTTCCAAATGTCAGTAAAAAATGAAGCTTCACATATTTTGAAACGATGTAATTTTTCTGTCAGAGTTGCGATACCTGGAATTTTTATTGCGAATCTAATTTAATCTGCGATATTTGTATTTGTTGTTTATTCGTGCTATAAAAACTAATTGACAACGTAGTATTTTCTAAACTTTGCTACAAAAATTACAACGATCGTTTTACGCATATGCAATAATTTTTAAGCTAGGAGCTATTGAGGCTAATTAAACTTAATAACTTTTTCAAAAATTGGTGTATTAATATTTTATTTCTAGCGTTTAAAGAATTATTTTTAATCGAGACTATATTTATTCCATAAATTTGAAATAACTATGGGATTAGTTCTGTTTGAGAAAAAATTATAAGATAGAATATTTTAAACAATTCTAAGGGATTATAAATTGCTTCTTTTAAAATTTTTTTGTTTTTCTTGTTTCAGAGAAAAAAAATAGTTTCATAAAATGTATTTATAAGCCTAACTTTCTTTTAAAATATCTCGTTCCATATACCTCATGAGACATAAGCAATTATAAAGAAAATAGTTTTAATTTTATAACGTTTTAAATGTTTTTTTTAAGGAAGTATTTGTAATTATTGATTGTAGATGGATCTTTTTAGTTTTTGAAATGTTTCAATTGAATTATAATCTTAAAAGTTTTTAGTAGAAGAAAAATAAAATGTAGTTTAGAAATAAACTACAACTCTTTTTACTTTACAATCATCAACATAAATATTTTCTTAAAAGAAACAAAGAAATACGAAAGAATACTCTTCATTAAGCTGCTACTTCAGTCACCTGCAAGGATTAGCTGGCTAATGCTAATCCTGGAAGAATTTTTTAAAGATATATCTTTTGCATTTTAATATTCTAAAATGATTTTTTGTATTGGTTAGATGAGATTAATCTTTACATCGGTCCAATTTTTTTCTTTTTAGATTTTGTATGCAGATTTTTTTCAATAGGATGTTTTCACTTTCGAAGCCGGTTCTGTAAATGAAAGTGTCCTAGATAAAAATATGTGTAAGCAAAATCGCTAAAGTAAAAGAATGTTCTTTGTTCAAATCGATCTCAGCTAGTCAATGCAAAAAGAATCATTTAAAAATAGTAAAATGCAAACAAGATATCTTTAAAAATAATTTCTATACAGTTAGCATCATTGAGCAGGTCTTTTTAGATGACTGAAGTAGTTTTTTAAGGGAACTCTTCACTTACTAGTAAGCGTACGTTTGCTAATGTTAAATCTATGGGCAAAATGTTTTCGAATATCTCGTTTAAGTTTGAATTTTTTTAAATGATTTTTTTTTCGCATAGGATAGCTGAGGCTGATTTCTAATGTAGCTATTTTTTTCCTTTTTCGATTTCGATGCATTTTTTTTAATAAAGATACTTTGACTTTCGGAACTGGTTCCGAAACTGAAAGAACTTTTTTTTAATTAAAAAAAAAATCTGCAACTTAAATCAAAAAAGTACAAAATGTTCTTATTAGAGATTAATCTCAGCTATCCATGCAAATAAATAAATAAATAAATAAAAATAAAATAAAAGAGATATTCGAAATCAAACTACGCATATGTTTAGTATAAGCGAACAGGTGTTTTCTAGTGAGTGAAGAGTCCAATTAAGTCCACATGAAACATCTCAAGTAAAATGAAGCAGATTTTTTTAAGTATGTAACATCATGTATTCTATTTAAAAAATAGTGATAAAAATGTTTCTTTGCTTTTTAAAAAAATACGCAGTCTATATATAAATCAAAAGAAATAAATTTATTTCATGCATAAATTAGTTTTCAAGAACTAATTAAATTTTTACGTATTTTTTGAAGAATATCTCTCTTCCGTCTTCTATATCCACGAGTTGGTTATACCTAGCTTTGATATTTTAAATGTATATATATATATAGAATTATGTTAAAAATGTTCGAGATAGTAAGTTTAAATGTACTTGCATTTAATTATTTTAAAAAAATTATACAAAAATTTACAAAATAACTTAAAACTAGTCAGGTATGGCAAATCCAAAATATTCTTCTATCTTATGCATATTAATACTTCCTGAAAAATTCAGCACAGCAGCTTCAATGGTTAAGTGGTTTACGCCAAAATCTAGTGAGCAATAATTTATGTCAACTTATAACTGAATCTGAAATTTGATGAATTTCCATGCATTAGTTTTTGACTTAAGAAAAAAATTAAAAAATAATCTTTATAACAGCACCATATGTTCGGTGATGTACACCAAAAAATAATCACAATAATTTTTTTTTCAGGTACTAAATGAACCTGAAGTTTGATTAAATTCATGCATTAGTTCTTGAAATACAGCTATTGCGATATCGTGAAAAATGCGGCATAACAGCGCCATCTATAGGGCGATTTCCATCAAAAACTAAACAACACTAATCTATATCAGGGACTAAGTTAATCTGAAGTTTTATAAAAATTTTTGCCTTAGTTCTAGAGATTGAGCTATTGCGTTAATCACGAATAATACCATGGCAGTGTAACCTGTTGAGCGATTTGCACTAAAATGTAATCCGCATCATGTTATATAAATTATTAACTAAATATAAAGTTAATCAAAATACAAGCAATAGCTCTTGAGATATGGCTATTTTGGTACTTGTAAATATAGCAGTATTGCAGTGCCACCTATTGAGCGATATACACAAAAAAATCAGTTGTAGTTTATATCAAGATCTAAAAGAATCTAAAGTTTTGTGAAATTCCGTGCATTAGTTGTAGAGATAGATCTATTGCGATAATCACGAATGATGCATAAAATGATCTTTAAATGATTAAGTTCCTGTGTATAGATTGTGCTTCTATAAAACTTTTTTAATCTGGATACTGATGTAATACCCTGATGATCTCTACAGAGTGGTTGAAACTTAAAGTTTTTATGCTTTTAAAATTTTATTTTTAATGTTTTGGAAATCTTTTCTTTTTGCGTATAATATACGTCTTTAAGAAAATCTTTTTAATACATATGGGATGAGAATCTTATTTTTTTTAAACTTAGTTTTTTAAATGTAAAAAAAAAGAAAACTAAAATAAAAGAAAAAGAAAAGAAAAGAAAAAAATAAATAAATAAAATCAGTAATAAAACTTATTGTTAACTTATTACTTAAAATAATAATAATAATAATAAAAATAAATAAATAAAATCAATGATAAACCTTATAGTTTGTGGTGATAAAACTTATTGTTAACTTATTACTTAAAAAATAAAATAAAATAAAAAATAAATAAAATCAATGATAAAACTTATAGTTTGCGGTGATAAAACTTATTGTTAACTTATTACTTAAACTAATAATAAAAAATAAATAAAATCAATGATAAAACTTATAGTTTGTGGTGATAAAACTTATTGTTAACTTATTACTTAAAAAAATAATAAAAAATAAATAAAATCAATGATAAAACTTATAGTTTGTGGTGATAAAACTTATTGTTAACTTATTACTTATTACTTATAGTTTGCATCAATAACATCAATATTTTACAACAGCACACTATCATTCTTAAGCAGAACAAAAACATATTTTTCAGAAGTACCAACAAAAAACTTTATCTGGCTTTAAATTTTCATCCCATATCCATACATTGATGCTGAATACCCAAATCTGAAAAGAGTTCAAATCTGCAAAAATGCTAAGAGAAAGGATTTCAATGCTGGTTTATGAATAAATAACTATTTATTAAGAGATCGGACAAATTCAGATTTTGTTTCTAAATCATTTATGTATATAGTCTCTAAATCCTGAAGTTGTAAAATTGTATAATGTTGGTCTGATGTTATTTTGCATCTATTATGAAGAAAAAACGTACTTCGTTTCTTGTTAAGTTCTAGCAAAAAACATAGTGTTTATTTTATTGTGTATTTGTATCTAGCATTGTGTATTGTGTTTTTGTATCTACCAATAAACATAGTGTGTTTTTGTGTGTGTGTGTGTGTTTCAGTGACCCGCATTCATAGATTGCCTACTCCTGCATTATAGTGTAGCGATCTCGATCAGTATAAAGCGAGCTACTAGCTGAAAGTAACAGGCTTGGCCTTTTGCTTCACGCTAACGTTCTCGCTTTCTGATCACGAGGTCCCCAGATCATATACAACCGGCGCCAATCTACTCATACTCTCCTCAATAGTCCAAGACCCGACTGCACAAAGCCCCAAGTCATCGAGCACAAGAAAAAATTCTTTATATTATGGAAGAGTAGTCTTAGGGGAATCCAATGATACATGTCTACCGGAAGTGGTGCATAAGCCTAAAATTGATACCACTAGTGGTTGATTCGTAGATTTAACATTGTGTTTTCCTGCACCCAATTTTCCGTGTTTTCCTATTTTTGATTGTACGGCAAACACAATGATAGACCTACGATTGAGTCACTAGTGGTGTTAATTTTTGGTTTATGCACCACTCCACTTCCGGCAGACATGGATCATTAGATTCCCCTATGACTACTTTTCCATAATATAAAGATTATTTTCTTGTACTGGATGACTTAGGGTTTTGCACGGTCGGCTCCTAGACTATTACAGGAACAATCTATGCAATCTATAAGTGTGGGTCACTAAGTGATCTCTCTTATTATTTCAAGTGGTCCACTTGGCTTTCGAAAAAAGTATAACATAAAAGGAGAAATTATAAAATATAAATATGAAACGAACAACTGAAGAATATGAAAAAAATAAACTGAAAATAAATAATAACAATAATAATTTTTTTGTTTTGATTACAAAATTGCAGGTTCAAATGAACAGGGTAGTTTACCTAAAAGGTTTTAGTATCTAAGAAAGCTTGATGCTGCTCTCGTATTTTCGAATAACTTCCTTCTTCAACTCGATCGTGTTTCTGGACATCAGAAGCTACATTTAGCAATGAGGTTCATATTTTTCTCTATAATTAGATTAAAAAAATTTAATTCGACTCATAATGTTTCGAGTTATAAAGATTTTTAGTTGTCCCACTTAAAAAAAAGAAAATAATAATTTATATGAGATATTTTAGGGTGTGATACTGTTTGCAAATTATAGATTAACCATTAAAAAAAAAAAAAAAAAAAAAAAAAAAAAAAAAAACTGAAAATTGTAATTTAACAACTGTGTTTTTTACATGTTTTCTGGAACTCTTACAATAACATAGTTTCCTGAACTACACACCTTTCTATTTGTGTCGAATCTCTTAGAACCTGACGATTTATTTAAACGAGTATATCTCTGTGAGTTTTGCATGCATGAAGATGGAATTTTTTATGCGTAATTTGAGAAAGAATAAGGAAAAATTTCCTAATTGGAAATTTAACCCTATGTCGGCCGTATAAAAATGTAGTTTTCGTATTTTCTCAACTAACTACCCCTCCTCCCAATAGAGTTGCAATTTATCTCATCAAATATAGCACTTTTTTAATAAAATTTTGCAATTCGAAGTATGTGTCTAGAGGCAATAGTTAAGGTAACAAACTATTGTTTCGATCTTTATAAGTAAGCCTGAATACTTATGTAGTATGCAAATATTTAGTTTAATTAGGAACATATTTGAAAATTCCACTTCAGCGATTTTCGCCTACAAGCGAAAATGTACTCATATTTTCTTAGTGTAGCCTTGTATTTCATTCATGGAATTCATAAACAACAAATAATATGTAAAAAATGAGTTAAATTTAAAAGCTCATAAAAGATTTAAAAACGCACTTTCAGCAATTATTGCTCACAAACAGTACTATAACCGAACTCTTTCATAATTTTTTTCTAAATAAAACATAAATGCTATGCATTTTGTAATATATAACACCACCTTACAGTGCACTTAATGATGTATAGCAATTCTATTGTATTTGAAATTGTGTAGTATTATTAAAATACTCTGCAAACCAGATTTTGAAATAAATCAAAATACTCCGGAATTGTTTTGAGCATCGATGTAAACTAACTATAAATGTTACATATTTCATTTTCAGTACTGAATGCTCCACGGTAATCCTTAATAACTCATTTAAATTACTGGCAATTCGAGTTTATTTACGCCAATTAAGACACTGATAGACAAACCAATTTACAAACACTTTTCAACTATGTTGAAAAGTGCTAAAAAAGTTTATCAAAAAGTTCAGTATTGTAGAAGAAGGGTTTTAAAATTTACTTAACTTTATG
This sequence comes from Maratus speculifer, assembly GCA_964019185.1. NCBI lineage: Eukaryota > Metazoa > Arthropoda > Arachnida > Araneae > Salticidae > Maratus > Maratus speculifer. The sequence continues at coordinate 240,386,149 of OZ025294.1, read as the reverse complement.
TAATTATATATTTTTAAATTTTATCACGAGAATTATACCTTTTCTTGATTAAATCTTTTTTTGATCATTTAAAAATATCCCAAAACATTAAAAACTAGTTGGATGTGCCAATCCCAAAACTTTCTTCTATCTCATACATACATTTTAATATTTAAAAAAAAAAATAGTTACTCATTTTAATGCTTTAATAATTTTAATTCAATACCTTACCAACTTTGATATTCATCTTAAATTTCTGCTTTAATCAATTAGTTGAAGTAAAAACGAATTTCCGTCTCTGCACGAGCCGATGGAGAATAGAATGATAAGCAGATTTTTTTTTCAAATTCAGGGAGGACCTACTTGCCTTACCAAAAAATAATCATATACAAAATGTTTAGTTCAGTTCAAGAACTAACTTCATACACTTTTATGTGGTGCAATATTGAAAATGGCATAAAATTCGGTATTGCAGTGCCCCCTTCCGGCGGATTTTTTTCAGATTCAGGGTGATCCAACTAGCCAAAGCCATACACTTACACAAAAAATTTCGTTCAATTCGATGCACTTTTGGTCGGTATAATATTGAAAATGGCACAAAAATCGCGATTGCGGCACCCCCTTCCGGCGGATATTTTTCAAATTCAGGGAGGACCAACTAGCCATAGTCAAGCACATACACAAAAAATTTGGTTCAATTCGATGCATAACTTCATATACTTTTGGTCGGTACAATAATGAAAATGGCACAAAAATCGCGATTGCAGCGTCCCCTTCCGGCGGAATATTTCAAAACTTATAGAGGAGCTGCTTGCCACAGCCAAAAACATTCACAAAAAATTTGGTTCAATTCTATGCATAACTTCATACACTTTTTGATGGTAGAATGGCGACATACAGACACACAGACACACGGACAGACAGACATTTTGTAAAAACATGTTTTTTGGAATCTTTGACCCCTAAAACGTGTAAATCCGTCGAAAACCGGAAATCGAAAAAAATTTCGATTACAATATACTTTCTTCTATTGAAGATAGAAGAAAGTAAAAAAAGTTAAAATGGCAGCAAGTTTTCATATCTCTTTTTCAAGGATTGTAGTAACCTAGTTTAAGCTATCAAAATGTTTTAAACACATAAACAGCAACAACAACAAAAAGACTAAATTTTTACAATCATACATCCAGTTCATAACATTAATACTTTACAACGTCGCAATATCATCCTATGAGGCAGAGGGAAAAAAAAAATACATTTTTCATAAAACGCCAACAAAAATCTTCACCTGGCTTTAAATCTTCATCCCATACCCATACGACGAATGCAGCGGATCCAAGTTTGGAAAGAGTTCAAGTTTGCAAAATATTCTGCGTTAAAGAAGGAGGATGTCATCGTCAGTTTATGAATAAATAACTAATCTAGAAAAATCGTTTATTAAGACATCGGACAAATTCTGATTTTGTTTATAAATCATTTATGGATATGATCTTTAAATCCTTAAGTTGTAAAAGTATGTTAGACAAAAGTTTGCTGTACGTTAAAGTGACATATTTTCAATCTATTAATCCATCATTTGATTAAAAGACAATGTTAAATGTAGTCTTAAAATATCATAAATGAGTTGTTATGGATTATCACTATATATACAAAGTATCCCTGAACTTTTTCAACAAAAAGTAGAGGTGATTATACACAGTCAGGCATATATGGGGTAGAATTCACTTATTTATTCAAATATACAGGACACTCTGAGCTCTAATCTACCATTTATTTAGAATTGTTAGGGATAGAAACTTAAAATTTGACATGTCTGTCACTTTTAAATTTAAATCCTCACACAGAACACTTTTTAGAAAATCAAAATTCAAAAAGATACAGTAGATGCTATAAAAGTTATAAAATTACGATTTTTAAGATTCTGCTGAGCCAAAAAAAGCTCAAAATTTAAAAGAATTTATTCTTTTAAATTTAAGTTATTTAAATTCTTTTAAATGGGCGTGAATAGTTCTAAAAACCTTTTAATTATTAATTTATCTGAAACCGTTAGATACAGGTATTTCATTGATATAACTGTAACTTTAGAGACGTCGATGTATCCACAGAACAGTTTTTTAAATTTAGAAATTTAAAAGTGTGCAGGAACAAAAAAGTTATAAAACTTGGGTGTCTGTTTTATAGTTTTTACAGAAGCTTGCCTGACTAGAAGCTGATAATTTAGCATTGTGGTTAAGATGTAAATCGCTATGAAAGTTTTCTAAGAAGTCCGAAACTGAAAATAAAAATAAAACGAGCGTAAAAACTTTAAAATACATTTTCAATTACCATTTATTTAACATTAGTTTTATTTTATCTCAGTTAATATAACTTTGGTGTTCGCCTAACAGTATAAGAATGAAATTTAATGAAACTGTAGCTTAGTTAGTGTATTTTGAATTATTTGAAGCAGTACAATTTCCTCTAATAAAAATTGGCACATAAATACCACTTAGTGTATTTCATCAATTACGCGAGCAAAGCCGCGGATTTTTTACTAATAAAGAATAAATCGTTTAACATTATTCCTTTATCTCTTTATTCTCTGACATTACTTTAAAGAAGCATATAAGAAATTTTTTATAAAATTCATTTAAGCATTGATCGGCAGGAATTTAAGACGAGTTATAGATTCTTTCTTTATCATGTTACAAAAGCATTATCCGTGATACAAAGTAAAAATATTTTTAAATGAGGTTAGTTAATCCTGATATTGAAAGACATGCAGGGGAAAATTTTAATTCTGAAAAAGTCTTATGCAATCGCATGAAAAATTAAAACAAATTTGAAGCCCCGCATAAAATCAGAAAGTTTTAGAGATGTCAGCGAAAGTATTCAAAAGAAGTTTAAGTGAGGATTCGGGCAAACTCGATAATTATCTACGATTTGTCTGAAAAACCACCGAAAATATGTGATTTTTTGTGATGGAAATACCTAGAGATGGTTAATCAAGTCTTGTCGCTCATGCCTCGTACGAGGACTTTGTTTCTACGATCTCTTCGCCAAGATAAAAGAATAACTCAGGTGAATTTACTGTAACATTATAGATATGTTTATTTGTGTTACATACAGATCGCTCTCGGAAATTCACATGCTTTGCTCTGATGATGGAGTACGATACTTCTAATAATATGACTGAACACACTTGTTAGTCACTGCATACGATTATATAGGCATATAATCTGTATATAATTCTGCACATAATTCAATATTTTGAATTAAAAATGAATAACAGAACATGAAGTCAGAAGAAACATATTTCTTGACATTTTAAGCAGAGCAGCGATGAATATTATAAAGGTCTATGTTCTAAATGCTAGAAATTTCTAGGTACATTCTTCTCAAAACATTCAAGGCAGCATTAACGGAAGGCGAGGAATATATGTCAATGCAAATGCCACACTACGCAGTATATCAGAAAATAAAATTAATCCTCAACTCTTATGTCTTGCCATTGTTTTCATTTAAATCCACCTATTTATCGCCTGACAATGATTTTATAGTAATTTAACATTCATTTAGGCGAGATGTGCTTAGAAATACCTCAAGCTTTTACAATAGTGTTTTATATTATTTTTAGTTTAAAGCAAAAGTTTATTAGCCATAAAATACTGTACTCATAAATCCGATAAAGGACTTTTCAAAGCACAGAAGGAACTATCTAAAGCGAAATCGCCACCTGAATTTCTTGTGGATTTCTTTCGTACGTTTCAAACATGTCACTTTTGAAGGTATAATGCATTTCATAAAACTCAAAATTCTTTAGAAGAGCGCTACAGACTTGATTGAAAATCAAATCACAGTCGAATCCATTTTCTTCCCAAAGGCAGCAGAATCTCTTCTCACATCTAAGTGCAAAGTAATTTTAAAATAAACGAACGATTGAATTGGGACTGTTATCGTAAAATCTTTTACTAGAATTCATACTTATGTCTCTTGACAGGTAAAATTAGACAAATCGCAAAATCCTTGAACCTGACTCAGGAAATCTTCCGTGCAGAAAATTCCCTGGTGGTCTACAAAATGTCTTCCAAGCAATTAGGTTCGACTCTCTTAACGTTTAAAAGTATAGTAGGTCACTCGAGGGACTATGGTGAAACGAAAACCTTCTCTCATTAAAGTGTGATAGGACGGTTTCCTATAAATTCTTCAAGAGTAAAAATGGATGATACACGTAATTAGTTTATTGATTCTCCATCACGTTATGCCCAAGAGGAATCCGTATTATGGGCAAGCAAATATTCAAATTTTTGGAAGGCTATCGGCTTTTGAATTTACGAAATATAAAAATAATGAGATTAACAAGCTGTTTATTGATGTTTCGCAAGAATAAAACAAAGAAAAAAAAACTTGAAAGAAGTATTTTTTTACACCATATTTGTACTGTCACTTCATAGTTAGATTATCATGCTTGAAATCCAGTCTTTTTTTTTTAATAAAAAAAAACTTTTCTTTGAACTACAAAGAAAAAGGTTTTATTAAATATGTTTCTCTTCCATGTACTAATCATTTGAAATCTGCTTGATTTTATGCATTAAATAAATTTTCTGGTTCAAATACGTTTACTTGAAGATTGGAGAGTTAGTAGGTATCGAATATTCTTTGAAAGGAATTTATATATGAGATGATCTTATTCAAGAGTAATTATTAATGAATTTCAAAAGCAAAACTGTTGAAGTCTATCCATTATTTAAATAATTAGAAATTATTAAGAAATTTCCTACTTAATTTAACGAATTTATGATACATTATTTTCTGTCAATTTTGAATTTCAAAAAAGTCGTAGAACGATAGAATATTTCTTTTGACTTCGCACTGAAGTTTCAGTAAATTTGTTTGACTTTCATATTTTCCTGAATGTCTAAAAAACAGTTTAGAAATTTATAAAATCTGGGACTTATTAAAAAAATTGAATCTGATTAATATTTATAATGGAACTAAATGGACACTATTTTACACTATTAATTAATGCACACAATCATAACAAACTAGTAGATTAAAAATAAATTTATGGAGAAGAAATATAGAGGGTTTTTAGTTTATCAGACATTTTAAAATACAAAAGAAAAATGTTGTTTTCTTGGCTTCCCGTTTAAAATCCGCAAGTAATATTTACCAAATAATCCAAATATGACGTCAATATTTAATATTTGGTTATGTAGTAACGTTACTACACATAGGCCACGACTTAAGCAAAATTTGTTTACAGCAGGACTGTCCAACGTGGTGCACGCGGCGCCATGGCGCCCTTTCCAAAAATTCCTATTGCTAGGAATTTTTTTAATTAAAAAAAAAAAATAAATTTTTAAAAAATGCTGATACAAGATCATTAGTCTTCCTCACGATTTTTTTTAAGGCGGAATTAAATTTTTAGCACATTTCTCTGAAAAGTTTTTGATAGACCTCTTTATTTAATATGTAATGCTATATTTATTATGATTTATGCTTTTATTCTGCAATTGTTTTTCACATCGAATTCTGCATAATAGGATCTTATGGATCATTGTTCGGTATTTGTCCGAATTCGAAGATTAGTTAAAACCCGATTCGCATATGAAAAATACCTACAAACGCGATTTTAGTGCCTGATTGATAAGCTTATCATTGTGTTTTCCTGCTCTCACTCCTTCATACTTTCATACCATTAACTTCAGGAAAATACAATGATAAACCCACTGATTAGCCACTAAAATCGGATCTGCATGTGATTTCCATGAAGATATTACGTGGCAGACTAGTAGCATTTTAATGTGCTAATTGAGTTTTGTTTAATCCTGAAATTTCAGCCGTTAGCTTCATCTCGATAAGATGATAATTTCTGCTGTTGCTTCCAGTTCTGTAATGGCAAAATTTTAGAATTGTTTCAAGTAAAAGAAAAATCAGAATTTCAGGCTTGAATTCGGAATTTATGAATAAGAAAAGGTGGCCAAATTGGCAACCCTGCCTTTTAGTGAGATAATTTTTTTCTATATTTGCAGATAAATGATTAGTGGCGACTTTCACTGTTTGACACCAGAGGAGGTGCTCCCGCAATTACTGAAAGGTTGGACAGTTTGGTGTACAGCATTAATTTGTGTATTTTATTATTACATGATTGGTACCAGTCATTTTTTCATACGATCATTTGAGGTAGAATTAGAAAAAAAGTGATCACATAAAATAAAAAATAAATGTATTTGATCACAAAATTTATTTTGCCACATTCAAACTTGTTGCTCTTGGAGTATAATACATTTGACTTAATCGTAAATACATTTTTATTAGGATCATTGCAGTATGGCCTCCAGCTCTTTATGCAAATTTTCTTGTAAGGCCTGAGTCCATACACAAGTCTTGAGACTTATACACAAAAACTGTTATAAGTCTGAGATTTCAAATTTTGCGTACTTTACTGCTGGATAACTCGTGTCACACGACAAATCTTGAAATTTTGAAAAAGTCTATTATTTCAATTAAATCAATTTTTTTCAGCGTCATCAGTTTATTTTTGCGATTTAAATTTCAAAACAGAATCTTCATTTCATCGTTAACAACCTAGCCCTGGAGGTACAGCATCTTGCTAATAAATATAAGGTTCTTAGTTGGAATCTAGATTCTGGAACTTGAAATTTTCATTTATATTAATCAAATTAAAAATGTTCAAATCAAACTATGTAAATAAAATCCAAAATTCCATTTTTTTAAAATCCGAAAAAAAAAAAAATAGCGATGATACAAATAAAATTTTAAATCTCTAGAAGCGAAAAAAATTGTTTAAACTGAATTTAAAATAATAAATCATTAATAAATCGCAATGATAATAATAAAAAAAATTGAATTTCAAAAAATGTAAATGTCAGTGATAAAATAATAATAATAATATAAACCCTTAAATTGTCAAAAAATACGAGATTTCTTTTAATTAACCTCTTCAGCTCGAAGCTAAAATAATAATACAAATATTTATTAATTTTTTTTTTTTTTAAACAAAATGACATTTTTAGTAATTTAAGTTCAAAAGAAGGGATCTAAAATTCCAAATCCCATTTAAAACGTCAATTTACTTAACTAAGAATTTCATTAATATAAAAAAACTTTCTTTTGTAATTTTTTTAAAATTAAATTTATGGGTTCTACCATCTATGAAAGAATTTAATAATTATAAATTAACAATTTTGATTTATTAACTAAAGAATAAGTTGTTTTGAAAGAAATGTTAAACGAAATCCTCTGTGCAACGTGCGATCACACTTACCCACTTATTTTACTAGTACATCAGATTATCATACGATTAGTAAATCAGCCTTTTGGTTCTATTCCGATTTACTTGTTAGATAAGTTTCATGGAGTAACATGGATGTTCTCCTGCATTAAACAAACAGAAAATTTTAAAATAAAATGCAAAATTCATTAGAGGACTTATTTTACATTTATTTTGAGGGATCTCTTAAATTTTAGAGGGAGGTTCGTGTTTCATGTTCTTATTGGTTAATCAGATCCTATAAACAACCCCCAAAGTATAATTTAAGTACAGCCGGTTCTCGTTAATTCGAACTCGTCGGGACCATAAGAATTGTTGAAATTATGGAAAGTATGAGAGAAAAACATGTTTAAAGGGTACTATTACAAAGAAATTAATGGTATAGTATACTTTTAAAATATATTTCGGCTGTTATCATTAAAATATGACTTAATATTAAATTAAAAGATATAAATACATAAACTAATTAAGAGATTAAGAACAAGCACAAACGAAGATGGGGTGATGGTGTTATTGATGGACAGACGGGGCACTGAAAAAGTGGATATCAAATGCATAGGACTATATGTATGCTGGTTCAGAACAAATCTGACAACAATGAAAGAAAGAACATTTTTTCAAAGGTCTAATGTCCAGGAGAAAGTAATAAAAAATTAAAAATTGGAAAATCGTTAGTTCGAATTAAATGAAGTGAAGAGAAAACGAGTTCAAACAAATAAAAAAATTTAACATTATTCTATTATTGAAAATTTCGGGACTTCGTGTTTAGTTCGAATTAAGCGAAGATTCGATTTATCCAATTTCGAATTAACGAGAGCGGACAGCATGTCATTATTTAGTAGGCGGATTACTAATCGAGTGCTGTGAAAGTCACATTTTCATATTTTTAAACCAAGGTTCATACGAATCCGGAAATTTCTGGACCAGGGGATTCTGTAATGCCAATATTTTTCTATGGAAAATCTTTCCTTAAATAAAGCGAAATTCCATGCTTTTAAACTAGATTCCTTTTCTTATTAAAAAAAATACTGATATTGCATCTGGAAAATAACAATACCCGTTCGAACCCTGTATAGAATGATTTTCGGCTGATTTAATAATAATTGAAAATTCCCCCTCCCCACTAGAACTGAACATATATTCCAAAATCTTGCATTTTATTTTGCGGGAGTCATGTATATTTAAATTTATTTAAAATTAAAGTTAAATGTCAACTGCAAATTTAAAGAAATAGTTTACAGACTTGGAACCTTTTAAGATTATTTGCTTTGTTTTCAAATTCTAATCGAGATAAAATTAAAAAAAATATGTTACGCATATGGATTTTAGATACTAATTATAAAATTAACATAACTAAAAAATTTCTTTTAATAAACAGCCTTTAAATTTTCTTTTCATTTTCTTTAAGTTTTTTGATTTAAAAATGGAAAAAAAAGAAAAAAAAAAGAGGTATTGCTGATACTGATACAGTTTTAACTCTTGAGCACTAAACAATCTTTGAGAACAAATAATAATATAATAATAATAGTTATCAATGCGGTATTTTACTTAAAATTTAGTAGAAGTATTATGTAAACAATAATAACAAAAATTATGATGGCTGATGTTGATGTTCTTCCTTATACTATATCATATATACTATTGAATTTCTCAAAAATAGACTTCTGTAACTTTAAATTAGCCTATTTGGAAATCAATATATTGGGTCAAGGTACGTACGCTTCAGAGAATTATAAGATTTTTTCGCAAAGTAATATTTGCCTTGTGTAATGTTGAAATTATGAGTTTAAATAGGACGTCTATTCTTTTATGCGACTTCAGAAAAGACAATGATGCGTTTTTTTTTTCAATGCACTTTATTATTATTTAACTGTAGTTTTTTAGGCATTCTAATACATACTTGCTTTTAAATCGGTTTATGTTGTTCTTTCATGGCAGATAGTCATTCATTTAAAGAAAACAGATTATGCTTCAGCAAACCCATTGTTTATTTCTCACCATTTCTGTGTGAAAAGTGTTTTCCGACCTTTTATGAATGAAAAAAAAAAAAAAAAAAAAAAAAAAAAAAAAAAAAAAAGATTTAATAATAATGAATTTGTTACTTACCACGTATTCGGCATTAACCAACTATTCATCATTTACATAATAATCTGTAAAATCTTCTTTCAAAATTTACAGGCACCTAAAATTCCATTTTATTTTTATTTTTCAAATGCACCTGACGCGACGGGGGGAAAAAGATTATTTATTTAAAATCTGAAAGGAAAAATAAATTTATTTAATATTTTAAAATTCCCTAGTTCTTTCAAGTGGAATGTAAATTTTGTCTTGTAATATATGCTAAATTATTTGTTAGATAATATATGATTCTTAAAATGTAACGGCACCGAAATTAATGCTTAAAAATATATTATTTGAAGAGTACAATTATTCTTCTATCATCGTAGTTATTTTCCAGCTAATAGACCGTGCTTGCCACAAAACTCGTTTTACAGGCATGATACGGAAATATTATTGCCCCTGTTCGGAAATTGTTCTAATAATTTTATCGAAGATGTTCTACATGTTTAAAACCATTTTTTACATGGTTTGATTAACCATCTTTATTTTTATATAAGATAGGAAAGGAATTCTGTACATAAGTTAAAGTTATTTAATATTGAAAATTAAGAGAAATTTTTTAAATCCTAAAAGAAATGCAAGTTGAATTTCGATTACTGATGAATTTCTAAAAAACTTTTATGTTTTTAACGTATGTTTCATTTAAGGGAATACAGTACTTTTAAAACTTTTTTTCAATTTTGAATAATACTGTAACATATGTGGTAGCGCAATATTATTTTTCTAAATCTGAATATTTTTGCTTCTTTTTTTTCCCGCATTCATTAGATTATACTATATAAAACTTTACATGGATTTTTAGATGTTTGGGATCTTAGATTTAATATGATTTTTTTCTCTCTCTTGTATATTAAAAACTGAAGACAATTGAACAAACTCTCAATTTAAATTAAAAAAAAAAAAAAAAAAAAAAAAAAAAAACTATAATCGGGAATATTAAATCCATGCACAAAAATACTAAATACACTATGGAGGACAAATATAAAAAATTTCAAACCTCTATCTAAATTGTCAAAAAAGGCTTAGTATTTATTCAACAAGGAAGTTATAAAAATAATAATTTAGAGGAACAACCAGTTTTCATTTGTATGGATACTGCACTGGATATATTAACAAAATGTATAATATCTCGCGATATAATTGTCGTGTAGGTAAAAATGAGGTGCCAAAATATTTACAATTAAAAAAAGCTTTCAGTTAATATTAAAAAAAGAAAGTAGATATTTTGACAAATTTAAAAGTCTTGTTCCTTTTTAACTGAATGAGCTCAGTTGTGATGAAGGAAAATATTACAAAATATTTTCAGATGTTCAGTGACTAGAAGAATATTATTGTAATTTCTATTATTATTATTCTTTTGTATGGAGATTTATTGATATATTCTTCTTCTTCTTCTTCTTAATATTATCTCTTTATAGAAATTTATAAGCAAACAACAACAACAATAAAACCTTTTTTCTGATTAATTTTCCATTATATTACACCGAACAACTGTTATTGCTATATATTCTTTGCAGCGTAGTATATTTAGTATAAATACTTTTACAAAATGTATACTTTTTTAATGAATGTAATCTTAATAATAGCAATAAAAATAAAAGCAATAAAATTATTTAATAATTATTTAAAATTTAAAATTACTTCTAATCATAGGTGTGAATTTTACCCAACCCGTGGAATATTAAAAAATCTTCGGCTGGGAGAGGGGAGGGGGGACTAAGAAGGTAATATTTTACTCTGCTAATTGTGAAATTATTTCAAGCAACCATATTAGTCCAAGTTATTTAAAATTTTTCTAATTCTTTAGTATCGAACGGGATACATCCAATATTGTATCAGAACTACTTCAAGTGAAGTATCTAAAGTTTCGTTTAGGGTTATTAAAGTTCGGTTTGTATAGAATGATTAGCTGGACAGTACATATGGGAAATTGCACCAGAACTATGAGATTCCAGTTCTGATAGAGTGGAATAGTTCACACGACTTATTTTATTAGTTCTTTGTATGGGACTAGGCACATAGAAATATTCTACTTAAATTAACTAATATTAACTAATATAACTAATGTTCCCGAATATGGAAAACGTTTTTATCTAGCACCAGCCTAACGGGAAATTAAACTATGCATCGTGATCTAGGTCTTACAAATGAAATCTTCCAAGAGACTAAACTTTAGAATATCGACGCGAAATACAGTGAATTTTACTTACAAATTCGACTTCCTGACGCTCCGATTCCACCATCTATATAATAAAAGCCTAGTCATGTGATTGTCATCAACTGTTCCGGGCTGACTACTTTTTATATGCCATTTGGCTACTTTTAAATTAGCTGAGCGCCGGTGATCCAATCGCCATAGGATTCCAACGCCATCATTTTTTTTTAATGTAAAGCTATCACTGACTTCATTTAAGTTACATAACTTTCATTAAAAATAAATAAATTAAAAAAAAATTACATATATCAGATGCATTTAAAATACATGTTCTTTTACATCCCATTAAAAATACAATAAGTAAATAAATAAAGACACATTTTCAGTATCGATACTTGACGAAAAAGTGCTTGGCGAGAAAAGAAATTTAGCAACGTATTTTCTGAAAACCTACTTACTGTTTCATAGGTATAAGTGTTTTTCTCTATTTGAATATAGATTATTTAGTATAAAGAAAAGAAAAAATTTAGAAACATCAGTAATTTGTATATATGAAACTATGTACAAGAAAAAATTAATAGATATTTATAATTACATATATAAACAAAAATGAAAGTTCATCAGGTTTGTTTTCATAGTTGTTTATACAAGGTGAGTCATAAAAATCGAAAAAATAGTCTATCTCCTTAAGTATTGCCTCTAGACCCATACTTCCAATTGCAAAAATTCAGAAAAAAAGGTGAAATTTCTGATAAGATAAATTGCAATTCCATGGGGGGGTCTATTTGAAAAAATACGAAAATTAAATTTTTAAACGACCCCCGTAAGGCAGAATTCCCAATTAGGAAATTATTCCTTATCCATTCCTAAATTGAGCAAAAAACATTTCATCTCCCTATTTGAAAGCCTGACGGAGATATTAAAATACAAAATTCCCCCAAATTCGTGACTTAAACCACTTTACCATGCCTGTAACGAAGAATTTTTGAGTCATTTTCAAAGCAAATGCGGGATCGTCCACAAATTGTCCATATTAAATGTCGATTTAAGACCGTGCCTCTTATTTGGACATAATAAAACAGCGTATTGGTTTAAATCAAAACTTGTTTTCAAAATATGTTGATCGTTAGCACTGGAGGTCTGCATGGATCGAAATACCTAGGTCCGGTCCCAAACCGACTCATAGGGAAAAAAATTCTGCCCGGCATGAAAAAAATGTTAAAATCATAATCCGGACCAGCCTGGAAAAAAGTTTAAATCATAGCCCGGCTCAGCCGTGAATTTCTACATAGTTTTTTACTTCAGTGTAGTTAAAAATTGTTTCGTGGGCAGGTATTCTGACCAAAAATTTTTATAGCTTTTTTTTATATTAATACTTTTTATTAATAAAGAAGCGCCAAAGGCTGTGAAATTTATATAGATATTATTAATGAATCTCTGTTTATATCCTAATGTTTCACTTATATTTGAATATCGTTAATCCATATCCCGTTCGTTAGAGGCTTTGAAATAGATTATAAAGTAAAACCTTTTAAGACGGAATCGCATAGGAAAGAAAAAATACATAATAGACTTATGCCCTTTCTAGAAGGGTTAAATGGAGTTATTTTTTCTCATGTATTATTGTATTGCATGGATCAACACATTTTCCTTTTAAGACAGAATCCCGCCATAGGCAGATTGTTTTTGGCTTTATTGTATTTAAGTTTTTGGCATTTAAATATACTAGTCTTAAAAAGATGTAAATTTTAAAGATTTTTTTTTTTTTTTTTTTTTGGTAAAATAAAAGCGATTTTAAAATCTATGTGGTTTTTGTAAAAATTTTGATTGAACCAAATTTTACTTATTTCATGCACGTATTAGGTCAGTCAGAGACAGTGATTTTAATACGGATTGTTCGAGACCGGGATTGAAAATTTCGTCCAGTGCAGATCTTATTGAAAGTAAAGAATTGTTAAAGAAAAAAGGTACAGACTTGAAGCGTGTCCTTTTTAATTATTTTACGTTAGTTTTGTTTCGGGCAAAATTGAAAAATTATTTACTTTTGAAAATGTGATTTTTTTAAAAGTTATATTATTTTATCAATAAATATTTTTAATAGTTCTAATATTAATATTGAAAAACAAAAACCCCGAAACAAAACTAAAATTAGATTTTCATCTTTAATTAAATGGAAAGAAATTGAAATTCGATAAATAATGTTTGGAGTTATCACGATTTTTAATTATCCCATTTAAACCAGTACTAATCATATGAAAATTTTTTATAAATTTTATGATAAATTTTAGGATGTAATTTTCTTAGCAAATTATATGGCTAACCATCGCAAAAAAAAGAAAAAAAGATCAAAATTCTAACTCAAAAGATAGATTTTTTACACGTATCCTAGAACTGCTGAAGTAACATTGCTTTTTGAATTGCGCGCATTTTAATTTGTGTCTAATACCTTAAAACCTGATGAATTATTCAAACGGCTATAATTCTATGAGTTTTAAAGATATGAAGATGCAACTTTTTGTGTATTATTCAGGACTTGATAAGAAAAGTTTTCCTAATTGGAATTTTTATCCTACGGGGGCCATATAAAAAGTTAATTCTCGTAATTTTTCAAATAGATCCCCCCCCCCCCCATGGAGTTGCAACTTATCTTATCAAAAAGTTTACCTTTTTTTATGAATTTTTGCGATTGGAAATATGGGTCTAAGGGCAATATTTAAGGAGAAAGCCTATTGTTTCGACATTTATGACTCACCCTGCATATTTCGGCAACATATCTCCCTTTTTGAAGCCAGAATTACACTGAGCTTAGTGCGCCTTAGTGGAAAAATATCTAAAAAAATAATTAGTAGTTCTTTTATCAAAAGTGGCCGACAGGGATAGTGGAGAAGTACCTCCAAAAAATATTAGCAACGATATTTTGGTTTAATGTAAGTGTAGATATCATGAAAGGCTTTTTACAGTAAAATTCACTGATCAAATCTTATAAGCTAAGATACACCTTTTGTCAGTGGATCCAATTACATAAAATGATTTAATAGATTTTAAAACCTCCGCATTTGTGAATGTATTGCAACTCATAAGCAATGGATATAGAGAAAAAATGCCTATGTGAGCTAAGTGGTTTTTTCAAGGAAGATGAAATACATGACAAATATATATAACATAAAGAAAATGCTGCCCTGATCGCATATTTTTGTTGATTTCTGTATCTTTACATTTAGTAAACATGCGCAACTAAATAAAATTATGAAGAAAAGTAGCATGTTGCAAACAATTTATGCAATTTATGCAATAGCAATGCATTTAAAGGAGACCAAATTGGTCGTCAGAGACAGCTAGTACGTGAATAATCATAACTCCGGATCCATCAAGCTTCTTTTAAGGTAATATAGATAAAATGCTTCAACAGGTAAAAACGTACAAATTCCCTTTTTGTATTCGTCTTTAGCAGCAAAAAATTCCAAAAATTCATAAATTTCAAAATATCGTAACTAAAGTGGACTTTGTTCGTTCAAGAATGGGATTTTTACTGTTTTAGATGATAGAGAAAAAGGTCTTCTAAGTGCAACTTATTACTAGATAAAAAATTTTTATTTCGTAACTTACAAAACTATTTGCTTAAAAGTAAATGTATTTTCATATTAAGAAAAATAGAATTTCAGCCATTTGAAGTATACCTCCAGAATTAAAGGTTTAGGAATTAATTATTGGCCAACGATAAAAAGATACTCTAATGCCTCATATTATCAGTTGATTTTGATTGTTCATAACTAATCTGATATGTACTTGTTTGTAGTAAATAACCAATTCAATTTTTGCAAACTTCGGCTCTATATTTTTCATGTGTTGTTGAAGAAGAAAATGTTTTTCTCTCTATAACTTAGCGCACTTTTTTTACATTTGAATTCGCGAGGTTTGGTGAAATAGATAATTCACCGTTCATTTATTTTGAAATGCCAGCATACCTGTTTCGTCAAATCCCTTTTTGTATCAGGCATCAAATAAATTTTTCAAATCTGTTTCAAGTGCAGTTTTCTGAGCTCATTTGTTTCTGACACAATGATTACCTCCACTTAGAGAATGGTATGTTCCATAAACGCACCGACGCTTGTCTTTATTTTTTTCCACATCATTTCGCACAATTCGCATCTTTTTCTTTCATTTTCCCTCCCTCCCCCCCCCCCGGAGTTTAATTAATTATGGCTTTTCATTCCTGGGAGCGCTGTGATGGCTCTCCCCCAATTTTTTCCCCTCTACAGCTTTTGGGGATGCACCTGCGCCATTGTGATAAGCTAATTAGTCTCCATATTTTAATCCCTTCGTATAGTTACCCTTTTTTCCTACTCTATTCTTTATTTAATATTTAACTAATATTTACATTCACACACGCCTGCACTCATAGGAACATGCAAACACAAACACAGTTACTTGTCAGAATAAGGATTTTTAATGGCTTTCTCGGGAGAAAAGAAATAAAAACGTTAATCCTCTGAGTTATTTGAGATATCTTAAAGGCTATTTCTAAGGCTCAGAAGGCAAAGTTGAAGTTTTACGAAACGTTGCCTGAAGAAGAACGGAAGTCTTGGATGGATGCCAAACAAAAAGTTAAGGGATTTTGTAATATTGGAATGTTAAGGGGTTCAACAGCTCTCTTGAAAAAAAAAGGAGGGGGGGGGAGGGGCGGTAAATAAAGGATATAAAAATAACTTCACATTATTAAAGTCGAATAATTGCGAATTAGATAATGAACATGAATAAATGGGAAACATGAAATGATTAAGAAAACACAATTTTAATTTCAAGAGATTTATTTTAAAATACTGAATCTAACGTAATGTTCTTGAAAGGCTAGGTTAATTTACAGCCATACTGTTACAATTTCATGCAGTTTTTAATCTATTAAAAATAAATAAATAACATAAATCAAGAAACTCTTTCACATTTTAATAATATTTTAAATACGGCAGCAAAAGCAGAGACGTTTGTGAAAATTCAATTCAAAATCAATTGTACAAGTACATCCAAAATCATAGTTGCCAACGATTTCAAAATCTTTCCCGTATTTTTTTAAACCATTTGGAGAAGAATTAAATAGAAATCTCAGAAAATAATAGGTGTCCGTCTTCATGGAAATATTTTTTTAATATAAAAGTATTTCTATTGTGCAAATAACAAAGCTGTTGACCTTTATGTTAATTTTAGAAACATAGTATTATAAAAGATTTCTGATTTATTCCTATCTTAAGAGATTTTTCACGGTAAAGTTTCTAGAATCATGTATAACTTATAGTCCAAGATTCGACAACGCAAAAACCCAAGATATCGAGCACAAGAAAAAAAAAAAACTTCTATTTTATGGAAGAGTAGTAATAGAAGAATCTAATGATCTATGTCTGCCAGAAGTGAAGGGGTGCGTAAGCCAAAAATTAAAACCACTAATGGTTTCTCGTAGTTTTATCATTGTGTTTGCCGTACAATCATTCCATATACCTTTGATTGTACGACAAACACAATGATAAACCTACGATTAAACCATTAGTGGTATTAATTTTTGGCTTATGTACGACTTCACTGCCAGCACACATGGATAATTAAATTCCTCTATTACTACTCTTCCTAAAATAAAGGTTTTTGTGCTCGATATTTTAAGGTTTTGAGCTGCCAGCTCTTCGACTATTAGGAGTTGCATTGAATTTTCGTAAACGTTTCTTGTATGACAGGAAAAGTTTCTGTAATTTTTAACTGTGTATACACTACCTGAGTGGAGCATTTCAAAACCACTAATCGCCTTAATAGTTAAAATGAATAACCCAACGGGCTTTAAACTTTTCAGTTTTGGCAAAATATGTTTATTTTCCATTGTTAAAGACCATTTAGCTCCTGAAATTTCTATAAATGATAAACATTTTCCTTTCAAATGATCATAGTATGTTTCCTCCGCTTACATTACAAGTTCAATTGTTTGTAACCAAATTTGAAATTTGTATAAAGATGCATACCATGTATTTTCAATAAAATATTTGTTGTTATTGCAAAATTTATTGAATTCTTTTTAGGCGACCAAGGCTTTGCATTGACACTTTATACGTACATAAAACAATTATGATTGTTTTGGATCGAGGAAAAAAATAATCCTGCTTTATTGGTAAAATTTATTTACACAATAGAAAGATTAATAAAAATCTTTTTAATTCTTGTTTTATTACCCTTTCATTATTTTTTGAAACTACGAGCATATATAAATAAGTTTTTGTTTTAATTAATATTTAAAATGTCGTTAAATATGAAAAGCAACATTTTGTATCCATTACATATATTCTCCTATATCTATCCAGAACTTAAATTTCGAACTGTCGAATTTCATCTTCGTTTTATTTCAACTATCGAAGACTGTATTAATTAGATCACTTCGCCTAATCCCCTGTAACCCCCTACCTGAGCACGTAGAAAAAGTTCCTCTTGTTGACATTCTGGAATTATGATAAATGGGGCCGGCCGCCAAGTCAAAAGGTGTCAAGGGGAGGTGTCAGAGTTTTGTGCCGTCCATTTTTTTCTCCCTCACCCTCGGCGTGTCGTCTCCTTAATCTGGGCAACAGTTAAAAGCAAAAAAGAAGGTGGCTGTCGTAAGCCAATAACCTCATTGCCGACGAAGATCGATGGTGGAGAAGGATTAACACAGCGTTCGGGTATCCATCAAAATAGATCCTGACCATGCTGGACGGGATGATAGGGAGAAAAAAAATGAAAAGAATATTGGATATATGATCTGACATCACAATAGTGTTGGCACCCGCATTGATTTTTTTTTTAATAATGGTTCATTTACATATTTCAGGGCTTGATTAAAAAGGCGACCAAGGCTTTGCATTGACACTTTATACGTACATAAAACAATTATGATTGTTTTGGATCGAGGAAAAAAATAATCCTGCTTTATTGGTAAAATTTATTTACACAATAGAAAGATTAATAAAAATCTTTTTAATTCTTGTTTTATAACGTATATTTGACCTCCAATAGGCCATCTATTTGCAGATAGGGTGAAGTTTTAACCAATGCCTCTTTATACGTATTATATTACTTGCTATGATAAGATGCACTCTTAGAAATAATTTATTCAATTCATGGAAAATTTCCTGGCAGCAGTTCTACCAAGATTTTTCCATTAATAGACAAATATTCTTCCCCTCCCCCTCCGTTACAGGAGGTAAACTATACATAATTCGAAGTAAATAGAATTGAAAGGAAAGTTGCTAACCTCAGGATCGAACGAGCTACCTTAGTGTTACGAGATCAGTACTTTAACCACTTGACTACAGTTGCACAGTACGGAAACCGTTTGATGTAAGTGTGTTTGCGTTGGATGGGAACGGCTTGATCAATTTTTCCAAAAGGGCTCTAAATTTAGAAGTTATTTTGGCGAAGATTTCTTCTTTAATGAGATTGTGGATGGGATTTTTAAAAGTTTAGTATTAAAATAGGATAAAAATATGAAATATAAGTATTTCTATGTAGTTTGCTAGGTGTAAAATATAAAAAATATTTTTATGCAAGATTTTAAAAAAAAAGTAAAATGGACTTTTATTAATATTTTAATCAAAATATACATTAAATGCGAATATTTTTTATAATATTAAAAAAATAAATTGTAAATACTTTTAAATATATGAAAAAATTAATTATTATATATTTTTAAATTCGAACACTCTCTTTTTTGTTGTTATCGTTGGTTTAGTTAATTTTTCATTTTTCGTTTTAAAAATAAATTCAGATTTTTTATTAATAGAGTCAATATGCAGGCGTGCTAGGAATGAAGGGAATTCTCCCTCCTTTTTAGACATTGGGAAGAATTCGCAAAATGAAGCAAGTTTTCAAGAAAAACGGAAATTATTTGTTAAAAAAAAAGAGGAATAATGCAGTGTAATATAGACGAGTTTTTTTGACACGTGGTCAAATTAATCTTCTCAACTGAAATTTTAGATACGATTTTTCAAAGAAACATTAACACCTTCATGGATATGCCTGCTTTGCTTACATAAATGCACACTGTCGTTAAACAGGTCCTATATTCAAAGACATCTGCCACGACACAGAACTTTTTCTGCTACATAGAGGATAGCAGACTTTATTTTATTATGAATTAATTCTTGGCCCCCTAATTGACCCTGTGACTAAAATTTCCCTTAAAAATAGGAAGACTAGCATGCTCTTTACATCCTCGAAGTTCAAGAACAATTCTTCAATAATTTTGGTAGATATTCGTTTAATCGAAAACATCCGGCCACTGTTACTTAACTTTTGGAGGCTTTAACTTTGGAATAGGTTCTTAAAATAACATTTTAGAGGAATAACACACAAAAAAAGTTCTTGTATGAATCTTTCTGAATTTTTTTTGGTTTTATGATAGTAATATGATTATTGTATTCTTGTAAAAATGCTATAATAAGGGTCATTGTATTACTTAATCCGTGTTTTCAAGTAGATTGAATTCTTTGACAAAAGAGTAAATAAATAAATAAATAAATAAATAAAAATAAAAATAAAATAGAATGGAGAAGTAGCGAATGCTTTTGAAAAGTAGTTTGTAGTCGCTACTTTTTAAAACTAGTAGTTGTAACTGTACGTAACTACATTTTCAATAATCTAATTATTGTTTCAGTACACCAAAAAAAAAAAAAAGTAGCACAACATTTGTTTTAAAATTTTGTGTAGTATTACGGTTACTGATAATAACAATAAAAAATATAAAATTTCCTATAAAAATCCATGTCTAAAAAGTTGAAATATGTGAAACCAAAATTACATCGCATTCCATTTAGCAGTTTCTGAGTTTTACTTAAAAGTACCCAAATTGCTATTTGTTTTACAACATTGAAAAGTTCACTTTCTAAATTCAGTTAGATGTTAATTTTGAAAATGTTAAAGTTTGTCACAATTTATGTATCTAGAATATTCCCTAAGCAAAATTTAAATACAGCATGATTATTTGACCTTATTATGAACAAATTGGTACTAGTCACATTTTTGTATGTTAATTTGCGTCAAATTTAGTAGAGCTGTATCTTTTTTGACGCCAATTGTATACTTTATTTTATTAAGGGAGACCGGGACATGCATTAAGATAATTTTTTATTGACTTACTAATTTAAATTTTTTTGTGATGATTAACTAAATTATTTGTAAACAAAATCACATAATAAAACTTCTCATTTTTTTTTTTTTTTAATTTTAAATTTATTAAAAAAGTGGAGTAATTAAAAATCGTTATAATTCAAGATATTATATATAGAATTAATTTTTTTTTTACATTTAAATAAACAGAAATATCTAATTTTTTTAGTTTAATTCATCAGTTAAAAAAATAATAATTAAAAAAAAAAAAATAAAAATATTTAAAGTAAAATTTTGAAAAAAAAATGATGTAACTTTTATTAAAAAATCATTTTTTTAAAGTAAATATTTTTTTCCAAATTTTATGAATCAAAATAAATAAGCAAAAAAGACGTGTTCTAAATTTGAAGCATTTATCTTTAACGGCACATGAATTATATCGATTTAAATCTGAGAAATTCTGAAAAAAAAAAAAAAAAATCCATTATGAAGAAAAATGAATTTTCATAAGAAGTAATTTCATGACAATCATTGTTTGAAAGCTAGATTTTGGAAACAAACCAAAACGAAATATATATATATATATATATATATATATATATATATATATATATATATATATATATATTATTATTTCCTGTTCTAATAAAGATAGAAACATGATTTAAACGTCATTTTAAAATTAAAAAAACCTTTATAACCTTTTATAACCCCCCCCCTTTTTTTTAAAGAAAATTTGATGATTTTTGTGTCCCGGACCCCTATAAAAAATAAAAACTAAGTAAAAAGACATTATTTCTACCATAATGATGTCAATAAGAAATGAGATACATTTTGCTTTGAAATTATAGCTTTTAATTTTTGCAAAAATAAATAAATGAATAAAATAAAATAAAATAAATAAAAATAAACAAAAATAATAAATAAATAAATAAATAAATAATATTTCACAATTTTTCAATTTCATTACATTATGTATTTATTTTCGATGTTAATGTTTTTGTTTATATGGCATTTTTCATTTTTTATCCTACAAATAAAAGGTTAGATGGAATATCCTCTAAATATTAAGCAGTTAATTTATGAATGATTGCCTTAGTCTTAGATTGATAGTTAGATTAAGTTTTCGATGCTTTCTGAAATTAAATATTTAAAAGCCTTTTCTCCCAATATATGCAACATTTTTTTTTTTCAAATATCGTATCTTTTGAATGAATCAAAAACTGATTTTCATCAAATTTTTCGTTGTACTCAGACTCTTTCAAAAGACACTTAAGTCACGTTCAACTTTAAAAAACATATAGAAAGAAAAAATAGCAATAAAAATCAAACTTGACAAAAGCGATAAGGGAAAAGCCACACAGTTCCTGCAATATGAATAAAATAAAAATAGATATTTCTTCATGTATTTTAAAAACAACATATCTTAGAAGGCGGAAATAGAATTATTCTTGTCTGAAAATCGTTATTTTTCTGAGCAAGAAAATCGAAAATTTAGAAACTTTGTCGTATGTTTTCAAATGCCTATAAATTCTGTTTATGTTATAATTATGTGTAAAGTATGTTGAATTACATGGTACAGCTATGATATTTCACGTATATACTAATCGTAATGGGAAAAAGAAATGCTACATTAAGAAATAACAATGTACATTTTACTACAGGAAATCAGGGTCGTACTTCATTTATTTTGTTTAAAATACAGGGCACCACTCTAAAGCCTAAACAGCATTTTCGATCACAGTTTTAACGATAATGATAAGATTTTGTATTGATATTAACAAACATATTTTCTTTCTAAGATTTTTCAGTAAACATATTTTCTCGAGATATGATGGTCTCTCATGAGTTACTAAAAATGGTTACAATCAGCGACCAAGGAACGGTGAGTTACACTTTTCAGGACTCTTTTTACCCACAAAGCGTGCAAGCACTATGCATCTTTAAGGCTGCTAGCCAAACAGCGCCCGAATTTCCCCCAGTAATCTAAAGTCTATGGGCTTTTGGTGTACTTTTATATTCAAAAAATTAATATTTTAAACATTTTTTTTTCAGTGTTCTCTTCGTAAAGAGTGTCACTTATTTTTTTTAGTTGTCCAATCAGATCTGAAAATCTATGCTTAATTTGATATTTTATGTGCTAAAAACTGACGAACTGTGAGTCAAATACATTTCATATACAATGAAGCATGGATTTTAGAAATATTTTAAAAACTAGGAAAAAAAAGAGAGATTCTTTAAAAAAATAACACTAAAAAAGGTTAAAAATATTAATTTTTTAAGGAGATATTTTGAGTATAAAAAACGGCTTAAAAATCGAAACTGAAATTACTTGGAGAGACGTTTATGGGATTTTAACATTTTGTCTAGTAAATGAATGCACAGTCGTTAGAAGAAAAAGATACCCTCTTTAACAACTCTGCCGACAAGTGTGGTATAGTAATGATGTAAGTACCTATCAATTAGCAATTATGTCTGATGTTAAATTTTGTGCATAGATAAGTGTTTGAGAAGAAGGATCTTCATATTAATAAATGCATCAGCTTTGCCTTTTCAAATGTTAACAAATGATAATGTTTTTGAATTTATTGGATAAAATCAGCCCCGAAAAATGCATTTTTAAATCCTCTCTGTTCCTCTTTTTTTTTTCATTTTTTATTAAATTATTAAAACAATTTTGTTTAGTAATCAATTACTGAAAGAAATGTGTTAGCATTTATTCACAAATTTAGAAAACGAAAACTAAATTACACTAAGAAAACACACTAGTCATTCAAATGGCCACCGAAAAAAATGTGTATAAAGAATGTATTTATAAAATAAATTTACTTTACGTAGAAGAAAAAAAAATTAAAAAAAAATCGAATTATTTTTTTTATAAAGATTTCCTTTTTTTAGCATTTTCCAACAAAGTTTAAAAATGTTTATGTTTTCGGTTTATCTATTGTCTGTCCGCGCTCTAACTCTCATAAATATACTCGGATCGTCATAAAATTTTTGGAAGTTATAGACGTTTATCCTAGCACGTTATGTTTATACAATACTTATAAACCTAAAAAAATATTTTTAAACATTATACCGTAAATGAAAAATACAAAACAATTTTTAAATGTAAAATTATTTTTTCAAGATTTTTTTAAAGTTCAATTTTAGTAATTTAATTTAAAATGCTACTAGTATTTTATTTTTTTAAAATTTCACCTGATTTTTTTTAATTACAAGTTGGTAATGATATTTAGTACAGATTTAAAAGTTGGATTTATTTTAAATATCAATAGTTTTAGAAGACAAGCAGAAAGCTGGAAGCTGGCATTCGGTTTTTCAGAATTTAGTGTTGCTCCAATAAAAAAGAAAGAAAGAAAGAAAGAAAGAAAAAAAAAAAAAACCTTGTTACGAAGCGGAACCCGGCATATTTCGACGAAAGAAAATGTTGAAGAAGGAACTCTTTCATTCATTTATAATAATCTTACAAAATTAATTACAATAAAAAATGCATCCTAATTGGTTAATCCAGCTATCGAACAAATCTTATTTTAACCTAAAGATCACTGCTCTTCAACAAAGACAATCTAAATTTTTGTAAAACTGTGCGGGATTTCAATTGCGCTATTTTCAAAAGTGGAGTGCTTCCACATCTAACAAAGTATTTGATAGATGAGGGAGTGAATATCATGCACATTTACAAAACGCATTTCAGTTTTAAGACCTAAAATACGCTCTTTTATTTTATATCAAAATAACATCATTAGCATCCGCTAAATAATTCCACATTTACAACCGATCCTTAAACAATATCCGTAGAAAAGTATGCGCTTGACATCATTATAGCGGAATAATACACACACCAAGCAAAAAACGATGCCCTAAACTTGTTAAAGAAAATCGGTTATCTAGTTAGTTATCTAGCGATTAGTATGTCTTCATTTGTTTGTAACATTAACATAAGTGCTTAAAATTAACTAATATACAATAGTTCCATCGTTCCATGTGTTATCAGAAAGCATTCATTTATATTTTAATACATTACAGCCCCGGTTATCCGAAAATTGGCTTAACCGAAAGACCCCAAAATTCCTTAACATCATTTTTAAACGTGAAAAGTTTTATTGTCAACTTTGACTCGTGATTACTATTTTATTTGTAAGTTTTAGATCAAAACAATTCCGAATCTTTTTTAATACATTAATATTTATTAGATTTAAAAATAAGTAAAAATCAAAAACTTTTAAACGTGTTATTGGGCACTGGTAGAAATGTTAAAAAAACATGTAGTTGGAAATTTTTCCAGAGAGAAAGTTCGCCTGGAGATACAATAAAATTTCAAATTGCGCAAGAGAGAAATTTGAAGATGTTGATTTTAAAAAACGTCACCGAGTAGCTTTTACAGTATCTTAATAAGTTTCCAAAACCGAAATATTTATTTTTAAGATACTATTCCTTCTGAAATAAGCATTTTCAGGTTCAACAAACCTGGAAAATTAACAGTATTAACAACAACGGTAAAATTATAACTAAGCTATTGCAGTATATTAATAAGTTTCCAAAACTAAAATATCGGTTTTTAAGATGCTATCCCTTCTGAAGTAAACTTTTTCAGGTTCAATAAAACTGAAAAAATAACTACGTTAATAACACTACCATTATTATTTTTTATTATTGCATGCATAAATTCAATTACACTGATAGCTAGTTATTTAATTCCGAATGGATAGAATCCTAAAAACCTACATTTTGGTTTGAGAAAACTTTTATAAGTCATTAATAAAAACTTGTCTAATGTTTATAAAAATCAGTGAAATCTTTTCTACTTTCTTCTATCTATCTCTACGAGAAGAATGTATTGGATTCGTGAAAATTTTCGAACTCCAGTTTTTGACGGATTTACACGTTTTAGGGGACAGAGAAACTTAAAAACATGTTTTTAGAAAATGCCTGTCTACGAATCTGCGAGTTTGTCTATCTGTCTATAATGTGACACTAACTTTTGGGGCACTTTATCTCAAGAACTAATGAAAGTAATGAATTAAAACTTTAGATGCTGTTAGTCCCTAATATCAATTAGTCCTGGTTATTTTTTAATGTAAATTGATCGACAGGTGACGCTGCTATGTAGACTTTTTCATAATTTCTGCAGTAGTTCTTTGTCAAGAATAAATGCACGGATTTTCATAAAACTTCAGATTAAGTTAGTCCTTGATATAATTTGTCGCTAATTATTTGTTAATGCATTACGCTTAACAGGTGGCACTGCTATGCTGCATTATTCGTGACTATCGCAATAGCTCTATCTCAAGAATGAATGCACGAATTTTCAGCAAAATTCACTTTCAGTTAATCCCTGATATAAATTAATATTTTTTTAGTTTCTGGTGTAAATCACCCAACAGGTGGCGCTGCTATGCTCTATTTTTCACGATTTCGGAAATAGTTGTAGCTCAAGAACTAATGCATGGATTTTCCTCAAAATTTAGCTTCAGTTAGTCCTTGATGTAAATTAGTCCTGATAAGCTTTTGGAATAAATCGCCCGGCAGATAGCGCTGCTATGCAGAAATTTTTACGATTTCCGAAATAGCTTTATTTTAAAAATTAAAGCACGGATTTTCAGCAAAATTCAGACTCAGATAGAAGTTGACACAAGTTGTTTCTGATTAGATTTTGGTGTAAATCACCTAGCCGGTGGCCCCACTATGCCATATTTTTCAGGAAATATCAACATGCATGAAATAAAAGAAAGTTTTGGGATTGTCACATCCGATTAGTTTTAGATAAAAAATTTTTTTTAAAACTCCAAGATGAATTTGTTTCTCAAGTTTCTAAAGATAAAAAACATTTCGAAATCTTAAGTAATATAGGAGAGGTTATTGTTTACATTCATTCTTCATTATATTATATTTTCGGAGTTTAAAAAACATTTGCCCATTTTCTTCTATCTTTACAAGAAGAAAGTACTGGATTCTTGAAAATTTTCTAATTCCTGTTTTTGATAGATTTACACAATTTTAGGTATCAGAGGTTCCAAAAAAGTATGTTTTTACAAAGTGTTTGTCTGCGAGTCTGTAGTTCTGTGGTTCTGTGAGTTTGCGACTCTGTCTGTCTGTCCGTGACATAAATTTTGTGGGTTCTCTATCTCGAGAACTAATGCACGGAATTTAATAAAAATTTATTTTCATTTAGTACTTGATATAAATGGACGCTGATTTGTTTGCGTTGTAAATTGTTCAAGAGGAGGCGGTGCTATGCTGCATTTTTTTTACGATTTATGCAACACCTCTATCTCAATAACTGATGCACAGATTTCCACCAAAATTCAGATTCAGTTAGTCTTTGACATAAACTCATATTGTTTACATTTTGGTATCAACAGGTTGCGCTGCTATGCTGCATTTTTTGTGATTTTTGCAATAGTTCGACTTCATGAATTAAATTCAAGTAGTCCCTGGTATAGATTGATGCTGATTGCTTTTTGGTACAAATCGCTTTTGGCACTGCTATCTGCTATGCTACATTTTTTTACGAGCTACGCAATAGCTATATCTGAATAATAAATATGCGGATTTCCATCAAACTTCAGACTAAATTAATCTTTCATATGAATTTATGTTGTTTAGGTTATGATGTAAATCCCTCAACAGGTGGCAGTGCTCTACTGCATTTTCCAGAATTTTTGCAATAGTTTTATCTCAAGAAGTAATGCACGGAATTTAAATAAAATGTCATATTTAGGTAGTCTATCATATAGATTGATGCTAATTGGTTTTTGGTGCATATCGTTCAACAGGTGTTGTTTCTATGCTACATTTTTTACAATTTACGCAACAACTCTATCTCAATAACTAATGTAGGGAATTTTTTGATTTTAGGATCCTCACGATAAGTATAGATTGTCATTTAGTTTTGGAACTGTGGTAGCGAATTTTGAAGTATTAACATGCAAGAAATAGAAGAAAATTTGGGGATTGACACATCCGATTAGTTTTAAAGTGCAACGAGAGACATTTCTGGGCCAATTCTTTTATTGAAACAACTCATCATCACAACATCCCAAGTTGGATGGAAGAATTTAACCCTTTATCTACCGACGGTACTTATATAGTACCATTAAAATTACTTATTATAAAATTCTTTTAATACATCAATTAGTTGTAATACTCTTTAGAATGAGTTACATATACATTACTTTATTTTGTTCCAAAAGGATAATTGGTTACACAAAACAAAAATATTTTTAAAAGGATGATTTCTTTTGTCTTTGTATCTTTTCAGCTTTCTTGGCGATGAAGGAGGGGGATGGGGTGTTTTCAATTCGAAAATAATTCTATATTTAAATTGTAAGAACATCATGTTTATTCATTTTATAATTTTACAAAATATTAAGAAAACAATTTAAAATAAAAGATTTGAGTGGTGTTATAAAAATTGCACAAAATCCCTGTAAATTCAAATTTAATGAATTCTTCTAATTCTATCAATCATTCTAAAAGCCTTCAAAAATTTGTTAAATGACTATATAAATCTTTTAATTTAGTTTAAACAATTTACATAAAATGCTTTAGCATGTAAAATTTTCATGAATTCATAATTCGGTAGATAAAGGGTTAATGAAATGTTTATGCTAGTGAGACATTGAGAGAGAGAAAAAATACGACGTATTTCACCATTGATTTCGAATTTACCTTGTATTTTGAACAGTATGTAATACACTTATACAATAGAGTTCAAACAGAGAAAAAAAGAGTTATTTATTTTTGCCAGTTTATCATTTTCTGAAACAGCTATCGATTCTGCATTCCAAGTGAATACATGTCCAACTAAACATTCAACTATAAATTAAATTGAAATAAGGTAATTGTTCGATCATTATCATAGAAAAGTCAGCAGTTATTTCAATATCTCAAAATAATTTGTTAAAAAGATATTGAAAGAATCATTTTCATTTTTCAAGAGATCTTTTGTAAAGCTTTTTTTGAAGTAGGCAGAATGCTGACGGAGTGCAAAATAGAAGTCGCAGCAGAGCGACATTTGGGGGAAATGCTATGTTGTATATATCATTGATTCGTTTCTCAGTTAAAAATGCACATGAGCATTATGCATTCATTATACTTCACAATTACTCTGTTTAAGATAAGTCACTACCCTAAATCGATACATTTGCGAAAAATTTCTAATTTTTTAATATTTTAAATTAAAGTTCAAACAACGTTTTACTTCAGCGATAAATGGAAGCAAAGTTGTAGTCCAAAATATAAACCGGAAATAAAGTTTCTGAAATCGGAAATGACCGTTTAAAGAGTTATGTTAGAAAGGTAAACAGTACATTCTAATGCACAAATACAGGGTGATCATAAATAAACTTCCCCGATGTATGAACCCCTAGCGGCCTAACTGCTCAACCAATTTATAAGAAATTTTAGATATACTTATTTGAAGGTATGCGCTCGAGATCGTGATGATTTAAAACTATAGAACTCTCACGGTTACGGTTACAGTGAAAAGTTACCAAACTAATTTTTTCATTCGCAAATTCATGAGCGCATTGAAAAACCATAAATAACGTTGGAATGTTACACATAGAATAAAAATTACTGCGTAAATTACTTGCAAAAAAAGATCATTGCGAGGAGCGAATGAGTGGCTACAAGACATGTTTTTTAATATCTGATTTTTTTTTTCACTTGTTACTGAATAATCTTGTAAAAATTGTTTTGAAATATGTTTTTGGAGTTATGTTTGTGCACATATAGTGAAAATAAAACTGCAATCATTTGTTTTAGAATGATGAATATTACGTTACATAGGATCTAGTTAAGGTTGAGAGCCAGGATATTACACCGACAATTTTAGTCATACGTGTATCGCTCCAACGTCTTTTATGGTTTTTCAATATGCTGATGAATTTGAGCAGAAAAGAAAGGGGGATGTTGCTATTTGAAAATTCCGAAATTTTTTCACTTTAACCGTAAACGTAAGAGCTCTATTGATTTAAATAATCACAATCTCTAGCGCATACCTTCAAATAATTAAATCTGAAATTTCCTTTCGATTGGTTGAATGGTTAATTCTCTAGGCAGGGGTATATATATCGGGAAGGTGTTTTTTTATGATCACCCTGTATGTAGGTATATAATATATGCAGAGATACATAAGTACCTAATAAATATGGTGTATATTAATTGTAAGCTTTATATATAATTTTTCGTGCTGCATAAAAATCTTAATTTGTGTTTTCTGGAAAATTGAGTTTTTCATTGTTCACGTTTACTTGATATATCATTTCTTAAAAAATCATTAAGATATTAAAATAGAATTTCGTCATAAGGTTCTGCTCATCTATAGGTATATTACGAAGCAAAATACAGCTTGTAAGTTTGTAGATATTAATTTAAAAGCTACTGCTATTAAAAAATACACGTTAAAAAATCGTGTTTTGTATACAAAATTTGGAATATGCTAGTAAATTTAAGAGATATTGCAAATCTTTTGCTTCATAACAAGGATAAGGGGTTTGTAAACACATTCTTGAAAAAAAAAAATCCCTTTCGGCATGGCCTATAGGCGGAGGTAGATTTCGAAAAATTTTCATCAAAAAAAAAAAAAAAAAAAAAAAAGAAAAAAAATGCCTATCTTTACTTAAATGCCCATTTTGGCAATATATTTTAAATTATATTCTTACTTTATTTAAAAAATTGACCAATATGCTCATTATATAGTTCCTAAATAACAGAAAACTGTTAATTAAATTCGTTTGACAGCAAAATTGAATTTAAAAATGAGTCATAAAATAACCAATTTATTATTTTAATACATCCACAATTCTTTAATCAAGATCGCTTTGAGAAATTTTGTGCGAAGTGCCCACTTTGACAGATTTTTTAAAATATATATTTAGCCTTTATCAAAAATCTGACCAATACGGCACATTACACAGTTCCTAAATAATAATTAACTGTGAATTGAATGCATTTGAGAGCAAAATTGAATTTAAAAATGAGTCATAAAATAAACAATTTGTTATTTGAATACAACCTCAATTCTTTTATCATGATCGCTTTGGGAAATTTTTTTGCGAAGTGCTTACTTTAACAGCTTTTAAAATATATATATTCACCCTTTATCAAAAAATCGACGAATACGCACATTATATAGTTCCTAAGTAACAAAAAACTGTCAATTGAATGCGTGTCAGAGCAAAATTGGATTTAAAACTGAGTCATAAAATAACCAATTTGTTATTTGAATACCCACAGTTCATTAATCATCTCGCTTTGGGAAATTTTGTGCGAAGTGCCCATTTTGGCAGCCTTTTTTGAAATATATTCTGCCTTTATCAAAAAACTGGCCACTCCGTCACATTATATAGTTCCTAAATAAGAGAACCTGTAAATTGGATGCGTTTGAGAACAAAAAAAGATTTAAAAATGACTCGGTAAAAACGCAATTTCTTAAATTTCCTCAAATTTTAATCACGATAACTTCGAGAAATTCTGTTCAAAATACCCTTTTTGGCAGCCTTTTAAAAAAATATATTCTGCCTTTATCAAAAAACTGGCCAATACGTCAAGTTATATAGTTCCTAAATAATAGGACCTGTAAATTGAATGGGTTTGAGGACAAAAATGAATTTAAAAATGACTCATGAAAAACGCAATTTGTTATACTTAATGAATTTTTTAATGATGGAAACTTCGGGAAATCTGTTCAAAATACCTTTTTTGGCAGCCTTTTTAAAAATATATTCTGCCTTTATCAAAAAATTGGCCAATACGTCGCATTATATAGTTGCTAAATAAGAGGATCTGTCATTTGGATGCGTTTAAAATCAAAAATGAATTTTAAAATGAGTCAGAATATAAGCAGTTTGGATTTGAGGTTTTTTCTCCAACTCCTTTTTTTGTTTAATTTATTTTTGCTATAAGAATTGGTTCTATGAAAAACTTGTCAATATAAAAGTTGTAGATATTATTGTGAAGATGTAAAATAAATTTAATTAGATTTAATTGCTTAAGAATTGAGTAAGTTATGGGTTTTTTCTTTTTCCTCCCCCCTTTTTCTTTTTGTTTTTAATTTTTTTCATCGGTAAAAATTGGTCCTATCAAAAACTTGTAAATACAAAAGTTTTAGATAAGATTGAGTACATTTATATAAAATTTAGTTGGATTTGATATCTTGAGAATTGACGAAGTTATGAATTTTTTTCTCCCAAAAACCATGTTTTTTTCGCCCCTTGAGCCCATTTTTAACTTTATCAAAAATCTGTCACGCATAAACTTTTTCCTCATTTTTTAGAAGTAATATAAACTTTAAACCGATTCAATATCTATTTTAATTAAAAAGTTATCGCGTTTTTTCTGTTTTCACAAAAACCCTCCTATCTTCCACCCCCTTGGTCCGATTTTTCCCTTTAACGAACTTAACCGAGATTTTATGCCCCTTGATTTTATGTAAAAGTTTGATGAAGATCTGAGCATAATTATGGAAGTTATCGTGTCTAGAAGAAAGTGATATACACCGATAGATAGATAGATAGATAGATAGATATATATATATATAAACTTTTTTACTGATGGTAGTTTTGGGGTCTAGGAGTCACGATTCGTGTAGATCCGCAAAAATTTTTCAGAAATTCCAACATGGGAGACAATGCAATAGGTAGTATTTCATACGAAATCTACCTAAAAGTGAAATATACTGAACAGATATCATTTCAGAAAGTTTGGCATAAACGCACTCCTTTACTAAAATTTGACTAAACCTGACTAAATTTGAAAAGTTAATTAAAATTCCACTTAAAAGTTATAAGAATTTTTTTTCCTGTTTTAACTAAAAACACATGCGTTTGACAAAAATTTCGCATTTTTCAAAAAAAGTACCTTGAAAGTAGAAACATATCTTAAGTGAATAAAGCACATTTTTTGGATCATATGCGAGAAGCTTACATTTCCAGTGATAAATTTTCTTTTTAAAAAAGTAAAAAGTAAAGTTATCATCATCGTCATATCATTGTTTCAGTAAGAGTTCTCATCAAAAAGGAAGAAATAAGATATAAATAAAATATCAGAGTGTAATAATTTAAGGAAAATATCTTTTTATCAATTATTAATTTCATATTAATTAAATTAGGATTAAACTTTGGTAACTTTAAAACTCTAATATAAATAAATAAATAAATTCACGGGTTCGCGTTTTCTATCAAGCGTAAATCAAAGTGGTTAGTTTTCAGTTTGCTGCCTATGCAAAATTTACATATTGCTTAGGAAAGTCTTTGGAGTAACATGAACTACAGTGATGAAATTAGGAGTGATTTCCAATATAACATGGAATGTTTAGAATTTTTAGGTAGCTTTCATTACGAAAAGTAAAAAGCTACCTATTTAAACTACTTCTGTTAAATATATTTATTTGTTCTTTATTCTGAACATACCAACTATTGAACTGAACTAAATGATGCTTCTGAAATAAATTTGTGCAATTTATTTTACATTGCACAAAACTGCAGTCATGAAACTATGAGTGATTTTTAAAATAACATGGAATGTTTAGAATTTTTAAAAACAATTTTTGCTTATATATGTATAAGTTTCTTATTCTGAACATAACAACTATTGAACTGAACTAAATAATACTGCTGAATTAAATTTGCGCAATTTATTTTACATGTTATTCTATCTAAATTTATTATTTTGTACCTCTTTCTGTTTAAATGCGTTCGTAATTATGTCAATACGTAGTACCTATAGTCTTCGTACAGTGCGTCCGCATATAACAACGCAAAAAATATCCAACCGAATCTTTGGAATTTTAAACTATATAATTATTGCATACTTTTGCCAAGTCGTTACAAATTTTATGAAAAATGGATATATAGTTCAATTACAGAGGCAATCAAAAGTATTCCATTACATGACGGCCAATAGGTAAAAAATATCGTATTTACTCGTGTATATCGCGCACCTCGTACTTTAGAAGAAAAAATGGACATTTTTTTGTATTTCGTATATAACGTGCACCATAAATTTGACATGCAAGTAAATGACTGACCCCCCCCCCCCCAAAAAAAAAAAGCCTCTGTAATTTTACAGATGTAAAGTTGCAAAAATCTGTATATTTATTAAAATTTTCTCTGTAAACAGTATATAAAAAGATGTAAATCTACAAAACTAGTTTTTCTAACGCTACAAAAATCTGTAGCTTTACAAATGAATCCACAAAAGTTACAGTAATCTCACTATAATTTTATGTGTAACCCGTGTCGAAGTTACATAAAAAGTTCTAGGCATCGCAATTTCTTAAAAAAATTCTTATTAGCATCGCAAAGTTTTTCACTTATACTGCAAATCTGTATCTGTTACATAAATTTGTGCCGTTGCCGTTAGTTAAAAAACAATAGCGTTTAAATAATGTTACTACCTCTTTTGTATAAAAAAGTGCAAGAAGTGAAATAAAGATGCACACTGTAAGAAAAAAAAAAAATCTGTAAAGTTACAAAATTTTTTCTAGTAGATTTGTATTCCAAGAACCTTTCATGTAACGATAACAGCAAAATTTCATGTAACTGAGGAAGGTTACATGAGTTTTTACTGTTACCGTTACATGAAAAGTTCTTTGAATACAAATCTTCTAGAAAATCTTAGTAACTGTATGTATATTTTTTTACAGTGCAGAAATACTTCTATTAAGTATGATTCAAGTTTTCATTTCTTCTATGAATGAATTTCTTGATTCATAT
Source organism: Maratus speculifer (assembly GCA_964019185.1). NCBI lineage: Eukaryota > Metazoa > Arthropoda > Arachnida > Araneae > Salticidae > Maratus > Maratus speculifer. The sequence continues at coordinate 240,351,786 of OZ025294.1, read as the reverse complement.
ATTTATCGTGGGATTACATACAGCAATAAGAAAATATTCCGTGTATAACGCACACCTAGGGTTTTTGCTCTTATTTTTAGAAAAAAAAGTGCGTGTTATACATGAGTAAATACGGTAGTTTCAACTGTATTTTGGTGATCAATCCCCCGATCTAATATGGTTTATGGGGAAAATTGGTTGCAGAATATCTTAATGACTATTTTAAATGCAATTAAATTTATATAAATCACTGAATTTCACTTCGAGATGATTACGATAGAATAGGGCATTCATAGCATTTGTCGTTTATTTACAGAGACACACAAAAGAAATCGTTACAGTACTGTCTGTGAATAATAATTGCTGGAAGTATATTTTCAATGTTAGCATGCGCTTTTAAATTTAACTGATTTTCTTTCATTCATTGTATATAATTCTGTTATCTATACTACTATTATTAAGAGGAAAGATTTGATTGTTTGTTTGTTTGAATTGAATAGGCTCCGAAACTACTTGACAGATTTGAAAAATTCTTTCACTGTTGGAAAGCTGCACTATTTCCGGTTAACACAGGCTATAGTCGCCGCTTAAAAGGATCAAAATAAAACGCCGGATAAACTGATCAAAGGCAACTTGAGAAATTAAAAGCTACCTGACATCCATGACAATCACTGAAACACATATGAAAATCGCAACTATGCAACGAAAAAAAACAACAAAAAAAAAAAAAAACATTTTAAACTTTTTAGTCCGACCTGATATAAAAGCGTGTGTTTTAATTTTAAAAACTATTTAGCAGTTATTAAAAACGGAAAAGAAATGCTGAAATGCGAATTAATTAAAATTGAAAAAAAAATCACAAAACGATTGTTTTGGAGTTTTCAAAAAAGTTATAACAGATAGTAAATATTTTAAAGAGATCAGCAAATATGGTTCGGGGGGATTTTTTTTAGGGGGAGCGGACAAATATTTAAAATTGTAACGTTTTCTACCATTTCAAATGCGGACTTTTCACAACTCCCAGGGATAAATATTACTTATTTAATATAAACTAAATTGTGGCAAAACTAACCAAGCCTCTCTCCCCATCCACACATCATTACATGAGTATGAGTTGTAATGCAGAGTATTACAAAAAATTAAAAAGCAATAAATAGAACCCTGTGTTACTCAATCCCGCCACCCCCGAAAAATAGGGGACATTAGAAGACCATTACTTCCGCGGAAAAAAAAAATAAAATAAGTGAGCATTAAAAGAAGTTTACTATCTCTGCAACAAAATAAAAAAAGGCATTAAAAGAACTTTTTTTTTTTTTTTTTTTTTTTTTTTTTTTTTTTTTTTTTAAACAAAAAAAAAAAAAAAAAAAAAAAAAAGGGGGGGGGGCTTTAAAAAAACTACTTTTTCTGCATCAAATAAAAAAGCACTGTGTGCACAAAAAAAATTTAAAATATAAATAACTGGCATTCAAATGCACCATAAAAATCGAGCTATCTGCGCTGTAGTAAAGTGGTAGTCTTTTAGAGATGAACTGATGGCCCATGAGCCCATTCATGAATACAAACGAAGTGATAACAGCCATGATAACAAATTAAATGGATGAACTGATAGCCATCGATCTTAATATCACAGAAATAAGCAAAAGCCAACAAAGAAAAGTGTAAGTGCTACTTTATGTAGAAACAGACATCTCTTAAAATAATAGACGAACTAAAGGCCGACCAACAGGCTCCACCCTATAGCCGCACCAAGAAAACGATACCTTACCAGTGAACAAATTGAAAATATCAACTAATTACAACTATTAGAGAAAATATCAACTGGTAATCCCGATTGTGACTACAACAACCAATACATGTGACATCAACTACCAAGATATGAGAAAATGAATATAAGACAAATAGGAATATATGGGCAGCGGTGGTCCAGATGGCAGAGCGTCATGCTTATAGACGTAAAGATCGTGGGTTTGAGGCTCACCGCTAGCTAAAAACCCACCACGTACGCTAACGGCACCTGGTGCATGTAAAATCCGTCGTGGGGGCAAAGTCCTCCAAGTTACCTGCGAATTATACCTCTGGGGGTGCCTTGTCCGGTGAAGATCTCGTCATCCGATCAAGGCTCTAAATTACGAGATCAAACTCGAGTATCGGTTGTCATATAGGCAGCTCGTATGAGCTCTGTGGAAGAATTAGCGTTACCCCCTTTCTTTTTATTCCCTTCCAATTACAACATCGTACGAATGAACCCAATCAGATAATTAAAAGTAACCTAGAACAGGCCGGGATAGTAACTAATATTAAATAATAGCGATACAGCTACGTTCAGGTAGATCTCAGCTTGTACAATCAAGCGGATTCTGCCCCGCAGCCAGGTAAAAAAAACTCGTTAAGCTAGGCATATTGCCCGGCAGGCAGGGGCCTGGTCTGCGGTATAATAATAATAATACTTATTTAATATAAAACTTTCAGATAAATTATAACACTAATATAGATTTTAAAGAGTAGGGGACGTCCAATTATGGGTAGGGGAGACAATAATTATTTTTGGAAGAACGTGATCAAATATTTAGACCTTAGCGGTTTAGATGCGTATTTTTCAGAACTCAGAGACAAATACTTATTTAATATAAACTTTTAAAAGTACTTACCCCTATTTTCGAATAATAATTTCATTAAATATCTTTCTTAAGTCCAGAAACAGTTTTGTTGAGTTCGTCCCCTGGTGGTGAAATTGAAAAATTCTAGAACCTCCCCCCCGCCCCACCCTTTTTTTTCTTGCCGTGCGTGCACAGCACTTCTGCTAAACGGTACCGTAGGCAGCCGGGATTCGGTACGAGATTGGGTATTTTTATAACATTTTGCAATACAAATTTCAGGTTTGTTTTAGAATATAATTACGGGCCAGGGCAACGCCGGGCGGCTCAGCTAGTCTCATATATAGGGCTGCACAAAAGATTTTCTGTACCATTCTTCTTATTAGCATAAGCTGCTGAATGGGAATTTTCAACTAAAGTATGTATGTATTTCTTGACTGAATTAAAATTTGGCATGCAGGTAATTTGTAAATACAAATCTATATACCATATACAGAGTGCCGCTCAAAACAATTTATATAATTTTTCAATTATTGAATGGATGAGCTGAAATTAGTTTTGATATGCTTTATACGTTGCCATATTGCTGAATTTGACATAAAATTCGAACTTATTCAATGGTGGAGTTTTGTTGCACTATTCTGAATGTGTTGGAAAGTGTTTCGTAATCTATTTTTTCTTTCCTGTTTTTAAATTAAAAGTGTTTTTCTCTTGTGTTCTTGAACTCGAAAAGCCCGAATTGGATTATCTGATTTTATTAACACTTAAAAGGTATAGAACTTTCTGGCTGAAGCCAAAACATTATCGTGAAAGTTTAGATACAAAAGAAGTGCTTATTTTCTACATGATGCAGAAACGGCAATTTTTTCCCTTAAAATATTAAATTTTTTGGGAGAGGAGTAATCTGGAAGCCTCGAAAATAATCTGACATTATTAAACTAAGCAACAGTGTCTGTTAAGCTTATAAAAGAGATAATAGTATATTATGGTAGCTGATGGTACTGAGATATAGGTGAAGGGGCTGACATAAGAATAATCTATCATGTTTGATGTTGACGGTGATAGTATTATACTAGTAGGTTCGTAAATCTTTTGGTATGTTTATGTTTAAAACATACATTTATTTCTATAATGAATTTCCGCAACGTCAATGAATCTGTTAAGCAAAGTATTTTCTCATATATTAGACAGGAATCGGATTACGTGCCAACAGATTGGTTAGGTTTGTATTTCTATTTTTCTGCATATCGTGGTTGAGAATTAAGGATTTTTTGTAAAGTGTTTATGAACACCTACAGTTTGTCTATCTGGCCATACTCTAACGCTCGAAAATATACTTGGATTGAAACTTAGATTGAACTAAAAATGATGCATGTTTATGATGTTTACTATAGAACGTTTTTTTAAATTAAAAATGAAGTGAGTAGCTTTTATAGTTCGTTTACAGGAGCACTCAAAATAATCCGTTACATGTTACATGACGGTCTATGGGGGAATCAGTTGCGATGTATTTTAACGGTATTAACCATTAAAAAATGACAAAATTTATATAAAATTTTCAGTGCTTTAAAATAAACTTTTCCAAGAAAAGAATGAGAGAGAGTTTTTGAAGAGTGTAGCATTTATAATTCGTTTACGTTACATTAAAAATAATTCCTTACATCATGATTTATGGGGAAAGATCAATTCGGTGGTTGGTTGGTTTTCTCACATGCTCTTTAACCCGAAAAGCCCGAGTCAGATCATCTGATTTTATTAATACTTAAAGAATTATAGAAACTTCTGACTGAATAAAATACATTATCGTGCGAGTTTTGATACAAAAAAAAAAAAAAAAAAAAAAAAAAAAAAAAAAAAAAAAACATTTATTTTCTACATGATGCAGAAACGACCATTTTTTTTCTTAAAATATAAAATTTTTGAGAAAGAAGTAAGCCTCGGGAAGCCTAAAAAATAATCGGACATTATTAAACTAAGCAACAGTGTCTGTTAAGCATTTAAAAAGAGGTAACAGTATATTATGATAGCTAATGAAACTGTGAGATAGCTGAGGGGGCTGAGACAAGAATAATCTATCATGTTTGATGTTGACGGTGATAATATTTTATTAATAGTTTCGTAAAGCTTTCGTTGTCTTTATGTTTAAAACATGTATTCATTTCTGTAATGAATTTCCATAAAGGGGGTCAATGAATTCGTTAAACAAAGTATTTTCTCGCGTAGATTTGTCTATTTTCTCTTTCAGACAGAAATTGGACTATGTGCCTATTGACTGGTTTGGTTTGTATTTCTATGGTTTGGTTCGTATTTTTCTACATATCTTGCTTGAGAATTCGAGATTGATTGAAAAGCGTTTATGAACATTTATGGTTTGTCTGTCTGTCCATGCTCTAACACTCGAAAATACATTTGGATTGAAAAAAAATAGATATATGTTTATGATGTTTACTGCAGAACGTATTTCTTAACTTAAAAATGAAATGTGTAGCCTTTATAGTTTGTTTACAAGAGCACTCAAAATAATCCGTTGCATTACGATCTATGGGGAGGAGGTCATTTGCGGTGTATTTTAATGATATTAACCATTAAAAAATAATTAAATTGATATAAAAATTTTTAATTCTTTAAAATAAACATTTGTAGAAGATAGTCGGAGAGAGTTTTTGAAGAGTGTGGCATTTGTAATTCGTTTACAGAAACATTCAAAGTAATTCCGTTACATCATGATTGGTGGGGAAAGATCAATTCGGTGGTTGATTGGTTTTCTCTCGTGTTCTTTAACCCGAAAAGCCCAAGTTGGATCATCTGATTTTATTAATACTTAAAAAAATATAGCAATTTTCTGAATCAAATACATTATTGTGAAAGTTTTGATAAAAAAGAAGCGTGTTTTTTTCTACATGATGCAGAACGGCCAATTATTCCCTTAAAATATTAAATTTTTTGAGAGATGAGTAATCTGGAAACCTCGAAAATAATCGGACATTATTAAACTAAGCAACAGTGTCTGTTAAGCTTATAAAAGAGATATTACGATAGCTGATGATACTGTGAGATAGCTGAACAGGCTGACATAAGAATAATGCATGATGCTTGATGTTGACGGTGATAGTATTTTATTAGTAGGTTGGCAAAGCTTTAGATTGTCTTTATGTTTAAAACATGCATTTATTTCTATAATGAATTTCCATAAAGTGAATGAATTTATTAAAGTATTTTCTCGCTTAGATATGGCTAGTTTCTGATATTTCAGACAAAAATTGGACTACATGCCTGCAGATTGGTTTAATTTGTAATTCTATCTTTCTGTATATCTTGGCTGAGAATTGGGTTTGTCTGTCTATCCTTGCTTTAACACTCGAAAATACACTTGGATTGAAAAAAAAATGATATATGTTCATGATATTTACTATAGAATGTTTTCTTTAAAATTAAAAATGAACTGCGTAACCTTTACAGTTCGTTTACAGGGGCACTCAAAATAGTTCGTTACAATACGGTCTATAGGAGGAAATCACTTGGGGTGTATTTTAACGGTATTAATCCTCAAAAAAAAAAAAAAAAAAAAAAAAAAAAAAAAAAAAAGATATACAATTTTCAGTGCTCTAAAACAAGAATTTTGTAGAAGAGTGTGGCATATATAATTAGTTAAAAGGGACATTTAAAATAATTCCGTTACATCATGATTAAAGGGGGAAGATCTTTTTTGGTCTACTATAATGATGTTACAATGTTAAATCATAATGAAATTGATATAAATTTCTGAGGTAAACTAAAACGTGCTTTTTGTCGGATTTTGTGTAAAAAGCGTTTATTATTCGTTTACAAGGTCGTAAAAAAAAAAAAAAATTTTATTACATAATGTTCTAAAGAAAAAGTGTTTTAAAGTTTATTTTAATTATGTTACACTCTTTCAAAATAACTGAAAATGATGTACATTATTGACGTTTTTTACTAGATGTTTGCTGCAGATTATGATGTGCATTATGATTTATAGTTCATATTTAAGGTGAAACACAAAAAGTATCGAATACTATATGTTATCGATAATTGCTGCAAATGCATTTTCAGCTACAGTATGCGGTTTTAAATTAAATAAAAAATGAATACTATGCGATATGTATAAACTCTATAGATCATATACAGGGTTACACAAAAGAATTTGTAAGCATTACTGAGTATGGGCGTGAATTGCTTACAGATGTTTTTAATCAAATTGTACATTTTAAAGCTGAACTGTAGCTAGTATACTAAGAAATTTTTGTAGAATTTGAATAAATTCACATACAAAGATACGTAAACAGCTGGATACAGTGGATATATTGCGCTTATAGACATAAATTTCAAGAAATACGATTTTAGTAGTTTTAAGCTTTTACTTCAATTAAATTTCAGCTGTGTATAAAAATGTGGAGATAAAATGCAGAGATATACAAAAGAAGTCGAATAAATTTCCATTATTGTTAAAAATTGCAGAAGGTAATTTTTCAACTATGTAATGCGTTTTCGAACTAAACTAAATTTTAGCATATACATAGAATACATTATATGGCCAAAAGTGATAGGCCACTTGCGGTTTTAGACGTTTTGTTAAATATCTAGTAAAATACATGGAGAATTATCCTGAAACTCTAAGTGTGTAAACATAATAGCATAAAGTCATACATTTCCGTGAAGTTTTTTTTTTTTTTTTACCGAAACCACATAAGGTGCTGTCAACCTTTTAAAAAATAACGAATATTTTTTGGATAACTCTGACAAAACTAATATAGTAAAAGCCTACAAACTGCAGATTATGATTAAGTGGCTTATTGCAATAGTCTGTGTTCATTTTTAAATGGTTAACATGTATACTCGTAGAGAAATTAATATTTTTATAAAAACAGTCCCGAATTTTTCCAGGTTTTTTGCTTATAATTTGCAGAGTTATTAATATAAAAAGGTTTTCTTTTCAGAAAATATGACACACAACATAATACACAATATCATCTAATCAGAATTTAAAAATAATAAAAATTACATGTAAAATGGACAGGATTACTAAATAATTTTGCAATGCGCATGCGTGAAAGCTATCAAATTTTCATTTGCATATTAGGTTAGATAAATATATAGAGAAACTTTTGTGATATTAAGAAAAAAACGTAGCTTTAAAATTTTGAAAATTATCATCGATAGAATAAGCTTAAAATCCATTGTTTCTAAAAGGAAGCAAAAAGATGATGGGCTGTATCCATATTCCGTTGATTAGTATTAATATAAGCATAGCGTCAATGCAACACAGTTTACTGCATTGATAGACTTAATTATAATATATAATTTGAATGAGTTTGCAACATTATTTTTGACAAAGTTATCCAAACGATATTGGGTTTTTTTTCAATTTGTTGTAACCCTATGGTGTTTCGGGGAAAATATCTTCACGGTAATGTAAGACTTTTACTATTATGTTCACACACCTAAAGTTTCAGGATAATTTCTCATGCATTTCCTTAGATATTTGACAAAATGTCTAAAATAGCAAGTGGCCAGTCACCTTTGGCCGTATAGTGTATATACAAATCTATAGACCATGTGCAGGACCGCACAGAAGAATTCTAGTAATGTTTTCAGCTGTGAACAGTATATGCTGAAATCTGGTTTGCAAATGTGTTATACGTTTTCTAAATTCTTTATCTTATCTTCCGGAAAAGTTCTGTTAATTATTCTAAAAGTACTGGAAAATGTTTTATATTTATTCATCATCAATGTTTAAGAATAATCTTAACTTGACTCAAGAAAATTAACATTTGAGATTACTTGTCTTTGAGTGATTTTTTTCCCCAGTGCAGATACCCCAGTGGTAAACATATTTGTCATCCTGGAATTATGCATAAAACTTAACACATCGCATAAATAACCAAAATATTCTTGAAGGTAGCGTAGTGTAAATTATAGGTAGAAATTATTTTTTCGTTTTAGATTCACAAAATATTACAGAATGACTCCCCCTCTTTCAGAAATAAAATCCCTGGCGATTGGCAAACAATGTCTTTCGTTCAACCATATAAAAAAAGTTCAAAGGCATCTTATCAACTGATGAATGGACATAAATTCACCCTCGTCTCTTGACTGCTATTTAGTGTTCACTTCATTAAAAAATAATACTTTCATAACATATCTTTAAAAGTTAACTACTGCTCATTTGTTCTCTAAGATTTACTTATGAGAAACAGTAAGGTAATTTCCAATAAGGTAACATTAAGGTGGATGCACGAGGTAACTGGGCCATAGGCTATTTTTTGAAAAACCGAAGATGATTTATAAGTTTTAGCTATTGTAAACATTTCATTCCCATCTCTACTTTTTAACCCTTTATCTACCGAATTATTTATCAGGAAATTGATCCACCTCAATAATTATCTTCATTAATATCTAGAGGTATACTGGAATTTTTAGATAATACTAATATGGAATTCAGGTATTTTTTTTCATTAAAACTGATTAAATATATCAGTAGTTATAATTTTTTGTGTGAAATATTTACAAAAATAATCAGATCAATTAACCAAAATTACTGTTTTAAAAATATCACAATTCTTTAAAAAAAAAAAAAAAGTTTAAATACATTATGATCCTCTCTATAAATGGAAACACTTTTGCAGTTGAATATGTTTCATATAATTTTATCTGAAGAAAGAAAAGAAATACTTATAAAAATGAATAATAAAACAACTACTTTTTGAAAATATTTAGCTTCGAGTGTTTCTGTATTCTATCTAAATTTTATCGAGAAGAGTGTTTTGTGTGGAAAGGATAAAAAGCTTTTATTAATAAACAGAATAAATAAGTTTTATATACGGTTTTCTTCAATGGTACTTTAAAGGGCCGTCGGTGCATAAAGGGTCAAAACAAAGTGTGTTAACTAAATAATAGCTCTATGTTTTCTGTGATATGTGTGTTACCGAAAATTCTTTTTTTAAAAACAGCGTCAATTCGGGTGAACTTGTTGGGCTTTATTTTAAAATACGGTAAGCGCTTTTATTTAACAATCACTTTTTTAAAGACTAGACATATAAATACGTCATTATTAGGTATCTATACATATTTATTTAATGTTTTAAATGTAAGGCCGAGTTCCAGCTACCTCATATTTTTTTCAAGAATGGGTTAACTGGGAAATGAGTCAGGGGTAATAGGACCATGAAGGATCCTGTTACCCCAATAGTTATAAATATATTTTTTGAGTTTATTACTTACCCATCATACGTAGTATAGGGTAAGTCTTGCAATCGTTTTGAATATCGAAAAATTTTTTTTGACGGATTTACACGTTTTAGATAGTGGAGATTCCGAAAAACATATTTTTAGAAAAAAAAATTTCCGTCCGTCTGTCTGTAAACGCTCTATCTCCCGAACAAATTGAGATAGAGACTTGAAATTTTGTATGTAGTTAGTATGTAAGAATGGGACGAAGCCTATTTAATATCAGCAACCTCGATTATCCGGAACTATTTTTTTCGGACCCTCGAAAAATTCATTCTGATGAAAGGTACATAAAAATTTTCGAATTTTTTTGTTTTAAGAAATGGACGTAAAAGGCAATAAAATAACATACATTTTACATATAAAACGAAGTCGATTGGATTATTAGTTGCCGAGATATTTGTAATCCTGTTTTCCACATTCTTCGATTTTTCATGAACCTGTATTTCATTCAAATTTCAATTCAAAGGTATATTTTAATTGGAAATGAGACGCTTAATCTGACACAGTTAATTGTTAGTTAATAGAATTATTATTTTTGGAGTTATAAGGATGTTTCTTTTACGCAGTTCGGTACTACTTGAGTAGTTTGGCGTTTTATATAATTTGTCGAAATTGGTACATCAGCAGTTCTTTAATAAAGCATTACTATGTATATTAACAATATTTAAAATTAGAATTGCAATGCATTGTATAAATAGTTTTCACATGTTTTATTTTCATATACATATCCATGATGGGTAAGTATTACGGTGGCCCCCAACGACTAGTTTTACTACGGAAAATTAATTTCTCCATTCTTTTGCTTGCAGTAAAAGAAGTTATATAATATATTTTTGAAATTACATAATAAAATTTTTTAAAATCACGTCAGCGGGTATTAAACCAAATTTCTTAGGTAAAATATCTGAACATCGAAAGTTTACGATACAGATGAAAGACCGACACGTAAGATAAAGTGACATTATTAGAGAACTATCAAAACCAATAAAAAAATAGTTTTGTTCGATATAAAAACATGGTTATTCGCCACAGATTTATTGGACTTTGCGAATTTTCATTGATGTAAACAAAAAGTAGAATGAAATTATTAAGTATTTGGATCATTCCAAAGGTAACTTACGTTACAGTTAGAACAATTTACTGCAATAATTTTAGTAATATAGCACTAAAATATCCAAATGTAAAATTAACATGATTTATCAATGAAATCTATATAAGGGTCAATTTGGATGAAAATTGCCTAAAAAATGATAATGAAAATTACACTTTATTTGATAACTTACATTCCTTTTTCAGTAATGCCAGTTACCACAGTAAATAAAACTATCAAAATTAAAAAAAAATAACATTAAAATAAGGTAATTTTCGTCTAAATTGGGCTTTGAATAAGTTTAATTAACAAACCATGTCAAATTTACGTTTTGAATAATTTTTTTGTGTGTTATATTACTAAAATTATTGAAAGAAGTTCAAAATGTAACGTAAGTTACCATGGAATGACCCATTTACATACACGTTTGTTCGTAGATTTATCTTGTTTATTTTTTCCTGAAATACTTATATAACTTTTATGTTTGTTGTTTATACTAAAGTACATAAGTATTTAATTAATTCTTATGTTTTTTGTCCAAATAATTTCCCTTTTGGTGCTTTTTTATAGACATCTTGATGACATAGGTTTCCCTTACAACGCTATAAAATTTGCATGATCTGGTTTAAATATTTTAAAAGTTATTTAGAATTTTTTAAACAGGACCTGATACTCTATATTAAAATAAAGAAAGGTGTGTGGAAAATAAACCTGCATGGTCCAGTTTTCTTCTCTTTATGGGGCAATAGGATCCATGAAAAAAGAGAAATGAAGTATATACATTTTTTCATTTTTAGACCTTAAAATGTTATTTTGAAAATATTTGTTTGCAAGAGTGGACCTAACTGAATACGTTTACAAAGGTTCGGATATTAAGGGTGTTCTTAAATCAAAAAGAGCAACTTTCTGACATTAATTCATTTTTGTTAAGAAATGCATGAAACTAGCAGGTGTTGTTATTCAGAAACTATCTATTTGCACTCATTTTTCTGTTTTTGTGCAAACGCAATAGTTATTTCAGAACAAGCTGTCAAAAATTATGTTTTGAACCGCATTTTCCGACGAAAGCAGAAAAAAAAGTCAAGGAAAGGTAGAAAATTGCGTGATCATGTGATCAAAATGGCTTATAACTCGGTAGGTAATTTAATTATCATAAAATGGAAAACTGAGTTCGATTCGAAAGTACTTCCATAGCCAGACCGTCCAATTTTATATCTTTCAGTTAAAAAATGAATTTGCTAATGTGTCAAAACGTATTGCGCTTACTGAGCAGAGCAGTTGAGAACATGCTTAATTTAAAGGAATTTTTTAAACCTGAATTGATAGAATCCCTAGAGTGACATTTTAAAATTATGGCCCAATTGCTCCATGTAACCTTACATTGACATCTTTCTTTTTCTATAATGAATTTTTAAATTGTAAAAGTACTTTTTAAACAGCATAACTCTTTTTCAAGTTATGTAAACTTCTTCATATCTGGCATTGGCATTATTTAGTTTACTTTGCTTTGATTAGTTAATGCCAGGATAGACATATATATTTTCTCACAAGGTAAAAAAGATGAAGATATGCATTTTAAAATGTGGCATTACCGAAATAAAATATTTCCAAAGGTTACACTGTATTGATTTTACTAAACTATCAAATATCCTGTTATATCAACTTCTGATTAAAAGAAAAAAAAATATTCATTTTTAGCAGGTGCATCTATATATTCATCTAAACTTTCTTGATAAGATTAGAATATTCTTTAAAAGTTTTAGCAGAATAAAACTTATTTTTGCAGATAATTTGTAAAAGAGTTACAAAAAAAGCGTATATCATGAAAACTGCATGTTAAAATTATAAAAACTGTTACATATTTCAAAATATTCTGTACGTTAAACTTGCCTTAATCCAATTGGTTTGGTATTCCACTCTTTTTATTTATTTTTTTATCTTTTAATATTTAGTTTTTTTCTTCACCTTTACTTTAAGTAGAAATTTTCGAGAGAAAGCTCAATGATCGATTACCAAACAAACTTTAAAAGTTTCCTTTAACCAGAGCTCAGCTTTTAATGTATGCAAAACAGTTCGAGAACAAACTCGCCTAGTTTAAGAAAATCTATCTCGTCGTTCATATGGGATTTGTAGAAGGATTCTTCGATAAAAATCATTCAATAACGGAAACATGAAATAGAAAGATTTTTTTTTTAACCATTAAGCATAAAAGAAAATATATAAAACAGGTACATATTCTGAAAATATATTTTGTATGATCTAATAAGTCTGAAGGCGTGTTCATATTGAAACTTATTCATATATCACTAGGTATAACAGATTTTACCAGTTGTTTCAGTGACTTTCACTAATCTGCAATTAAGTAGCTTGTCCATGGAAGTCGGTTTCCCTAAATATTTTGTAACTTGTCCATGAAAGTCGGTGTCCCTAAATATTTTCAAACTTGTCCATGGAAGTATGGGTACCTAAATATTTTATAGCTCGTCTGGGGAAGTCGGTGTCCCTAAATATTTTGTAACTTGTTCATGAAAGTTGGTGCCCCTAAATATTTTGTAACTTGTCCATGGAAGTATGTGTCCCTAAATATTTTATAGTTAGTCCATGGAAGTCGGTGTCCCTAAATATTTTGTAATTTGTCCGTAAAAGTCGGTGTCCTTAAATATTTTGTAACGTGGTCATGGAAGTCGGTGTCCCTAAATATTTTGCAGTTCATCCATGGAAGTTGGTGTCCCTGAATAATTTATAACTTATTCATGAAAATTGGTGTCCCTAAATATTTCGCAACTCGTCCTTGAAAGTCGGTGTCCCTAAATATGTTCAGGCGTGGCAAGGCTTAAAGGAAAACTTACAAAGACTGATTATTTTGTGAAACAAAATATGTAATAAACATAAACCATGTCTCTTTAATCAAAAGTTTTTTCTATGAAAAATGAGATTCACCATAGCTCCCTTTGGCTTATTTCCTTAAAAATAGACCAAAATTTAAAAGAAGTATATTGAGTACATTAATGGCGAATATTCATCATAGAATGCCGGAAAAATTGACTTATAGTACAAAACAGAATTTATATCATAAAGAATGGACGAGAACAAATAGTTTAGGGAACTCCAAACCGGGATATGTATCAAGCTATGTATTCCACGATGATGCGTCGAGGTTTTAGTACCAAACTTCTCAAAACAGAGTTGGATTTATTCCTTAAGAGCTGGCAGAAATCGACAAATACCTCAAGAGATACTCAGAATTAAAGTATAATAACTCTAGAAAAGAATTTAACTCAAAGCATAAAAAAATGAAATCTAAAATGTAAAACTTAATAGTATTAAAAATATTTTTGAAAAAAGAAATCGTTTTTTAAGAACAAACTTCAGCTTCACTAGGAATTTACAGGTAATGGTTTCTACAACTTTAGGGGTAGGTGCATGTTTTTTCCCTGTTTATTTCATTTTTGTAAAAAAAAAAAAAAAAAAAAAAAAAAAAAAAACTACTATTTTTTATGTAAAAATTCAATAAGACGCTATTGTGCAACACATGAAATAAAAAAATTAATAATTAATTATACAATCATGCATACCTCATTACTGATTTTAAAAGATTAATATTTCAAATAGAAAATAGTCCATAACCGAAGACCTATTTTGTAGATTCGGCCAAGAAGAATTTAAATCCAGTGGCCTATTTGAAGAGTGTTTGCAAATACAATGCTGCACCCAAAGTACTGTACGGCTATGTAAAAATGTTTTTAAAGTCTTGTTGTTCTGAAGGACTTATAAGCCTTTTTTTTATATTCTTCATTCACACATTCTATTAGTTGAGAATTTGATTGCAGCATACAACTGTTAAAAAACTCTGGTTTTGTTATACCAAGTTGTAGTAAGGCAAATGAAAATGAGGACTTAAATGAAAAATTTTATTATTGTGATTATTGTATGTTACTTCCCTTAATAAAATACATGTAAAATTAAAGCATTGTCTTTTATTTAAGTGAGTGCCATTCTGCAGTAGATAAATGATATTACTTACTACCAATTTAGTGTGTTTAAATCCTTATTCCTTATAAAAACTAATCATTTTGAAATGGACCAATGAAAATCTGCGTAGATACCGCAGGGGGCGAAGCCCGGTTATGTCGCCAAGTTTGTCGCCAACTTGGTGATATTGCTAATGGAACAAAAATTAATATTAGCTTGGTCTAATATTATGCTTGTTTGCAGAAAATTAACAAATTGAGATATTTTAATGCAACAAAAATTAATATTAGCTTGGTCTAATATCATGCTTGTTTGCAGAAAATTAACAAATTGAGACATTTTATTGCAACAAAAATTAATATTAGCTTGGTCTAATATTATGCTTGTTTGCAGAAAATTAACAAATTGAGATATTTTAATGCAACAAAAATTAATATTAGCTTGGTCTAATATTATGCTTGTTTGCAGAAAATTAACAAATTGAGATATTTTAATGCAACAGAAATTAATATTAGCTTAATCTAATAGTATGCTTGTTTGCAAAAAATTAACAAATTGAGATATTTTAATGCAACAGAAATTAATATTAGCTTAGTCTAATATGAATAGAGCTTAATAAGGCTATCTACATTATTTTTGAGTACAAAAATACCTATTTACAAAATCCATAACAATATATTTATGTGAACTTCTCAGACAAACAAATTATGCAAAAAATTATAGAAGGCTACATGAATTAACTGGAATTGATAAACGAGAATGCGTTTTAAATTTTATAACGTGCATTTCACAACAAGCATATACTATGACATTTCCAATTATATTTCCTCATGCTGATCTAAGACAGACATACAATATGCGTTAAAAAGGGGGGAGGGGCGTAAGAAGATTAGGTCTTTAATGTACTTTGGACATCATTTAGCACTGTAGAAAAATATTTTTAACCCTTTACTTAATTTAGTTTACTTAATTCATTTTACATTATTATTTTTTTTTAACTCAAAGACGAAAAAAGACATATATTCTCTTAACAGCGGCTATTTGGCCTGAAAAACCTCAAATTAACGGAAGATGAACAGAAACCCGTTTACAGGGAAATCACTACTTATCTTTTAAGTTATAATTCACTCTTCTTAAAGCCGATGAAATTAGCGTGTTTTTAGAATCTGGAGTGTCCGAATAGGGGTTGGCGAGCGTAGTTCGTAGGGGGAGAGCCCCTAATTCTTTTTTAAAAAATGTTGTTTATATTGAAATGGGTAATTTTAAATGGATTTTCTGTAATTTGGAAAAAAATTGCTTCTTCAAGCACCCAGCGATTGAAAAAGATTTATTCATGTGAACTATTTTATTCAATATCAGTTTGGATTTATATATATGTATATATAATTATAATTTAGCATACATAATTAATAGTATTATTACAGGTCAACTTACAAGGTTATCTATAAGAAAATTGCATTCATTGTATCCTACAATGTTAAAACTGGTATCGCAAATTTTAAAAGAATAATAGTTTTTCCATTTCTTCCGACTGGTTTTTTCCGTGATTTTTTTCCACCTTAAAAGAAATTTACGAAACTCTTCCGAAACATCTCGAGATGGCTGGGATTTTGTCGAATCCCATTTGACGTAAACATCGAAAAAAGAAATAAAAATCTTGCAATAGGATAAAATCATATGTTTCTGGAAATGGTCTAAAAGGTTAGATAACAATGTAAAGGACATTTTAAACTATTTTTGTACAATGGCTGAACCCTGCTGTTTTCCTTCTATGTGGCTCGAAATGAAATTTAATTGCTAATAACTTTTTTTTAAAACTGTTTTTGATCAAATTTTACGGATCAAGATGCTATAATAACAAGCTAATCAAATTTTGAGCTAAAGCAATTTTCAGTGTAAAGAAATTATGAGGCACTAAATTTCATTTCGGGTCATACAAATTTCAGGAGAGCAGCAGAATTACCTTTTATAAGCATTGTAAGATTATTGAGATTTTATCGAACACAAAAAAGCATATTTGCTGTATGTCTACTTGTTTAAATTGTAATTATGGGGACATAACTTTTCATTCAGCCTGAAAAGTGGTTCGATTTCGAAATTAATTTTCATGTACAGAATAAAGTTGTAACGTTATATGCATGCTGAGCGTCATTTGTAACGCTTGGTTGGTCGTGGTGGAGGTTAAATGTAGACATACTCAGTAATTTAGGATAAAATAACAAAGTTTATTAAAGTGATAATGGCTGAAGGGAAGTGGAGCAAGTCTTAAATTTACACAACTGAAAACACTATGAACAGCTAAATCATACTCACAGGCTCCGACCTAGCTCAGTCGTGGCACCGCCTAACGCTTCTCACTATCTTCTGGCTGAGCTGCTAAACAAAGCTTAATTAAACAGCCCGTGGCTGTAGGTGATTCTTTATTTCACAAATAACCAAAAATGGAACTACTCTAAATTTTCTTACCACGGCCGAATCTCAAATCAACTATCCAAACTCCTTCCACTTCACTGGAGGCCGTCGCTACTTCCTATTCGCTAGCGCTTCGCTGAACAATAATTCACTTCGCTATCTAATGGCAGAGAACCTCACTCGCTGGCTGCTGGCTAATGCCAGAGACACACCCCATTCACTCAAACCCAAGCTTTTATATGCTGCAAACTGAGATACTTCACATTAACATATTACTAATAACCGCGAGCCCTAACTGCAGAACCCGAAAGAGCACACACACTCTAGAAAGTTAAAGTAAAAGAGAGGATAGATGTCGCTTTTACGCTTACACTTGTTAAATTATTGACGTCACGATCTCAGACATACTAGAGTGCCTTTATGCAAAGGTCACTCCCTCACAAAGTAACACATAAAATGATTTAATTAATACAATTGCTCAAAACAATTAGGGAAGCAAGCAAGCAAGTGAAGAAAACAGTGCGATACATCCATGCATGGGCATAAAATTGAGAATAATATGTGTATCAATCCCCAATTCAGAAAATAAGAATCAAAAAATTTTTCAAGAGAGTTCTAACCCTTTGAAAAGATGGATAAAACGTGAAAAGATTGTTTAGGTCAGCAATTTGGTTACATGTAAATAACAAAAAAGAAAAAAAAAAAAAAAAAAAAAAAAAAAAAAAAAGAGAAAAAAAAGTACAGTTTAAGGAATGTGCAAAGTATTTAATATGGCGTGTGGTCTCTTCGAATAGATAAACTGTCAACTCTGTTATTTTTCATCACTGTTTTCATCTACTTTAATTTTTTCCATGAATTCAGTTTACCTATAAGTTTTCGTGGAGTATTGTTCCATTGCTTAAGAGTTACAGTCTCCGAGTACCGGACATTAAAAGGAGGCCACAGTCTCACTCCAATGTGTCGTTCGAGTGTATCATAAGCATGTTCGATCGGATGCAGACTAAAAGAACATGTTGGCTGTTTCACACGCTGTACTATTTCAACTTTGCATGTTCTCCACAAGACGAATTGTATGCGGTTTGGCATTATCATTCGTGAAAAAAAAAAAAAGCCACCAATTGCTGGAATTTAAAATACGACAGTAGATTTAGGTATCTTGCCTGTATAACTATGGGCCGTTAAAGTGCCATTCTGAATGACATGTAGGCCCATATGTCTACCTATGCTGATTACAGGTCAATTCATCAACCCACTTCGTCTGTAATGTGATCTTGCATGAACGAATGTTGGATTATTTTGAGTGTCCCTTTCTCTTCATACCGAATATACCGGATACAACATATAGACTGAATTGGGACTCATCTCTAAACAGAATTTGACTCCAACAGCGTATCCTTCAAACTCGATGTTCAGTCGCCCAACTTCTGTGGGCTGCACAGTTGCTTGAAATTTTGCCGAACAGCTGATAGAAATATAGCAAGGAGAGGGCTTTGTTGGGAAGTTTTAAGAGTGAATCAAGTTAATATACTTGTTTTTTGAATATTATTACATCAAAAACCTTATCGTAATTAATTATGAACAAATTTCCTGCTTTCGATAGATATCTAAATCTAATAAAAACTCTAAGCATTCCATTGGCTGTTCAAGAAAGGGCTTTTTCATCATCAGATTTCCAAGTATTTGATTGGCTGTCACGCACAAGAGAATCGCTCACTCTCTGAGCGTGTCTCCTGAAGGCATAGGATAACATTGAGACGCCTGGAATTTGAAATGACTTTCACTCCTCGTGTAATAGCACTTTTAGAAGAAATCTCGTGGTCATTTTTGTTCCATTCTTTTGTTTCGGAACAGAAAAGTGTCCATATCTCATGAACTATTGGCGAGCATAGTTCCTATATATTTTTTAAACCTTAGTATTGTTTCGCGCATGTTGCCAACGATATTATAAGTAATAAACCACTTATATATTCATAGAATTCAGAAAAACGTTTGAAATTTTGAATTAGATTAATTTGCATATAAAAGATTCATGGCTCCATAAAACAATCTCTAAATTCCAAATAAGACGAAAAATTTATCGCTTGACTCATTTAAACTCTACTTTACACGGCGCTCTGAAAATTGTCGTATTAAAAATGCGCCTTCAGGTTTTACTAAAGAAAATGGCATAAAAATTTTTAATTGTTGTATTTTTCAATCTACAATTTGTCCGCAATTTCCAGATTTATATTTACGAAGCAAAGAATTCAGCACGCGTGGAATTGTGCTCCGTCGAGTCCCGTACGTAATATATCAGTTTTCAGCCGGTTCGCTCTCATCCCATTTTCAATTGACTGTAACTTCGTAAATATTTTGGATTTCTCTTAACCATTCTAGTTCGTTTATTTATCTCACTAGAGATTTGAAAAATTGTTTAAAAAATATCATGAACGATAACATTTTCTAGGAGAAAAAAAGGAAAAATCTCTCAGATATTTCACTACATTAGGATTGATTTAACGGTAGTTGAATTCCTCTAAGGATCTACAGTTGCACGAAATTTTATTCAATATCGTTTTATGCAAGCATAAACAAAACAAATAACTTTGCATAAATAGAGTGAAATCTTCTACAATATTGAAAAAATAGACAAATATACCCTCTGCCCGCCCCAAAAATTGTGGAATTAATAAAAATATATATATATATATAAATCGAAATCTTAAAACTTGCATACACAAAACTAAACTTAAAAAAAAAAAAAAAAAAAAAAAAAAAAAAAAGTTCTTATCTTTTCCTAATCCGGTAACAGCATCAAAATCAATTTTAAACAAAATAAAGAAAAAAAATGGATAACCTTCTAATGATATGCCTTTCAATGAAAGATCATCGGAAATGTTTTCTAAATAATAACCGAATTTTAACCACTTTTCAACATTCTTCTTCTTTTAATGGTTTAGCGGTGGGAAAAAAAAATTCCGTAAAATGCATTTTAAAGATTTTCGCTGGAGTTCTGAAGTTGGGGGGAAGAAGGGGAGGGGGGCACGCGAAAAAAAAATCTTTCCGGGATAGAAAAGTGCTCAGAGAGCGTCGTTCATTCATGTTAAGCCTTTTCCCAAAGGTAGGGAGCTGCGAGCTGGAGATAAGCACATCTGTCAACTATAACCGTCGAATCGCTCCATCACCGATCACATCCCTCCACCTTCTGTTAGCACATTTTAAACATTGTTCTGGGTATTTTCTTATCCCTTTCCCCTTTTTTTAAAAATTTAAACTTAAGATAGGGATTTTTTTCCCTTTTCCGTTTTTCGCTTGCTTAAACGCTTCGATAAAAGTCTCGCTAGATTTTTTTTGTTTAATAATTCGAATGCAAAAATCAATAAAATAAATGTATTCGTAGTGATTAAAATCCTCTTTGAGGCGAAGAAAGTTACATTTTTGTGGTTTGAATTAAGTTTCATTAGAGTTCAGACCCCCCTTCCTCCCCTTTCCTCGAAAATTATTTGTATAAACTTGATTCGCGTATTATTTTTCTGATAGTTTACAGCGCTGTAATTTTATTTATCTTTTGAGTAATGAGTGTTTCTAGAAGTACAAGTGTCGTTTCTTTTTTATTTCATCTTCAGAAATTCATCATCGAGTGAACAGAGTTAAGTGTACAGACTTATCACGAGGAAGGGATTATGAAGCATGGAGTAGTTTTCACCTGCTTGCCTTATATTGGGGTACCTTCAGAAAGAACTTTTAAAGGAAAAGTGTTCTGAATTTTCATTCTATTATAAAAATAGAATAGAAAATATGAAACATTTGTATGCTACACTAAATTAGTAAGTGTCGAATTAATTAATATTTCCTTTCAAGGAGAATTTCTGTATTCTCGGATAATATATTACGGATGTTTTCAAAGAACATTGGTACAATTAACCGAATAAAAATCCGAAAACTTCGACCCTATTCCCGGTTCGCTTAGAGCTGTGTTAACGCTATTTATTTATTTATTTATTTATTTATTTATTCATTTTTTTAATGTTGCGAGTCGAGTTTGAATCAAGTGTACTTTGAATCAAATGAACAGCTTCGGGAGATTTCGTATTTGACTCTTACAGATTGAGTTTGGATTAACTCGATTTTGTTTTCCAAAATCATATATGTATGTAATTAAAAAATATGTATGCAAACATTATTGAGCAAATATATTTTCATATTTCAACATAAAAGATAAAATTGGTGTTGCAGATATAATTGCAAATTCTTTTTTATTATTGTTTTAAAAGTGACATGTTAACAAGTTAACTGTAACAAATAAGTAGGAAAAAATAATTACTGCATGAGATGTCGAATAATAAATTTCCAGTGGTACAGGGTATTTCGTGAAAAATAGATAAAATATGCATGTGGCACTTACATAACTAAAATTAAACTAAAATGTAGCTCAATTTTATGCAAGTGTTTACATACACTTTAATTCGCGTGTCTGATAAAATTGTGCAAGAACTTCATAAAAGTTAGAAGAGTCTAAGATTTTTAGTTCTCCGAAAAATCGTACTTTTATGCTAAAAATCCCCATTAACTCCCAAAGTACTCAAATAATTTCGATAAAAAAAATAGGTTGGTAGAACATAAATACATACTTTGGAAGTCTTTTCCTAGTTCCACTCATATTTACATGATTAAAAAATGTTATATGTATTTGTTTAACGTTGAAATGGAGTTGTAAACAATTAACATGAAACAATGAAGCACATTGTATGGTTTTAAAGAAGAATTTTTTTTATTTTATAACTATTTTTAAAGTTTTGAAACAAAGTAGCCCTTGCTGGGACTTCTTTGGTCCATTCACTTTGTTTCATGTAAAATGAACAAATTTCATATGTAAATGAACGTATTTTTATTGAAACCCCAAATCAATAGCATCTGCTAATAGATTAATACTGCGAACTTGATAAACAAATGTTTTTTTTTTCTTTAACATTTAATGGGCAAAATAGGTTGAAATTAGTCAAAATATTGATTTTATTTATTTATTTATTTTAATATTAACTGAAAGCTTTTCTAATTGTGAATATTTTGACACCTCATTTTTACCTACACGACAATTATATCGCGAGATATTGTAAATTTTGTTATTAGGAGCCCTTATTTTGAAAATCAGACAAAGTGTGACAGTTGTATTTTTTGATTTGCTTGATTTTTTTATACGTTAAAGTAGATCTTATTTAATGAATAGTGTGCAATTTTGAAGCCCTGAAAAATGTTCCTCTTTCCTATAGAAAATATCGAAGTTCGAGGCTGTGAATGCCATTTTTATAAAAAATGAAATCCCAATATGTTTGGAGTGGTATATCTCTGGCAAGCAACAACATCCCAAAATTCCTTTGGCATAAACTTATAGTATAACGCTACCTGCTTATTAAAATTTATTTGTTTCCATGGGGCATTGTTATTTTACATTTATGTTGCCACGAAGTACAGTCAAAATGACGCCATTTTCCGCTCTTAATATCTTATTTAAGCTATAATACCCCAAAGTTTTTCTTATAGAGTATGAAAGTGCACTACTAGGACAAGCTAAATAATATAGTACTGTTCGGAGATATTGTTGCTGTTAGTAGCTATAAGCTGTTAAATATTCAAAATTTCCAAAATTGAATAGTTGTTACAAAAACATGGAAAAAAAAAGTGGGACCCCGTGATATTTTTTAGTAAAAAAATGACAAAAATTACAAGAAAAGCAATGTCCACGATCATATTTTTCCCTTAAGTAAAAATAAAACATTCAAATTCTCTTTCGCCTTTCTATGATTTTTCCCTATGAGTAAATGAAATATCACTTTTTTGTCGCCTCTTCCGAAAGAGAAACGGGATGTTTCATTTTCTCTTAGGTAAAAAATTGCTTTTCTTATAAATTTTGTCATTTTTTACCCTAAAACTATCACGAGGCCCCACTTTTTTTTCTTGTCCATGTTTTTGTACATATGTTCAACTATTGCGTGACATATTTTTTTCATCCAACTGTGGCGCTTTTTTGAAATAAACTACTTTAAATATTGCAGATTTTGGAAATTTTGAATGTTTAACAGGTTATAGCTACTAAAAGCAACAATATCTCCGTGCAGTACTGTATTGTTTAGCTTGTCCTAGTAGTGCACTTTCATTTTATATAAGAAAAACTTTGGGGTATTATAGCTTAAATAAGATATTAAGAGCGGAAAATGGACAAAAACGTCATTTTGACTGTACTTTGTGGCAACATAACAATGTAAAATAACAATGCCCGATGGAAACAAATAAATTTTAATAAGCAGGTAGTGTTATACTATAAGTTTATGCCAAAAGAATTTTGGGATGTTGTTGCTTGCCAGAGATATACCACTCCGGAAATATTGGGATTTCATTTTTCATAAAAATGGTATTCACAAACGTGAACTTTGATATTTTCTATAGGGAAGAGAAATTTTTTTCAGAAATTCAAAATTGCAGGTTAATCATTAAATATGATTTACTTGACCATAAAAAAATATCAAGGCAATAAAAAAATACACCTATCAAAACATCACATTTTTGTCTAAATTTCAAAATAAGGGCTCTTAGATCCAGAACAGATACCCATACAAATGAAAACTTTAAACTTTAAACTGATTTTTCTCCCTGTTCATATTTTTCTAACTTGCTTGTAGCTTGTCCAAAAACTACCAAGACTGTTTTGCTAATTTTGATAGAGGTTTTAATTTTTCCCCTTGTTTTCCATGGTATATTTAATATTATTGTACATGGATTTAACATTCAAGTTTATAGTTATTTTTTTTAAATATTTAAATTGAGGTTTTGTTTAATTTCCTTCATTTTTTCTTATATATGAGAGAAAAAAAAATCAAATTTAATGTAAAATCCCATGCATATAAAATCCACGCACAGTTTTATGCAGTCTATTCTAATGAATAAGAAAAAAAAAAATCGAAGTATAAAATATTCATATTTGTAAAAATAGTAAAAATTTTTAAAAAGTTAAATTTTTAAAAAAAATTAAATTTTAGAAAAATAAACTGTTTTACAAGATTTTTTTAAAAAATTGTTTATTTAATTTTTAGTATTGTTTAGTATCATCATATATGACATTATTATTTCAAGTTAAAGGGATGGTTTTAAAGATACTCTGCCCCCTTAAGCATAATAAACCAATTGTTAATATTAAAGAAACGAGAATTAAACTACCCCAAACTATTCAAGTGCCCTATAGAAGGGGATGAAATATTTTCCAAGGACAGAAGCTCCAAACTATCTTGCATCATTTGTTCAATACAAAAAATAAAAACTTTTTTATAGAACGGATCAAAGTAATCCCCGCAAGGACCCCGGTCGACAGTATAAGATAAGAATAAGACAGTTAGAATAAAATCAGACAGTTAAAAAATATAATAATTAATGTTAGGAAAAAAAATCTGGAAAATGGAAACTTTCAAAAAAATTGCCTTTACTGTAAGATCAAATTTTCATTCGCAAAAAAATCTGTCTGCCATAAGTTTTGAGCATAATCCAGTGAATATGGATTCTAAATTTAATTAAAACTGGTCGGGTAGCTTCCGAGGAAAGAGGGCTTTTATAGTTCGCATATTTCCCATAGGATTGGACCCTGTTTTGTCTTCCCTTAAATCAGAATAAACTTGAAATTCTGTAGTTTTAGACATTGCGTATTTTCATTTCTATAGTATGTACAAAGAAATGGTTTGAACTTAGAAGTTTAATAAAATGTTCTCTCAAAAATCGTTTTAAATTTATAAAAGCGAGCGAAGGGCATTTTCCTTGGGGATCCCGGAGTTTTTTAACCTCCTCTCCCCTCTCTCTGCATTATCGAAACAAGTTCATAGTTCATGTTTTTTACACACAAAAATACCGATAGTCTCAATCCAATCCAAACATAACTTATCCTTCTTAACATTAAAATAGAGATACTATGGGATCCAACCCGAGTTTACGGCATACAGATACCCCCCCCCCTTTCCCCCCCTTTATTTTATTTTAACTGAGAACTCTAATGGTTTTTGCAATTAAATATTTTACATTTCTTATTAACAACACAAAAAACTAATTTTTTATATGAAAAATATCAATTAGTATTTTTCCCAAGTAACGTCTTGAAGTTCATTACAAGCGATACTTTAGTATCAGCCGCATGCCCGAAGTTAATAGTCGAAGAAATTGACAAAGATTTCTCTATTTACAGCAGCATTTTTTAATTCTGATAATTTCGGTGACTTACATGCCTCGACTACATGTCTGTTAAATTTGTGTGTCATTTATATTATTTTGCTTATTTGCTGATGAAATTTTATTTTTTAGTTATCTTCATTAGTGTATAAGTTATGGACAAAAATCCAAATTTTTACTAAAGTCAGACAATCTAAATTTTTGACTGAATGACCTTAGTTTCCTATGCAAAAATTGTTTGTTTTAGTGTGGAACACCACAGCTTAAAATTTGATCAATCTTTTTAAAAATCATCCCATAATGCTTAATAAATCCATAATTTATTATTATTTATGTCATAAGGGAGTTATGATTGAATAAAAAAAGGGAAAATCAAACATTGAAACGTGATAAATATTTTAATCTCATTTAGTGTTTTTAAAATATCTGCTTGTTTAAGTATTACAAGAATATATATCATAAATATATTTCAAATCTGCACTCAACAAGATAAAAGTTATTGTTTAATCAAACAAATTAAAGGAATTAGTCAGTCAATCAAGTAGAAGTTACTGTTTAATGAAACAAACAAAAGAAGTTGTCTTTTGTAATTTTTTTTTTAACATTTCGAACAATTTTTTAATGGAGAAAAGGAAGGGGAAATAGCAGAGGCTGAAGTTGTTTAAATTTAAAGTGAAGTATATACATAAAATCAAAAAAATTAAGATTTACTAAAATCTGGAAGAAAATTTCCGAAGAAGATTGTTGAAAAAAACATAGATAAAAGGTATCACCAAATCACGTGCACTTTTTTTATTCTTATATCTGGAATTAATATTTCAGACAGATACCCTTATTAAGCAAGTGTTCAAAAAAAGGTAAATGGAAGATAAGGCATTAGGGATGCTTAAAAAAAATCTTTCTGTTATATTTTGTAACATATTTTTCTGTGATAACAATAAATGTAAAGAAAGTAAATGTTACTACTATATGCAAATAATAAACTATAAATACGTAGACTGTTAACACCATCACTGTCACTACTGAAGGTCCTGAACTGCCAGAATGGGGATTTTGTCGAGATTGGTGTTGTTGAAAAACTTTTACTATGGTGATCAGAAAATGTATACAACTATCCAACCGAATACAACTGGTGAAGAAATATAGGTAATTTTGTCATTTATTGATTTCTCCAAGTCGCTAGCTATGCATTAAAGACACTCTGAGTGGCAAAAAAAGAGCGTTGACAGACTATAGAAGACGGTTTATACTTGGTGGAAAAAATAACTTCACGGATGGTAGTGCATTTCTGAATAGAAATGGCTGAAGCACGAGTGTTACCTGCACAAGGTACATATTATCAAAGGGGGTATTTCGTAGCTGTCACAGGTGTTATAAGTTAATTTAAAGTATGCCTGTTTAATTGAAAGAAAAATGGGATCCTTGTCTTTAAGTAAAGCCTTTTGAACGGCATATTGACGTATGTCATGGAAAGGGGATGAGGAGATTTCCTGATGTTCTTTAACACGTTAAGCGCCACGTCAATCACCGGGATTGATACTGAACATTCTGTTTAGATCGCGTCATTCATCGATGACTGACAGTCTAAAATATGACATAAAACTAAAAAATATACAGGTTTAAAGTAATCACTAAAAATTGATTTAAAATGTATAACTAACTTTTATTTGTTACAGGATTATTTTTTCTTAATAATTATTTAAAACATCATATTTTTTTTGTCTCAGTGTCAGTCACCATGGCACTCAACATGCTAAAGCATATTCCTCGTCAGTGCAGACCAGTTAGCTATATATAATTGTGAAAATGTGGGTAAGTTACAATCTTCTGTTTCTTACTAGACGGAACATGGAATCTTCAACAACTTCACACTGGCAACAAAAGGTTACAGAACCGTATTGTAAGATGTCTCTTTTACCACACAGAATGTCTTTTCTGCATTGCAAACGACCAGGAGAAGTCCATAAATGACAGAAATACATCGGCAAAACATCGATAAACATGTTGGAGTATACTTTACGTCTGTGCAGGACAGTCAGTTACATACTAGTATATAGCCCCGTCAAAATAATGGAATTTTAATCTTATTCAATCATTTTCATAAGACTCCATACATGCAAAAGAATGAAGATTTTATTATTGAAAGGTTTATATCGTAATAAAAAAGCATTTCAAAAATGATAAATAATTTCTACAAATACAAATATTAGGATATTTATCATCCCTTGTTCAATTTATTAAATAGTTCAAAAATTGGACAAAACAAAGAGCAAGAAGTATTTAATGCAGCGATAATAATAATCAGAAATGTGAAATACAATTTCTGAGGATTTCACAAATATTAAAATTAAAAATGTTCAATGAAATCCATTCAATGCATACAATTAAATATTCGCTGCTGCTACGATCCGTGAAATCTCCAGTATTTTCAAACATGTCCGCCAATCTATTAATCTAAGAGCCGATATCACAAAACCCCATGTCATCAAGCACAGGAAAAATCCTTCATTTTATGGAAGAGTAGTAATAGAGGAATCTAATGATCCATGTCGGCCGAAAGCGAAGTGGTGCATAAGCCAAAAATTGATACCACTAGTGGTTGATTGGTTGGATTAGCATTGTTTTTCATGCACCCAGTTTTCCATATTTTCATACTTTTGATTGTACGGCAAACACAATGCTAATCCTACGAGTCAACCACTAGTGGTAATTTTTGGCTTATGTACCACTTCGCTTCCGGTCGACAGGGATGATTCGATTCCTCTATTACTACTCTTCCATAAAATAAAGGATTTTTTTTTCTTCTCGATGACATATAGGGTTTTGTGCGATCGGCTTTTGAACTATATGTTGCGTCAGTGTCGTGCGTGCATACTTGCCAAAAGCCGCAATTTCAAACACCTCCTGTTATTCTCTTATGTCATATTATTTATTATTATTATTATTATTATTATTATTATTATTATTATTATTATTATTATTATTATTATTATTATTTTGTGTGTGTAACTATAGTACAAGCTATTGTACTACATTCTGTGTTGTGGCCTTACTGTCTCTGCGACTCTTTATTCCGTTAGGATTACATTTCCGTCCATGCTTTCCTATGTAATTATGATTTCCTAACGATGCTCTCTATCTTCCTTCTAAATTTGTGCACGGCAATCGGGGGCACCCTGTATGCTTTGCTAAATATGCACAAGCTATTACAGATGCGAAACAAATAGTCTACAATACAGATGAAAACCACTTGTCACTGAACGAAACAAAATCATAACCTATTTTTCGTTAATAATATTAATTTAAAACTTAATGTTAATTTACCGTGTATATGTCTAAAATATGTTTTTTGAGTATGAAGATATTTGCTTAAGAATCGATAACATCTGAAAATCCTAGATAAGTTTAGAAAGCGGATTACTACACCACAGGGTGATTTTCATATTTGAAGCATTTTTTATGTCCGACAAAAGACAATTCAAAGGTGTCCACAAGAGTACACGAGGTCAGAGATGAATTCAATTACCATACGGACACGCGTTGCCTACAGCTGATGAGAAGTTGTATTGTGTTAGCTCGAAACACGTCCTGCTTGATTTTTATCTTATGGTGATTTTTAAAAAAGTCTATAATTATAATTATTAATTATCGCCAGTATATTCGTTGTTTTTATTTTTCTATTGTATCAGGATTGGATTCAGAAAACGTTACATTCTAAAGCTGGATATATAATATTTAACTTTTACTTAAATCAAACGAGACGTTTTAAAACAAAACTTAGATTTAAAAATAAATAAGTAAAAAATTTCAACTGAAAAATATTGGAAGATTAATACATACATTTAATTTTTAGAAAATACTTAATACCAGAGGGTGATCGTATCAGTATGTTATCATAGCATCAACATCGTTGGAGATTTATGGGATACAAGTTTTAAACACTTTTTAAAGCATTAGAGGAATAGGCGTTTCCCACACTATATCTTCTAGGCGCTGCACTATGGGGGTGACAGTGGGTGGAAGTCTTCGATTCAAAAATAAAGGGGTTCTAGTTTCATGAAAATGTTACAGATGAATTGTTAGGATAATCACAAAAGTGTGAAATTTTTAATGAAGAGTTTATTTTTTAATAACAAACCTGTATAAAGTAATATTACTGATTATTTTAAAGTTACGGATCTGAAATACTGAGAAAAAATAAAAAATGTACGTTGCGCTTCAGTTTTTGTAGGCCTTATATTATTATGTGGGTTAAAAGAAAAAGAAAACATTTTTCTAATTAAATTTTTCTTTCATGGCTATATTGCATAAAAAGAAATTACTGCAAAAATTAAAATACGTTTTTTTAATACTTCAATTTTATGTGTATTTTTCATGTTATGCAAGGGAATTTTTCTTACACAAATTATTTATTTATTTATTTCCAACAAGAATGTTGCTAAATAAAACAATTCTTTTCGCAGTTAAAGGCTTGCAGTTTCCACTCTCTTATACTGATACTATGGAAGTGACAGTGAGTGTAAGCCTTCGGGGAAAAAAAAAAAAGAATTTTAGTTTTATGAAATGTTACAGATAAATTGTTCGAATACTTACAAAAGTGGGAAATTTTTAGTGAACAGTGCATTTTTTTAATAACAAACCTGTACAGATTATTTTAAAATTACGGATTTGAAATACGAGAAAAAACACCTTCTCCGATTCGTATTGTTTTACAATGACAGGCATATTAACTATTGACAGACGATAAATATCTTCAAATCATTTCTTTGCATTTACTTCTTGAAATGATCCTTAATCTTTGTTTTAAGACTTTACAAATTATTGTCTTAAAAACAGAAATGAACCTAAGTTATACAAACTCGATTCCCTCGAGACATGAGAATTGTTTTTCTCTTTATTGATATCGGATTTTTTTTTTTTTTTTTTTTTTTTTTTTTACATAAAACTCTCGATTTTCTCATCTAAATATCATTAAGTGGCTTGATATTTATTTTCGAAAAGTTCTGGAGCTAACAGTGCAAAAAGAAATAGATAAAGTGGTGCGTAATTATCAAACTCGTTCTTGTTTTGAAAGATATTGAATAAAGGAGAAAATCTTTTTCGTTTCGGTTATTTCCCAAGATAGTCAAAGTTGTAAATGAAGCACAGAGATTTTAAACATAGATTAAAACGTATGCTTAAAAGTGATAAAAGTGGAAAAACGTCTATTCACTCAAAGAAAAAAAAAATCCAAATTATTTTATAACGAGACGTTAAAGAATCAATTGCGAAAAGAAAGGAAAAATAAAACAGAGAGATGGGGCTGGGGTGGGGTACGAAATACAGAGCTTTAAATATTTTTAGATAAAAAGGTTCGCTTCTGAAAAGACCTCCTTTATAATTTACTCTTTGTTTTGTTTATATTTTTTGAAATGCTGCTATATTTTAGAATCATTTATGTACATACGGGGAAATTTAAGTAAACATTTCTTTGAATCAGGATGATTTCATAGCTACAGATGAATTGTTCGAATACTTACAAAAGTGTGAAAATTTTAATAAACAGTGCATTTTTTTTTTTTTTTTGTAACAAACCATTAAAAAGTAATATTACTGATTATTTTTAAGTTAGTTATCTGAAATAATGAGAAGAAATAGAAAATGTATGCTACGCTTCAGTTTTTATTAGCCTCATATTATTAAGTGGGTTAAAAAAATTAATTAAAATTTTCTTTTATGGCTATATTGCATAAAAAGAAATTACAGGAAAAATTAAAATACATCCTTCTAATTGTTCCATTTTGTGTGTATTTTTCATTTTATACAATAGTATTTTTGTATACAAATTTCAAGAATTTTACTTCATTTCTATTTAACGAATTTTCTTTATAACGAAGTTTTTAGGTGTAACGTTAATTTTTCTTTAAGTGTAAGTTTCCCTGTAAGGGAAGGTGAGGCACCTTGGGACGTTTTTCAGTAAATAATTTTTCTAAATTTTACTAACATTTATTCTTATTTTAGAACCAATTATATATAAAATTCCGTTACATAAAGTAAAGTTACATTTCTGTATCAAATAAACCTTACAGCAATCTAATATCTCACATAGGAAAATAGTAAAAACGTAGCAAGAAAAAGCTTTAAAATGTCCCAACCAGTCCCATATAGTGGGGCAGGTTGCGACAACTTGTTTTAATCAAAAATACATATAAAGTTTTATATTTAATGGATAAACAAAGCTTTATTTATAAAGCTTTAGTTGAGCATGAAAAATTATACAACACTTAATAGTTTTGACAAAGCATAAAACACATGTTTTCATTAACAGATCTTGTATTTGATACGAAAAAAAACGATGTACTTCATATTCTTATAAACACGTCTTAGACTTATTTTGTTTTTAGGCGAGCCAAGTTTCAAAAGAATATGTGTTTAATACACAAATGAGCTATCATACTTATCAAGATTAAGAAAAAAAAAAAAAAAAAAAAAAAAAAAAAAACACTTTTGATATCGTTTTCTCAAAATGGATACCTCATACTTGCTTCTGATCTCAACATTTTAAGCCCACGCACTACTAATAGTGCAATGGTTTGTTTTTCTGCGAACTTTACCAATACACACTGTCCCACAGCGGTTTTGCTAGTAAGTTTCTGGATCTAGATTGAGCAAGTTTGTAATATGTAGTAAAATCAGCCTCACATGCACAATTAAATTCATCACTACTGTCTTTACGCAAAACCATTTACTATATTATTTTTCCTTCCAGGGGTAATTTGAACCAATTTTTCTAGTGCAACTGCCTCATCGTCACTGCTTGAAAAAATCCTAACTTGCTGTGCATTGTTTTTCCCTTCTGTTAGCTGTATTTGGTATTTTCAGCATTTTTGGAATATCTCAAGGTGCCTTACAAATGAGAGTATCAACCTGCTCCATCTCGCACATTAAGAAATAAAAAATACTTACACTATTAAGCTTATCGTTGCTTTTTACCATTAAAATAACAATAAATCAACGTTTTTTTTCATCACAATGTGCTCTCACTTGTATTATTTCACATCTTTAATGCAAAATTTGCTCTTCGAAACACACATTAATGTTACTCAACCTCATTCAAAACAAAAATAATGGTATTATTTGTTGCCAGCAAAAACCAGTCATTCCAAAACACATGAGAGAATAGATTGTAGTACCATATATTGGCACTCATATGCGCTAATTTTTAACTGCAAAATAAAACGTGAAAATTGAGGTGGGCCCCAAGGTGGGCCATATCCCAATGTGCCCCACCTTCCCCTATTTTTTTTTTTAAACAGTGACAGACGTTATAACTCTGATTAATACCTTCAAATTATTTCTTTGCATTTTCTTCTTAAAATGATTCTTAACGCTGTCTTCATTTTAAGACTTTACAAATTATTGACTTAAAAACAGAAATAAACCTAAGTTATACAAACTCGATTCCTTCGAGACATGAGAATTATTTTTTTCTTTATTGATATCGGATTTTTTTTCTTACATAAAACTCTCGATTTTCTCATCTAAATATCATTAAGTGGCTTGATATTTATTTTCGAAAAGTTCTAGAGCGAACAGTGCAAAAAGAGATAGATAAAGTGGCGCGTAATTATCAAACTGTTCTTGTTTTGAAAGATATTGAATAAAGGAGGAAGTCTTTTTCGTTTCGGTATTTCCCAAAATAGTCAAAGTTGTAAATGAAGCAGAGAGATTTTAAACATAGATTAAAACGTATGCTTAAAAGTGATAAAAGTGGAAAAACGTCTATTCACTTAAAGAAAAAAAATCCAAATTATTTTATAACGAGACGTTAAAGAATCAATAGCGGAAAGAAAGAAAAAATAAAACAGAATGATGGAGGGTGGGTACGAAAAGTAGAAATTAGAAAAAAATTTCTAGATAAAAAGTTGGCTTCTGAAAAGACCTCATTTTGCATTAACTTTGTGTTTTGTTTATATTTTAATGAAATGCTGCTATATTTTGGAAGTATTTATATTCATACGGCAAAATTTAAGTAAACATTTCTTTGAATCATGATGATTTCATAGCTACAGATGAATTGTTCGAATGCTTACAAAAGTATGAAAATTTTAATGAACAGAGTATTTTTTTTAGAACAAACCTCTAAAGAGTAATATTGCGGATTATTTTTAAATTACTTATCTGAAATAATGAGAAAAATTAGAAAATGTACGCTACGTTACATTTTTTTTTGTCTCCTATTATTATTTTGTCTCCTATTTTTTTTTTAAAAACATTTTTCTAATTAAATTTTTTGCATGTGGCTATTTTGCATAAAAAGAAATTACTGCAAAAATTAAAACACATTCTTCTAATATTTCTATCTTATGTGTGTTTTTCATTATATGCAAGTGTATTTCTTTTATACAAATTTCATGAATTTTAATTGATTTCTATTGAACCTTTTTTTTTTTATAACGAAATGTTTAGGTGTAACTTTGAGACTTCGTTAAGTGGAAGTTTCCCTGTATTTGTACTGTTTTACAGTGACAGACGTTATAACTCCGATTAATATCTTCAAATTATTTCTTTGCATTTTCTTCTTGAAATGATTCTTAACGCTGTCTTCATTTTAAGACTTTGCAAATTATTGACTTAAAGACAGAAATAAACCTAAGTTATACAAACTCGAGTCCCTCGAGACATGAAAATTATTTTTTTCTTTATTGATATCGGATTTTTTTTTCTTACATAAAACTCTCGATTTTCTCATCTAAATATCATTAAGTGGCTTGATATTTATTTTCGAAAAGCTTTAGAGCGAACAGTGCAAAAAGAAATAGATAAAGTGGCGCGTAATTACTCAAACTGTTGTTGTTT
Organism: Maratus speculifer; assembly: GCA_964019185.1. NCBI lineage: Eukaryota > Metazoa > Arthropoda > Arachnida > Araneae > Salticidae > Maratus > Maratus speculifer. Next base: position 240,317,469 of record OZ025294.1, on the reverse strand, counting down.
TGAAAGATATTGAATAAAGGAGAAAATCTTTTTTGTTTCGGTATTTCCCAAGACAGTGAAAGTTGTAAATGAAGCACAAGAGATTTTAAACGTAGATTAAAACGTATGCTTAAAAGTGATAAAAGTGGAAAAACGTCTATTCATAAAAAAAAAAAAATCCAAATTATTGTATAACGAGAGGTTAAAGAATCAATTGCGGAAAGAAAGAAAATATAAAATAGAGAGATAGGGGTGGGGTGGGGAAAAAACTTTAATTTTTTTAAAATAAATGGTAGCTTCTGAAAAGACCTCATTTCGCACCCACTTTTTGTTTTGTTTTTATTTATTTATATATATTTTTAAATGCTGCTATTTTTTAAAAACATTTATATTCATATGGGGAAATTTATGTAAGCATTTGTTTGATTCATGATGATTCATAGCCATTATTAAAAAAATACATAAATTATTTTCTTTGGAAAAATATAGATAGCTCACTAACATTTAGTCTTTTTAATTATCAAAAGCTAAGCTACTAGTGACTACTTGTTTCAAATATTTTGAGAACAATTCGACATGCTTATGGCATATTTTCCAAATACACAATAATTGGATTTTTATTTTTAATTATGCCAAAAAATAAAAGTTAATCTAGGAAAATATAATATAACAATTAATGAGAATAGTTAGTAACTGTTCCGAGTTACATACGATTCCGAAAAAAACATCTTTTATTATTAGAAACCTCAAAAAACAATTTATTTTGAGATTTTACAAAAGCAAAGGTTACTCTCTTACTGCCGCTAATTTTAGGAAATGTTTTCGAGTAATTTTTATAGTGTATTAAACAATTTTATCAAATAAAATAAAAATATATTTTTTCGTATTTTGTCAATTCTTCAATAAAAAATTTCGTGTTCAGAAATATGTTTTACTCACAAACATGATAAATTTACAGTACAAACAATAACATTGAAATAAGCATTATTTTGTGACTCTTGCAAGACTCCTGGTCTTGTGACTTTGTACCGTAAAATGGGGTGAATAGGAACAGCGGGGTGAATAGGAACGAAACTTCCCGGTCATATAAATAAATTCATTAAAAACATATGTGATGATATTTTTAGTTTCCAATTTTTTTATAAGAAGGTAATAACATTAAGAGTTGGGAAATTCAGTTTTGAAATGTTGGCACCATTACTGGGGTATATAAAAAAATTTTCAAGACGATCCTGCAAAACCTCATTTTTTCAAAGTCTTCAAAACTTTGTATGTCACTACAGTATTTTCCGTATTCTAAACCTAAGAGAGGGGATTTTTAATTAATATGATAGATCTGTAAACGATATGCTGTATTAAAGTCTACTTATTTCTAAACTACATAATGAAAAAAATCAAAAACAGCTTGTATCATCAGAGGTTTAAGATTTACGGGGTCAATCGGTACACGTTTTCTCTCATGGTTTATTTTTCTATATAGTAATAGTTTCATGTAATAAATGAAAACATATATATAAATATGTATTGTAACTATATTTTGTTTGTTCTAATTACTTGAAGACTTTAAAGATGCCAAGAAATTGCTTGGTTAAACAAAAAAGCCAACGCCTAATCCAATAGACTTGGAAAACACAATAAAAGAATTTAAAAATAGCAAATTAGGTACAAAACTGCACAAAATGATTCTTTGACATCCACAAAATTACACAAACATCTCAAAATGAAAAACCAACTAAAAAAGAGAGGGATGCAAACAAGCAATAAGGGCTGGGGATGAGGGCGTATTAGTAGATCGTATTAATACATGCAGCGATTGGAGCTACTCAATAGATTCACTTACCCAATGACTGCTAGTAAAGGATAACACAGTACAGAGCTGAATTGGTATTAAACTCCACTTCTGCAATTCGAATACAATTTCTAATTTTTTTAAAAATTTTTCTTGATTTCAAAGTTGTTTTCTAATTTTTTAAAAAGCATATCTTTACTTGTATATGAAATAAAGGGTTAGTTTCACAGTAACTACGTGTTCCTATTCCTCCCTTATCATTATTTTCTGTTTTTGTTAACTCTACTAAAGTTTGAATTGGGATAAATAAAGATTATAACATTTGTTCCGATTCACCCCTATCTGCGGGGTGAATCGGAGCACCATTAAAAAAATAAATAATGTATATAGAAACAGTAAAAATGTTTCATTTTTGCTTAAAAAATAAAGACCGAAGTTTCTAGTAGAAAAATAAAAAAATCAAAAAAATCAGTTGTTGCTTTTTTTAACGTTAAAGTTGAAAAGTGTTCCGATTCACCCCATTTTACGGTAACTCTTGTATAAATTGTGTTACGCAGCAGTAAATATTTAAATCAGAATAAATAACATCCAAAAATCCAGTTACCAGTGTAGGAAAACACTATGATAAATGTACCATTCAACCACTAAAACTGGATCTGCATGTGGTTTCTATGACTTGGCAGACTAGTTGCATTTTAATATACTATTCGATTTTTAATTAATCCTGGAATTTGAGCGCCAATTAGAGGAGATGGGAAGTCTGTGCAGTCGGTTCTCGATCTATTTATTTGTGTAATTTCTATTACACATCTTTTAATTTTTGTATAAAGATTTTAATCAAACAATGGATCGAATCAAACAATAGATTTAAATTCCATATAAGGACATTAAAAAAATGGCTAATTCGAAAAGGGTGGAATTGTGTGAAAAGCATTCTAAAAACGTTCTAAATTACCATTTTAATGCAATCGCAGGAAATACTAAACTATTACAAAAAAATAATGGTCGCAGATCAATCGTAACAGCCATTGCTCCAACACAGGCTATATTTTATATTGGTGTCACTGCTACCTGGGTGTTGCAGAATCAACGTTCTAAATTGTGCTTTTTGTGATACTGAAGTGACTAACACTTGAAACTTGACATGGTAATTTCTTTTAAGATGTACAACCTATATAATAACAGTTGAAAAAAAAAAGTGAAAAAAGCAACTATAAGACGTTCTAAATTACGATTTCTAGGCAATTGTAAAAAAAAAAAAAAAAAAAAAAAAAAAAAAAAAATAGAAACTTTAAAATTGACGTGGTAAATATTGGTAGATAGTTATAAGATGCGCATGCTATATATCTATAAAAAATCATCTATAGATAAAATTCCAAATTTAAAAGGGTAAAATAAGTAAAAATCATTCTAAAAAAGTTTTAAATTATGATATTTATGAAATCTTTGAACATACTAGACTGATTTCAAAACTATGAAAATTTATGATAAAAGTCACTGCTCTAAGGTCACTGCTATAGACTATATTTTATGTCAATGATGTTGGGGAGTTCTCCAGAGGGTTACAAGAACAAGAAATGTACCGATTTGCGCTTTGCGATCCTGAAAGGGGTTAGAAATTTTAAATTCGGCATGGTAGTTGTAATATATAATTTCCTCTAAGAACGGTCCAAAAAAAGTTCGAACTTTGAAATATGCGAAAATTCGCTAAAAACGTTAATTGCGATTTGAGTACGATTGCTACAGATAGAACATTGGAATTATCTCTAAGACGTTCACTTCGGCAATTATTTCGGAATTTAAAAGGGTGAAATGAAAGGGGGAACGAAAAACGTTCTAAAAAATTTCTAGATTACGGCTTCTATGGAATCTCAAGAACTATAAGACCGATTTCAAAAGCAATGACAACAAACTGATGGTGACAATTTCTGCTTCAATGCGGGGCACCGCTACCTAAAGAGGGGTGCAACGAGCGCAAAAACATTCTTAAATTGCAATTTTTATGATACTGAAAGAACTAGAAACTTGAAATTTAGTATGATACTGGCTTATAAGATGTAAATACTCTAAGAACTATTTCTTAAAAAAAAAAAAAAAAAAAAAAAAAAAAAAAAAAAAAATTAAAACTGCGAATGACCGAAGAGCTTTTTAATTTTTTTCTAAATTTCGATTTTTCTTTTTCTTTCTTCTTTTTATTGCTTAAAGTAGAAACTTGAAATAAAGTATGATAGTTACTTATATGATGTAAAAGCTTTCTAAGAACAGTTGAAAAAAAATCGAAATTTAAAAGAATGAAATAAGCGAAAAACGTTCTAAAAATATTTTAACACGATTTCTATTGAATTGTTAAAAATAGAAACCTAAAATTTGGCATGATAGATATTTGCAAAACATAAATTCTCTCTAACGACTGTTTTTAAAACATTAGGAATTTAAAAGGATAAAATCAATAAAAAGCCTTTTCAAAAACTTTCTAAATTACAATTTCTATGGAATATCAGGAAATACCATATTTTCAAAATTTATGTTGTAATTTTACCACCACCAAATGGGTGGTCGATCATAGACTAAAAAGACTAAGACTAAAATCTTGGCATGCCGGATGAAGGTTGCACAGACTTCTCATATAAGAATTAAAGATTTACACTTATGGCACTTAATGACCAAACTCTTTCAATTTTGCACATTTTGTCGAATATTTAAAAATATACTTGTCAGATTCTTCTGAAAATTCGGGATTAAAATGAACAAGTGTGACTTCATGTTGACAATTAGGGTAGGCAACAAAAGTTCAAAGAAAAATAGCAATATTTGGGCCCCCGATTTAATAAGCAGGTTATTAGCCGTGCTTATTAAATTGATATTTATAAATTTGAGGTAAAACATATTTTTTATAAAGCTGAAGTTCCGGAAGAATTCCACGAGTAATTTTTTAAATATTCGACAAAATCTCTAAATTTGGAAGCGTCCGGTGATTAATGGCTATATATTGTGCTTTTAATAACTAAATAAGTGCTAAGATCGGCTTCTAAAATCAAATAAAAACTGAAATTAGCGTAAAAGCTTCAAAATATATTTTAAATCATCATTTATTTAGAATGAGTGTTCTTCTCAATTATCTAAATCTCTTTTTCGTCTAATGAAATAATGAATTTATGAATAAATAATGAATAAATAACGAATAATAATGAAGTTTAATCAAACTGTCACTTAATTTCTAATTTTTTAATTATTCCTAACTGCATTTTTTTTTTTAACGAAAATAGGCTCATAAATATCACTTGAATTATTCAACTATTACGGGAGCAAACCCGAAAGTTTTACCAGTGTTTTATAATTCATCAAAAATAGAAAAAGGAATCAATGCAATTTTTTTTTAGCTTAAAATAAATAAATAAAATTAAACTAAGTACTTTTTGGCAAAATTTTAACTGCATATCAGCACGATTTTTAAGTTATTAAAAGTTTCTTTCTCTGTCATTTTTATTTTGCAAAACATATTTCTCTAATCAACTTTATGAAGTAATATTTTAAAATATGAAAGTAATTTCTCTTATGTTGTATTATTTTTGAACACATCTTGTAGTCCGTCTCAAAAATTTAAGCACTCTATAAAATTGGTTTTAAAAATTTGAAGAAGGAATTATCTGAAGCCAATTTATAGTAAATACTTGACATTTAATCAAAACAAAATAAAATAAGGAATTTTCGGTAATAAATAAAATATTTAATTTACTTCTTTTCTTGAAGAAATGCCGTTATAAAATCCTAAGCACTTTATGCAGTTTTTTTTTTTGAAATGTTGGATTGCATTGCTGTAATGACATTGTTATCCAGTTTTATAAAAGTACAAAAGTGGAGAAATCATTTCCACTTGTCTGAAAACGTGTAAGCATAAAAATTTTTCAAAAGGTGAGATATTAAAGAATTTGACTGCATCGTACAACAATAACATCAATAAATTGCTGGCAAACAGTGTCTCAAAGTGTACCACAAACAAATGAGAATGAACTGGGCTAACAGGGGATAGTGGCTGTTTTATTCAACCATGAGAAAAAATGGAACTTAGATTGCCCTGATAAATAAAATACGTATGGGTATAATCTACAAAAGAAACAAGTGTCTGTTCTTAGCACGCAGTAAGGCGAATAATCTGTTTGAAAGGAATTCGGCTCCAAAGGCTGACTTCTGATGCTTTTCTAAAAAGGAAGACCAAATTCTCAAAATTACCAAGAGATGCTGAATTGGCATTTACTTCCATTCACTGAAATTTTGGTGGATTCTGAATAAATCTTTCAATAAGATAATGCCTCGATTCACATATCACATCCTGTAAAACTGTAGCTATCACAGAAAAATGTTAAAATTCTTGATTAGCCAGCCTTAAATTCAGATATAAACCCAATTGAAAATGCCGGAAATTTAAAATTTTTTGAGACAGTTTCATTTGTACATGTTTTAAGAATTATTTAATTCATTCTTTTCTATTTTTCATATTATTTATTTAAAGGAAGTGCCGAAAATCATAAATGAAAAAAAATGTTATTTATTCAAACCTTTTATTATTCCTTAAAAATTGCCATTTTATGCTTGTGCTTAACTTTTTGGGACGTACCTTATATATCTATTTTTTAAATCTTATTTTTTAATTTTTAACTGTGACTATCTTGGAAAATACTGAAATGAAGTAGATTTTTTCCAAAAGCTGTTTAGTATGTTAAAAAAGGTTAATAGTTTGATAGTTATATATTACTTTAGCATTTTATTTTAGCCGTATTAACTTTTAAAAACTGCAGAAAAAAATATTAAGCCGTTTAATAATATTTAAATGAGAAATATCTCGCTTTTCACAAAAAAAAGTACCCGTAAAATAATTGTTATAAAAAAAGAACGAAATAGCTCTCAAATCTCAAGAGAATCGAACTTGCATAACTTAGGATTATTTTTGCTTCAAAGACAATAATTTTATAGAAAATTCGAGAACAAAAAAGGCACAGTTTTAAGGCTATGATTTCATCTAGAAATTGTAAAAAATAGAATTCGACGTTACAGATATTGTATGTAGGGGCATAATGTACTGGCAATGTATTTCAAGGGCTCAAATGATCCTACTGGAATCTAGAGCTGATCAGTACAATTGTTTTGCTACATATGCAAAACAGATAACGGAACTTTCACGATTTTCCTCCAAATTTCATTAACAGGAGAAGTTGTATCGCTCACGATGAGTGTTTCCTGGCGGAAATAAACCCTTGCCTTTTTAAGATTGGCAATTCTAAACATGCTGTTGAAAGTATTCGTGCCCGGCATAAAGAAGTTCCTAACACCATCTGAACATGCATAATGCATTACTGTTATTCGGATAATTGTTTGTAATTAACGTGTGATTAGTTTCGAACGCGAGCTTTTTCAATTTCTTTAATGGCAATGTAAACGTTTTGTAGATTATTCGATTTTGATGAAGGTTTCCGTTACCTTTAGTGATCTGTTCTTGTTTCCTTGTTGTAGTGGATGTAAAACTAAACGAGAAATTTTATAAATGGATGCTTTTGCTCATGTCTTGTTTTTTTATTTTCGAAAAAAAAATGAAATGATGAAGTGTTACATATATATTGCTCGCAAAATGTTGGAATATTTATAATATCTGTATTAGATGAAAAATTTAAAGTATTTAGCAGCCTCGAATAATTTTCATTTTCGTTTTATGTTTATTAAATACTTATAATTCAATTCCCGTCTTTAAAATGTTTACAATGCTATTGTGAATGCTTTGCATTGATTCGATTTTTATGAAATTGTCTAGTACCCTTTTCTGATATGTTCTTACTTCGTGGTTTATTTAATGTCTTGTTGATTCGGTAATTTTTATTAATGAGTGTTTATGTGCTTTTGTTGCTGTTTACGCAAAAAAAGCAAATAAATGATATACTTATATTGATCAATATATTTGGGAACGTTTCTAATGCCAGTAAAGGTAAGAAATTAAAAAATAATTAATATGAAACATGTTTTTCAAAGACTTAGAAACTTCAATTATTATTGGAAAATAATTTCTTTTCTTAATACTATGTTGCAGTTCAATACAAATATAAATAGTATGTGGTAATAATTTTAATTTAACTCTAGTTAAGATTATCAAAAATAATTGTATATCTACGCCTCAAAAAGTTTTTTTAACCTTTTTTTCTTTGCCACCCCTAAATTAAAATTTCCTATTTAGTTTCTACCTATTTCCCCCTTCCCTCTCTTTTTTTCTGTTTACAGAATTGATTATTTTACTTGTTATTACTTTTTAAAAAACTGTACTTTATTTACAGATTTCATTGTTTCGATAAATACCAAAATGAAAAAAATTCGCTCTTCTTTTATATATTTCTAAAACATATAAAATATTATCTTGTATATATTTCTAAAACATTCTTTCTAAATTTCTTTTTCTTTTCTTCTCTCCTCTTATCTAATTTGTTTGCTCACTTTTTGTTTCCGAAATCTACAGAAACAAATATAAGATATTTAATTATATTTAGATTTAAAAAATCGTGAGTTTTCTTAAAGCCTTCTTCTTAAATGAAGAATAAAATTGTTCTTTCGCCGTGTTAGAATGGAATTTGTGTGACTTAAGATCACTCTTGTTTCTAAGTCAATAATTGGTAAAGCATTCTAAACGCAGACAGTGTTAAAAGCCGTTTCAAGAAGAATAGGAAAATATTTGTTTGTGTTAGGGATACTTCAATTCCACAAATAGGTACGGAAAAATTAAAAACTGTTTAATCCAAAGCTTTTCCCAAGTATGCAAACTATAAGGATGCCCAAATGAAAAGAAGACTACAATTATATGTGATTAAATTTTAATAACAATATTATAAGTGCAGTGCCTGTGGAACAGTTGAATTACATATAGTTAGCATGGACACTTTAACACTTATCCCAGCGCCAAGGAAGGGAGTGGATAGTTTCAGTGTAGAGACGCGTAGGTTGCTGAAAGATTTAGTTTTCCACAGTGTCTCTCACATTCTGGTCACAGATGAATCTCTCACCTTTAAGAGATTTTTTAGAGGTATTGAAATATGCGAGTCACATGGAGAGAGATCAGAGCTGTAAGGAGGATAAGACAGGACCTCCGACTGAATACTGCCCTTTGTGGTGATTTGGAGAAATCAATCGTGCAACCAACTGCGGAACTTCTCCTGAAATGACGATATTGCTGCGAAGCCGCCAAGAGCACATATGTAACAGAGAATACCACAAAGCCATCTATCCGCAAACAAATTAACACATCGCGATTTAATACTTATACAACGAACTACAGCTAAAGTTTCCTTTTCATTTGGTCATATTTTATCGATATCAGGTTGATTATAATTGCATTTGGAAATTCATTAATATGGAAAATATTAACTCTCTTAATGAATATTTCATTTTTGAAATACATGACGCTTCACGTTTCGTGATTCTAATCAAGAGATATGTTTTTACCACTGTACCAAACTATATATATAAGGTTAGCCATTATGTATTTACCAATAAACATTAGCTTATAGTTTATAATTCATATACATAATATTTCTTTGAAATAAATATTTAATTAACAAGTTATTATAACAAATATGACCACGGATCTCTTATTTAAGGACTTTATGTTATAATATTTTACTAGAGAAAAACATACTTAGAAAGCATTTTAATAAATAAAAAACACTATGAAATCTCAATACATGGAAAATATTAAACATATTTTAAAAGTAGAACATTCCAAACAACAAATGAGATAAAAACATTTCAATCTCGGACAAATGTACCGAAAAAAGTTTTTAATAATTAATTGGAGCAGAAATGGAGCATATCCTTCTATAGTAAAAAAAAACTAGCCTTAAAAGGAATGACTCCTGGAATGATGCTGATGTGGAAGATTTCCGGAACTAACGAATCCGGGTTGTCCACTCCTTCAATGAGTCGAATAGACCAATCAGGAAATGGCTCCGTCTATGCATCGCCATATGGGTTACCATAAAGAGAGGAAAGGTTACCATCGCCAACAATCGCCAAGTTTGTCGCCAACTTGGCGATATATCGCCAAATTTGGCGACCAAAATTAGTTGTCAAAAGTGACGCCAACTTGGCGATAACTGTAATATTTCGCCAAATTTTTAATTTCTTTACAACACCAGTCGTTTGATACATCATTTGAGAGGTTTGCAACTGCTTATTCATATAATGGATATCTTGTGTGTTATCCCCCATTCTGCCCCCCAGGGAGGACACATTTTTATTTTCTTTACAACACCAGTCGTGTTACACAAGATTTGAAAGGTCTGCAACTGCTTATTCATATTATGGATGTCTTGTGTGTCACCCCCACACTCTACTCTTCCCAGGGGGGGGGGGCGGTCACATTTTTAATTTCTTTACAACACCAGTTGAGTGACACATCATTTGAAAGATCTGCAACTGTTATGGATGTGTTGTGTGTCATCCCCCACTCTGCCAGCCAGGGGGGCACATTTTTAATTTCTTTACAACACCAATTGTGTGACACATCATTTGAGAGGTCTGCAACTGCTTATTCATATTGTGGATACCTTGTGTGTAACCCCCCCTCTGCTCTCAGAGGGGGCGCATTTTGTAATATCTTTACAACACCAATTGTGTGACACATCATTTGAAAGGTCTGCAACTGCTTATTCATACCATGGGTTATTGGCGAGCGCAGCAAGCAGGGGTAGACAATAATTTGGAATCGCGAAGCGATTACGCGGGGGGTTGGCGAGCATAGCGAGCAGGGGAGCGGGGCCCCCCTAGTCATATGAAAAAAAAAATGACACGTGAATTTTTATAATCTGCAGTCAACAAAAACATCCCCGTATCACACGCAAAAAAAGACTGTTAAATATAATAGGCAGACTATATATATATATATATACGTGGTTGATCTAATTGTTATAACAGAAATTACAAAAGTGTAGACTAGACCCTAGCACGATGCAGATTTCAGATACATACATACATAAAATAACACGAAATTATTTGTTAGGAAAAAAATAGCGTTAGAACAATCTCATTTTTCATCGACAGTTAAAGCTATAATGCTGCCATCCCAAAGCCGTTGCCTACCTTTAATTAGCCCTTTATCTACCGAATTATGAATTCATGTAAATTTTACATTCTAAAGCATTTTACGCAAATTATTTTAACTAAATTAAAAGATTTATATAATCATTCAATAAATTTTTGAAGGATTTTAGAAGGTGTGAAGGATTTAGAAGGATTTGTTAAAACTGAATTTACAGGGATTTTATTCAATATTTGTAACCCCACTCAAATATTTTATTTTAAATTGTTTTCTTAGTATATTGTAGAATTATAAAATGTACGAATATGATGTTCTTAGAATATAAATATAGAAATATTTCCGAATCGGTAAGATTCCCCCATCCCCCTATTTCAGCGCCAAAAAAGCTGAAAAGATACAAAGGCAAAAGAAATCAATGTTTTAATAATATTTTTGCTTTCTGTAACCAATAATGCTTTTGGAACAAGATAAAATAATGTATCTGTAACTCATTCTAAACAATATTACAATTAATTGACGGAAGAATTTTATAAGAAGTAATTTTAATGGTACTTATAAGTACCCTCGATAGATAAAGGGTTAAGTTAGCATGCTAAAAGAATCAAAGAAAAAATGCTTTTCAGCGGCCGTGCTTAGTTTCTTGCCGTAGCTGATAAGCTGTTTTCACTAAAGCAAACTATCTATTCTTTTTGAGGGATTGAATTTTTATTTTTGTTGCAATTTTTGATTAATATAGTATACATTATTTCTACATTATGATCATCATTTGTATAATTAAAATCTAACATTAATTTTACGATAAATATTATAAAAATTATTACATATAATCATCTGATTTACATGTAAAATACTATTAGAGAGAGAAATAAGCATTTGAAATATGCGACTCCTTGTGCAGTTATTCAATTTTATCCCAATCTTTATCCCAATTTTATCCCAATTTTTGTAATGTAAGTCCGTAACTAGTTTTTAACCCATTTTCTTTTAGTGCAACAGATTGCTGGTGAACTACAGTTGTTAATCTTGAGTGTTTAAGTCCAATAACTATTACTCATTTTTTTTAAGCCAACATACTATAGAGAAACGGGAAAACTGAAAAAAAATTTCATTCCTTTCCTCTTTCCATACATAAGAAGTAACTTTTAAAATGGATGTATTCTTCAGCTTGTCGGAATCATAAGTGGCTCGAAGATTCTTCGTAGCATATAAAATATGAGTAGAATATTGAATTATACTCTTTGTAGATATAAACCTTCTTACTGTAACTCATTTTAAAAAGTCAGTATTTCCTTAAAATATATTTCTATTCTTTTACAGAGCCCGACATCATTTTTTGAAATATTTAATCTTATGAGCTTCATGATTTCGTATCTAACTCAGAAGGATTATTAAAACTTCGCTTACGTTTAACCTGACAATTTTGCTTTGAAATACCATCAGCTAAAACAAATATAACGATTCTTGTTTTATGATTTCAGCAAGATTCTGTCCAGCTGAATGTTTTATAAATAGAAAAAGAAGTTTGTAGTTCTAATAAAAATATGAAAAGAAATGATGTGGACATTGTAACATATATTTAAAAGAATATATATAATCCTTAGTTTTTTGTTGTTGCTTTGCTAAACTGTCACGCGCATGCCATGAATGATATGCTCCGCCATTAGCGCTGAGAAATCAGCTGATTAATCCAAATCTTTTCCAAATTATGCAAATTGGATAGCAGATTGCTTATTATTTCATTTGAAATTTCATTAGAAAAGAAACTAATATGTCTCTTGATGAATGTTTCATGGTGGAAATACAGTTTTGCCTCCTTTACGTTCCGAGAATTTAAATATGCTGCGAAAAGAATTCGTGTTCAGCATAAATAAGCTCTTATAACGTCTTTTGAATAGGTGTAATATTTTATCCTTATTGTATTAATTGTTTCCCATTGAGTGATTGCTTTCAAAATTTCGTGTTGCTTTAATAGTAACTGAAACATTTCGTAAAAGATCGGTATCAAAGACTTTTTAATTAAGCTATCACATTTAATTCAATACTGATAAAATTCAACAAAGTTTCATAATTACGCACCACTATATCTTTTTTTTCCTTTCATTCCAAAAAAATTTGGAAAGAAATATCAAATGATTGATAATTGCTTAATGACATTTATAGGAGAATCGAGAGATTGTGTAAAAAAAAAGTCGGTATCAATAAAGAACAAAATTGGGAAAATCTCATCTTGGAAGAATAGTTTCTACAACATAAAATTATTTTCGTTTTTTAAGTTTAAAAAGTTTGTAGAATTAAAAAAAAATGTTATTTAAAATATTTTCTAAATACAATAATAAGTTTAGAATACAATAATAATAAAAAAAAGTCCCTGTCGGCATGGCCTATAGGCGAAGGTAGATTTCGGAGAGTTTTCATCTCAACAACAAAAAATAAAAAATGATTAGAGATAAACCCAGTTTAACTACCTTATTTGGTCGCTTTTGAAAAATTTTTATTTTCATTTTTCTGTAAGAACTGGTTTTATCAAAATCATCTTAAATGAAATTCGGCTCAAATGCCCATTTCGGCAACATATTTTGAATTATATTCTGACTTTACAAATAAATCGATCAATATGCTCATTATATAGTTCCTAAATAACAAAAAACTGTTTATTGAATTCGTACGAGAGCAAAATTGAATTTAAAAATGAGTCATAAAATAACCAATTTGTTATTTGAATCATCCAAAATTCTTTAATCAAGATCGCTTTGGGAAATTTTGTGTGAAGTGCCCAACTTGACAGCTTTTTCAAAATATATATTCAGCCTTGATCGAAAACCTGACCAATACGGCACATTACACAGTTCCTAAATAACAAATAACTGTCAATTGAATGCGTTTGAGAGCAAAATTGAATTTAAAAATGAGTTAAATTAACCAATTTGTTATTTGAATACATCTTCAATTCTTTAATCATGATCGCTTTGGGAAAATTTTTTGCGAAGTGCCCACTTTGACAGCTTTAAAAAATATATATATTCAGCCCTTATTAAAAAATCCGACGAATACGCACATTATATAGTTCCTAAATAACCAAAAACTGTGAATTGAATGCGTTTCAGAGCAAAATCGGATTTAAAAAGGAGTCATAAAATAACCAATTTGTTATCTGAATACATCCACAATTCTTTAATCATGATCTCTTTGAGAAATTTTGTGCGAAGTGCCCATTTTGGCAGACTTTTTAAAAATATATACTGCCTTTATCAAAAAACTGGCCAACACGTCACGTTATATAGTTCCTAAATAAGAGGACCTATAAATCGGATGGGTTTGAGAACAAAAAAGGATTTAAAAATGACTCAGAAAAAACGCAATTTGTTATACTTCTTCAATTTTTCAATGATGATGACTTCGGGAAAGTCTGTTCAAAATACCCTTTTTGGCAGCCTTTTTAAAAATATATTCTGCCTTTATCAAAAAACTGGCCAATACGTCACATTATATAGCTCCTAAATAAGAGGATCTGCCATTTGGATGCGTTTAAAATCAAAAATGAATTTAAAAATGAGTCAGAATATAAGCAGTTAGGATTTGAGGTTTTTTCTTCAACTCCTATTTTTGTTTAATTTATTTTTGCTATAAGAATTGGTCCTATGAAAAGCTTGTTAGTATAAAAGTTGTAGATATTATTGAGAAGATGTAAAATAAATTTATAATTAGGTTTGATTGCTTAAGAATTGAGTAAGTTATGGATTTTTTTCTTCTCCCACCCCCCCTTTTTTTCTCGTTTTTAATTTTTTTCATTGGTAAAAGTTGGTTCGATCAAAAACTTTAGTTGGATTTGATATCTTGAGAATTAACGAGGTTATGAATTTTTTTCTCCCCAAAACCCTGTTTTTTTCGCCCCTTGAGCCCATTTTTAACTTAGTCAAAAATCTGTCATGCATAAACTTTTGGCCAATTTCTTTGAAGTAATATAAACTTTAAACTGATTCGATATCTATTTTAACTAAGAAGTTAACGCGTTTTTTTGGTTTTCACAAAACCCCTCCCTATTTCCACCCCCTTGGTCCGATTTTGCCCATTAACGAACTTGACCGAGATTTTATGCCTCTTGATTTTATGTAATAAGTTTGAAGAAGATCTGAGCATAATTATGAAAGTTAGCGTGTCTAGAAGAAAGTGATATACACAAATAGATAGAAAGATAGACAAAGATTTTTACTGATGGTACTTTTGCATGGGGTCTAGAGGTCGTGATCGGCGTAGATCTGCAAAAATTTTTCAGAAATTCCAACATGAGAGAGAATGCAATATGTAGTATTTCATACGAAATCTACCTAAAAAGAATTTCGAAACATCAATCAATTTGATAGCGACTTTAGCGAGTAAGTATTTTTCAACTCTGCAAATTAGCGCCGAGAAATCAGCTGATTAATCCGAGTCTTTTCCAAATTATGGAAATTGGATAGCAGATTGCTTATTATTTCAGTTGAAATTTCATTAGAAGAGAAACTGCTATGTCTCTCGATGGATGCTTGATATAAATACAGTTTCACATCCTTTACGTTCCGAGAATTTAAATATGCTGCGAAATGAATTCGTATGTCTTCTGAATAGGCGTAATATTTTGTCCTTCTTGGATTAAACGTTTCCCATTGAGTGATTAGTTTCGAATTTCCCTGTTGCTTTAATGGTAACAGAAATATTTCACAGACGATTCCTTTCAAAGACTTTTTAATTATGATGCAACATTTAATTCAGTACTGATAACATTGCTATAACTCAACTTAAATAGAAGTAATTCTGAACAGAATCATACAGCATGCATATCGATGTGTTTTTCCTTTCTTTCTGTCTAAGTTTCTTTCAATAAATCTCTTTTTATTTTTCAAAATTGATTTCTTTACTCGTCATGAAAAAATATTCAGTTTTTCGTACCCTTTATCACTTCCAAGCACATGTTTTAATCTATTCTTAAAATCTCTATGCTTCATTTACAACTTCGATTGTTCTAAAAAGGACTGAAAAGAATTTATTCTTTACAGATTGTCTTTAAGATGAAAAAAAAAAAATAATAATTACGCATCACTTTATCTATATTCTCTCCAGAAAATTTGTAAACAAATATCAAATGATTGATAATTATTTAATGATATTTATATGAAAATCGAGAGCTTTGCGTAAAAAAAAAAAATTGATATCAATAAAGAGCAAAATTGAGAAATATTCTACAACATAGAATTATTTTCATTTTTAAGTGCGTTCGAAATTATTAAATACATAGCACCTATAGTCGCCGTTCAGTCTGTTCGTCTGTCCGCATATAACAGAGCAAAAACTACCCAACCGAATCATTTGAAATTTAAAATATATAATTGCTACATGATTTTGTCGAATCATTTCAGATTTTATAAAAATCGGATGCATAGTTTAATTACAGGGACAATCAAAAGTATTCCGTTACATTCCGTCCAATGGGAAAAAACAATTTTAAGTGCATTTTAATGATATTACACTTTTTTGAACATAATAAAATGATACACATCTATAAAGTATATAAAAAATATACATTCTTGTACAGTTCGTGCAGCACGGAATATTTTTATGAATTTACAGGGCTACACAAATTATCCGATTACATAATGGTACAGGGGGAAACATTGTTTGGAGCACGTTTTGATAATATTGAAAAAAATCACATTTTATGAAATTGATGTATGTTGCTGAGGTTTACGATAAACTACTTATTGTATAATATAAAGCAGACTGTATTTGCAGGAACAAAAGAGTTCGGATACTCTATTGAATTCAAAGTACTGTATACCTTTACAACAAGATCTGAATATTTCAAAAACTACCTTATAGTACGAACGCACCAGATTTGTGACGTTTGACGTGCAATTTCCAGATTGTTAAGTTTAAAAAAATTATAAAATTAAAGAATAATTAGCCATTTCAAAAATTTCTAAGTACAAGAATCATTGTAGAAACAAATAATAATAATAAAGTAATTTGCAAACATCAATCAATTTTATAGCGACTTGTATTTCAACTCCGTAAATTAGTGCTGAAAAACCAGCTGATTAATCCAAATCTTTTCCAAACTATGCAGATTGGATAGCAGATTGCTTATTATTTCATTTGAAATTTTATTAGAAGGGAAACTATTATGTCTCTTGATGAATGTTTCATGGTGGAAATACAGTTTCGCCTCCTTTACGCTCTGAGAATTTAAATTTGCTGCGAAAAGATTTCGTGTTCGGCATAAATAAACTCCTATAACGTCTTTTGAATAGGTGTAGTATTTTATCCTTATTGGATTAATTGTTTCCCATTGAGTGATTACTTTCGAAATTTCGTGATACTCTAATAGTAACTAGAACATTTCGTAAAAGATCGGTATCGAAGATTTTTTAATTATGCTGTCACATTTAATTCGGTACTGATGACATTCAACAAAATTTCATAATTACGAATCACTATATCTTTTTTTCCATTCATTTCAGAAAAATCTGGAAATAAATATCCAAATAATTGATAATTGCTTAATGATATTTATATGAAAATCGAGAACTTGTGTAAAAAAAATGTCGATATCAATAAAGAACAAAATTGGGAGAATCTTATCTTGGAAGAATCGAGTTTCTACAACATAAAATTATTTTCGTTTTTAAGTTTAAAAAGTTTATAGAATTAAAAAAAATTTCATTAAAATTTTTTTCTAAAGACAAGAATCATTATAGAATACAATAATAATAAAAAAGGAATTTGAAAACATCAATCAATTTTATAGCGACTTTATAGTAAGTATTTCAACTCCTCAAATTAACGCTGAGAAATCATCTGATTAATCCAAGTCTTTTCCAAATTATGTAAATTGGATAGCAGATTGCTTATTATTTCATTTGAAACTTCATTAGAAGAGAAACTACTATGTCTCTTGATGAATGTTTCATGGCGGAAATACAGTTTCGCCTCCTTTACATTCCGAGAATTTAAATATGCTGCGAAAAAATTCGTGTTCGGCATAAATAAACTCCTATAACGTCTTTTGAATAAGTGCAGTATTTTATCCTTATTGGATTAATCGTTTCCCATTGAGTGATTAGTTTCGAATTTTCCTGATGCTTTAATGGTAACAGAAATATTTCGCAGACGATTCCTATCAAAGGCTTTAATTATGATGTCACATTTAATTCAGTACTGATAACATAGCTATAACTCAACATTAATAGAAGTAATTCTGCAGAATCGTATAGCATGCTTATCGATGTGTTTTTCCTTTATTTCTGTCTAAGTTTTTTTCTATAAATCTCTGTTTTTATTTTTATTATTTTATTTTTCAAAATCGATTTCTTTACTTGTCATGAAAAAATATTCAGCTTTTCGTACCCTTTATCACTTCCAAGCACATGTTTTAATCTATTCTTAAAATCTCTATGCTTCATTTACAACTGCGATTCTTCTAAAAAGTACTGAAATGAAAACTATTTTATTCTTTAATGAATGTCTTTAAGATGAAAAAATATATATATATTATATATATCATCATCATCATCAACCGTTTTCGATCCACTGCTGGATGTAGGTCTCCCCCAGATTTTTCCAATGTTTTCTGTCTAGTGCTTTCGTCATCCAATTTACACCAGCCACTTTTCTAATTTCGTCACTCCATCTTACTTGTGGCCGTCTTCTTGGTCGTTTTACATCTCTGGGATACCACTTTAGTATATTTGTGTTCCATCTATTGTCTTGTCTTCTTGCAATGTGCCCAGCCCATTTCCATTTTAGCTGCTTGATTCTTTCAAGGATGTCAAAAACTTTTGTTTGGTTTCTTATCCAGGTTATCCTCTTTCTGTCTCTTCTAGTTATGCCTAGCATGCATCTTTCCATGCTTCTCTGTGTTGTTTGTAATCTTTGTATCATCCGTTTTGTTAGTGTCCATGTTTCTGCTCCGTAGGTTAATGTAGGTAAAATACATTCATTAAAAACTTTTCTTTTCAAACAAAGAGGCATATTACTCTTCAGAATAATACTGTTCTTCCCGAAAGCACTCCACCCATTTCTTATTCTTCTATTGATTTCATTCAAGATACTATTATCCGATGATATTTCCTGTCCTAGGTACACATAACTTTGCACTTCTTTAATCTCAGTGTTCTTGTAGACAATTTTCTTTTTTGATGTAAATGAATTAAACATCACCTTAGTCTTTTCTAAATTTATTTTTAATCCCACATTGATGCTAGCTTCTGCAAGATCTTTTAGCATAATTTCCAATTCTTCAGGACTGTTACTGAAAATTACAATGTCGTCAGCGAACCGGAGATGACTTAAAAATTCTCCATTTATTCTAATCCCTTTGTTTTCCCAATCCAGCTTCTTGAAGATATTTTCTAAGACAGCATTAAAAAGCTTGGGTGAAATGGTGTCTCCTTGTCTTACTCCTCTTCCGAGCTTGATCTTCACTTTTCCTTTATCTAAACGGATGGTTGCTGTTGCTTTCTTGTAAATCTTTTTTATGATATTGATGTAAGGTTTGTCTATACCAATGTCCTCCAGAGAATCTACTACTGCTGATGTGTAGACGGAATCAAAAGCTTTTTCATAATCAATAAAGGCAAGGCAGAGAGGTAAATTATATTCTTTATGCTTTTCTATGAGTTCCCTTAATATGATCCATTGTGCTGAATCCACTTCGGAATCCTGCTTGTTCTCTAGGTTGAGCCGAGTCCAGAGCTGATTCAAGTCTTGTCGTTAAAACTTTGGTGAAAATTTTATAAATCACGGACAGTAAGCTGATCGGACGGTAATTTTTAATGTTTTCCTTCTCTCCTTTCTTGTAAAGTAGTACCATCACAGCATTATTCCAATCTTCTGGTACATCTGACCTTTTGAGACATTTGGAAAACAGTAAGGATAGCCTTTTTGCAAATTCTTCTCCTGCTTCTTTGATAAGGTCAATTGTAATTCCATCTTCTCCAGGGCATTTACCTTTTTTCATAAATCTAATAGCTTGTAAAACTTCGTCTGTCATCACTGGGATTATCTCTTCAGTTTCTGTTAAGATTTCTCGTTGATCGTGTTCGTTGATTTTCCTCTGATCTTCACATTTATATAGATCATTATAGAACTTTTCAACAATGTGTACTATTTCGTTGCTGATTTTGGTGATTGTTCCATCTGCTCTCTTCAGCGCAAAAATACCTTTTCTTCCAACACATAACTTGTGCTTAGCTGATTTTAAACTTTTGTTATCTTCCAGAACTTTTTTAACAAGGTAACAGTTAAATTTTCTGATATCTTCTGTAACGCATTTTCTTACTGTTTTACATAATTCAGCATATTCAACTCTTGATTTAGGATCACTTTTCTTCATTTTAAATTCTCTGCGTTTTTTCATCAATCTTCTTGTTTCTTCTGTTATTTTCTTTGTCTGTTTTACTTGTGCATCACCGGCTATCTTCTTAGCAATTTCTTGTAGAGTATTGGTTAGCTTCCTGTTCACTATTGTAACATCTTGCTCTTCTTCTAAAGTTGATTGAAGTACTTGGAAACGGTTTTAAAGTTCCAAATGAAATTCTTCTTTATGTTTCTGGAGGTTTATAATATCGATTGATTTCTTTGAGTGCAGCAAAAGCTTCATTCTTTCCATTTTAGTATTTAACGGCAGTTTGCATCTAACCAATCTGTGATCGCTTCCTGTATTGAAGTTATTGAGAACGCTGCAGTCCTGAATAAGATACTTTTTGTTGGTCAAGATGTAGTCGATTTCACTTGTTGAGCCATTTGCACAACGCCATGTCCATTTTCTTTGTGGCTTTTTCTTGAAAAATGAATTCATGATATACATCTGTTCACATTCTGCAAACTCAATCAATCTGTTTCCCCTTTCATCTCGCATACCATATCCATGATTTCCTACAGATAATTCACCTTTCTTCTTCTTTCCAATTCTAGCATTCCAGTCTCCCATTATTAATTTTATGTAGCAATTTCCCTTTTGATGCATTGAAGCTACTTCTTCATAAAAATCTTCAATTTCTTCATCAGAATAACTTATTGTTGGTGCATAAACTTGGGTAATTTGCAGCTTGTATCTTTTGGACACTTGTATTACTAATCTTGCAACTCTATCTGATGCACTATCATATTCTACAATGTGATTCTTCCACCTTTTATGAATCAGAAATCGTACACCACTTGTTCTTCCATCTTCTGTACCTCTGTAGTATAAAACGTGTCCGCTGGCAAGATCAATCTTATCTTCGCCTTTTCTTCTTACTTCACATAATCCTAAAATGTCCCAGTTGATCTTATCTAACTCTTCTTCAAGTTCCTGTAAACGGTTTTCAGAAGACAGGGATCGTCCATTGTACGTAGACAAGGTCATCAACTTATGGCAGCCAAGTCGAGCCCGGTGATTCTTAGCACCCTCTGTCTTCATGTCTGTCTGATCGCTGCCGTAACCAGGAACATGCAGACTACCGGGAACTGAGGGCCGTGATTTGTTTTGTGAATTCATGGTAAAATAAGGGGGGTTGTGACCAAATCCCTCCACGCTGGCCAAGCGGGTTGGAGGAAGCCCATCCGCGTTCGTTCCCCTTGCACTAGACAAGAGTACTAACAGGCTGTACCGATGGAAGGTGCGGATTGGACATTAAGTCTCTGCTCCCAGTCGATTCCTTTAAGTCCTCCTAGAAGGCAATTAAAGGGTCTTCTCCTGGTTGATAAGCAGAGGCTATTAAACAGCCCATATTATATATATATACGTATATATTTCATAATTACGCACCACTCTATCTATATTCTTTTTTTCCCGTTCTCTCCAGAAAAAAAAATATCAAATGATTGATAATTATTTAATGATGTTTATATAAAATCGAGAGCTTTGCGTAAAAAAAAAGTCGATATCAATAATGAGCAAAATTGGGAGAATTTCTACAACATAGTATTATTTTTATTTTTAGGTGCGTTCGAAATTATGTAAATACGTAGCACCTATAGTCGTCGTTCAGTCCGCATATAACAAAGCTAAAAACTACCCAACCCAATCATTCGAAATTTAAAATATATAATTGTTGCATAATTTTGTCGAGTCATTTCAGGTTTTATAAAAATCGGATGTATAGTTTAATTACAAGGGAAATCAAAAACATTCCGTTGCATTACGCCCAATGGGAAAAAAAGTTTTAAGTGCTTTCTAATGTTATTACACTTTTTCGAGCATAACAAAATTGATATGCATCTATAAAGTATATAAAGTATATAAATTGTATAAAGTACATTTTTGTGCAATTAGTGGTGCACAGAATATTTTTAATGAATTTATAGGGCCACACAAAAGTATTCCATTGCATAATGGTATAGAGGGTGACATTGTTTGGGGCGCGTTTTAAAAATGTTAAAAAAATTAACATTTTATGAAATTAATATATGTTGCTGAAGCTTACGACAAACTACTTATTGCATAATATAAAGCAGACAATATTTACAAGAATATATCAAAGAGTTCGGATACTCTACCGAATCCAAAGTATTGTATACCTTTACAACATGATCTGAATATTTTATAATTTTCCTCATACTACGAACGCACCATATTTGTTACGCTTGACGTGCAATTCCCAGCTTGTTAAATTAAAAAAATAATTATAAAATTAAAGAATAATTAGCCATTTCAAAATTTTTCAATGTACAAGAATCATTATAGAATACAATAATGATAATAATAACGTAATTTTTAAACGTCAATTAATTTTATAGCGACTTTAGCGAGTAAGTATATTTCAACTCCACAAATTAGCGCTGAGAGATCAGTTAATTAATCCAAGTCTTTTTCAAATTTTGGAAATTGGATAGCAGATTGCTTATTATTTCATTTGAAATTTCATTAGAAGAGAAACTGCTATGTCTCTCGATGAATAATGCATGGTATAAATACAGTTTCGCCTAATTTACGTTCCGAGAATTTAAATATGCTGCGAAAAGAATTCGTGATCAGCCTAAATAAGTTCCTGTAATGTCTTCTGAATAGGCGTAATATTTTGTCCTTATTGGATTAATCGTTTCCCATTGAGTGATTAGTTTCGAATTTCCCTGTTGCTTTAATGGTAACAGAAATAGTATTTCGCAGACGATTTCTATCAAAGACTTTAATTATGATGTCACATTTAATTCAGCATAAACAGAAGTAATTCTGAACAGAATTTACATGTGAGATTAACAAAGAAAAAGAATAAAATTATTTACAGATTTCAGCTAATGTACTAATGTGTTTTTTCCTCATTAGGTGTGTTCATAATTATATAAATACGAAGTACCTATAGTCTTCGTTCACTTCGCTCGTCTGTCTGTCCGCATATAACAACTCAAAAACTATCCAACTGAATCATTTAAATTTAAAATTTATAATTATTACATAATTTTGTCGAGTCATTTCAAATTTGATAGAAATCGGATGCATAGTTCATTTACAGGAGCAATCAAAAGTATTACGTTTATGCTTTACATGAAGGTCAATGGGAAAAAATAGTTCAACGTGCATTTTAATAATGTTACACTCTTTCGAACTAAAAATTGATCTATGAAGTATGCAATAAAATATACATTCTGTACAATCTGTGGCGCAAATAATATTTATTATTAATTTACAGATCCACATAAATTTTCTATTACATAATGGTATGTGCGGAAACATTGTTTGGGGCGCGTTTTAATTCTAATAAATATTTCACATTTCATGAAATCGATATGTGTTGCTCAAATTTACTTAGAAGTTACTTCCTTTTATAATAAAAATCTTATAGTATTTAGAGGGACGCACAAAAGATTTCGGATTCTTTATTGTTTACGAAGAATTCTATGCTATTACACCAAGATCTGAATATTTTAAAAACCTCGTTATCGTATGAAGACGTTTACTACGTTTTGCAATTTCTTGACTTGCAACTTGATAATCTGCAGCTTGTAATTTTTTTCTATGTTTCACTTTGTGCCATTCTTTTATAATTTAACAGAATTGATTTCTTTTATAGATGGAAAAGATGGAGATACAGTATGCTGTAAAAACGGTTTGCAACATGATTTGCGTTATCGCTCAAATTTAAATGCCCTCATTTGGCCCAAACAAAACAAGCACATTCTCTGACATCCCTATCCATTTTTTTTTTGTTTAAGTGAAAATGATTTGCTTATATTTAAGCATTCTAAATTAGCATTTTAGTGTATTGTGAATTTAAAACTGCATTATTGAATTTTTTTTTCGAAAGCACGTGATTGTGTCTGGGCCAAATGTAATTGAGTTACATATTTTAGCGTCATTCCCAGCCACCACATTTCAACTCCTTTTTTTTTTTTTTAATTCTGTGGATTTTTTCATTGATTATATAAATAGCCTAAGAGCCGACAGAACAAAAAACTACGCTATGAAGCACAAGCAAAAAAATCCCTTTATTTTATGAAAGAGTAGAATTAGGGAAATCTAATGATCCATATCTGCCGGGAGTGAAGTGATGCATAAGCCAAAAGTTAATACTACCACTGGTTGATTCGTAAGTTTATCATTGTGTTTGTCCTTCAATCAAAGGTAATAAAACATGGAGGACTGGGAGCAGAAAATCACAATAATAAACCTACGAGTAAACCACTGGTGGTATTAATTTTTAGCTAATGCACAACTTCACTTCCGGCAGGCACGGATCATTAGATTCTCTTGTTACTACTCTTGCATAAAATAAAAGTTTTTTTTAAATTTTGTGCTTAATAACATTGTTTTTTGTGAAAAAAAAGGGGAATCTAACTTGGCTTTCCTGGGTTGCAGAAGTCGATTTTTCATTAATATTAATGAAAACTCCATTTTTACTTTCTTCTATCGTCAATAGAAGAAAATATTGTAATAAAAAAAAATTTCGACTTCCAGTTTTCGACCTATTTACACGTTTTAGGAATCAGAGATTCTAAAAAACATGTTTTTACAAAATGTCTGTCTATCTGTGTGTCTGTGTGTTATGCATAGAATTGAACCAAATTTTTGGTTATGGCAAGCAGGTCCTCCTTAAATTTTGAAGTATTCCTCCGGAAGGGAGCACTGCAATCGCGATTTTTGTGCCATTTTCAATATTGTACCGACCAAAAGTGTATGAAGTTATGCATCGAATTGAACTAAATTTTTTGTGTAAGTGAATGGCTATGGCTATTTGGTCCTCCCTGAATTTGAAAAAAATCCGCCGGAAGGGGCGCTACAATCGCAATTTTTGTGTCCTTTTCAATATTGTACCGACCAAAAGTGTATGAAGTTATGCATCGAATTGAACCAAATTTTTTGTGTAAGTGTATGGCTATGGCTAGTTTTAAAATGCTTTTTTATTATTATATTTATTTTTCCAACTAACATCACCCAAAAATCTTTTATATGAAAAATATAATTGAGGTATCCAAATAAAGTTTTAAAATACGTTAAAAGTGGCACTTTCGTATTGGGCTTGTGCTAAAAATTAAGAACCGAAGAAATCGAAAAAAGATCGCCACTTACAGCAACATTTTTTAATCTGATAATTTTAATTGTTTAAGTTCGTAGTCTAATTACATGTTTTAAATTTGTATTTTATTTATTTTTCATTGTTTTATTTATTTCTCGATGAAGTTTTAATTTCGTAAAAGAATATATGCTAGAAGAAAATGTCGAACTATATGATATTATTTTAAGAGCAAGCGGATTTATGATTCATATTCATCTACTCGTATTAGACATTAAAAAAAATTGCTTGAAAATTATTTTAAAAACGATAAAAAAATGAGTAAGTTGCGATACAATTTTTAATATAAATTGCATTTGAAAGTACATTTATTTCCCTATTGGACAGTATAAAAATTGAAAATGTGCTGTCTTTAATGCTAAAAAAAGTTGTAGTAAAAGTGAAATTTAATCGTCTGCTGCCGCCATTGTCAAAATAAAGTTAGCATTATGCATGGACACGTTTTTCCTTTTTAATACAGATCATTCAGATAAGTAAGGGTTTTTGAGTGCATGTTTTAATCTTTTACAAAAATCTCTCTACTTCATTTACAACTTTCATTTTCTTGAAAAATATTGAAAATAAAACAATTTTCATTTTACTCAAAATATTTTTAAAATAAGAAATTTTATCTATTTTTTTTTCTGCTTTTCCTGCTTCTAAATTTTCGAAAACAATTATCAAGTCGTTTAATAGTATTTAGATGAAAAAATCGAGAGCTTGACAATCTATATATATATATTACGCTAACGTATGTGGCACAAAAATCCCGATTATTTGTTAATTGTTTAATGGTAACATCTAAATGAAACACATCTTATGGATTACTGTGCAAAAGTCCTTTGGTAAGATTTAGGCTGTGGTAAATTGGTTTTATTTATGTTTTGTTCCTTCACTGCTATTATGGAGCTTCAAAATATATTTTTTTGTTCTTTTTACCCCCTCTCCCTCTCAAAAATAATAATTAAAAAAAAAAAAAAAAAAAAAAAAAAAAAAAAAAAAAAAAAAAAGAAAAAAAGGTCATGAATTTTAAACTTCTTAATTTCAAATTAAAGCTATGTATTATAAACGAAATGAGTGATTTGATTATATTATTATATTTATCCAAATAATTGATGAAATACGAAAAAATGCATAGGGTACAATATTTGGAGATTTATTATCTGCGCTGGACTAGCATAAAATAACTTGAGTTCTTAATTTTTCAGCCCAGATGTCATATATTCATCACATTGGCGCGTTATTTTTCTGACGAAAAATAGTTTGGCGAAAAATTGGTTTTCAAATACCAGTTACATACATATTTTTTAACTAGATTTTTTTTATTTTAAAAAGTAGGTTTAAAAATGTTTAGTTAATAATTATAGAATAAAACAATTTATACCATTTTAAAAAGGAAGATAAAAGTAAACAAACAGTTGATTAATAAATAAATACCAATAGCAGGGTTACCACGTGAGGCACATATA
This sequence comes from Maratus speculifer, assembly GCA_964019185.1. Lineage (NCBI taxonomy): Eukaryota > Metazoa > Arthropoda > Arachnida > Araneae > Salticidae > Maratus > Maratus speculifer. The sequence continues at coordinate 240,290,658 of OZ025294.1, read as the reverse complement.
ATTGTCATTTTGTTGCAATCGCTCCAAATTGGTGCATACATGACATCTGTGTCTATTTCTCAAGCAGAATCTTCTAATTTGGCAAAAAATTGAGCAATTAAAATAAATTATGAATAAAAGCAATGTGATTTAATGCTTAGTATGCATTCAAGAGAGACCAAACTGGTCGCTAAGAGCGGCTAGTAATAATAATAATAATAATAATTTTAAAGAAATCGATATCAGTAGAGATAAAAAATATTTTTAAAAGAAGGGAGTTTGTAATTTACTAGGAAGGTCTCCATACTGGGCATACCCAGAATATTAAAAAAAAAAAAAAAAAATACTAATTAAACTATTTATATATGCAATAAAGGATCAGTCGAATTTAGCGTGGAATTACAATAGAAATTCTGTATATATATAAAAATATTTTCGAGTATTTGGCGCGAAAAGACGAAAGCGTCAAGTGATTTGGCGAGCAACACTTTTCGTCGCCAAAAGAAAACAATTTTAATGTAACTGAAAATTGTTTCTTAATAGATTTTTAGATTTTTTAAACTTAAACAATGAGGAATTTAATATACATATATGTATTTTTTGTATTACATATTTATTTTGCTTGCTTCTGTAGTTAGTATTTAATTTTATCACTTTAAAAATGATTTTATATCTAAAAATATTTTTATATTGAATAATATATTTTCATAAATTTAAGGGAATTCCAAAATAAAGGCTACATGAAAAATGTTGCAGTAAATACAATTCAATATCGGAGAAGTTTTTGTTTCCATAGCAACAAATTGAATCAACAGTGTTCAATTTGACTTAATTCTGGTACTGAAATAATTTTAATTTATTAAATTTTCTTTTAAGTCATAGAATTTTATAGTTAACTTTCATTATAAATATAAGTATGACAAAACTATAGTTAAAAGAAACTAAAACTGACAAAACTAAAGTTATTTAAGTAAAAACTTTTTTATAGGTTCAACATGAGACACGCTTACCTTAAGGGGGTAGTAAGGTTAATTCGAGGAAAAAAAGCATATTTTCTATCATTATTTGTAAGGATACAAATAATATTTATTTATTTGTATAGTTATAGTATAATTATATGTCATTTAAAGAGTATTCTGTGAAATTTTCATTAAGAAATATTAAAAAATAAGCCGATGACAGCGAATCTTCGAAGACGTCCCAAAAAAAAGTTGATTCGCGGTGAACCGCATAACTCATGACTGGATCAACTGAAATTAAAAAACCAAATTGATTTAATTAGTTTATAAGTTTCCTCGGGGAACGCTGTCGAGTTTTTTTTATTATTATTGATTTTTCAATTTTTTACAAGGCTCGGAAGTCAAAATACTGATTTTTCATCAAAAAAATCTGATATTTTGTTTTTTAAAAGTAAGTTAAAATTAAAAAAAAAAAAAAAAACTCGACAGCGTTACCTCGTAATTTATATAAAGAAAGAGTGAGTAAAATTTTAAAAAGATCGGTTCAGTAGATTTTGAGCTACGGAGTTCACCGGCTTCGAAAAAGCGAAGTGTTAGAAAAACACATTTAAAGTTTCACAGACGTTTTTGTCGAAATAGATATTTGTAAATTACTGCTTTGTTCATATACTTACACAGAATCATCAATGCACCGTGTACACACGTGTACGTGTACCTTCGGAAAGGTCCATTTTTTTGGCAGTATGCCAGGACAGGCCTTTGAAACCTGGTCAAGCAGTAGCAGCTACTTGGTAGCTGATTGTTGCGGCCACATTCCTCAGTGTGAAATCGGAGGGCGGAGACTTACAAGTGTATATCTCCGTCAGTTTTACTTCAATTGCTTTCAAATTTTCACAGAATAATCTTAAGATGTTGTGCATTAATATAAAATAAAAATTAAAAAATGCAAAAAAAGAAAAAAAAAATACCTTACTACCCCCTTAAAAAGTATTCGACATGAAAAAGCAGTTTTTGAAATTCAATTTCATCGCCAACAGGGAAAAATCTCGCCAAATAAATCAGATGTTTATTATTTTTTGAAGGACATTCTATTGGGGATCCGCCATTTTTTAAAATTATTTATTTATATAAACATATCTATCCTCATCAGAAGAACATTTTGTATTTTTTTCAGAATTTTCTGAATATGTCCATATGGAAACCTTCTTAGTAAGAATAGATCCCGTTTATAAGCAAATAATTTGTAGTTTTCTAAAGACAGTCTTAAGAAACGTTTTTAGAACAGAATGCAAATGAATGGATTCGACGGTATTAATCAATGTTACAGCGATTCGGTAGAGAATATTTCGACTTCACAAATTAAAACTGATAAATAAAGAGCCCATTATCTCAAAGCAGAACCTCATTATGGAAATTAGTTACCAGATTGTTTATTATTTCATTTTAAATTTCGTTAGAAGAAGAAATAGCAAGTCTCTGATTCAGTGGCGTGTTCAGGGAATGGGCAGGTGGGGTTCCAGCTCCTTCCGAAATTCGCAGAAAATATCAAGTTTAATTACGAAAGTTTAGCAAAATATAATGGAACCTGCTAAGATGAATTTCAAAAGAAATCTGATAATAATTCCGTTTTAGATAAGCTTTACCTTAGAAAGTGTGTTTTTCACCAGAGACCACGAAATAGCTTTTTTAGCTGTCGGCCAAGCTTCCGTTGCATTACTCAGACTCTCTTTCTACGCATTTTATTATGTACAACGTGATACATGGTGATTAAAAGCGCATTACAAATTTTAATTAATTTAAAAGACATTAATAAAAGGATTACACTTGCTGTTTATCAGTTGAAAATCTGTCATTTAAGATAATCATAGATTTGAAAGAGGTGACGGATAGAGTAAAATGCTCTTAAATAATTCTAAATTAGTTGTTTACTTCGGTTTCATTTACTATTTATTGAGTTACAGTAGAAGACCAAAATAACACGGTTCGATATACCGCGAATTCGGATTTAGCGCAGGTAAAAGTTTATGATCCGAAAAAAAAAAAAAAAAAAAAAAAAAAAAAAAGATCAATTTTAGGATAAATTTTTCATTTAAAATTTCAGTGAAACACAATGAGGGTTTTGCAGTCTGCGGTTAGTTCTATGCATCTCGATATCTTTGTTGAGGATTCAAATGTCTGGAAGAAATTGACAATAGCGAACCAATTTCAGATCAGGATAACATAACATTGATGCTGTAACATATAAAAATTGCAGTGAACAAGATGAAGATGATGAAATTTAAAATGATGCGGTAAGAAAGACGACATTTCACATCTTAGTGAAGTTATTTCATACATATCAAAGGTAATTTAGTGGATGGAGAGACAAGATGATTCGGATTCTGTTCATCTACTTCATCTTGTTATTGTGAAACACCATGCCAAAAAGAAACAAAACGCCTCAGTTCAAAATACAACACTTATGAACTTTTTAAAGATAAGTCCATAATAATAGTCCATAAGATAGTCCATAAAATAAGTTTAAGTTTGTGTTTTATGAATGACTAAGTTAATTACATTTTACAAAGCAGTTAAGTGTTTTTATCATTTTGTACTATTTCTTTGACACCATTCCAATATACCACGGTTACTTTTTAACGCGGATGTGAATTATGTCTCCCAATAACCGTTATATCGGTCTTCTACTGTACCTTTTAGTAGATAATTTTCACCATTCCGTTTTAAAAAGTGTAGTATAAGCATCGAATTATTTATCCATATTATAAAGGCCAAACGTATCTGTGCGTAACGCATACGTCATTTTGCGAATGGCAATATTTTCAAATTTGAAATGAAATTTCGGTTTTACATTTTTTGCTACTACAAATTTTTAAATTTTTAAACATCTTACATTTTCAATTTTTTCTTCGTCGTATGGAAAAAAAATATACTTTTTAATACAATTTGTTTGAAAACTGTATCTTAATTTGCTTCTGAAATATTAATTTTTTTGTAGTTTTTAATACCATTTTTCTAATCGTGGCAACAGAAGTGCTCCATTTCTTTTAAAAGCAAAAGAAAAAAATGGTTATTGTACCTTTATGTTGCCATTTTCTCATTAAAAGAGAAAATAATTTAAATACCTGCTATCGTCTGTTATATAACCCGATGAATTTTGGTTTCATTTACAAAATTTTATTTACACTTAAAATAATATAAATAGTTCAGTATCCGTTTCAGGTAATAACCATCGAGATTTTAAGTTTTGAATCAAAATAATCAAAATGAAATACCAATTTTTTTTAAAAAAGAGAGACAGATATGAAACACAGATGAAAGGTGCATATGAAAATTTTGGGAAGGTGAAAACGATAGATTTCACAAGGGAAAAAATTTATGATTGAGTCAAAGTGGAATAAGGTTTGCTTTTTAGCTCAGAGGCTATCATAGCCTGAGAGTTTATGTGCCCGCCTGTTCTGTCTGTACGTGCGTATGTGCGTAACGCGATAACTCATGATAAAAATATCCGATCCACTTGAAATTTTGCATATAAGTATATTCTGATAAGGCGCTTCCCTGATTAGTTTTTGGAGTTTATTCGATATATATACGAGGGGGAAACGGGGGGCTCATGCCCCTCCCCTTAATTGTATAAATGGGTTTTTCATGCAGAATAATCAGTTTTCGTGTAAAATTTAGATATAGGATCATTCTGATGAGACGCGTCCGTGATAGGTATTAGGTGTTCAGTGGATAAGTATAAACAGGGGGAACGAGGTTCTAATGCTCCTCTCCTTAATTTATATAAGTGGGATTTTCATGCAGAATTATCAGATTTTGTTCATATCTCTGAATAGTTTGGAAGTTTAATGCTTAAGTATAAAAGAGGGGGATAACTTTTCTTAAATTATATAAATAAGTTTTTATTAAGAATTTTCCGATTTGCTCTGAATTATGGATATAGATTTTTTATATGATAAAGCAAGTCCTTGATTAGTTTATGATGTTCAATGATTAAGTATAAAAAGGGGAAATGGGGGAGCTGTTTCCCCTCCTTAATTTGTTTTTCGAACGAAATTAACCCTTGAAAATATCAGGCTGTTATGTACAATTAGTATGTGTAGTCTGTGACCTCAATGCTATCAGTTTACCTGGGCAATGTTCTTTTTATTTTTATTTTGAAGTACAAACATAAGAGCTTTACTTTATAACTGTATCATAATATCAAATCTTATTATTATTATTTTTTTTTTACTGCTTACTTGTACCAGTAAAGTTTAACTTTAATTTTAAAATTAAAGTTAAACCAATTATAACCGATTAAACTAATGTAAGATGTGTTTTTTAGTGTAACTAATTTTGTAGGTTTATTATAAATTGATGAAACAGTTCCCTCTTAAACATTTTCTTTCTTCGAAATTCGACAAATTCTGCCTTGTATTTATAACGACAATAATCTATCTAAAACAAAATTTTTGTGGTCCCTCGCTTTCTATCTTGGCAGGTTTCATTGTGTAACAGATGTGTTACCTGCTATGACAAAAACCTGATTAAAGCGGAATTTTTCCCGCTTCTTGCGATTACCACTTAGAAACATTTATTAGTTCTTAGCTCCCTCCGAAATGATAAGTCTAGATACGCCACTGTTCTCTCTGGATGTTTCATGGTTGAAATAAATGTTCGCTCCCTTTACGGTCGGGGATTCAAAATATGCTATGCACGCATTCTTTTAGGCGTAATTGACATAATCGGGCGCACAGTGGCAAAATTTCCCAAAAGGTCTGCCAAAACCCAGAAAAAAAAAAATTAAACTTGAAATTGCAATCCTTCTACGCACACATTTGCATGTTTTTATTTTATTGTGCTGTAATTAAAAAAAAATAAAAAACTGATCATAAACTTTTTAGAAAATCATCGTGTAAAAATCACGTAAGTCCAGAGGATGGCATAATTGACTAGTAAATAATGTCTACTAATTCATGGTATAGTTAAATTATGCTGGGGTTCTACAAATAGAAATTGTAACAAACTTTCTGATATATTAACACCAAATTTTGACATCATAGTTTGATTCCATGGTAAATTTTACCTTCGGATATCAAGCAATAAGTAATTTGGTCAAGTAGTTTAGAATTTGTGCAGGTTTTAAAGCTTTAATATTTTGGGATCTAAACCCGAGTGTCACTCGGGTTACTAGTTTTGGTGAAGTGAAATAATCCCGGGACTCTCTCGGGATCAACTTTTAATTCTCTGGATTATTAAAGTACCTATTATATATGTTCGCTGCATTATCTTTAGATCTTTTATTTAAATATACATATATAGTTGGTAGTACTAAACAAAAGTAAATATACAAAAATATCTAGAATCAGAGTTTAACTCGAACTTATTGTGAACCTTGTGGTGGTGCTTTTTGTGTTTGAAACGTACCACAGAAAATAAAATTACACTAAATAACACACATTTTCAAATATTTTTTACAACATTTGGATAATTTTTTATTCAGTTCTATGTAAAATTTTATGTTAAGAAATGATGTTTTCTCATGCAGAACTTATTTTAAAATTTAAAACATGCTTTTTTCACTAATTTCTCGTTAATTTTTAATTTTAAGTACATTTAAACAATTCCTTCGTTATGAATAAAAACAGTTTGAAGTTTATAATTAAAAAATGTATTAAAATGCATAACTTAGAAGTATTTTTTTTAAAATCTTGAAAAACTCCAAGTATCCTCACCCAGTATTGATTTCAGAGAGTGATTTGGGTGAGAAATCCCCACTCCCCCCGGAGCAATGAAATGTCTCCCAAAAGATTTGACATTTCGTGTTTTCAGTGGTAAAAAAAATGCAATTCCTCTCCGGATCTCTATACAATATTCCCCCTTCCGGAGTCACAGAAATTCTCCCGTAAAAAAGTGCCTGAATTCAACACTGCCTTCACCCATAGTCTTGAGGGAGATATGCGAATGAATAAGCTCAGACGTCAAAGTTTTAATACATAGTTTTAAAGTAAATTGAAATAGGTAATATTCATGCATAATTTAAAAACTATTTGCTGGAATGTTCTGATGTTTCGCATATTTGACGCTTTTAGAAATCGATTGATTACTTTTGGAAAAATTTGTACGTTACAGTTCATATTCTTTCTAAAATTAATTAAAGAATTGTACATAATACAGCACCTAAAATATATACAGGGCGTCCGTAATTAAACGACCCTTACTTTAAATTTGTCAACAGACAAAACTATTGTTCATAAATTTATGAAATTTGTAAAAGGCATAATAAAAAAATAAAAATTTGTTACGGTAAAAAAAAAAGTCCCCAGATGTCAATTTTTAATGAATTACATATTTTCCTTTACAACAGGGTATTCATTTATAGGGTGTCCATAATTGAAAGCCTCTATTTTAAAGTTGTCTATAGACAAAACTATTGTTCAGAATATTGCGAAGTTTTGTCGAGGACATAATAAAGGTATGCGAAAATTTGTCAAAGGGAAGAAAAATAAGAGATTGTTTTTTAACGAATTACACATTTAGCATACATTTATGATAGTTTAATAAATTCTGTTACAACCAAACATATTCCGTATGTCGATTATCATTTTCAGATACCACCTGCTATCGTAAGATAGCATCTTCCACCGCAGAGTGTTCTGAGAAATGCTAGGAACATGTCTTGAAATGATATCCTTAGAATCAGGTTAAGTAAAAAATAAGATTTCTGAACTATCGTAATGTTAAATTTGTAATTTATTAAAAATCGCCCCCTAATGGCGAAATGTTGAACTATTTTTTATACAATTTTTTTCTGCTTAAACAAATTTCCGTCCCTTTACTATGTATTTCACAAAATTTCATCATTTCATAAACAATAGTTTAGATTGTTGACAACTTTAAAGTAGGGCGTTTAATTATGTATAACGAATAAGATATATCCATGAACTGAAATATGTTTAGCTGACTTTTATTGTCCAAAGTATAGCCAATGCAATTTATCATAGTTCACTTAATCATGAAGTTTAATATTCAGAAACATTAATGATTTTCATTGTTCAAAACGATATGCTGAAAATAATCCTTTTCTGGCGATAATTTCTGTGCCACATGTGCAACGTCGATTATCTTGAAAACTACGGAAAATAAAAATAGACATTTTGTTCTTTATCGAAGGATTTTAAAACAAGAAAGAATTTCATAATTATGCACCAGTTTATCCATTTTTATTTTCTAGTTTGATTCAGAAAACTGTGGTAAAAGGTTTCATAAATGTTTAACGATAGTTTGATAATAAAATCGAGAAATTTACTTTTAGAAAAAATAAAATCGATATAAGTAAAGATCGAAATCTGGAGAATCTCATCCCATGAGAATCGAGTTTGTATGGCTCAACATTTTTCCTGTTTTAAGCCAATAATTTCTAAAATTTTGCAAAGACAGACCGTATAAAGAATCAGTAAACTCAATTCAAATTAAAGAATTTTAAAGTACTAATCAATGTTACAGAAACTGTTGTGAGTATTTCAACCCAGCAAATTAGCGCCGAAATATCAAGAGCAGATTAATCTAAAGCTTTTCTCGAATATGCAAATTAGATAGCAGATTGCTTATTATTTCATTTGAAATTTCATTAGAATAAGAAATAGCAAGTCTCCCGGTGAATGCTTTCAGTTGAAATATTTCCGTGTCCCTTTACGTTCGGGAAACTAAATATGGTGTAGAAATAATTCATGCTTGGTATAATCAAGTACCTAACATCTTCTGAATAGGCGTAATATGTTGCTCTTTGTCGAATAATTGTTTTTCATTGAGAGTTTAGTCTCGAACGTGAATTTTCAGTCTATTTAATAGTAATATAACAATTTTGCAGACGATTCATTTGGAGCATCTATTGTGGTAAGACATTTTTCTGAAATTGTAAATTGTTTCACAATTGTAAATAAAGCATAAAAACGAAACAGATTAAAACATAGTTTTGGAACTGATAAATCACTAGGAAAATTTTTATTTTTTTTTTCAAATGTTGATATTTTTTTACGAGTAAATATATATATTCCGAAAAATAACATGATAGCAATAATAGAAAAAAATCCCTGCCAGCTTGACTTATAGGGGCATGTAAATTTCGAAGTTAAATACTAATTTCACCAATAAAACTAATTCCTCATTGGAGATAACCCTAGCTTAACTGTTTTATCTGGCCGCTAATGACGAGTTTTTAATTTTATTTTTATATGAGAGCTATCTGGGTTTATTCACATTAAGACGACAATCGAAAAAATATTTTTCTTCGCTTAACATCTCGAAATTTTCTGATATACTTTTAGATTCCTTTTTAAAAGAAAAAACATGAAACTTTTTGATGTTATTTTTGAAAAGATTTATAAGTGACCTATGTTTTTACTTTTCGTTTAATTAATTAGAACTTTATTTATAAACAATTATTTTCTCAACACGGCCATATTTTTCGTTCTATCGCTTCGAGAAATTCTATTCAAAATGCGCACTTTGATATCTTTTTTGAAGTATATTTTGCCTTTGTCAAAAACTTGACTCGTAGTTTCTGAATAAGATGATCTGCCAATTGGATGCGAGCAAAACTGGATTTAAAAATGAGTCAGGAAATAAGCAGTTTGAATTTGAGTACAACTTTAATGTAATATTTTTTTTTCTTCAACCGCTATGTATTTTTAATTTGTTTTTGCTGTAAGAATTGATCCTATCAAAAACTTGTCAGCATAAAATTTGTAGATAATGTTAAAAAGATTTATAATAAATTCATGCGGATTTGAAATTCTGTGAATTGACGAAGTTATGGATTGTTTTCCTACTTCGACCCCCACCCTTCTTTTTTTTTCTTTTCGTTTTTACTTTTATTTATTTTTTTAATTTTTTGGTAGTAGCTGGCTTTGTCAAAAACATGCCAGTATAAAAGTTGCAGATAATATTAAGAAGATTTTTTATAAAATTAATTGGATTTGTTATTGTGTGAATTGACAAAGTTATGAATTTTTTTCCCCCTGAAACCCTATTTTTTTCGACTCTTGAGTCTATTTTTTAAATTTTATCAAAAATCTCTTATATATATATATATATATATATATATATAAATGTTTTAAATGAGAATAGTTTGCATCTATGAAGTACACTGATGTCCAAAAGTTAAGCATAATTACTAATTAAGTAAGTAATGAAAGAAATGTAAATCGGAATGCGGTGAAACGTGATATGTGACTGTAAAAGAGTAAGGAAACATTTCAAAAGAACGATAATATTTACTTTTATCATCCAAACGAGCAGTTTGAAAGAAAACTGGGTATAGTAAGGGTTCACACTTTAAAGGAAAAATGAAACAAAACATTAAATAAAATTGTGATGCTGCAGTTTAATAAGACATATGGTCACTTCTGACAACACGCTGTACAGCGATTTCCCATACCTGCTATGAGATTACGAATGAGTTGTGGCTCAAACAATTCCAAGCTTCTTTGAGAGCTCCCTTCAGTTCTGGGACGGAGCGTGGTGTGTGTAAAAGGGCTGCAAGTTGTCTCCAAAGCATATCCCATACATGTTCTATAGTATTTAAATCCGGGGAGTTTGCAGGTCACGACATGCGCTGGATATTTTCCGTTTCAAAGAAATCGTCAACCAGTAACGCACGGTCACAAGGCGCATTATCATATCATCCATGAATATAAAGCCAGGACCGACAGTACCTCGAAACAAGCGAACATAAGGCTCAAGAACTTCGTCTCTATCTTTTACCAGTCACAGACCTCGTGTCAAAGATAAGAAGGTCTGTGCGGCCGTCCAACAATGATGCCTTGCCATAACATTACTCCCCCTGATGGAAAAATGTCTTTCCATTGTGTTTCTTGGTTCAAAACGTGTTCCACGTTCTTTACATATCGCTACCCGACGAGAATCACTAATCAGACCAAATCGGGACTCGTCACTGAACATCACATTGGCCCGTTCTCCTTCACTCCAAAGTTGATGTTTCAAACTTCAGTTTAAACAAGCGCATTTATGCGCAGACGTGAGGGGAATGCAAACTGCTTGTCATCTGGCATACAGGCTGCATGATTGAGTCTTCTGTAAACAGTTTGTCACGAAATTCATGTTCCTGTGGCTACTGTGAGCGCAGAACCCAGTTCTCTTGCAGTACTGCTCTTCTGGCGTATAGCGCAGTTTTGCCAGATATCGGTCTTGGCGAAGGGTTGTGACTCTTAGTCGACCTGGTACTGGTCGTCGGGTAACATCTCCCGGGTCAATCCATTTCAAGTGGTCCAGCACTGGTCGCTCAACTATTTTTAAAAAATCTGAAATTTTTTGTACAACAACCCTAACATGATGGAAGTTCAAAATGACCGTTATTTTAATTCTACTATTTTTTGTTTGTGCATGGCGGCCATCTTTGTTTCATCGTGTGCAGCGATTTTCTCAGATACTAGGATACACAAAATTGTAAATATCTCGTATTCTATTTTCCCAATTGAAATGGGGTTTGCAGCATTTTATTCAGAATAAAATAGGCTAAATATACAGTGTAAGAAACATTTTGAAAAATAAATTTTTACAGGTGAAATTTTAGCACAAAATTTACGATTTTTTCCAAAATCTATCCGTTTGCAAGAGGAAAATTTTCATGCAAGGGAAACTGTCAACTTTACACAATTTTTTCTACAAATAAGTCAAAAGTGCGTGTACTCATACACCAAGTCCCAGATCTGGGAGTTAATTTCTCTTTGCGAAAAAAATTCCGAAATTCGTCAAAAATTTCAAAAATCGCACTTTTTAGGCTTTGATATCTCTGGTGGGGCACGAGATAAAAATCTGAAATTTTGGCCTATGATAGTATCGTGTAGTAGCGTTATGTACAAAAAATTTCAAGAAGGAGATTTGACTACAAGCTGAGATATGATATGGAAAATATGTGAAAACAATACTACGAAACTATTGTAAACCTACTATGTAATTGTTCAAAAAGACTGTCAACCTTGCACAATCTTTTCTACAAATAGGTCAAAAGTGCGTGTACAGTGGGTTGCCAAATTATTAGGGACAGTCATGGAATATAGGTTTTTTGTAAAATATTAGGATATAATTTGAAAATAAACACTGTTTTTAAGTTAAAAAAGCTTCATTATTATAGTTTGAGTATTCACGTATTATTATATAAAAGAAAGAACCCAGCAAAAATATAATATAGTCAATTTACCAATGTTAAGTAAAGAATATTAATATTTGGTGACATTTCCTTTAGCTTCAAGGAGTGCTTTGATGCGTCTAGGCATGCTCTCTTCGCAATTTCTGGCACTTTCTTTTATTTTAGGGTTATCATGCCATACATTTATTAGTTTTTGGATGAGTTGTACCTTGGTTGTAATCATATTTTTGGCGATTTCGCCTTGGTAATCTTCCATAAGATTTCTGTGGGGTTCATGTCAGGGGAATTGCCAGGCCAAGGTAAAACTGGGATATTGTGGTCTTCCCAAATCTTTGAAATGCTTCTAGCTTTGTAACAAAGCACTGAATCATGCATAAACATAAACTCTTCACCACTTGGGAACCATTCTTCAATTTGTGGAAGCAGCCGAGTTTCAAGAAAATACCTGTACTGGTCTTGTCTCATGATTCCCTAGACATTGTAGAGGAGTCCAACTCTTTTAGCGCTTATGACAGACCACACCATTACTTTATCAGGGTGTTTAACACTATCCACGATGCAGTCATGGCGGTATTTTACGCCTGAGCATCGCCTGACAAAGCTGCTTTTATCGGCTAAAATCTCAAAAAATTGATTCATCTGAGAAAGGACCTGAAAAAAATTAAATATGTTAATAAATTAGAAATAAATGACTTTAAATGACATAAATAATAATTATCTTAACAACCCACCTTACTCCCGTCATCAAAATGTGTTCTGGTGGTGTTCACGAGCCTAGGCAAAGTGCTTCTGTCAACTAGGGTTTCTTGCCTGGCCAATGCAAATCCTGTCAACCCTTCCTCCGCTAATGTCCAGAGCACAGTTTTCTCAAAACTGGCATTCCATATTTTTGAATAATGTAAATAAGGAGTCCCATCTTTTTCTTTCTATTTCCTAAACAGATATCCTTGATTTTTCTATCGGTATGTGGAGTTCTTATGCATTTTCTTCCACTTTTACCTCTTCATTTGGGTGGAAGTGGCTGGTTTTTGTCCAGATTTATTTTTATCCTGTTGACTACTGACTTGGAAATTGAAGCAAGTTCTGCTATCTTCCCTTTTATAATGTCTCGTATGCAGAAGAAGAGGTTTTACCTCAGATTTTTTTCCTAAGGGACAAATCAATCCCTCAACCCATACTGAAATCATTAAAAATTAAAAATAAATTAAATCGTAAATAATTTTCCAAAAAAAAAAAACAAATATCTAATCTATAAAGAAAGATAATACTCATATATTATTCTTAAGTTTTCCAAAAAACCCAAATAATTTTGTTTAAGTTAAAGGAAAGCATGTTCCACTATTGCGTGTAAAAAGACTTAGCGTCTTTCCCATTATTAAAATATTTATAGAAAGCAAACAAACTTTGTAACATACTAAAAGTACTTAAAAGTTGTATTTTAGAGATATTGACAATGGTAAAATACATTCCTGCAACACTTAAACCATATACAGCCGCAACCAAGGGCACCCAAAGTATATGACTAGCAATAAATGTGACTGTCCCTAATAATTTGGCAACCCACTGTACTCATACACCAAGTCCCAGATCTGGGAAATGATTTCTCTTTGCGAAAAAAAATTCCGAAATTCTTCGAAAATTTCAAAAATCGCACTTTTTAGGCTTTGATATCTCTGGTGGAGCACGAGATAAAAATCTGAAATTCTGGCCTTTAATAGTATTGTGTAGTAGTGTTATGTACAAAAAATTTCAAGAAGGAGATTTGACTACAAGCTGAGATATGACATGGACAATATGTGAAAACAATACTGCCAAACTATTGTAACATACTATGTAATTGTTCATACCTCCAAAATTTTAAATTAATTATTTATGGTACAAAGTTAAATGTTAGCTACAAATATATTTTTCAAATGCTTCTGTGTGATTTAAACAATTCAGAATGTATGCTAAGCCAATACACTATTTGTCCAGATGAACAAATCTACTAGAAATGCTATTGCAACAATTTTACTCGGAACACATTTCAGGAAAAGTAAATTACAGACAATGAATTGCAACTGATCGAGTTGACATGGCTTCAATTATTAAACCTAGAGAATTTCATTCAAGTTAACAAGGGATGACAAGACTTGGGGGGCTTCAAATAAAATTTTTAGAAAGAACAGTCTGATGGACTGACAACAGTAACTGGTCGAACTCATAACATCTCTCGTAAATATTGTTAAGCTCTTTGTTGAGCATATATAGTATTTTGTAAATTAAATGCTTATTATTTAACTGTTTTCAACAAACGATATTTTCTGGGTAAATATTGTAATAAAAGAGACTAATCTCATTTCTCCTAATGTACTCGTAATAGCATTTCTTAACATTTCTTTAATCACCGTATCTCAGCTTGTAGTCAAATCTCCTTCTTGAAATTTTTTGTACATAACACTACTACATAATACTATCAAAGGCCAGAATTTCATATTTTTATCTCGTGCTCCACCAGAGATATCAAAGCCTAAAAAGTGAGATTTTTAAAATTTTCGACGAATTTCGGAATTTTTTTCGGAAAGAGAAATCATTTCCCAGATATGGGACTTGGTATATGAGTACACATACTTCTGACCTATTTGTAGAAAAAAAATTGTGCAAGGTTGACAGTCTTGTTGAACAATTACATAGTAGGTTTACAATAGTTTGACAGTATTGTTTTCACATATTTTCCATGTCATATCTCAGCTTGTAGTCAAATCTCCTTCTTGAATTTTTTTGTACATAACGCTACTACACAATACTATCACAGGCCAAAATTTCAGATTTTTATCTCGTGCCCCACCAGAGATATCACAGCCTAAAAAGTACGATTTTTGAAATTTTTGACGAATTTCGGAATTTTTTTCGCAAAGAGAGATTAACTCCCAGATCTGGGACTTGGTGTATGAGTACACGTACTTTTGACCTATTTGTAGAAAAAATTGTGTAAGGTTGACATTTGCTCTTGCATGAAAATTTTCCTCTTGCAAACGGACAGATTTTGGAAAAATTCGTACATTTTGTGCTAAAATTTCACCTGTAAAAATTTATTTTTCAAAATTTTTCTATCACTGTATATTTAGCCTATTTTATTCTGAAGAAAATGCTGCAAACCCCATTTCAATTGGGAAAATAGAAGACGAGATATTTACAATTTTGTGTATCCTAGTATCTGAGAAAATCGCTGCACACGATGAAACAAAGATGGCCGCCATGCACAAACAAAAAGTAGTAAAATTAAAAGAACGGTCATTTTGAACTTACGTCATGTTAGGGTTTTTGTACAAAAAAATTCATATTTTTTAAAAATGGTCGAGCGACCAAAAAAATATTTTCTGGACCACTTGAAATGGATTGACCCTCCCGTACTTTGAAACCTCTGCCACAGTCTTGAGATCACAGACTGCTCCACGTTCAGAGTTCGAGACACTTCGGTTTCTGATCGTCCAGATTGCTGCATTCCAACGATTCTTTCTTTCGCAAACATGTCTAGTTGGCATCTTTGTGCCATCATTAGTAGTGTTTGATCGTAACAATGTTTCTTGGCACATCAGTTGTACAAAATTCGTCTGAACAGCCTGTACTACGTGAATCGGTTTATAAGTGTTCCGACATGCGCAGGTATTTCGCCCTTGAGGTAGTCGACTGAAAAGTTTTGCATCTACCCAATGTTTCTTCTTCAACCAATTAATCTCCGCAAATAATTTTGACTAAATTTACGAATATTTACTCGACGTTTTTAACATTTTACGAATTGTGCTTAACTGTTGGACACCAGTGTAAACACTAAAATATACATTCTATTCAATCTGTTGTACAAAGAATATTTGTTATTAATTTACAGGCCCACACAAAATTATTCCATTGCATAATATAATGAATAGGATACATTGCTTGGGGTGCGTTTTAATCATATTGATCTGCTTGACATTTTTTGAAATTGAAATACGTTGCTGATTTTTACTATAAGTTACTTCCTGTATAATAGAACTCAGATAGTATTTAGTAGAACATACAAAAGTTTTCGGCTGTTATACTGTATACTGATAAATCATGATCTGAATATTTATCTAACTACTTTATAGTAAGAACGCATCTCATTTATTACGCTTGACGTGCAATTTCCAACTTGTTAATTTTGATTTAATGCAATATCTTATTTAATAATCAATTACAAAACTTTTACATTACACATTGTCTACATCTTCCCTTTCATATATATATTTTTGCTAACGACCGTCTTTTGTAATCTTATATTATCATGTTCAAGCCCTTTTTCATCTTTTAAAACTCTATTAACATTCTCCTTTCATTTTGTTCTTTTTTCTCTCTCTGCCGCAATTACTTTACATTGTTTTTCGGTTTTGATTCTCGGTACCCTTTTGTGTACTGCATTTTAAAATCTTCGACAATGCGAATCGTGAAATCCCTCACAGATTGAGGTAAATCATTTAAATAAGGGAGAAAAAAACATACTTTATGAGAAAACAACTAATGAAAATATTCTAAATATTGTTAGAAGATCCAATTGCCTATGCCATCCAAAAAAAGATGAAAATATACCTTTTTGCTGGTTATTTTTTAAAGAAAGACATGTTTTGAATATTTTTAACAGAAATTTTTTTAAATACATTAAATTATTACTTTTAAAGATTTTATAGTTTTTAATTAACTTTATTTTGAAAAAAACTTTGAAAATGTTTTAATGAATAGAAAATGCTTATTTGATTAAATAGGTGCTGCCAAATAGGGGGTGGAGGAGGAGAAGGATTGCCCTTTTCTAGATTTTAAAATTCAATTAACTAAATTTTCTTGTTTTTCTAATGATGTTTAAAAAAATTATTATTTCCATATAATTCCTTAAAATTCCTTAAAATAAGTTATCAGAAAAGAGAAAAATGAGCTAAAGGTATATTATTAAAGGTCTTCTCCATGAATTCTCCGTAAACAACGATTTTTACTTACATTTGAGGACCCCAGAACCGAGGCGTATAAGTGACAAAATTGAAAAAAAAAATTAACTAAGTGCAAAGACGACCTGGAAATATGCTTTTTTCTTTTCAGGTAAAGTGATTTTAAATATAAGGGATTTTCAAATTCGTGCTGTGTTCTAGAGATAAACCACTTTTGTTGAATAGTAATCAATATTGATTAATTATAAATTTAAAGAAAATTGTACTCTTTTTCTTACTACTGTTATTGAAAAAAGAGTTCAAAGTCTACAATGAAACAAGGGGGTGTTTCCTATATTTCAAGTCAGTCAATTATTATTGCTGTTCAAAATTAACGTCAATTGTCTTTAAACTCAATTTACTCCAAATAGAATTTTTGTCACTTGTACTTCTTGACTTCTGAGGTCGTTATTTCTCTTTCATATTTGTGTGTTTAAAAGTTACCTTAAACGGGAGGTTCAAAGCAGCAGAGCAACTCAGACTGAAAAAGGAAGAAACTGTTCGTACAGTAATCCCTTGACATTCGCGGAATTAGTAACATTTCCGAGTTTTCATTATTCACGAAATAAAAACTGAAGACGAATATCCATGAATGCTTCACTGCAAATATGTGAAGCACTTTTCACTTCTAGTTGAACACAATAATTAACATTTCTAATTAAAATCGTTTTCGATTGTGTTGCGAATGTCCTGCGAATGTGTTGTGCCAAGTAAAAAGATTGTGCAAAAAGTGTTTTTAAAAATTACAAGAAGAGAAAATTTGTTTTCAAAACAAATCATTTTTAAAATTGTGTAATTTTAAAGGCCCTATGTAGAAAGTGTTTTGAAACTGTTTTGAATGTGTTGTTTTACAGTGTTCTAAATTTTGTAGTGTTTGCAATGCGTTCTTAATTTAATGACAAAATGTTGTGCAGCTCAAAACTATAGTAAAAACATACTCTAATCAAAGCCATTTACAACATGTTTTCAACACAACTAACATCACTATTCCTAGAACAAATTTCTAGATAGCAATACTTTTGCAACATATTTCTAACACAATCACAACACACACACACCCAAAAGTATTTTGTATGTGAAGTTTTCTAATTTTCAACACAATAATGTGTTGTTAATTGGTGACAAATGTGTTGTAAAATGAATTTGCAGTGTTAATTTGGTTATTCATGAATATTTTTTCACAAAATAAACTCGCTTTCTTTTACCAATTCCATGAACTATCTAACACTGAACAACTGCTTTGTAGTGCATAGTCTGAGTTCTTAGAATTTCAACTTTTATATTGAGGCAAAATGTAGATCAACAAATTCTGTGCAATTCGAAACATAATGCTAAAAATAATTCTTAAAAAAAATCTAAGTTTTCTGAAATTTAAAATTTATATCGCCGGTAGAAAGTCTACTGCAAAAAAATTACCGAAAAATTTAAAAATTCAAGAACTTGATAAAGCAATAGAATGCGATCTTTAACTGGTGAGGGGTCGTAAATTTAAAAGAAAAATCTTGACAATAGCTTTTCCTTAAATGGAAATTCATAAACAAAAGTTCTGTTCTTCCAAACAGTCATCTATCAATAATTTTTTTCAGCAATAATCTAGCAACTACAACATGTTTAAAACTATCCAAATTTAGTTTAACCTGGGAGAACGCACGCTTACTCAGGGTATAAATGGTTTTAACTTTGTCACCACTAAAATCAAATTATAATCGTCAAGACGGAGACAGTCCTTACAAATTCCGCGATAAAATATGTTGGAGATTACTTTTAAAAAATTAGTGGTTACAATTGCAAAAACCATACGCACTCCAGGTCTAAAAGGCACGGCGCGCGTCCTCCCGGGTTAAGTATATACTTTTTAATGCTTAACAAATGTATTTTTATATTAAAAAATCATAAAACGTAACCCTTTTTTATGCACGGGAAGATAGTCTTAACATTAGTGGAGGTTTCCGCGAACCTAACCCTGACGATTTTTAAGGGATTGCTGAATTTTTTATTTTGTAAAAAGGTGATAGTAGTGCTTTTGTATTTCTAATATTTCCAGTATGTTTCATTTCTGCATTATTTTCCTATATCTATATGTTTGTAAACTGTCTTAAACTAAGAAAAACAAAACGGGCGATCATTTCCTGATACAGAACAAGCATTTTCCCCCATTTACTATACACATTATGAACGTTGAAAAACGCTGATAGAAAATTATTTTTGAATGTTTAATATTTCTTAATTGTTAAATGACTGCAATACTTTTCATTAGTCTTCTACAATGCTAAACACCATCTGCACCTCGCTGGTTTTCACTCTGCCGGCAAGTATGGTTACAGTTTTAACATTTATTAATAATCACCTAACGTAGCATTAACTTCCAGTATTTTATTAATCGTAAGATTAATGTCAAACATGATAAAACTCGTGAAAGCTCAAATCGAGTTCAAATCTTCAAATAAAATTAATTCAACATGATTCTTGAAAAAGATTAATTTCCAACAATCAATCAAACATAGTATGAATAAGTATAATCATAAACTACTTTAATGAAGTGCATTAATAAAAGCTATATTTATCATAGATATAATAACTTAAATCATTTGAAATTATCTTTAAAAAAGTGTTTTATAATCCGTAATATTTTAAACAGAAATTAATATCTAAGAGCTTTAAATAAGCGAATTCAAAATTACAGTATATTCTTTTTTTTTAATTATGCTTAAAAAACTACCCACATTATAATTTCTTTTACAACTATAAAGAAAAAATTCAACCTTAAAAATTTAAAAATCTATGTGTGCATAATTACTGATCTATTTTACTAAATTATTTTGTGCTTGTCATCCGAATGTAAAATTTTATTTGTATAATGTCATTTGAATGTAAAATAATCCAAATAAGCATTGAAAGTTCGCATAGAAATTGTTACAAATAGTTACATAGGAAAGTTTGTTATAAATTCAATATCGAAACGATATCGCAACCCCTTTTTTAAAACATAAAAATAAAGGAGAAACAGTTCAAAATAGATTAGATATTTTCAATTTTCTCTGCTACTGAAATATATAAGGAATATCCCTTTTTAGGTGCGTTCATAATTATGTATATACGTAGCACCTATAGTCATCGTTCAGTCCGTCTGTCTGTCCGCATATAACAGAGCAAAATCTACCAACTGAATCTTTTGAAGTTTAAAATATATAATTGTTGCATAATTTTGTCGTGTCGTTTAAAATTTTATGAAAATCGAATGCATAGTTTAATTATAGGGACAATTAAAAATATTCCGTTAAATTATGGCCAATTGGGGAAAAAGAAAGTTTCATAATAAAAATGAATAAAAATGTCAACATAATAAAAATGAATAAAAATGTCAACATAATAAAAATGAAATGAATCTATGAAACATATATTAAATATACATTCTGTGCAATCTGTGGGGCAAGATTATTTATTATTAGTTTATAGGGCTAACACAAAAGTGTTCCATTACATAATAATGTGCAGGGAATTAATGTTTGGAGCGCGTTTAATAATATTAAACTACTTCACATTGTATGAAATTGATAAATTTTGCTGAAGTTTACAATAAGCTGCTTCCCGTATAATAGAAAGAAGATAGTATTTACAGAAATACAGGGAAATTTCCGGATACTCTACTCTATTCATAGTACTATATACTATTATACCAAGATCTGAATATTTCTGTAACTTCCTTATAGTACGAACACATTTCATTTGCTACGCTTGACGTGCAATTTCCAACTTGTTCATATTATTTTTTATTTAATTTTTTACAAATTTTAAACCACGAATGAAACTGTCTACGGTCGTAAAGTAAAATAATATTTATCTGGAAAGAAATATGCATAAAAATGAGGCAAATTTAGACTCGGTACCCTTTGAATAACTTTAAAGGAATTTTTTTTTTATTGATGTACATTTATTTATTATAACATATTATTATAGGTAATGCTTAAAAAAACTGATTTTTTGAAAAGAAAATTGGGCGTACTAATTGAGAATTAAATTTTATTTATTTATTTAAAGAATTTTGTAGTTTGCTGCATTTTGATAAATTACTGTGTTAAAAACACTAAATCTTTATTAAATATTTGTCAAATCCCTCCATTATTATTTTGTATTCTCAACATAGTGTACTCAATAAACTTAGGGACTGATTTTATAATTAGTGAATTAATTTATGAGAAAAATAAATATATGTACAAACCTTGGCAGAAACGTAGCAAAAAATTGCGTTTTCGACTTTTTATTTTAAATTTTTGTTAAATTGTGAAATTTATTCTAATTTTATTAAATAATACTATTTTGAGAGTATAAAAAAATATTATGTGATTTGTTAAATATTTGCAAACGTTTTAGTGTTTTTAAAACAATTATACCCCAAAAAACTCAGAAAACTTTAAAATTATTTAAATAAATAAATAAAATAAAAGAATAAATTCTTATTTTTTCTTCACAAAAGATTTTTTTCGTGCCAAAATTTGTTTTTACAAGTATTACTTATAATAATATGTATGCATAATAAATAAATGTACATCAGTAAAACAAATTTTTGTAAGTTCATAAAAAAGTACAAAGTTTTCTTAAAGAAAATATTTTGTAAATTATATGTAACTTTTATTTTTTAATTTATAAACAAAAATAACACAATTTACAGAAAAAAAATCACCGTTACAAATATTTTTATTTGTTAATGTAATTCGTTTCCAGCAAGATTTCGAATTCTACATAATAAAATTAATTACATTACATCTGCTTCTTCATTCTTTTCAAGCTATTTTATTATCCGAGAATAACAATGCGTAGGAGTTATTTATCGCGGAAAATTCCGTTTAATTTTCGAATTTTTATATATTTTTTAAGTGACAAAATTTTACATTATTTAGTAAAATTTACAATGTAATTAATAAGTAACAGTATTTAAATTCTTTATTTCCATTTTTAGTATGCTCAAGGTTTTATATAATACATTATAAGTTAAAAAATAACGGAGCAAAATCTACCAACTGAATCTTTTGAAGTTTAAAATATATAATTGTTGCATAATTTTGTCGTGTCGTTTAAAATTTTATGAAAATCGAATGCATAGTTTAATTATAGGGACAATTAAAAATATTCCGTTAAATTATGGCCAATTGGGGAAAAAGAAAGTTTCATAATAAAAATGAATAAAAATGTCAACATAATAAAAATGAATAAAAATGTCAACATAATAAAAATGAAATGAATCTATGAAACATATATTAAATATACATTCTGTGCAATCTGTGGGGCAAGATTATTTATTATTAGTTTATAGGGCTAACACAAAAGTGTTCCATTACATAATAATGTGCAGGGAATTAATGTTTGGAGCGCGTTTAATAATATTAAACTACTTCACATTGTATGAAATTGATAAATTTTGCTGAAGTTTACAATAAGCTGCTTCCCGTATAATAGAAAGAATATAGTATTTACAGAAATACAGGGAAATTTCCGGATACTCTACTCTATTCATAGTACTATATACTATTATACCAAGATCTGAATATTTCTGTAACTTCCTTATAGTACGAACACATTTCATTTGCTACGCTTGACGTGCAATTTCCAACTTGTTCATATTATTTTTTATTTAATTTTTTACAAATTTTAAACCACGAATGAAACTGTCTACGGTCGTAAAGTAAAATAATATTTATCTGGAAAGAAATATGCATAAAAATGAGGCAAATTTAGACTCGGTACCCTTTGAATAACTTTAAAGGAATTTTTTTTTATTGATGTACATTTATTTATTATAACATATTATTATAGGTAATGCTTAAAAAAACTGATTTTTTGAAAAGAAAATTGGGCGTACTAATTGAGAATTAAATTTTATTTATTTATTTAAAGAATTTTGTAGTTTGCTGCATTTTGATAAATTACTGTGTTAAAAACACTAAATCTTTATTAAATATTTGTCAAATCCCTCCATTATTATTTTGTATTCTCAACATAGTGTACTCAATAAACTTAGGGACTGATTTTATAATTAGTGAATTAATTTATGAGAAAAATAAATATATGTACAAACCTTGGCAGAAACGTAGCAAAAAATTGCGTTTTCGACTTTTTATTTTAAATTTTTGTTAAATTGTGAAATTTATTCTAATTTTATTAAATAATACTATTTTGAGAGTATAAAAAAATATTATGTGATTTGTTAAATATTTGCAAACGTTTTAGTGTTTTTAAAACAATTATACCCCAAAAAACTCAGAAAACTTTAAAATTATTTAAATAAATAAATAAAATAAAAGAATAAATTCTTATTTTTTCTTCACAAAAGATTTTTTTCGTGTCAAAATTTGTTTTTACAAGTATTACTTATAATAATATGTATGCATAATAAATAAATGTACATTAGTAAAACAAATTTTTGTAAGTTCATAAAAAAGTACAAAGTTTTCTTAAAGAAAATATTTTGTAAATTATATGTAACTTTTATTTTTTAATTTATAAACAAAAATAACACAATTTACAGAAAAAAAATCACCGTTACAAATATTTTTATTTGTTAATGTAATTCGTTTCCAGCAAGATTTCGAATTCTACATAATAAAATTAATTACATTACATCTGCTTCTTCATTCTTTTCAAGCTATTTTATTAGCCGAGAATAACAATGCGTAGGAGTTATTTATCGCGGAAAATTCCGTTTAATTTTCGAATTTTTATATATTTTTTAAGTGACAAAATTTTACATTATTTAGTAAAATTTACAATGTAATTAATAAGTAACAGTATTTAAATTCTTTATTTCCATTTTTAGTATGCTCAAGGTTTTATATAATACATTATAAGTTAAAAAATAACGTTTTTTCCATCCAGAATACAGGCCCAAACCGATTCGTATAAAACACATATGTGAAGGATATCGATTAATTGAAAATGTCATATAATCGAGCTT
This sequence comes from Maratus speculifer, assembly GCA_964019185.1. NCBI lineage: Eukaryota > Metazoa > Arthropoda > Arachnida > Araneae > Salticidae > Maratus > Maratus speculifer. The sequence goes on along the minus strand of OZ025294.1, from coordinate 240,266,643 downwards.
CGAATAATAGAGAATTTATTGTAATAAATTTATATTTGGCAGGATTTACAAAGAACATTGCAGATTATTCCGCTGTTACATGTTCCTGATGCACTTAATCTTCTCAAAATTTTCGCCCAATAAAAATTATATGTTTAGATTCATATTGTAATTTATTTCATATTATTACATTATTAATTTTGATTTATGTGAAGTAATTGGAAATTTACATAATCTATTTGAAAATACTAGTTCTAATATTGCATATAGTATATATTTTTAATTTATACAGTTTAATTATATACTTTATATACTTTAATATATACCTTGATTTCTTTAAAATTATATGCTAATATGTGTATACTTTGGATATGTATAAAATTGAAGCTGGTGTTATACACAATTGAAGTGAAAAAACTTCTTAAAACACCATAAAATAAGTTAACTGCGCAAGGCCTTTCGAAAGAACTTAGTCTTTCTTCGTCAGGCGCAAAAAAGACGTGCGTCTACTATGAATGTAGCGGCACGACTGAAGGGGAATGCGGGAGGGAGAGGGAGCAAGCAGAAGGAACAGCCAATAGGAGAGTAGAAGGCAACAGCCAATCACGGAAGAGCATAAACAAAACAAAATAAACAATGAAGAAGAGGAAAGGAAGAAGGGGGGAAGGGAAAAAAGCGGGGTAAATTAAAAAATTAACTAAAAGGAGAGATTAAAATGAAATTAAATGTACGCAAAAAATATGTAAATTAGTAATAATAATAAATAAGGAAAAAAAATTAAAAATAAAAATAAAAATACATAAAAATAAAAAATTGTTTACAATTATAAACACACATATATAAATCTGAAAATTGTATACATAATATATATAAAATAATAATAATAATAATTAAATAATAAACTTATTTATGAAGAGTGCTGAAAAGATTCTTCCAGGCAACGGAGAGCGTTTTAGAATCAGATTTATCATTAACAATAACATCACGATTAATATAAATAGCTAAATTTTCAAGAAAATCTAACTCAGAGGAACTATTGGCATTAAAGATAATTTTAGCAGTTTGAAAATTGAAACTATGGCTGGAATCCCAAGAGTTTTTAGCAACAGAAGATTTAGAAATTTCTTGATTAATAACATACCGAGAGTGTTCTTTTCGGCGTTTTTCGAGATTTCTTTTAGTTTGACCAATATACGATAAATCACAGCCATTATAAGGAACATTATAAATACCCCATTTTTGGAGGTCAGGGACAGGACATTTCATGGAAGGAAATTTTAATTTATTGACTGGTTTAAAGATAACATTAAAATTGAAACGTCTTAAAACTTTAGCTAATTTAAAACATAAAGGAGGATAAAAAGGGAGGACGACCAAATTATCAGGTTTACTTTTATCAATATTAGAAAGAGTGGAATTGTTAGGGGGTCTATTGAATTTGCTCACAGCAGTATTAATGATAGAAGGATTGAATCCACGTTTTACAGCAACAGATTTTAAGTAATTGAGTTCATTCTTAAGTGATGCAAAATCGGAACAAATTTTGAGAGCACGATAAACATATGTATAAAAAACACCGATCTTTTGATTGGCAGGATGATTTGAGAGAGCATGGGGTGGATTAGAGACAGAAAAAGGTTTTCTATAAACACAAGTTTTGAAAGAAGAATCACATTTGGTAACTAAAACATCAAGGAAAGGGAGTTTATTACAATTCTCTAACTCAAAAGTAAACTGAATATGAGGATCAATAGAATTGACAGTTTGAAGAATTGTAGAAATATCAAATGGATTACCCCGTAAACACGAAAGTATCATCAACATAACGTATCCAACATTTAAAATTGATCAGATTTAATAATTTATCTTCAAAGTAATGCATATAAATATCACAAAGAATGGGAGATAGAGGATCCCCCATACTTAAGCCTTCTAACTGTTTGAAAAATTTATTATCGAATTGAAAAGTAGTAAGAGTTAAGCAAATTTTAGTTAAATTAACATAATCTTTGACCTCAATGTCAGAGAAATGAAATTCACGTAATCTTTTTTCCAAGCAAGAAAGAGCGCCTTCAATCGGGACATTAGTAAATAAAGATTTGACATCAAGAGAAAGCATAGAACAATTCGATGGATTAATACTTTTTAATTTACTAACGAAATCATAAGAATTTTTTACAGTATGAGAATTAGAAATGCATAAAGGCGAGAATATGGAAGCTAAAAATTTGGCAAGAGGATAAGTAACAGTACCAATATTAGAGACAATAGGTCTTAAGAGAATATTGGTTTTGTGAACTTTGGGTAAAGCATAAAAACGAGCACAAATGGGTGCAGAAGGAATAACACAATGTTTAGTGTTGTCATTTAGAACAATAGAATTCTTAACAGCTTTAGTGAGAGTGGCAAGATGCGAATTAGTGGGATCTTTTTTAACTTCAATATAAGGACCTTCAGATAAGAGAACATGAACTTTATCAAAATAATCATTTTTATCTATAAGAAGAATTTGACCCCCCTTATCAGCTTTTGTAATAATAAGATTATCATTGGACTTAAGCTCATTCAGAGCAATATGCTAAGGACGTGAGAGATTAGGTTTATATTTAGAAACATTAGAAGAAATAGTAAGATCCTTATTCAAAAATTGATACTTGGAATTCTTATTACATAATAAAGAAAACTTTTTATCAAGTTTATTTTGATGAGCAGATTTGAAAGAAAGCAGAGAAGGCCAAAATTTGTTTTCAATATTACAAAAATTATCAAGATTTTTACTGAGAAATAAATGCAGATCATAAAGTTCTTCTTCAATTTTGGAGACAGTATGCCGAACATCCTGAATGCAAGCTCTTAAAACTATAAAGTGTGAACGAAACATAGCTTTAGAAATTCTAAAAGAACTATTGACAGAACACTTAAGTTGAATAAAATTGGGGATAACATTATTTTTCTTGCAATTTAGAAGAAAATTTAAGTGATTGAGAAATTTAATACGTTTGCGTCTAAGATTAGTAAACCGGTTTAATTGAGCAGTATACATAATAACGACAAGAAAATAAACAATATACAAGTACAGAAAAATAAAATATGAATAACACAAAAAGGTGAAAAACAAAAGGATAGATAAAAAATATATAAATAAGATCATAAATGAAAATATAAATGAAAAACAAATAAATAAGACACTAAGATAAAAAATAAAGATAAAAATTACTTACAACTAAAATAAAAACTTCTAAATCTTCTGTTGCTAAACACTCTTGGGATTCCGGCCATAGTTTCAATTTTCAAACTGCTAAAATTATCTTTAATGCCAATAGTTCCTCTGAGTTAGATTTTCTTGAAAATTTAGCTATTTATATTAATCGTGATATTATTGTTAATGATAAATCTGATTCTAAAACGCTCTCCGTTGCCTGGAAGAATCTTTTCAGCATTGCTTCATAAATAAGTTTATTATTTAATTATTATTATTATTATTATTATTATTATTTATATACGTTATGTATACAATTTTCAGGTTTATATATGTATGTTTATAACTGTAAACAATTTTTTATTTTTATGTATTTTTATTTTTATTTTTAATTTTTTTTCCTTATTTATTATTATTACTAATTTATATATTTTTTGCGTACATTTTATTTCATTTTAATCTCTCCTTTTAGTTAATTTTTTAATTTACCCCGCTTTTTTCCCTTTTCCCTTACCCCCTTCTTCCTTTCCTCTCCTTCATTGTTTATCTTGTTTTGCTTATGCTCTTCCGTGATTGGCTGTTGCTTTCTACTTTCCTATTGGCTGTTGCCTTCTACTTTCCTATTGGCTGTTGCCTTCTACTTTTCTATTGGCTGTTCCTTCTGCTTGCTACCTCTCCCTCCCGCATTCCCCTTCAGTCGTGCCGCTACATTCATAGTAGACGCACGTCTTTTTTGCGCCTGGCGAAGAAAGACTAAGTTCTTTCGAAAGGCCTTGCGCAGTTAACTTATTTTATGGTGTTTAAAGAAGTTTTTTCACTTCAATACTTTGTATATTTTAATATATATACCTTAATTTCTTTAAAGTTATATGCTTTAATACATACAATTTATAATTTCTTCTACATGCATAAGAGGAAAGAACTGTATTCCTAAGAATTTTTCGATTTCTGGTTTTTGAAAATTTATACATTTCGCGATATCTTGAACTATGGTTTGACTACTTTTATGCCAATGCTTGTTTATCAGTGTGTTACACGGATTTTGTTAGAGCTATAATCTAAAAATGAATTTTTCATGAAACTCAATATTTGATTGGACTTCACTGAAAAGAAACATTGAAAAAGATTTCCATTTCAAGATTACAGTTTTGATAATCAGTATTTTATTTTACAGATAAATATTCCTTGAAAATTTCAACAACGTTTTAAATAAAAAAAATTTACCTGAATTATAAATTACAAAATTAGAGTTTTTTAATTTGTATCACAAGTACCGCAGCATGAATTTTTGTAAGTGTATTTTAGATTCGATCTCAGTCAGATTAGTTGATTAATTTCGGAGAAAAGTAAAGAACTGTTCCACAGACTCAAAACCAACCTGAGCGTAATGCTGGTCATGTTGGTTCATGCTAGCGTTGTGTTCATGCCGTTTCTACTCTTTTATAAGGATCTGTTTCTGTTTGATATCGAAGGTTTATAGTACCGTTTCTACAGTGAGCATTTAGATTTTTTACACAGCTGTATTGGCTTAAGAGTATTCTGCAATCGTTGTTACGTAAAAAGCAAATCTAAACTAAAAATATTATGTAGGTGAAATTAGTTAAAAGTGAAGTAATACGGTGTTTGATCTTTATACCTCCGTTACGAAAAATCCTTGACAAAACTTGTTACATATTTGTTGTAACCTAAAAAAATCTTGACACAGCGTTGTTGCAATTATGGTTTTGTAATTGCAACAACGACGCAATTACAAAGTTTTGCGACTTTGTAATTGTTGTTTACAAGTTCAACAACAATAACCTACGTTCATTGTTCAAGGTAGGTTTTATTGTTTACGACCTATGTAAGTAATTCACTTATTTATTATCAACATCATAATCAATCGTTTGCCATCGACTGCTGGATGTAAGTCTTCCCCGGATTTTTCCCATGTGTCCTGTCGAGTGCTTTAGTTATCCAATTTACATTGGTCACTTTTCTGATTCCATCCCTCCACCTTACTCGGGACTGTCTTTTTGGTCGTTTTACATCTCTGAGATACTACTGAAGAGTGTTTACGCTCCATCTATTATCTTGTCTTCTTGTAAAGTGTTTGTCCCATTTCCATTTTAGACGTTTAATTCTTTCAATTATGTGAAAACTTTTTGACTGATTTCTTATCCAGGTTATTCTTTTTATGTCTCTTCTAGTTATGCATAACATACATCTTTCCATACTTCTGTGCGTTATTTGTAGCCTTTGTACTATCAGTTTTGTTAGTGTCCATGTTTCTGCTCCGTAAGTTAGTGCAGGCAAAACACATTGGTTAAAACTTTTCTTTTCAAAATAAAGAATAACACTGGTCTTTCCAAAAGCACTCCACCCATTTCTTATTCTTCTATTGATTTCATTCATGATACTATTATCCAATGACATTTCCTGCCCAATGTACAACTTTGCACAGCTTTAATCTCAGTTTTCTAGTAGACAATTTTTTTATACAAATGAACTGAATATCTATCACCTTAGTCTTTTCCAAATTTATTCTTAACTCCACATTAATGCTTGCTTCTGCCAAATCTTTTAGCATAATTTCTAATTCTTCAGGGCTGTTACTAAAAAATTAAAATGTCACTAATGAACTGGAGATGACTTAAATATTTCCCACTTATTCTGATCCCTTTGTTTTCTCAATCTAGCTTCTTGAAAATATTTTCTAAGATAGCTGTATAAATCTTAAATGAAATGGCATCTCCTAGTCTTACCCCTCTTCCAAGCTTAATCTTCGCTTTTCCATTATCCAAACGCATATTTTGTGTTGTTTTCTTGTATATCTATTTCATGGTATTGATGTAAGGTTTGTCTATTTCAATATCTTCCAGAGATTCTAGCACTGCTGATGTAAGACCGAATCAAATGCCTTTTCATAGTCAATCAAGGCAAGGCAGAGAAGAAAATTATATTATTTATGTTTTTCTATGATTTTCCTTACTGTTTGCATATGATACATTTCCATCATGTTGAATCCACTTCGGAATCCTGCTTGTTTTCTAGGTTGAGCTGAGTCCAGAGCTGATTCAAGTTTTGTCATTGATACTTTGGTAAACATTTTAGAAATTACTCATAGTAAGATAATCGGATGATAGTTTATAATGTTTTCCTTCTCTCCTTTTTCTGTAAAGAAGCACCATTACAGTGTTATTCCAGTCTTCTGGTACGTCTGAATTCTCGAGACATTTGGAAAACTATAAGCATAGCTTTTTTGCAAATTCTTCTGCTTCTTTGAAAAGGTCGATTATAATTCCATTTTCTCAGGGCATTTACCTATTTTCATAAATCTAATAATTTGAAAAACTTCATCTGTCATCACTGGGAGTATTTCTTCAGTTCCTGTTAAGTTTTCTTGTTGATTGCGTAGATTGTTTTCCCTTTGATTATCGCATTTCTATAGATCGTTAAAGAATTTTTCAACAATGTATACTATTTCGTTATTGATTTTGGTGATTGTTCCACCTGTTCTCTTTAAGGAAAAATATCTTTTCTTTCAACACATACTTTGCGCTTAGCTGATTTTAAACTTTTGTTATCTTCTAGGCCTAGAGCTTACTTGACAAGATTACAGTTAATTTTTCTGATATCTTCTGCAACACATTTTTATATATATCAGCATATTTAACTCTTGATTTAGAGCCATTTTAAATTCTCTGCGTTTCTTCATCAACATTCTTGTATATTTTGTTATTTTCTTTGACTGTTTTACTTGTGTATTCCTGGCTATTTTCTTTGCTATTTCTTGTAGCGTATTGGTTAGTTTCTTGTTCACAATTGTAACATCTTACTTTTCATCTATCTGTATATATATACATAGATATATTTTCTTCAGAATCGTTTTTATACATTTAAACTAATTTAGCTTGGTCTGCACGGCTATATTTATTATAAGTATGTATTTTCTTTTTAATATAAGAAATATTTAAAAAAGAAGTATCAAAAGAATTTTTTTTGACAACCATTAGTAATTGACTAGAATAAAATACTTCGTTATTAGCTTTAATTCCATTACTGTACTGAACTAAGAATAAGATGTTAACTTGAATTTTTTTCTCTCATTCGAAACTCCAAAACACTTAGCTACACAAAAAGAATTAAATTATAGCCTTCTTAAAATAAATAAATAAAAATATCTCCAAACAGTGTATTTTATCATAAGAGACAGAATCCGAAACAATCCTTAAACACACCTTCCAGTCGACAAAAGGAATTCCCGAAATCTCTCCGGAAACTTGTTCGGCGGATTTCTCCTTAATCTCTGTCCTTATCGATACCTTGAAGAAACCATTTACGCCTTCTTCAATTTGCATACGGTCCCGATGCCGCCCGATAATCTCTCTAATACGGGAGCACGTTTTATTTGATTTCCGCTCGCACCTGAGACCCTGACGAAACGGAGCTTCTCTATGCAGGAGGGTGCAGTAAAAGGGGTTATTTGGAACTAAGTCCTACAGCTATGTTTTCTCCAACACTTTCGGAGGAGCGGAGAGAAGATGCACGGGATCCTAGATAGGGAAGCAAATTGAATCAACTGTCGAAATGCTTTAAGTGATCGCTTCTCGCGAACTTTTTTTAGGAATACCTGCAAGAGGTTGAGGGTATGTAGATGTGTATTTTGAAAGAGGAATGGCGAAAAAAAACATGACCCGAGATCAATAGTCCGTCAGAGTGGTTAAGAAAAATGCCCAATAATTCGGTGAATATGAATAGAAGTGGTCACAAGGAAATTTTATGATTTGAAAATTTTTTAGAGTAAAAAAGTATATTTAAATTACTATTTCTTACAAATGAAAGAAATCATTAAATGCTTGAATTATTTAAAAAAAAACTTATCAGCCCTATTAAATATATTAGATTTTGAAATAAGTTACATACTTAGTAAGCACGGATTTTATATCAAGCAACTGACACCCTAAACACATTTAGAGACTATTATTATATGCAGGATAAATGAATAAAATAGTCGTGGATGGTTCAAATAGGCCTGTAGACAATTACAGGATAACACTATTATGCTGCAGTATTAAAATTTCACTAACTTTCAAGAGGCTTCTACTACTCTTTGCGACAATTTTTGGACAGATATAGGATGACTGAAATATCAAATTCGGGATAGAATGACGTGCCACAGAGAATATCTTTTGGATATTTTGTGAACGACTTTTTCGAACACTTCCAGAATGACTTCAAATATCCATTGAACCGCGAAATAGCACATTCTAGGTCTCACTGTAGGACACCCTTGTTGTAAGGTATATTTGATAAATGAAGAATTTTTAAGTAAGTACATTTGGTGGAACAAAGAGATGATGCTTGAAATCTTAGATAGGGAAGAATAGTGAATCAATTTTCTAAAATGTAATAAGCGGTCTCCTCATGGTATTTCTTTTTTCTTTCTTTCTTTTTGAATATTTAGAGTTGGTTGGAGAAATATAAAATGAGTGTATAATGAAATAGGAAAGTAGAAGAAAGATGACCAGATATCGATAAAAGGACTTGATTGTTTTGAAACAAATCCTAATACTATGATGAGTATCAATTGCTACTGTTAAATAGATTTTTTTTTCATCTGAAAATTTTTATAGTAATTATTATAGGTCATAATTAAAAGCAAGAATGAGTTCGTAAATAACTGATAGTAAAAAACTGAAAAAATCTATTAATCAAGTTTAGTGTACCACAAAGGTTTTTAAAAAAATTCTAAATTAGGGTGCAGATTTATTTTGTTCCATCAAAAACACTAAAATCCTAAAATTATCTGAAAAGTACTATTTCAGGGTAATATACAAACTGATATTTTGTGGACTATCCTTTAGATGATAACGGAATATTCTCTGGGTGTCAAAAATTTTTATCAATAATCATCTTATGAATTATTTTTGTGACATCTTTTAGATAGATATAGGATAACAATAATATCACATTCCGTATTACATGACATTTTACAGATTACGGCAGGACAATATACAGCTGTACGACATTTTTGTATGATGCAAATTGTGTATGGCGATATTTATTTATTTATTTATTTCTTGAGATTTGTAGAATGATTTTGTAATACTTTTTGGATGGCACAAAAGCATATAGTTCTACAGTTATATTTTCTCCATAATTTTTAGGAGAATATCGAGAAGATAGGATACACGAGATCCTAGATAGGGAAAAAATTGAATAAACTGTCGAAATGCTTTGAATGATCGTTTCTTGGCTATTTTTTTCTTTTGGAATGCTTGGAAGAAGTTTAGAGCATGTAAGAAATTGGGTATATTGGTGGGGAGAAAGAAATAAAAAAAGGAAATCTAAGATCGATAAGTGGAACTGAGTAGTTTCAAGATTCATAACTTTTCAATAAATATAAATTGAAATTGAGAGAAAAAAATTATGGTTTGAAAATTTTCAAGATGTATAAAATATGTAAATAGAATTGCTAAACTTAAATAATCTTTGAAATAAAATAGTTCGAACTCAAAAACCAGTAAAAATTTGGATGAAAGAAGATAAACTATTTATAATCCGTTAGATAGTGACTGTAGTTTTTTATATTCTGTTAGATAGTGAGTCATTTTCGTTGAAACCGGGCCATACAACTTGAGGAAAGAATGCGCCTCTATATAGTAGAAGGTTCCATCTATAAATTTAACGAATTATCATTAACACGACGCAATATATAATTAAAGTATTAAATCCTAACCCCTCTACAGTTAATCACTTACCTTTAACAGTAGCATGATTTTTAATTTACAGCTGCATTTAGTAAACGTGAGTTTCTGCCGAAAGAAGAAGATTAATATTCGAAAAATGGTACTGAGTATAAGGAACATTTTTAATAGTTTTTAAAGTAGCCAGTGGACCCTAAAAATATTATTTTTAAGGAAACTGCATCAAGGCTGTAAGAAAGTGATTAATAATTAGAATTTGTGATACCTGAAGACTAAGAAATTTTTTGTCGTTTAAGCTGTAGCTGAGGGATTTACGAAGTTGCTAGAAAAAAAAAAAGGCTAGTTAATCGGACCATTTTTAGGGTAACTATAATAGGCAGCCCAAAGGAAGCCAACTGATAATTGCGATTGGGGTCCTAAGATGAAACCATGTCAAAAAGTAATACTTAGCGCGTTTGATCTTCAATTATTCGATATTAAGCTTAGGGATCAATTAATCATTAGAATAAAATTTTAAATAAATGCGCAAAAAGGGGAGGAGGAAATGTTAAAACAGGGTCCTAAATTCCCAATAAAAATATGAGTGTGGAGTCCAAGATTCAACTTTAAAATTTTGAATTGAGAGGGGGACACAATTAGGGGGTGTAAAATTCATGGCGCACATAAAGTTCAAGGGGAGCAGGTTCTTAACTGAAATATAGAAACGGCCGAACAACTAAATGAAAAAAGGGCTTTCAAAACAAAAATCAGATTAATAGAGGACAATTTCTTAACAATCTGTTTGTTGAGATTTAGGATGTAAAAACTTCAAGAAATCCTGTACAGTGTACCATGATTTTTGGGTTTTATCTGAAATATATAAAGAAGAACGTATAATTAAATTTATAAGGAGCAGCCAAAAAACGAACAAGACCGAATAAAACAGGGCAATTTATTAACAAATTAGGGCATAAAACTTTAAATAGTCTCAGGGGCCCCTGGTCTCATAAAATTAAATATTGGACCTCAGTTGTATCAGGACCCAGTAAAACTATCTTCACATAAATTTTTAGACTTCTACGAGCGGTAGATTTTGCTTGTCATCACGTCTAAACACACAGACACACAGAGTGAAATTGTCTTTATTAGTATAGATAGGAAAACATACATTTTAAATAAAATTTAATATGACTTAATGCGTAGGGTAGAAAAATATACTTAATACATAAAAAGGAGATAATTTAAAATTATGAGATTCCTCACCTCAGTAATAGATAACAGGATTATCATAAAGCACCAACATTAATACATTATTTAATCTAGTACAGTATCTAGTCTTACACATATTATAAAATCAATATGGGTATTTTGTTATTTTTGTGATTTTAAGAGTAAGTTTTCAACAAGATTATTTCCTTTTAAAAACAAAAGGCAAGCTTTCGATACACCTGTTGATTGCATTTAACCTTTAAATGTGAAAAAAAAAATTCTAAACAAAAATTTTATAAATGCAACACGTTGACATCTGGCGAATAACATCTTGTGACTCTCTGTAAGATAATTTTTAAGCATTTAATAGAACATCAAGTTACTTCGAGTGCTATATAATCTGGATAATTTTAAGATGTCAGTTATAACATCGAGGAAACATCAGTAGCCGTGATATAACTGTTAAAGTATTATAAAAATTCATTAACAAGACGACTAAAGTGTCACATTTTCAAATTCAGATGATAACTTGTGACTTTCTACAGGGATATTTCAATCGTTCTCAGGTTATCCGGAATTTAATATTACCTGCATGCTTTTTCGATATCAGTGTGTTAACAAGACATGCTCTGTATGCTATCCGTGCTTTTGTATCCTTAACGTCTAGGCCTATTTTTGTACTTTTGTGTATCATCATAAGCAAAACTTACAGTGTAGATCACCACAAAGTATTTTTTCGTCATAAATGCTGCTTTTTTCCATAATAAACGAAAATATTTTAACATGTCACGATAAAGATGCTGTTATTTTACTGCATCACTTAATTGATAGAATTATTAGTTTGTGCTTAGCAATCATTACCCAAATATATTCGCACGATCAGTGAAAGAATCTGTATTAAAAGAAATGGTAACTTTTTAAACCCATAACTTATTTTATTCAAAGATTTATTTCTTATATTTCAAAAGGAAAATGTAATTGCTATCTTTATGGCAAAAAAAAAAAAAAAAAAAAAAAAAAAAAAAAAAAAAAAGGCGGTGACACTCATTTTCGGAGACACACGCAATTAAATTGCTTTTTTTAACTGCCAATTATGATATCTTCAAACGAAAAAGATATGTTTTCAGTCGAGTTGCCTATGAAGAAAAGAATTTTATTTATCATAAAATAAACCCAATGTTTTTTTGGTTTAATTTAGAAAAAAAATCAAAGAGTTCCAAAAGAATCAGATATTAACGCGTAGAATTCATACCGAAAGAAAATTTCCTCATGAAAAACATTTATAAATTTTGCTATTGTAAATACAGTGAAATTTAAAAAAGAAAGAGAAATTTTTTGTGGAATGAAAATATTAAGGGAAACTGCCAATACTTCAAGGTAGATTATTATTGTAAGCAAATAGTAGTAGGCAAATAAAAATAATAAAATTATTATTTAATAATTGCACTTTGTAATGAAGGCTTAGAAATCGCATAGCATTTAATAACTTATAGTAAAATAAAGATCAAGAAATATTAAAAATGTTTGTTATTTGAATTTTTGTAAATTCCCTCATAGCATGCACAGTCACAGTGACGTCACTGTGAGTCACTGTGGTCACATAACATCTGTGACCAAAATGCCACCACTCAGTGATGTCACATTGTGACTGAGATGTGACTTTCTTAAAAATCTTTAGAAAATTACAAAAATTCTTCAAAACATGTTATTTACCTTAAAAAACACTTTTGTCACAACGTCGCTTTTGTCACAGTTTTGTCACGATGTTAATGTCAAAGTAGTCACAAATGACATATTTTTCACAAATTTGTCACACCGTGACTTCACAAAGTGGTCACAATGTGACGTCACAAACGAGCTCTAAAACGGCCATAACGACTTCACATTTTAGTCACTATGACTTCACATCGACGTCATGTGACGTCACATCGACGATCGATGGTCACAAAGTCACAGAGTGACTTCACAACAACATCTCAGTGATGTCACCATGCCTTACGGGTTGAGGAAAGGATAAGAGAAGTTTCTTATATAAAGTTTCTTGCATTCTGCTATTTGAAAGTTTTTAAATACGACTTTATAGAACAGTCTAGTTCTGTAACAGATAAGTCACAGATTGGCTGAACTAAAATTTTCACTGGAATGCATGCATTACTTAAATTAATATAATTTTATAGTTTTTGTCTTTTCAATAGTTTGTCCTGTATAATTGTTCTGTGATTTTTGTTGTTGTTGTTTTTTATTAAATAAACATTGCTGGGTGGGGCTTGTTGAGCTCAAGCCAATTAGTAGGCCTCCCCACCTGTCTGAATCTGAATCTTTTTAATATTCACAAGCATTATCTTCAAGTGTTTCATTATGTTTTTAATATCATTTTGAAACAATTGCCTTGTTTTAACATTAAAACATATATATAATTGTAATGTTGTTTTCACTCTCTCCCTCTATATATATATATATAGAGAGAGAGTGAAAACAACATTACAATTTTGCCCATTTTATGTACAAACAAAGTGTTAAAACACATATGAACAATTCTGAGTTGAAAATTTATATAATAAAATACTTTAGCATCATCATCATTTTTTTCAATTTAATCAATATTTTTTTTCATCAAATTTTTTTTTTCAAATTTTTACTTTAAACATTTGATAATATTTACTCCAAATTTTTTATAATATTTAATTTAATAAATATATTTTTATAATTAATTATTATTATTATTATTACATAAATTTAATTAATTTAATTTAATTTGATAATATTTAATTTTTAATAATATTTATTTCACATTTTTGTTTAAATTAATATTTTTTTGAATAGTGAATCAAAATGAAAACATACATTTTCTGTTTATTTAAATAATAATAATAAAAAAAATGAAATTCTACATGTAATATTTCGAATTATAATGATTTTAAAGTAAGCCACTATTTTTTAGTTTAATTTTTTTTTAAAAAGGTATGAAAAGTTTTATAATGTGATTTTGTTTGCAAATGGTATGTTTAACTATCACAAAAAATTTCAAAATTTTAACTTAATAAACGATTTTTTTAATGTGTCTCGGACCGTCTCTTTATTATTATTATTATTATTATTATTATTATTACTATTATTATTATTATTATTATTATTATTATTATTATTATTATTATTATTATTATTATTATTATTTCGTAAATAATTAATTTCTGTCTTTAGAGTCATTCATAGGGATAGTTCTTTATTTAAATAATAATTGAAGAAATTCTACAAGCAATATATGATGTAATCTTAGAATGTATATATTAAAGATTTTCTCTGTAATATTTCTGTCATTTCGGATAATTTTGCACAATAAAGAATGGGAAAAACAGATATATTTTCGAATGTTTTCAGGAGAATATTTTGATATTTTTTATTTATACGACTTCCGAAGTCCCATTAAAGGACTAAAATATACAGATCGGCGTTTCATATCTTCCTAACTTCATTTATACTCGATTTAAATTATATAATGCGATTAAATTAATATTTTAACGACGGAGGCATAATTCAAGGCACTGTGCTTCGAAAGCTTAAACTTTCAGCGATAACACTATTTATGTCTTCAATATGAGACAGAGATAAAATATTCATTGGAGAACATGACTAATGTCATTAAGGTTAGAAATTTAGAGGGCAAATTTTCGTCTCGGGAAAACAAAATTGTTGGTGCGAAACTTCAGGATAAACTTAATGGTTGTTTTTAAACGGAATTCAGTTGAACCGGCACTGATATATAAGCTTTCGAGATGAAAAGTGTTTAGGATAACCATAATAAACGACTTATATTGGGTTACATTGAGCTTTTACGTACATTCTTATTTTTGTTTTAAAGAGTTTCATTTCAGAAATATTTAACTTAGAAATTACGGGTCATTTAAGAAAAACTTCAAAATAATAAAGGAAGCAAGCCTATAGATTTTGAAGTAGTTATTTTGTTATGTTAGAAAGCTGTATTGCAAATGTATGCATATGCACTTTGTCTAATTGATTCAATTGTAAAATTATTATTTTCAAAATTTTAATAACATTCATAAATAACTTTCACCATTTTTGAGTTTGAAGATATTTTTATTAAATAAATACAGAAAAACTTTTTAATAAATGCAACATAAAGTTTATAGGGGGAGTTGTTAGCGATGGATTTGAGAAGAAAAATGCGTTATAAAGCGGAAGGAAAATCGTTATTTGTAGTCAAAAAGTAATAAACTATATAAAAGCTTTTAAGATATTTCTAATCGATATTTTATTTTAAATATTAATTACACGTACAATTGTAATTACACGTACAATCGTGGAAAAAAACAAACACCCCCAACCAACTGTGTAAATAATTATTGCATTAGAAACTTAATAATACTAAGTGATTGGAAATAAAATATACTTTTAAATGATGCATATAAAGTTTGTGAAGGGGGGGGGGATCTACATATTGAAACAAACCCTAACTTAGTTTTTTCAGTAGCAGTACCGAATTTTGACAGCATAAATGAACTCTACACCCTTCAATCAGCCCAAAAATAAATTTTCATGTAATTCGTAAGATAAGTTTATGAGAAATTAATTATTTTAAAGCGAGCAAATTTTAGGGGCTGTTTCCAAATTGACGTTCAGTACTCGATTGTTGACCGAGGAAAGCCTTTTCTTGATGAATGCATTATAGGAACCACTCAAGCAATCAATGGAGGCTGCTAGATTAGAGGATAGCATAAGAAGTTTAAAAATATTTAGTCACATTTATCGTTGATAACCCTTAAACCACCATTTTGCTGTTTTTTCAAGCATAATTTGAAAACTACTACTAGAAAACTAGAAAAATTTAAAATTTTGGTTTCCTTAAAGCAGGACTTAATAAATATAAATCTATAAAAAAAATGTGGGTTGCAATCCATGATTTTTTCCAATATTAATTTCAGAATTCATAACTCATGTCATAAAACCATAAAAATTGCAAATTCAACGTATTTATGTTTGGATATTTTAGTATTATTGCTACATAAAAAATTAACTCATTAGGAGTATAATTTTAGGAAATAATAATAAAAATATTAAAATGTGATTTAACATTAGAAGCACCAAATTTGAATGTTTATAATTCAAAAATTCATCATTCAAATGAATTGAAATTTGGTGACTAAACATAGTTTAAAGCGAAGATTTGAAATATATTGTTAAAATTGAGTGTTGCTATTGAAAAAAAAATGAAGTTTGGGTTCGTTTTAATATGCAGATGCTTCCACCCTAAAAATTTTATATACATCATTTGAAGTAGACTTTATTTGCAATCTTCGGTACCAGTAACTTTCTTCTACGATAATTTGTTGAGAAGTTAGGGGTGTTTTTACTTTTTTTCCCCCACGATTGTATATTTAAATTAAAAGTCATTAAAACAATTAAATCCTTATATGAAAGAAAATGAAGTAAGCAAATCCATTTTTATCATTCTACTATGGGTAGAATATTTTTTGAGAAGTTTTCTCCAGAAAAATATAAATAGAAGTGCTGTTTTCGTGTAGTAAAAGTTACCTATTAATTCAGTTTGAAAACTTCAGCGACGAAATAAATCAATTTAGAATTAACGACTTAGAGAAATCTAGAACACGCAGTCCATAAAACTATCAATTGTGTGACTGATTCAAGTAATTGCAATAAAGTAAAATGAAGTAATGATGCGACGGAAATTGAATAAAAAATTTAAAAAAAAGTTAATATAGTATATTTGAAAAAATCCTAGTTATATTAATTAATCAGTTTATTTGGAAGTACAATGCTTCCAAGCATAACTGTTTTTCCAAGAAAATAAATTCCAAGAAAGATGAAAAAAGAACAAGCATCTCGCATTTTTTTTTCTTTTGACGATATTTCAAAATTACATGTTGTTCAATTAAAGTCAATATCTTGACAATACAAGAGTTGCGTTTGATTCTCAAAAACAACATCGACTAATGTCGTTTTTTTTTCTGTGTAGAAAACAAATATATAAAATAGATTTTAAAATTACTTTGCCCTTAGGCCTGCCGGTAAATAAATAACCACCAAAAAATCATTCAAAATAAAACATCTCTCGTAAATGTTTTGAAAAGTAAACTTTGCCGGAAAAACGAATTTCATCTCGGTCAAAATGATCCCTTCTCAAGTTGCTCCGGGGTGAAAGAAAATAAAGTATCGCATGCGAAAAAGATACAAAGTGAAAAACGAAGTGTTTTCCTTGCGTAAACAAGCTGCAGGAAGAGGATTAGTAGCATTTATCTCATACACAGAAGAGAATTTCTCCTGCCAACTTCTTGTTCAGGTTTTCATCCTTACTTAAATGGGGAATTTTTTTTTCATATTAGTATATCAGTGCAAATGATAGACCAATTCATACTGTAAAACTCAAAGGCCCATATGCTAGGCATTCAGTATGCGTTTTCATAGAAATACTCACAAAATGATTGGATGATAAGACTGGTACTATGCTTAAGGGCTAAATGTTGATGAAATTTAAGAACATTTAATTCATAGTACAATGGATAAAAATAGAAACATATGTTTTTATTTGGTCGTTTCTTTTGAATCAGTGTAATCGAAAATTTCTCAAAAAGTTTTCTTTTCTTTTCAATTCAAAATTTCTTATATGACATATAAATATAGAATGATGGACCCAAATTTTAAAACGCTGAATTAAATGTTAACTTTAATGCTTATCAGACGATAAGTGTTTAAATTTTAAAAGCGACTCATGAAAACCTACATTAGGATACGATGATTTCATTTCTTCTTAAACTATTTTAGCAGTCAGATTCATGCCCTTCAAAGTGAATTCATGCTTAAAAATATTTTCAATAACCACCTTCCACTATTTTCCAAATATCTTCACATTAGTTTTAGTGGTGTTATTTGAATTTAAGTACAATCTAGCATTAGTAATTCTTGCTATGAGATTATTAAACAAAATAGGCCTTAACTATTCATGCAATAATTTTTTTTCGATGAATATTAAAAACATAATTCAGTTAGTATGTGTAATCGATGAATTTGGAGGCAACCTGATTGTGTATGTGTGTGTGTGTGTGTGTGTGAGGGGGGGGGGGGTGAATATCACAAAATGTGAGATTTTGATTATCTGAGATCCCGGAAGTTCGAGACAGGATCGCAGATTTTCTTTCTCTTTTGCAGATTCTTTTACATTAAATCTTTATTTTGCTTCGTATTATGTTTAGCTCTTTATTGTGTAATACAAAAAGTTAAGATTATTATTTGATAAAAATTTATAAAATGCTTAAAAACGCTACAGGTAAGTAATTGTTTTATTAATGAATGGTTCAGCTATAAAAATGTTTTACAAGCAGATTATTTTTTGTTGCTAAAGTATTCGTTGCAGACGCGTGAAGAATTTTCTGCTACTGGGTCTGAGATATTGAAATTATCCATCGAAAATAATTCAAAGTTTCAAGAGGTAAATTTATTATTTATTGAAGAATTAAGGATTTTCGACATAAAATTGTTAAATTTTGAAGAGCTTAAATTATAAGTTAATTTTCATGTAATTATATGTCTTTACTTGGAATATGTATACCAGGATAATGGTCAATTTCATTCTAAAACATTTTTTATATTCTTGTTTTTGTTTTTTCTATTTTTTAAGTCTAACATTTTTATTTTGTTTAAAGGAACATGCTCTCGATATAACAGGTTAAATTCAATACAATGTTCAGTTGTATTTGTTAATTTATGGAAGTTTGGAAAATAACATTATAAAAGTCTACTCAATTTTTACAAAGACTTTAAACACATTATTTTTAAAGAAATGCTTGAAAATGATTTTACTATTTCTTACTTGAACTGTGACAAAAATAATAATAATTACTTCATATTTTAATTGTGTGAAGTTATTTGTAAAATACAGAATTTGTTAACTCCCTCATGTATATATTTTCTAAAGTATTAGTATTAATTAGAACTAAAAACAAATAGAGAACGATATTTATACAGTACAACAGAAGGCCCTTTGTTTTGCATATATCACAGTGTTACATTCCAGGAAAATGACGATCTGAAATTTCAAGTCTTTTAATTGCTTTATGTATGTTATTAAAAATATAAGGTCTCTTTAAAATACTTCTAAAAATTCTTTTGATTGGAATATAAACAAATAAGTTGCATTACATAACATTTAGTAGGAAGTTATTGTGCAGACTGCAATTTTCGGCACTACTCTGTTATTCCGTCGACCGATTTCGCCAAGTTATACAAATCGCCAAACAAATAGCCAAATTATACATATTGACATAATTTCTATTTTAAATAATAATAAAAAAAAACAAATAAATAGTAGCATATTAATAAAAATACAAATAAAAATCGAAATAAAAATTACTTAATGATGTTTTAAACACGTGTATCGTATTTAATGCAATTGAATTGGCATTCACGAATCAATTATTGGCATTTAATCTTATAATTTGGCGATAGTATTTTGGTCGACGGGATAACAGAGTAGTACCCAATTTTCGTATTTTGTGCTATTCTCCCATGTATTCTGTGTGTTACACAGTGCATTTTCGAGAGGCTATAATTTTTCCTTACAGTATCAGATGTCAGCAAAAATTTCTTAACTTTGTATCCTGTACAGGTGAGCATCCATAGTTTGGCAATCTTAGCCTACACAGATGAAACATATAAAAACAATTCTCAAGACTTTGAAGGAAATAATTGGGAAAACATTTTAAAAATGTGTGCATTTGATAAAAGGTATTTACATATTTCCCAGGCGCATTTCCTGACTAACAACTGTTGTAGTCCCGAGAAATGGATTCATAGGTGGTGACTGGTTAGGAAAAAAAAACAGTAAAAAAAGAGAAAAAACTACTAGAGTTTTCTTGTAGAAAATACTTCCAATAATATAAAATGATACAGAAGGCAAATTTTTCTTTAGCAAAATACTGGTATTTAAAAACTTCTTTGGCTGTGATTTTTTTCTGACCACTCGCCACCCTGGTTCACTTAAAAGACAGGTGACAGTTCTGTAATTTAAATTTAAGCCCATTTGAAAAAAAAGTAATATAAAAAAAATCTTAAACATTAACAGTTTTTAGAATAAAGGGTAACTTAAAAAAGGGGGGGTGGGGGGCTGATTTTTTCTTTGCATTATCTGACTCTGACCCTTTCGTGTGACAGATATCAGAGGTTTTACAACTGTAAATGCACATCGATTTTATTTCTTTTCTGATAGCATCTTTCCCCTCATTATTCAAAATTATGCAATTACAACAAAAGATTTAACCATTCGATAAGACACAGAATGTCTCCTTATTTACTCCTCGTTCGATGTTGCCACCTAGATCTAGACGATGTCTTCTTTCTGTCGTATCCCCGCACCGCACCATCCCAAACAACCAGCTTCAGTCTCAGGTGCTGATGTAAATCGAATCAGGGGATTTCGCCAATGACTGATCCAACCTTCTGATGACGTCTCTAATTCCGATCCTTCGCGCTAGCTGAAAGACACGTTTACAGTTGTCAAAGGAGGAGAAGAGGATGCTAGAGGAAAAAGGAGTGAATTTCACTCCCGTTTCGTAACTTTCGTATCTGGCGCCATGCATCCTCCCTGCTCGCAAAGCGTGAAATGATTCTCTCTCTCTTTCTCTTTCGCTCACTCTTGCAATGAGATTTTAACAAATTGCCGGAAAAATTGATTTGAAAGCAAGTACGACAAAAGGAGACGAGGATGAAAATGTGCCGATGTCATATTAAGTCATCTACGCCTTGAAATATCTGTTCGGAATTCGAGAAAGTTTAAACTATAAAAGTTCTCCGGTCTCAGGTGCGAGCTGTGCTCTAATGCAAGGAACATCGGCGGATTTAAAGAGATTACGTGTATGCCGCCGTGGTATGCCGCATGCAAATCTTGTATCTATCCTCGGTGTTTCCCGGAGTTTTCGTTTATTATATCGACGAGTTTATGATAAGTAAAAGATGGAAGAAAAGTTTTAATATGATTTAGAAAGGAGAAGGGTGGTTCTGAAACTGAAAGGTGTGAGTGGAGGTTGAATGGAAAACATGAAAACATTACTCATTTTGAATTTAAAAAGTACATTTTTGTACAGGATGATCTATTTTTTAATAAGATGGGATACAATTTTTTAAAAACAAACTTAACGAATGGTTTCCTTCTTAATATTAGGATTAATTTATCACCTTGTTTAAAACTTTGAAAAGCGACATTGCACCTATATAAGTAAACTTTCAAGTTTTTAGCCTTAACACTAAATTCTTGATATCTTTATGTTTTATTTTAAACTAAAAAAAGAAAATTTTCTTTTTTGATAGATTTTATTTGCTCTCCAGGATTACTAATATTAATAAACATCTTTTAATTTTAAAATGATCTCCTTTTAAATGCACCACCTCATTTCTTTGCCCAGCATCAAATGCGTCTCTAAATTTCCGGGCTTGAATGCAATGCGTCTAACTTCGTTATTAGCACTTATATAAGCATAGTCTAACGCTCTTATAGATAGTGAGAAAGTACCAAGTGAGAATATTCTAAATCTGATTTAAATTTTTTATTTATTAACTTCAAAACACTGAAAAATATGAAGTACTCAAAAATGAGAACATCGAATTGAGTATATTTGGATCAAAAATGAATACATTGCTTTCTCAATTTTGAAGCATCATATGTCAGTAAATCCAAACAAATGATAATGCTGTACCCTATATTGGTTTATTTCATTCATGATAGCATAAAAGATGATTATTAATGTAAATATTAAATTATGCACAGTACTATGAAATAATTTAAAAGTGCTTGCAAATAATGCTCTTGTCATAAAAATATTCCATTTGTCATTTTGCTAAAAATTTGTTATTTTTCTTAATAAATAATCAATTAAACATTTATTGTTAATAATTTTTAGCAAGAAATAAATGCCAGTATCTTCTTAATTTAGTTTGTAAGTTCAGCGGGCAACTCTTAGCTATTTATATTTGAACATAATCATAGAATAAAAAATGAGAACATGTCTTTCTCAGTTTTGAATGCATTTGGATCGGAGCTATTTTGGGTATGTGAAGTACTTAAAATTGAGTATTTTTCACTTAATTTTGAGAGCCCATTTTTTCAGTGAACCTTAAGAAGTTCCCAGACCAACCTTCACAAGACGCCTATTAGACATTTTGTGCACGACTGGGGATTTAATACATCTTTACTTCCATGCACACATCCATCCCTTCTACAACTTACCTGACTTCTAATTTTGCATTGCATTCAACTTATTCATAACAGAAGCTATATTTAATAAATATAAGCCATAAAATGAGGCAGAGAACAAAAAGAAGTAATAGTGGTTACTCTGTTGCTAACGAAGGTTCTTCCTGATGAGGAATCTTCCTTAACACTGATACAACTAAACATTAATATATATATGCTTAAATTGGCAGATCTATCATAGTCGAAGTGCCCTATAATTTCTGATAATAATGTCTTTTCAAAAAGAGAAAATGTGTCACTAAAAACTATTAACGGATGATAAAAATCATTATTTTGCCGCAAATAAATATCATATTTTTATCAAAATCTAATTATAATCATAATGATGTTATGAGGAAAAAGGGTAATTTATATTAACGGCGAGTCTTTGTTTATATTAATAATGGTGACGTGCTCGGAGTTCTTGCAGTCCGTAGGCAACAATTTTAGACTTGCTGGTTTATTACAAAGATTGACAAAAAATGTCATTGGCTCGAGCTTCACAAGTTGACAATTACGGATATCAGTAATTTTTATTTATACAGTACTTTGTTCAATGACATATACGGGAATGTATTACAGGTGTGCAGAGTACCAGGCCCAAGGGCTTTTCTATCTAGATAGGGGGCAGTGGAGAAATTAAGAATGCAAAACAATAATAAAATTAAGCGTCAATTTAGGATTGGATTGTTTTTTTTTATGTTATTATCCCAACGGAAAATAAAAGTCCATATCAATACCTTACATTTTTGATAAAATTAATTAAAAATAAAACTGATCATGCATATACATCTAAAACGTTATTATAATCAAAGAAATGCCAAAATTTACCAAACTTTGGCATTCTTAATTTTACCAAATTTTGGCAATCTTAATTTTACCAAATTAAGATTAAATGCACACAAGAAGCTGTGGAATAAAAAATGGGTATACCATTAATAGTAGAAAGTTACTGAATACAATCTGGTTTTCATTCAGGATCAAAAATGTACTGCATAAAAAAAAAAAAAAAAAAAAAAAAAATTGCAAACCACTGATATCGAACAAATTAATGCATAGCCAATTTCTTTATTTTGTAATAATTTTTCAATAAAAAAAATGTAAAATTTATCATTCCTATACAATATTTCATTATAACTTTTTAATAACTTAATAAGATATAATAACTTAGCACAAAACTTTCTTGTATTCCCTTCTTTCCACTTGCTGATTGTTTACTTGTTTATTTATTTAGTAGATGCTGACACATCAATAAGAAATGAAAATATAATACCGAACATCATCTAATACAACGCATTTTTTATATTGATTTAACTTAACTACTTAATTGTTTAATGTTAAAATTAAAACGAAAATTAGTGTTTTTGTTGGCGTATGAGGGTATTTTATGGTTAATCTGATCGTGTGATTAAATTGCATTTTTTTTCTTTTTAATTTGCTGTGAACAATTAATTGTCAATTGTTTTAATCTTACCTCTGTCACTTCACATTATGAGTGATAAAAAATATCAGTAATTTTTCACTAAGGGGCGTTGACGAGACAGAGTAACAGACTTTGGTAAAAAAAGAATTTTTTTTTCCATATTTCCTGGAAAAATATTTGCAGTTTCTTATGCAGAAGCATACCTTTCTATATTTATACACTCTTGGAGAAAATTATAAACTCATAAAATTTTTAATTTGTTTAAATCATAATATAAAAAAACTTAGCTTTAAATTAATAAAATAAAGATGAATATTTGTAATAAGACATCTAAATTTAATATAACTCATAAATAAAATGGAGCAAATAATTTAAATAAGAAAATACATTACTTAAAAAAATAACATTATGTGAGACCTGGACAAAATTATAAACTCAAAGTTATGAATTTCGATATTCTGGCTTATTTGATATGAATAAATGCATTTTGTGACAAGAAACTAATAAATGGAGTCATTATGGATCAATACATTTCAATACATCAATACATATTTTAATTTTTCTCATAAAATAACATTATGTTAAATCTGGACAAAATTATAAACTCAAAGTTATGAATTTCTACACTTTGGTATTTTTGATATAAATAAATGCATTTTGTGATAATAAACTAATAAATGAAGTTATTAGGGATGATTATATTTCAATACATCAATGCATTGTTATAATTTTTTTTCAAAAAAATGAGCAATATAAATATAGTATATGCATAAATTGAAAACATAAAATTATAGATTTTAAGAAGTGAACGTACTTTTGAATCCTGGAGCAAAGTATTGACGCATACATTCAAAAATGTGTTAAACTGTCATTTTTCTGGATGACTTCAAATATGCGATTCGGCATAGATTGAACAAGTTTTTCCAACTGGTTCCAGACTGAATGTATAGCCATCTTTAAATCATTTGTGTTTTGATATTGACGTCCATCTATTCGAACCATTGCACCCCTATAAATTTCAATGGGGGTTTAGATCAGGTCTGCGGGCTGGAAAATTCAAGACATTTACATGGCAGCGCTGTAGCCAGTCATTTGTACGTTTTGCAAAGTGCATTATTGCATTACCTTGCTGCAACACTCAGTTTACTCCAGTGATCAAAGGTCACATGCCAAAACATTATCTTCTAGCATTAACTGGTTGTCCTCTGTTTTTTCTTTTTCATTAAGAAAAGCCAGAGCAATTTTGCCATTCTGAGAAAAAACCTTGCCCACACCATCACGGGTGTTCCACCAAAGTTTCAACTAAAGCTATGTCGTTCTTCATGTTCGGTATCGTACCAGTAGTATCTTATGCTATCTGGGCCATAATCAGAGTATGGAAATTCAAAACTTTGAGTTCATAATTTTGTCCAGGTCTCACATAATGTAATTTTATGAGAAAAAATAAAACATGTATTGATATATTGAAATGTATTGATCATAATGATTTTATTTATTCATTTTTATCATAAAATGCATTTATTTATATCAAATGTACCAGAAAATAGAAATTTATAACTTTGAGTTTATATTTTTGTCCAGGTCTCACATAATGGTATTTTTTTAAGATCTGTATTTTCTTATAAATAATATGGGGTAAGTAATTTAAATAAGTTGTATTAAATTTAGATGTCTTATTATGAATATTCATCATTATTTTATTAATGTAAACCTAAGTTTATTTATATTATGATATAAACAAATTAAAAATTTTCTGAGTTTATAATTTTGTCCAGGAGTGTATAATTCAACTTTAAAAAATCATGTACGCAAACAGAAGTAAATTGTATACAAATTATTATATGTGTATAAATACATATATAAACAAACATAAAAGTTTATTAATTTTTAGGTGTGTTCGTAATTATGTAAATACGTAGCACCTATTGTTGTCGCTCAGTCCGTCCGTCTGCCCGTCTATCTGTCTGTCCGTCTGTCTGTCTGTCCGTCTGTTCGCATATAACAACGCAAAAACTACCCAACCGAATCGTTTGAAATTTAAAATACATAATTATTACATAATTTTGTCGCGTCATTTCAAATTTTATGAAAATCGGATGGATAGATCAATTACAGGGACAATCAAAAGGATTCCGTTACATTACGGTCAATGGGGAAAAAGGTTTCAAATGCATTTTAATCGTTTGAAATTTAAAACGTATATTTATTACATAATTTTGTCGAGTCCTTTCAAATGTTATGAATATCGAATGCATAGATCAATTACAGGGACAATCAAAAGTATTCCGTTACATTACAGTCAATGGGGAAAAAAGTTTCAAATGCATTTTAATCGTTTGAAATTTAAATCGTATATTTATTACATAATTTTGTCAAGTCATTTCAAATGTTATGAAAATCGAATGCATAGATCAATTACAGGGACAATCAAAATATTCCGTTACATTACGGTCAATGGGGAAAAAAGTTTCAAATGCATTTTAATGGTGTTACACTCATTTGAACATAATAGAATTGGCATGAATCTATGAAGTATGTACTAAAATATACATTCTGTACAATCTGTGATGCAAAGAATATTCATTATTAAATTACAGGGCCACACAAATGTATTCCACTAAATCATGTTATACGGGAAAACATTGGGGCGTGTTTTAATTATATTAAACTACTTCAAATTTTTTGAATAAGATATACGTTAATGAAGTATAATAAAAATTACTCCCTGCATATTTACAGGAACACAAAGATTTCGACCACTGTACTATACCCAAAGTACGCTCTACTATATCATCAAGATCTGAATATTTTTAAAACTTCGTTATCGTACGAACGCACCTCATTTGCTACGCTTCACGTGCAATTTCCAACTTGTTTTTCTTCTTATAGCTGCTTACGTGTTTTGGCAACACCCCTTACTTTCAACAACCCAAATTATGCAAATCCTAGAAGAAAAAAAATAATTAAAAAATAAAAATAAATAAAAATAAAATAAAATAAAGTAAAAATCTAGTATTGTGGAAAAGTATTCAAATGCCTATTGGTGAAATAAATCCTTTAAAAAACATTCCTTGAAAATTATAAAAAATTTAAAGTTGCTAACTTAAGCCAGGAATTTCATTCGAAAGTATATTTTTCTACTACTCCTTCCTTATGTAACAATTGAAAATATGAAAAGTGGATGCATGAGTGATTAAAAATAGCTGCCGGTTTTTTAGAAGGCGTATACAAATAGCCGATACATTTCTGTGTGGAATGTCAATAGACAATAGAATAAGACTTGTCTTTGATAAATACTAAAAATTAAATATTTTTTTTCTCGTAACTTCTAAAGATAAGAGCAAAACAATTAACTTTGCGAAATAAGTCTTGTTTAAAAATATTAATGAATCTGCATTTCGAAACATTCTTATGTGACAGTGCTAGGCAAGCAACAAACACAGCCCCGAGCATTGCGCGGAAAACAGTGCGAATCATGAGGATTCCATAGCAACCACCTGCTTAATTCTGATCAGTTTATGTCAAGACATGTAAAATATACTTCAAATTTGTGATTACTGATTACTAATCCGTGAATAAAGAAACCTGGAATGCGATGGAAATACATGATGTAATCTTGATTCGACTGAAATAGCTCCATTTCTGTGTCACCTGTAAAACGAGTTTTACAACAAGGAGAAAACATTCACTGGATAAATAAATGCAAGTATTTTAAACGCAAGTATTTAAACGCAAAGAAACTCGCAAGTTAATGCTCTTCAAATTGGAAGTTTCTTTTTAAATATATAACTTGCATTTTAATACTTTTTTATTTATTTTATTTATTATTATTATTATTATTTTGTATTAGATAGCTGAGGTAAATTTCTAAATCTGCCCTTTTCCCCCTTTTTTCGATTTCGCGTGTAGTTTTTTTTTTTTTTTTCAAGTGTTTTTTTTTTTTTTTCAAGTAATATTTTTACTTTCGAAATCAGTTTCAAAAATAAAAATAAATAAATAAATAAATAATTAAAAAAATTGTATACATAAAATCACCAACCAAAATCGAAAAAGTAAACGAAGGGAGGATTGAACTCAGCTATCTAATGCAATTAATTTATATCGAATTTACTACATATTTCAAATCTATATAAATCTTAGAGTTAAAATGTGTAAAGGAACTCCTGTTTTAATATGGAATTTGATCATTAAAAAAGATCGAGAAAATCGTGAGTTGTGCAATTTTTTGCTACTTTTATATTACCCATGGTAATCGCGGGGTGCGCAGGAAAATAATTAATACTACAACCACCATAGCGGTCAATTTGATTTAGTATAAATAAATATAATTCGATTCGAACGAGAAATCTGTTCAAATAAATATTTCACTCTGTCTGCGTACCCGTGTGTTTGCGATAGCTGGTGAAATATACCGCAAATACGAGTCTGAAAATTTCTGTGAGATTAGTCCAATACCTCTCTTGGTGCACCTGGGATTCATAAATTTAAATTTCTAATAAATAGCTCAGTTATTAATTAAAAGTCACAAAGAACTCTCATTTAAAAAAAATCATCTTTGTCTTTCTGAGAGAGAAAAAGGGCTGAGGCAGGCGTAGAAATTTACGCTTCCGACGGAAGCGAATAACTAATTTTTTTTTTTTGTTAAATAAACAAAACCACTCGGTACTGTTAAAAATAGAAGACATATTCCGAAAAACTGTACTTTGCGTCTAAAATGCCATAAAAAATTACAACTTTTTGAAGACTTATATCCCTTATAGCAATGAGCCTCTAGGGATCAATTTTAACCAAACAATGACAAACCAAAAATATGCTCTTAAAGCTAGAAATCATTTTCTGTCGAGAGTTCAATATATTTGTAAAAATAAGATATTTAACCCTTTTAAATATATCTATAAACGCAGTTCACTCCGAGCCGTATGGAGAATATATATTTTTGTACGCTGAAAGTAACTAAAGTAACTAAATGTCTTATTTTAACACAATCTTTCTAGATCATTTGTACAAATCAGATTTACATCACTTACAAAAATTTCGAAACGTGCGGATTAGATTTTTTTTCTTCACAAAATAAAATGTGTGAAAAAAATATCAAACAGCATATATTTTAAATTCAATTTTTTTCACGATTTTTTAAAATTCAGATTCAGACGTATTAAAGTTAAAGATATAAAATCGTACAAATGGGAAATTCATTTGTGGTTAATATTACAGGTCTAGTTATCACCAGTAGGGTCAGATAGCTCATTAATAAAATAAATCAATATTGCAGTATACAAAAATAAGTTAAATCGTTAAGTGAAATCGTATTTAAAAAATTCTGTATTAAAATACATTTTTTTGATATTAGTTAAGAAAACGATTATTCTAATGTAAATAGGACGGAAATCGTAGACATACTTCCCTATCTTTTTAAAAAGAGCATTTAAATACATTTAAAATTGAACGAATAAACGCAATTTTATCATTTTTCTAATAAGACATTATGCAATCAATATTACATCAAATAATCAGACGTGAAGTGACTTACTTAAAGTAAACAAGCTTTCTCTGACTTATAAACTCTGAAATATTTTGTGATCCCTTTAAAAAAGAAACCAATTTTTTTAAACTTTCAAACATAGTTGAGAACTACTTATGAATGAGGTTTGCTCGGCTGACAGGCCGTATTAATTGGTACGTATAAATTTAATACGTATAAATTGATATATATAATTGCATGTTTGGTATTGAAAATGAAGTGCAACCTTTTATAGTTCGTTTTCATATCCAAAAGAATGCTGTTTCAATACTGTCTATGAAGGAAAATCGTTTTCAGTGTATTTTAATAATGTTAGACTATTTCAAACAAAATTAAATTAATATATATCGCTGAGGAGGTATACAAAGTCCTTACTATAAAATTTGTTATGCATAGTATTTATTCTTCATTAATTAAATGCACATTATGACTGGAATTTTATACCGAGGTTTATAAAATCACTCGCTATAATTAAATAAACTACTAGTTAAGTTTATTTAAGTTTTGTTTTTAGTAAGCAAATTTGAAGTTTATTTTGGAAATCATGTAATGATAAAAAAATACTAGGTCGCACTGAGGGGTTTATTTTATTAAATAACAACAACAGCAACAAAAATAAAATAAAATAAAATAAAATATACACGTGATAATTAGATATAAAGAACAAGGCGGAGTCATTTTGACTCTAGTCACCGGTTACCAGGATTAATAAGATAAATATTTGGAAAATAAATTTCAGAAAAGAAAATTTATCGGATTTAAATGACTTACAAGATTCAAGGGTCGTATACAAATTTAAATTTTGAATTGTAATTATTAATATAGAATAAATGTATGACTATTTTTGACAATCAATGCTCAATATACTTTTGCAATTGAAACTATATCTCTAAAACTAATTTTAACTTTACGAAGTTGCTATTGTTCGACGGTAAGAAGGAACACCCTGTATACGCATATACATTTTAAACATAATGGTAATCGTGCATAAAAATGGGAAGCAGGAGAAAGTCCCTCGGCCCGATCACCTGGAGCGCGCTCAGCCGGCAAAAACAAAATCCCTGGGGGAGATGTAGAAGTCAGCGGACAAGGGTGTGTGTGTGTGTAAAGGAGAAAACATGATAAATCACAGGTCTTATATTGATCGGTTCGCATCCTAGATCGGTCGGAAGACTCTAGAATCGAAAAATGGAACACTTTAAATGAAAAATATACAGGTGTAACATCAGGAGAAAGGTGCATAAAGTTATAAAAGTATTTACTTCCATAAAGAACCACTGATTAAAAAAAAAAAAATGTGAATCTTTTAGTCTAAAGTTCAGAATCCTTGGGACTTCACTAGGTCCGAATTTCGAATTTTCCCAAACTCTAGGTTCATCAAAAATATTGCTTTTCTATTATAAAGAAAAATGAATTTCACTATTTTAAAAAGTAAAAAAAAGCAAAACATTCATATATACATAAAAGAGCATATAACCGCTTTTAATACTTAATTAAACAATTATTTATATTAAATAAGTCATAACAAAATAAAATCACAACAAAATGACAACATTTTTTTAAGAGAACATACAATATAAGAACAAAATAAAGCTTTCTTAACTATTGAAAATTTTAGCTAATTTCGCAAATTTTTTAATTTTGGTTTACCATTAAGAAGATTTTATTTTCTTCTATACATTCAGACGAGTTAAGATTCAGAAACAAAACATTTTTGCTATAGATCATTTTTGTTTGTTTCTTTGTTTTTTCAACAATTGGTTTTTCCTTGCTTTCTTAAATATTAACGCAGGAAAATACGACCTTTGGACAATTCCGAATTTTGGGTGTACGAACTATAGACTTTGTTATAATGTATTTCAAAAGCTCAAAAATCATTTATTATAAACGATATTAATAAATAAGTTGCTATGCGAGAATAAAAAAAGTTCTATTGTCATTTTCTTGAGTTAACACGCAGAGTCATACATGTGAGATACAACAAAGTAAGTTTTTTAATAATTTTTATTCCATTCGCTTTTCAAAAGAAAAAGTTACACTTGACATGTTTTATAATACACGTGCATGATCTGGCCGAATTTGTTATTTTTTTTCTTTTGGGAAACCTACATAACTTACAAATAAATAAATAAATAAATAAATAAATAATAATAAAAGTACACAGGTTGCCCTTTAAGGGGACAGTTTACCTCGAAATTAGAGAAAATGCCGATTTGAAAACCTGTTTAATTGTAAATATTTTGCCACCTCATTTTTTCATACAGTAATTAAACTGCGAGAACTAAAAGCCTATTTAATTGTAAATATTTTCCCACCTTATTTTTATCTATATAGTAATTACACTGCTAGAAACGAGAGCCCGTTTAATTTTAAATATTTTATCACCTCATTTTATCCATTTAGTAATTACTCTGCGAGAATTGAAAGCCCGTTTAATTGTAAATATTTTGACTCGTCATTTTTATCCATACAGTAATTACACTGCGTGAAATGAAAGACCGTTTAATTTTAGATATTTTACCACCTCATTTTTATCCATACAGTAATTACACTGCGAGAATTGAAAGCCCGTTTAATTGTGAATATTTTATCATCTCATTTTATAAATTTAGTAATTATACTGCGAGAATTAAAAGCCCGTTTAATTGCAAATATTTTACCATCTAATTTTTATCCATACAGTAATTACACTGCGAGAAAGGAAAGCTCGTTTAATTTTAAATATTTTATCTCCTCCTTTTATCCATTTTATAATTACTCTGCAAAAATTGAAAGCCCGTTTAATTGTTAATATTTTGACCCCTCATTTTTATCCATACAGTAATTACACTGTGTGAAATGAAAGTCCGTTTAATTTTAGATATTTTACCACCTCATTTTTATCCATACAGAAATTACACCGACAGAATTGAAATCCCGTTTAATTGTAAAAATTTTAACCACCTCATTTTCAACCATACAGTAATTACAAAGCGAAAAAGGAAAGCCCGTTTAATTGTAGATATTTTGCCACCTCATTTTTATCCATACATTAATTACATTGTTAGAATTGAAAGTCCGTTTAATTGTAAATATTTTGCCATCTCATTTTTATCGTTACAGTAATTACACTGCGAGAATTGAAAGCCCGTTTAGTTGTAAATATTTTATAATCTCATTTATATCCATTCAGTAATTACACTGTCAAATTTGAAAACCCGTTTAATTGTAAATATTGTTACGAATTTTGTAAATAGTTAGTGTTTGTACTATAAAATAATGTAAATAATCTTATTAAGCTCCATTCCTTTTCTAATATTAGTTTTTGTTGCATTGTCTCTGTTATCAAGCAAACTTGTCTATTATTTTCAGTGAATGTGTATGGCAGCTTTGCGAAATATTAGAGATATCGCCAAGTTGGCGTCACTTTTGGCAACTAATTTTGGTCGCCAAATTTGGCGATATATCGCCAAGTTGGCGACAAACTTGGCGATTGTTGGCGATGGTAACCCTTTCCTGTTTATGGTAACCCCCCCCCCCCCCCCCCTTAGGTCTACTGATACATTGAATGTTGTTCCGTGGTTTTCCGGTTTTTTCTAGAAGGTTGTAGAAACTTCGCCGCATGCTGCGAACCTATATAAGGAGAGCGATACGAGCTGCTGTTGTCATTATTTACCAGTCAGTCATTGAGTGAACAAGGCGTAAGCAAGTTTGCTTGAGTTTCATCTATGTTGTTTTGAATGTTATTAAGTGTTGAGACGTTGTATAAAGAGTCTTTGGGGTCTAAAGCTGTAATTGTACGATAGATTTGAGCAGTTATTTTTGAATATCCAGTAATATTTGTGAGTTTCGAAGACTCTGTTGTTCTGAAGTCTGTAAATAAATTATTTTCTACTTTTCTAAGAGCAAGAGCTTGAAGTTGTCTAACCATAAGATCAAAAGAACCCAATATACGCTACAATTTTTGGTGTCAGCAGTCGGGATCTTATGGCGAAAACACGAACAATGGACGTACAACTGAAAGAACTGTTAGAAGCTATTAACGGATTAAGAACAGAGCTGACCAATAAAATTGATAAAGGCCAAGAAGAGTTGGCGGATAAAATGAATAAAGGCCAAAAAGAGTTGGCGGACAAAATGAATAAAAACGAAGAAAGAATGGAACAGTTGACAAATAAAATTGATAAAGGCCAAGAAGAGTTGGCGGAAAAGATGAATAAAGGCCAAGAAGAGCTGGCGGAAAAGATGAATAAAGGCCAAGAAGAGTTGGCGAATAAAATCGACAAAGTCCAAGAAGATGTGACTGAAGAAATGAAAAGAAGCCAAGACAGAATGGAAGAATTAAAGGAGGAAGTTAATAAAAGCCAAGAAGAAATGAAGAAAACTTTGGAAGAAAAGTTCTCATCGGTAGAGAGAAGAATAGATTCAGTAGAAGAGAAAATTCAGAATGAAGTTAGTAATGTTGAACAGAAAATGGAAAGGAAAATGGCGGAAGTAGAAGAGAAAATTCAGAAAGAAGTTTGTAACGTTGAAGAGAAAATCAGTAACGTTGAAGAGAAAATACTAGGTGAAGTAGATGAAAAGCTAAATAAAAAAGTACAAGATCTTGAGAATAAACTTTCAGCGTCTAGTGGTAATTATGAAGAATTTAGGAATCCGCCTGCTTCTCCCGTGCACATTAAGCTGTCGACATACGATGGAAAGAGTTCCTGGAAAGTTTACAAGACCCAATTCACCATTGTAGCTGAAGCGAACAAATGGAGTGACGAGGTGAAAGCTTGTCAACTGGCAGCATCTTTAAGAGGAGAAGCCGCCGACGTGCTGCAAACATTGCCCGATATGACGCAACTCAATTTTGAGACTCTAAGTTGTGCACTTGAAATGAGATTCGGCGAAAAATTCTTCAAGGATTATACGAGAATACAAATGAAGAGCCGCCATCAAAAATCGAGTGAAACCCTTCAAGAGTTTGCCTCGGAAATTGAACGGCTTGCAAATTTAGCATTCATTGACTGTCCAACAAATGTACGGGAAATGCTCTCACTGCAATATTTTGTAGACGGAATAAAAGATCCAGAAGTGCAGAGAGCGGTACGAATGGCAGATGTACAGGATTTAAAGGCTGCACTACTATATGCCTTAAAGTTGGAAGCAGCTACACAAGCCAGCCGAAGAGATCGTCATTCAGTCCGATGGGCAACGGTGAACAAAAGCTCAGACACTGAGATCGACTTCTTGAAAGAAATTAGGAAATTAAATCAAGAGATTGAAGCTTTAAAATATGGAAGAACAAGCGCAAGAAGACAGAATCTCACGTGCTGGGGATGCGGTGATACAGGACATCTCCGAAGAAATTGCCCCAAAATCCACGAACGTGGGATAAATTCAAACAGTCAGCAGGGAAACTAAATTTTGGCCATCTCGCGGGGCGGAGGTTGCCATAGAATGAAAAGCCCCACCTGAAGATCCTCCAGATATCAAAAATGAGTGGCGGTGATAATGAATTATATGTGATAGGCTTTATTAACGGAATTCAGTGCCGTATGATTGTCGATACAGGAGCCAATGTGACAATAATAAGAGAAGATTTGGCTCGAAAATTGAAATCTAAACTCATCTGGACTCCACCATGCATTACCCTGCAAACTGTGACGGGCGACAAGATAGGCATATATGGAAAGGCCAATTTAACTATCAACTTTGGAGGAACGAAATATTACCATACGGCATATGTGGCTGACATAACAGATCCTTGCTTAATCGGACTAGATTTTCTGAAGAAGTTTGACTTCAGACTTGATTTCAAAAATAACAAAATGATCTCACAATTTGAAGAAATAAGTCTTTTTGGATTAAATAACGAAATTGAATGTAAACAAATAGTAATAGCCAAAGAAGACATTAATCTAGATGCAAGAACAGAATGTTTGGTTCCTGCTGTAATTAAAAATAAAACTAATTATCGATTTGGCCATATAGATTATCCAGAAGACAATAGTACACAAGCAGGAGTATTGGTGGCTTCTTCTGTGGTAGACCTCTCGAAAAAGACCATTCCAGTCAGAATTGCTAACATCAGTGATAAGATGAGGACCATCAAGAAAGGAGAGGTGATAGCGTCATGTGCTCCTGTGACGTGCATAAGTCAAAATTCCAGTCACTCTGAGAAATCTTCAGATAATTTAGTCAAGGATTTGTTACAAAATACAGACTTAAATCCAAAACAGATGGAAGCTGCGGAAAATTTAATTAGAGAATTCCAAAGTTTATTTTCCCAAACATCTGAAGACTTTGGACGAACTAAAATGGCACAACACCGAATTGACACGGGAGATCACTCTCCTATTAAACAGCACCCTAGACGATTACCTTTTGCCAAGCAAGAAGAGGTGCAGAATTTAATTAAAGATATGGAAGAAAATGACGTCATCGAACCATCAACAAGTCCATGGGCGTCTCCCATTGTATTAGTAAGAAAGAAGGATGGTTCTACAAGATTTTGTGTAGACTACCGCCGACTGAATGACGTCACCAAAAAGGATAGTTACCCTCTGCCAAGGATTGACGACACTCTTGACACACTTGCGGGCAACACTTGGTTCTCGACTCTGGATCTGAAGAGTGGTTACTGGCAGGTAGAGATCCATCCGGACGACCGCGAGAAGACTGCCTTTACAACGGGACAAGGATTATGGCAGTTCAAAGTAATGCCTTTTGGTCTATGTAACGCACCTGCAACTTTCGAACGGCTTATGGAAACGGTTCTCCGGGGACTGTCATATGAAGCATGTCTTGTTTATTTAGATGATATCATAATCATAGGAAAATCTTTTGATGAACATCTGAACCACCTCAGGCGGGTGCTACAAAAATTAAAGGAAGCTAATTTGAAGTTAAGCCCTTCGAAGTGCAGTTTGTTTCGCAATGAAGTCGCCTACCTTGGACACATCATTTCGGCGGAAGGAGTTAGGACTGATTAGGAGAAGATATCGGCCGTGAAAAATTGGAATCGTCCAGCAGATGTTCACCAGCTTCGGAGCTTTCTAGGATTATGCACCTATTACAGAAAATTTGTCAAAGGCTTCTCCATGATTGCAAGACCACTTCATAAATTAACAGAAGCCAATCAAAAATTTATGTGGACACAGGAATGTGACGCTGCTTTCGAAAAGCTTAAGGAGGCCTTGACATCCACTCCAATTCTGTCGTATCCTCAAATCGATAAACAGTTTATACTTGATACGGATGCAAGCAACGAAAGCATTGGCGCTGTACTGTCCCAGGAAATCGACGGCCAGGAGCGTGTTATCGCCTATTTCAGCAAGTGCTTGTCAAAGGCCGAGCGAAACTACTGCGTAACAAGAAAAGAGCTTCTTGCTTTAGTGAAAGCCATAGACCACTTTCATCACTATCTTTACGGTCGAAAGTTCCTGATCCGAACTGATCATGCTTCTCTAACTTGGCTATTGAATTTTAAGAACCCTGAAGGCCAGATAGCCAGATGGATACAAAAGCTTCAAGAGTACGATATGGAGATACGCCATCGAAAAGGCTCATCACATGGAAATGCAGATGCTCTTTCAAGAAGACCCTGCTCAGAGAATTGTAGATACTGCGACCGGGTTGAGAAGAAATTTAATGTCAAAGGTCCTATAGTAAGACAAGTTACAACTGGGTCTACATCATCGCAAGATCCGTGGAGTGACGAGAGCCTGCGTAAAGATCAACTTGCTGATCCTGAAATTAAGCCAATTCTAGAGCTGAAAGAGGAGTCCAACAGGAAGCCCAGCTGGCAAGACATGGCCCATTACCATCCTACGACTAAACGTTATTGGGCTCTTTGGGATTCCTTACATTTGAAGAACGGCATCTTGTACCGAAAATGGGAGTCTGACGATGGAAAGACATGTAGATGGCAACTACTACTCCCTAAGTCGAGAATTTCTATGGTCCTTCAAGAACTGCATGGTAGTCCCACAGGAGGTCATTTTGGTGTAATGAAGACCCTGCAAAAGGTTCGAGAGCGTTTCTACTGGAATAATGTTCGCAGTGACGTGGAGAAGTGGTGTCGAACTTGTGACACCTGTGTAGCACGTAAAGGTCCAAAGAGGCGCACCCGTGGACGATTGCAACGTTATAATGTAGGAGCTCCTTTCGAACGAATTGCTTTAGACATCCTGGGTCCACTTTCTAGAACATCTGATGGCAATAAGTACATCCTCGTTGTCATGGACTACTTCACTAAGTGGCCTGAAGCATATGCCATTCCTAATCAAGAGGCGGTAACCGTAGCAGACATACTGATTCAACACTGGGTTTCCAGATACGGAGTTCCTCTTCAAATCCATTCCGATCAAGGAAGAAATTTTGATTCGGCTGTGTTCAAGGAAATGTGTGAACTACTCGGCATGGACAAAACTCGAACAACACCTCTACACCCTCAATCGGACGGCATGGTGGAGCGTTTCAATCGTACCATCCTAAATAGCCTCTCCCTCCTGGTGTCTAAAGATCAACAGGACTGGGACAAGAAATTACCTCTGTTCCTGCTTGCCTACAGGAGTGCTGCTCATGAGGCCACTGGTTACTCCCCTTCTCAAATGCTCTTTGGTCGTGATCTTCGTCTGCCTGCTGATCTTTTGTTTGGCCGTCCTCCTGATGCTCCTTCATCGCCTGAGGAATATGTCGATGAACTCCAGGCACGGATTGAGGAGATTCATTGCCTAGCGAGGAACCGAATCGGACTGGCATCGGAAAAGATGAAGACACGGTACGACACAAAGGCAACAGGACATGAGTTCAACGAAGGTGACAAAGTTTGGTTGTGGAATCCGATACGTCGTAAGGGACTGTCGCCAAAATTACAAAGAAACTGGGACGGTCCTTACACAGTCGTCAACAGGCTGAATGACGTCGTTGTACGCATACAAAAATTGCCACACGCCAAACCCAAGGTCGTACACTATAACCGGCTAGCCCCTTATTTTGGCCAAAGTGAATAGAAATTCAAAACTGGAATTTCAGACCATGGTCATGAAAGTCACTTTTTGTAAATATGTAAATAGTAATTAGTTCTTATTTATGTACTTCTTATTATTGTTATTATTTATTAT
Source organism: Maratus speculifer (assembly GCA_964019185.1). Classification (NCBI taxonomy): domain Eukaryota; kingdom Metazoa; phylum Arthropoda; class Arachnida; order Araneae; family Salticidae; genus Maratus; species Maratus speculifer. The sequence continues at coordinate 240,228,295 of OZ025294.1, read as the reverse complement.
TTTATTTATTTATTTATTTTAAGTGTTTTCCTCTAACTCAAGGATTGCACTGCCCGGGACGTGCAGTCTTTGAGGAGGGGGTAGTGTTACGAATTTTGTAAATAGTTAGTGTTTGTACTATAAAATAATGTAAATAATCTTATTAAGCTCCATTCCTTTTCTAATATTAGTTTTTGTTGCATTGTCTCTGTTATCAAGCAAACTTGTCTATTATTTTCAGTGAATGTGTATGGCAGCTTTGCGAAATATTAGAGATATCGCCAAGTTGGCGTCACTTTTGGCAACTAATTTTGGTCGCCAAATTTGGCGATATATCGCCAAGTTGGCGACAAACTTGGCGATTGTTGGCGATGGTAACCCTTCCCTGTTTATGGTAACCCCCCCCCCCCTTAGGTCTACTGATACATTGAATGTTGTTCCGTGGTTTTCCGGTTTTTTCTAGAAGGTTGTAGAAACTTCGCCGCATGCTGCGAACCTATATAAGGAGAGCGATACGAGCTGCTGTTGTCATTATTTACCAGTCAGTCATTGAGTGAACAAGGCGTAAGCAAGTTTGCCTGAGTTTCATCTATGTTGTTTTGAATGTTATTAAGTGTTGAGACGTTGTATAAAGAGTCTTTGGGGTCTAAAGCTGTAATTGTACGATAGATTTGAGCAGTTATTTTTGAATATCCAGTAATATTTGTGAGTTTCGAAGACTCTGTTGTTCTGAAGTCTGTAAATAAATTATTTTCTACTTTTCTAAGAGCAAGAGTTTGAAGTTGTCTAACCATAAGATCAAAAGAACCCAATATACGCTACAATATTTTGACCCCTCATTTGTATCCATACAACAATTACACTGCGTGAAATGAAAGCCTGTTTAATTTTAAATATTTTACCACCTCATTTTTATCCATACAGTAATTACACTGTCGGAATCGAAAGCCCGTTTAATTGTAAATATTTTACTACCTCATTTTCAACCATACATTAATAACGCTGCGAGAAAAAAAAGCCCGTTTAATTTTAAATATTTTATCATCTTATGTTATCCATTTAGTAATTACTCTGCGAGAATTGAAAGCCCGTTTAATTGTAAATATTTTGACCCCGCATTATTATCCATACAATAATTACACTGCATGAAATGAAAGCCTGTTTAATTGTAAATATTTTACCATCTCATTTTCAACCATACACTAATTACACCGTGAGAAAGGAAAGCCCCTTTAATTTTAGATATTTTGCCACCTCATTTTTATCCATACAGTAATTACACTGCGAAAATTCAAAGCTTGTTTAATTGTAAATGTTTTCCTACCACATTTTTATCCATACAGTAATTAAATTACGAGATATTGCAAATTAATGTTATTGCAACCAACCCAATGCTCCACGCAAATGAAAACTTTAAACGGCTGTTTCTCCATGTTCATATTTTATTTTCACTTTCATGTTTTCAAAATGCTTGATAGTGATGCATTTTGTATTTGAGGTAGAGATTTGTAATTTTTTGACCATGTTCTTTATTACATAGAGAATAAATCTGCGTAAAAAATCAGTCTTCAGATTTTTTTATATTTAAAAAAAATGAAAGTAGTATATGAAAATATTAGATTTTATCATTTTACACTTCATGCATTAGTAAAAAAAATTTAGTAATTTTAATATTGGATGTATCTACAAATCTGTACGCAGTTTTGTGTAATATACATTTGAAAATATATTTTAAAAAATGGCCAAAAATATAAATATTTTTTTCAAAAATAGTAAGGATTTTAAAATATTCAATTTTTTTTTTCACTAGAAAAGAATTAAATATGCTGTTAATTTTTTTTTCAAAATGTATCTTTTTTTTATCATTAAAATGCTGTGAGTTTACCATTTGAACCATATTTTTAAAAATATTTAAAATTAAAGGAAAAAAAAATTGCCCTCCTAACTTTTAAAACACTATAAAGTTTCTTTCAAAAAAAAAAAAAAAAAAAAAAAAATTTTTCTCAATTCGTTTTTATCCTGAAGAGCTTAAACGAATTCATTAATTTTTCTCGAAATGAAGTTTTTAATAGCTATTTCGTCATGAGCATTACAAAGCAATTTATTTTTTAAAATCAGGCAAAATGGTTGTAGTTATTATTTATAAACATTATTGTTGATATGCGGATTGCTCTTGTATATACTAATATCAAAAATATCTTCACTAGAAGATTTTCCTGTTATACTGGTCAGTTTCACAAAAAAAATTCTTAATTCAAATGAAATATATCTTGAAAAGATGTTAAAAAAGTGATCTTATTATCTATTGAAATAACGATAATTGTTGTCTTATTCGAACTTTAGATTATCCAGTTGAAAATCGATGCTTGGGATATAATAGACAAAAAAATTCTAAAATCACTGAAGTACTGTACTTAACTTTTTTTTTTCTTTAGCAGTAGTATTATAATCTTGAATCTCTTGCTTTTACCTAAAACTGCTCATGAGATATGACAAAATGTGTTATAATTTGTACCATCCTTTAAATTCTCTTCCCTTATTAAGGAGGGGAGATTTCTATAATCGCTAAAATATGCGTCTAGTTATTTTTGTAATAGTTTTGTCATTCTGAATTTTTCGTTCTTACCTAAAACTGCTGCTGAGACATGGCGAAATAGCCTGAAACTTGCGCTCACCCCTTAGGTGAGAATTTTAAAAATCGATAAAAGGCATGTTTAAATATGCTTTAGTGGATCAGTTATTCTGTAACTCATGTCTCTTCCTAAAACAGCTGTTGATATATGGCGAAATGACCAAAAAAGTTTCAACATTTCCCCTTAAATCCTCTTAAAAGGGAGGAGAATTTCTAAAACCTATGAAACACATGTTTGTCTTTTAATAAATCTTCTATCTTTAAATTTCATTACCTAAAACTGCTGGTGGAATATGGCCAAATGCCCTAACTGACTCTTTTAGGGCAATTTTTAAAATCGCTGAAATATGTGTTTAATTGTACTTTTAATAGATTTATTTTCTGGAATTTCACGCTCTTGTCTAAAACGACTGCTGAGATATGGTCAAATATTTAAAAATTTTCAATCATCCCTATAATTTTCTTAGGGGTAAATTTCTAAAATCGCTGAAATAAGTATTCAATTATTTTTTTTAAGGAGCTTAATTTCCTGAATTTCTCGCTACTATCTACACCAGCTGCTGAAATATGGCAAAATGTTCTAAAATGTTTGATACCCCCCACCCTCCTTCTCAAACCACCTTAGAGGTAACTACTAAAATTGCTGAAATGTGTGTTTCACTATTTTTAGTAGATTTATTATCTGTAATTCCACGCTCCTACCAAAAACTGCTGCTGAGATATACCAATTTTTCTAAAAGTTTTGACCGGGCCCTTTAATATCCTTGGGAAGGGGGATTTAGAAAATCGCTAAAATGCCTGTTTAATTATTTTGTTAGCGGATTTTTTTCTTTTTGTAATTTCACTCACTTACCTAAAACGGCTGCTAACATATGTAAAATGTTATAAAATTTTTACCCTTTTAAATTACATAAAAGGGAGGGGAATTTGTAAAATCCTTCAAATATATGTTTAATTATTTTTTAGCCGATTTATTTTCTGTAATTTCACGCTTCTGCTTAAAACTACAGCTGATGTTTGCCAATATATCTAAAAATTTTGACCGTACCCTTTTCAATAAGGTTTATTTGGAATTCATGTAAAAAATTTTCAAATTTTCGTGATGTTTTTTAAAGTCCTCATGATAATAAAAAATGTGAACTTCATTTTTTATAATCCGATTTTTTATCGATATCTCAAGCGTGCAATGTTATTTTTTATACTATTTCCATGTGATGAAAACTGTCGACAAATTATTAAAATAGCAATAATTTTAATTTGTAAACCTTTTAAATGTGATAATCAAAATAAAAAAATTTCCAGGACATGAATGAAAAAATAGCAAGGAAATTTTGATGGTTTACTATATTAAACTCCTTAAGTCCTTTTTTTCATGACAATGGGAGCAGCTGCTCTTCTTTAAGCAATTTCGTTTTTTACCATGCGGCAGCATTTTTTTTTTCTTTTACAGTAGAGAAACCGATTATCCGAACCTGTTGGACCGGCGCTAGTTCCGATAAGCAAAAGGTCGTATAATTTGACGATAGGCAATTTTAGGGATCTTATTGATTATGCCAAACTAGTTTAAATGCATTTTTTACGTGTAACAGCTTTTTTATGGATCAAATACATGTTTTTAAGAATTTCTATGTAGACAATTTTCCTTCGCATTTTAATCAGGCTTGAAATTGGAAGTTTCTATACTGACATGTTTAGGAATTGTTTTTTTTTAGGGGGTGGGGGGTACTTTTACTTTTATTTTTGGGGGAAATCTTTTTATCATTTTCTCGATAAAAAAGAAAAAAAACCTCTTGTCAATACTACTGTTACAAATCCTTCTTAAGTACATGAGTTGAATAGGATCAGCATTCTCCTGCCGTTACAGTCATTTCATTGCCGTTTCCAAATATTCAAAAGCTCCACTATGAGATAGGCCTCAATCAGTTTCGTAACATTAGTTCTAATTTTCTTTGAAATTTTGCGATATTCTTTGCATGAAAATCACCTGTGCTTTTCTAGCCGTCATGAAAAAATTTTAATGGAAATTTGCACGAATTAGACATTGCTCCTATCAATCCATAAAACGTTTTCGAATTGAAGTAAAGTTCTGAAAATATTTTATTAAAAAAAAGGATGTTAGGATAGATGAATAGTTCGATTAATTGAAGTTCGGATAATTGACACGCTATTGTATTTATTTACTTATTTTATGACACGAGGGGTAAATAATATGAGAAGCTAATGATTTTAATTTCGTCTTTTAACAACGCGATGAGTTTTGTTATTGCAATTGGTACCGATTGTCTTTCATTAAGCTCGTGTGATCTGGGATAGATTTTTCTCGACAGAAGTCCTTTTTTTTTACTCATTTATTTTATTCATTTTATTCCGATTTTTTCTTTCTATTCTTTATTTAGACTGAGATCGGACCCAGACACGTGCTTAATTTTTCTCATTAAATCCATAACTGGCCGGAACCGTTCAATGCCGGGAAGGTCTACTATTATGTATATTTAAATATAATGATCGTGTAAATAATATAAAACAGTTATTATTAAAAAATACCTCAGCAAAAGAATCTAATATTTAACATTTCTCACTTGATTTTAAATTATTTTTTATTATTACATACACAAACCCTAACACTTTCTTACTTTTAAATAATCCTTTTCTTACTGTACACATTAACGAAATAAATATATTTTAATATCAATGAAATGTAAATTTATACATCCAAAAATATAGATAGCATTAGATTTTAAACGAAAATAATTTGAAATCTTTTCTAGCAATTTAAGGAATCCATTTTATGTGTTATTAAATTAGTGACAGTGAAAAACAGTGGTCTAATCAACTGAAGAATGAGCGCTTTTATTGAGACTTAAAAAAAAAAAAAATTCTGGAATTTGAATATTCTTAAATAATGATAATACTAATAATAAATACGGTCTCAATACGATTCAAATATATTTGGGTTGAATGTATCAAAGAGACTGAGTAATCAAACTTTGGAAAATCTGGATTTGAGCGAGATGGCTAAATAATGAAACATTTGGTTTAAATAAGAAATTTGCATATTGTCATAATAAGTATTAGTATATATAAAAAAAAAAACCTTGAAAACTTTATTATTGCATATGTACGTTGCCTATGAGCCCCAAATCTCCATTTACTGTGCCCCCAAATAAAACGTATTTGTATATTTTCTGAAAAATACTCATGAAAAAATATTTCGTTTATTGGATGAAAAAAATGCAATTTTCGCATTTGCCATCATTGAACTAGAGCGGTATTTGCTACTATCGCGCATTAAGACAAACAGCAAAATTAATACAAAATAAAATATTATGTCAATTAAATTTAGAGAATAACTTAAAATTTTAAGACTTTAAATAGCGCATTTTTTAAGATTTGAATTTTTTTGTCAATCAGTTTTTTGATCAGTCATGTGAATCAGTTTTTCAAAAAAAAAAAAAAAAAAAAAAAAAAAAAAAAAAAAACTGAATAGTTTTTTATGTTATACGTTATGAATAATAATGTGTTAGTTTTATAATTAAAGTTTTTTTTTTAGGGAAAGTGAAGAAGGGGGGGGGGGATTATGTGTGTTTCGGGTGCGACATACAGTTGATTAGGCTCTGAGCTATTTAAGATGGTGGCATTCATTATTCAGAAACACGAAATGACACAAGACGGAAAGTGAATGCAACGCAGGGTTAAATTAAGTATGATAGTCTTTTTTATGTATACATTAATATCAAGTAATATATGCTCCGTTATTTATGATGTCAATAAATCTATACCCCTCTAAAAATCCGGTCAAATATATAGAATTTTTTATAGAACACAGTTCTTTTTGAGAAATCTTTTGATTGAAATTTTACAGCTATACGATAGATTTATACATATGTTTCTTTTTTTATTGCCTCATCCCATTCCTATGTTTACGCGAATTTCAAACGAATATGATTTACGCAACAGTGATTTTTGTCAATATTCGGAACGACACGTCTCATTACATCGTGTCTGTGACACTTCTGCCAGTGCTTAGTAAAATGCCCTACAAATGTCGCTTGTTTCGTTCTTTAGGTAATGCATGGATTATTATGCAGCATTCGAGACGCATAAGAATCGTCACTGAGTTCCTTAAGTACTATTACACTATACTCGGAAAATATTCGTGAAATAAAGAAAAGATGAGAGATTCCCTTTCTGCTCGATATATTGTCTGCTTGGATGGGGGCTAACTATGCATGAGAACCCCAGAACGTTCGATGTCCAACCCCCTGAAGGGTGTTGTGCTTACATCTCTTTTTTTCTGTTTGCACATCTGTTGTTTTTTTCGGAGATTTGATATGAAGGGCTTTCTTTTTTATACGAAGTATGAAACAAGCAGGGAACAGCCTAGAGGGGTGTGCAGGGAAAGTGTTGTCCTATCTAAGCAATAAGGCGACTGTCCATCAGTTAGAGGATGACAGATGGCCGAGAAGTTCAAAATTGTTCTGTTTGAAGGATTCACATGTTAAAAGTCAGATTGATAAAATAATTTTGAATAAGAAATAAAATATGAAGCTAGAGGAGAAATTTGAGTTGTCCTTTTTTTTTATTTTAGAGTTGTCTTTATTAAAATTTTAATAAACAGAAAATCAAATAAGTGTTTAAGAAACTAAAAGTAATTTAACGATTTGAATACTAAATCGAGTTAGAATTAGTGAAAAAAACATATTTTTATAAAAATATTTATTAGTCAAAATTGCTTTATTTTTATTTTTATTTTTATTTTTATTATTTTTTTAATAAAATGTCTGAAACCCTAATGGAATGCTTTTTGTATAAAATGCACAAGAATCATAGATATACCTTTATTTATTTATTTTTAAAACAAAATATTCTTTATATTAATCTCTTCTTTTCTATCTTTATATTCTTTATATTAGAGTATATACTGCATTCCATAAATTGAAAAAAAGGGGGGAGGGCATACAAATGGTCATGATTCCCAGAAAAGTAAAAAATTATCGATAGCATATTTAAGAAAGGGTGTAAATATATATATATATATATATAACCAAAGTAGTTGGATTCGAGATATGTTTTCTGTAATTAACGCTTTGATGTTAGAGTGATATCAGAAATCTGGGTTAAGCAATTTGCAACAAAGAAATCGAGACGTCATTCAGTGGATGAACTACGATGGAAAAGAATTAAAAATTTCAAAATCAATCAGCTATAAGGTCAAATCAGAATCTTTCTGAATTAGAATGTTCAGACATTCACAACTAATAGTAATATCGAGCGCCCGTTATGTATAGTTCCAATTGCTAGCCAAAGAGTTAATAAAATTTACCTCTGAAACCAACTTATATCTTGCTTTACTGCACCAGTCAGTGGGATGGTGACAACGTCTTCATGCTCCTGTGCAGAAGATTGCATAGTGTTTTCGAAAATAATCCTTTAAACATAATGCATTTGTCAGAAAGAAAACTTTCTTTCTGACAAATTCATTACAAAATCATTATACTTGTATAATTATTTTTTTTAATCTACAAAAGAGATTTTTTGGATAAACATTATTGATATTTTCTAAAACATTAAGTAATTGTCTGAGCGAAGCGAAAGCTAATACACAGCGAAATATTACTTTTTGGATCTAAACAACCACGAACGATATTAAATGTCAAATGTATTTCTTTTTTTAAGTAAAACTCAAAAAGTATTTGTCGGATATCGATTCTGATTCTACCAGAAGATACCTATGAAGGTAACCTACTGAATGCACCTACTTTGAAAAATAAGTTTCAGATAGTTTAAAAATTACATTAAAAACTGATAATAAAGCACAATTTATCTACATTACATCATGGAAATTTAAAGCACGTCATTTCATCAGAAGAAGATTTTCATAGACATGAATTTTAGAGCACATGCAACAAAATTATTGTGCACGCTAATTTTATTCAAAAGTTAATCTTTTATTTTCTTTTGAAAAAACAAATAAAAATAAACTTATTTTTATGATGTAATATTACAGCTGACAATTTTTACCGGCTTTAGACATGTTTTTTTAGTAAGTCCATGATATTCTTCATTAAATTTCTTTTCGTTTTTAAGGCCAAAATAGACCTGACGACTCTGAAGTTAAACTGAATTCTTAAAACTCCCTTTTTTCTCCCCACTTGCGGTTTACTGCCAATAGAAAACAGGGGAGATACAATGCCCAGGGAAATAACTATTTTAAACCATACTGAAGGGAAAGATTCCTGTCCTACACTTGGATTGAAGTTGGCTCACAAAACTCATTAACATCAAATGCGCCGTGTGGGGACATAAAATACACCGCCTTAGTTCAAATGAAAGCATTGCAGTCTGAATGCAGCCTTAAGGTCCACGCACATAGCACTAACTTCTTGCGCTATCTTTGATCTTTCGTGTCGGCGCTTTGATGTATAAATTGCACTTCTAGTGCACTGAATCTGAACTTCAAGAGAAGAATCTAACGCGACGTTAGTTGACAGCTTTACGACTGAAGATAAGGTAGATAAAAATTCCCCTTCCTTTGTCAATTTGGTAGGGTCAGTCCCTCAAAAATCATTTAAAGAGATTTTATCCTTGCTCCGTTCGAAAACAAAGATTGATTGATTGCTCTTTTAGTGTAATAAAAACTAGTGCTGTTCGCTCCCAGCCTTAATCTTATATATATCCGTACATAAACAATAGAAAAAGCCATAATTTTATTTTAGCCGAAAGCAGGTGATAAGTCGCTCATTATTAATCTTCCCACCTTCCCAATTAACATCCGGGTTGTTCTCATCGCAATAATTTCGCTTAAAATATAACTCTTATATCTTATTTTATGTAAAATGCATAACTTTCAGTTAAAATGCAGATATTTCAAATACATTCATTTTACTCATTTCCTTTAAAATATATAATAATAATGATAATAAATAAATAAATAAAAATAATATCCTAAACTAAATCATTTTATTTCAAATTCAAAGCACTGTTTTGAAAGAGAAAAACTGCTATTTACAAAAAATAAAAAAATAAATCAATGCTATTAGCGAGATTGGCGACTGACTAACATAGAAGTAATGAAATATGTGGATACATGCTCATTATCTGGGTCATGAGATAGATCGTCAAAAGTGGTTGCCAACTGTTCATCTTCTATATCGTTGCCAATCATGTTTAAAACAATAATTTAACATTATTTAATACATACCGTAATTTCGTGTAGATAAGCCGCAGCTCAGACAAATCTCTTTTGACCCAGAAATTTTCAAAAATAAAATGTAACATTTTGTATCGCGGTACATATTTATCTTAAATTACTGAATGGATTTTCTGGGTCGAAAATGAATTGTTTGAGGTGCGGCTTATCTACACGAAATTACGGTAAGTAAGTTAAGAATTTTGAAGAAAAAAAAAATTACGATGCATTTTTAATCACTGGAGTCTTCAAAAGTCAATAAGTTTTAATGATGTTGCACTTTTTTAAACTTAAATAAATTATAAGAAAACAATATTGTTATATTTTGACTTCAAAGTATAATAAAATTTTGTTATTGGTTCATTTTAATTATCTACGCATGCGAAAGTCTAATTTTTTACATGTTTTCTTTATTCTATGCTCGAAACATAACTTTTTTCTTTTTACTTGTTTAAACTTTAAGATGTTAATCCCCCCTCCTCCCCCCCAAAAAAATGAAATATTGGCGACGTGTTCTTTAAAAAATCATTTATTTTCGGTCCAAAAAGTAAACGATAGTAAAATTTATCCTATCAAAAACATGAATGTGAAAGAATGCCAAGTTCGTTAAAGGTTTCGCTAATAAAAGAAGTGAGATCTAACTGCAAACCAAGTTCTTTCGAAGGTTCTTAAATTTTAGCTCCTGTCATGCATAATATTCTTCAATTGCTTAAAATGATTTGGTATGTTACTTGTTATTCAATAGAGCGACTTTGCAAGTTTTCTCTTATTCAAATTTCTCTATTTAATTGATCAGAACTTAAAGTTGATTACTTAATTAATTTATCAATACCTTAACTTCAATGTACTTATTCGAACACTCGATTGATTAGATCTTTGCCAATCAGATTCTAGATTAAATTATACTCTGACTGAAACATTAAAGTTGGTGGCTGAAAACTTGCCAAGTCGCTCTATTGAATAACAAGTAACATACCAAATCATTTTAAGCAATTGAAGAATATTATGCATGACAGGAGCTAAAATTTAAGAGCCTTCGAAAGAACTTGGTTTGCAGTTAGATCTCACTTCTTTTATTAGCGAAACCTTTAACGAACTTGGCATTCTTTCACATTCATGTTTTTGAAAGGATATCATTATTTTTTGTCAAATCACTTATTTTATTAGCGAAACCTTTAACAAGCTTAGCATTTTTTCACATTCATGCTTTTGATAGGATATAATTTTTTTTGTCAAATAAATAGGTATTTGTTTCTTTTTTGAAATAAATAGGCTTAATATTAAATTAGGTTTATTTAATATTAATTAATCTTACAGCTTTTTCTTGCGTTTATTCACTGTTTTTTTTCAATCAAATTTAAAATTTTTAACATTAGGATGCTTATGTTCCTTTAAATTGCACTAATAAGGATGATTCTTTTATGTGATTGGGTACTACTTGATTATCTCGCCGACCAAAAAAGATTGTCGCCAACTAAAGGATATATCGCGAAATTGACGCCAAAAGTGATGCTAATTTGGCGCTATTTCTGGTATTTCGCCAAATTCCCATAGACTCCCATTGTAATCTGGCAATTTATCCAATACTTTTGTTAGAGCAAAGACTGTCGCCATCATTTTGACATCTTTTTTTTTTTTTTTTTTTTTTTTTTTTTTTTTAATTGGTTCGCTAATTTCCCAAGTTTTTAGAACGCTTTTCGTGCATTTTTAACCTTCTAAATTTTGTATTTGTTAACAAATGTTCTTAGTGATCATTTATATCGTATAAGTAATGAACATGGCAAATTTGATGTTTCTAGGCCCTTAACATACAGACATCACATTTTTAGAATTTTTTTTTACTCTTTTAACTCTTTTGGATTAGTGGCATCGACATAAGATATAGCCTATATTGGAGCAAGGACTGTCACCATCATTTTGATATCATTACTTTTAAGATCGGTTTGTTGTTTGCTGAGATTGCTTAAAAATCCCAATTTAAAGCATTTTTAGAACGCTTTTCGCGCATTTTCACCCTTTTTGAATACCATATTTTTTAGCAAATGCCCTTAGAGATCATTTATATTTTATAAATAATTAACATGCCAAACTTTGTTTCAAGGTCCTTCAGTATTACAAAAGTTGCATTTTTAGAATGTTTTTTGCTTCTTCACCCTCTTATGGTTAATGGTATACTCATAAAATATAGCCTATGTTTGAACCGGGGCGAATACCATCATTTTGGTACCATTGATTTTGAAATCGGTTCATAGTTTCGCAAATTAGCTTTGATACTCGCAAAAAGTGACGTCAACTTGGCACTATTTCTGATATTTCGCGAAATTCCCATAAACTCTAAAATGCCAAACTTTATAATTCCAGTCCCTTAACATACAGACAAAGCATTTTTAGAACGTTTTTTCTCTTTTACCCACTTTGGGTTACTGGCACCGACATAAGATATAGCCTATGTTGGAGCAAGGACTGTCATCATCATTTTGATATCATTACTTTTAAGATCGGTTTGTTGTTTGCTGAGATGGCTTAAAATCGCTATTTAGAACGTTTTCAGAATGCTCTTCGCTGATTTCCACGCCTTTTAAATTTGGTATTTTTTAGAAAATGTCATTAGTGAACATTTATATCTTATAAATAATTAGCATGCCAAATTTTGTGCTTCTAGGCCCTTCAGTAAAACAAAAATCACATTTTTATAATGTTCTTTACTTCTGAAGCCCCTTTTGGTTAGTGGCACAGATGTAAAATATAGTCTGTGTTTGAACCGGGGCGAATACCATCATTTTGGTACCATTACTTTTGAAATCGGCTTGGTAGTTTCAGAGATTAGCCCCGATACTCGCCAAAAGTAATGCCAACTTGGTACTATTTCTGGTATTTTGTGAAATTCTCATAAACTCCCATTGTAATCCAATATTTATCGCCTAACCAGCCATTAATATTTAATTAATGGTAATTTCTGTTTTTTTCCTATTTATAGATCCAATAACCTACCTCCATACCAAAATTCAACTTCCTAAGTCACCTGGAAGTAGTCAAACATTTCTATCAGTGAGTCAGTGGTAAAAACAGTAATTTTCAGACGTCAATTGCTCGTGAACGGTAAAAGATTTTTTTAAAAATTATTAGGATTCGGAAATTAGAAGATGGTCTTACACGACACTAAAAATTGCAATTGTGTAGGTCAAATAGAATTTAAGTTATTGAGGGGTCAAAAGTGTCCCGAAATGGTTCGGGTAATATAACCCACTGCCGGTGTGTCGCCTTTTACTTTGTGAACTTGGCTGACACACTGCCGTGTGTCTAGATAATCCTACAATCACGCGATAGGAATCTGTGCTGAGAAATAAATAAATAAATAAATAAAATATGTAATTTTTTAAAACTTTTATTGGAGTAATAATATTAATAAAAAAAATATTATACTTGCCTTTTTAGTATAAAAATGAAAGGTTATTAAAAATTAAAATAACAATAATAATTTAACAAATTACAACAACCATTTGTAAAATGAAACTCTAATGAATTCGACGCATTAGATTCAGATTCAAATGACGTAAGTTTACCGGATTCAGATTTGAGTTTATCCAGTGCAAATGGTCAGCTAATGGTTTAATAATAATAAGCTCGACGCAACTGCAGTCGTTCAGTAGCTTCAGAGCCGCAAGCCAACCCTTTTCCTCTTTTATGTTTCTTTAATTTAATCAATTCTCTTTTTAAATCTGTCCGGTTTCAATTTTTGAATCGCCCCCCCCCCTCCCTTCGAACCTGGTTTTTGCTAGACTCGTGTATTCGGGATATGTGTCGGCATCTTTGAACTTGACTACTGCTAGAGAATCAAAATAAGGGAAGAAAACCTAAAGGATCACGGACGTTAAAAATTGGAATAAATAAATAAATATATACGTAAAATAAAATGCGAACATAACGAGGTCTATTCTCGACCGAAAACAACAACTATTTTCCAAACGTTTTTTAAAAAAAGAAATTGGTGGAAATTTATTTTATTAGCTATTCTTCATGCCGTGAGTGAAACTCGATTTCCTGAAACGTAGCACGTTGTTATGTAATCATAATGATTTAGCAAATTAGCAATTAGTTTAAGTGATAAAATATTAAATACATAAATATGGATCGGAGTGTCTAGGGGATGAATAATCCTTCTGAGTCATCTTCAAAGACGATCACAATATTTAATGTAATAAAAACACACACACACACACAATTAAAATACAAAAGGTCGCATATTCCACATTCCCAGCTTTACTTGCCCACTGCTCAGAACAAACTCAACTTACCTGTTATGTGACATGACGTTTTTATCTCCTCGATCATTGCCAGATACAAAATAAGAATGTAAATTGAAACAATGAGAATAACGAGTATGCGGTTACAGTCATAGATGGGTTATATAAAATAGAAAAAAATTGGTTATATGAAAGTAACGACTAATATTTCTTACATAATTTTTTTTCATTGAATATAACAAAAGATAACTTTTATAAACACAATTTCACAAATGCTCTATATGTTGAAAAATAATTTTTATTGTAAAAGAATTAAAGATTCAAAAAGGATTTGGAGATATACGCATATTTTTACTTTTTTTTCTTCCAATGATTGATTTTTTAACTTTAATTTTTATCGAGATAGTGATCTTGAAATATCTGGGAATTGAAAGAAAAAAGGAGAAGAATTTATATTTTCATTAACTAAATGCTAGCTGCAATGTTTATGTGAGAGATCGAGAGAAAATATTGTGTTAAGGAATATATGATGGGGAAAGAGAAACATAATTCATGTTTGGGCAATTGAAGATAACAGAAAGAAAGGAAAAGCACTTACTTCATTCATTTATTTATTTTACTTTTCTAGATATTTATAATGGAATTGTTGCAATTGATCGTTGATTTGATCTTACACAAGTCTGAAAATTTGTCTAAGGTTTTTTATTTATTTATTTATTATTAATTTTTTTTTATAGATCATGTATAGTGAACATTGTAAAAACAGATCACTACACTTTTTTAAACTAATTTAGCGCAACCTATTTTTTATATTTTTGCTTGGAATAATTGAAGTCTTACTGGTCATCTTTTGTAAGGTATAAAATTGACACTTTTCTGAAGAATGGAGTGTTGGTTGCTAGGGGATAAGGAATCTTCAAACTTTTTTTTTTACCTTGTAAAGAAGAAAGTATTGTATTCATGAAAATTTTCTAAATCCAGTTTTCGACGGAATTACACGTTTTAGGGAGTCAGAGAACTCGAAAAACATGTTTTTACTGATTGTCTGTCTGTCTGTCTGTCCGGATGTGACAAAAATTTTGTGGGCGCTATATCTCAAGAATTAATAAACGGTATTTCACAAAATTTTAGATTTTCCTACATCTTTATAAACTAGATCTGATTAGTTCTTGGTGCATATCGCTCAAAAGATAGTGCTATTATGCTGCATTATTCACAATTTCTACAATAGCCCTATCTCAAGAACTACTGCATGGATTTTTATAAAACTTTAGATTTAGTTAGTATTCGATATAACTGGATGTGACAAAAATTTTGTAGGCGCTATATCTCAAGAATTAATACACGGTATTTCACAAAATTTTAGATTTTCCTACATCATTATAAACTAGATCTGATTAGTTTTTGGTGCATGTCGCTCAAAAGATAGTGCTATTATGCTGCATTATTCACAATTTCTACAATAGCCCTATCTCAAGAACTACTGCATGGATTTTTATAAAACTTTAGATTTAGTTAGTATTTGATATAACCTTGTCCTGATTACGTTTTGGTGCAAATCGCTGCCATGGTGTATTCTTCGTAATTATCGCAATAGCTCTTACTCAAGAACTAATGCACGAAATATCTAAAACTTCAGTTTCAGTTAGTCCCTGATATAGATCAGTGTTGTTCAGTTTTCTGTGTAAATAGCCCTACAGGTGCTGTTATGCGGAATTTTTTACGGTTTCACAATAAAGGTATCTCAAGAACTAATGCATGGATTTTTATGTAGATTTTTTAAAAAGATTTTGCAATAGATCTATCTTAAAAAGTAATGCACGGATTATCATCAAATTTCAAATTCAGTTGTAAGTTGACATAAGTTGCTGCTGACTAGATTTTGGTTTGAACGACCTAATCGGTGGCGCCGCTATACTGCATTTTTCAGGAAGTATTAACATGCATAAAATAGGAGAGAGTTTTAGGATTGTTGTATTTGACTAGTTTTTTAATTTTAAGTTAAATATTATTCAAGGTAATTATGAATTATTGAATACATTTATCACACAAGAAATTATTATTATTGAAGGAAAAAAAAAAGTTTTCCTCAATATTTTAAACGTTCTACAGAACTTTTTAGAATGTTCTATGTGCATTCCATATCAATTAAAATCCCCAATATTTTTTTATGCATACATACGAATACATATTGATTTAATCATACAAATAAAACTGTGTATAGTTTTTTATTAAACTGTATGTAATTGGAAAAGTTAAAGCAATTAAATGCAGAAATATGAGCAAAAATGCTAAACACTTCATAAAAATTTAGAGCCTATTTTTTATACCTTAAAATTCAAATAAAGTTTTCTAAAGTAATAATACCAGGATGTGTAATAACGCCAAGTGCTAATATTATGCATAATTAGGAAGGAGACCGGGAAACGGCACATACGGTATCTGTGCAGAAGGGCTCTGAGTCATCTGAAACTCAAACAACCACTAAATTTAATTTGTTCTCTTTATAGATCTTATCGCTGGCAGAAGCATGTAAAAGTCAACGCCAGATCTAAAGTTTGCGAGGTATGTTCTGTGATCTGAAGGTTATGGATTTTTTTTTCGGTTTTGGAACTAAATCCGAAAGGATATTTTTTTATTTTATGCTTAAGTATTAATATATTATATATATTATATAATATATTAAGTATGCTTATTGTCATTGTTTAAAGCGGAAAAGGATAAAGAGAAATTCGTATGACCTAAGTGCTTCTAATTTCTTCATATTTGTCAATTTATAGGGCTGTGGAGTTTGTATCTTTAAAATTGGGCAATTTACATGTCATTAATCCATCTTATTTTATAGTTTTGTATGCATGCCGTCATTACCCATTTATGTGGGTAATAATGCCAAAAATCATTAGTAAAAAAAAAAAAAAATACACCATTACCTTTTATGAATACATATCTGCTAAAATATTCTTTCTTCTTTCTTGAATACATAATCAATAAACTGCCGTATCAGATCGCATATTTATTTGAACGAAAAATAAATAAGTAGTGAAAATTCGTAGAACCTTAACGTGGCATTATTACTCCAGTATACTTTATATATAATTCGGTGCGCAGTTTTATTTGCACATGTAAACCAAAGTGACGTAATAAATATTGGGAATTTTAATTGTTATTGGATTTTGATAATTTCTTCATAACGCTTAGAATATTTAGTAAAATTCCTAATTTTTCTTCATATTTTCTTTTTAATGTGTTGTGCGATAAATATTTGCCATAATTCATAGAGTACTTGAATAGTAAATAAAAAAATACTTTTCTAAAAAAATAATTTTGAAAGTACCTTGTCTCCTTAATGCCATTTTCCTCAAATTAATGTGGAACGATTAAAA
This sequence comes from Maratus speculifer, assembly GCA_964019185.1. Lineage (NCBI taxonomy): Eukaryota > Metazoa > Arthropoda > Arachnida > Araneae > Salticidae > Maratus > Maratus speculifer. The sequence continues at coordinate 240,210,868 of OZ025294.1, read as the reverse complement.
AATTTATCCTTTCAAAGAAAAAAAAATCATGTTTATGGTTTTTTTCACATTAAATAAAACATTCCTTTAAAAATTGGTTAATTTTTTAAAACATATACCGACTAACACTGTAAATAAACCATAATAAAATTCGAATCTAAAACATAGCGGTAATTTTTATATCATAATATGTGTTATATACTACTGTATTTTCTATTCAAAACCAAAAACAAGAATAAATAAGAATTCATAAAAATTAATAATTCCATCTGTTTACTGCAATTGGGATAATTTAAAACTTTACTAAATAAGTATTTCGCAAGTTCGTACAATTCTCTTCGTCTAATTTGCAATCAAATTAAAATTACTCCAAGTTACATTGAAGTGAAATCTAAAAATAATCCAGTGTGATAATTTATTACGAATTCTAAGAAAGGAGTGAAATATTTGCATTCGATATTTCATTAAGTTCATTCAAAAATATCCTAAAAGTGGAAATAGATGAATTATTCTAAGCTTAAATTCTAGATGGAAATTTATTAGAATTACAATTCAGATGGCAGGTAAAAGAATTTTTGAAATCTCAATTTCTCTTAATTCCAAATTGTTATTCACAATTCGTATTGTAATTTCATTCATCTATATTCTAAAAGCACTTCTTAGTAAACTGATTGCAGTTTACCTTAAAAATACATTACTAATTTAAAAACCACCTTTACGTAAATTACGCTCATATTCAATAACATCTCTATATATTAAGTATACAATTTATACACGTCATAGAGTGGGTATAAATTTAGTGAAACTTAAAAGGGCATATCGTAACTAAATTTCACTTAATTCATCCATCAGCCATCATCTACAGCTCATATTCAAAATATTAGAATAATTGAGAAAAAGTGATAAGAAAAAATTATTTGTCATTTATTTATTTTTTATACTAAGTAAATGCAATTAAATTTCTTATAAATTAAATCTGGAATGTTTAGATAAGATTTTAACATTTATAAAAAATAAAATACAGCACAATAAATTAGGTATACAGCTTCCTTAAACACACCAGAATATTAGAATAAAATTTAGATTGGTTCAAAATATTAGAATATTTTATTTTACGCAACAATATTACCTTATGAATATGAAGTAAATGGTAGTTAATATTTTGTAGCATCCCCTTTAGCTTTCATAACAGCGTACAATCGATCTTGCATACTATATACAAGGTGTTTACAAACATTTCTATGAATATTAGCCCAAATAGACTTTATACGTGCCACTAATTCAGTTTTACTTGAAGGAGGATTTTCTTGAAGTTTTTTCTTCATTATACACCATAAGTTTTCGATGGGATTAAGATCTAGTGAATTTGGTGACCAAGGAAGTACCTTAATGTTGCGTTGGCGGAACCAATTCTTAGTTGACACCGAGGTATGCGGGGACGCTAAATCTTGTTGAAAGATGAAATCATCTTCAAATAAATCTTCTGATGATGGAATCATGTAATATTCTAAAATTTCTTGATATATCAGAGAGTTAACCTTTTCGTAGACGATGCATAACTTTCCAGGTCCTTCTGCACTCATACAACCCCAAACCATGACACTAGCAGCAAATTTTACGGAACGTTTAAGGCATTCTTTATCAAATGCTTCTTGCTTCATTCTCCAAACTCGAATACCTTGATTACCATATGAAACACAAAACATACTTTCATCACTAAATAATATATTTTTCCAATCTTCATTGCTCCATAAACGTCTTGATTTACACCAATTCAATCTTATACGCTTTTGTCTTGCAGTCATGAGAGGTTTTGTTTTCGGTACACGAGATTCAAATTTAAATTTATGGAGACGTCTTAATGTTGTCGATGTAGAAACTTCAACTCCTTCTTCTTTCCATTTTCGGTGCAAGAATCGCACACTTTTAAAACGGTTTTTCTTAACTATACGCTTCAGTTTCCTGTCATCTCTAGCAGATGTTTTTGGTTTTCGGCCACCATTTCCGCGATTATTTTGAAATTTTCGAATTTTTGAATATTGTGTTAGTATTTTACTAACGCTCGATTGCGAACAATGTAAATAATTCGCTATAAAACATTGATTTTTACCGTGCCGATACAAATCAACCATACGAAGTTTAGTAGATTCAGGAATATCCCTCACACGGCCCATTTTAAGACGAAAAAGAAACAAACTGCAAAAAAGAATATTGATTTTAAATAAAATAGTCTGAATTTAATCAATGATGCCACCAGTTAAGAATTGGTAATAATTAAAGGAGAATAAATGTGAAATATTCCAATATTTTGAACCACTTGAATAAATATTCTAATATTTTGACTTTTCAAAATAATTTTTTTTTTGCAATTAATCTTTTCAAAAATGATATTAAATTTAAGACAACAAGTAAGTTTAATCAACAATAAGTTCTTAATAAAAATATCGTTTGCATATTTTCATTAAAGGACATTAAATTACCAAACGATATTTTCAATTTCTAAAAAAAAGGTAATTATTCTAATATTTTGAATATGAGCTGTATAATAAGGTACCCTGGGGTAATAACGCCACGTTAAGGTTCTACCAATTTTCACGGCTTAGTTTTAGATTGTATTTTTCAAACAAATATAGGATCTGATACAGCAACTCATTGACTATCTATATAAAATAAAATAATTTAACAGATATGTATTCATAAAATGTAATGGCGTTTTTTCTTGACCAATGCTATTTGGCGTTAATACCCACCTATATGGGTAATAACGCCATGCAAACAAAACTATAAAATAAGATGGAATAATGGCATGTAGATTGCCCAATTCTAAAAATACAAACTCTACAGCTATAGAAATTGACAAATTGAAATCTAAGCTATTGAAAATGTACAATTTTTTTGTGCTGTGCCTCTGAAAGAAAAAGAAAGCTGTGGTGGTGGCGGGGGGAGGAGGCAAAAGAATATCAGATTCTAAGCTACGTTTTGCTTAAAAATGACCATTTAAATAGAATTATTAGAAACATTGCACGGATTATTTGAATAAGTATTTATATTCCCATGTATGCATTCTATGCGATAGAAAATATTGATTTTTTTGTGAAAGATAAAGAAAAAGGAGTGAGTGGGAGCTTCAACAGAATATAACACCCTGTGTCTCTCTTTGCTTAAAAAGACCCGCTTAAATATGATTATAAGAAACATTGTATGGTTTTAAGCATTCATAATGTAATATTTTAATCATGTGAAGTTTTACAATTACTAGAGTTATATATAATACATATTTTTGTTAAACCTTAACTGCTGTTAGCGTCTCACATACCGCTGAGTTTTTCAAGTTTCACAGTTTAACTTGCAATTTTTAGTTTAGATACCGGGAAAATTTTGTTTCATTTGGAGTCCTATTACTATCTCTAGAAACTTTTGAATAGCTGAATTTTATTAATAATAGTCTTGTATATAAGGTTCAATACAAAAATAATATTCTAAAAGTTAATTTAACATTTTATTCAGCGTTAGATTTAGCGGTCTGACAGGCCGCTCACAGTAAGTTATGCGACAATTTTTGTCACAACAGTTAAGGGTTAATACTATTATAGTAATCTAGTAAATAGTTTTTAACCCATAACTCCACACTAATGCGGATTCTCCAAACCTACAGTTAAATTGTCGACGTTTCAAAGAGCATGCTTTAATAAATTTTTAATAAATTGAATAAAATTTTTGATTAAAAAATATTATCCCAAAGAGATCTCTTATTCAATTTTATACATAATTCATATGGTTATATATCATTATCTCTATATTAGCAACAAAAATAACCTTTAACTGCTGTTAGCAATCTGACTGAACACTGTACCTCCTCCCCCCCCTCCCTCAAAAAAATAGCGTTTAACTTGTATTTTCCAGTTTAACTATAGTTACAACTGAAATTCTCTTTCGTTTGGAGTTATCGTAATATTGTTAGAAATATTTGAATAGATTAAATTTAATTAGAATTAATTCTGTACAAAAAGTTTAGCGCAGGCACAGTATTCTATGATTTTTAATCATGGATCGCATTTTAACCTTTAACTAATGTTACCGGTCTCGTAGACCACTATTTTTCTTTTAATTTTTTAGTTTAACTTGTAATTTTCAGTTTAACTGCAAACACTACCGAAATTTTGTTTCATTTGGAATTTTAGTACTATCGCCAGAGACTAAATAGGTAAATATTAAGTATAATACTCTTGTATAAAAAGTTTAGTAGAAAAACACAATCCCATGAGTTATTCCCGCCTTTTATTCATCTTTCAATTTTGTGGTCTCACAAACCGCATCATATTCATACGTTACAATTTCTGCCACATCAGTTAAAGGTTAAATTTATAAAGTTTTGAAAAACCGATCGCTGAGAAAGCGGACAGTTAAAATTTCGAACTCAATTGAACAATCCAGTGGAAATTTAATAGAAACCTGATTTTGAAGATGTTGGAATTTGATTCTCGAAAACATTTTGATATAGTTTTATTTAGAAGAGTTAAAAATTATTTTTTATATTAGTAAAAAAAAAAAAAAAAATAATATAATAAAAATAAAATAGAGAGATTATTTTTAAGTATTGGGCACCCCCCCCCCCCCCTTAATCTTACCATTTCAACATTGATGATAATGCTGTCCCACATTAATATATAAACCCCCTTCGGATATAGTTCGGCCACTGTTGGGAATCAACCGGGGTAATAACGCCAATTCCTGGCGTTATTACCCCAGGATACTTATTGCGCAGTAAATCCTAAACTACAAATTATCTCGAGAAGATATCCAAAATCTTTTACAACAATTTGAAAGTACATGAAATACGCTACAAATTTATATAATAAACAAAGTATTTCCGGATAAAAAGATAGTCTTCACATCAAAAACCTTATCTCACAAATTTTAGATCAAGCGTTAATTTTAGTTGCTTGTAAAAACAATAAGACCTAAAAATGAAACAAATTAACTTGAAGCTGTTTTTTGCGATTTATATGACTCAAAACCCGTCTGCGCAGAGCGAGCACATGGGTGTCATTTACCTGATTATTTCATAATTATGCAAAATATAAGCACTTGGCGTTATTACCCCGCTTGGCGTTATTACCCCAGGGTACCTTATACAGTACTTCGGATAAATGTACTATTTGAAATAATTTGTGTGCCTTTGTAAATGGTATGGACTTTGAATTTTGCGTGAAATAATTTACATTAAACTTCAGCGACGTATATCACCTTTATTATACATGAAATATTTTAATATAATTAAAATATGTCTTAATTCCCTCTTTTACCATTATGTAATGAAATACTTTTGTGAGACCCTGCAAACGAATAATTCATTATTTTCATCGCATATTTCTCAGAATGCAAATTTAAATGCCCTTCGTAAATGTATATAAATTTTAATATGTTTGACAGGCCTCATAGGCCGTAATGTAACGGGAAGCTTTTGATTGTCCCTGTAAATAAACTAATCATACTAAAAACTTCATATGCATTTGCGTTTGCGCTGAAGTAAATGCTAATAACTTCAGAAAATTTCATGAAAATCGGAGTATATGAGAGTTAGAGCGCGGACAGACGGCCAGACAAACCGAAATCATAAACACCTTTAAACTTTGTTGGAAAATGTTAAAAATGTTTATGTTTTTCTTTACATTTATACAAAATAAAACATTCCTTTAAAAAAATAGTTTTTTTTATTTTTATAAATGTATACCGAATAAAATTGTATATAAACCATAATACAACTTGAATCTAAAAGTAAACGATAATTTTTTACGTCATAATATGTATTATGTACTTCGTTTTGTATTCAAAATAAAAAACAATCATAAATGAGCATTAATAAAAAATAATCATTTCATCTATTTATTGCAATTGAGATAATATAAAATTTTACAAAATAAGCATTTTGCGAGTTCGTACAATTCTCTGCGCCTAATTTGCAATCAAATTAAACTTACTCCAAGTTACATTGAAGTAAAATCTAAAAATAATCCCATTTGATAATTTATTACGAATTTTAAGAAAGGAGTGAAATATTTGCATTGGATATTTCATTAAGTTCATTCAAAATTATCCTAAAAGTGGAAATAGATCAATTATTCTAGGCTTAAATTCTGGATGGAAATTTATTAGAATTACAATTCAGATGACAGGTACAAGAATTCTTGAAATCTCAATTTCTCTCAATTCCAAATTATTATTCACAAAGATTTAACAGAAAATAAAAGATTTTGAAAATTAGAAAAGAAATTAATTGATATTTTTCTTTCTGGCATTGTAAGCATCACGTTTACAAATTATACTTTTCTATGCCCAACTTTTTTTACTTTATTTAAAATTTTAATAACATAAATTTTATGACTAGGGATATTTACAGCAGGTTAGATATTTTTACGTTTGATCTTTTCAAATCTACTTTACTGACTTTATTTTTTTTAAAAATATACTGGAGAAATCTCACATACTGAATATACTCATGTAAAAATCGACACCCCAATTCTGAAGCAAAAATTTTGAAAAAAACATGAAAAAAAATCATGCATGAAGCATAGATTATGAAGCACTTTGCAACACATTTAGAATAATGTAATGAAAATTCACCGTTTAAAATATTAAAATATCATGTCTTATTTCAACATATGTGTAGCTCATTTCAAAACCAAATTTTAGCGGTTCCCATCTACAATCGGAAAATTATCCGAATCTTTTATCAACCATGTATATGATATAGAGATTTGTATCTATTAACAACATGCATTCCAAAATTTAGTTCATTTAAGAGATATATACACTTCAGTTGAAAATTTCCATTTAACAATTTCTTCTAATAAAGAGAATGGTATGCGAATACTTTTATGCAGCCCTAAGTGTGGTATAGAATTTATATATAAAAAGTAATAGTCAAAAGACTATTTTAATTTTAAAGCGCATACCAAATTTTAAAATTTATTCTTCAGCAATTATTACGCAAAAGCAGTACTATTACCGATATATTTTGCGAGTCCCTGTAAATTAATAAAAAAATGCTATAAATGCTCTGTTTTAACGCTATCTTAGAGAAAATCAGTGATTTATGTCAGTTTCAATACCTATGGAGGAGCGTAATGTTAAAAATAATCTCCAAACGATTTTTCCCGTATACGATAATGTAATCGAATTTTTTTTACTGTCCTTCTAAATGAACCATTTATAGTACGTACTTCATATGCAATACTAAACATGCTTTGGCGACCCTAAATAAGTTTTATCAATTGCATGATAATCCGAGTGCATTTACGGGAGTTAGAGCGTGGACAGATGAACAGAGAACTAGACGATCAGACAAACCAAATGCATAAGCATTTTTCAACTTGTTGGAAATTGCTAAAAAATGAATTTTCGTTTTTAAGTCGAACAAGATTTTTGGCAATATGTTGAAAAAAGATTTGTAATCAAAGATTAAAGAAAACATATTATTAATACATTTTCATTAAATTTGTAAACTTTTTTTTTTCTTTTTTACGTTTCTAACCAGTTAGCATAATTTTAAAACTGCATAATTATGTAAAATCGAAGAATCTTAAACTATTTTGAAGCCTATTCACATAAACTCAATGATAATTAGAAAGAAAAAAAAATCTTTCAAAAATCCCTTCAACCCTTATTTACGAAGATAAACAATTTTTTATTAGACTTCTAAATACAGAACTGCCATGCATTGCAGGACTTTCAGGAGGGATATTTAAAAGCATTTTTAAGTTGAACTCTTTTTAAAAAGGGGGATTAAAATGTTGAAAGGAATGCCACTGTTTAAAAGGAAATTCTATAACAAGAGAAAATGGGATGCATAACAATTACAGGGACATTGGATTTTTTAGGTATAAATGCATTCTATATTCATTATAGATGTTAAATAGTAGTATTGCATAATGGTTCTATATATATATATATATATATATATATTATCAATTCAACATGAAAAATTGCAGCACCATTGGCGCTTAAGCAGCTCATATATAATGCTACAAGTTATATTACACATTACGAAATGAAAGTTCAAAATTTCAAGGATAGAGTGTATGTCAAAAAGGTAAACAATTAACGATAAACAATTAAAAAATTATAAACAAGATACATGCAAGAAAAAACAGTCTGTTCTTCTTCAGAGGGAGGACAGACGAGACTTAACCTCCACCCACCTCTTTAAAAATAGAAATGTTTCATGTTTCTGAACGCCCACCAAACCTACATTCAAAAATAATATATAACAACAAAAAAATACCAAATTCTTAATGAACAAAGCAAACGAAAAACAAGTGATGATCAAGAAAATAAATTACTGAAACATAACCAATAATATAAAAAATATATAAAGTAAAATAACCTTTACTATGCAAAAAATCTCTGCAATAACTTATAAACTATTTTTAAAATGAATGCAGTATTTGGCAAGCCTCCTCCCTTACCTAAAACAAAACATTAAAATTATGAACAGTCATACCTGTTTCGAGCTCCTGCCTGTCAAAACCACAAATTAACTAGAATCCCTCCGAGTCCAAATTGCATAAAGTTTTAAGATCCAGGTCTGCAAAACTTTGTTGGTATTTTTGTTGTTATATATTATTTTTGAATGCAGGTTTGGTGGGCGTTCAGAAACCTGAAACATTTCTATTTTTAAAGAGGGGGGTGGGGTTAAGTCTCGTCTTTCCTCCCTCTGAAGAAGAACAGACTGTTTTTTCTTGCCTGTATCTTGTTTATAGTTTTTTAATTGTTTATCGTTAATTGTTTACCTTTTTGACATACACTCTATCCTTGAAATTTTGAACTTTCATTTAATAATGTGTAATATACACACACACACACACACACACATATATATATATATATATATATATATATATATATATACATATACAGGGTGATTCAAAATTTTTTTTACAATAAAAGAGGGGTGATAGTACACATAAAGACAAACAATATTAAATAGGAGACCAAGGGTCTAAAACGTTTTCTTAAGGAGATAGCCGCCATTAAAGTTTAGGGACCAAAATTTCAAATAAATATAAAAAACGGAAAAATCGGTCGATTGATTTGCGGTTTTCACTAAAATTATTCTTTATGTCGGCATTTTCTTGAAAAAGATAAATTTCAAAAAATACCGATAGAGGGCGCTTTAGACTTTGGAGTAACGAACAACTATTTTTTGCCGGTATGTTTTGAATCTCATTAAATATTTTCGTAAGTTTATGCTCAAACTTAATTTTTCAGCTCAAAATCTGTAGTTGGGAGTGGTTAAGAAACACAAACTGAGCTGTGTTCAGAGGGTTCAAATTTCAAATGATTAAAAAAAAAAAAAAAAAAAAAAAAAAAAATTGGTCGATTAATTTGCAGTTTTCACTAAAATTATTCTTTATTTAGGTATTTTCTTGAAAATAAATTATAAAGATAAATTTCAAAAAATGTCGATAGAGGGCGCTTTAGACTTTGGAGTAACGAACAACTATTTTTTGCCGTTATTGTTTGCATCTCTTTAAATGATTTAGGAAGGTTAGACTTAAACTTAAATTTTGAGCTGAAAATCTGAATAGTAGGGAGTGGTTAAGTAGCACAAACTGAACTGTGTTCAAGAGGGAGGGGGAGGTTCAAATTTAAAGTAATTATAGAAAATGGAAAAATTGGTCGATTCGTTTGCGGTTTAAAATGAAACTATTCTTTAAGTCAGTATCTTCTTGAAAATAATTTTTAAAGATAAATCTCAAAACATTCCGTTAGAGGGAGCCTTAAACTTCAGAGTAACCAACAATGCATTTTAACCATTATTTTTTGGTTCTAATTAAATGCTTGCAAAAGCATTTTAAATGTTCTCGGAAGCTTAGATTTAAACTTAAATTTTGAGCTCAAATCCTGAATCGTTATGATGAGTTAAGAAGCGCACACTGAAGTGTGTTCAGGAGTTGAAATTTAACCCTCTTTCCTCCTCGAGCACAATTCAATTTTTCGCTACTTAAACACTCCCAACGATTCAGAATTTCAGCCCAAAATTTAAGTCTATGCATTTGAAAGCATTTAATGAGATTTAAAAAATAACAGTTAAAAATAGTTGTACGCTACTCCAAAGTCAAAGGCGCCTCTATCGGCATTTTTTGAAATTTATCTTTAAAAATTATTTCCAAGAAAACACTGATTGATCAAGAAAACTGCTGATTTAAAAATTAATTTTAGCAAAACCCGCAAACGAATCGACCAATTTTTCCGTTTTTTACAATTATTTAAAATTTGAACCCTCTGAACACAGCTAAGTTTGTCTACTTAACCACTCCCAGCTATTCAGATTTTGAGCTCAAAATTTAAGTTCAAGTCTAAGCTTACGAAAGCATTTAATAAGATGCAAAAAAATAACGCCAAAAAAGAGTGTTTCGTTACTCCAAAGTCTAAAGCGCCCTCTATCGGCATTTTTTGAAATTTATCTTTATAATTTATTTTCAAGAAAATACCTAAGTAAAGAATAGTTTTAGTGAAAACCGCAAATCAATCGACCAATTTTTCCGTTTTTTATAATCATTTGAAATTTGAACCCTCTGAACACAGCCCAGTTTGTGTTACTTAACCACTCCCAACTACAGTTTTTGAGCTCAAAATTTAAGTTTGAGTCTAAGCTTACGAAAACATTTAATGAGATGCAAAAAATACCGGCAAAAAATAGTTGTTCGTTACTCCAAAGTATAAAGCGCCCTCTATCGGCATTTTTTGAAATTTATCTTTATAATTTAATTTCAAGAAAATGCCGACATAAAGAATAATTTTAGTGAAAACCGCAAATCAGTCGACCGATTTTTCCGTTTTTTATGTTTATTTGAAATTTTGGTCCCTAAACTTTAATGGCGGCTATTTCATTAGGAAAACGTTTTGGACCCTTGGTCTCCTATTTAATATTGTTTGTCTTGATGTGTACTATCACCCCTCTTTTATTGTAAAAAAAAATTCGGAATCACCCTGTATATATTTGCAAATTTGCGAATAAATTGACCCCCCTGCCTTTTTTTCAACTCCCAAATTTTGTCTAAAATTTTGAACGAGTATATATGGCAGACAAGTCAAACTCGTCTACCACCGCGGGCCAGATTTAGTACTGTACACAAAGCCGCGGGCCACATTATCGAAAATAAAGAAGCACATCAATTTGATGACTATCGTACAAAATCAAAACTGTACATTAAAAATAAAATATTGTTTTAAAAAACTAATAAGCAAACAAAAATTTGGAAACTATTTATTGGAAAAAATTAAAAACACTCACCAGAAAATGTTTAAATATATTTATTAGGTAAAAACAAATCCGTAGCAAAATAATGTCAAATGCAAGAAAAAATAAATTTTAAATAAAAATACAAACATTCTTAAACGCATTTTGAATATTTTAAAGTTTAAATCGCAATCAAAATTATACAAAAATGTGCTATTAATTTTGTAATACTAATATCTGTATTTTTTATGCTACAATTACTGCTTTTTATAAAATCAATCATTGATAGAACACAATTATTTACAATATAATATTATGAAATTTAAAAAAAAAATGATTAAAATGTATTAGCTATGGTTATTGATTCGGCATAGGAGTAATTTCCTGTTTATCTTAACTTATTTTTAAATACATATCGTGTCTGCCCACAAAGTAAAATTTCTTGCATCTATATTTTCAAGAATTATAAAGTTAAAGGGCAAAAGGCTACCGGCCACGGGGCCGCTAAATGAGAAAAAGTGGCTATTAAAAAATATTTGTCGGTGTCTACCAATAAAAATTTTTTAATTTAATGAAAATTTTCAGTTATAGCAACACATATTGAAATTATGGGTTTCATGCGATTACTGGAATTTCTGGTTACATCATTAATACTTATAGAAATGCCCCAATATATTTTTTAAATTATTTAGCTATTTTGGACATCTTCTATTCTACCTTGAACGATTTCGAGTTGTGTGGAATTGCATCTAATCATTGTTTTTAAAAACAGATAGATTACTTTTAATGTGTTTCACAAACACACTTTTTTTCAACAAAGTATCATTTTAAAATCCATTTATTTTTCCAAATTATTTCTAGATATTTGTGGGTTTTTCAAAATATTTGTGAGTAAATTCTTAGCAAACTTCAACTAAGTTTCTACATATTGAACACATTTTTCTGTCTTTGTTTGAGTATAAAAAATTATTTCAAATTGATTTTTATGAATCTGTGTTGCTATATCATCAAGAAAGGATAATTTACAATGATACCTGAAATTAATTAATGAGCTTATCCAAAATGCTCACTTTCGACTATGTTTGCAACCAAATTATAAAAAACAAGGTAATAATTTATTATTATTATTATTTTACAAGACGTGTCACTTTCCCTTTCAAAACTATTTATTTCTCTTGATTTTTTAAAAACTTTTAATTAGAAATTAGCTTCGTATTTTAATTGATTTTCGCTATATTTTAAATACCTAACAAACACCACGCGTTACTTTGAAATGAGTGAATCAAAGAGAACAGTAAAATAATGTATTCGTTTCAACATGAAACACATAATAAACTATTAGAAAAAAAAAAAAAAAAACTTTTCTAAATTTTTAGATTAAGATATCCTCTTCTCAACTTTCTTAATGATAACTTTTGCATACTCTATTCCTGGAAACGAAATTTTAAAATAAATTAGATTTGATCATATTTAAGACAGTATGTTTGCATCTTTTATACCAGAGTGTTGTTCAATTGGTGTTGTTTGCATCTTTTATGCCAAACTGTAAATAATTTCATCCAAAATAACAACCATTAATTTAAAATTTTAAACCTTTCTTTATTTAATTGCAGATCATTAATTTTTATATATGTCAATATCTGTTATTAAATGTAATGTAGATTAATATTCTGAAATTATGGTAGATATTTGGAATAAAATCATTCTTTAATTTTGCAACGCTGCAGTATTTGCAATGCAAAGTGTATTTTCTGCATCAACTATGAGCCGAATCAAACATACGAAAATTCCAAAGTCTTCGCGGGTCACAGAGAAGTTTCTGGCTTCCTGATTTCACCACTTCTCAGTATAAAAACACACACACACAGAAAAAGAAAACGGCTACAAAGAAATTCTCTTGAATGAAGGTGATGATCGTATTAAACTAACAAATAAACATTTAAATGCAAATTTATTTTCTGAAAATATTGTTATACTACTATAACGTTCACTAAAATCCGTAATTCTCTATGTAAATCACTTTTGTAAAAGTGAAGAACTTGAATGGCAACTCGTGCACCATCCCTCTGTCTAGTGTGCCCGAGTGAAGGCCGTGATCACTTCTTCCGTTTGCGCCCCATTAGTTTCCGCCGTTTCATTTTCCAAATAGGCAAAGATGTGATACAAGTGTCGTCGTTTTTTGTGAGTGTTTTTTCCTATAATTTTTGTTCCAGTATCTATTTTCTCGGAAAGTTTCCGAGAGATCGGTAAAACTCACGAAGGGGTATTTTATAGCTGAAGGGAGTAACAAAAATATTAATCCCAATTTCTCTAATAAGTACTAAACTGTCCTTTTTTATTTCCCACGATTTCGATATAAAATTAAATCGCAGATCCGATTTTTAGGTGCGTTCGTAATTATGTAAATACGTAGCACCTATAGTGATCGTTCAGTCCGTCCGTCTGTCCGTCCGTCTGTCTGTCCGTCCATCTGTCCGCATATAACAACGCAAAAACTACCCAACCGAATCGGTTGAAATTTAAAATACATAATTATTACATAATTTTGTCGAGTCATTTCAAAGTTTATGAAAATCGGATGCATAGATCAATTACAGGGGCAATCAAAAGTATTCCATTACATTACATTCAATGGGGAAAAAAGTTTCAAATGCATTTTAATCGTTTGAAATTTAAAATACATAATTATTACATAATTTTGTCGAGTTATTTCAAATTTTTTGATAATCGGGTGCATAGATCAATTACAGGGGCAACCCAAAGTATTCCGTTACATTACGGTCAATGGGGAAAAAGTTTCAAATGTATTTTATACGTTTGAAATTTAAAATACATAATTATTACATAATTTTGTCGAATTATTTCAAATTTTATGAAAATCAAGTGGATAGATCAATTACAGGGACAATCAAAAGTATTCCGTTACATTACGGTCAATGGGGGAAAAATGTTTCAAATGCATTTTAATGGTGTTACACTCATTCGAACTTAATAAAATTTATATGCAACAATAAATAACATATTATAATATACATTTTACATAATTTGTGGTGCAAAGAAAATTTGTTATTGATTTACACACACAAGTAATACCACACAAAAGTATTCCATTACATAATTGTATAGGGAGAACATTGTTTGATGAGCGTTTTAATTGTAATTCACTATTTAAAATTTTATGAGATTGATATATGAGAGTAATATTTTTAAAATTTCGTTATCGTACGAACGCACCTGATTTGCTACGCTTCACGTGCAATTTCCAACTTGTTCTTTTCAATTTTAAATGACATTTTCTTATATCAAAACAGCATAATAACTAACTATATGCATATTTTAAAGAAGAGGCCGTCTATAAATAATGTCACATGTTTTTTCGATATTTTGATTCCTCTTCCCTCTTTATCACAAAGTGTCACACTCCACTTTACCCCCATCCCCCTCCCCTCTTGTTACAAGTCACGCTATATTGCGTAAACATTTTCTTGTAGTTCAGAAGCAAAACTCTACATTTTACATTATATTTCGAATTTTATTTTTAAACTTTCACTATGTGTTTTAATGACTTTTGTGAGCCGAACGATAAAAGTTATTCATATTTTGTATGAAATAAAATTTACAACTAGAAAAAGAATTAATATAGAATAGTAATAAAGTATTAATATGAAAGAGCAATTAAAAACATTAGTATTTTGGAATTTGAAATAGAATTTAACACATTTGGCTTTTGTTTCTTTATGAACATAAAATATTTTAATTTTAAAATATCATCATACTTCATAATTCAATCTTTTGAATGTTATTGCTTTTATTTTAACCAAAATGTGTGATGTCGCATTTCTTCTTAAACCCTCCCACCTCCTTGTCACAAACTGTCACAATTTCATGAATCCCCCCCTCCGCTCTTCAAGCGTGACATCATTTATGAACGGCCCCTAACATAAATTTCCAAATTAGCACTGAAATAATAATAATAATAAAACTAGTCGTTGGGGGCCACCGTAATACTTACCCATCATGAATATGTATATGAAAATAAAACATGTGAAAACTATTTATACAATGCATTGCAATTCATAAACAAAATTTAAATATTGTTAATGTACATAGTAATGCTCTATTAAAGAACTGCTGATGTACCAATTTCGACAAATTATATAAAACGCCAAACTACTCAAGTAGTACCGAACTGCGTAAAGGAAACATCCTTATAACTCCAAAAATAATAATTCTATTAACTAACAATTAACTGCGTCGGATTAAGCGTCGCATTTCCAATTAAAATATACTTCTGAATTGATATTTGAATGAAATACAGGGTCAAGAAAAATCGAAGAATGTGAAAAACAAGATTACAAATATCTCGGCAACTAATAATCCGATCGACTTCGTTCTATATGCAAAATGTGTGTTATTTTATTACCTTTTACGTCCATTCCTTAGAACGAAAAAATTCGAAAATTTTTATATACCTTTCATCAGAACGAATTTTTCGAGAGTCCGAAAAAATAGTTCCGGATAATCGAGGTTGCTGATATTAAATAGGGTTCGTTCCATTCTTACATACTAACTACATACAAAATTTCAAGTCTCTATCTCAATTTGTTCGGGAGATAGAGCGTTTACAGACAGACAGACAGACAGACAGACGGCAAAATTTTTTTTCTAAAAATATGTTTTTCGGAATCTCCACTATCTAAAACGTGTAAATCCGTCAAAAAAAATTTTTCGATTTTCAAAACGATTGCAAGACTTACCCTATGCTACGTATGATGGGTAAGTAAAACTAGTCGTTGGGGGCCACCGTAATACTTACCCATCATGGATATGTATATGAAAATAAAACATGTGAAACTATTTATACAATGCATTGCAATTCATAAACAAAATTTAAATATTGTTAATATACATAGTAATGCTATATTAAAGAACTGCTGATGTACCAATTTCGACAAATTATATAAAACGCCAAACTACTCAAGTAGTACCGAACTGCGTAAAAGAAACATCCTTATAACTCCAAAAATAATAATTCTATTAACTAACAATTAACTGCATCGGATTAAGCGTCTCATTTCCAATTAAAATATACTTCTCAATTGAAATTTGAATGAAATACAGGGTCATGAAAAATCGAAGAATGTGGAAAATAAGATTACAAATATCTCCGCAACTAATAATCCGATCGACTTTGTTCTATATGCAAAATGTGTGTTATTTTATTACCTTTTACGTCCATTCCTTATAACAAAAAAATTCGAAAATTTTTATATACCTTTCATCAGAATGAATTTTTCGAGAGTCCGGAAAAAATAGTTCCGGATAATCGAGGTTGCTGATATTAAATAGGGTTCGTCCCATTCTTACATACTAACTACATACAAAATTTCAAGTCTCTATATCAATTTGTTCGGGAGATAGAGCGTTTACAGACAGACAGACTGACAGACAGACAGACAGACAGACAGACAGACAGACAGACAGACGGACGGCAGAATTTTTTTTCTAAAAATATGTTTTTCGGAATCTCCACTATCTAAAACGTGTAAATCCGTCAAAAAAATTTTTTTCGATTTTCAAAACGATTGCAAGACTTACCCTATACTACGTATGATGGGTAAGTAAAAAGAAAGCAAGAGTAAATTGAAAAAATGGTGTAAAATGATACATGTTTCTATAATAGCTTTTTAACTACAAAATACTAGCTTTTTAAGAGTTAGCTTTTTCAACAATTAGATTTTCATATACTTAGTTTTTCTACTCTATGACAGTTTCCACGGTTCTGAATTAAGGCCCCAATTTTCCAAAATAGAAGTTCCGAGATCAAACTTAAAAGATGTCTAACCTACAAAATTAAACGAATTGCATTAAATAAAAATTCACACTTATTCAGAATATTTAGATTCTCACATTTTTCAACCAGATGTCCTACGTTTATTTACGCTATCAGGATATGCAGCTATCATAAGATAATTCCAACAAAAGTCAATAGTAGTGCTCGGCTTATTGATCAATATGTTGTTGCTACATCGGGTAAAGCGCGATGATATTTATCCATTTTTGTTTCAATGGATTGGAGTCAAATAAAATTATGGATGATTTTCAAGATATGATTGAATGCTTGCAAGGGAAAAAAACTTTTAATTATATATTTTTAGGATTTAAGCTTAACTTAGTTAAAATAACGATATAAATCAAATCAACTTTTTTAAATCGATAAATTCTTCTTTTAATAACAAGTTTAAAAATTTTGTAAACATAAAATATTATTTAATTTATTTAAATGTGCTTTTTTTTAAATCACATTAAAATACGTATAATACTAAGTACTTTCGCGGCATATGACAAGCATGAATTATATTTGAAAGTACTTGCTTCTAAATGTGCTTTATTGTAAGAAGAAAAAACACCGTTAGGTAATTTAAGTAGTATTTTGTGTATACAAAATTCTTCATGAACTGTCAAGATTCCAGCACTTTTTAGAATAAAAACACGAAAAAAAAAGGAAAAAAGCTACAAAGAAATTCTCGTGATTCAAGATGATGAAAATCATGAATTAAAGTTAGTTTAATCAAGATGATTAAACTAACAAATAAGCATTTAAATCCAAATTTCTTTTTTTGAAAACATTGCTATGCTACGGTACATTCCCTCAAATCCGTTTTCTCTTTGTAAATCACTTTTATAAAAGTGAAAAGGACTTGAGCGGCAACTCGCGTACCTTCGCTCTCTCTTGTGTGCTCGAGTGACAGTTGTGATCACTTCGTCTGTTTGCGCCCCATTAGCTTCCGCTGTTTCATTTTCTAAATAGGGAGAGATGGGATACAAGTGTCGTCATTTTTCGTGGGCTTTTTTTCCTACAATTTTTTTTCCCGCTATCTATTTTCTCGGAACGTTTCAGAGAGATTTAATAAACACATAATAAAATAATTTATAGCCGAGAAGAATAACAAAAATAATAATCCCAGTTTCCCCCAAAAGTATCAAACTGTCCTTCTTTTCTTCCTACGATTTTGATATAATATTGAATCATAGAATGTATTTTTATCCATTTAACCTGTAAATATTTTACCAGAAATCGATTTTTAGAAGCTTCAAATATGCAAATACAAAATTACGGATCATTCCGTCTAGAAAGTTTTGATTTAAAATCTATCCACATGACATTACGATTCACAGTAATTAAAACTAAATTTACATTTGAACCAACTCAATTCCTAAATTATTTTATTATAAAATTTCTATAAAATTTACCGAAGAATCCAAAAGGATGTCAAAATTAGGTGTTAGAATTAAAAATATTAAAGTTCGTTACAATTTTTAAATGCGGGAAATCCCCTTTAAAAAATGTAAGTACAGTATTAAGTAGTAGACGTTATTAATAATCAATTGGTTCATGTCGCTTTTTTATAACAGCGATAGAGCTATTTAAGAGTGATCAGTTCTTTTTTTTTTCTTCAGGACTGTGCAAAATTGGAGCGTTGAATTAATGCAAACACAATGCACAGAAATAAAGCGAACTTTTCAAAACAGGGAATCTAGAATCAAATCCTGAAGTTGAATGAAACACAAACGAGGCAAGTTGTATTTAAAAGAATGTATTTATTCAGAATTTTTCAAAACTAACTAAAAAAAAGAAGAAAAAAAGAGATTTTTGGAATGCGGTATATATGAAACAAAAATGTGCCTTATGCATATAATATACATTCAAGAGCCAAAACGTTATGAGCACACCCACATTAGTAAATAAACTCTTATGGACGACGTGGAAGGCACATAATCCGCAGGGAATGATCTTTAAATGCTGCTAGGGAGTATCAGGAATCAGCTTTGAGCTTATGTCAACTTGTGAAGCTAAAGACTGGCAGAATTCAGTTGGCTGGCGACTTAGAACGAGTAATTTAGAAACTGCACTTCTGATGGGTTGTTTGGAGCATATCGTTGTTAGTACTTGTACAAAGTGGATGATTCACGGTAAAACCATTAATTGAAGCCATCGCGTTGGACGTCCAGGCGTTATCAAATCTTCACTAAAGAAAATCTACATCAGAGATTGGTTCAATTTACATCCCAAGACAATACAGGTACAAGAGAAATTCTTTCAGAGCATTCAGCCCAGCTAGCGCAGTTGAAGGCGGGACTACGCAGCTAGTGACCAACTCATGTGCTCCTGTTGACCAAACATCGCCAAATACTTTTCACTAGGCCCGAGACAATTATTACTGGATTGAGAAACATAGGAAGAGAGTAGCCTCGTCGGTTTAAACACGATTTATCCTTCATTACGTCGATGGTCATGTTTGGGTATTGGTATGCCATCTTCTGTGCGAACTGTTACTACCCCTTATGCAACAGATGATACAAAAGCTATTGTTGTGATATGAAGCTTTGGAGAACATTCTCACAGACGCCCCTGGAACCTGTGGTTATTGTAGAACAGACAATAAATGTTATGAACTATCTGAACATCACTGCGGATCGTTTGCACCATTACATGGTTCTGTCTTCCGAAATGGAATGGAGTCTTCGTGCAAGACAACGCTCCAGTCACATGTCTCGAATTGTTCTCGATTGGCTCCATATACTGATTTTTAGTAAAGGTAGAGTTTTGCTGTACTATAGGGGTTGCTGATCCCATATATTGAAATTTATAGCTTATAAAAGACGGACATGCTCCTTGGTTCATTATTTTTAAAATAACCACCTTTTCTTTGGCAACACTTCCAAATAATCATGCCTTTTTTTTAGGATTTCGTTCATCTGACGAAACCCTATTCATCCCTGCTCTCTGTCTGTCACAGAGTCCGTACACAAAAACTACATATGCCAGAGAGTTCAAATTTTGTGTACTTACAGCTGAATGCCTAATTCTAAGAATAGTTGTTAGGAATCAAATTTGGCTAAAAGTTAGATTCAAGTTAATCATTAACATTAATTACTAAATTATATTAATAGATTTAATAAATATAACTATACAATTATTCATACATGTGTATCAATTCAATATCCGGTATAAAATTTATAACTGAAATTTATCAGATGCCTTTTTCCCCTCTGTTTTCTTCAAATAAATTAACCACTGCGTATTATCCAGACAACGCCGCCGTCCTCTATACTCTAGCATTTATACACCCATCTATCATATTAATATTTTTTACTTTCATTTGGCAATATATATATACATATATATATGTGTGTGTGTGCGCGAGTGTGTTGCATGCTATTTGGGGTATGACAAGTCTACTATGGCTCTACAAATTTCGAATATTTTCCTTTTAATTTTCCTTTTTTTTCATGTTTTATCGATATATCTTGTTTTATAGTTAATAGTTTTATATGACGGCTCACGACAGTTGTCTACGATTTATCGATATTACATTGGTAAATAAAAATTCTCTCTTAGACAGTTTCGTTCATATGGGAGTATAAGACAAGAAATTAATATACCCACATAGCGACTGGGTCAGTTACTATAGGCCAATTGCTATTAAACAGTATCAGCTGCCGCAGAAGTTTTCACTGCAATTTTGCATGCATATGAGTGAGTATTTTTCTCTTAATGGAGGATATTTTATCTGACAGATGGAAAGGAAGAATTGTAAACCATATTATTCTGGCACTGAAATAGAAGAGTAAAATCTCGATTCGAAAACCAAACTTCTCCAATATTTATCTCAGCGAAATAAAGACGTTCATCAACTAAGATGACATTGTTTAACGAAAAAAATAAATTTTTAAATCAAAGCCACTTACATAAGCATCTCGGCATCATGAAACCTAGTTTCCTGTTCCCAGAAATCCCTTTGACAACAGAAAGTGAACATATAAAACAAGCATTGGCAATTCGTGCACCCATCCCCCCTTTTCTTGTGCACCCGAATGACAGCCGTGATCGTTGCCCCTCTTCGTGCTTCATTAGTTTCTGTCGTTTCACTTTCTAAATAGGGAGTGATATGACAAGTATTGTCATTTTTTGCATTCCTTCATTCTCCGGGTTCTCCAGCTCTTTGCTCTTGCGGAACTTAGCAGAGAGATCGGAAAACCTCATGAAGGAATTTTTTTTTATAACCAAACGAAATATATATATATATTTATACATACTTATCAATGTTACGAAGTATTCGTATTAATATAAGTTTCCTTTTTTTTTAAATTTCTGATATTGGAAAAAAAAAATCTTTCATTTTGTATCAAAACCAAATGGAATAAAATGAATTGAAATGTTTTGTATCACACTAAATCATATTTAATTTTTACTTTCTTCTACCTTTACAAGAAAGTATTGGATTTTTTAAAAACTTCGAAATCCTATTTTTGACGGATTTACACGTTTTAAGCGTCAGAGAACTCGAAAAACACGTTCTTACTAAATGTCTGTCTGTGAGTCTGTGAATCTATCTTTATGTGATATGCATTTTGTGGGCACTCTATCTCAAGAACTAATGCACAGAAATTCACAAAACTATAGATTCAATTAGACCTTGATATAATTTTTACCTGATTAGATTTTGGTGTATATTGCCTAACAGGTTGCGCCATGATGTTGCCTTTTTCAGGAATTCCACAATAATTACATCTCTAGAATTAATGGACGGATTTTTATAAAATTTCAGATTCCGTTAGTCCTTGATATAACTGGAAAACGCCGTAATGACTAATGCATCTTTGGAAAAAAGGCAATGTTTTTCATTACTTGTTCGATAATTGTAGACTCATGAAACATCCTTTTTATTTCAACAGAAACTATTCACTACGAAAGAATTACCAAGCTATCCTTTTAAATTATTATAATTATCATGCTGTTAAAGAAAACCACAATATATTAAAGAGCTATTTAGCTGCATAAAATACAAGTTTTAAATATTTCGGGATTTAATGTTATAAAGTGCCTTTGATGGCTGGGGATGTTTCCCGCCGGAACGGAAAAAAACATAAACCTTGCGGTGCGGTTGGTGCTCCGATAGGGTGATTCCTAGATTTCTAATTTTTGATATAGTAATATGATTCTGATTAAGTTTTGGTATAAATCGCCTAACAGGTGGTGCTGCTATGTGGTATTATTCATGATTATTGCAATAGTTCTATCTCAGGAACTAATGTACGAATTTTCATCAAACTTCAGATTTAGTTAGTACGTTATACAAATGAGTATTCTTTAGTTTTTGGAGTAGATCTCTCAACAGGTGGCACTGCTATGCGGAATTATTCATTATTATTGCAGTAGCTCTATCGCAGGATCTAACGCACGAATTTTTATCAAACTTCAGATTCAGCTAGCCCCTGATACAACCACCAGCTTATTTATCCTCAAAAGAATTCTGTTAAATTACGATCTATGAGGGGGGGGGATCGAATAAAGAAAGAAATATGTTAATAAAACCATGTGTTTTATTAACATAGTATTTTAAACATACTGTAATTAATATACATCACTGGAAGTGTGATTCTTACTGTAGAATATGGTGTGCAGAGACCTTATTGTTTATTTACAGTCACACACAAAAGAATTTGGCTATAGAAGCAAATAAGTAATAGTTGAACTATTGAAGCGTACAATAACTACCAGAAGTGAGTTTTCATTTTTAAATTTAACTATTTTTAAATGTTACTTGGTGTGTATAAATTCGATTGATCATATACAGGGTCGTAGAAAAGTTCTAAACAACATCCGTTCATTGGCGGAAATTGCTGAATGAAAACTTTCAACTGTGCTATGTATTTAACTGAACTAACTTTTCGTATACTATATATTATGCATGCATTCTATAAAGTATATTCAAAGCTGAAAAAAGTTCGTATATTTTAATGTCTATTCTTGGTGATACCAGAAATCGAGTTTTCCATTGCTTTATGCGTTTTTGAAATTGCGATGCTCTTGCCTTTTGAAGTCGGTCGTTACAAGGATTTTCAAAAGCTTTCGAACAATGATATACTTAAGTGACAAGCAATACATGGATGTTAGAAGGTAAGAAAACATTCACAAACCAAATTCGTCAAGCCATCAGTCTAGAAATAGTGTGTGAGTGGATAAAAAAAAGTATGGAATGAAATTTATCGTGACCTAATTCATAAGTCATATAAGCGATCTGATAATATATAATAATCTAGATAAAACGGAAGATGATTATTTATTTATGGCACAGAATGACAGGGATTGTAAAGATGAAACATAATTCGATGATGTGCTTGAAGATATAATGGAAACAAATATGACGAAATGTCATAGATAATGAAATTTTTTTAAGTTCATAAGGTTGTGTTATTTCTTTTAAATAAACAGTATTTATGGTACATGCATAAATAAATATATATATTTTTAGGCTCATATCTTCGTAATTTTTAAATCTACCATTTTGACATTCGGAGTATAACGCGCACTTGTATATTTCGGTCTTATTTTTGGCATTAAAAGTGCGTGGATTTTAAGGTACTTTATATTATCGTGTGATCGAGAGAATCCGGGTATAATGTGTATTAGAGTTCTTCATTGGGCCTTTTTAACTTATTTTGCTTGAACCTGACCCGTTATTTGAGGTACGGCTCCGGATTCCAATCAATTTTGTGTTTACCCGACCTTTGAAACTAAAGTCTTCAATACTTTTTAAATGAAAATCTGTATATTTGAATATAAATGAATGACCATCAGGGCTGCCACAGGCGACTATTTTTATATTTTGTCCGCACCAGTATTTTTCTAATATAAAGTTTGAAGTATATTTTTCTTGCTAATGTTGTCAAAGCGTCTATTAATAATTTCTGTTTTAAGAAAGTGGTGCCTGATAGAATTAAAAAATAGTCACCTGTGGCAGCCTTGTATATGTATTCAATTTTACATAATAAGATAAAATTGATATTAAAGATATAATGAAAGAATACGTTTTTATAATTATAATAAAATATGGATAATTTTTTTTTTTTTGTTTCGTGTTTGGGTTGGTATATTTTGAATTAGGTCGACTTTGGTATCGAGTCAGATGTGAAGGATTCTAATGCGTATTATGAAAGAAACATACGTTTTTCATTTTAATTATGCTTGTGTTTCACCTCTTTAGATGAATTTAGGCAAGTTATATAAACTGCATTTATAGGCTTATTCTTGAATATTTATTAGACCAAAACCTAGGAAAATCTGTATACACTGATTGCTATACACTAATAATATACCCTCACGTTTAAAAAATTAGCAAATACGTACTGAGCATAGCTATTTCACATTAACATTTTAAGGCAAACTATTTATTAAACAGTTGCAATGTTAACATTTGAATTAAGAAATTATAAATACAGATTTATTTATTTTTATTCATGCTGGATTTCACTTTTGTTTCGTGTTTGTCTCAGGGTTAAAGGTCCATGATCATGGTGTGCTGGCGGTTGCACCATTGCCAATAGATAAAAGTGAAACGTGCTTGGCATCGTCCGAATAGCTTAATGGCAATTTATTGGTACGATAATCAGTGACCCTGGTTCAATTCTAGGCTTGGACACCTTTACACTTTGTTGATTCTACACCTTTTAGGCAACTGAAATTTAAAAATTACTAAATTCAAGTCAAAATTTTCCAAAACTAAAATATTTGACGACCTGAGAAGCCAAGGGTTACAAGTGACAAAAAATTCGATTTGGAGTAAATTGAGTTTAAAAATAATTGACATTAAAAAGGAACATCAATAATAATTGTCTGAATTGAAATAGGAAACTGCCGCTTGTTTCATCGTGCTCTTTCAACTCTTATTTCAATAACTGTATAAAATATAGAGTAAAATTTTCTTTAAATATATAATTAATCAACAAATATATAATTAATGAATATATAATTAATTATTATTCGCCAAAAGTGGTTTAACTCTAGAATACAGCTCATAATTAGAAAATCACTAATATTTCAATACCTGAAAAGAAAAAAATGTATTCCCAGGTTCGTTTGTACTCTTAGTTCAATTTTGTCACACATACCCTTTGGCTTCTGGGATCCTTATTTATAAATCTAGTCACTTTCGTCGATGCTTGATTTTTTTTTCTTCTTCACGTTTGCTTAAGTGTTGATGGCTTGCGAACATTATTCCATCGTGTGCTGCGGTTTCAATTTTGCCAATTAAAAGGTAGGAAGTGCTAATCTTGGCATCGTCCAGACATATCAGAGGCAAAGCATTGGTGGGTGCACTCTGTGATCCTGCTTCGATTCCAGGCTCAGACCCCCTTTCACTCTGGTGGCTTCTACGTCTTTTAAACCTTTAAGTTTATTTGTTATTATTACTATTTTTATTATTAGAAATAGTAATTTTTAAACCTTTCCACTTTGAAACAATGAGAAGCATGGTGTAAAGTTATCGAATAAGTTAAATTATTCTAAAATAAATAACAGCAAGTGTTATAAAATTAAAACACTATTTGTATTCAAACTATACCATTGTCCCCAAATTATACTGAGAATACTACGATTTTTAATCGTTTCAAATTTGTAGCTGAAATCCCAAAATGCTAATTGTGAAGATAAAATATCCTTTCAGTGCCGAAACTAGAGAGGGCAGAGGGGGCATGTGCCCCGGGCGCCAACAGAACAGAAGATGAAGGGGGCACCAAATTAAGATTTTTTTGGTGTGTTTGTTATAAAGAATGCATATATGTCGGGGCGCCAAAATACATATTTGCCCCGGGCGCAAAAAGGCTAGTTTCGACGCTGTATCCTTTTCTAATCCGTTAAAAGTTCCGACAAAGTGCTTATGAAAAAACGCGACTAAATCATTTTTCAAAATTGGAATTTTTTTACGGATATTTTTAATTTCAAACGCTAATTTCTGGCACCTTCATGAGTTATTTTTTTTCTTAAACACATAATATAGATAAATAGTATTTATAAATATAGCAATAACAGAGGAATAGTTTCTGACTAAGAAACTATTTTACTGAACTATCTGATTAAAAGTTAAATATTCTTTCTTACTCATAAACTGAGATCGAATAGTGTTTCTTATTTTCTTATAAGGATAAAATAGTTTTCTTAAAACACTGTCAAAGTTGG
Source organism: Maratus speculifer (assembly GCA_964019185.1). Taxonomy (NCBI): domain Eukaryota; kingdom Metazoa; phylum Arthropoda; class Arachnida; order Araneae; family Salticidae; genus Maratus; species Maratus speculifer. The sequence goes on along the minus strand of OZ025294.1, from coordinate 240,184,622 downwards.
TGCTTTTAATAGATTTTCTACATATAAAAACCCAAAAATGTTCAATTTTTTTAAAGGAGGCGAGCAGAAGAGAGTAAACATTTATAACTTCAATTGTAATATAGTTGTCAAATAACCAAAAAGACTTTTCAATTACAAATATTATTAGCAGTCATGCTTGCCTATTGTATGATTTTACGCTAGGCAATAACTGCACGAATATGTAAAAAATTTGCGCGTTGTTCAGCGGAGAAAAATATACCCGAGAATCACTGTAAATAAAGAAGATCGTTTACGAAGCTTTTATACAACTGTTTGCTAAATTTTGTCCTGATATTTAGCTCCTTTTTTTCACCACACCTGCTTAATGTGATGCAAATGTTTTTGCGTTTATCTCCCTCCTCTCGCTGTATTCTAATATTCGTATCTGAGCTCCGCACATCTCGCACTTGTTATGAAACCCCCCAAGAGCCCTACCCCTGTTGCACTCGTTACCCGATGGACCCAAAAATCTAACGCTATCGAAAACTCTTCCGCACGCACCATTTAACGCGAGCAATTACGGACACCCCTTCCCCTATACTCTCTTGAATTTTTCTTCCACCTCCTCCTCCTGCTCTTTTCGTCCCCATGTCGTGTTATCATTAGATTCCTTCTTTTTTTATCACCCTCCCTGTGTTTCCGCTCGAGATCGCTCTTCGCGAAATATCGGAGAACATCGATTTCGTGCCGTCAAGTCGCGCCCCTGACGGGACTCCTGAACTCCTCTGAGTTCAGTTAGTTTCTGTTACACAAGTCGGGAAGTGAGGCCTGTAACTGAAACGACCGGAGGAGCAAGAGGATTTTTTTTTCACTATCTCTCTTTTCAAGAAGAGCGTGATAGAGCATGCGTTAACATAACGGTACTCAAAGAGTGGGTCTTGACCCAATAATGTGTCGTCTAAAACTTTAATATTTAATCGAGAATAGATACGGGATGGCCCACAGGGTAATGCAACAAAGAAAAATTTTTATTGATGGTGGTTGGTACAGTAAAACTCCGATAATTCGGATTAATTGAGACCAGACCCAATCCGGATTATCTAAAATCCGGATTATCCGGAGAATTAGAAAAAAAAATGAAATGAAATGAAACATACTTACAGAAAATCACCTTTATGTTAAAATTATTCAATATTTATAGACGGTAAAACTGCTTACTTTATTTAATTCTTCCGAAAAGATTTTGGAAAAAGTTTTTTTTTATTCAGAATACGACGATGAAATAAGTTAATATTATGGAAATTAGCCAGTCGCTTCTCAAACTTGAAAATAAAAGACCAAACTGATCCGGATTTTGCAGAGATCCGAATTAGTGGGGTTCGAATTAGCGGTGTTCTACTATAACTCTTTAAGATCCGATGAGATTGTAAGCAAAGCTTGTCATGCTGGCTAAAAATAAAAGAAGTACTACAATCACTATCTGTTGATACAAAGTGATATTTTGGTCTTTCTGCAAACCAAAATGGTCATTCGATTTGGGTTTTTATGACATACAACTCAAAAGCAACAATCTAAAAGAATGTGCAAATTGCACGATCGTGCGGGTTGGGGTATGAGCATTATTTATGAGCTTAAAGGGGTATGAGCAAAAATAAATCGTTGGTGGTACACATGATCATCCTATAATGACCAATTGTTGATGTATGCATTTTATTCTTGAGGCGGAGACTTTTTTGAAAAAATTGTCGCGTTGTACAAAACGCACGTATCAACAATCGCGTATTTGCCAACTTTTGAAAATGGGCAAGTGCAAAAATGATGCTTAAAGCGTATTTAATTTTTTCTTCCTGTATGAACATTTGCCGCATGATTTTTTGAAATAACACATAAAAGACATTTTTAGGACCTAAATTTTTTATAACGCAATATATGAATATTGTTATATAATGCACTGATGATCCTTTTAAAACTATTTTGATTAAAAGAAATATATGAAAATCACTTACTAAGAAATAATTTTGACAAAACTGATTTTGTAAGACATGTATTATGCTTTTTTTTTTTTTTAAATCTAAAATGTATTTTTGAAAAGAATGTCTGAGACTTACACTGGTGCCCAAAAATTGGGGTACAACATGTTTTTCAAAACTCACCAGGAAAAAAATGGCAGTCAGATTAAACTTCATAGTTAGGTCCATAACCATTTAACATCATAATGTTTCAGGTAAATAATTAAAAAATAAAAAATTTGAACCATTTTATATTACGTGTTCCTTTAAAGATGCGAAATAAACTGTAAGAAAGTGATGATATCCAGAGCATTTGAAGCCCCGTTTTAAGCAAAAAACCTGGTAACACTAGTGGCGGTCACCTGTTGAGCAAACAAGGCTAATAGCATTTAGAAAGTAATTCCTAATTTAAGGGCATTTGGGATAAATTTTGCAAAACTAAATATAACTAGTCGGATGTGGCAATCCCAAAAATTTCTTCTATCTCATACACGTTAATTCTTCCAGAAAAATGAAACATAGCAGCGTCAACGATTAGGTAATTTACACCAAAATCTAATCTGCAACAACTTTTTCAAGTTCTAACTGAATCTGAAATTTATGAAAATCCGTGTATTGGGATAGAATTATCGCAGAAATCGTAAAAATACTGGACAGAAGCGCCACCTGTTGAGCGATTTATTCCAAAAACTAAAGAATACTCATTTATATCAGGGACTAACTGAATCTGAAGTCTGATGAAAATTCGTGCATTAGATCCTAAAATAGAATTATTGCGACAATCATGAATAAAGCCATATAGCAGCACTACCTGTTGAGAGATTTACTCCAAAAACTGCAGAATTCTAGTTTTTTTTTATCAGGGACTAACTGAATCTGAAGTTTGATGAAAATCCGTACATTAGTTCCTGATATAGAGCTATTGAGATAATCATAAATAATGCCGCATAGCAGCGCCATCTGTTGTGTGATTTACACCAAAACGTAATCAGAACCATATTGTATCAAGGACTAACATAATCAGAAGTTTTATAAAAATCTGTTCATTAGTTCTTGAGATATAGCAATTAAGGAAATCGTGAAAAAGTCAGCATAGCAGCGCCAGCTGTTGTTTGATATACACCAAAAACTAATCAGATGCAATTTATATCAAGGTCTAACAGAATATAAAGTTTTGTGAAATTCCGTGCATGAGTTCTTGAGATAGAGCGCCTATAATATTTATGTTACATACAGACAGACAGACTCACAGGCAGACATTTTGCAAAACATGTTTTTTGTAACCTCTAACCCCTAAAAGTGTAAATCCATCGAAATCCAGAATTCGAAAATTTTCACAAATCCATCACTTTATTCTTGTAAAGATAAAAGAAAGTGAAAAAAAAAAGCATCATCTGTGCAAAAATGTAAAAAAAAAATAGTCAAAAATTGTAAATTTTACACTTAGAATTAAAAGGAGGTCGAAAGTATGCAGATGTACATTATGAAAATCACGTGAACTGCGTATGATAAATTACGCTCATACCTAGTATCATCTATAACATTTATTTCAAAACATTACCCTCTGGAAAACCCTGTATATTCTTAGATAAAACTAATAAACATGGAAAATTGCTTTGTAAGAATCAATATATTTGATAGCCATACAGTTTTAAAAAAGATTACCGAAGAATTTTATGTACTAAAAGTCTTCAAGTTCGAACAAAAGTAATATGTTGATGATCCCTCTAAACAACAACGATCAATTAGAAAAAAGAAATATAAACAAGTAACTTTGTTGCAAATAAATTTATTCTCCAGCTTTTAAAACTAAAATTATTACTTGCGTTCGATTTTCTTTTTCATGTAGAATAAAGAAAACCATTTATTACTGGTGTCAAATGTAAAGCTTTTTTTTTTTCTATATTAGAAACTAAAACATGTCCGGTAGTAACGTTCACGTCACATGAACGGTGGCAACATCTGATTAATAAATTTAGCTTTATTGCTTTTTTTATATCTTTGTATAGAAACGAAAATGTTCTTTCAAATTATAAATGATGTTTCAAAAATGTATTTCACTTTGCTGATTCTAATAGTTTTTAAAATAATTTTCAAATATGATTTTTTTAAATATACCTCTTTCACGTGTAAATCGGAAGATGAATCTACTTATACATAAAATATGTAAATAGTTCAAAGTGTGTTTCTAGATAATATTTCATAAAAAAAATTTAAATTTCAACAATAAATAAATGAAATACAGATTTAACAGACGTGTAATCGAACTATCTTCTTAAGGCACTCAAATTATCAAAATAAAAAAGGCTGCTGTAAGTAGCAAAGAACTGTATCTTTGACTTTTTTTGATTTTTAAAATTTTCAAACATGAATATTTTTAATGCATTTCTTTCGCGTGGAGTTCGATTGCGAAAGATGAACTCGTTTGCACTTAAATCTATATACAGTCGACTCTCGTTAATTCGAACTCCTCGGGACCACAAGAAATGTTCGAATTATCCGAAGTTCGAATTATGGAAAACATGAAATGAGAACATGCTTAATATGGCACTATTACAGAGAAATTGATGCTAGAGTGTTTTTAAGTTTATTTCGTCTGTTATCATTAGAATATGACTAAATATTAAATTAGAATGTATAAATACATAAACTAATTAAAAGATTAGAAACAATCACAATGGAAGAAAAATTTCAAGCGTCACTGATGGACAGACGAGGCACTAAGAAAGTGGATGATATCAAATGCATTGGATTATATGTATACTCGTTCGGAACAATTTTAACAAAAATCAAAGTAGGAAAGTTATTCAAATGTCTAAAATCCGTGAAAAAGAAAAAAAAAGAAAAATCGGAATTCTCGTTAGTTCGAATTAAACGAAGTCAAGGGAAAATGAGTTCGAATTAATGAAAATGTTTAACGTTATTCTACCATTGAAAATTTCGAGGCTTCATGTTTAGTTCGAATTAAGCGAAGATTCGAATTATCCGATTTCGAATTAACGAGAGTCGACTGTATTTAGTTCAGCATTTGTTTCTGCATAATATTTCGTAATATTGGTAAAATTTCATCAGTAAAATAATAAAAAAAAATACAAAATGAACAGAGCTGTGATCGTACTACCTGCTTAAACTATTCAAATTAGCGTAATCAAAAAGACTGCTGCGAGCAGCGAAATCTTTCGCGATTTTATCAACTGTTAATTCATGGCATGGGGCTAATAATAAAGTACAGTAAAACCCAGGTTATCTGAAAAACATGGGACCAATGAGTTTTCGGTTAACCGTGATTCCATAGGAATTTTCGAATAACCAGAAGTCTTACAAGGGCACCACCAAACATGGTGCACACAGATTTTAATGATTTCAAAGTATGTTGTAGGGGTCATACCACTAATTATTCAGCTGAAAGGATTCTTTCAAATGGGCCTTAGTTTTTGAGAAATTGGGGGTCAAAGTTCAGCGTATATTTCAAATACTTATTAGTACGAGAGCTGTATGTGAATCGGTGGCGTCGTGGTAACGAACGAGCCTGCAAGGCGAAAGGTTGCGGGTTCGAAACAGTCCTCGGCCTTTTACTTATTTTTATGTTTTTTTACACTTCGCAAATTATAAGCAGATTTGAAAATTCGACAGCTTTGAACCTTTTGATATTTTCTGAAGAGGACAGTTTACATTGTCAACATTTTTTTATTATTATTTTTTCAAAATATGGTGAACTGACTGCACTTCAGGGTTCAATTAAAAGTACATTTTGCAACAAATAAATAAATAAAAATTTGTATTTAATTAAAATTTTGAAAAAGTATAAGAAAATTTCAATATTTTAAAATCTCCACTACTTTAAATATTAATATTTTTAGATTAATCAGTCACTTTTTTTTCTTTCAAATGTGTATTACACAATATTGTGCTTGGATTTTTAGATAATTTAATACTGCATTTAATGTAATTTATATTACCAAAATACTTAATTCGTGATAAATATGTTTAAAAATATATTAAAAGTAAAAAAAAAAAAAAAAAAAAAAAAAAAAGTTTAATTATTATTTGTAAAAGTGCAAAAATAAGACCAATAACAAGAAATCTTCATTTATTCTGATAATTACGGAGGAAAGCAGACGATTAAAAAAGTATTTTTATATGTATTATAAATTTTATCTCATTAAACATACGATACGGAAAGAGTGTTTTGATTTGTTATAAAAATAGATGTAATCTGTCATTTCTTAATTGTACAAACGATAACTTATGTTTATGTTGAACTTTGGAGATAAATGTATCTACAGAAAATTGGAAAATTGAAAACTTGGATAACTGGCAACAACTTGCATTTTAATATTACTGCATTATTATTTTATTATTTTTTCGAAGATACGCATTACTTGAATAATCTAATCCTAAAGACATTTAAAAAATTGCACCCGAAAATTATTTTGTATTATTTATACATATACAAAAAAAGACAAGTTTTCATTTAGAATGCTATAAAATAAAAAAGCGATAGGATAAAAAAATCATTATTTCAGGATTGTGCTTAAAATAAAAAACGCGAATAATAATTAATAAAAAAAAGTTCTAGGCGTAAACTAGTTTTGTAGTTTTGTCAATAGAAATATTCGTTTAAAAATTGCAGAAAAAACATAAATTTTCATGAAAAAATTTAAAAATGTAAATGTAATTTATTAAGAAAATATCAAAAGCTGTAGCAATTTTGTAATAAAAATACTTAAAATTTGTAACGTGTAAAAATACAAAAATAAATAAATAAAAGCCGAAGATTGATTCGAACCCGCAACATTTCGACTTGCAGGCGCGTTCGTTACCACGACGCCACAGATTCACATGTGGCGCTCGTACTAATAAGTATTTGAAATATACACTGAACTTTGACCCCCCCAATTTCTCAAAAACTAAGGCCCATTTGAAAGAATCCTTTCAGCTGAATAATTAGTGGTATGACCCCTACAACATACTTAGAAATCATCAAAATCTGTGTGCACCATGTTTGGTGATGCCCTTGTTAGAGTGAAAACTTATTTGGTGAAAACTTGTGATCGTAATTTAGAACATAGTTAGAATAAAAATCTTGTGATACCGTATTCAAAGTACCCTGAAGCTGAAAAACAAAAGAAATTCACAACATATTATGGAAAAAATGAAGTGTCGTATGTGTCTATCTAATAAAGTTCCCGAAATTAGGCAATGGGATCAAATAAGAAAGTTGACTTTGTTTATTTCATAAAAAACATGCTTTTTAGCACTATTTCTACCAGCGTGCAATAATAACTCTTGAAATTTTGATTTTTACTTATTTTGCTTCTATTTTTTAAAGCTAATATATGTTAAATCAACTCATCACTCTATTAAAAAGGATTTGGCATTGTTTTGGAACAATTGCGAACTCTTCCAAATGAAATAGTTATCGCAAATCAAAATATGTTGAAAGGTGTCATTTGATGCCAGAAAAATTGTGTTGACAGTAAAATTTTTCACATTTATTTTGCACTTTAAGAAATTTTCGGTTAAGCCGATTTTCAGATAACAGGATAATCGGGGTTATACTGCACAGCTTTTCATAAGTTTTGAAACTTTATTTGAATTCATAATTGATGTTTAAAAATTTGTAAACACAAAATGTGTTTAAAATTATTTTAAAATGTTTTTTATTCACAATAACATATATTTAAAACCAAGCACTTTCAAGCATATTCATGTTCATCATCTTGGTTAAAAACGATAAAAGCCAGATAAACCGAGATACGACAGCACAGACAATCATCTCATCTCGTTCACTGATAAAATCTAGGATAAGTTAAATCTCGATTCGCATATTACAACGCAATCGGTCTGACAAGTCGCATCTTGGTGGGGAAACATCTGAAAACCCGATTTTAACGGTTAACTCATAGTTTTATCATTATGTTTTCCTATTCTCAATCCTCCATGTTTTTATACTTTTAGGTGCAGAAAAACACAATGGTAAATCTACGAGTCAGCCGTTAAAATCGGGTTTTTTAAGTGTTTTCTACCAAGATATGACTTGGCAGACCGATTGCGTTCTAATATGCAAATCGAGATTTAATTAATACTAGATTTTCATTCGAGAACTCGATGAGATGATTGCCTGTGCTGCCGCCTCCCGGGATTCAGTCCTTCCTTACCAGATGCCTGATCCAAACTTCAAAGTTTTTTTTCTTTCATTCATTTTTTTTTTTTTTTTTTTTTTTTTTTTTTAATAAAAAAAAGAGGGATCGGGAGTTTGTAATCGGTGGTTTGTTTCAAAACTTAACAAAAGTAAAGGGTGTTCAGATTATTCTCTGTATATTGTACCAATTTTTTGAAATGGTGTACGATAACGCATCGTTACAAGTATAATTAGCAAGAAGAGGAATTTTTATAAACTCTACAATTAATATTTTTTAACAACTTGATAATTTATTTATACCCCTGTTTCAGGTCACCAGAAATAACTGTTCGACACCGGTTAAGCTTTTATTTTTTTTAAATCATGATAGTGTTCATGAATATGCTTGGAAGTGCTTGGTTTCAAATGTATTTTATTGAGAATGAAAAACATCTTTGAGTAATTTTGTGTAAATAGTATTTTGTGTTTGCGAATTTTAAAACTTGTTATTGTAAGTTGAATTTAGTGAATTCACGAAACTGATATATTATACAATTTTTAACTTAATATGTAATCGATATTTTATTTACCTATCATATGTAGCATAGGGTAAATCTTGCAATCGTTTTGAAAATCCAAAACTTTTTTTTTTCGGATTTACACGTTTTAGACACTGATGATTCCGAAAAACATATTTTTAGAAAAAAAATCTGCCGTTTGTCTGTCTGTGTGCCTGTCCGTCTGTCTGTAAACGCTTTTTCTCCCGAACAAATTGAGATAGAAACTTAATATTTGGTGTGTAGTTAGTATGTAATAATGGAAAGAAGTCTATAGAGTATCAATAACCTTGATTATCCGGAACTTTTTTTTTTTGACTCTCAAAATATTCGTTCTGATGCAAGGTATATAAAAATTTTCGATTTTTTTTCTTTTAAGCAGTGGCTGTAAAAGACAATAAAAAGATATAAATCTTGCATGCAAAAAAGAAATTTATTGGATAATTAGTTGTTAAGATATTTATAATCCTATTTTTCACACTCTTCGATATTTCGTGATCCTGTATTTCATTTAAATTTCATTTTACTTCATTCAAACTCATTTTACTACTTGATTATTACGTTGACCAAAAAACTATCGCCAAACTATAAGATTAAATGTCAATAATGGCTTGTCGTAAATGTCACATGCATTTGACATTAAATACGTTACTTGTGTTTGTATATCATAACAGATTTTTAATTTGGCGTTTAATTTGTATTTTTGTTAATATTTTACTAATTGATTTGTTCTTCCGTTTTTTAAAATAAAAATTATGCCAATTTGCATAATTTACGTGTAGTTTGAAAATTTCTATAGCTTTTTGAAATGGGTCGATGGGATAATCAAGTGGAACTCGCAATTGTGTAATAGAGCATTACTATGTATTAAAAATATTTAAAAATACATTGAAAATTTATTTTGGAATTGTAATGCACTTTATAGATAGTTTCCATGTGTGTTTTTTTTTTTCATATTTTGTTGTATGAATATTCATGATGGGTAAGTAAGTATACGGTGACCCCAAACGACTAATTTTATATTTGCTCTTGTTATTAAATATATATATATATATATATATATATTAAGGAGAATTTCCTGTTAGAAGGCCGTAAAAGGGGCTTTTTTAGATAATTTTTTTCTGGAATAGAAATGAAGATCTTAGGTTCAGGCCTTTTGCTTGTTATTTATTATCATTTGAAGAACTTTAAAAAAAATAATGAAAAATTGATGAAGTTGCTCGAGTTGCGCCGGTGGATATCCTAACGTTGGAGCCGTGCTCTTCCAATTGGGCGGGATCTGACTGATCGCCAGAGTCGTTTGGAGTCAATTTTTGTTTATGATTATGAAAGTAGATAATATTGTCTACAGCTTCAACAAGTTTTGTGTCTTAAAGTTGAAAATCAACAAAACAATAGCCCATTAGAAAGAAAAAAACCCGCCTATTTTTGACTTTTTTTTCTTGCATTTTGGCGCGTTTCTAATATATATGTATATATATAAATATCTATGTACTGAAAATAACGATATTCCTCAATTTCCAGTAGATTATCCAGCTAATTTAAAATTTCCGGAAAATTTGCTTTATAACAATAATAATAATTTGTTAGGTCTTAAAATTAAATTAAAAGAAAACAAATTAATAACTGATATATATGGCAAACGCAAACTATAAATTCAAAGTTAATACATTAACTAATTTTAAGTCCTGTCTTCATAATTCTGTTTATCGTAATATAATCCTTAATCATTTATATAGAATAAAATGTTTATGTTCTTCTCATCTCATTAATGCAAATATTAGAAAGCTAATTTATGATGCATTAAATAATGGTTTTCCTAAAAAAATTATATATTCTTTAATAAAGAATTAGTACTTACATGGTTTTAAAAATAATTAACACATTGCATAAAAAATTATTAAAATGAATATAATCGAAATTTGTAAAACCAAAGCAGAACCATCAGGCCCACAAATACTTTGGAACTACAGATGAAGTATGTGGTTTCATCTTCGTATTAGCCATGAAAAAGCAAAATAATACGAACTTGGGGCTACCAACACACATAAAAGCAAAATAAAATGGAGAATAAAGATGAAAAATACATACATATATTTTATGTAAATAACTGAAAGTGGACCAAGTTCTTACAAATAATATTACCATTAATTGATAACAATACTAATAATTTATCCAGATTGATTCTGTAAGTTTTTTGTTTTGACCCCATCTAGTTTGAAAAAAAATCGCTTTGCGTAAAATACGTTTGTAGCACATACAGTGTAAATCTACGGAAGTGTTGCGCTAAAGCACTCAACAACTACGAAAGGACTTCGAATTCGATCAAAACATTTTAACCGCTAAGCACCATATTCAATTTAGTGATAGAATTCTGAATAATATAAACATTAAATTTTGTCAAAATTGGTTTATCACAATTGTGATTACCGACAAAAGAAAAAAAGATTTAGAACATTGCTCTCTGGACTTAAAATGAGGACGTTTTATGTGAGAAACGCAGCACCAGTTGTAAGCGCAGCCACACTTCAAATTGGCCTCAATAATCAGAAAAATATCCTAATTGCTACACCTGTCGTAAACGCCGCATCCATGAGAAACGCTACTTTTGTCGACGCAGTCACGTGGACCTAATTTTATTTAAAGTTTTCTGGACAAAGCCTCCTTTTTAATAATTTTAGATGTCTAAAATTTTGTTTAAAATATTTAAATTATGTTTTAAATATTTTACTATTTTTTAAAATTTTTATTTTATTCCAAATTTATATGCACGAAATAAAATAATCGTAATCGCCGCATTTGAAAAAAAAAAAAAAAAAAAAAAAAAAAAAAAAAAAAAAAAACCTTTTAAACTCTTAAACGCCGTGGCGTTTCTTCCATAAAACACGGTATGTCCTTTAATTCAAGCGTCCCATACGTCTTTAATTCAAGCAGAAGAGTTCATGGCGGACGTATTGCGGTGCTTATAGGACATAAAAAATCTATTAGAGTTTTTAATTAAGAAAATCTTTTTAACTTATATTGTATAACCCTGAACGGCCCGTGTTGTCTTCCTTAGTACTATTGATAAAAATAAATATTGAATTTATTACTTTAATTATTTAGCTTATAAATTAAAAATTTACTGCCTCATACCATCTCCTACTGCATTTTGAACTTATCACCCTGTCAAAATTGTAAATTACGAAGGACTCTCAAAACCATGCATGTGTTCAGAAATATAAATTTATGTGTGGGGAAGAGCAAGATCGAATCAGAAAGCGATAATTTATTTTATCTAGTGGAATTTAAAAACTAAATATTATAAATTTGATTATAATTTATTTATTTTTTTTTTTTTTTTACTGTGATGTTAAATATATACTATTTAATGATCTAAATGTGAATAAAATATAAGCAATTAAAATAATAACGCATATACCTATAAACTAGAAATTTAATAAAATTATGTGAGGTATTCGTGATATCTTGATGAACTTTTTTTAAAAAGGTTTCGGATTGGGATTTTAATTATATTTTTGTTTAAATACTTTTTCGCATTTAAATTTAATCACACACACACACATGAATAATAATATTTGTAATTTATATCTAATAAATTTCTAAAAATGAAAAATCATTTGGCAAATTTTATGACAGTCTTACTCTAGGAGCTGCTGTTCTACAATGTAACGTGTAATAATGTAATATGTATTGGTTAAATAAATTTTTAATTTTAACCTTTTGTCTAAAATTTTCTTTTTATATTATTTTGACATTTTAATAAACTATAAAGGTTTAAAAATGAAAACACTTAATTAGAATCCTTAGTTCTAATTTTATTATTTACAATATTCTCTTCAAACCATGGTTGTGTTCATAAATTAAGTAGAGAAGAGCAGACTCAAATCCAGAAGAATAAATTATTTTGTCTAGTTTAAATGACAAAATTAAAATTTCATAACTTTGATTATTTGCATTAAAAAAAATTCATCTGCATTAATACTAATAATTGTATCTAGAAAATTTATAAAATAATATAAAAATGAGTCCCTCGTAAAAATTATTCTTAAGAGCTATGTTGTCCTACAATGCGACATATAACTAAGTAATGTGCATTGTAAAAAATAAACATTTACATATTCAAACTTTAATCGATCTTTATTGGGAAAATAATAAAATTTTCCTTCTACCTTCTTAAGATTTTAATAAGCTACAAAGGGTCAAAAATGGAAACATTTAATTAAAATCATTAACTTAAATTTTATTGTGTTAAGTTCCATTACGTAGAATGTACCCATTCACTTTTGCCCGGGTGCGCGCTTTGCAATGAAAACAACGCGCTGCCACTGAGCAATTATTTCAAATAATTACTCTCTCTTTAACACTCCTCTCCAGGGGAGTCTAAAGAGAAAAATAAAAAGAGATAATATTCATCCACTGTTTATACATTTAATTACACTTTCTTTCTTTTTTTTACGACGAGAGGCAGCACCAAAACGTATGGGAGTGAGAAATAGTCGCTAATATTCTCATTAATGTTACGCTAATTTACTTACGTGGGTAGGAGGTCATGTTATCATTTTAATTATCGACCAATTTAAATACAATTTTTAGAATGAGCAGTTATTTTGGGATTGTTTTGGTTTTCAAGTCGGTTTGCATTGGATCGTTATCAATGATTATTTTACAGTGTTTTACCGTCTTCAATTGTTTAGATAATTTTAATTGTTTTTAGCACTTAGTTAGGTTTTGTAGGAGGTCATGTTATCATTTTAATTATTGACCAACTTAAATACAATTTTTAGAATCAATAGTTATTTTCGGGATTGTTTTGGTTCCCAAGTCGCTTTGGATTGGATCGTTATCAAAGATTATTTTATATTACTTTATCATTTTCAATTGTTTAGATAATTTTATGTTTTTAGTACTGAGTTAAGTTTTGTACAAGGTCATGTTGTGAGGGAGTGTCCCTTTGTAATGAAGGCAGTATAGTATTTTGAGTGAGATCGTGACGTCAATGTTCTAACATGTGTGGCGCAAAAGCGACACCTATCCTTTATGCAACTTTAACTTTTCGGAGTGTGTGTGGCGCCCTCGAGTCTACAGTTAACTGCGGTTATGAGTATTATGCAAATTTATAGCTCCGTCTTCAGTTTGCAATGTATAAAAGCTGCTGTGAGTTGGAATGTGTGGTGTGCTGTGAAGTTTTGTGTGGCGAGGCGATCTGAGATAGCCTCCAGCGAAGTATTGTGTTGTGAGGCCAGAAGAGCCAGCAAGGTGTGTTGTGAGGCGAGGAGAGCCAGCGGGTAAGAGTTAACTAGCACTTTGAGTATTTTGAGAATAAAGATTTTGTGCAGCCACGGGCTGTTTTCTTGTAGATTAAAGTAGCATTAAGCCGCGACCTGAAAGTAGAGCCGGTGTGATTGCTCTGAGCAGAACTTAGCCGTGGATGTGAGTATGCGTTATAGCTTAATCTCATAGTATTGTGTTTAGTTACTCGAAACATTGAATTTTAGCTCCACTTCCCATTTCCCAGAGGATTTTTGTTGGATTTTAACTTTTACTTAAACTATGTTTTCATTTAACCAACATATCACCGGCTGCATACCCAGCCACTTCACAAATGGCGCCCAACGAAAAGTCGAACATTGCGAGATTGTCCCACGAGTTTATTTTACTGGTGAAGGGGACATTAACGAATTCTTAGTGAAATTGGAGGATTATATTACATTTAATAATATACCGGAGAAGAATAAGTATATAGTGCTTAAATGCTCGCTGAAGGGTGAAGCACTTTTGTGGCTAGATAATATAGGAAAATTTCTAATTAGTGATGAAGCTAAACGATTTGAACAGACAGTTACTGAATTAAAGAAAGCGTTTCCTTCTGTTAAGGACAAAAGTGTTTTACGTAGAGAATTGTATTGTAATAAACAAAACATATATGAACCGGCCTGAAAGTTATATCTATGTAAACTTGAGTTAAAAAATAAATTAGGTTTGGATGTCACATTTAAGGAATTATTAGACATAGTTCTTCCTCTTTTTAATACAAATGTGCAGGACTATATTGAACTCAGATCACCAAAAAATGCCTCGGAAATGCATCAGATTTTGTTGAAGTATGAGTCTCGGCATAGCTCGGATCAATGGGAGTCGCGTAGCCCTCGACAGAGACCCATCAGAGATAACCATTTGAGAAATGAGGGGGACAGCGGTTAATGAGTAATAATTTGAGTAATGGTAATTATAAATTTAGTCGAAATGTGTCAAATACTGGTAGTGGTAATAGGGATTTCGGTGGTGGTAGTAATTTTAGAGGCGATGACAGAAATATTGATGGAAATAGGCGGAGTAGTGACTATGGTCCGAGAGGGGGTGTACGTGAAAGGAATGTTCCTTCTTCACGAGTAAGGAGATTAACTTTATATGAGAATTCTGGGGGTAGGTCAGTGCAAAGGAGAAGTAAGAGGTCAGAGCAGTTAAATTGGTAGGTGGCTCTATTTCGGAAGGTATGCAATCACAGGTCAAAATGGAAAATCCTTCTGTATATTTGAATAGTGTGATTATTAATCCGGTGGAGTTACCCAAATTGTTAATTATTTTGGATGGTATTGTTATTAAAAGTCTCTTCGATACAGGGGCAGAGAAGTCTTTCATTTCGTGTGATATTTATCTTAAATATTTTTCGTATAAAAAGTTGCGGAAGTCAAATTTGGTGGTTCACTCGGCGCAAGGAATATCCTGTGTTAATAAAGGTTCAGTGGATTTGGAGGTTGAAAATTCGTTCGGTTAAGACATGTTGGGAGTTTTGTGTGCTAGATGGTTTAACGACACATTGTATAGTCGGCATAGATTACATGAAAAATAGAGGAATTAGTCTGGATATCTTTAAAAAATCTTTGATCGTAAATAATGATGGGAATGTGAGCAAGAAGAAGGCAGTTTCGGTATCGGTTGATTTGGGGGAGTCTGATTTAAGTGAAGTGGAGAAAGAGGCATTTAATAAGTTTTTTGTTGATTTTGGCGAAGTTTTTTCAGATAAACCGGGTTTAACGCATGTTGCGTGACATGAAATTGATACTGGATTGTCAGCACCTGTTGCTAATAAACCATATCGTTATGACAAGGTAAAACAAGGTATAATTGACTATCATATTCAAAAAATGCATGCGGATGATATTATTATGCCGATTGAATATCTTTTTACGTCGTCTGTTGTGTTATGCCGTAAAAATAATGGGAAAAGTTTGGAGGATCCAGAGGCATGGCGGTTTGCAGTAGATTATAGAAAATTGAATGCGATAACATAATACCCTCAATATCCAATTCCGGTAATTGATGAAATTTTGGCGAATATTACGAGCACAAATTATATGTCGACATAAGATATTACGTCCAGTTATTTTCAAATTGCAATGGAGCCGGAGGACATAGCTAAAACGGCGTTTATTACTCAGGATGGTTTTTTGCTTTCAAACGAATGAGTTTTGGTTTATCGGGAGCGCCGGCAACGTTCCAGAAGGCCATGAATAACATCCTTAAACCTTTACTTGGTAAGGGTGTCTTGGTCTACCTGGATGACATAATTATAATAGCAGCTACGTTTGAGGAACACTTAAGACTATTGAGGGAAGTATTTACATTGTTGAGAGACGCTGGGTTAACAGTAAAATTGGAAAAGTGTAAATTTTTGCGAAAGGAAATAAAGTATTTAAGAGTAAAAAATACGCGTGATGGTATTAAGATAAATAATGAAAAAATCGGAGCAATTACGGCAATGAATCCCCCCAAAAGTGGCAAGGAAGTAGCTACATTTCCAGGGATGGTTGCTTGGTTTTTAAAGTTCATTCCACATTTTTCGGAGTTATGTGAACCACTGTATAACTTAAAAAGGAAGAGGGTAAAATTAACATGGTCGTCAGCGGCTCAGAAGTCTTTTGAATTATTAAAAGAAGCGGTGGTACCACCACCTGTTTTGGCTCATCCTGATTATTCTTCTCAGTTGAAGATTATTGTGATGCGAGTGCAGTGAGGGTTGGAGCGATGTTAGCACAGAAAAGTCGAACGATAGCGTTTGCTTCGAGAATTTTAAATGCGGCAGAACGGAATTATTCAACTACAGAAAGGGAGTGCCTTACAGAAATTTGGGCTTTAAATAAATTTCGTTGTTTCTTCACAAATATTCCGGTTAAAGTCATTACGGATCATTCAGCTCTGACAAAGTTAACTAATGGAAAGGGTTTGTCTTCTCGTATTGGTCAGATGGCGTTTGAAGTTGGCAGAGTATAATGTTGTTATAGAACATAGGGCAGGCAAGGAAAATGCGGTAGCGCATGGTGGTTTAGAGGTGCCGGAGGAAGTTAAGTGTTGTGCATTGTCTTCGTTAGTGTTAAGGTCACGAGAACAGTTAATGAAGGAACAAAAGCAAGATGAGGACCGGTAGTTTATATTGTTATTTGGAAAATCCTGGTGATGTCCCGAACGCAAATGTGCCTATGTTAGAGAAATGGTCCCAATCTTTTAAGCTTATCGATGATCTTCTTTTCTATTCTAAAATTGTAAAGTCACGTGATGAATTGAGAGTCTTTATTCCGGCTAGTCTTCGTATGGTCATCTTGAAGGAATTTCATGATAATCCATTAGCAGGTGACTTAGGAATTAGGAAAACTTATGCTCGAATTTGTGAATCCTGCTACTTCCCTAAAATGCGGGAAGCAGTGCGCGCTTATGTCTCCAGCTGTAGCACATGCCAACGATATAATTATAAAAACGTAAGTCCAGCTGGCAAATTAATTCCTGTTAAAGTAAATTTTCCTAATGAATATGTAGGTGTAGATTCAATTGGTCCTTATCCATTGTCTAATCCTAAAAAATATAGATTTGTATTAGTAATAGTGGATTATTTTAGTAAGTGGGTGGAGTTAGTCCCCCTCAGGAAGGCTTCTGCGCCTGCAGTTGCCGATGCCTTTTTTGATAATTATATTTCAAAATATGGTGCACCAATTAGGGTAGCAATTATGCAATCCATTCATATAAATTGAAATGTTTTTCTTTTCATTTTCATCTTTTTTCCTTAAGTTTTATTTTTGGAATTTACACTTATGTACTTTCGTTGAACTTTACACAATTTAATGATAAATGTAATTTTTTTTTTTAAGTTTACTGTTATTTATTTTCATTTTATGTAATTTGAGAAAATAAAAATGTAATTTGCTTGAAAAAAATAAATCAATGGTCTTGCTTTTTTCTATGGTCTTGCTCTATGCAGCATCTGACCTAGCACACAAAAAAGGACGTTTTGGGAAAAAATTATATTTACTTTATTTAAAGTGTTTAAATTTGTTTAACATAGAAATTAGATTTTAAAGAGTTTGACTAATGATTCTTGGTACTTAGTTTATTGTTTTTTGCTTTGTTATGCATTTTACAAGAAGGAAAGAAAAATTGCGGCATCAGTCCCGACTTTATCCTATATGGAATCCTTTTCCTTCTTTCATTATTATGGCAAAAATGTATCTTAAAATGCTTAAATTAAAAAGAAAATGTTTAAAGGGTACAGAATCCCCTTAATATTTTACCAATACAAATATTATTTGCCCAGTTTTGTTCCGAGAATAAATTGGAAAGGTTTTATTGACTCATCAACGGAAGGCAATCTATATATTTTAAAAGGAAAGAAATATATCTTATACTCAATAAGTAAAATACACAAAGATAATTACCAATTTCGGGTCGTTTCTTTCACATTCATCAAATTTATCAATACCTAGGTACCAAAGAAAAAGCTAATGAAATATTAAATTGAAATCCCTATGAATTTTAATGGCATTTTTCAGTTTCTCTCTAAAGAAAAAATACATTTAATACACTATTTTTGTGAAAACTTTTTTAATGTTAATAATAGACTTCGAATTTTATTCCGTAACTATGAAATTTAATTAAAATTTTAAGTACAGAATAAACCGAACAATCACAACTTTTTTTATTAATTGGACTATTTTTTTACATTAATTTATGGATATTTCTTGTACACCAGAGTTTAATTTTTTTCATTCTTCAAAAAATTCATTTCTAAATGACTCTCAAATAAAAATCTCTCCTCTTTTATTTAAAGTTGAACACACATACACCTCTATTGGGAGCAAAATCATTACACTGTCATTATGGTGCAAATGGTGAATTTTTATTTTGCAGTATCTTTCATCAACTATGTACAAATGATATTCAAAGAGGTTCCTTCATTCAATTTCCAAGAGATGGAGGGATTACAGTTCCACCTACCCTCCACCCTCCCTTTTTCTTCGATTCTTCACATCCCGCCTATGAAGAAAGAAGAGGGTAATTATTTGAAATAATCTCTAAGCTTATCAGACAATTTTTTAAAAAGGACGAGCTTTTAATGAATTAAATGGATTATTTTCGACCATTGGATGGTGGCATTATAAAAAAAAAAATGATTTTTTGTTTCGATTTCAGAGTTATAAAAAAAAGGAGATAAAACTGAAAATGAAATAATATTAAACTTTTATTTAGAAAAAATAGTCTCAGAACTCTGGATTCTTTTTTTTTTAATGCGATTGAAAAAGGAATAATTTTTAATATGGAAAAAAAAAAAAAAAAAAAAAAAAAAAAAAAAAAAAAAAAAAGGGATCTATTATGCATTTTCCAAGATTTATGAATCGAACTCTCATAGCAAGACTATACTGGTCAAATATTCTTTGAATTGGCAATTTATAGTTTTCACTGGCTTACTTCGGCAGCATTAATATGCAATAAAAAATTAATGTTATGAATATTTGCATGCAATATTGTCTGGATATTGAAGTATTTACGTCATTATTGCAATAAAAAATTTCTCCAGCATATTGACATTATTTTTACTCTAAGCAGTTGTGCATATATAACGTTGTAAAATATTTGGTAATTTTGTCCTCCTCCCCGCCTTCTGATATCATACGTTATCATTATTCGAACCCCCCCCCCCCCCATAGTGATATGGTTATCAACAGGTAAGTTTTTTTCTTTTTCTTTGGAGTGATATTCAAAACTGGTTACATTTATTTTTCGCATACTTTTAGTGATTCAAATGAAAAGAAGTCAATAAAAAAGCACTTTAAATCATCTAACTGTTAAAAGACAATTGTTATTATTTAAAAATATTTTATAATAGCTTTTTGTAACATAATGCAATCAACAGTAATAATGTCTTGTTGCACTTTCCCCGCACGAAGCAGGGTGGTGGTGAGATAGAAATTCTTATAAACGAAACAAATGGACAACATTCTCCCCCCCCCCCTTTTCTCTTTTATTTCTAAGTAAACACAAGCTTTATTTCAAATATATTTCACATATGGTTTCTCGTACAGTGATTGTAAATGCATACACATATGAAGAAAAATAGGGATATCAAATGTTTTGGTATTTCATATTTTAAAATTAAATATCTTTATAATAATTTAGTTATTTTAATAAGAATTTGTGTTTTCATAAAAATAAATAAAAATAAAAATCGATAACACACTACTTTGAACCCAAAACCATGTTGCAAATGAAAAAAGAAAATTTTAGTTGGATCAAAAAAGAAAATTTTGGTTGGATAAAAAATGATATCGATATCAAAAGACCCCCTCCCCCTAGAGATATCTTACGATATCATTCGCTGCCACTGTATAATATGTATAATATAATACACTATATGGCCATTAATTATTGGAAACTTGCGATTTTAGACATTTTACTAAATATCTAGAAAAATACATGAGGAATCATCTCGAAACTCTTAGTGTATAAATATAATAGTATACGTCATACATCTCCGTGAAGATTTTTTACCGAAACTCCATAGGGAACC
This sequence comes from Maratus speculifer, assembly GCA_964019185.1. Lineage (NCBI taxonomy): Eukaryota > Metazoa > Arthropoda > Arachnida > Araneae > Salticidae > Maratus > Maratus speculifer. Next base: position 240,164,135 of record OZ025294.1, on the reverse strand, counting down.
GTCAACAAATTAAAAAAGAATGAATATCTTTTGAATAACCCTGTCAAAACTAATGTAGCAAAAGCGCTCAAACTCTAGATTATGATTGAATGCCTTATTGTAATAAACTGTGTTCATTTTAATGCAAATAGCATGCATACTCGCAGAGTAATTAAGGTTTTTATAAAAATGGTTCCAAATTTTTCCAAGTTTTTTCCTTATAATTTTGAGAGTCCTTAATATAAAATAATATTTTTTTCAGAAAATATGACAAACAACATTGCACACAGTACCCTGTAATCAGAATTAAAAAATAATGAAAGTTGTATACAAAATGAGTTGGTTTACTAAATAATTTTTTACTACGCATGCGTCAACGATATCAAAATTTCATTTGCATATTATGTTAGCTAAATGTATAGAGCAACTTTTGTGAAAGTCACAAAATCATAACTTGAAAATTCTGAAAATAATCGTGAATTGAATAAGTTGAAAATCCGTTATTCCCAAAATGAAGCAAAAACAAGAGGGGTTGTATCCATATATTCATTGATTAGTGTCAATACAGAATACACAATACGGGATGTACTACTACATTTGGATAAAATCCCTCATTTTTTTGCTTAATTTTGGAAACAACGGATTTTGTCCTTTTTCTATAGACGATTACTTTCAGAATTTTCAAGCTATGTTTTTGAGACTTTTGCAAAAGTTGCTCTATACATTTAGCTAACATAATATGCAAATGAAATTTTAATATCTTTGACGCATGCGCAGTAAAAAATTATTTAGTAAACCTACTCTTTTTTCATACAATTTTTATTATTTTTTAATTCTGATTACAGGGTACTATGTGCAATGTTGTTTGTCATATTTTCTGAAAAAAATATTATATTATATTAAGAACTCTGAAAATTATAAAGGAAAAACTTGGAAACATTTGGGACCATTTTTATAAAAACCTTAATTACTCTGCGAGTATGCATGCTATTTGCATTAAAATGAACACAGTGTATTACAATAAGGCATTCAATCATAATCTAGAGTTTGAGCGCTTTTGCTACATTAGTTTTGACAGGGTTATTCAAAAGATATTCATTCTTTTTTAATTTGTTGACGGTTCCCTATGGAGTTTCGGAAAAAAATCTTCACGGAGATGTATGACGTATACTATTATATTTATACACTAAGAGTTTCGAGATGATTCCTCATGTATTTTTCTAGATATTTAGTAAAATGTCTAAAATCGCAAGTGTCCAATAATTAATGGCCATATAGTGTATTATATTATACATATTATACAGTGGCAGTCAAAAGTTTCCGGCCAGCAAAAATATTTCAGTTAATTTGTAAGTATACCCATATAAAGAGGAATCTCAAAGTGATACTTATACACTTTATTGACATAATAGTTAGGAATTTACTTATAGAAGAACTTGTATATATCAATAAATTTAATTGACAAAATTAAGTAGAAAGAAAAACTTATGTTCAAAAAAGTTCCCGGCCACCTTGACAAGTTTGTAAAAAAATGGTATAGTAATAGAAAATTACAGTGATCAACAATATTTACAAGTAGTATTTTATCGTATTACTATTTTATTAGCTTTAGTAATAAGTACTGCGGCGCAGCAACGTGACATTCATACAATCAACGGTTAAAAATCGTCTATGGTTCGTTTTTTCCACATTTCTTGCAATTTTGGCGAAATTTCGGATGAGTTGGAATATTTATAGTTCCGCAGACTTTTGCCAACTTCTTTCCAAAGATTTTCTTTTGGATTCATGTTGGGCGTTTTTGCTGACCATTTCAAAAACAAAATTTTTTGTGCGAAAACCATTGCTTATCGAGGCTTACATTATTTATGTCGTTATTATGTTAAGAAAAATAGTTGTGACAAAATTTTTTTCTCTAATAAGGCAGAAAATGGTCTTGCAAGATATCCTTATACACTGTATCATTTACCTGGCTGTAGATTTCAAATGATGGACCGACACTTTTTGAAGAAATTACTCCCCGCGGCATAATATGTCCCCCGCCATGTTTCATTGTAGGAATAACATAGCTCGAATCATATCTTTTCTTGTTAGGTCATCGGACGTTGTGTCTGCCATCACTTCCAAAACTTTTTCGAATTCGATTGATGGAAAAATAGTACTTTTGTCGTTTTCACTTGACCATACTTTGTGTTTTTTTGGAAAACGCCAGTCGGGTACGTTGATTTTTTTTTTTAACCCATGAAAATTTTTTGAACACCGACTCTTCCAAAAAGTTCTGTATCACGTCAGCATCATGACACGGTATGCCAGCTTATTTCAGCAATATTTTCATTCCGTAAATCTTAAAATAACCAGTATATTGCAACGAAAGTTTCATGCGGATTATCAATCGTTTTTCTCCTGATAATTCTGTCCACAGGAATAGTAATTTTCCGGGGTCTCCCGGACCTCTGAAAGTCCTGAAGGCCATGGCCATCTTTATATAATTTTTAAATATCGTTTACAGTCGATTTACCGATCGATAACTTTGCCGCACTATCTCGAGAAGATTGGCCTTTTAACGACAAACTAATCACTTATTTATGAACAATAATTGTTGTACTTTTCAATTTTGAATTGAAACTATGCTATACACACTGATTCATTCATAAACACGATCAAAAAACACTTTACCGATAGAAAAAAACTAAAGAATGATAAGTGGCAGGAAACTTTTGCACACGCGAACTTCGAATTCTGTCCCTTTGCATAAAACATTTTCAGTATCCAATCAAAATGATCACGAGGTCAGAAGTCATTCACATATTCCTAACTTTTGAAGCAATTATGCTTCTTCTTTGCTGAAACCTTTTGGTAAATAAATCGAAGAAACTAACTGGCTGAAAACTTTTGACCGCCACTGTATGTGTAAATATAAGGTTTGTCTAATATAATCTGACTGTAATTCTGTACAAATCCACTGTTTTGAAGCTAAAAATGTAAAATGTTACATATGTATTAAAACACGGCCGAGATAACTGAAGTAATCCAGAATTGAAATAATTTATGGTTTATTTTTAACTAGCAGGCTAAGCCCGCTGCGCTTGTCTGTTTTTCAAAACAAAATAGGAATAAAAAAAATATTCAGTATGATTGTGTTTTTTAAAGCAACTTCACCTCGAATGCTCTTTCACATTTCTGAAAATCATACAAAACGCCACTGTATTTAAAGATAGAAAACCAACGATTATAAATGCACCAAAAATGCATTAAAAGTTAGCAAACAGCTGTTTCGAATCTACTGTCGAGATTCTTCATCAGTGCCAAAACTCAGCGAGTTAGAAAAAACAAAACTGAGCCAAAAATAAAAACAACAACAATGGAATCAAGGCCTGCTGACGCCAAAATATATTAAAATAATAATAAAATATATTATGTTGTTGTATCAGCTTATGCATTCGATAAAATTCGGACTTTTAAGAAAAAAATATTTCAGTTGACCATTTATTGTAGAGTTTGATAGATAAATGAGTCAATTATGAAAAGAGCAATTTAAATATTGTCTATTCACCATACTTCTAAAATAGCGAACATTATGATCGCAGAGACTGACCATTGAATTTAAATAATTTTCAAGTGATTCATTTTCATTTGATAGTTTTTGAACTCTAAACCTCTCAACTTGAGGATATGGGTATCTGTGGAAACCTTAATACATCCTCTATGAATATTATATTATATTATATTTCGCAACGTACATCTGCTCTTGACAAATCTATTACAGTGTTCCGTTTTTGGAATGCAGCAGAATAAATAAAGTTAAATAAAGTTTTCCTTGGAAAAATAAGGTGAATGTTTTTTGAATGTGTGAAATTCATTTTTTGATACAGATGTCATATACGCATCACGTTGGCGTGATTGAAACAAAATGAACATTTTATGCCTCTTATGGTAATCCAGCTTTGTTTTTAATTTATTAATGAACTATTTATTTACTTTCATTTGCATTTTAAAATGATACAAAATGTTATGCTCTATACATAGAAAAGTAAAATAGAAAATAGAAATGTATCTGTCATTTGAAAACGAAGTTCCCGTTAAAGTGGCGCCAGAAATGTATCACCCCCAACGTGGTGCATACATGACATTTGTGCCTCTTTCTTACAACATAGGTGTGTGCATTTGTACCTAAATTTAGTTATTTAGCTCTATTTTTGTAATATTAACTGGAGTTTGTACAATGTATGGTACTACTTGATTATTCTGTCGAGAAAAAAATTAATAGCAGATTATAGGTGTGGTGTATGGTGTATTTTTGTCGGCCGATTATCTACGCTATGGGATATAGGCCCTATGGGGTGGGTTGACCTCCGTGGGGGTCTTTCTAAGGGAACCTAACCCGTATTTACGCAAGGTTCGAAGAAAACCACGGAAAACTTCGAACGGTTAGGCCGACGGTCGCGATTGGGTTCGAACCCAGCACCTACCGTCTACCAGTTTGAGGTCAGAACCTCTCGGCCACTGGTGGGGCAGCAGATTATAGGAATAAATGTCAATAATCGATGATCGTAAGAATGATAGCAATTGATATTTCACGTGATACACGTATTTTTTTACGTCATAAGTGCTTTTTAATTCGACTTTTAATTTGTATTTTTTATTTATGTTTATTGTTCTTTCGTTATTTAAAATGAATTTATGTAAACTTGAATAGTTTGGCGAAACTGGCCGACGTGTTAATCAAATAGCACTCAATTTACATTTGAAAATATCATATTTCACAAAAAACTCCGGCACAAACCTGGATTTGCAAGATTTCCTTTAAATACCAATGCGGCAAAATCCTCGTTTTAGAATAGCGAAGAAATGTGCATTTAAAAAAAATTATTTTCGTTATTTTAAAACGTAAATATTAGTAAATAAAAAAGACACTTCTAGGTTATCCCGTCGACCAAAAAAATTATCGCCAAACTATATGATTAAATGCCAATAATGGATGATCGTGAATGTCACATTCAATGACATTAAAAGCGATTCACGTGTTTAAAATCTAATTAAGTGATTTTTATTTCGCCTTTTTATTAATATTTTTATTAATATTCTACTAATTATTTGTTTTTTTGTTATTTTAAATAAAAATTATGTCAACATGTATAATTTGGCTGTTAGTTTGGCGATTTGTATAATTTGGCGAAATTGGTCGACGAGATAACCTAAAACAGTTACTATAGCACAAAACAATTTATAGAATTTCTAAAAAGAAATTGAAAGTAAATAAAAAATTTATTGATACAGAAACAACTATTGCTGGGTTACCATATCAGACAAAATAACACCGTTTTGGCGATAGTCAGATACCTGAGTGTGTATATAATATCTGTGCCAAACATGTTTGGAAAAAAACAATAATCGTTATTTATACAGAATGTTTAAATACTGTAGTATAGTGAAAAAAATGTATACATGACATATACGCACCACATTGGCGCGTTTTTTTTTCTTCTGATGCTGATTCGGAGAAAATTTTGTTTTCAAATACCAATTACATATATAGTTTACAATTATTTTATGTTATTTTAAATAGAAAATAACAATAAATTTTTAAAAAGTTTAGTTAATAATTATAAAACAGAACTATTTATATCCTTTAAAAAATAAAATAAAAATTTATCAATAAATAAACAACAGCCAGGTTACCAAGTGAGGCATAAAATCGCCATTTTATTGCAGTCGCGCAAATATGGCGCATGTATGACAAATGTGCCTAGATTAAAATAGTTTATGTAATTGGGAAAAAAAAAGAAAAAAAATGTAAATAGACAATTTATTAATAAATAGACAATAACATCCGGGTTTCCATATCAAGCAAAATAATGACACTTTGGCGTCAGTTAATTACCCAGATGTATATACGGTAATGGCGTAAGAGACAAATCGCACCAATGTAGTGCATATAAGATATCTGTGGCAAAAAATTTTTTAAAAGTTGCAGTTAAATTATTTTACAATATCTATGTATGTGGAAAGACATTTACCCTAAAATTTAAATATTATTCATTATTGTGATATTAACTGCTATACATGTATTTAAGTTAAATGTAAATTTTTTTCCTAAAAATGCTCTCACTCATTAAAAGAGAGAGAGAGAGAGAAAATAGTTCTTGGAACATCGCTCCGTCTTTCTTTTTTTTTTTTTTTTTTTTTTTTTTTTTTTTTTTTTTAGAATCGCATTGATTGGCGACAAAAGTAAATTGAAACACCCAATTGAACCAACAACATACAAATAACAATTAAAGCCTTTTTAAAAAAAAAATAATTCTGGGAGTTTCTTCTGTAAAACACATAACGGGAAAATTAGATTTAAAAATATTTTTAAAAAAAGAAAGAAAAAAATACTTATGTTTTATCTAATGAAATTTTTGAGATGTTGTTTTCTTTTAATCTGGCTCGAAAGAAATAAATAGCCAAATATTGTGTCACTTCAAAACTTTCTTTCACATTGAGTTATTTTTTAAATATTATAAATATTCTTTTTTTTCGTTAAAGATAAATATTTTCCTTTCATAATATTATTTTGCATTAAACGGATTTTTTTCTTTATATCATTATTTATTTTAAATCAATGAATTAACAGGGTTTTTTTCGAAATGTTTATATTATTTTCCATTAGAGAAAAAATTTCATTTCCTTTTTTGAAATATAATTATCGCCAAAAAATTAGTTGTTGCAACCCTTCCGTCAAAAATAACCGAAAAATACGAAATTTAGTACGAAAAATCAGAGTTATCCCTGTATATTTGTATCATAAACCTCCGCAAAAATATTTCCTATCGAATGACATAATCTGCAAAACGATCCATCGGGTAGTTTTTGAAAACACTCGTTTGGAAGTTTCAGAACTTCTGCTTTATAATATATATGATGATTAGTATCTAATCATCGGGAGCCACCGTAATACTTACCCATCATGGATATGCATACCATAAAATATCAAAATGAAACATGTACAAAATATTTATTAAATGCATCGCAATTCAAAAATAATATTTAAACGCATTTAAATATACATATTTAATACTTATATGTTTAATATACATAATAATGCTCTATTGCGGAATTGCGGGTACTACTTGATTATCCCGTCGACGCATTTGGACATTTTTCATAATTTTTCTCTCACAACTTCAGGGTTTTTTGTCTTTTTGATAAGGCTTTTTTTTTCTTTTTTAGAACATTCCAACAAAGTTGAAAAGTGCCTATGCATTCGGTTTGTCTGGCCGGTCCGTCTGTCCGCGCTCTAACTCACTTAAATATACTTGGATTGCCATGAAATTTTAGGACGTTATTGACGCTTACCCTAGCACGAACGCTATTGAAAATGAAGTTTCTACCATGATTAGTTTATCTACAGGGAGAATCAAAAGTTTCCCATTACATTACGGTCTGTGGGGAAAAATCGTTTCAAAGGAATTTTAAAGATGTTATACCCTGTCAAACATATTAAAATTTATATGCTTTTACGAGATGCATTAAAATATGCATTCTATAAAATATAAGGTGAAAATGTAGCTATTATTCATTTACAGGGCCGCACAAAGGAATTCCATTAGATAATGGTAAAAGGGGGAACTGTATGTGACATATTTTAAGTATATTAAACTGTTTCATATATAATAAAATTGATGTATATCAATGAGGCTTTGTATAAATTATACGATACTGCCTTCCCTAACATAAAGTACATAGTATTTACAGGGACACACAAAAGATTTCTTATTCTTAGGGATTCTTAAATAAATTATGCATTTTTACGCTGAACTGCATTAAATTTACTAAGAAATGTTTGCAGAATATAGATAAATGATATACAGGGCCACGCAAAAAATTGGGTACATGGAGCCTATGAATGATAATTTATGAGAAAGTGATTTCAGTTGTTTTAAGAGTGCTTTAGTTTAAATAAACTTTATCTTAACACTGATGTATAATAAAGGTACCAGGCAAACTACAAGGCTGAACAAAGTATTCAAGTATGTTACCATCTATTAGTATAAATTGCTGAAAGAGAAATTTCAAGCTACTAGGTATTTTTTGCTAAACTAAATTTTCCCATTATATAGTATGTATATTAGCTGACTGATCAAATACAGCGCTGTTCAATAGTACTGGGATACATAGTTGGCTATATTTGGCTTTATATCCTTATTTACCTAAATAAAGAAGTTTTGTTGAAGATTTTATGAATCGTTGGAAAGTGCTTCATAATCTATGCTTAACGCATGATTTTTCTTACTTGTTTCTTTTTTAAATCTGTGTTCTGGGCCGAGGTTAGGTCTACATATATGTTCATATCCTAACGGGACTGGCTTCCTTTTTCCTCGGGCTGCAAGGGACTAAATTTTCAGTTCCGGTATCGATACAGCCTGTATTAAAATCATTGTCTACCTAATCCGAGCATAAAATAAGTAAAAATTTTCTCAATCATATATAATTTTACGAAAAACGCATGTTTTTTTTTAAATCGCCTTTATTTTACTAGAAAAAAAACCTTTACATTTTAAGAAAAAGATAGATTTAAAGATAAAAAAAAATTAAACATAATAAAAACAGTGCAAAAAACTGGCCTATGTCGAAAACATGTCTTAAGCGGAAAATGTGTTGATCTATGCAAAATGAATACAATAATAAATGAGAGAAAAATGTACTACATTTATACCTCCTAAGAAAGGAAGTTGTCTATAACGTATTTTTTTCTTCTCTATGTGATGCCGTCTTAAAAAGTTTTAATACTATATAGCATATTTCGAAGTTTTCAACACTTGGAATTTGGATTCACAATATTATAGAAAAAAGGAAGCACCTACATATAAATAGATATTCACTAATAAAATAAATATATCACAGCTTTTGGTATTTATTTTATAATCAAAATTATAAATATGAAAAACGAAATCTCTTATAAATATATTTTGTCAAAACGCCTTCATATGAAACAATTTTTAATCATGTCGAAGTAAAAATCTGTGTAGAAATTCAAGGCTGTGCCGTGCTATGATTTTAATGTTTTTCCAGGCCGGGCCGGGCTATGATTTTAATTTTTTTACAGGCCGGGACGAACTTTTTCCCTATGGTTCGGTTCGGGACTGGACCTAGATATTTCAATCAATGCAGACCTTTATTGAGGACCTTAAGCATATTTTGAAATCACGTACAACGTAAAATCTATACGCTGCTATTTTATGTTGAAAGGAGAGGCATTCACTTAAGTACAATTTGTGAATAGCCTGTATCTTGCATTAAAATTGTGTCAAGACTAAGTGGTGCAAGTCACGAACTTTGCAGAATTTAGGATTTTAACATATCTGTGAATTTTTTTGTAAATATTGAGATGATTTTTTTTAGTTTAATTCAGGAATGGATAAGTAAAATTATTGGAAATTTTATTCTACAGGTACCATATAAAAATTAAATTTTTGTACTTTCTCAAATAGAACCCTCATGGAGTTGCAATTTATCTCGTCAAAATGTTCACCTTTTTATGAAACTTTGTAATTGGATGTATCTGCGTATTGGTAATATTTAAAGAGATAACCTATTAGATTAATTTTAAACACGATTATACAATCGGTAAATTAATTATAACAGTTGTAATTTTTTTTTCAATTTTTTGGATGAAAAAAGTCCGGGCCAGGATTCTAACTAGGGATGTATTGGCTGAAGCCGCCAATGCTCTTCCAACTGACCTATGCCGGACACAAACAATGGAGGACTATTTCACCCAATTAATCTCAACGATCCCTTAATCGAGTAGAAAGTTAGCCTGACATTAAGTTTTGGACATGTAGTTTATAAAATTTTATATATGATGCCCAGAAATGATTTATCACTTTTAAATTTTCCTTTTATTCTTAGAAAAATTTGAAATTCTGACACACTAGAATGTCCTTAGTTAATCTTAAAAATATTGCATGAATAATTTTAAAATATATATTGCCATTACATCACTGGCTACTTGCGACATTTACAACTCAGATTTTGATTTACAACTCAGAAAAACACTGCAAATTTGCACGACAAACAAAAACACAAAAACTACAAAAAGAAAAATTAAAAAAGAATTAAAAAGGGCCAAAAGCCCACGGAAAAGGGAGAAACAGAAGAACAAAGGAAATGGAGGCAAAGCAAAATAAAAGTGTAAAACAAACATAATCAGAAGATCAAAAAGGAAAAAAAAAGGGGGGGAATTTCTCGATGCAATTTTCGGATATCTTTAAAAATGTTATCAAATCTCTTTAATTGAAAAATTGTATAAAATTCAGCTACTCACGGGTCTAAATTCATCTACTTTCTGTTAAATCCATATTAAATACATCATCTGGCCACCTGTTGAAATATTCAGCCGAAAATAATGATTGGAATAGTTGTTATCGAGAAGTAAGAATTTTATTAAAAACTTATGACCAATTTTTTTGGGAGCATGGTTACTTTCAAGGAAAACTTTTCAGAAGAAGTAGCTTGAATTTGAAAAAGAAGAACTGAAGTAATTTGATCAAACTTTTGCCTCAATCAAATTTCTCGCAATACACTGTAAAAAAAAAAAGAAAAAAAAAGTGAAAGTTAGTAAATTTTTTACAAGAAACTGGGATTCCTAGAGCATTTTATGTAACGGCAGCAACAAAAAAATATGCAACAGATACACGTTTGCACTGTAAATAAATTAAAAAAATCTCTAAGGTTACTAAGAAGGAAAGTCTCCATACGGGCATACTCCGAAAAAAAAATATATATATATAAAAAAAAAAAAAAAAAAAAAAAAAAAAAAAAAAAAAAAAAACAGAATGCTCTTCTAATGGGGATATACGCTTATATATATATATATATATATATACAGGGTGTATCTAAACTACTGGGCAAAACTTTAAGGGGTGATAGTACACATCAAGACAAATAATATTATATGGGAAACTAAGGGTCCCAAACGTCTTCCGAAGGAGATAGGCGCCATCAAAGTTTAGGGTCCAAAATTTGAAATGATTATAAAAAACGGGAAAATTGGTCGATTCGTTTGCGGTTTTCACTAAAACTATTCTTTATGTCAGTATTGTCTTGAAAATAAATTATGAAGATAACTTTCAAAAATGACGATAGAGGGCGCTTTAGACTTTGGTGTAACGAACAACTATTTTTTACCGTTATTTTTTGCATCTCATTAATTTTTTTTAGAAGTTTAGACATAAACATAAATTTTGAGCTTAAAATCTGTGGTTAAGAAGCTCAAACTGAACTGTGTTCAATGGTAGTGGGTAGGTTCAAATTTCAAATGATTATAAAAAACAGAAAAATTGGTCAATTGATTTGCAGTTTTCAATAAAACTATTCTTTATGTCAGTATTGTCTTGAAAATAAATTATAAAGATAAATTTCAAAAAATGTCGATAGAGGGCGCTTTAGATTTTAGAGTGACGTACAACTATTTTTTACCGTCATTTTTTGCATCTCATTAAATTTTTTTAGAAGCTTAGATATAAACTTAAATTTTGAGCTGAAAATCTGAATCGTTGGCAGTGGTTAAGTAGCGCAAACTGAACTGTGTTCAATGGGGGTGGGGAGGTTCAAATTTCAAATGATTATAAAAAATGAACAAATTGCTCGTTTTGTTTGCGGTTTTTTCTAAAACCATTCTTTATATCAGTATTTCCTTAAAAGTAAATTTTAAAGATAAATTTAAAAAAATTCCGTTAGAGGGCGCCTTAAACTTTAGAGTAACCAACAACAATTTTTAACTGTTATTTTCTTTTGTATCTAATTAAATGTTTGCAAAAGATTAAACTTAAATTTTGAGCTCAAATTCTGAATCGTTGGAAGAGGTTAATGAGCGCAAACTGAACTGTGTTCAGGAGTTGAAATGTTACCCTGCCCACGCTACGAACGCAGTTCAATTTTTCGCTACTTAATTACTCACAACGAATCAGATTATGAGCTCAAAATTTAAGTCTAAGCTTTTAAATATTTATTTAGATTTAAAAAAAAAAAAACTGTTAAATGTAGTTGTTGGTTACTCTAAAGTTTAAGGCGCCCTCTAACGGAATTTTTTGAAATTTATCTTTAAAATTTATTTTCAAGGAAATACTGACATAAAGAATGGTTTTAGAGAAAACCGCAAACAAATCGATCAATTTTTCCGTTTTTTATAATCATTTGAAATTTGAACCTCGCCACCCCCATTGAACACAGCTCAGTTTGCATTACTTAACCACTGTCAACGATTCAAATTTTCAGCTCAAAATTTAAGTTTATGTCTAAGCTTCTAAAAAAAAAAATAATGAGATGCAAAAAATAACGGTAAAAAATAGTTGTTCGTTACTCCAAAGTCTAAAGCGCCCTCTATCGTCATTTTTTGAAATTTATCTGTATAATTTATTTTCAAGACAAAATTGACATAAAGAATAATTTTAGTGAAAACCGCAAAAAAATTGACCAATTTTTCCGTTTTTTTTTTAATCATTTGAAATTTGAACCTACCCACTCCCATTGAACACAGTTCAGTTTGCGCTTCTTAACCACAGATTTTAAGCTCAAAATTTAAGTTTATGTCTAAACTTCTAAAATAAATTAATGAGATGCAAAAAATAACGGTAAAAAAAAGTTGTTCGTTACTCCAAAGTCTAAAGCGCACTCTATCGTCATTTTTTGAAATTTATCTTTATAATTTATTTTCAAGACAATACTGACATAAAGAATAGTTTTAGTGAAAACCGCAAACGAATCGACCAATTTTCCAGTTCTTTATAATCATTTCAAATTTTGTACCCTAAACTTTGATGGCGCCTATCTCCTTTGGAAGACGTTTGGGACCCTTAGTTTCCCATATAATATTATTTGTCTTGATGTGTACTATCACCCCTTAAAGTTTTGCCCAGTAGTTTAGATACACCCTGTATATATAAATTTATCGGAACCGCCATGCAGCATCTGTAAAAAAATAGTGAAATTTTCGTTATTTGGCTATTTTTCAACGGTTGGATATGGAATGAAATTTCAAATTTTTTATTTTATTTTATTTTATTTTTTATTTATTTATTTATTTTTTTTAAAATATCAAATACTCTTTTAGGAAAAAAAAAGTTTCATTCGAACTTATTTAAATACATTTAACTTAAATAACTTTAGTTTTGTCAGTTTTAGTTTGTTTTGAGTATAATTTTGTTATATCGATATTTATATCAATTTATATTCAAATTTAACCATCAAAATTTGCGATTTACAACTCAAATTCATAATTTAAATTAATCGAAGCTCAAAGTTTAATTGAGCATTGTCAATTCGATTTTGTTGCTATGGAAACATCTGGCTTTTGTTTTTGAATGTGTTTAAATGCATAATAATAATTTTTTCAGCATGAATTTTTTATATATAAAAGCATTTTTTCGAGTGTTAAATTAGCTACAGTAACAAGCAATATATGGCTATATATATATGGCAATATATGGCTATATACAGGGTGATTCTAAATTTTTTTACAATAAAAGAGGGGTGATAGTACACATCAAGACAAACAATATTAAATAGGAGACCTAGGGTCCCAAACGTTTTCCAAAAGAGATAGCCGCCATTAAAGTTTAGGGACCAAAATTTCAAATAAACATAAAAAACGAAAAAATCGGTCGATTGATTTGCGGTTTTCACTAAAATTATTCTTTATGTCGGCATTTTCTTGAAATTAAATAATAAAGATAAATTTCAAAAAATGTCGATAGAGGGCGCTTTAGACTTTGGAGTAACGAACAACTATTTTTTGTCGGTATTTTTTGCATCTCATTAAATGTTTTCGTAAGCTTAGACTCAGACTTAAATTTTGAGCTCAAAATCTGAAAATGGCAGTGGTTAAGTAGCACAAACTGAACTGTGTTCAGAGGGTTCAAATTTCAAATGATTATAAAAAACGGAAAAATTGGTTCATTGATTTGCGGTTTTCACTAAAACCATTCTTTATGTCGGTATTTTCTTAAAAATAAATTATAAAGATAATTTTCAAAAAATGCCGATAGAGGGCGCTTTAGACTTTTTAGTTATGAACAACTCTTTTTTAGCGTTCTTTTTGCATCTTATTAAATGCTTCGTAAGCTTAGACTTAAATTTTGAGCTCAAAATCTGAATAGTTGGGAGTGGTTAAGTAGACAAACTGAACTGTGTTCAGAGGGTTCAAATTTCAAATGATTATAAAAACGGAAAAATTGGTCGATTCTTTAGCGGTTTTCGCTAAAACTAATTTTTAAATGAGCATTTTCTTGAAAATAAATTGTAAAGATAAATTTCACAAAATGCCGATAGAGGGCGCCTTAGACTTTGAAATAGCTTACAACTATTTTTAACTGTTATTTTTTAAATTTCATTAAATGCTTTCAAATGCATAAACTTAAATTTTAGTCTCACATTCTGAATCGTTGGGAGTGTTTAATTAGCGAAAAATTGAATTGTGTTCGAGGAGGGGGCAGGATTAAATTTCAACTCCTGAAGACACTTCAATTTGCGCTACTTAACTACTACTAATTATTCAGATTTTGAGCTCAAAATTTAAGTTTAAAGCTAAGCTTCCGAAAACATTTAATAAGTTTTTGCAAGCATTTAATTAGAACAAAAAAATAATGGTTAAAATTAATTGTTGGTTACTCTGAAGTTTAAGGCGCCCTCTAATGGAATTTTTTGAAATTTATCTTTAAAATTTATTTTCAAGAAGATACTGACTTAAAGAATAGTTTTATTTTAAACCGCAAACGAATCGACAAAATTTTCCATTTTCTATAATTATTTTAAATTTGAACCCTCCCCCACTTAAACACAGTTCAGTTTGTGCTACTTAACTACTCCATACTATTCAGATTTTGAGCTCAAAATTTAAGTTTAAGTCTAAACTTCCGAAAACATTTAATGAGGTGCAAAAAATAACGGCAAAAAAAGTTGTTCGTTACTTCAAAGTCTAAAGCGCCCTCTATCGACATTTTTTGAAATTTTTCTTTATAATTTATTTTTAAGAAAATACCGACATAAAGAATAGTTTTAGTGAAAACCGCAAATCAATGAACCAATTTTTACGTTTTTTTATAATCATTTGAAGTTTGAACCCTCTGAACACAGTTCAGTTTGTGCTACTTAACCACTCCCACTTTCAGATTTTGAGCTCAAAATTTAAGTTTGGGTCAACGCTTATGAAAATATTTAATGAGATGCAAAAAATAGTTGTTCGTTACTCCAAAGTCTAAAACGCCCTCTATCGACATTTTTTGAAATTTATCTTTATAATTTAATTTCAAGAAAATGCCGACATAAAGAATAATTTTAGGGAAAACCGCAAATCAATCGACCGATTTTTCCATTTTTTATGTTTATTTGAAATTTTGGTCCCTAAACTTTAATGGCGTCTATCTCTTTTGGAAAGCGTTTGGGACCCTTGGTCTCCGATTTAATATTGTTTGTCTTGATGTGTACTATCACCCGTCTTTTATTGTAAAAAAATTTGGAATCACCCTGTATATATATATATATTGAAAATCGAACACTTTTCAGTTGCATTAAAATCGTTTTCTTTTTTGAGCGGAAATGTGCTGTTCGCCAAATCGCTTGACGCTTTCGTTATTTCACGCCAAATATTTGAGAATATTATATTTTTTACACACTTTCTACTGTAATTCCACCGCTAATTTTGACTAATCTTTTATTGCATGCGTGAGTAGTTTAATTAATATTTTTTTTTCAAAACTTCTTAGTATGCTAAGTATGAAGACTTTCCTTGTAAGAATTGTTTAGGAAACTTTGATGTCTAGAAAATTTTAATAACTGCAATCCGGGTTCCAGATAAAATTTTACTAAGTTTACTACTATTTTAGTAATTTTTAACACGCTTTTATTAGCTTCACCTGTATGTATGTAACAGAATTTTTGAATGTTATTTTCAGCCACTTTAAGACATCAGATTAAACTGAACTTTGCACACTTATTAAGAATCGATAACAATTCAATAATTTAAAAAGTCGCCGCTTAAAAGGATCAAAATAAAAAAGCCGGATAAATGAAACAAAAGCAGTTTGAGAAATTAACAGTCACCTGACAACCTAGACACATGACAATTACTGATATACCAGCTTTGTAAGGTCTTCACTTGGTAGAATGCCAAGCCGATTCCATTCGGACTTTGGGGGTAATAGCCTATGAGGCCGAGAAACGATATTAAATATTGTTTTCTATTTTTTGTTCCGAGTGAAATTTTATTTTAAAATAAATAGATTGTGGATTAGTTCTCGGAATAACCTTTCCAAAATATATATTTTCTCCTACATTTTTGTGAATTTTAATAAAAACATGTCTTTTTTTTTTTTTTACATTTATATTTATGGCTGAAATGCAGTTTTAACGACTGCTTGGCATCTGACTTGGCGGCTATGCAAGAAATTCGCCAATTCTAACAACCTAAATATTCAGGGCACTTGTGTGTCATATACTCACCAGGATTTACTTGGCGCCAGAATGGCGTTATTTTGCCTAATATGGCAACCCTGATAGTGTTTATTTTTTGATAAATTGTTTATTTACTTTAATTTTTTTAATTATATAAAATGTTTTTTGCTCTATTATTTGTTTTTAAAATTTATTATATTTAAAAATTGTTTTATTTATTGTTATTTTTTTTTTAATAATAAAAAATAATTTAAAAATGTATATTTAACCAGCATTCGAAAATGAGGTTTTCGCCAAATTGACGCTAAAAATTTTTTTTACCAAACCTTGCGCGTATATGATATCTGCGTCATTTCTCATTTTCATATCCAATGTATGCAAATAATATAAATAAATGTACACAATAATGTAGCGAAATAATTTAAAAAAATTGCTAATCTGGCAAGTTTTAAAATCACACCATTCAGGCGTTAATTCTAAAAAGATTAAGTTACGCTATATTGCGAGGGAAAAAGTTATAACCATACCTTTAAATCATCTTTTTTTATTATATTTGTCTTTTTATAACTTATTTTAGTGTAACTGAATTACAATGTAATGTTTAGAAACAGGTAATTGAATTAGAGAAACAAAAAGGTATTCGCCAAAAAAATTCGACATATCTAAGATGTTTAATAAATAAACTCATCCTCAAGATGGTACGAACTCTCCCATTTTCGCATTGGACTCGCTCTTTTCGCCCATGCGCAGTTCTGTCCAGGTTTCTCTCAAACGTGGTTTATCAGTACTGAAACACACATGAAAACCGTAACTAAGCAACCAAAAAAACATTTTAAATTTTTTAGTCCGAACTGATATAAAAGCGTGTGTTTTAGTTTTTAAAACTGTTTGGCAATTATTAAAATTACGATATATATCATTTAGTTAAAATCACTGACACTATTTCAATAGCAAAGTTACTTAATATTTAACATGTTTATTTCCTAATCTTCATGAAATCTCTGTAAAAGTTGGATTAGAGGCCAAAATTCTTCGAACATAATAAAATATTTCGCTTTTTAAAAATCTTTTTTTTTTTTTTTTTTTTTTTTTTTTTTTTTTTTTTTTGTAAAGTTAGAGATTTTTGTAGCTTTACAAAAACTAGTTTTGTAGATTTATATCTTTTTTGTACAGTGTGCAGATAAAATTTCAGGAAGCATACAGATTTGTGTAAACTTTACATCTGTAAGACTACAGATTTTTTTTTTACAGTGCCAAGTGAAATGGAGCAATAAAAATGCATTTTCTTCTTTGCATGCCAAAGAATGAGTTTTCGGTATACCCGGTAACCAGCAGTTTCAAGATGATTTATATATATCATATTTTTATCTTTTATTTGTTGTTAATTTTTTAAGGCTTATGTTTTACTGCATTTAAAAAAGGAATTGCGATATTTAAATTTTATATTTTAGCAGATAAATACGACTTCAACAAACATATTTACCTTTTTCGTTTATAACTACTTCCATTATTAACATATAAAACACGCTACCACGTAACTTAAGTAGAAAATATCCCTTTTCCAAAGTTGTATTCCATTTAAATTTTCTGAGGGAAAAAAAAAGTTGAAATATTTATCTTTTAATATTACTGAACCACAGCTCTGTTTCTGTTTCTCTCTTTCTATTACTTAAACACAGATACAAAAATTCACTTTAGATGTATATGCTTTTTTATTATGTTGCCATCCAGTGGACGGGAATAATCCATTAAACTAATTAAAAGTGCGCCTCCCGTGATAAAAAAAAAAGAGGAAAAGTGTTCGATAAGCTCGAAGATTATTTCGAATAATTACGCCCATCCACTGTAGCACAGTCCAAGTACGTTCGATAGAAATTAGGCAGACGAAAAATAAAAGGGATTAAATCCCCTCAACTCTCCCGAATTTAATGAGCAAACTTTTGTTTTTTTTCACATCTTTATACGAAGAGATGGAACTGATCCAATGGAAAAAAAGAGTAATAATAATCGTCAAAGTATTTTAATAACTTTGCCGGTATCAGAGGTTGCAACTTGTTTATAGTTAAACTAAGAAATCAATAATAGAATGTTTGAATGATTAAATATGCTTTTTATTTTAACAGTAGCCTAGAATACGAAAGATATTATACATTCTTTAAATTTTTGTAATTTGAACAGAAAATACTTTTTTACCTGGTAAGGGCTGTGTTTTTTTTGTTCTTAAATATATTTAACATAAAATGAAAAATTTGCAACTATGCCCTAAAGCGAAGATAAGAAATAAAGAATTTCAAGACAAGAATTTAAAGAGAGAAAAAGATTCATTGGGAGATTTTATTTATTCCCAGAGTGGGGAGATTAGTAAATGCATTTTAATAATAATTCATCTTCATGCTGAATATTCAATGCTAAATAAAATATCTGAATAGTTTAGATATATTTTTATAAATATAAGAGGGAACACGGCCATAGTTTTGAGGGTATGCGTACCACAAGGATAGAAACGAATCTCGACATACTTTTTTAATTATTGTATAGCATAAAATCCTTTTTCTAATACTTACAATGATACCTTAATAAGTGCACTGTGATAGTTTAAAAAATTTACATATGAGACAACTCGTATCCAAATTTTGGGAACAATTTATTAACGGGTTTTGTTTAACAAGGAATGCGGCGAGTTTGAAGATCTTTGAAATTTATTCTAATATAGCACTTCCCTATTTCCACAGTCATTTCCTTGATTATTCATAACATAAATATATAAAAAATACCTAAAATAATTATTTAAACAGATAAGTTTTTATTTAAGTTAGAATGTGTTAAAAAGTAAAAAATATTTTTTTCTCAGCCGCCGGAATAAGAACTGTGTTTTTTGGAAATGACATATGATTAAAAATAAAATCTTGGGGTGCCCAAAAAATATTAAATGATTAAACTGCAAATTAAGTGATTAATGATATTAGTTTAATAATTAAGGATTTAACTGCGGTTAGTTAATTTGATTGACATAAATTTTTATTTTGTAAGGGGTAACCTGGCATGAATTTGTTCATAAATCGGTAGGCTAATGCGAAAAAGACATTTAACTGAATGATCATTTATTTATTATTATTTTGTGTATTTTTTGTCGCCAAATCTTGTGATATTTCGCCAAGTACCGCCAACTTTAATGAAAACTTGACGCTAGCGGATATAAATGTATAATTTTAAGCACATAAGATTTGCAAATGCAAAAAACATATGTTAGAAGTAAAACTTGTAAAAGTCAACCTGTATTATAAAGTGAAAATGATGCATATAGCGGGATAAAAAATGATAGGAACGACACAAAAATAAAGAAATTACGTCGTGTTTGCTATGGAAATTTGTGTTAAAATTAAATACGTTCGTGTAAAAATTAAATACATTGTACTACAATTAATAATAAAGTAATCGTTTACAAAAATTATATACATTTTTTTTCAAATCTTTTCAAAATGTGTATTTTGCTAGATTTACGAAGGAAAAAAAATGATAAGAACCCAGTTGATATTTCTAAAACCGCGGAATATGATTGGCAGATATTTTCACATATCATTTAAAAAAGCTTTTAAAAAAGATTCGGAGCTCATTTTTTAATTTGCAAAATATGCGGATTACAAGGTGAATAAATATGTTTTGTAACCTTGAAAGAGGGCAAATTGTAGCTTATAACAACATCGGTATGTAATTTCAAAGAATTGCTCATGAAATTAAACTTTCAAAGATTGTCATTTTTAATTTCTTACAGAATCCTACTATTTATGTTATTACAAAATCTACAGGCATATCGAAAATATTTTTGAAACGGTCAGAAAGTTTGATTATTCGCACGGCTTCAAGCAAAATAATGACAGCAAAATGTTTTGAAAGCCAGGTAAAGACGTCAGCATAAATAGCTGCCATACTAAGAACAATAAAAATATCGAGAGTTATTAAAAATATAAAACCACGTGAATGTTCGCATTTATCACCTGGCAGTAAAAACGCCCGCTTTCTGTTTTCAGAGAAACATCTGAAGTAGCTAACGAATTGGTTTAAAATTCAGTGTTGAAAAAAAAGTTTAATTTCGATATTCCAAGTAGTATCCATCTATATTTTCATGGTTTTTAAAATTAAAAAAATGTATTTTTTACGTGTCAATTATGTGGAGGCTCCTTAATGGTTTCGGCTACGTTTCATCGGTAAGTAAACTTATAATTGCTTTTCCAGATCAATAACCAATATAGATATATCTTTATTCGCATGTTAGAGTACCATTTGTTAAACCTGAGTGAAAAATATAGAAACTTTTACGAAATTTTCAGCCAGACAATGCCTAAAAGACACAAAAAGTGGTTTGAAGATAAATAAAACTCTCAAACTTGATTGGAATGGTAATGGTCCAAGTCTAAATCCCATGAATAACGTTTGGGGTATTATAGTGCAAAATATGTAATAAAATATGGTCAAATTGTGCAGTGTAACTCGAAAGCAGAATTAAAATCTGAAATTTGGAACACATGATGTGTTTTGTCCCCTCAACAAATTCAAAAGTATGTAAAATCTATGCTACAATGTTGCAATGCAATTATTAAACACAAAAGAAACCCAACTGACATGTAATATTTCTATAACTTAGAAAAATCTCTTTCGTTCTTATCATTTTGCTTCCAGTGCAAATCTAATGAAAAAGCAATATATTGTATTATTATATTTATAGCTATCGTTTTAGAATGTTTTCTTTATATTTGTATTGAGTATTTAGTATGATACAATAAATTTGTATGGTTTATATGAAGATTAATATAATTATATTTTTTACTTAGGCAGTTACACGATCGTTCCTATCATTTTGCACCCTGGTATACTGCAATGCTGACATCCTAATGATGCGGGTAGCAATATGATTAAAATGTATGTCAAACAGTTAAAATTTGCAGCATACTTCGCAGTAATTCGAATATTTTTTTGAGTTTCATTGTTTATTCATTGTTTATTTTTAAATTCATAAAATATCATTTTACACGCATTCTAAAAATCAAACAATTTCCATTTGAATTAATCGTTTGCTTTTGGCCAGAAAAAGTGCTGCTCGCCAAATCGCGTGATGCTTTCGTCTTTTCACTCCAAATATTCGAAAGCATTTTATTTTATTTTATTTCATTTTATTTATTTATTTATTTATTTATTTATTTATTCTTGCATACTTTCTCTTTTAATTCCGTCATTAATTTTGACTGATCCTTTATTACATACATAAGTAGTTTAATAAGGTTTTTTTTTTCTTTTCTTTTTTTTTTTTTTTTTTTCAAAAGATTCCGAGTATGCCCAGTATGGAGACCTTCCTTGTTGTTACACCACAAGATGAGAAGCACGACAGGAAATTTTTCTTTAAATTTTATTTCCAACCCATCATTTCCCCCACCTATTCCTACGATAATAATTTCTGAATATTTGCAAGTAAAACATTCAGAAAGGTATATGGGAAAAGGTTTTTAAAAAGTACAAATAAAAAAACACCCATTTTTTCCCCAAAACGTTTTAACTGAATAGGATTGTGATAGATGACCTAACTTTTAAAAAATCCGAATAGACGATGTAACTGAATTAAATTAATACTGAAAATGATCTTAAAAATTTATTAATTAAATAAGAATTTCGATTAAAGCTGTTATATCTTATTTAAAACTGGAAATGTAAACACGGACAGAAGGTGAAGTGCCAAAAGTAATAACCAGGGTAATTTTACGTTTTTGAAAATGATTTTGAGGATAAGCTCCAACATTTAAAATTCTTTAGTGCTTTCACTTCAGTTAAAAGTTAAATCAAAATAAATAGAGAACACGGAATGAAAATCTAAATAATTTTAATGCCACTGCTTGAAATTCTGCGTATGTGTTTGCGAAGGATTAAAGTATAAAATGAAACTTATCGATGTTAAGTATGTGTGTACTTAGTGGAATTAGTCTGCGAAAGAAGAGTGGGCCCAAAAATATTATTTATTTGAAGTGATCATGCATAACATTTCTTGATAGCAATGTTTTCTAGGGGGTAGGGGGTAAGAAGGGAATAAAAAATAAATGTTGAACAAGTATAAAAGTAAAAATAGATTTTATAACACTATAAATATATATCTATATATCTATACATACAGGGGATATCTAAACTACTGGGCAAAACTTTAAGGGGTGACAGTACACATCAAGACAAATAATATTAAATGGGAAACTAAGGGTCCCAAACGTCTTCCGAAGGAGGTAGACGCAATCAAAGTTTAGGGTCCAAAATTTGAAATGATTATAAAAAGCGGAAAAATTGGTCGATTCGTTTGCGGTTTTCACGAAAACTATTCTTTATGTCAGTATTGTCTTAAAAATAAATTATAAAGATAAATTTCAAAAAATTCCGATAGAGGGCGATTTAGACTTTGGAGTAACGAACAGTTATTTTTTACCGTTATTTTTTACATCTGATTAATTTTTTTAGAAGTTTACACATAAACTTAAATTTTGAGCTCAAAATCTGTGGTTAAGTAGCACAAACTGAACTGTGTTCAATATGAGTGGGTAGGTTCAAATTTCAAATGATTATAAAAAACAGAAAAATTGGTCAATTGATTTGCAGTTTTCAATAAAACTATTCTTTATGTCAGTATTGTCTTGAAAATAAATTATAAAGATAAATTTCAAAAAATGTCGATAGAGGGCGCTTTAGATTTTAGAGTGACGTACAACTATTTTTTACCGTCATTTTTTGCATCGCATTAAATTTTTTTAGAAGCTTAGACATAAACGTAAATTTTGTGCTGAAAATCTGAATCGTTAAGAGTGGTTAAGTACCGCAAACTGAACTGTGTTTAATAGGGGTGGGAAGATTCAAATTTCAAATGATTAAACAAAACGGAAAAATTGGTATATTCGTTTGCGGGTTTCTCTAAAACCATTCTTTATGTCAGTATTTCCTTGAAAATAAATTTTAAAGATAAATTTAAAAAAATTACGTTAGAGGGCGCCTTAAATTTTAGAGTAACCAACAACAATTTTTAACTGTTATTTTTTGTATCTAATTATATGCTTGCAAAACCTTAGACTTAAATTTTGAGCTCAAATTCTGAATCGTTGGTAGAGGTTAAGAAGAAAACTGAACTGTGTTTAGGAGTTGAAATGTTACCCTGCCCACCCTACGAACACAGTTCAATTTTTCGCTACTTAATTACTCACAACGATTCAGATTTTGAGCTCAAAATTTAAGTCTAAGCTTCTAAAATATTTATTTAGATTTAAAAAAAATAAAATAAATAACGGTTAAAAATAGTTGTTGGTTAATTTAAAGTTTAAGGCACTCTCTAACGGAATTTTTTTAAATTTGTCTTTAAAATATATTTTCAAGAAAATATTGACATAAAGAATGGTTTTAGAGAAAACCGCAAACGAATCGACCAATTTGTCCGTTTTTATCTCCCCACCTCTATTAAACACAGTTCAGTTTGCGCTACTTAACCACTCTCAAAGATTCCGATTTTCAACTCAAAATTTAAGTTTATGTCTAAGCTTCTAAAAAAATATGAGATGCAAAAAATAACGGTAAAAAATAGTTGTACGTTACTCCAAAGTCTAAAGCGCCCTCTATCCACATTTTTTTTCATTTATCTGTATAATTTATTTTCAAGACAATACTGACATAAAGAATAATTTTAGTGAAACCCGCAAATCAATTGACCAATTTTTCTGTTTTTTATAATAATTTGAAATTTGAACCTACTCACTTCCATTGAACACAGTTCAGTTTGCGTTTCTTAACCACAGGTTTTGAGCTGAAAATTTAAGTTTATGTCTAAACTTCTAAAAGAATTTAATGAGATGCAAAAAGTAATGGTTAAAAATAGTTGTTCGTTACTCCAAAGTCTAAAGCGCCCTCTATCGGCATTTTTTGAAATTTATTTTTATTATTTATTTTCAAGAAAATACTGACATAAAGAATAGTTTTAGTGAAAACCGCAAACGAATCGATCGATTTTCCCGTTTTTTATAATCATTTCAAATTTTGGACCCTAAACTTTGATGGCACCTATCTGCTTCAGAAGACGTTTGTTACCCTTAGATTCCTATTTAATATTATTTGTCTTGATGTATACTATCCCCCCTTAAATTTTTGCCCAGTAGTTTAGATACACCCTGGGATAGAAGAGAATAAAAGCGCTTTTCCTTTTCTATCACAGGTGTCAAGATACTTATTAGCAGCAATATTGTATTAGATATTGTATTCATTAAATAGTACCAATTTTTTCCTAAAAGTCAGTTAATAAAAAATGTCAATTTTTGGAGAATCCCTTATAATTCAGCCGTTTTTCGAGAGCAATGTAAAAACAGCTTACTTATAATAATGATGCTTTTTGAATTTTCATGATATTTGATTGGCTTTTTTTTACAAGTTACTTTATAGAATTGACTATTAAATGATGTAAAAGAATCGTTTTTATTGTTCGCGCATGCGCAGATAAAAATTATTTCATAAAACTACTCATATTTCATAAAATATTTAATATATTTATATTCCAATTGCGCTGTATTTTTTCTAATAGATTTTGCCAATATTTTTGAAATTTGCGTTAAATTTGGTCAAAAACTCTGCATGACATAAACAAAAAACATACCAGAATTTTTGATTAAAAAAAAAATCACTCTTTCTCCATGAATATACATGCTATTCTTACAAGAATTAGTGTACATGTTGTGCAGTATCCACATATTTGTCATAACTTGTATATAATAGTTTTGAAAAAATGATAAATATAGGTATTTTTTGCTCTTATTCATAAATTTTTGAGGCAGTTTTTTTTTTGTACATATTTTTAAAATATGTCATTTATTTTATACTACTTTTGATATAATTTATTTAAATGTAATTGTAAAATTCGTGAATAAAAAAGTTTTATTTATTCTATTTTTTTAAATTATTATTATTATTCATTAAAGATCAAATTAAGCACGTTCTTATTTTACGTGTGTGATTAAACTTTTGAGACGGACTGTATCCCTTAGCATTTTATATAATCAACACAAATGCAAATTGCTTATGTAAGGGCCAATTAAAAGGTGCTCGGCGGGTAATATGTATCCCATCACACTTTTATAAGGATTATTGTCATTATAAACGTGTTCCTTATTTTTACGCTTTAAAACCCAAATTTCATAAGAATCCTGTTAAATTTAGAACAGTTACAATTGGTTGCAATTCTTATAATAATGCTGCTAACAAACTTCTATTAACAATTCTTAATCAAACATATAAATTTACTAAAACCAGTGATAATGCACATTGTATAAAGAATAGTTATGAACTGGTCAATATTATGAAAAATCTTAAATGTATAAAAAATATAATTACTTATGACTTCAAAGATCTTTTTAATAATATCGATTTATTAGATTTACATAATATCATAAATGATCTTTTTAAAAAATATCAACATGATTTGGATCTATCAACGAACATTGATACTGATTATTTTCTTACTTTAACTAATTTCATTACCTATAATAATTTTTATCATGCAAGATAACATTACATATATTCAAAAAGTTGGTATATTACAAGGTGGTAGTATGTACATTTAGTATATTATCAGACTTATACTTGTATCATTATGAACGTAAATATTTTAATAATAAAATACATTTATATCGATATATAGATGATATAATTTTAATTGATACTGATAATACCAGTATATCTCAATTACCCATTGATTATCCATCCAATCTAGAAATTACAAAAAACATGCTTTTTAATAATACCATTCACTTTTTAGATCTTAAAATTATATAAAAAAAACAAATTAATAAATGATATATATGACAAACGGAAAGAATTTAAAGTTAATACATTTACTAATTTTAAATCCTGTCTTCGTAATTCTGTATATCGTAATATAATCCTTAATCATTTATATAGAATAAAATGTTTATGTTCTTCTCATTTAAGTAATACAAATATTAAAAAGCTTGTTTATGATGCTATAATTAATGGTTTTCCTAAAAAAATCATATATTCTTTAATATACAATTAGTAAGTACGTGATCTAATAATTAATTGACACTTTGCGTGAAAAAAGTACAAAAAAATTATTAAAACATAAAAAAAAGAATAAAAAATTAAAAATGTAAAAAAAATATAAAAAATGTATATAATAGGTTGGTTGGGTAGGTAGATGTTAGAATACGGAGGAGGGCGCTGCTGTCTGGATAATACGCAAAGGTTAATTTAATATATTAAAAAAAAATCAGAGTGGGAAATTCATTTGTTAATTTGGTACAAAATTTCTAGGAAGTTTAGATTAACACCAATGTATGGATTATTGTTCAGTTATATCTATTATATTAATAATTTTAATCATTTACATTATTAAATTGCACTTCATTTTTAATAAATGAGTGTACTATATCACTACTAAATGTATAGGGTACATTTCTTAATAAGCTATTTTTTAATCTTTAATCTTCCTTAATTAAAATATTGAGTTCAGCCTAGCATAGTCAAAATAAATGTTAATGATTTAAATAATAATAGGATAAACTATGGTGTATGGTTTAATTTTTCTGTTATTACATTATTCTGCTTTTAATTAATTTATTAATTTAATATTATGATGTGTATGATAAGCCGTTTTTTGTTTTTATTATTTTATTACCTCTATTTTTCTGTCCTATGATATATGAATACTTCATGTTTTAATTTAGGAATATCGATACCTTTAATTTAAATATTAAACAATTAAATAATGAAATATAAAACTTACAAAATAAATTTATTATAACATATGTTGATAAATCTTCTAACAACCATGCATTAATTTATAAACATTATTACTCTATGTTATTAAATCAAGCAATAAATTCTAGTTCAAATTTCATTAAAACAGATATTGATACTATTATTAAAAATAGACATATAGCTCAATATTATAAATTACTAAAATTAAAAAATCATAATTATAACTATCCTTATATTGTGGTTATTCCAAAATTCCATAAAATTCCTTTAAAGTTTTGTACTATAACTATTGGGTGTAATACTTATAACAACAATGCAGGTAAAGAATTATTAACAATACTTACAAAAATGCTAGATATTTCTAAAACTAATAATAAATTCTATAGTATAAAAAATAGTTTACATCTTGTAAATAATATCAGAAATTTACAAAACATTAAGTACATCAAAACATATGACTTTAATGATTTATTTAATACAACTGATATCGCAGATATGCTCAGAATCATAAATTTATTATTCAAGGAATACAGGAATTCTCTTAAGATACAAGTCTCTTTATCTTACTTCAAATCTTTAACCAAATTTATTCTTTATCATAATTATATATTATTTAATAATACAACATTTAAACAAATAGTCGGTCTTCCACAAGTGGGATTGTATCATCAATCTGTGCTGATCTCTACTTACATTAATTTGAACGTAATACTTCTATTGTTAATTGTTTTTTATACAGGTATCTTGATGATATAATAATTTAATATTCTAAAAAGTCATCTAACTATTCTCTACCAATCAAATACCATAAAAATTTAAAATACAGTTATAATGACATGCGTAATAATAAAATTAACTTTCTCGATCTTAATATTACTCTTTCTGATAATAAAATTCTATTTGATATTTATGAAAAACGTAATGATTTTCCTTTTAAAGTAAACCTCTTTACTCATTATAATTTTTGCCTACATAAATCTGTATTATATCAATATATTACTTAATTTTGCCCATAGAATTAAAAATATTTGTTCACCTAATTTTAAAATGCATAATTTAAAAACTGTTCAAGAAAATGCTATAAGATATGGTTATCCTTTACATTTCGTTAAAAAAAATATTATCTGTATAAACATTTATTTAGTATTAACTGTCTATTTTCTCCTCAACCAAATATTGCAAACATTAAAATGCTAATTTATGCACCACCATATGATGTTATTGATAAGAACTCCTATAATATTTAATATATAATAAATTATTACATGATCTTAAAAATAATTAACACATTGTGTAAAAAAAAAAAAAAATGTTTAAAAAAATTATAAAAAATAATACAAAAAATACAAAATACAAAACATTAAAAAATATGTATAATAGGATGGATGGGTGGGTTAGATGTTAGATTACGGAAGAGGGCGGTGTTGTCTGGATAATACGCAATGGTTAATTATTATATATTTAAACAAAAAACATAACTTTACACATAGTATTAAAGTTTATGTTTACCTAAAAACTAATATGCATAACTTAAAAATGATCAAGTTATTGAGATAAGATATGGTTGTCTATTGTATTTGTCTTAAAGAAATTATTTGTCAAATATTAGAATAGAAATTATTCTTGGAAATTCTTAGCTATTAAATAATTTATTTTTATTCCAATAATATTTTTCAATAATAGATGGCAGCACCATAAGTATATAATTTAATTAATATATTAATCGTATAGATGGCAGCACTAAAACATTTTTTGTACTAGAAGTTGAAGTAACATATTCTAGTTAAATAATTAATATAGTAATATTAATAATTGTTTTAAAATATAATACTTCTAACAGTAGCATTTAATTTTTTTTCTTAATGTTTTACGACTTTTATAGTATAATATATGTTCTACTAATTTTTATAATTATTGTTACAATTTTAATTTTATTATCTATATGACTTATACCTTGACTATAACTTTAACTGTTACAAAGTCACATGTAATTTATATCTACTGTAGATTCACTTGAACTACAAATCATGCTAGGATTTGGGTATGTTAGATATTTTAGTATATATATGCTTTTTTAAAAGAAGATTATATTATTGTTATTTTGTCATATTGTTTTTATTTTTCTTCAATGAGTATCTTTTTACTAATTTGTAATAGTAAATAGCTTCCAGCCAGTCGGGTGCATTGTGAGTGGAATTCTTAGCTTTTAGCATGACTCATAACAGAAACTGGTTGGATGTTTTTGCTTTTTTGTTAAACTATGCACCCCTGATGAGTACTTTAATAAAAAAAAGCCTTTTACTGTCCTTTTTATCCATTTACCTTTCATTATTTTGGTAATCTGCCTTCTATTTCACTTCAAACTTCAACTGTTTTCAATAAGATGACTGTAAAAATACTGGTTTCATTGGTTTATTGTATGGTAATATATGAATTACTCTGGGTATATAATGACCATTTATCCATATATTTTTTAGTAATTTGATAATCTGCCTTCAATTTCACTTCAAACTTCAACTGTTTTCTATGTGTGATTGTAAAATACTGGTTTCATTGGTTTATTTAATGGTATTGTTTGAATAACTTTGGATGTATTTAT
Source organism: Maratus speculifer (assembly GCA_964019185.1). Taxonomy (NCBI): domain Eukaryota; kingdom Metazoa; phylum Arthropoda; class Arachnida; order Araneae; family Salticidae; genus Maratus; species Maratus speculifer. The sequence goes on along the minus strand of OZ025294.1, from coordinate 240,134,350 downwards.
AAAAGTGTATATATATATATATATATATATATATATATATATATATGTATATATATATAACCATTAATTGTATTACAATATATGAACCATTGAATTTAATAGAAAATTACCACATTGAACATGGGGGAAAATTAAATATATATATATAACCATTATTTGTATTACAATATATAAACCATTGAATTTAATAGAAAAATACGACATTGAAACATGGGGGAGGGGGAATGAATACTAATGGAATTTGTAGAACCAAAGCAGAATTGTCAACCCCCAAATACTTTGGAAGTACAAATGAAGTGTGTGGTTTCATCTTCGTATTAACCATGAAATAGCAAAATAATACGAATTTGGGGTTACAAACACACATAAAAACAAAATTAAATGAAGAAAAAACATCAAAAACAAGACACAAGAAAATTACTAAATTGGATAGAAAAATATAAAGTGAAATGAATAATCAAATTAAATAAATTAAAAACGGATAATAAGGATAATAAAGACCAAAAAAACCCTATAAAATGTTAAAAAAATCATTTAATTTGACTATGCTAACCTAAACTCAATATCTTAACACAAGATGAAATATGAAATAAAAATAGATAATTAGTACAGGGTGTTTATAAAGTCCCATTTTGATGTTTAATGACTCATAAAATAATGAAGATATAAACAAACTTATGGCATTTATTGATGGAATAACTCATATACAGTGTCTCACAAAAGTGATGGGACACTTGTGCTTTATAAAAAGAAACTGCAATAAAATAAATAAACAAACATGTGCAAAAATTTTTTGGGTGTGTTTCATATTTAAAGTTAGCAACAATTATTACATAACATACATTTTGTCAAAATATTAAAATATTAATTTAGTAAAAATACAATTGTTCAGAACGGAGCAAAAAATGGCTCACATAAGTGATGGAATACTTACTTTTCCATCAAATATTTATCCAAAAATTTTACTTTTTAAAAGGTTTTGATATTTTGTTGGATTTCCTTTTACTTTTAAAACATGATTTAATCTTTTTGGGATGGATTCGACTAATTTTTTCGTGATTTCTGGAGTGATTTTACCCCATTCTTCTTGAAGCACCGATTTTAGTTGTTTTGAAGAAATGGTGTGTTTGCGAATTCTTGATTCCAATTCTTGCCAAATATTCTCTATGGGATTTAAGTCTGGAGATTGTGGTGGTGTGTTTATTATTTCAAGACAGTTATATAGCAGCCAGAGTCTAACGTTCAGAGCAGTGTGCTTGGGGTCATTGTTCTGGTAGAATTTAAAATCGTTATGAAGGTTCAATTTTCGTGCTGAAGATTTCAAATTTTGCTTTAAAATATCAATATACTTGTACTGATCCATTATACTGTCAATAAAAACAAGATTACCAACTCCAGCGGACGACATACACCCCCATACCATAACTCCTCCTCCACCATGTTTTACTGTTGGTACCAAGTTCTGTTTGCGAAATTCTTCCCTGGGTTTTCTCCACACCAAGATTCTACCGTCAGAACCAAATATATTAAATTTACTCTCATCAGCAAATATAACTTTATTCCAGTAATCAGAATTCTTATTTATGTTGGATTTTGCGAAGTCTAAGATTTCTATTCTTTTCACTTACGAAGAATTTTTTCCTGGCTACTCTACCGTGATATCCAGCAGATCGAATTACTCTTTTAATAGTCTCAAGATTAACAATTATTCCATATAATGCTTGTAAATCAGCAGCAACTTTTGAAGTACTATTTCTTGGATTTTTTTTAATATTTCGAACGATAATTAGCTTTATTCCATTGGATAGCTTTAATGGTCGGCCAGGAATCCTCCAGGAATCCAGGTCGGCCTTTTATCCTGAACCATATGATTCTTTTTATATCGTTTAATGATATTGAAAACTGTTGAACGACTCAAGTTAACTGTTTCAGCAGTTTTCTAATAGATTTTCCACGTTCAATATGCAAATTAATAACTAATTTTCGAATTTCAGGCGAAGTTTTTTTCGTTTAGCATTCATGGCTACCAGAGCTAAAAAACACAAAAATTCCAAAACAAACTGAAGAAAAATACTGCAGACGATTTTATAAATTATTGCCAATTGGTTTTAAGTAAAAATAAAACCCCAAAAAATATTTTTATTGCTTATTTCAGACGATTTTTGTTGCATATATAATGGTGTCCCATCACTTATGTGAGCTATTTTTTGCTCCGTTCTAAACATTTGTATTTTTATTAAATTAATATTTTAATATTTTGACAAAATGTATGTTATGTAATAATCTTTACTAAATTTAAGTATGAAACACACCCACAAAAAATGTGTACATGTTTTTTTAATTTATTTGATTAGTTTCCTTTTGTAAAGCACAAGTGTCCCATCACTTATGTGAGACACTGTATCTTCCTTTTCAGGTTTGAATATCTTTACTTTTCTAAATATCGTCTGCTTATTAATTGCATTTTTCCCTCTTTTGTTTTTGGCAACTATTGCAATGTTATGTTTACTTTTGATGTGTTTCTTCTATGTTACTTTTGTATGTAATGTTTTATTCGAGCGGATATTAAGGAGAATGCATACACCAAAAGAGAAAGCACAGATTTTATGGTGGTTCGAAACAAAATCGATTTACTTTTCCCTTTGGGGATTTGTAAAGGACATTGTTTACAGGAGAGAGTGTCGAACATTGATGCCTTAAAAGCTAGAATTAGAACCGCAATAGCCTATGTGTATACCGACATGGTTGCCGGTACCTGGCGTGAAATTGACTATCCACTTGATATTCTCCGTGCGACGAAGGGCGCACACGTGGAAGTTCATTGACAAGGGTCATGAAATTTTTTGAGTCTGTCTAACTATTTATGTTATTAATTTTAATCTATCTTTATTATTTTATGAGTTATTAAATATCAAAAGGGGTCCGGGACTTTATAAACATCCTGTATATGCATTTTACACTCTTAGAAATAGTGTTTTAGGTATCCAATTAGTTAAAAGTGAGGTACAATTTATTCATGGAAATTAATTAAATTATATTTCTAGAATTAATCTATGTAACTATACAATTATCCATACATTAGTGTCAATTGAACATCCTGTATAAAATGTCTTGCAATTTAGCATATATAGAAAGAGAGTGACCATAAAACAGTTTGATCCCTTATCCATGTGCCCACCTTCACATCATGCCAGTGAGATTGTGAGGCCGTTTTATTATATGAAAAGGGCGGGGGGGGGATAGGTCCCCCAAAAGTTTCTTGAACTCGGTGTTTTGCTTAAAGAAAAGGTAATTAATGCCTACCAATTTTTTGAAAGAATTCCGGAAGATTATATTCGAATTAGCGTCATTTTAGAACCATAACCAGAAAGCGAAGAAGAAAAAGATGTTAAGATTTTTGGGGCTAATTCACGTACCTTTAGCTCTTCTACTTTATTGAAGACTAAATGAAATTGGAAGGAAATTACTCATACATGCGAAAAATTTAGCGTAAAAATCCGAAATATATGTACATATATATATGTAAAATACGTTCCTACATTTATTCAAGCTTTGGGAAGCCTAGCAAACGATATTGTGTTAAAGGTTGTTGTTGTATTTTGTGTCGGCCGATTATCTACGCTAGGGATATGGGCCCGGGGGAGGGATGCCCTTCGTGGGGGTCTTTCTAAGGGAACCTAATCCGTATTTACGCAAGGTTCGAAGAAAACCACGAAAACTCAGAATGGTTAGGCCGACGGCCGCGATTGGGTTCGAACCCAGCACCTGCCGTCTACCAGTTGAGAGGTCAGACCCTCACGGCCACTGGTGGGGCTTGTGTTAAAGGAATATAATTTATATCTACCTCGAATTGGAATATCCATTATTTCATTTTTTCTTATTTATTTATTTACTTACCTTTCGAAGATAATAAATCTCAGTAGTTCTATCCGCTTGGCATTTAAAATAATTTTGACATAGATAGTAATAAAATGCCATGCTTAAAATGGTCCTTTCAAATGATTTTTTAAGTACTGCTATTATTTACGATTTTAGAGTGCTTTTAGTAAAATTTAAAAAAATATTTAATTACTATTATATTAAAAGAAAATGAGAGCTAAAAGAACTCAAAAGAATAAGTAGGAAGAAGGAGGACAGTTCACGCTTTCTTTCTGATTCGGTCATATTTAACGTCTTCAGACCTGAGCATAAAATAACTCTACAGATATATATTTATTGCTTTTGCATAATCGAAATGACACCATAGATGACAGAAAGAGTCATTTTTAGGAAATCAGTTTTTTAGGGGACTGGTAATTTAGGTTTACAAATATGGATATAAAAGTATTAATTCTCTTAAAACAACAGTTTAACTATCAGTAATGTAAATTTCCGCAATAATAAAATGAAGGTCTCTAAACAAGTAAATGTTCAGCCAATCCTCAAAATTTTTTATTGTAAAGCATTTTAGTTAAATAGCATAAATATCATGAAATAATCATGAAATAGCAAAATAATCATGAATACTTCTTACTTTCTTGACCACAATGTCTTGAAGGTTATTTCGAAACTCGGATGAAAATAATACTTTTTTTATGATATAATATTCATCAGTGCTGACATTTATTGATTTTTGTTTTAAAGCAAAAAATATTCAGCTGTATAGAAGTAAAATAAAAATGCAAAAAATGGAACAGTTTTGTTTTTATGAGGAAATGAATGGAAGTACACATTTGTGTATACCAGGTCTAAAGAGGATATACAGGGTGTCCCTAAACAAATGGTATATACGCTAGGGGGTGATAGAACACATCAAGACGAGTAATAGTAAATAGGAAACCAAGGGTCCCAAACGTTTTCCAAAGGAGATAGCCGCCATTAAAGTTTGGGGTCTAAAATTTCAAATACACATAAAAAACGGAAAATTGGTCGATTGATTTGCGGTTTTCACTAAAATTATTCTTTATGTTGGTATTTTCTTGAAAATAAATTATAAAGATAAATTTCAAAAAATGCCGATAGAGGGCGCTTTAGACTTTGAAGTAATGAAAAACTATTTTTTTGCCGTGATTTTTTGCATCTCATTAAATGGTTTCATAAGCTTAGACTTTAACTTAAATTTTGAGCTCAAAATCTGAATAGTTGGAAGCGGTTAAGTAGCACAAACTTAACTGTGTTTAGAGGCTTTAAATTTCAAATGATTATAAAAAACGGAAAAATTCGTCGATTGATTTGCGGTTTTCACTAAAACTATTCTTTATGTCGGTATTTTGTTGAAAATGAATTTTAAAGATAAATTTTAAAAAATGCCGATATAGGGCGCTTTAAACTTTGGAGTAACGAACAACTACTTGAGAGCAACAACTTTTGAGCTCAAAATCTGAATAGTTGGGAGTGGTTAAGTAGCACAAACTTAACTGTGTTCAAAGGGTTTAAATTTCAAATGATAATAAAAAACGGAAAAATTGGTCGATTCGTTTGCGTTTTAACATAAAACTATTCTTTAAGTCAGTATCTTCTTGAAAATGAATTTTAAAGATAAATTTTTTAAAATTCCGTTAGAGGGCGCCTTAAACTTCAGAGTAACCAACAACAAACTTTAATGGCGGCTATCTCCTTTGGAAAACGTTTGGGACCCTTGGTTTCCTATTTACTATTACTCGTCTTGATGTGTTCTTTCACCCCCTAGAGTATATACCATTTGTTTAGGGACACCCTGTAGACAAGATACAACAAAAGTAGGATGGAAAAGTTTGTTGCTCTTGCTCCTTGATATTTACGAATAATAGCTTGAAAGAAATACATGATCACTACACTAGATGGCAGCACTAAACTTTTTCTTTTGAGTTTAAATTTTATGTGACTTATATTGGCTTGGAATGGAAATTCAACCATTCGATTATTTTACAAATGTATTATTGCTGAAGTGCTTATAAAATAAAAAGAATAACCGTAGATCACTTGGATATTTAAAAGTTTTGAGAATTTCGTGCTATAACCAGGGCCGTAGCTAAGGAGGTGCTATGGGCGGCTCAACCCGCCCACCTAAAATATTTTGAGCCCCCCCCCCCCTCCCTCCTGGAAAAGATTCCAAGGTCACAAAATGAATTTCTGCTTTGAAAATCCAAATGAAATTCTATTCAAAAATCTAATTTAGTTCTGAGACCCTTTCACAGTTTTGCAGAATTACTGAATTGTAACTAAAATAAGTGTTTCAATACTCGCTCATTCTGTTTGCACCCATGAAGCTAACATGATGTTTAATTTTGCACCAGTTATGCAGCCAAAATTTCCATCGTCATATACTTTTCTTTGTAAAAAATGAAGTTATTGCAACAGTTTAATAGGAAACATAGTACCTGCAGTATGAATATGCACTAATTTATCTTTCTGCCTCGGAGAGAAGGAGAAAAAAACTGAGCCCCCCCTACATTCTCTTGAGCCCTCCCCCTATAGTTCCGTTCTAGTTATGGCCCTGACTTTAACGATATAACATAAATAAATATGTTTGTAGAATAAACACTTAATACATTTTATATTTTACGAGATATATTATACACTCATCACCATAAAATTTTATCAGAAACTCTGTTATCTTATTTAAATGTTAATTATTAATATTCAAACCTTTCACTGCGCCAAACATGTAGCACTAATGAACTTTTTTATTTTTAATAGATCATATCTTAATTTTGAAACGAGATAACATTTTAGTTGCATAATCTGCAATAGATGTCGCCATTACAGGATAGATCATCAGCATTAAATCAGTAGAAATTCTTGAAAATTGAAATTGAAATTAATATTAAATTATTATTGTTTGTATTTAAAAAAGTATAGTAATTAATTATTCATTCATTAAAAATTTAGTTTTGGTTCTTTTCCAGTATAAAAAATGTTAAGAATTATTTGGTTACTTTTTATTAGCACTTTCCAACAAAATTGGAAAGTGCTTATGCATTCGAATTGTCTGTAAGTCTGTCCACGTAACTCCCGTAAATATACTCGGATTTTCATGCAATTGATAAGGTTTATTTAGGGTCACCAAAGCATGTTTGGTATTGTATATGCAGTATGTGCGATTAACGGCTCATTTACATCCACACTCAAAAGAATTCGATTACAGTGTGATATATGGGGAAAAATCGTTTAGAGAATATTTTAATGATTTTACGCTATTTCAAATGTATTGAAACTGATATAAATCACTGAATTTCACTACAATCATGTTAAAACAGAGCATTCATAGAGCTGTTTATTAAATTACAGGGACACATAAAAGAAAGTGGTTGCAGTGCGGTCTTTGCGTAATAATTGCTTCAGAGAACGTTTTAAAATCCGGTACGTTCTTTTAAATTTAATTAGTTTTTTGCATATCACTCTTTATATATAGATTCTATACCTCATATACAGGGCTGCACAAAAATATTCGCATACCATTCTCCTTATTAGAAGAAATTGCTGAAGGGGAATTTTCAACTGAAATATATATCTCTTAAATGAGATAAAATTTGGAATGCATGTTGTTAATGGATACAAATCTCTATATCATATGCAGGGCTCTAAAAAATTCGGAGAATTTTCCGATTGCCGATGGGAACAGCTGAAATTTGGCTTTGAAAAGCGTTATACATTTCCATATGGCGAAATGAGACGTAATATTTTAAGTTTTTAAACGGTGCAGATTTGTTACATTATTCTGAATGTGTCGGAAAATGCTTTGTAATTTATGCTTGAAGCAATATTTTTTTTCTTTCTTGTTTCCTATAGAAAGGTATCTATCGCTTTGTAATACAACCTATTCTCTCAAAATCCACAGACATAATTTATTATGTCACTGTTTTACATAGAATAGTTTTCATTAAAATCGGTTGGAAGTAGATTTTTTTTTTTAACACCAATGTAAATTTTTATATTTCATTCTTGGAGACAGGATTACTTTTATTTAACATATTGACATTTCACCCATTTAAAGTAATCTACTTAACCCTTTATCTACCGACGGTACTCATAAGTACCATTAAAATAGCTCATTATAAAATCCTTTTAGCTAGTTGCAATACTGTTTAGAATGAGTTACAGATACATTACTTTATTTTGTCCAAAAGCATTATTGGTTACACAAAACAAAAATATATTTTAAAGAATGATTTCTTTTGCCTTTGCATCTTTTCAGCTTTCTTGGCGCTGAGGGAAGGTGATGGGGCTTTTTCAATTCGGAAATATTTCTATATTTATATTGTAAGAACATCCTATTTGTACATTTTATAATTCTACAAAATACTAAGAAATTTAATTAATTCTTCTAAATCCTCCGATCCTTCTAAATTCCTTTAAATATTTATTAAATGATTATGTAAAACTTTTAATTTACTTTAAACAATTTGCGTAAAATGCTTTAGAATGTAAAATTTTCAAGAACTCATAATGCGGTAGATAAAGAGCTACAATTCTTTTAAAATACATATATTACACACATTTAAAATACATATGTTTCAGTTATTTCATTTAAAATAATAAAAACATAAAATAATATTATAAAGCAAAATCTTTTTTTTCAACTTTTATGATTGTTACTGGATTTTGACACTTAAGGGACTGATTGTTTTGTTCGTCTTTGGTTATTTTGAGAAAAAATAAATAAATCATTCTACACTGATTTTATAGATTTTATTCACACATACGGAAAATAAAAGATACTACTGTCAGTGTAGAGGGGGGGAGGGGAGGAGAACCTGTAGGTAAGATTTGCGCCCCCCCCCCAAAAAAAAAAAAAATTAAAGCTATGCAGGGTTTAAAAAATAAATTTAACATATTTATACCTTTAATCCTTCATTTTTTAAAGATAGGAATAACTATGGCAGCAATTTTAATTTATTACGTTTTTATTAAAATGTAAAAAATAGTTAGATATGCTTGACCAGTGGTGCCAACTTTTGAAAAATATTGGGTGGGCTCAAAAAATTGTTGAACAAATACATAAATATTGGGTGGGCTCAATTAATAATGGGTGGATAGCGATATCAAATTATTTGGTGGGCTCGCCCCCCATGGGCCCATGTAAGTTGGTGCCACTGTGCTTGACAGCCAACACTAGACACTCGAATACATTCGGAAGCTAATGTTAAACTGATAGAAGCCTTCTTTACGATTTTCTCATTTGCTTTTTTTGTATTTTAAAATCATTCTTTTTCTGTAGAACTTATCATGTCAATGTCTAACATTATTTCCCCTCCACTAATATGCACACACCATTTTTATTAGCATTTTCCAACAAAGTTGAAAAGTGCCTATGTATTCGGTTTGTTCGGCCGTCTGTCCGTCTGTCCGCGTTCTAACTCTCGTAAATACACTCGGATCGCCATGAAATTTTAAAGTGTTGTTGACATTTACCCTACCATGAACCCTATTGAAAATGAAGTTCCTTTAGTATATTTACAATGGTTGTCAAAAGTTTACCTTTACAGTACAGCTAGTGGGAAAAATCGTTTCAAATGAATTTTAAATATGTGAAACCTGTAAAACACATTCAAATTCATATGCATTTTAGAGATGCATTATAATATGCTTTCTGTAAAAAATTGGGTGAGAAAATAGCTATTATTCATTTACAGGGCACAGAAAATAACTTCATTACATAGTGGTAAAAGGGGGAATTTGCGAACAATTTTAATTATATTAAACTATTTCACATATAATAAAATTCTATATATAGCTGAGGCATAATATAATTTATACAATACAGTCATGCGTAACATGAAATACATAGCATTTACAGGGCCATACAAAAGATTTCAAATAGTATATTCTTTCCAAAGTACTTTACGTGTATCCGATGACGGTTGATGAACGAATGAATTGTATTTTAATTATATGTGCTTTTAAGTTTCACTAAATATATGCATGTTATATGGTGTGTATAAATAGTATAGTTGATAGACAGGGCTACCCAAAAGAGATCGCAAACATTTCTGAATATGAGCTTAAATTTCTTAAAGGTGGTTTTAAAGTACGTTATGCATTTTTATGCTGAACTACATTCAATTAGCTAAGAAATGTTTGCAGAATATAGATAAAATGATACACAGGGTCACGCAAGGAATAGAATACATGGACGCCTATGAATGATAATTTCTATGAATGTGAATTTAGTAGTTTTAAGAGTGTTTTAGTTTAAAATAAATTTTAGCTTATTACTGACGTGTAATAAAGGTACAATGTATATTACATGGCTGAGCAAAAGTATTCAAGTATCTTTCCATCGATTAGTATAAATTGCTGAAAGAGAAATTTCAACCTGCTAGACATTTTCTTGCTAAACTAAATTTTATGATTATATAGTAAATAGTGCATCAACCGACAGATCAAATACAGGGCTATTCCAAAGTATTGGGATACATATTTGGCTGTATACAGTAGGGAGAACACTGGGGCACATTGATACATGGGGCACATTGATATACTCCCTTTACTGCTCACAGGGTCATGACAGGAAGTTTCACAACAGCTCCAAAAGGTAATGCTAGTAAACTCAACTACATACAGAAAGTCTTGGAATGATTCAGTTGTTTGATGAAACGGGATGGGTGATTTATTGTTTTTGTAGATCGAAAGTAAATTTGAGTTGTACAATTGAAATTGTATTATACAACTGTTCTAGTGTTTTCAACCGAAAAGAATATTCTCCCTGGCAAGTAAAACTACTTTTTATCAGTTTCTCATTCTTTTTTGTTAGATAAATTATGAAGATTGGGTTTCAGACTCATTTTATTCAAAATGGCTGTATAGGGCACACTGATACAGTCTTTGTCGGGGCACACTGATACAACTTAAATCCTTTTCTAGTTCATTTTTTCATTACCTTTTATTATTTTTTTTTTTACAGTGCACTGATTAATCCAACCATTTTTCGCTAAAAATTTCTAATATTAGTTTTTATTGAAGTGAAATAGCTTTAATTTCTTTATATTAGAACATTTTATAGTATTTTTGCAAAGAGAAGACGTACGAACTTATCCAACATATAGTGCTACAGAACAAATTAAAGAAAAGGACGGCAGCCTGGAACATCTCAAATTTATATCAATTCCCCAGAGAAAAAAGTATTTTCTACATGAAAAGTGTTACGTAAGAGAAACAAGCTGGAGAACAGCACACGATAATTATATTAAAAACAGAATTTTTAATATAATTATTCTTTATTTTCTGTTTATAAACCGATTTATAAACAGAAAACTTGGTAATTTTTCATCTTTCTTAAGAAAGAAGATAATGCTGGTGTTGAAGTACCAGATATGACAAAGTTACCACAGCCGAAAATCAGACAAGGAACAGCCAGAACATCAGGCCATTATACATTTCATTTTGATTGCTTTAATATTGCTTACAAATAAAGTGTGGGTGATTTGAATTTTTGTAAATAATATGAAATAGTTTGCTAATTATTTTTCTATGAAAAATATGCATTGGTGTTATTTTGTCTTCATTTTTCCCAGACGTATTAAAGTGCCCCGGGGATGGGGCACATTGATACAAATTCCTTTTTTTGATTTTTTTAAAATTACATGCAAAAATAATGTATAAAACAACGATTGTAAATTTTTATAATACACTACACAGGTTTTGATGTCATCACATAGAAAAATAACTTGAAATTTCTGCTTTCTAGACACCAAATTTTTTTTTAGAAAAAAGCTGTATCAATGTGCCCCAGTTCCCCCTAACCTTATTTCTTTAAATGACGAAGTTATGTTAAAGATTTCATGAAGTGTTTTAAAGTGCTTCATAATCTATGCTTAACGCATGACTTTTCTTATTTTTTTTTCGATTTTGGTAATTTCATTATGAGGACAATTTTAATTCCAATTTAACAAAAGGGCTGATTTCTTCCAAAACTGAAAGTATCAGCAGAATGTTATTTGGAATCAAAAATAAAAATAAACAGTTACAATAAAAAAAAAAAAACAGATGAAAAAAAAATCGCTGAAGATTTGGAAATGGAAACGAGAAATTTGCGAAGATCCCTACCAATGGTTTAACATCAGTCTATAAATGACGTCGCGTGGCTAATGTACACCCAGAAAAAGGAATTGATTAAAATTACAAAAAATATTTCGTTGAGTACATTCTGGTTGTTTTAAGCGAATTTTTTAGTTAAAGTAAAAAATCGGTTTTGTTGATCAGATAAAAATATATTGTTAACACTCTTATGAAATTTTAACAAAATTTCATCAATTTTATTTGAGTCTAGCTAAAGTTTTGTATTTTCAATTTGTAATTCCATCACAATGTTGTTGTTTTTGCAAAATTTAAATTGGTGTGCAGTAGTCATAACTCTCTCACGTAATTTTGTTTAATTGACTTACATAGCTATAAAGGATTAACATAATTTTTGGATAATAAAAACTTTTCAAATTGAGACAGATTAATGATATTATTATTACGTTATTATGCATTTCGGATGAAGATTGTGGACGGAAAATTGAAAAATAAAATAACAATATTTTTTTGTTTATTCAAACAAAACTTCCATTGCCTATATTTAAATGAAAAGATTTTTTGGACCAAACAAATTTTTGTTGATTCAACAAAAGTTTTTTCTGGGTGTAGGCTTTTAAAATAAGTGTTTGTTCCTTTTCAAAAAGATTTGAAGATTTTGATCAGTTACGTAATTTTAAAATTGAATAAACAAGGACCTCGGCAAGGAGGACTTGCAGAGGGTGACTATGCTATTTTTAAAATACTATAACTTAACACTACAGTCACCGCAAAAAAAATCTTGACACTTACGATTTTAGACGTTTTGATAAATATCTAGAAATATACTTAAGGAATTATTCTGAAACTCCAGGTGTGTAAACAAAATAGTACGCGTCATATATTTTCACGAAGAGTTTTCCCCTGAAATCCAACAAGGGACCGTCAACAAATTGAAAACGAACGAAGTTCTTTTGCATAACCCTGTCAAAACTTATGTAGCAAAAGCGTTCAAACTGCACATTGTGATTAAGTGGCTTATTGTAATATACTTTGTTTATTTTTATAAAGATAGCGTGTATACTCGTAGAGAAATTAAGGTTTTTATAAAATCAGTCCTAAATTTTTCCAAGTTTTTTGCTTATAATTTGCAGAGTTCTTAATATAAAATAATGTTCTTTTCTGAAAACATGACAAACAGCATTGTACACAATACCTTGTTATCAGAATTTAAAAATAATAAAAATTGTATGAAAATGAGTAGGTTTAATAAATAATTTTACATTGCGCATGCGTCAACGATATCAAAATTTCATTTGCATATTGTGTTAGCTAAATGTCTAAGCAAAATGTCTAAGTGTAGAGCAACTTCTCTAAAATTTTCAAAAACATAGCTTGAAAATTCTGAAAATGATCGTCTACAGAATCAACATAAAATCCGTTATTCCCAAAAGGAAGCAAAAAAAATCAGGGTTTTTATCCAAAAATAGTTGTACGTGCAATATTGTGTAGGCACTAATCAATGGAATATGGATACAGCCTCTTATCTTTTTGGTTTATATAGGGAATAACGGATTTTGATCTCATTCTATCGACGATAATTTCCAGAATTTTTAAGCTATGTTTTTGAGACTTTCACAAAAGTTGTTGTATACAATTAACTAACATAATATGCAAATGAAATTTTAATAGCGTTGACGCATGCGCAGTAAAAAATTATTTAGTAAACCTGCTCATTTGTCGTACAATTTTTATTATTTTTTAATTCTGATTACAGGATGTTATGTACAATGTTAATTGTCACATTTTCTGAAAAGAATATTGTGTTTTATGAAGAACTCTGCAAGTTATAAGCAAAAAAACTGGAAAAATTTGGGACCGTTTTTATAAAAATCTTAATTTCTCTACGAGTTTACATGCTATATTCATAAAAATGAACACAGTTTGTGTCAATAAGCCATTTAATAATAATATGCAGTTTAAACTCTTTTGCTTCATTAGTTTTGACAGGGTGTTCCAAAAGATTTTCTTTAATTTTCAAATTATTGACGGTCCCCTGTTAGATTTCAGGGAAAACTCTTCGCGAAAATATATGAGGTATACTATTTTGTTTACACACCTGGAGTTTCAGAATAATTCCTTATGTACAGTTTTAGATATTTAACAAAATGTCTAAAATCGTAAGAGCCAAGATTTTTTTTTTTTGCGGTGACTGTACTTCTACCTGTGTCAAATGGCATCTTTTAAAAAATTTCGGCTTATGGTTGTTCATTTGTAATTGTTAGATTGAAACAATTAGAAAATCTTTTTAAATACATTGAAGACCTTTTTATGCTTATATCAGTAACCAAGAAAGTTCGTGCGGTTTTCATCAGACATAAAAAACGACCTACAAAAATCTCAAACACTTATTTTATTCTTTGAAATAATCACCATTAGCTTCAATTACGTGTTTCCAACAAGACGTAAGCTTATAAATACCCTTTTTCAAAAAATCTTTTGGTTTAGAGTCCAAAAACTGGGTTATAGCTTTTGTGACATCATCTTGGGTTTGGAACTGCTGTTCCCGCAGGTGATTATCCATGGCCAAAAACAAAAAATAGTCCCATGGAGCAATATCCGGGGAGTAAGGTGGGTGAGGCAAAACTTCCCAACCCAATGTTTTTATCACGTCCCTGGTCGCTTTGGCCGTATGAGGTATGGCGTTATCGTGGAGGAGAAGAACTCCTCTCCTGTTGACCAGCACTGGCTGCTTTTCGAGCAAAGCAGCTGAAATTCTTTTCAAATGCGACGAGTAGATTTTGACTGTGATTGTTTTCCCGCTTTCTAAAAATTCATAGTGAACTATACCAGCGCTAGTCCACCAAATACACAGCATTATCTTTTTTTGATGGATGTCCGGCTTAGCAACCAATGAGACGGAACCAGAAGTCGACCAATGATGTTTTCTCTTCCGCTTAAAATTCTTAATTTTATTTGCATTAATTAAAAATATAGATATATGTAAATAATGAAATCCAGGGGATGTAGTAAATAACATTTAATATTTCTAGGCTATATGATACAATTAATATTTACAGCTTAAAATTAAGGGGATTTGGGACCATTTTCGTCATTCCAACGTCGCGCCGACACATTCGGTTATATTTCAGGAGTTCGATCAAACATCTTCCTCGTATGCTTCTGGAAAAGCTTCACCCTGATTTTAGACTGTTGCCAGGCTACTTGGATAAAAAGTTGTAGTCAGCAAATTCACAAGTATGAGTGGTTTTTATACGTCATTTGTACTCCGTGAGATAATGCTGACTATGCTCCATTTCTGTTCATATTGCTTGTTACTAAGGGTGAGATGTTCTTAACAGCTATACTTACTATTCCGCTGGGTCTGTGACCTCTTCATTGTCACATATATTTTTTGTGCATAAATATTTTCAATAATTACAGCATCGGCACATTTTTTTAAAAAATTGTAATGTGTTTTCTTGTTTTGAATGCAGGTGTGTGTTGCCTTCGTATCCGTAGCCTGCTGGTCCCCGAGAGCGTGGGCGTGGGCGAAGGCGTCCGTCTGTCTTGCCTGTTCGACCCGGAAAACGAGGAGCTCTATTCCGTCAAGTGGTACAAGGACGAGGCGGAGTTCTTTAGATTCCTGCCCCGCGAAAAGCCAGTCTACCAAAGTTTCGACATCGGAGACGTAACGGTCGATGTGAGTACTTTTTTATTCCGGTACAGTCAGGCCCATGTAACCATGGGTAACTTTGCCCATGGGCCCCGGACCTTAAGGGACCCCCGAATTCATGCGTTAAATTATAAAATATTTACTTTGATTTTTCGATTCCAACTATTAAATCCATCTTAAAGTAATATAATACTTTGCTAAAATAATATTAAAGAGTTTTGATCTAAACTTAAAAAAAAAAAAAAAAAAAAAAAAAAAAAAAAAAGTGTATTTTTATTTAGATATTTAATTTAGAATTGACGGAGCTAAGAATTTTCTTCTATTTATATCCAAGGTGTGAAAAACTGCTTATGCAGTTTACATACACATATGAGTGACCATCAGTTTTATTTGAATAGCGTTGCATTGATTCGAAAGGAGCCCCCTAATTTATCTTTTCCCAGAGCCCCAATTGGTCATGATTGGGACCTGGATACAGTCGGCTCTCGTTAATTCGGAATCGGATAAATTGAATCTTCGCTTAATTCGAACTAAACATGAAGTTCCAAAATTTTCAATAACAGAATAACGTTAAGCATTTTCATTTACTCTAATTGATTTTCTCTTGATATCGTTTAATTAGAACTAACAAAAATTCCGATTTTTTTATTTTTCTTATTTTCTCACTTACTTTAGACTCTTGAAATAGCTTTTTTTCTTTCATTCTTGTCAGAATTGTTCTGAACTAGTACACATATAATTCCACGCATTTGATATCCGCTTTCTTAGTGCCCCTTCTGTCCATCAATGACACTTCTATCCCTTCTTCCGTTGTGCTTGTTCCTAATTTGTTTATTTGTTAATGTATATTTATATCTTTTAATTTAATATTAAGTCATATTCTAATCGTGACAACAGAAATAAATTTAATTTTTTTTATTATATTAATTCCTTTGTAATAGTATCCCTTTAATCATGTTTTCTTTTCACATTTTCATAATTCGAACTCTGGATAATTCGAACATTTTTTTATCGTCCCAACGAGTTTGAATTAACGGGAGCCGACTGTATATTTCTTGCAATCATTCAAATACATTAATCATACCCAACTTTTTTTTTTTTTTTTTAGTCGCGGATTTCAAATATAATTTTCCGATTTCAAGCGGGTTGCACCAAGTTTTAAAAGCCTAAAAAACCAGTTACTAAAAGGACATAAGTAATATAAAAATGTAATATAACAGAATTAATATCACTGGAATTGAGCGATTGCCGCAGAAAACTTTTACCAAAAAATTTAACCACTCTTTCCAAACAATAAACTTTGTAGCAGATTTCCATTGCAAATAATGTAAAAATATGACGCAAAGTTTCTTGATTATCAATAATGCTGAAAAATGTCTTCGGTGCCAATTTTTTCTCGACAAACGTTCAACCCTAAAAATCAGCATCAGCTATATAATAAATATTTAAATATAATGATATAACAATGCAAATTTTAGAAGGACTTTCCCTAATAAGTCCATCTTTTGCTCAGTGAAAAAAAAAAAAAAAAAAATATGCACGCATCACTGTAAGATAAATAGGTCTACATCGGAAAAAAAATTGACAAAACAGCCTTTAACATACTTTTAAGTTAATTATAAATAACATGATAGATTTTATCTTCCCATAAATATTGATTAAACAATACTGAAGATCGAGATACTTTTTTATGCGCATCTCAATTAATTATATAAATATGGATTAATAATTATGTGCCTTGAACCTCACATAAAAGATCGCCGGGCCGCAGTTTGAGTCTGGCTGAATTAGATGATTTAGATGAATTTCATAACAATTTAAATTGTTCCCATTTTCTCGAATATTTACAAAAGATAGTTGTACGAGCTCTAAATAAAAGGGATTCCGATTACTTGGATTCCCTGTGTTTTCATACGTATGTGAATGGATGATACATTTGTGTGTGTGTAAAACGGAGGGGGTTAAGTATAATCTTTATCGTGCTCAGCAATGTCTGTTAACACATTAATGTTAAGGAATGCAAAAAAAGAAAAAGGGAAAAGAAATAAATATAAAAGAAAAACTAGTCAGATATGGCAATCCCTAAACTTTCTTCAATCTTATGCATGTTAATACTTCCTCAAAAATGCACCATATCAGCACCAATGGTTAGGTGGTTTAAACCAAAATCTAGTCAGCAACAACTTATGTCAACATCCAACTGAATCTGAAGTTCGATGGAAATCCATGCATTTGTTTTTTGAGATAGGGCTATGGCAAAATCTTAAAAAAAATCTGCATAACAGCGCCACATGTTGGGTGATGTACACCAAAATCTAATCAGGATCAATTTTTTATCAAGTTCAAATTGAATCTGAAGTTTGACGAAAATCCATGCGTTGTGAGATACACGTATTTCAAAATCAAGAATAATGCAACATAGCAGCGCCATCTATCGTGCGATTTACACCAAAAAATAAACAACACTAAGCTATATCAGAAACTAACTGAATCTGAAGTTTTAGAAATTTTCGTACATTAGTTCTTGACATTAGACCTATTGCGATAATCACGAATTATGCCCCATGGCAACGCCACCTATTGAGTCATTTGCTTCAAAACGTAATCAGCACCATGTTATATCAAGTATTAACTAAATATAAAGTTTTATGAAAATCCATGCAGTAGTTCTTGAGATATGGCTATTGTAGAAATTGTGAATAATGCAACACAGCAGCGCCACCTGTTGAGTGATATGCACCAATCTAGTTTCAGATCTAGTAATCAGATCTAGTTTATATCAAAGGTCTAACAGAATCTAAAGTTTTGTGAAATTCCGTGCATTAATTCTTGAGGTAGAGCGTCCATAAAACTTTTGTCACATACATGCAAACAGAGAGACAGACTCACACATACATTTTGTAAAAATATGTTTTTCATGTTTTCTGACTCCTAAAGCTTGTAAATCAGTTGAGAACTGGATTTCGAAAATTTTCACGAATCCAATACTTTCTTCTTGTAAAGAGAGAGGAAAGTAAAAATGAAAGAGAAAGGAAACGAAGAAATAGTGCTGCAATATTACAATTAGAAGAAAACAATAATGGATATCATAAAAAAATAGATTGGTTATCATGCATGAGATGTATAGTGACGAAAACCTTCCCAACAAGTACCAGATGTGCTACCTCAAACATCAGGATTCCTATGGATATATCTTTTTCAGATTTAATGACCGCTTGGTAGCAGGGGCGTGCGAAGAGAAAATTGCGCCCGGGACAAAGCTAGAATTTGGAAGTATATATTTGGCGCCCCATAAATTTCCGCGCTCGGGGCGAACGCCCTCTTCGACCCCCCCCCCCCCCCCACACACACACACACTTTTCCACGGCGCTGCTTGGTATTGGCTAAATCATGAAATTAATTACATAAGTTATATTTTTATGATAGTTAGTTCTCAACCCAGGGGAATTACCATTGTGTAAGAGTTAAGATAAGATGGTGTATTACGAGAGTTTTGTTTTTTATTATTTGTATGCAAGATTTGTTACAGTTTATATGATTCTAAAGACTCACAAAATCTCAAACATTCTGGAAAAAATTTAACAACTTATTATTATTATTATTATTATTATTATTATTATTAAAAGATAAAAAAAAAGGTTCTTAGTGTTTTAAATTTAGGAATCAGGGCGGGAGAAGGATTTAAATATTGCAGCTCACATTGAAAATATTAGAGTAATTGAGAAAAAATAATAAGAAAAAATTATTTTTCATTTATTTAAGGAAAAATCCTTAACCTGTTGATTCCTGCAAAGGAAAAAGACTTATGAGAAGACCTTTTCTTTTTTTCTTTTAATAGTTATGTAAGTTGTCACAAAGATTATCCCTTTATATTTATAGTCAGTATGATTAATTCCATCCAATAAAAATGCACATTTTAAACATTTAATGTTGTCTATCTGTACAACTAGTGCTTTTTTTATCATTGGTCTAAAAATACTAATGTTTAATGCCTGGCGTTCGCAATATATGACTGGTTATGATCATCCTAAAAATTATGTTTATTATTATTATTATTAAGTTAAATATAGAATTTATTTATAATTTCGTTAAAATTTTAGTCTTTCAAAATATCATTTTCCAAATAGTCGCTGTAATTTGTTTAATTAATATTTGTTTTAAATTATTATTATTAATTTAAACATAGAATTTATTTACAAGTCTTTAAAATTTTAGTCTTTGAAAATATCATTTTCCAAATAGTCATTGTAATTTGTTGAATTATTTTGTTCATTTCTCTTTCCACAGATGAGTCGATCTTCGAACGGCACAGTGTATTTGGTGCATGCCCAGCGGTCAGCGGAGGGCACGTACCGTTGCGAGGTGTCCGCAGACGCTCCTTCCTTCCAGTCCATATCTAGTGAGAAATACATGATTGTGGAAGGTAAAGACACAAATCATCAAACAGTATAGATCAGGGGTTCTCAAACTGGGGTACGCGTACCAGTAATGGTATGTGAAGTTCTGTTTAATGGTACGCGAAAGTGTTATTTGCCGGTACATGAAATGAAATAAAAATTACAACGTGCGAAATTTTAAAAAAGAATAGCTAAAAGAATAGCCACTCACCCCTCCTCTTTCTTGATTTGTCAGTTCACAGACTCAGTAATGTCTGCTCTCTGTTTCTACTGATTTAACAATTTATCTACCGACGGTACTTATAAGTACCATAAAAATTACTTATTATAAAATTATTTTAATACGTCAATTAGTTATATAATTGTTTAGAGTGAGTTACAGATACATTATTTTGTTTCAAAAGGATTATTGGTTACACAAAACAAAAATATTTTTAAAAGGATGATTTTTATTTTCTTTTGTAATTTTTTAGCTCTCTTGGCACTGAGTAACGGGGAGTGAGGATTTTTCACTTTGGAAATATTTCTATATTTATATTGTAAGGACATCATATTTGTACATTTTATAATTCTATAAAATACTAAGAAAACAATTTAAAATAAAATATTTGAGTTGGGTTATAAATATTGCACAAAACTCATATAAATTTAAAATTAATTTATCATTCTAAATCCTTCAATCCTTCAAATATGTATTGAATGATTATATAAATATTTTAATTTAGTTTAAACAATTTACGTAAAATGCTTTAGAATGTAAAATTTTCACGAAATCATAATGCGATAGATAAAGAGTTAAAAGCGTTTTTCTTCCTTTTGTTTTAATTTAATTTCGATTAGAATTTTTAGATAAATAGAACTCATGCCTCGGTAGGTACTGAGTAGACATTTCATCCTCTTTGAAAAAAAAGAAGAAAAAGTTTTTTTTATTACTGTATTGTATATGTGTATATCATTTAAAGATCTTCGATCTCACATTAATAAACAATTTATTTTCATAATGTATGTAATTTTTCATGTATCTTATTCATCTATTAGATTTTCTTGTGTATTTTAGTCTTGATATAAACATAGTATTCATATAACAAAAAATTGACGAACAAGGAGAAGTCAAGTGTGTATTTTTCACCCAAGTTTAGCGAAAATATATTATATTTTCTATTTAAGTGCATCTATATTTTTCACCCAAAAATGATACACTTTATATTAGTTTTTTTTTTTTTTGCCTTAAATTTGAGATTTTCTTTTGGTGGTACGCGAAAATATGAGCATATATTTAGTGATATTTCAGTCTAAAAGTTTGAGAACCCCTGGTATAGACTTTTTAAAATATTTTACATATATTTATAGTTATTCTTATCATTGTTGCATTGTAAAAAACGAAAAATAAGGCAAATGTACCTTAATTTAGGAAAATATATAAACACTAATGAAAATATACAAAAAGCACTTTCGAATTACCAACTATTCTGAAAAGTGTACTTTAACTCTAGAAACTTTAGAAAATAACGGATTTCCCAGATTTAAAGAAACATTTATGAAAACAAGTGGGTAAGCGTTATAACAAAGGGGGTTTCCTTTAATATTTCTTTCAAAACAACTTATCCATCAATGGATTGTAGAACATTTCGATTTATTTTTATTCTTACAATTCAATCGATTTTTCATTCACAATGCCATATGGCAACAAAATTAGATAAAAATTGATAACAGAATAACGCAATATTAAAAAATAATGGAAGATTATGATTAAAATTTCTTTTTAGCCCTTTAATAATCATTGTTTTCTCTACGAAACCACAAAATTTTAATTCCGATATGCACCAACGACACCGGACTTTTAATTAAAAATATTTTTTTCTTATTTAAAAATATATTTGCTCGCAATTATCGGTGTTATTCATTTATTTCATCATCTTAGCGATGAAAATGTTTTGTCCGTTAAAGGGTTAAACAAATTAACACCAAAAACATCACTGGAGGATTTAACATGGTTTACTAAAGGGCGGAAAAAACGATAGAACAATAAAACTGAAACTAATTTGTGTCATTTAAAATCTTATCTGCATACTGGGCATACTAAAATTTTTTTGAATACAATACTAATTAAACTACCTATGTATGTAATAAAATATCGGACAAAATTAACGGCGGAATTGCAAAAAAAAAAAAAAAAAAAAAAAAAAAAAAAAAAAAAAAAAAAAAAAAAAAAACTTAAAAAAAAAAAAAAAAAAAAAAAAAAATGCTTTCGAATATTTGACATGAAAAGAAGAAAATGTCTCACGATTTGGTGAACAGTACTTTTCCTCGTTAAAACCAGACGAGCAACTGAAAACTGTGGGATATTTTGAATGCGTGTAAATGGTATTTAATGAAATTTCAGTATAAGCATTGAGAGAGTTTAATATTACATACATATGAATATTACATTACATGTATATGTATATAATGTTACTTGAAGTTTTTATTTAATTTACCACGGGGGAAAATATTTTCATACTAAAAAAAATTCATATTGAGAAAAATTATTTTCATACATTTAAGCGTATTCAAGAATAAAAGCCAGACGTTTCCATAGAAATGAAATCGAATCGACAAAGCTCAATGGCACTTTGAAGTAATTTTAATTAATTTTAATTATGAATTTCGTTTTAAATCGCCAATTTCGATGGTTAAATTTGAATTTTAAATGCATATAAATATTTATATAAGAAAATTATACTTAAAACAAACCATAACTGACAAAACTAAAGTTACTTAAATTAAATTTATCTAAACAAGTTCAACATGAAACTTTTTTTCGCTTAAAATGTACCTGACATGAAAAAGTATTTTTTGAAATTGCATTCCATTGCCAAACGACGATAAATCACCAAATAACGAAATTTACATAATTTTTTTATGGACACTATATGGAGGTTCCGCCGTATTTTTTTTATAAACGTATATATATTCGTGCGAAGAACAGTCTGTATTTTTTTTCAGATTTTTCGGAGTATGCCCATATGGAGACCTTCCTTGTTAGACAAATCTGACAACCCTAGTGTCTCTGTATATGTTTAATACTTCTTAATTTTAATCTTACCTTGCATTTCTTTTTTGCCAGATCCTCCTGTGGCCACATCATCTTTTGCTCAATCTTATCAGTGGACTTCCAGCTTCTGCTTGCGAACTGTAGCCCTCATAGTACTCACGGGATTCTTCTGCGGCTGAAAAGGTTCAGAGACAGTCTGACAACAAGAATGAAGCCTTGCTAAATGAGGTGGTGCTACGAAAGGAACGCTTTGGTGCGACGCAATCCACGATTTTCTCAAGAAATAGGGACGAATGGACTAATCCAATCCAAAGCTCGAAAAGTATACACGAGAATGATCCAGAACATGAACCTGAAGCCAGATCATGAACTGTCAAGCATTCCAAAATGATTTTTCTATGAACATTTAAGATTCTGTGTTCTGATCGATGTTCAGTTACTGTTAAGGATGTGTCTTAACAAAGAGTTTATTAAACGTTAATGTGAAAAAAAAAAAAAAAAAGAATGGTCCGTCTTAGGTCTTTGCAGACAGTTTGGCGAATGTAATGTAAAATAAAGGAGAAAGCTTGTCGGCATATCTTTATTTTGTTTTTCATACATTTCATACAACAATTTTATTTTTTTACTTATTGAATGCAGAGTTTATCCATCAAATTTAACCCTATTTTCAGAAAATTGAAAAAATGGAATAGAAATAATACATTTCATTTAGGGTACATTGTTAAAAATGAATCCGTTTATTCACGGTAAAACTACTGGCAGCAAAGTTGCTAGATTTTTTTCTCCTTTTCTGGTAGTAGATTTTCCATTTTGGGAAATAAAAGAAGGAAGAATTCCATTTGAGGAAGCTGTAACTTTCCATTATAAAATTAGTATAACAATTGGCTGATGGCGGCTGATAATATAACAATTGGCTTTATGAACATGTCAGAAGCACCTGTATTTGTTAAAGGAGGGAAAAAATAATGTCGTCGGGGTGATTCAAAGTGACAACCTTTTGGTGTGGGTGTCTATTGCTGTAGCTATCACGCCATAGGATCTTCGAATGCTCTTGATTTTAAAGTCATATAGTGGATTTTACAGTGTGTTTATACTTTTAAAAGGTAGATTGCAATTTCATCGATGCTGTTATAATATAATTGATAAGACAAATTTTTATTATGATTTTCTTATGGTTAATGAATAATTATAATATGGTTTGATTAAATAATTTATTATAAAAATTTTCTTCTCTCAAAGAATGATTAGAATATGATCTGGTTAATTTTTTGCTCAAAAAGTTGTTGGTATGCAGTTGCTCTTCGGTAGTACAAAATGAATTGTATTCTTTCATTGAGTTGTTAGTTAAGTCATGTCAGTTTTTTAAACATTAATAATAAATTTGCGACAGATAACGGAGTATCGCCATTGTTTTCTCCCATCTTATGATATAATACTTTAATAAAAAATTAAAAGTAAATGGGTTTTCAGTATTTCTATGAAGTGGGCAAGATCGGTCATATACATACTACTGACACGATAACTTGTTTAATTCTGCCCAGATCTCTTTTAAACTGATACATAAAATTAAGGGGCATAAAATATCGGTCAAGCTCGTTAATGGGCGAATTCAGACCAAGGGGGTAGAAATAGGGAGAGGTTTTATGAAAACCGAAAACAAAACCCATAACTCCTTAGTTAAAATAGATATTGAATCAGTTTAAAGTTTATATTACTTCTAAAAAATGGGCCAAAAGTTTATGCATAACAGGGGCGAAGGGGGCGAAAAAAATAGGGTTTGGGGTGTTAAAAATTCACAACTTTGTCAATTCTCAAGATATCAAATCCAACTAATTTTTTTATAAATGCGCTTGATATTATCTAAAACATTTGCAGTTACAAGTTTTTGATAAGAACAAATCTTATTTAAAAAAAATTGAAAACGAAAACAAAAAGAGGGGGTGGAAGAGGAAAAAAATCCATAACTTCGTCAATTCCTAAGATATCAAGTCCGATTAAATTTATTATACATATTTTCAAAGATATCTACAACTTTTACATCGACAAGTTTTTGATAGGAGCATTCTTATAGCAAAAATAAATTAAACAATAATGGGAGTTAAAGAAAAAAAATCTCAAATCAAAACTGCTTGAATTCTGACTCATTTTTAAATGCATTTTACTCTCAAACACACCCTGGCAGGTTCTGTTATTTAGGAACTATATGATGTGACATATTGGCTAGTTTTGTGATAAGGGATGAATATATTTCAAAAAATGCTGTCAAAATGGCATTTTGAACAGACTTTCCCGAAACTATCGTGATTGAAAAAATGAGGAAGCATTCAAATAACAATTTTTTTATTTTATGACTCATTTTTAAATTCAATTTTGCTCTCAAATGCATTCAGTTGGCGGTTTCTCTTGTTTAGGAAATATATAATGTGCCGTATTGGTCGATTTTTTCATAAAGTCAAAATATTTTCCAAAAAATGCTGTCAAAGTGGGCATTTGAGTCGAATTTTGCTTAAGATGGTTCTAATAAATGTAGCTAATACAGAAAAACTGAATTAAAAATTTTTCAAAAGCGGTCAAATAAAGTTGTTAAACTGGGTTTATCTCTAACCATATTAGACATTAAAATGCAACTTTGAAAATTTCTGTCTGCTAGAGGGAACCTAACTGAACACATTTACTAATTTTTCAGACTTTATTTCTTGTAAATGCTAGATTTTTAGAGCTGAATTGTCAGAACCTCCAGAGTGATATTGTAAAATCATGGCCCAGTTGCCCCACGTAACCTGCTTACATATACTTTCAAGCCGTGTCACATAACTATAGGTTGGAGGAGAAGAATATTCTTCTAAATTTTTTATTGAAGTCACATATCTAAAGCATTTATCGATTTTGCCCTCATTTTACGCACATTTCCATGGTCGATGTCAATGCAATATATTCTTTCAGGGCAGTATCCGTATCATATAAGAACCAACTGCTGGGGAAAAAAAAACTTTTTTGGATTGAAATTATATAGGAGAGATTGGGACACATGTAAAAATGGTACAGATGTAAACGTTGTCATTTTTCCCTAGTTATTATACTTTTTTTATTTGAAAAAATTATTTGAAATTTGAAAAAAAGCCAACGGTGACAGCACCTGCAAACGTACGGTAAAATTTTTTTGAAGCTCTTTGACATATTGTTTGACCTCTGTAGCCAAACACATTGTTTATAGATCTCAAAAGTAAAATCTCAATTCCAACATTCTAAGCGAATAACTTTTTTTATTTATTCAAAAAAATTCTTGTAAAATTGAGAAATGTCAATGGTAATGGTTTGTCATTTTAATTCTAGTGGCCATATGGGGCACTTGTGAAAGTTCATCAGTACCCCATAATCATTTTGTGATTCTGTTCCTTTCAATTAATTTCATGAGATATAATGACTGCTTCAATATATATTATTTTCTTCAAATAGAAGAGTTTTCGTTATACTACATTTGATTTTGTATTGAAACTTACACAAAAACATCTTTCAACAAGTCCATGAAGAGTAACAAACTGGTTTACGTTTAATTGTAATTTAAAAAAAATTAAAGTTTTCTAAAATACAATAATGTTATGCAATATTTTACTGCTAGTTTGCAACAATATTTTTTATACATTGTTAATACAAAATGCATTACGTTCAATAACTAAGCAAATTTTTCTATTTAATTTCTTTTAAATTTGTAATGATGGCTTACTTTCATCTCTAAAATAACTATGTTCATTATATGGCCAAAGATGACCGGCCACTTGCGATTTTTGACATTTTGTTGAATATCTAGAATATCTAGAAAAGTACATGAGGAATTTTCCTAAAACTCTTAATGTGGAAACATAATACTACAAGTCACATATTTTCGGGAAGATTTTTTTCCTGAAACTCTATAGGGGACCGTCAACAAATTGAAAAAAAAAACGAATATCTTTTAGATAACCCTGTCAAAACTAATGTAGCAAAAGCATCCAAACTGTAAATTATGATTAAGTGGCTTATTGTAATAAATTGTGTTCATTTTTATACCGATAGCATGTATATTCGTAGAGAAATTAAACTTCTTTTAAAAAGAGTCCCAAATTTTTCCCAGTTTTTTGTTTATAATTTGCAGAGTTCTTCATATAAAATAATGACAAACAATACTGTACACAATACCTTATAATCAGAATAAAAAAATATATAAAAATTGTATGAAAAATAAGTAGATTTCCTAAATAATTTTTCATTGCGCATGCGTAATCGCTATGAAAATTTCATTTGCATATTGTGTTAGTTAAATGTATAGAGCAACTTTTGTGAAAGTCTCAAAACCATAGCTTGAAAATTCTGAAAGTGTTCGTCGCTTGAATAAGCTCAAAATCCGTTATTCCAAAAATGAAGCAAAAAGCTGAGGGTTGCATCCAAATACAGTAGTACGTCCCATATTGTGTATTCTGTATTGACACTAATCAATGAATAAATGGATACAGCCCTTCATTTTTTTGCTTCATTTTGGGGACAATGAATTTTGAGCTTATTCTATAGACGATCATTTTTAGAATTTTCAAGCTGTGTTTTTGAGATTTTTACAAAAGTTGCTCTTGCGATTAATCGAATGCATTATGGAAATAAAATTTTGCTTTGACACGTGCGCAGGGAAAAATTATTTAGTAAACCTGCTCTTTTTTTTCATACAATCTTTAATATTTTTTAATTTTGATTACATGATATTGTGTACAATGTTGTTCGTCATATTTCTGAAAAAGAACATTATTTTATATTAAGAGCTCTGCAAATCATAAGCAAAATTCTTGTAAAAAATTGGGACTTTTTTATAAAAATCATTTTTTTTTCTACGAGTATACAGGCTATCCACATAAAAATGAACAAAGTTTATTACAATAAGCCACATCATACTCTATAGTTTGAGCGCTTTTGCTATATTAGTTTTGATAAAGAATCCAAAATATATTCGTTCTTTTTCAATTTCTTGACGGTCCCCTATGAAGTTTCGGAAAAGAAATCTTCCTGGAAATGTATGTCTTGTAGTATTATGTTTAAACATTAAGATTTTCAGGATGATTTCTCAGGTACTTTTCTAGATATTCAACAAAATGTCAAAAATTGCAAGTGTCCGGTCATCTTTGGCCATATAGTGTACATAATGCTTTGAAAGGATATAGATATCAGTAATATCTTAAAAAAGTAAAATTTTTAAACTGATAACTACCATAAAATCTCGACTGTAAGCATCTTCCCCACCTCTTTCAAAAGCAAAAAAAGTTAAATTTGGGCTGGGGGGGGGTATTGGAGTTATAGAGATTTTTTTATAATACTTAAAAAAAAACATTCACTATCACAAATTTAGAAGTAAGTGAGGCAAATATAGGTGTAAGAATCTTTTATATTTCGCAGATTTCCGATAAATGTTATCTAAATAAAATCTCCCTGAAGTCTCCCTGAAACAAAAACTCTCAAAAAAAATTTTAAATCTTTATTTATTTATTTATTTATTTTACAATTTTATTTATTTATTTTTGATTTTATAGCAACAACAAATCTGTCGTCTAATCCCTTCCCCTCTCCCAATCTACTTATTTTCGTTTTATAATCGTGCGCTTAAACATATCTCCCAAAAACTCGAGAAATTTATACAAATTTATTTATTTGCAGTGAATTTAACACATAATATAATTAATGATTATGACGATACTTAATTAACAGAATAAAAAACATTTCAAAAAATATGTTTTCCTTGTGTTCACATGTGCCCCACGAGCGTTCACAACTACCCAATTGGCGGGGCACATGTAAAAAATTTTTTGAATTTATAAAACTGTTAAAAAAAGTAAGAACTATAAAGCTGATCTTAAAAAATTACCATGTGTAAAAGAGTGTTCTGTTTGTATTAAGTAGTTTTTGTTGATAGAAATTAACCCAGTTATGAGAAAAGGCTGTATTTATGTGAACTGTTCACATGTGCCCCAGTCCTCCATATCTAACGAAATGATTTTGCATACAAGTTCATTGTCGATGTCAATGTAATATTCACACATTTTTAGAGTCGTTTTACATTGCCACAGCCAGTGTGTCCAAGTGCAAAACACTCTTTTACATTTTTGATTAAAATCGCATATCTAACTAATTGATTTTGTTCAAAGTTCGCGTTACATATGTTTGTTGTCGAAAACAATGTAACATTCAAATACACCCAGAGCCATATCACATAAGAGCAAGTACAAAATAATAAAATTATTTTAAATTTTAGATTGAAATGTCATATTTCATGATTTGATTTCGTATCTAAGTTCATTGTCGATGACAATGTAACAATTCTTGTGATATTATCAGAGCCGTTTCAGGTAAGGGGATGATTCAAGGGAAGAACATTCTTTTATATTTTGATCGAAATCGCACATTTTTAGAAACGATTATCTGAAAGTTTGCATAAGTTTTTTATCGATGTCAGTGTAATATTCATATACTTTCAGGGTGACACTGATTCATATCACATAAGAGCAAGTGCAATGGAATAACATTCAAAAAAGTAGTTGGACATTTACACCATGAAATGTTATAAATAAACTTGAAAATAAAAATAACATGATTACTAAATGATGTACAAAATGTTTCAAAATTTAAACACTATTACAAACATTAAAATAAATTTTAAAAAATTCAGCGTCTTGAACTTTTGAATTTCAATTTGATTTTACTCTGTTTGGATGCAGTATAAAGATGTTTTCCTGAATCCTGATGAAGATCTCAGACGAATATTAAAGCGTTGAATTTATTACATTTACTTTAATGTTTGTATATATATATTTTTAATTTTGTAACATTTGTAAACCATTTCAATAATCCTGTTATTTTTATTTTGAAGACTGTTTGGAATAACATTTTTTATATTTTTCATTGAAATCACATATCTCATGCCCCGACATACAAATTCATTATTTCATTTTTGTATACAAGTTCATTATAGCCTTTTTGTATACAAGTTCATTGTCCAGGACAATGCAATTTTCATAAACTTTCTGAGTCGTTTTAGATAGTATGGAAGGGGGAAGAGGGTCTAGGATAAAAACATTCTGTAGATTTTTGATTGAAGTTACATATCTAAAGAAACGATTATATTCAAATTTTGCACAAAAGTTCATTGTCTATTCCTATAATTTCGGGACCATATTATATAAGAGCGAAGTGAAGAAGAGCATTCTTTTATCATTTTGATTGAAATCACATAACGCTTACCCGCAAGAAAAGTGACATAAAAGTCAATTTTACAGAAGAGATTAAAAAAAAAAATAATAAAAAAATGCCGGATTTTTCTGTGGTATGAAATTATAGCATTTAGCACTGCATGCAGGAGTAAAAATGTGCATAATAGTGTAAAACTCTTAAGAATGAAGACATATGGTGTGGTTTATAAGGTTGGATAAATTTACCTCCTCACACAATCCACCCCTTTTTTGTGGTATCGAATGGACAAATAGCGTAATAAAGTAATTTTCCATACAGCAGCACTTATGTATTTTTTTGTGTAGAAAAACACACCTGTGACAGATATGTTTATGGAATAAAATGCAAAATGAATTTTTGCGAAATGTGTCACTTTTCTTGCAAGTGACCGATATCCAACGAATCGGTTTTGCTCAAATTTTGCAAAGTTCATTGTCGCTGCATATTCAAATATTTCCAGTGCTGTATCCTATCAATGTAAGGTTCCAGTTCCGAAATGACTTATTTTATTATCTGGATTATATTATTTTGATTAAAATCACACACGTCTAAAGAACTTATTTTGTACAAATTTTGAATATAAGTGTAATGTAGATTACTATACGTATTCAAGGCGTTAAATTTTAGATGAAAAGTGTATTACATAATTGAAAAAAAAATCTTGTTTTTTTAAAAAATAAATATCTAAAAAGATATTTTTTATTTATCTATACGACTTTTAACAATGAACAGTCCATTGCTACAATAAAAATAGCATCTTTTGTAATATAAATTATGATGCAAAACTAATAGAAGAAAGTGTCAGCTTTAAAACGACTAGTTGGATGTTCCAATCCTAAATTTTTCTTCTATCCCATACGTGCATCTTAATATTTCAAAAAGTGTACACATATTAATACTTCAATGATATTAATTCAATACTATATCAACTTTGATTTTCATGTTAGATTTCTGCTACAGTCAATTAATCGGAGTAAAACCGAGTTAATGTGGATCATGATATTTATTAAAATCAATAGTTTTCCTTATTATGTTATCATCAGCTGTTTGCAAATTGCCAGCTTAGCAGGTCGCGAGTTTCCGTCTATGCACGAGCCAATGGACAATAGAATTACGAATAATCGCAAAAATGATACAAAAAATGCTATAACAATGCTCTTTCCCTCGGAATATTTCCAAATTCATTGAAGATCAACTGGCCATAGACAAAAAAAACACAAAAAATTTGGTTCAATTCTGTACACAATTTTATACACATTTCTATGGTACAATAATGAAAATAGCACGGAAATAGCTCATTTCGTATTAAGTTTATGCATAGATGTCAAACTGATCCGAATTACAGGGTGATTATAATTAAAGTCCGAGTTTCAAAACGCTCTAAAAAGCGAACCACTCGTTAGAATAGCGTCAAAATTTAACAGCGTATTATTGAAGAAGGGGGAAAAAACATGAACCAAAAAAAGAGTTCCAAATTTGAGTGATAGATGGCGCTGTAAGCGTCAGTATATGTAAATTAAAATACCTGGCATGCGCACGACAATTTCAGGTGTTATAAAAGCGTTGGGTATACGACGTTTCCTCATTTCGCTTCTCAGACGTTGGCCATGAGTGTCTCAATGAAGGATCGTGCTCTGCTTGTAAAGCTTTATTACAAGAACGGGGATTCTGCACCAGTGGCTCTGCAGAAGTTCAGGACTCTCAAGGGTATGAAAAAAGGCGCTGGACCGATGATTGTCAGAGGTCTCTGGTGAAAATGATGCAAAAATTCGAAAATACAGGTTCGTTTGATGTGCAGCCTGGTAGAGGAAGGAAAGGATGTGATTCGGCGGTAGTTGAAGAAGTGGCCACAGCAGTTCAGGAAGAGTCTAGCGGTGGTGAGAAACCATGCAGTGCACGGAGAATTGCCCGAACATTAAACAGGCTTGTGAGCACGGTACATAATATTCTATGAAACATCCTGCAATGCTATCCGTATAAAATTTGCCATGTGCAGGAGTTGTTCCCTTCTGACTTGCCAGCAAGAGAGGGTTTTGTTTTGGAATTTCTCGCTCGCATGGAAGTGGACAACGATTGGCCGTGGAAAATTCTGTGGACAGACGAAGCCCATTTCCACCTGACGGGATATGTCAATACACAGAATTGCCGAATATGGGCAACAGAAAATCCACTTGCAACGAACCCAGTACCACTTCATCCTGAAAAGGTCACTGTGTGGTGCGGATTTACGGCATCATTTATCATAGGGCCGTATTTTTTCGAGGAGACGGGTGCTTTAGGTCCTGTTACCGTTACCGTCAATGTTCAGCGCTATGAGTCTCTTTTGCGTAATGACGTCATTCCAGCTCTGCAACAGCGTGAATGTCTGGATAGTATCATTTTTATGCAAGATGGCGTTCCTCCGCACATTGCAAATCGAGTGAAGCAGTTGTTGAGGTGGCATTTCGGAAATGCTAGAATTATCAGTCGTCATTTCCCTACAGCCTGGCCGGCCCGATCACCTGATCTTAATCCGTGTGATTTCTGGCTGTGGGGTTATCTGAAAGATATTGTGTTCAGTACTCCGATTGCCAACGTAGCTGAATTAAAGACACGCATTGCGCAACACATTCTGAACTTGACCCCGGATACACTTCGATCGGTTGTGGAACATGCTGTTTCCCGATTTAATCTTGTTGCACACGGCGGTGGACAGCATATTGAACATGTTTTGCGCCAGTCTCGCCAAACTTAAAAATCGATTGGATGGATGCTTTTATGCGGTTTTTGGCCTCAGGACAATTAAAAACCGGTTAGATGGATGCTTTTTATAAGGTTTTTGGCCTCAGGACAATTAAAAATCGGTTAGATGGATGCTTTTTATGCGGTTTTTGGCCTCAGGACAATTAAAAAGTGATTGGAGGGATGTTTTTTATGCGGGTTTTGGCCTCAGGACAATTAAAAACCGATTTTTCCCATCCGATATGGTACGACCTTGCCGTGGTGGACGGGCTTACGTAACTAACGGTATCACACGCGTACAGTCATGCACACTGAACAATACAGTTGGTTTATATCGTGTAACTTACGCCTTAGCCGTTGTTTTACGATTTGTCCTTTGTAGTCGAAATTCTGACGCTTACAGCGCCATCTGTCGCTAAAATTTGGAACTTTTTTTTGGTTCATGTTCTTACCCCCTTCTTCAATAATACGCTGTTAAATTTTGACGCCATTCTAACGAGTGGTTCGCTTTTTAGAGCGTTTTGAAACTCGGACTTTAATTATAATCACCCTGTACTTTTCGTTGAGTTAGCAGCAATACATAAGACTTAAGATTATAAAGGAAAATCAAAACCTATTCATTCTTTGTCAAACTTTAGATATATAACACAATAGTAGTTTTTATAAATTTTGTGTAGAAATTATATTTTATCGTTTTGGATCCTACGAAACTGTCTCTGATAATAAAAAAAACTTTAATTGTTATATTTGCTTAACATATAGAACGATCTTTACTCTTTACATCTTATGTATTATTTATTTTAACACTTTCCTAAGTTGAAAAGTGTTTGTGACTTAAGGTTGTGTGGCTCTTTATCCGCGCTCTATTTCTTGTAAATATACTCGGATTGCCCTGAAATAACTTGATGTTATTGATCATTATCATAGCATGATCGCTATTTCAAATGAAGTTTGTAGCGTGCGTAGTTTTGTTACGGAGGCAGTCAAAACTATTCCGTTACATTACGGCCAATGGGAAAAAGTATTTTCAAATGATTTTTATGATGTTACACCCTTTCAAACACAAAAGAAGAAAAACATTTATGAATTGCACTAAATTATGCATTTTGTTAAACAAACGATGCGAAAAATAATTATTGTTTATTTACAGGGCCACGCAAAAGAATACCGTTGTATAACGGTATGGGTGAGAGGAAATTGTTAGCAGCATATTTCAGTTATATTGAATTCTTGCACATACAATTAAATCGATATACGTCGCTGAGGTTTACTAAAGATATTTCATGTATAATATGAAGCATATAGCATTTATAGGCCACATAAAATATTTCAAATGCTACATTGTATCTGAAGTACAATATGTCAGCATTGATTCCTGGAAATTTAATTGTAATTATGACATGCGCTTTTAAGTTTACTCTATTTGATCATACTATATGGTATGTATATTAAATGCTATAGTTCATATTCAGGGTTGTGCAAAAGCGTCCGTAAGGATTACAGAATATGAGCATAAATTGCTTGAAAGTGGTTTTTAAATGCACTCTAAATAAAACAAAAGTGACTATTCACTCCGAAGGAGTGAATACTCACTCTATCGCAGACTCAAAATATGCCCAACCTCTTTAGAGGGACTATTCACTCTGAGCAAAAGTGGAATCGTTGATTCTCTGAAAGAGTGAATGCTCGCACTTGGGAAGTGAATATTCACTCTAAACAGTGGTCAATAATCACTCTTTCTGAGAAGTGACTAGTCGCTTTTGCTAAAGGAGTGCGTGTTTTCAGTCCTGGTTGTAGTGAATAGTCACTGTTACGGAGGAGTGACGATTCACTCTTGCTAAAGGAGCGCATTTTTTTACCCGTAGTATGAGTTAATAGTCGCTCTTTCATAGGCGTGAATGTTCATATTTTATACAGTGAATTCTTTTTTTATGTTGTTATTATGGGCTTTTTAAAAGAACTATAACTTTTAGAGCATACAATGAAAATAAATACAAGCGTGGTAAAGATTGGAATAAAATACTTTATTGAAAATGTTTATTTAATTCATAGTATGTAATATTAATTTAACTTTTTAAGGGAAAACTTAATTAAAGTTACATATGAATTAAATTAGATTATTGATAGAAATAAATTATTTTATTCCAATCTTTCCCGTTGTGTTTGCTTTCATTGGTAGCCCCATAAATATGTGATAGTTTTAAAATGCCCATAAGAGCAAGTTATTAAACAGCATTAAAATCTTAAACAGTCAATCTTTTTTATCAGATAGCCTTTAAATGTTGCATATTATTTTAATATTTCCGTAATGCACGTTATATATATAGATTTTTTTAATGTGTCATTAAAATTTTATTGCTGAAAAACAGATATTAATACAACCCGTATTTATAAAATGACATGGTAAGACATGTTTATTCCCAATTTTTTATTCCCGTATATTGGGTAGATGTGCCAGTAGTGAATACCCTTAAGACTTTTGCCCGTTGCTGCAGAAAATACTCTCGAGCTAATGCTAATCCTATGGCGAGGAATTTTTCTAATATCTCGTTCGCATTTCGAATATTTTATTATTATTATTTTCTATTTATGGCATTGGATAGGCCAGTTTCGTCTCTATATCGCACCTTTTTTACTTTTTTGTTTTCGGTCGCAGATATTTTTTACAAACTTAATTTCACTTTCAAAACCGGTACCAAACATGAAAGTGTTATTATAAAAAATATCTACAGCCAAAATTGAAAAAGTAAAAATAAACAAATATATAAGACAGAAAATATGTTTTTAACGACTTCAGTAGCTTAATTGTTTTATTTAAATGTGGAGCGACAAATCCCTATAAGCTCCTTTTTGACTGCGCTCTTAAACAATATTTTTGGCTTCATGACTGATTTGATTGCCAGATTTTAAAATAGGCAAAACATAGTTAGATTCATTTAAAAATAATAATAATTAAAAAATGAATAAAATTCAGAAATTTTATTAATCACATTGATATAACTTAAAAACAATTATTTATAAAAGTTTTGGTGTCATTATATTTTGGTAAGTGCAATTTAAAAAATAAATTTGATTATTTAAGTTTTTAATTAAGTCAAAATATTTTATGCTCTATAAACATTAACAAAATTGCATTTTTAGCAATGCCTACATGAGATGCATATTACTGGAACATGACTACTTAAGTATTCCAGTAATGAACACCCCTCTCTTAACCTTAAAAATTAATGAAGTTTTATATATGGCATTAAATATATAAAATTCAAAGTTTTCTTCTACTGCAAAAACAAAAAGTTGCAAATTTTGCAAGGAAATAAAGAATATATAAATTTAATAAACGAAGCCAGATCTTAGAATGTTTATTAAGATTTTCAATGAAAAACAGTTTAACTTAGCAACTTTATTTTCTGCTTCCTGATTGGTTTAATTAAGAATGTCAACAATAGTGCAAAATTATAAAATATGCAAGGGGTAGTTAAGAAAAAAAATAATAAAAGCTAAATTTTTATTGGTTATTTTTATATAAACAAAAAATAGAAAAAAGGAGGAAATATAAAATAAAAAAAGATTACATATGTACTTTCCTTACTCTAGAAAAAACATTTTTAATGAGTTATTTATTTCTTTGAAATATACAAGCCGCCCTTGTGATAACCAGTTTGGTCTCCCTTGAATGTATACTAAGTATTAAATCATATTGCTTTTATTCATAATTTATTTTAATTGATAATTTCTTTTGAAAAATTAGAAGATTGCTAGAGAAATAGGCACAGATGCCATATGCGCACCACATTGGCGTGATTGCGACAAAATGTCAATTATATGTGCTGCACATGATAACTCGATTATTGCTATTTATTTATTAATAAACTGTTTGTTTGCTTTTATTTACTTTTTTAAAATGATATAAATTGTTTTATTCTATATTTATTAACTAATCTTTGTTTTAAATTATTATTTCCTTTTTAAAATAATAGAGATTAGTTTAAAAATATGTATGTAACTGGTATCTGAAAACAGAATTTTCGCCAAATTATCGTCTTAAAAATAACGCACCAATGTAGTGCATATACAGTAGCGGTCAAAAGTTTTCGGCCAGCAAAAAATTTTCAGTTAATATGTAAGCATAACCATATGCATACGAATCTCAAAGTGATACTTATACATTTTATTGACATAATAGTTAGGAACTTATTTATGGAAGAACGTGTAAATATCAATAAATTTAATTGACAAAATTAAGTACAAAGGAAAACGCATGTTCTCAAAAGTTTCCGGCCACCTTCGTAAGTTTGAAAAAAGTGGTATTGTATTAGAAAATTACAGTGATCAACAACATTTACAAGTAGTATTTTATTACACTTAATAATAAGTACTGCGGCGCATCAACGTGAAATTCATACAATCAACGGTTAAAGATCGTCTATGGTAAGGTTCTTTTCAGATTTCTTGCAACTTTGGGGAAATTTCGGCTTAGTTGGAATATTTATAGTTCCACATACGTTTGCCAACTTCTTTCCAAAGATTTTCTATTGGATTCATGCTGGGCGTTTAGGCTAGCCATTTCAAAAACTAAAACTTTTGTGCAAAAACTACTGCTTATAGAGGCTTGCATACATTATTTAAGTCGTTATCATGTTGAAAAATTAATTGCGACCAAAATTTTTCCTCCAATAAGGCAGCAAATAATCTTGCAAGATATCCTTATACTTTGCATCATTCATCTTGCTGTAGATTTCAAATAACGGTCTGGTGATCTTGTTCCACTTAGGCATAAATAAATAAATAAATAAATAAATAAATAACGGACCGACACTTTTTGAAGAAAATACTCCTCGCAGCATAACGTGTCCTCCTCCATGCTTCATTGTAGGAATAACATAGATCGAATCATATCTTTTGTTGTTAGGTCAACGGTCTACCATCGCTACCAAAACAGTTTCAAATTTGATTGATGAAAAAATAATACTTTTGTCCAGTTTTCACTTGACCAAACTTTGTGTTTTTTGGAAAACGCCAGTCGGGTACATTGATTTTTTTTTTTTTACTTATGAAAAATTTTTTAACACCGATTATTCCAAAAAATTCTGTATCACATCACCACCTTGACACTCGTTGTTCCACTCAGGCATAAATAAATAAATAAATAAATAAATAACGGACCGACACTTTTTGAAGAAAATACTCCTCGCAGCATAACGTGTCCTCCTCCATGCTTCATTGTAGGAATAACATAGATCGAATCATATCTTTTGTTGTTAGGTCATCGGACGTTGTGTCTACCATCGCTCCCAAAACAGTTTCAAATTCGATTGATGAAAAAATAATACTTTTGTCCAGTTTTCACTTGACCAAACTTTGTGTTTTTTGGAAAACGCCAGTCGGGTACATTGATTTTTTTTTTTACTTATGAAAAATTTTTGAACACCGATTATTCCAAAAAATTCTGTATCACATCACCACCTTGACACAGCAGACCAACTCATTTCAGCAATGTTTTCATTTCCTAAATCGCAGTATATTGCAATGGAATTTTCATGCGGGTCATTAATTGTTTTTCTCCTGACACTGCTGCCCACAAGAATAGTCATAGTCCGGGGTCTTCCGGATCTCTGAAAGTATTGAAGGCCATGGCCATCTTTATATAATTTTTAATATCGTTTACAGTCAATTTAACCAATCGATAACTTTGCCGCGATGTCTCAAGGAAATTGGCCTTTTAGCGATAAACTAATCACTCATTTACATACAATAATTGTTGAATTTTTTAATTTTGAATTTAAACTATGCTATGCACGTTGATTAATTCATAAACACGACCAAAAAACGCTTTATCGATAGAAAAAAAACTAAGGAATGATAAGTGGCCGCACACACGAACTTCAAATTCTACCCCTTTGCATGAAGCATCTTCAATATCCAAACAAAATGATCCCGTGGTCAGAGGTCATTCACATATTCCGAACTTTTGAAACAATTGTGCTTCTTCTTTGCTGAAAACTTCTGGTAAATAAAATGAAGAAACTCAATGGCCGGAAACTTTTGACCGCCACTGTATGACATTTGTGCTGATAAATCAAGATCTCAGTATTTTTATGCTAGCGCGGTGCGGATAATAATTTTTTTCGTATTTCCTTAATTAGTTAAAATATAATAATATAATCCTTACTTATTTCATTTATAATACATAACTTTAATTTGAATCTGAAAAGTTTAAAATTCATGACTTTTATTTAATTTTCATAACTAAAGAGAACAGAAAAAAATGATATTTTGAAGCTCCGTAATTGCAGCGAAGGAACAAAACATAAATAAATCCTATTTACCACAGCATAAATCTTACCAAAGACTTTTGCATAGTAAACTATAAGATGTGTTTCATTTGGATGTTGCCATTAAACAATTAACAAATAATCGTGATTTTTGTGCCATAGCATAATACATATATAGATTATATAAGTCATACTACGAACTTTTAAAATTACTAAAGCAGTTTTATCTATAAACATCAAGCATAAAAAAGCACTTTGTTTCAATGCTTAAATATCATGTTTTTTTGTGTTAATAATTACATGAGTCATAAACGGGAAAAAAGCAGTTTACAATAGAAGGAAATTTTATAAGTTATTTCAGAAAATCTATAGTTAAATTATTGATTAAAATTATAATCATAAAAAATGCTTACATACAATTTAAAAAAATAACTATAACAACTTGAACAGGATTGAAAATGATAATTAGTTTTTATAATTGTACTATTAACCAGCAACAAACTACAATAGCAGAATTAAACGCATTACTAAATTCAAAAATTCCTCAAAAAACTTTCCATATATTACAGAAATTCATATTTTATAAATTTGGCAAAATATAAAAACATTATTGTGAAGATTTAGAATTTTAAGTAATTTAAATATTATTAGTAATTAGAAAAATCTTTCAAAAGTTTTACAACGGTAATATGTAAAAAGATATTTTCTTAATATAACACTAATATTCAATCTGAAAAATTTTCATAATAGCGTAATAATCGCATTATGTATCAAACTTTGAAAAAAAATGCTGTAAAAGAGAATCGGAAAACAGTAATATCAAGTAAATTATAAATTGATGTTTATCTTCTGCTATGAATAAGGTGAAATTTACCAGTCTTTGCGTCAACATTTTTCTTTTTCTTTTCTTTCTTTTTATTTTTTCCTCCGGGCACATACGATAGTAAATGGTTTTCCATATAACGTAAAACTATTTAATTCAAAATTCAAGAGCTTTCGGAATAAAAGGTTAAAATTAAAAATGATTTACCGATATTTTGATAAATAACATCCCTTGTTTGATGAATAATAATACCTTGTTTGATAAGTAATATCTGTGCAGTGTAACCTCTTCGTTACTGAGTATTAATGAAGCATTATTTTTTTTTACTGAATTACTTTTTCTTTACTTTGACTTCAGAACGAGAGATTTGATCTACCGTATTTACTCATGTATAAGGCGCAAAATTAAAAAAATTAGGGCAAAACTCCTAGGTGCGCCTTATACACGGAATAATATTTTACTGTTGGATGCAGTCGAACTATATACATATGAAATAAGAAATTATTCAAAGAAGATACTAAAACTCGGAAAATGATACTTAATTGAAGTATTACTGCATATTTATTTCACTCCTAGCAGTTTTTTATACAACAGAGCTGTGACATTATCTAAACGCTAATTAGCAATTTTCTTTACCATCACTCATTCCTATATCCCGTCAATCTCTTACAACCCGAAGTCTAAAAATGCATTTTCGTCTTGTTTTCTGGTCTGGTGTTATGTTTGTTTCGACTTTTTTTTTTACTGAAATTCATTTGGTCATTCTTCATTAGCGTATCAAATTTATGGTGCGCGTTATACACGAGATTTTAAGAAGTCGCCATTTTTGCTTGTAAACTAGGAGTGCGCCTTATACACGAGTAAATACGGTATTTGCATTATTTCCAATCATTGATATCGGAGCATATCATTCTAAGATCAAACTATAAATTACATTTCAATATTATTAATAAAAATCAAAAGAATGGAGACCCACATATGTGGACCAAGGAAACGAAAGGTTAATTCTAAAATGGCGGACACATTTTTTTTATCACAAGAAGAAGCAACAAGACTCTTCTGATTGACCGATGCGTAATACATATCTAAGTCACTCTTTCGAAGAAGTGACAACTCACTCTTGAAAAAGAGTGCGTTTTAATACCAAATAAGTGTAATTTTATAGGTTATATTACTAAATGGAGTTTTTTTAAATTAAGAATTGACATATTTTGGTGTTTTTTATTGTTTTACTCCATATGTTGATTCAAAGTTTAATGGATATTTTTTCCAAGCGTATAATGCCGGGCTTTCACTCTCGTTAGCGGAGTGAGGTATTTCACTCTCGACAGTGGAGTGAGATATTTTGCTTTCGTAAACGGATTGACATATTTCGCTCTTTGCTAGGGAATGGGAAATTCCGCTTTTTAAGGAGTGTATTTTTATAAAGTTCACTGCAAAAAGAGTGAAAAAGCCTGCCACTAGTGAGCTTTTCACTTCTCCCAGCTTTAGAGAGTGAGTTATGCATTTTTACGCTAAACTTCATTTAGTTTACTAGAAAATGTTTGTAGAATATAGATAAAATGATATACAGAGCCACGCAAAGAATTAGATACATATTTATTTATTAGATACTATGGATAATAATTTGGGGAAATATGATTTCAGTAGTTTTAAGGGTGTTTTAGTTTGAATTAAGTTTTAGCTATGTGTAGTGGCGAGTAACAAGGTAAACTACAAGGCGAAACAAACATATTTAAGTATGTTTCTATCTGTTGGTATAAAATGCCGAGATAGAAATTTCAATCTGCTATGCGTTTTCTTGCTAAACTAAATTTTCCCATAATATAGTATATATATCAACCTACATATCAAATACGAAGCTGTTCAAAATAATTAAAATACATATTTTGCAATGGGCAGTAACTACTGAATTTTTTTTTCTCAACTGTTTTATTGCGTTTTCTAAAATTTTTACTTAGTTATCTTATGTACTTTATTTCCCAAAACAGAGTTGTTAAAGCATTCAACAAAGCTGGAAAATGTTTCATATTCTATTCTTAATGTATGGTTTTTCTTTCTTTTTTAAACTACTTTTAATTTCATGGCGTACTTCTTTTAGTAACTTCTTTTTTGCCATTTTAGAGAATAATTTTGGGGATATTTTGAGAAGCAAAAATGCCTAGTTACATTTAAATACAATGATGTTTTCGAAAACCGGAATACAGTGAAATGCTGATAAGACAAATTGTCAAGTGTTAGCGTTTTTTGTCCGTATTAATGAGAATTCATTATAATACTAGTTGATGAATCTAACGTTTTACATTACAGTAAAAAATACCTATATTATGTACATATACATAGTAATATCATATGAAAAAAAGTTTTATCAAGCATTTTATGTTACTTTACAAAAAATGCTAAAGCAACAACAAAAACAATGTGCGAGCGTAATTTCAAAATGTAAATATATATCTATACATAGCTGCCAACTTTTACGCACTTTTTCAACCACAAAAATTTTATAGTAAATATTATCTTATTTAATCTTCGAAATCCTATGATTAAACAAATAGAAAATCTCTGTATAATTTTAGTGGTAGCAAAAATGCGTAAAAGTTGGCAGCTATGTCTATGATAAATATAGATAGATGTCGATATAGCGAGCCCATAGCAACAGGCTTGCTTCAGATGCATTTGGCCGACTCGGCATCTGCCCCATATCAAAGTACAACACGTGGACGCCCTTGTTAACAGCCACGTGTGAAATAATTGTTGCATAGTCAGCACTTTCCCACGAAAGGGCCTCAGCAACAGTACAGAAGAGTCAGAAGGATGCCGGATTCAGCTAGGTGAAGACGTGCTCAGCCGAGCTCTGGTTGAAAAGACCGAAGATGCCCCTTAATCTTAATCTTTTACTTATTTTTCCCTTGTAAATATGTTATATTAACCAAGACTTATTAAAGATATGTGATATTACCCCTAGACTCCTTAACTTACATAGATATATTTGAAACTTTAGTTTACATTGAAGCGTATTTATATTGTTACTAGAAGGTGCAAAATGGTAGTACATGAAAGTAAACGATCTCGAGAGTACATAAAAAGTATGAAAAAAAAATGTTTTTTCTTGGTAAGTGATCTTTTATGACGTCAAAGACGATATATCAACTCTTTTTATCTTACAAATAGAATAGAAAAAATATGGGGATTTTATTGTCCTAACGAATATTTGTCCATCTTAACGAACGAATTCTTAAACTGTACGTATTAAACGATGTCTGTTGGATGCACTTCCAATAATTGGGGATTTTGTTGTTGTATGTAATAACGAGAAATAAATCTTAAACGGGGCCGCCTTAACGGAAGTTCACTGTATCTCTGTTTTGGATATTATAAATTCTCACTTTAACATTTTCAGTTGAATAATAGAATTTATGCATGCAAGTATAACAAAATAATTTTAAACTTTAATTTCTTGTCCTAAGATGTCACTCGAGTTTTTCAAAAGACCCCGATGATAATGTTAAATCTATGGGGGCGTTATTTTAAAATATATCGCTCAAATTTTAATATTTTCACACGATTTTTTATTGCATAGAATAGCTAAGGACGACCTACACTCGGACTAGTTTTTGTCTTGTAGTATTT
Organism: Maratus speculifer; assembly: GCA_964019185.1. Classification (NCBI taxonomy): domain Eukaryota; kingdom Metazoa; phylum Arthropoda; class Arachnida; order Araneae; family Salticidae; genus Maratus; species Maratus speculifer. The sequence goes on along the minus strand of OZ025294.1, from coordinate 240,090,600 downwards.
CTCTAATGAAGAAATGCATTTATTCTCGCGCGCGTTTTCTTTCAAATCATCATCGCTTCATTGATGAAGGAAACTTTTTTTAAAAGTGGAGAAGTTACACCAGCCGCATGGCAACAACAACTGCATAGCAACAAATGGTATTATGTTTACATTTAATAATCTTTTTGAGTGTTCTTTTTGTTCGTCATGTAAATGTTACATTGAATGTTGCTTGTGTGTGTTTAGCTCTCGGTCCACTTATTATGCTCGTGAGCTTTTAATTCGCTCTTTAAGATTCTGTGGAACCGTTCAACTAAACTATTTGCTTAAGGATGAATCGTTCGTATGCGATTTGTGCCGAGAAATCTTGTCAGTTCTTTGAAAAGATTTGATTTAAATTGTCTACCTTGGTCGGTTGTAATTATGATTGGGCAACCGAATCTAGATATTCATCCGTCAAAAATGGCACGGCAAACTAATTTTGCAGTTATATCTTTTAAAGAACCACTTCTGGCTATCTTGTAAATCTATCTATCATTGTTAAATAGTATACATTTCCAATGATTGAGGTAATGGACCAATCAAATCTATGTGAATGTGTGAAAATCTTGCATAAGGGTAATACGAAAGTACCTAGAGGCGTTTTGGTGTGCCTGTGTACTTTTGAGCGTTGGCAGGAACTACAAATTTTGATCCAATCTTTTACATTTTGCTGCATATTGGGCCATACATATCGTGATGTAATAAGATTTAAGGATGCTGCAACTCCTGAATGAGCTAAATTATAGGTATGTTTAACCCCTTAACGCGCAGCGTTGCCGGGTCGGCAACACCTAAAGTTCCCCCTGTTTAGAGACACAAAAACTCCGTGAATATTTCAAAAACTACTCTAATGGCTACTTTAAATCTTTCTTATGAGTTCTAGATGGCAGCACCACAGAGATCAAACTCTACTGTCTTTAAATAATAGGTAAAATGTTTTACTGTAATACGCGCCTCACAGCAATGCTCTGCTCACTGCGCTTATCAATGCTTTACTTATGGGAGGTTACCACTTCGGCAACAGCTGTATAATTAAAATGGTTAGTGCAATCTTTACAAAACAATACCTGTGTACTACTCTAGGCCTAAATATATTGCCTAATTTTTATTTCTTTAAATTCCAACTTTAAAGAGTAGTGCGCCGGAAAGGGTTAAATACTGTTCTGCGAAAATTAGCTGGTACGAATGGCCTCGATGAACCTGTTGATACATCACAAGCCAGTTCTATGGCAGACATTGGAGATGACATGTTCTTAAATACAAGACGAGATTTGCTATCATTTTGCAAGTTGCGTAGATCTATATCAGCATGTTGAGCTTTTGCAAACTCCTCAAAGTCTAAAAATTAGCTGGAGATTTGATCTACTTCAATTCGAGATAGTGCATTAGCAACCGCGCAGTTGTTGTCGCCGCTTACGTGACGTATGTCTGTACTAAACTGAGGAATGTGATCAAGATATCGCCCTTGGCGAGGACTACATTTATCTGGATTTTGCTTAAATGCGTATATGAGAGGCTTTTGGTTTGTGTATATGATAAAGTTCCTTCCTTCGAGCATGTGTCGAAAGCGCCTTACTGATGACTGACTACATTGCCAGTATTTCTCTGTCGTATGTAGATCATTTTTGCTGACTTTTTGAAAGCTTGACTGATAAAAAAGCAATACGTTCCCAATTCTTTTCATTAAGCTGCATAAGAGAGCCGCAAAGTGCTTTGTCACTTGCATCAATCCAAAGGCTTAACTTTGAGCCGGGAATGGGATGTCGTAGCAGAGTTGCATTGGATAAAGCTTGTTTGACGTCATTAAAAGCCTGTTTAGCCTCCTCAATACATTGAATTGATTCATGTGAATTTTTTTTTGAGCGTCTTTTAGAATTTTTGACATTTTAGAATTTTTTATTCCTTCCAAAAAATTATTTAATGGAGCCAATATGTGAACAACTTTTGAAATACATCGACGGTAATAAATAAATAATCCAAGGAAACGCCTTAATTGTGTAAAAGCAGTAGTTAGAGGAAATTTTAAAATGCAATCAACATGATCTGGTAGGGGCTCAATGCCAAATTCAGATACTTTAAAACCTAGAAACTCTATAGCTGATACGCCGAAAGTACATTTTGAAGTTTTTATGCTTAATCCGTATTCTTGTAAGCGTTGAAAAATTATTTTTAGATGATCAAGATGTTCTTTTTCTGTACGAGATACTACCAGGATGTCATAAACAAACACATAAACAAACGATCTCGAGTAATTTCACTAAGAACCGTTGAAATGTAGCAGCTGTATTGCAAAAGCCAAATCGCATTCTGGTACACGTTTCATTCAAATATACCAAAGGGTGTGTGTGTGGGGGGAGGGGGGGTCATCTGAATTATTTGGTATTTGATGGTAAGCTTTTATGAGATCAATTTGGGAGTATATTTTGGCACCGTAAAGATTTAAAGTAAAATCTAAAATATTTGGAATGCTATAATTATCTTTTATTGTTTGTGGATTAAGTGATCTGTAATCACCGACAGGTTTCCAATCAGTGGAATCTTTTTTTGGAACCATATGAAGTGGTGTTTATTGAAATTCAGATTTGCTTACTTTTAATCTATCTGGAGCTAATATTCTCGGTTTAGGCATGGGTAGGAGATCCGATTGTTTCTATGTGGTGCAATACATAATGCTTGATTGGTTGATCAACAGGAGGAGGTTTGGCTACATCAGGGAATTGAAGTAGTAATTTATGATAAATACTGTTTCCCGAAAACTTTTAGAATGAATGGTACATGTAATATTTTTCTAATGAAGAAATATATTTATTCCCACGTGCGTGTTTCTTTCAAATCATCGCTCCATTAATGAAGGAAATGTTATTTTTGAAATTAGAGAATTTATACCAGCCAGATGGCAACAACAACTGCATAGCAACAAACGGTATTATGTTTACATTATTATTATTATTATTGAGTGTTCTTTTTGTTCGTCATGTGAATTTTATATTAAATGTTGTTTTTGTGCTTTTAATACTTTTATTATTCAACAATATCTGAACACGCGCCAAAGTGGTGACCCGCGGACTTAAATTATAAAAACTCTGTAATAAGTGAGTAATATTTTATTTTCTTTAGAAAAAAAAATGTCAGAAGTTAATGCAATTCGTATACCATCGTATAATTTTAATGATGTTGGTTTGTGGTTCGCTAAATGTGAACATTCATTTGAATTAGCGCATCCAAAACCCATAACAGAAAGTCGAACTAAATTTAAGTATATTTCGACTAACTTACTTCCAGATGCTTCATCTATTGTACGGGATTTAATTATCAAACCATCAGATAATACACCTTTTGAGAATTAAAAAACTGAATTAATTAAACAAGCGATTCCTCACAATTTGAAATAAAAAAAATATTGTAGGGTGAACAGCTCAGTGATCGTAAACCTAGTGATCTTTTAAGAGTTATGCAAAGGAGTTGAATCTCACAAAGTATCTGAGGAAATTATGCTGGAATTATTTCTTTCGCATTTACCGTCATATATGCAAAACATTTTAATGTTGTATTTCTCTAATATCTTTTCGATTTTGATTATAGTTTTTTAATATTAAGATAGTTTCAATTTCAGATTTGATTCGAACCTGTTCCGAAATTTATATATATTTTTTAGAAAAATCTGAATCTAAAATTGGGAAAGTAAAAAATAGCCCGGTTGTAGGCCGTTATCAGCTATCCAATGCAATAAAATATCATGTAAAAATATTCAAATCTGAGAGAAATATTTTAAACTACCGCTTCCATAAACTTAACATTATCATCCAGGAATTTTTGAGTGACTAGTGTGGGCCCTTAACTCTGTTAATTTATCATGTTTGTCTGTAGATCATGGAAATGTTGGCTTTAGAATAGATAGCATCCGAAAATCTTACATTCTAAGTTGAAAAACTGCTCGGATAAAAACCATAAAAACTACTGGAAAACGTTTCCGAAAGTCACTGGAGCCCAAAAAAAACTGTGCCATTAGAAATGCTTCTTTAAATCTCGAAAACAGATTTCTTTCTAAGACAGTAAAGTATACAGAAAGGCATTTTGATATCGTGGGTAATTCGTAAGAAGTTATTCAATATTTTCATTAGTGGCAGTACAAACATATAATACATTCGTACAGATTTAAGAAATATTTGTCCCTTTTTACGTGTAACAATAATAGGTCTTGGATACATCGTATCTGTTAAATCTTTTAGAATATATTCTACCTATGCTGTATGTTCATTGAACATTTTACTTCAAATCTGTGTTCATTCGGCAACGACCTACATATGTAATTTTTAAAGACAATGTTCTTTAAATGTTTTCTTAGTTTTTATGTAAAGTGGATGATAAAATCCATTGGATTTGAGAGAAAATTACTTAAATTTGTTCTAAAATCCAAATTCGATTGTTTCAAACACAAATTTTAAACGTAATTATTGTTCCGTGAAATTAGCTGGTGATTTTATTACTTAATAACCTCCCCCCATTCCCTTTTAAAACAGAAGATTTTTCAGAAAGTGCTGTCAAAGCTGGCGTTTTGAATCGAATTTACCGCGGGGGAGACACAGAAAAGAAATTTAAATGGTGTCGCAAGACAATAATTATTTATCACTCAAGATGTGATTCACTTACATAAAAAGGAAAAAAAACCTTGCTGACAAGTTATATGTGCCTGTAAAATAGTGTCGTGCTTTTGCGTTTAAAAATGAGGAAAGAAACATGTCAGAAAATTTCGGGTTGTTGAGAGGTGGAAAATATGAAATACAATATAGTATGCTAAGCAGAAAACGTTGGTTTGGTTTATTTTTGTCGTCCAATTATCTACGCTAGGGATATAGGACCAGGAGGGAGTGCCCTTCGTGGGGGTCTTTCTAAGGGAACCTAACCCGTATTTACGCAAGGCTCGAAGAAAACCACGAAAACTCCGAACGGTTAGGCCGACAGCCGCGATTGGGTTTGAACCCAGCACCTGCCGTCTACCAGTTGAGAGGTCCGTACCTCTCGGCCACTGGTGGGGGCCAGAAAACGTTGGAGTTATTTGTTATGGCCATTTAAGCATCTAAATATAATTTCCGATTATAAGTTAATATTCAGCTGGGAATCATTATGGAAGTTTCTACAACCCTTTTTATAAACTATTTTGTTTTTGTTGCTAAATAAAAATCATTCGGCTTTCCCAAAAAGGATATATTTGTAGCATAAAGGTTAATTGTTGTGTATGGAAGGATATCGTAGCTTTTCCAATTTTCAATCAACGACATTTTCTACAGACATTTAGTGCTGCTATCTAGCGTTTTAATTTTAAACCAAATATTGCAACTTCATTCTCCATGTCCATATATTCAAAGAAAAAAATTAGCTTTAGCATGATTTCTGTAAAATAAATTAAAAAAAAATATTTTATACTTATTCAAATTTTAGATAATTTAGTTCATATCCACCAGTTTTTCAATTTTTACGTTTTCTTTTTCTTTTTACCTAATGATTTTTCATGCTAATAATGTTTGGTGCTGCCATCTGCTTCTTTATTTCTATGTAATTTTAAAAATATTTTTCTTAAATCATTTCTTTTTAAATTTACGTATTTATTTATTATTTTTTTTATAAAAAAGATAAGAAAGAGAGTTTCAGAAATGATTGAAAAATAATTTTATTACTATCCATACGAAAGTTTTTGCTACTTTATTCCAAATGCTAAAACTTAAACTTTTATTATTTATTTAGTGACAAATTCCTACAGGTTCTGCCGTCTAAAAAAAAAAAAAAAAAAAAAAAAAAAAGAGAGAGACAGAGAGAGTCAGGGGGGGACTTTCAGAATAATTTTTAGAAATAATTGTAAAACAGTTTTTATTACTATACATACGAAAGTTTCCGCTGATTTATTCCAAATCTAAAAACCTAAACTCTTATAATTTACTTAGTGACAAATTTCTATTTTTCTACAAATTTTGTCTTAAAATAAATAATAAATAAATAAATAAACAAAAAGAGCGAGAGAGAGACAGAATTTAAGGATAATTTTTAGAAATAATATTAAAATAATTTTTATTACTGTACATACGAAAGTTTCCGCTGATTTATTCCAAATTCTAAAGCCTAAATTTTATTGTTTATTTAATGATAAATTCCTATTTTACTACGGATTCTGTCATCTAAATAATAATAATAATAATAATAATAATAATAATAATAATAATAATAATAATAATAATAAAGAGAGAAATTTAGAATATTTTTTCGAAATAATTGTAGCACACCCCCCTCATAAAACAAACTCCTTTAAAAATTAAAAAATCAACAACCAAAGTACAAAACAATAACAAACCTGTCAGCGATGAGTTTTATTACAAAAAAGCAGCCGAGAATTCAAATATAGCCATCGGGTGTTTTAACATCTGATTTTTGCTATTCATCGTTCTGGCCGAAACCCACTGCCACTTAAATAAATTTCGTTTTGTAAATTTGAATGCTCGGCTGCTTTTTTGTAATAAAACCCATCGCTGACTTGGCTGCAGCCTATTGTTTTGTTTTTTGGTTGTTGATTTTTTAATTTTCAAATGAGTTTGTATTGTGAGGGGGGTGTGCTAGTTCTTGCTAAATTAATTATTTTGAAGGTGTATTTTTAATTTATGTGTTTTTCTGCAGCATATTAGCGCAATTCAAATGAATGTATTTTGTTTTTTGTTGATTATTTTACATATTGAATACATATATATCATCATCATCATCATCAACCGTTTTCGATCCACTGCTGGATGTAGGTCTCCCCCAGATTTTTCCAATGTTTTCTGTCTAGTGCTTTTGTCATCCAATTTACATCAGCCACTTTTCTAATTTCGTCACTCCATCTTACTTGTAATCGTCTTCTTGGTCGTTTTATATCTTTGGGATACCACTGTAGTAAATTTGTGCTCCATCTATTCTCTTGTCTTCTTGCAATGTGCCCAGCCCATTTCCATTTTAGCTGTTTGATTCTTTCAAGGATGTCAAAAACTTTTGTCTGATTTCTTATCCAGGTTATCCTCTTTCTGTCTCTTCTAGTTATGCCTAGCATACATCTTTCCATACTTCTCTGTGTTGTTTGTAGTCTTTGTATCATCCGTTTTGTTAGTGTCCATGTTTCTGCTCCGTAAGTTAATGCAGGTAAAATACACTAATTAAACACTTTTCTTTTCAAACAAAGAGGCATATTACTCTTCAGAATAAGACTGTTCTTCCCAAAAGCACTCCACCCATTTCTTATTCTTCTATTGATTTCATTCATGATACTATTATCCGATGATATTTTCTGTCCTAGGTACACATAACTTTGCACTTCTTTAATCTCAGTGTTCTTGTAGAAAATTTTCTTTTTTGATGTAAATGAACAAAACATCACCTTAGTCTTTTTTAAATTTATTTTTAATCCCACATTGATGCTAGCTTCTGCAAGATCTTTTAGCATAATTTCCAATTCTTCAGGACTGTTACTGAAAATTACAATGTCGTTAGCGAACCGGAGATGACTTAAATATTCCCCATTTATTCTGATCCCTTTGTTTTCCCAATCCAGCTTCTTGAAGATATTTTCTAAGACAGCATTAAAAAGCTTAGGTGAAATGGTGTCTCCTTGTCTTACTCCTCTTCCGAGCTTGATCTTCGGTTTTCCTTTATTTAAACGGATGGTTGCTGTTGCTTTTTTGTAAATCTTCTTTATGATATTGATGTAGGGTTTGTCTATACCAATGTCCTCTAGAGATTCTACTACTGCTGATGCGTAGACGGAATCAAATGCTTTTTCATAATCAATAAAGGCAACGCAGAGAGGTAAATTATATTCCTTATGTTTTTCTATGAGTTACCTTACTGTTTGAGGTTTGTTACTGGTTGAATCCAGTTCGGAATCCTGCTTGTTCTCTAGGTTGAGCTGAGTCCAGAGCTGATTCAAGACTTGCCGTTAAAACTTTGGTGAAAATTTTATAAATCACTGACAGTAAGCTGATCGGACGGTAATTTTTAATGTTTTTCTTCTCTCCTTTCTTGTAAAGTAGCACCATCACAGCATTATTCCAATCTTCTGGTACATCTGACTTCTTGAGACATTTGGAAAACAGTAAGGATAGTCTTTTTGCAAATTCTTCTCCTGCTTTTTTGATAAGGTCAATTGTAATTCCATCTTCTCCAGGGCATTTAGCTTTTTCCATAAATCTAAAAGCTTGTAAAACTTCATCTGTCATCACTGGGATTATCTCTTCAGTTTCTGTTAATATTTCTCGTTGATCGTGTACATTAATTTCCCTCTGATCTTCACGTTTATATAGATCATTATAGAATTTTTCAACAATGTGTACCATTTTGTTGCTGATTTTGGTGATTGTTCCATCTGCTCTCTTCAGTGCAAAAATACCTTTTCTTCCAACACATAACTTGCGCTTAGCTGATTTTAAACTTTTGTTATCTTCCAGAACTTTTTTAACAAGATCACAGTTAAATTTTCTGATATCTTCTGTAACGCATTTTCTTACTGTTTTACATAATTCAGCATATTCAACTCTTGATTTAGGATCATTTTTCTTCATTTTAAATTCTCTGCGTTTTTTCATCAATCTTTTTGTTTCTTCTGTTATTTTCTTTGTCTGTTTTATTTGTGCATCACTGGCTATCTTCTTAGCAATTTCTTGTAGAGTATTGGTTAGCTTCTTGTTCACTATTGTAACATCTTGCTCTTCTTCTAAAGTTGATTGAAGTACCTGAAAACGGTTTTGAAGTTCCAAATGAAATTCTTCTTTATGTTTCTGGAGGTTTATAATATCGATTGATTTCTTTGAGTGTAGCAAAAGCTTCATTCTTTCTACTTTAGTATTTAACAGCAGTTTGCATCTAACCAATCTGTGATCACTTCCTGCATTGAAGTTATTGAGAACGCTGCAGTCCTGAATAAGATACTTTTTGTTAGTCAAGATGTAGTCAATTTCACTTGTTGAGCCATTTGCACAACGCCATGTCCATTTTCTTTGTGGCTTTTTCTTGAAAAATGAATTCATGATATATATCTGTTCACATTCTGCAAACTCAATCAATCTGTTTCCTCTTTCATCTCGCATATCATATCCATGATTACCTACGCATAATTCACCTTTCTTTTTCTCTCCAATTCTAGCATTCCAGTCTCCCATTATTAATTTTATGTAGCAATTTCCCTTTTGATGCATTGAAGCTACTTCTTCATAGAAATCTTCAATTTCTTCATCAGAATAACTTATTGTTGGTGCATAAACTTGGGTAATTTGCAGCTTGTATCTTTTGGACAGTTGTATTACTAATCATGCAACTCTATCTGATGTACTGTCATATTCTAAAATGTGATTCTTCCACCTTTTATGAATCAGAAATCCTACACCACTTGTTCTTCCATTTTCTGTGCCTCTGTAGTATAAAACATGTCCGCTGGCAAGATCAATCTTTTCTTCTCCTTTTCTTCTTACTTCACATAATCCTAAAATGCCCCAGTTGATCCTATCTAACTCTTCTTCAAGTTCCTGTAAACGATTTTCAGAAGATAGGGATCGTCCATTATACGTAGTCAAGGTCATCAACTTATGGCAGCCAAGCCGAGCCCGGTGATTCTTAGCACCCTTTGTCTTCATGTCTGTCTGATCGCTGCCGTAACCAGGAACATGCAGACTACCGGGAACTGAGGGCCGTGATTTATTTTGTGAATTCATGGTAAAATAAGGGGGGTTGTGGCCAAATCCCTCCACGCTGGCCAAGCGGGTTGGAGGAAGCCCATCCGCGTTCGTTCCCCTTGCACTAGACAAGAGTACTAACAGGCTGTACCGATGGAAGGTGCGGATTGGACGTTAAGTCTCTGCTCCCAGTCGATTTCTTTAAGAAGTAGATTTCTTTCTTTCCTCCTAGAAGGCAATTAAAGGGTCTTCTCCTGGTTGATAAGCAGAGGCTATTAAACAGCCCATATATATATATATATATATATATATATAAAGAAAAAAAATGGGAGAGAAAAAGAGAATTCCAGAATAAATTTTAGAAATAATTATAAAATAATTTTAATTACTATACATATAAAAGTTTTCGCTAATTTAATCCTATTTTACTACGGATCCTCTTATCCAGTTCTCTCGTCTCCAAAAAATCCCAGTGCACTTTTAGGGAACTGCCAAAAACTATAAAGCTATTTTTAGTAATGCATTACGCTGGTGGCAACACTTGGCGTTATGGGTTTTGATTTTGTTGTTATTAAATCAATGCATCATTTCAAATTTTATACCATCCAATAAAAGAAAAAAAAATGTATTGGTGAACGTAGGTTAAAAATTGTAGCTGAATTTAGTGGAATTTTATGACTTTTTGAATAATTTTCAAACATGATTTATTTTTAAAAAATCATCTCAACAATGGAACATTTTTTATTTTTTAGTGTTCGTTCTTAAAAAGCGAAAACGGAATCATTAGGGGGATTAATTAAGTTGATTGTTTTTTTTCTTTTATGTGTCGTGCAGGGTATCGTATGAAAGCTTTCGTTGCGCTACATTCAAAAATACTTTTCTTTTAATTTTACCCGTAAGGCATGGTGACGTCACTGCGACGTCGTTGTGAAGTCACATTGTGACTTTGTGACCATCGATTGTCGATGTGACTTCACGTGACGTCGATGTGAAGTCGTTATGGCCGTTTTAGAGCTCGTTTGTGACGTCACATTGTGACCACTTTGTGAAGTCACAGTGTGACAAATTTGTGAAAAATGTGTCACTTGTGACTACTTTGACATTAACATTGTGACGAAACTGTGACAAAAGCGACGATATTTAAATTGCCAGAAACATGTTTTTTAAAGTAAATAATATGTTTTGAAGAATATTTGTAATTGTCTAAAGATTTTTAAGAAAGTCACATCTAAGTCACAATGTGACGTCACTGAGTGGTGACATTTTGGTCACAGGTGAGATGTGAACAAAGTGATGTCACTGTGACCATGCATGATATGAGGGTAGGTATTATATTTTCAGTAATATCGAAAATATAGTGCAAAAATATGCCCCCACTACTGTATTTCCGAATCTATTGAAATTAAAACTTTAAAAAATTAGAGGTAGTAGAAATTAATTTAAACTTTGCAGAAAAACTATAGCGATTAGTGTCAGGAAAACTAAAGCGATATTACATAGTTTTTGAAAAAAGAACAATTTTCCTTTATACACAAATATCGATTTATAGGCATTTAGCAAATGTGTTGAGAAGCGCTGCAGGAACCTATCGCTGAAATTTATAAAAAGATTTTAATAAGGATTTTCGAAAAGAAATCGTCAAAACTTAGGCTAGACATTAACCCTTAAAGATACGAATTGTTTGGAAATAAATAATGGCGAATTCGGCATACTCTGTGCTCTATCGACTTTTGAAGCCTAGATAACAATTTTAATGATATATTTGAGTAATGCAATACCGAGTAGCAGTACAAAAGCAATAAGATAGTAATTCATACTATATTTCAATAATAAGAATAATATAACAAGAGTTTAAACAAAAGAAAAATATTACAGTTTGTTTATTTACTAATAAAGAAAATATTGGTTGAGGATAAAAATAATTACATAGCAATTAAATAACTTTCTTGTCTTTTAATACTATAATTAACTCCTCTAATAAGGAGAATGGTATGCGAAAACTTTTTTGTAGCCATGTATATGAGGTATAGAATAAAAAAAACTAATATTTATAACAGTTTCGATGCATTTGAAGTAACATAATGTCATTAAAATACTCCCCAAACGATTTTTTTCAATATAATAATGGAATCGAACTCTTTTGAGTATTCCTATAAATGAACTATTAACCGTACATTCTTCATATTCAGTACCAAACATGCTTTGGTAACCCTAAATAAGCTTTATCAACTGCACGAAAATCCGAGCTTATTTATGGGAGTTAGAGCGCGGCCAGATGGCCAGACAAACCGAATTCATAAGCACTTCACAATTTTGTTGGAAACTGCTAATAAATAAATAAAAAAAACATCGTTTAAAGTACCAAAATACTTTATTTCTTGAAGCAATTAGTTTTAATAGCCATAGCATTCCGTCATCAGCGCAGAATATGATTGTTCAGAAATGAAAAATTGCTGAAACATATGTAAGGGATACGGAGATTCCTGAGAATGGAAGAATAACTATTGCAAAATTTAAAAAAAAATTTCGCGTAAGTTAACATTATTCTACATTATTTTTTAAAAAATATATTTCATATATTATATTGAATTATTAAATTGAAAACCTATTTTTAAACTAATCCATCAATCTCCATGTGTAAAGGTATAAAATTTTAATCTCCATATTTCTTATATTTATTCCGAATAGCTTAAATATAAAAATGACGCTAAAACGTTAGATTCCTTAAATAAAACCCTTTTATTAATTAAATCCTTATTAAAATTCACTATTATTTCTCGTGTATATCACACCTCACTAATTTTTTTAACTAATTGCTAAAATGTCATAATTCTTAAATAATCCTTAAAAAAACCTATTTATTTAAGATCATTCTTTTATTAAAATATCAAAGTGTCTATTAAAATATTCCTATGTTTTAATATTTTAGTTTTGTTTTACAGCAATAAGCTCATTTTTCTTTTCTATTAAAATTGTCGTCTGGCAATTTAAAATCTATTTATAGCCAGCACTCTCGAGCTCAGAGCTTATTTTTTGTTTATAAATTGTGTGCCTGATTTTGAGGCTATAAAATGTTCAAGAAAAAAGTTTTCGCGCAACGTAGGTTGAATAACATCACGATTATTTCACCTTACCTAATAATAAGTCTCTATTGAAGAGATTATGATTGGAGAAAGGAAGTCAGGCGACTTAATTTGCCACTTTGCGCTAGATTAATATAAATACACACACGCAGCCAGATCCAAGAGACGGACAGAGGAGAGACAGAAATTTTGAAAGTTCTAAATTTTATTTGAAGCTATTTTTGAGACGTCTGGTACCCTCTACGACTGTCCTGTTCAAACTCAGCGATATTTATACAGTACCTAATAAGATTGGTTGTACCTTAATAATACCTTATCTTCGGTAATATCAATGCTATTCGGTTATTAATGATAAGACCTCATCATGTAAGGAAGGTTTGAAACTCCGACAGCCAGATACAAGTGATTAAGTAATCATTTTTAATAACGAGTTGTCAAAACATTTCTCTTGAGTAGTTCTTACGTAATAAAGCTTAGAAACACAGAATTCGACTGCTTAATTCTGGAGTTCACTCATTTTCTTAGTGTTCCAACCATCCGGCTAGCGTGTCAATGTATGGAAACCCAAACTAAAACAGGTTTCACAAGTTGTTATTTCAACAATTTTAATCTCCAATGTGTCACTTTATCACCTAGCAAAATCACAAGTAATAATATTTTTTAGATTTTTATAAATATGGAATGTTTCAAGAAAGTCAAGTTTTTGAATGGAAGGGAGTTTTGAGATAATGTTTTGGAGCTAAAGTCAACCAGTCGCAAATTACTCGTCAAATGTAGGTTCGTTCTTACTATAGTGGAAGTTTTAAAAATATTCAGATCTGGTCGTAAATATATACAATATTTCGGATACAGTATAGTATCCAAAATCTTTTGTGAGTGCTTGTAAATGCTGTTATGTAAGACTTTCTGTTATATGGAAAACAACTTGTAATAAATCTCAACATCAATTCCTTCATGTTCAAAAGAGTGCAACGTCATCAAAAGGCTCTTGAAACTATTTTTTCCGTTCACCATGAATTAACGGAATACTTTTGACTGCACCGGTAGTTAAACTATACATCCGATTTTCATTAAATTTCAAATGACTCGACAAAATTCTGTATCGATAATATATAAATTAAATTTCAAATCATTCCGTCAGGTAATTTTTGCGCCGTTATATGCCGACAGACAGACGAAAGGACGAACCAGATGACGGCTATAGACGTACCTAAATATGTGATTCAATTTCCATCAATTTTCAGCAAAGGCAAACTTGTTAATTTCTTCTTTCTGATTACATTGCTTGTATTTTTAGGTAGATTTCGTATAAAATACTACCTATTACATTTGCACCGGTTATATATATATATATATATATATATATATATATATATATATATATATGTATATATATATATATATATATTAGGTAGATTTCGTATGAAATACTACCTATTGCATTCGCACCAGTTTATCTATCTATCTATCTATCTATCTATATATCTCACTTTTTTATGGACACGATAACTTCTATAATTCTTCACCAATCTCCACCAAACTGGTACATAAAATCAAAGGGGATAAAATCTCAGCTAAGTTCGTTAATGGGCAAAATCGGACCAAGGGGATCGAAACAGGGGGCGTTTTTGTGAAAACAGAAAAAAACCCCGTAACTTCTTAATGAAAATAGATATCGAATCAGTTTAAAGTTTATATTGCTTCTAAATAATGGGCCAAACGTTTATGCATGATAGATTTTTGATAAAGTTAAAAATGGGCTCAAGAGGCGAAAAAATAGGGGTTTTGGGAGAAAAAAATCATAGCTTTGTCAATTTTCAAGATATCAAATCCATCTAAATTTTTTATAAATATTTTTAAAATTACCTAAAACTTTTGTATTTGCAAGTTTTTGATAGGACTAACTCTAACCGGTAAAAAAAATTAAAAACGAAAATAAAACGGGGTTTGGAAAAAGAGAAAAATCCATAACTTTGTCAATTCTTAAACTATCAAATCCAATTAAATTTATTTTACATCTTCTCAATAATGTCTACAACTTTTGTATTGACAAGTTTTTCATAGGATCAATTCGTATAGCAAAAATAAATTAAACAAAAATTGGAGTTGGAGAAAAAACCTGTAATCCAAACTGCTTACATTCTGAATCGTTTTTTAAATTCATTTTTTATTTTAAACGTATCCAAATGGCAGATCCTCTTATTTAGGTTCTATGTAATGTGAAACATTGGCCAGAGTTTTGATAAAGACAGAATATATTTTTTGAAAGGCTGCTAAAAAGGGTATATTTTGAACAGAATTTCTCGAAGTGACCGTGATAGGAAATTTGAAGAAGTATTCAAATAACAAATTGCGTTTTTTTCTGACTCATTTTTAAATCCATTTTTACTCTAAAACGCATCCAGTTTACAAGTCCTCTTATTTAGGAACTGTATAATATGACGCATTGGTAAATGTTTTATAAAGACAGAATATATTTTAAAAAAAGCTACCAAAAAGGGTATTTTGAACAGAATTTCGAGAAACTCTCCTGATTGAAAATTTAAGGAAGCATTGAAATAACAAATTGCGTTTTTTCTGACTGATTTTTAAATTCAGTTTTGCTCTCAAACGCATCCAATTGACAGGTTCTCTTATATAGGAGCTGTGTAATGTTCCGCATTGTTCAGTTTTTTTGATAAAGGCTGAATATATTTTTAAAAATGCTGTCAAAGGGGCACTCGCGCAAAATTTCCCGAAACTATCATGATTAAGAATTGAGGTTGTATTCAAAATTGGCTATTTTATAACTCATTTTTAAATTCAATTTTGCTCGCAAACGCATTCAATTCACAGTCTTTTGTTATTTAGGAACTATATAATGTACCGTATTATTCGATTTTTTTAATAAAGTCAGAATTATTTCAAAATATGTTGTCAAAATGGGCATTTGGTCCGAATTTAGCTTAAGATGTTAAATCTGGACTCGGGAAAGAAAGGTAATACGATGCTATTATTTGGAGGAAATTTACATTAATTTGACGAACGAGGGTGCTGTAATTAAAATAAAGTACTATTGATAATGGAAGGATTGTAGCCTCTGTCAATAGAAATGGCTTTAAGATATTGAATTTCTGTATTTAGTGAGAGGAAATCGGAGCAAAGATATTACGTACGATTTTCAAAGGTATAAAAGTCGGCCATTTTATGACGGCCGGAAGGACATGAGCCACGATCAACTTCATCAGAGGCCACAGAAGCTTTTGCTTGTCAAGGCGGGGTTTAGAATGGAGTTCATGACTTCAGGTCATGCGGTCCGAGGCTTACGAAAAAGATAGGCTACCGCGGTGCAACCAAAGCGTCTTTTTTTTACAGACCGCTAAAGTGACGTGATACTCTTTTCGTACATCTTCATTGATGCATTCTCTTAGCCTGTATCAATACAGGTCTAATACATAATTATACTGCTATAAGCAGAGATACTATAGCACGCTGTGGAAGATACCTGTAATAAAACTGTGTTGAATCTGAGAGACATCGAAGAGTGAGGTTTTTGATGATGACACTTCTTTATTAAAACTTTAATCAATCATGTAAACTTGATTTAGAAATATTTCCATAACAGCATCCAGTTGATTACTATTCAAAGCGAACTTTGTTAAGATGATTAAGGGGATCATAAAAATACTTCTTTAAAAACAATATTGAATTGCATTACACCGGGAGCTTTTCAAAACTAACTTAAATTTAAATTATAAATAAAATCATTCCTTTAATCATCATAAACGAAAAACCAAATATCTTATTTGAACTTAAACTATAATAACTTAAATCATAATAACTTGACGAAAACGAAAAGACAGAAAGAGCAATGAAGTCGATCAGAAAATGGCATTTATACTATCTTAGGAAGGGAATGGGACGGGTCGATTCCACTTCTGAAAAGGGTAGGTCTAAGACTAACCGATTATAGAACACCTAATGCCATCTATCGAAGCCTCATGTTGAAACTTTAGTTAATTTATGTTTTAAACTCAAAATAGCCATAAGTGACAAGTAAAACCGGCTGATTAGCCAACACATTCGAGCATCACATGACTCCAGCGGTCTGTAAAAAACGATCCGTCGTATGCACCGCGGTAGCCTGTCTCTTTCGTTATCCTCGATGCGATCTCTCTCGACCAAATCTTCGCGAAAAAGTTGTCCTGGTAAGGGACGCTACAGATAAGAGCTCTCTCTACCGATTGGGTCGGCGTTAAATAACGTTTATATGATGTCATGAACTTCGTCCTATCAACCAAAAGCTTCCTAGGCCTCTAATGAAGTTGGCCGTGCATGAGCGCGCAAAAATGATGAAGAAAAAGACGAAACTTTTGAGGTAGACGGACATAGAGAAGCCGTTTTCAGTGTGAATCACAATGGTATCTAGATAAGGGAGTGAACCCATATGGTAAAGGGAAATTAATAGAATGGAAGTACAATATCTGGGGATGATGCCAAAAATGTAATCCTAAAATCCCTTACATTAAGACCCAACAAAAACACGTGCTTTGACACGCCTATCAATTCAAACTGGTTTAAACCCGTATTTCTTTGCTCTTGTTTTTTAAAAAGAACTAATGTATCGTTTCACACGTAAGAACTGTTTGATTATTTTATCATATGTGTTTTAAATATCAATACAGAAAAATCTTTTAAGATTTTGCTTGAAAAGATAACATTCTTTTGTTAATGTCTTAAAAATGTTTGCACTCGAAAATCTAGATTTTAGATCTATATTTATTACTTAAGTTTTCATTCATGATTTTAAAAGAATGTTTCCATTACTATATCTTCATAAAATATGCTTCAGTTGTAATTCGTTTCTTTCAATTCGTCTTATTAATGCATTGTATTTGGGACATTAAAATTTGAGTGATAAATGGTTTCATATTGCAAACCTTTTTTGATGCTTACTTTACCTCCACCTATTTCATTCCTCCATGGAGTGAACCATTATTTTCTGTTTCATAGCTGAGTTGAATATAGCTATCAATAGATATGTTAAGGGCGTTATCAATATTGTGAAGAGAAGCGTCAATTAATTAACGAATCCAGAAAAAAGAAGGATGATTTATTAAATAGGGTGCTTTCAAAAAAGAACATGTAAATGTCAGCAAGAATAGGTGACAAAGGGTATAGTACGGTAATATCCTCAGCTTGTTTGTTGAAATTATCTTGAAAGGAAAAGATTGTCTGTGATAGACATGTACGAGTTAGAGATAGCACTCTTAAATTTCAAAATTTACGTAATGGAATTTGCGAAGTCTCTTTTCCAGAGAATCGCGGGCACCATTTGAAGGAACATTCGTAAATAATGATTTAACATCAAAGTAGACATTGTGTGGTCCTTTACTGTCCGCCGATATATCTTCTGTAAAAAATTGCGTTAGTTTTGCCCATTTAATTTAAAATTTGTTTTCAACTAGCTCTACTGGTCTCCTTTGAGAGAGTTGTAGTGTAAAAAATGATCATTTACAAAAATCATTATAAAAGATAAATAGAGGTATGCATACCTAAAACATTTTTAGGTGCGTTCGTAATTATGTAAATATGTAGCACTTACAGTCGTCATCCAGTCCATCCGTCAGTCCACATGTAACAGAACAAAAATTACCCAATGAAATCATTTCAAATTCAGAATATTGAATTTTTTTAGTCATTTCAAGTTTTGTGAAAATCGGTTGTAGAGTTAATTACAGGAATAGTCAAAAGTATTCCGTTACATGACGACCAGTGGGAAAAATAGTTTCAAGCGCATTTTAATGGTATTACACTCTTTCGAACATAATAAAATCGATGTACATCTATGAAGTATATACTAAAATATACATTCTGTACAATCTGTGGTACAAAGAATATTTGTTATTCATTTACAGAGCTACAGAAAAGTATTCCATTACATAATGACATAGGGGAAACATTGTTTGAGGCGCCTTTTAATAATGTTACATTATTTCACATTTTATAAAATTGATATATGTTGCTAAGATTTACTACAAGATACTTCCTGTATAATAGAAAACAGGTAATATTTACAAGGATTGGTAAAATATTTCGGATATTCTACTGTACCCGAAGTCTGCATACACTGTAAAAAAAAATTCAAGAGGTTACTAAAAATTTCTTAGTAAATTTGTATTCCACAGACTGTTTTAGTAACCATTACAAAGTTTTTTTTTGCAAGTGAAACAAGCATTTCTTTTGTAAACTCAACAAAACAATTTTTTGTATAAATAACTTAAAAATTTTTAGTATGAGCCACCAAGCAAATTTTAGTAATAGCTCTAAAATTATTTTTAATAACCATTACGTGCGCCCGAAGGGCTGGAGCTTTCTTCGAGCTGCATCCAGACTTCTGAAGCGGAAGATTTTCGGCAAAACTGCAATAGATGGCAGCACCAAACATTCCTACCAGCTCCGAATGGATTTTCATAATCCCTTTATTAACGAGACACTACATACATTCGGGGCGTATTTGGCGGTGGCAAGTTTCGAACCCGGGACCTTTTAGCCTGGAGTCCGTTACTATAACCACTATGCTATCAAGGCCACACCAACTGCGTTTTAGTAAGAGCTATTAAAAATATAGAATTATTAACTCTATTCGTTGCTAACTTTTTTCTAGTAATTGTTACAGATTTTCTAGTAACCGACTAAGATTACTAAAATTTTTTTAGTAATTACAAGGATCACTAAAGTTTTTTTAGTAGATCGACCCTTTTTTTTTTACAGTGTACTATTACACTAACAAGGGGACCACCAAACATGGTGCTCACAGATTTGGATGATTTCAAAGTATATTGTAGGAGTTATACCACTAATTATTCTGGTGAAAGGGTTTCTTCAAATAGGCCTTAGTTTTTGAGAAATTGGGGGTTAAAATTCAGCGTATATTTTAAATGTCCGTTATTATGACTTCACTGTGTGGCTTCGTGGCTCTGCGGCAGCGTGCGAGTCTGCGGACCCGAAGGTTGTGAGATCGAATCCGTCTTGATCTTGTTTTTATATGCTACAAATTTTAAGCAGAATCGGGAATTCCACAGCGTTTGATATTTGTTTTTGTAAATCACATTTACATTTTCGAATTTGTTCATGAAACTTTATTTATTGTTATTGACAAAACTGCAAACCAATTTATGCCCAGCCTTTTTTTTTTTTTTGTTGTTAATTGTTATTTACATTTTTTTAAAACACAGTTCTGAAATAAAAAATTTTCTTTTTCTATAGCTTTTTTTATTTTATAGAATTTGAAAGAAAATTTTTAACTTTTTTTCTATAAAAAATACAAAAGAATTTTGGGAGCAATTTCTCAAACGAATCTAGGATTAGATAATTCAAATAATGCATATCTTAGAAAGAGTAATAAAATATTAATGCAGTAATGCTAAAATGTAAGTTTTTACCAGCTAAATAAATTTTCAATGCTCTGAAAATACATTTATCTCCAAAATTCAACCTTGTAACAACATTTATCGTTTGCACAGATATGAAATAGCAGATTACAATTAAAACTTTTCTTTGCAACAAATCAAAACATTATGTGATTCATAAAAATTCAACTGGATTGCAAAAATCCTCTCTAAATGAGATAAAATTTGTGATATATATATATATATATATATATATATATATATATATATATATATATATATATATATATATATATATGTATATATATTTTTACTAGCGGACCCGACAGACGTTGTCCTGACACCGACTCCAAAAAACCAAATAAATGTACATAAATATAATAATACGCATGATAAGTACTACGCTCCTAATTTAATTTCTTATTACAGTTATACTATAAAGAAATTATTTTTCATTTTGCAGTAGTTTTGAAGTCGGTTAAATTTTTGATAGAAAAGTTTATTTTTCTCTTTTTATTTAAAACTTAACGATTTTCTAACGTCTGTTAATTAAAATTATGATACAGAAAAAATTATCGCAAGTCAGACACGTATATCAGGAGTGGGGTTCGAGCACACGATCTCTTGCTTTAAGAACCAGAGCTTAAGTCTGGCGTCTTAGACCGCTTGGCCATTTCATCCGCACGCTATTCAGCGAACTTATTCAACACTTTTAATTAGCGACTAACTAAATCCCTAACTATTAGTTTTTGCCTAGCTACTAAAATTGGCGCAGCATCTCCCTGAAGGGATTTTGCGCGATTAAACCCTATACAACCAACCTAACTACTAAAAAGTACTAAATCAATTTCGATGAAATGTGAATCTAAACCATTCTCGAATCCACTGGAACACACACACAAAATTTCATTAAAATCGGTCCAGTCGTTTAGGAGGAGTTCAGTGACAAACACACGCACAGAAGAATTATATATATAAAGATATTGTCTTTTTTTCTTTTTAATCGTCTGCTTTCCTTTCATCGGTTATATCAGAATAAAAGAAAATTTCTTCTTTGTTGACCTTATATTTGTTCTTATACAAATGATGATTAAACACTTTTTTTTCTGTTTTAATCTTTTGTTCTATTTTTAGATACATTTATCGAGAATCACGTATTTAAGGAACATAAATTATGTAAATTTATACAAATTTTAAAAAAATAAAGTTTCAGACAAATTAAATCCAACTTGCGTTTATATTAAAAATTTCTGAAAAAAAAAAATAACAATTTTCTCGAAAAATTCATAAGCGTAAAGTTTTTAAGGGGACAGTTTACCTCAAAACTGATTAAAAAATCGATATTTGTTTTTAAACATTTTAAACATTAATCCTGTTTAATTGTGAATATTGTGAAACCTCATTTTTACCCTTACGACAATTTGTAAATTTTGTTTACACTCCCAGCGCAATTACCCCTGAATTGATCATTTTAAACGGTTTTAGGTAGATTTCGTATGAAATACTACCTATTGCATTGTCTCCCATGTTGGAATTTCTGAAAAATTTTTGCGGATCTACACGAATCATGACTCCTAGACCCCAAAACCACCATCAGTAAAAAAGTTTATATATATATATATCTATCTATCTATCTATCTATCTATCTATCTATCTATCGGTGTATATCACTTTCTTCTAGACACGATAACTTCCATAATTATGCTCAGATCTTCTTCAAACTTTTACATAAAATCAAGGAGCCTAAAATCTCGGTCGAGTTCGTTAATGGGCAAAATCGGACCAAGGGGGTTGAAATAGGGAGGGTTTTTGTGAAAACAGAAAAAACGCGATAACTTCTTAATTAAAATAGATATCGAATCAGTTTAAAGTTTATATTACTTCTAAGAAATGGGCAAAAAGTTTATGCATGACAGATTTTTGATAAAGTTAAAAATGGGCTCAAGGGACGAAAAAAACATGGTTTTTGGGAGAAAAAAATTCATAACTTCGTCAATTCTCAAGATATTAAATCAAACTAAATTTTATATAAATGTACTTAATATTATCTAAAACTTTTGTATTTACAAGTTTTTGATAGGACCAATTTTTATCGAGGAAAAAAATTAAAAACGAAAAGAAAAAGGGGGGAGGAAAAAGAAAAAAACCCATAACTTACTCAATTCTTAAGCAATCAAATCTAATTAAATTTATTTTACATCTTCACAATAAGATCTACAACTTTTATATTGACAAGTTTTTCATAGAACCCATTCTTATAGCAAAAATAAATTAAACAAAAATAGGAGTTGGAGTAAAAACCTTAAATCCAAACTGCTTATATTCTGACTCATTTTAAAATTAATTTTTGATTTTAAACGCATCCAAATGACAGATCCTCTTATTTAGGAACTATATAATGCGACGCTTTGGCCAATTTTTTGATAAAGGCAGAATATATTTTTAAAAAGGCTGCCAAAAAAGGTATTTTGAACAGATTTCCCGAAATTATCGTCATTAAAAATTGATTAAGTATAACAAATTGCGTTTTTTCTGAGTCATTTTTAAATTCATTTTTGTTCTCAAACCCATCCAATTTACAGGTCCTATTATTTAGGAACTATATAATGCGACGTATTGGCCAGTTTTTTGATAAAGGCAGAATATATTTTTTAAAAGGCTGCCAAATAGGGTATTTTGAACAGAATTTCACGAAATTATCATGATTGAAATTTGAGGAAATTAAAAAAATTGCGTTTTTACCGAGTCATTTTTAAATCTTTTTTTGTTCTCAAACGCATCCAATTTACAGGTTCTCTTATTTAGGAACTATATTATGTGACGGAGTGGCCAGTTTTTTTATAAAGGCAGAATATAATTCAAAAAAAGGCTGCCAAAATGGGCACTTCGCACAAAATTTCCCAAAGCGATCATGATTAATGAACTGTGGGTATTCAAATAACAAATTGTTTATTTTATGACTCATTTTTAAATCCAATTTTGCTCTGAAACGCATTCAAATGACAGTTTTTTGTTACTTAGGAACTATATAATGTGCGTATTCTTTGATTTTTTGATAAAGGGTGAATATACATATTTTTAAAAGCTGTCAAAGTAAGCACTTCGCAAAAAAATTTCCCAAAGCGACCATGATAAAAGAATTGAGGTTGTATTCAAATAACAAATTGTTTATTTTATGACTCATTTTTAAATTCAGTTTTGCTCTCAAACGCATTCAATTGACAGTTTTTCGTTATTTAGGAACTGTGTAATGTGCCGTATTGGTCAGATTTTTGATAAAGGCTAAATATATATTTAAAAAAATCTGTCAAAGTGGGCACTTCGTACAAAATTTCTCAAAGCAATCTTGATTAAAGAATTGTGGATGTATTAAAATAATAAATTGGTAATTTTATTACTCATTTTTAAATTCAATTTTGTTGTCAAACGAATTTAATTAACAGTTTTTTGTTATTTAGGAACTACATAATGAGCATATTGGTCAATTTTTTTAATAAAGTAAGAATATAATTCAAAATATGTTGCCAAAATGGGCATTTGAGTAGAATTTCATTTAAGAGGATTTCGATAAAACCAGTTCTTACAGAAAAATGAAATTAAAAAATTTTTAAAAGCGGTTGAATAAAGTAGTTAAACTGGGTTTATCTCTAATCATTTATTTATTTATTTATTTATTTTTTTTTTTTTGAGATGAAAACTTTTCGAAATCTACCTCCGCCTATAGGCCATGCCGAAAGGGATTTTTTTTCTTTAGTTCATATTTACTTCACTTTCATGTTTTAAAAAATGCTAAGTTTTTTTTTAAAATTTAATATAGATATTCAAAATTTTTTGTACATGATATTTATTACATATGTGTTAAATATGTGCATGGAATTAGTTTTAAGTTTATTATTATTATTTTAAATAAAAGCATATATGAAAATATATTAAATTTCATTACTCTACATTACATATATCAGTAAAAAAAATTTATATTAAATGTAATATTAGATTATCTAAAAATCCATGCGCATCTTGTGTAATACACATTTGACAATCTAAAAAAAGTTAAGTAATCTAAAATTAATTTTTAAAGTAGTATTGATTTTAAAATATTTAAATTATTTTATGCTTTTTAAAACTTTAATTAAATATGCAGTTTTATTTATTTAAAAAAGTACTATTATATAATCACTGAAATGCAATCAGTTCACCATTTGAACCATTTTTTTAAATAATAAAAAAATGTTGTAAATGTAAACTAATTAACTTAAGAAAATATAAAAAGATTCAAAGCTGTAGAAGTACCGATTCTGGTTGAAATTTGAAACATTTAAAAACTACAAGTAAAAAAAAAAGAGCCCAAGACGGATTCGATCTCCCAATCTTCGGATCCGCAGACTTGTACGCTGCCGCAGCGCCACGCAGCCACACGAAGAAGTCATACTAATGAGCATTTAAAATATATGCTGAACTTTAACCCCCAATTTCTCAAAAACTAAGGCCCATTTGAAGAAACCCTTTCACCAGAATAATTAGTGGTATAACCCCTACAACATACTTTGAAATCATCAAAATCCGTGTGCACCATGTTTGGCGGTCCTCTTGTAAGATCTGAGTGTTTTAAAGCTTCGTTATAGTGCGAACGCATCTCATTTGCTACACTTGATGTGCAACTTTCGACTTTAATTAGATGAAATTCATATAATTAGAAAAATTTTTTGTGTCGTTGATGAATTAATTTCATTTTGCTTTATATGAAAATAAAAAGTGTTGATCAGAGGCACAAAGAGCCAACTTTGGGCCACACGTATAATGACACCTATGATTAATTAATAATTATGTATACTTATGAACGTGCTAATTACTTAAAAAAAGTTTTGGACATTTTCATTTTTGGTCCAAAATAGAAAGATTTTCGAAATTCAGTTTCAGTCTTAAAAATGTGTTTCAGGTGATCCTTGATTTTCACAGTGGATACATCTCATCTTTGTAAAATTATGACATAAATTTCGACTCATTATTATTAATCATTTGGAAAATGTTGTTTTTGGCCAAGAGTGTGCCTTGTGGAGTCCGTATTTTTAAAAATCATTTTTGACATCCATGATCGTTTAGCTTTTCTTCTCTTGTTGTGGTTCGCTGAGTGAGGTGAGGCTCGGGGGTCGTGGTGGTGTAGGCACGCGGCTCTTGCGCTGTTGAGCGACCGCAGCTGCATCGAGCTTGTTAGTGTTGAACCATTAGCTGACCATATGTATTGGATAAATTCGAATATGAATCTGGTAAACTGAAACCCGGTAAATTTCCGTCATCTGAATCTGAATCTAACATGTCAAATAGATTAGAATTTCATTTTCCAAATAGTTGTTATAATTTGTTAAATTATTTTTTAGTATTAATACTATTTATTTGAGGACATAGTACTCCGAAAAGTATTTGGAAAGTAGAGGGGATACAGTAGAAGAAAAAAAATATTTTTTCAAGAAAAAATAATGATTCTGTGTTGTTAATAAAAATGCAAACAAATGAAATTGCTGTAATTTGTATGCGTCATTTATAAGTCAGCCACCATCTCTAAACATCTCAAAACTTAATTTTTCGTCCTTGTTTTAAATTACCAACTATACATCCTATAAAAAATACACATTTATGTCATTATTTCGTGTATTAGTGTTTGATTTTTAATCATGTATTATAAGATACCCTGGGGTAATAACGCCAGACGGGGTAATAACGCCAAGTGCTAATATTTTGCATAATTATGAAATAATCTGGTAAATGA
Organism: Maratus speculifer; assembly: GCA_964019185.1. Taxonomy (NCBI): domain Eukaryota; kingdom Metazoa; phylum Arthropoda; class Arachnida; order Araneae; family Salticidae; genus Maratus; species Maratus speculifer. The sequence goes on along the minus strand of OZ025294.1, from coordinate 240,064,658 downwards.
CACCCATGTGTTCTGCGCAGAAAGGTTTTGAGTCATATAAATCGCAAAAAACAGCTTCAAATTAATTTGTTTCATTTTTAGGTCTTATTGTTTTTACAAGCAGCTAAAATTAACGCTTGATCTAAAATTTGCGAGATACGTTTTGTGATGTGAAGACTATTTTTTTTTTATCCGGAAATACTTTGTTAATTACATAAATTTGTAGTACATTTCATGGCCTTTCAAAATGTTGTTGAAGATTTTGGATATCTTCTCGAGATAATTTATAATTTAAAATGTACAGCGCAATAACTATAACGGGGTAATAACGCCAATCCTTGCAATTTTTACCCCGGTTAATTCCCTACAGTGGCAGAGCTACATCCTATACTGATTCAAATAAACACAGTTAAAACTGTGCAATGTTTCTAATAATTCTATTTAAATGCTCCTTTTTAAGCAAAAAGAAGCTCACGGTCTGATATTCTTTTGCCTCATCCCCCCCCTCCCCACACCACACCTTTATTTTTCTTACACTTTCACGAAAAAATGAACATTTTCAATAGCTTAGGATGCAATTTGTCAATTTTTAGAGCTGAGAGTTTGTATTTTTAGAATTGGGCAATCTACATGCAATTAATCCAACTTATTTCATTGTTTTGTTTGCATGGCGTTATTACCCATATAGGTGGGTAATAACGCCAAATAGCATTGGTCAAGAAATCACGCCATTACATTTTATGTATTCATATCTGTTAAATTATTTTTTTTATATAGATAGTCAATGAGTTGCTGTATCAAATCATATATTTGTTTGAAAAATACAAACTAAAACTAAGCCGTGAAAATTGCTAGAACCTTAACGTGGCGTTATTACCCCAGGGTACCTTATAAGATTTCATTGTTCTATGTGTTGTCATTTCAGTAATCTTTATGCATGATAAGAAAAAAACAAGACGAATATAACAAGATCAAAACAATTTATTATTATTTAAAAAACATGTAAATAACCATTTAAACAAGGCGACTTCCTCCTAGTAACAATTATAATGCTTTTCACAATGACTTATATTGAAGTACAAACCTCAGAACATGAAATTCAAGGATTCATCAGATTTACATAATTAATAGCATTAAGAACTGAAAGGAAAATTCCTGCATATTTTCATTTACATGTAATACAAAGTAACAAAATAAATTTATATCATAAAAGAAAAGGGCATATTATGCCATCAATTTTCTTTATAAAACATTATATCTAAATTTAAAAGCAAATGAGCAAAACTTGGCTTTTATTTTCAAAGTATTCTAGGCTAGCACCTACTTTTAAAATCAGAGAAATAAAAGGAATGTATGTAATTACACAGCTTTTTATTAAGTTCATCGTTAATTATACTCATTGTAAAGTAAATTCTGCATAAATGTCTTGTAGATCACAGAAAATACTACAACATTGCACTGAGCAAATTTATAATGATTTACAAATTTTGTAAAAATGGGTTGATTTCAGATAAGATATTATACATATTTTTTTACTTATTTTTGCTCTTGATTTCGACATTTTGAATTTCATTTGTTTATTGTTGGTATTCTTATAGATAATTGAAAAGTTTTAATAATTCCAGGATTCTTTTCAGAATTAAAAAAAAAAATACAGTATTATCTATTGTATAGAAACAGCTTGGGTAGCTGTTCAATAGGCTATAGTGTTGAAAAAATATAATAGAAAAACTTTCTGCTTCGTGTAATGTTGCTTTAATCTTCTGTTAGTCCTCCAAAAACTATAGTGAAAGGATAGCGTCAGATTTTTTTTTACTTTAATTATCTTAAATAAGTTATATTAATTGATGTTAATATGAATTATTTTAAATATTTATAAATAAATGGAGATTCATAGAATGTATGTATAAAGCTTCGGTACTTTTTCTTCACAATTCAAATGTGCTGAGTAGCTTTCTGGATATGTAAAATTGTCCATGTATATACACGCATATACACATATAAATAATAAGCACAGTGTATTACATGCTTATAACGATAAAACCTGTGATCAAATATCCATATATAACTCATTCAAAAAGATATCTCTAATTGCATCTTTAAAATTTAATACTCAAATTAATATAAATGTGCAAGGAAGTACATGTAATGAATCAAAATATAATTAAAAAAAGAACTTTTGAATTTAACTAGTATTTCCTTTGATTGGCTATAGATGACAAGAAACTGCAAATGTTAAAAGAAAAGCAATTCCATAGCTTTTTCCATTGAATCAGATACAATCACCAAAAAAGTATCATACAATTAAACACTAAAAACAATTAAATCAAAATAAAGGTTTATTGAAATAATATTAATAATAATGAAAATATGCTAGATATGATTTCAGGATATGTTTCGTATATTAGTGAAGATATGCAATAATCCAGATATGTGATACAATAATGTAACATTTTATTAGTTGTGGAAAAAATATTCTTTAAATTCTTTAACAAAACATTAAATACAGCATTCATTTTTAAATTATAAAATAATAGAAATGTGTACCAATATTTTTATAAGAAGGCGTGTAAACAAATTGCTGTCTTGCTCTCGGTACCTCCATCTGTTGGGCATTACATACATTAGATGTACAGTGAATCAGGGTAACTTTGTGCCAAATCCTATTAGGTAATTTTGCTCCACCTTTACAAAACCTTGATCCATTCCAGTCATGGTGGAATTTTGAAGAATTATTTCCAGTGAGCTGATTATTTCCACTCGCACTAGTGCTGCTATCTAAGTATTTTGAGATAAAAAATTTGCCGTTAACGCAAGTGATGTAGCAGATTTAATCTTTTTTCTCTCCTGGCCTAAAGTTATCCTGATTGACTGTATCCAGGGACGTAGTGGAGGATATACGAAGATATACGCCGTATACCCTTGGGATTTTTTAAAGGAACACCGTATACCTTCTGTTTCTAAAGAAAGCTGTAGTATACATACTACTGCCTTGAGCATATACCGTATGTAACAGCATATATCCTTTGTTATTTTAACTACTACATCCCTGACTGTATCTATTGCATTTACAAAAATATCTACAATAGTAATTTTTATACAATAAATAAAATATGTACGTAAATGAAACCAATAAAAATGATTATTGTTACAATATACATTAATTTATAATATAAATATAAATAAAAAAAAAAATATGTTGATTAAATCGAGTACAAAAGTAACATTTGTAGGCGGAGTTTGATCCGAAATTTGGATTAGATTTCCCCGATTAAGGGAAGACTCCCTACGTTTAAACGACCATTTTTGTGTTATTTAATGGAATTTGTTTTATTAACTTGTTTTGTTTTGCGGACATTTGTGATGCGCTTTAGCATTAATTACTTTACTTTTAATTTAAATGATTACGATTATTTTTCAGAAGCTAAATTTTTGTTTATTAAAACTAGAAATGAATTTTAACTCGCTATAATTTAGTATTAATTAAATAATATGAATAATTTAACATTATGATACATTACAATGTTATAATATAATAATAATATTAATAATTTATTTGATGATAATTTTTAGTATTAATTATAACAATAGTATCAATTAAAAAAGTAAACATTACAGTTCCCCTCTTCTCTTCTGAAATATTTATTTATGGACATATGCTAGAAAAACCTTTTTGAGAGGTAACACTACTTTGACATTTAAAATTTTTTTGGAAAATTCATTTACAGTAAATTTTTATATATGTATTAAAGTAGAAAACTGTATATATAATATTATTAGGTCATTAAGTATGAAATGCTCAACCACAAAAGGGCTAAATTAACAGCGGGGCAAACTTCCATCAGTAAACTTCTATGGAAATTTTTTCTTATATGAACGCCATGTTTATGAAAAGTTTTTTATTTAAATCTGTTATTCCGCTATCTTTGCAGTCTTTTTATTTTTATTAAACTAAATGTATGGTGTCTGTTAATACATTGGGACATTATGAAACATAATACATTTTAATTTTCCTTTGGCATAATTATATACAGACATTTTTAATGTGCAATGAACTAAATCTTTAAGTGTGTCGAAAACTCATCTTTCAGCGAGTTTCAGTGAATGAGTGTGTGAGTACAATTACAGATAATCTTACGCACTTTTTAGGCCTGATAATTCAACGCTTATAAGCATGATTCGTAAATATCATTATTTCGATATATATCCGATATTTTCAAAGCAGTGAACTTATTGATAATTGTAAATATTTTTCAGACTTAATAAAATTAGAAAAGATATAAGCTAGTTAGAAAGTTAGTAGGGGATTCCCTTTTTCCCCCCATGACTACATAATAGGGTATATGATCTGAAATCATTTTTTTTTTCAATTAATTGTAGATTTTATAGGTATTCTTTTTCCTTCAAAAATAGAAGATTCGGGTAACAAAGTTTTAGGCTAGCTAAAATTTAGCCAAGCACAAGGATAAAATTTAATAAATTGATAGACTATGTTATAGTAAAGTTATATATTTAATGATAAAAATTCTGAAGATTGGCTAATGGGTAACAACTGCAATTTTCAAATATTACACGAATGTAAGCCGCAAAAAAAAAAAAAAAAAAAAAAAAAAAAAAAAAAAAAAAATGAAATTGAAAGATTTTTATTGAAAATGAAACTATCCTGGCATGATTATCAAAGGTACAAATTTCATCCAAAGCCAAATATCGGCCACTTTCGCAGATCAATAGAGACTATAACACAGTAGCATAAATTATCAGTTAAATTTACAATTTAATCTGTAAATTTTAAAATTACTAACAGGCAAACAAATGCATAAATATTTAACTGTCATACAAACACTATTATGATCATCAACAAACATTTTCCATTTTTCTAACATCCGTTTTATATAAGAGCAAATACTCTACATTATTCAATTATACAAACATCGGACTTTTAAAGCTTTCTCTTTATTTTTCAGTTCTTCCACTTAATAAACAAATGAAATGTTTATCAGTTTTTAGAACAAAAATACAAGAACATATATATTTTTTTCTTTTCTACAAAAATCAAGTTTTCTTCCAATTGATTATTATTTTGCTTCACTTAAAGCGCATCTTTGCTTCACAATGTTTATTTATTTATTTATTTATTTATTTTAAATAAAAACTTGTTTATTTTATACAATTATGTTTATAAAAGAGTTTACTAATTCTTTTTTTCGGAATGAACATTTTTGCTGAATTTTTATTTTAAAATTCCTGGATTTTGTGTTGTAAGCCCTAAAAATCTCATTTAGTTTAAAAATTACTCTAGAAATTTTAGAATAACGTGATGGAACTGCATATAAACATGGGGATAAATTTAAAAGCTAATAAGCTTTTTATGTTGTATTCTTTATGGTTTTTGCTCCTTATTCAATGATTTAAATGCATTTATTCTGGACATCTTTCTTCTAGATATATCGCATTTTAAGTTGATATATTTAAATGTATATCATAGATAAAGCGAAGACACTTTGTATCATTAGTTTTCAATATGCTTTAAATTATTTTGGGGATTTTTAATTTAGAAAGGAAATTTTGAAAAAAAAAATCATCCTTCTACTCTATGGTTAAACCCAATTAATCGTAAATGCAAAATTTAATACAATGAAAAATACTAGAAACCAATAATAATAGAAAAACCAATAATAATAGATAACCCAATACAAGAATGTAAATTTTTTCTAAAATATATGTATATAACTATTAAGCAATACTACTAATTAACATCTATAATGATATAGAATAACCCATAAAATAACAAACTAAAACAAATCAAGAGGAGTTGGCATTATTGGAACAATTACGAAACATTCGAAATGTGGTATTTGGCTCGTTGTCAAGGATAATACCAAATAGACACATTAATTACGATTAATTTCTGATTAGAAATCAAGATAAGCCTAAAAATAATTTCTAAATTACCCGATTAATCGTAAATGCAACATTTAATACAATGAAAAATATTAGAAACCAATAATAATAGAAAAACCAATAATAATAGATAATCCAAGGTTCGTACGGGTCCTTGAATTTCCTGACCGGGAAATTCATTAGCCCCAGTATTTTTTTTATAGAAAATCTATGATTATTCAAAGCTAAATTTCGCGCCTTTAAACTACCCTTATTTTTCAGTAAATAAATGCTGGTATTTCACCTGGAAAATAACGGTACCCGTACGAACCATGTAACCAATATATTTAATCATAGATTAAACCAATAAATTACAATAGATTAAACCAATAATAGTAAAATTAGCAAAAAAAAAAAAACTTACATTGTACAATCGCCAACACGTGGGAGAAAAAAAAAAAAAAAAATTCAAATTTGCAATCTCATTTCGCTACAGTTAAGAGAATACAGTTAACAGAATATTGTAAGGAAATTAATATCAGAAACCAAATATATATATTTAATTATTAATTTCATTAAAAATAACTATTATTAAAAATATTAAACAAAAATGTTATGAAATAATTTAATTATATTATAATGATAAAAAGTTAAAAGTATATATATATATATATATATATATATATATATATATATATGTGTGTGTGTGTGTGTGTGTAGTGTGAGGGAAAATTTCGGAGAGTAACAAGTTATTTTTTTCACCCCAACATTACTACTAATAATAAGATTAACAATAAAAACAGAGGGAAAAAGTTATTCGTTCATTATTTAAAAGATATGCTAAATTTTTATCATGACTAAAATTTGAAAATTTTAATTAAAATAAATAATTATCAAAAAATTTTTTTCACCCCAATATTACTACTAATAATAAGCTAAACAATAAAATCAGGGGAAAAATGATATTCATTCATTATTCAAAAGATATGTTTAATTTTTATCATGACTAAAATTTGAAAATTTTAATTAAAAAAATAATTTACTTGAAAAAAGAAGAAGTTAATAAATAATTATACAAATGCATTTCAAAGGAAAATTGAGCAAAAATGTATTAAAAAATTAATCAAAATTATGTGTCCTGGATCACCTTGAATTAGTATAACATGTAATCAAGGCATGCCTTTCGCATGCAAATTACATGCAAGGTCAACTTTTTATAACTTTTCACTATCGAAAACAGGATGCGCATCGCATTATATACGCGTAATAACAGTCTAAATCATTAATAATCACACTAACAAAATATTTTCTTTATTTTTTTTTAATTTAAAACAAGAGGAAAACTTATTGAAATGTAATCCTTTTACGCAATCAGTTAAAGCAAAAGAATTTCTGTTCAAACCACAAGTTTAAACTAATTTCAATATCAGATTTGCATAATCATAAATTGCATAATATTACTTTACAGAAAAATTCCCCGAATCAACCTCATCTTATTGAACCAGGAACTATCAAACACGATTCATGGGAATAATTGCCTTCCAAGGAAACGTCAGAGGATATCCCGTTTTCTTCAAGATTGTGACGAAGGAAACCAGTTTCTTTTTTTCGTGTGATAATGGCAATTAACTCCCAAACAAAATTGAAAAAAACAGATTGAGGAAAAATAAAATCTATAGGTAGAGAAGTGAAAAATATAGAAGTAAAACGCTTAATGTCTATTTTCAACTGTCGAAGACTGAAGTATTTCAAACATCTTGAGCGAAATCATTCATTACAAAATTTTAAATCTCCTTCATCCATTACATAAAGGTGCGTAAAGATTTTTTTTTTAATTATTTATAAATAATTCCGTCGGTTTTGCCCGTACACTATACGGGCCTTTGCTGATCTTGTTCTTTTAATTATTTCACCCGTATCTTTCCTATTTTTAATATCAAATTAGCCTATGTAGTTCTCATTAAAATGTTGGAAAAGAAGGCTAATAATATCGATGATTTTTTTTTGTTTCTATTCTGATAGGTTCAAAAGATTGTGCTTTTTTGACACATTTTACATAACTCGGCGAATTTATATCCTTTAGTGCTTGACTTTTTACATATACTTTACTGATCGTTTTATAACGTTTCTTTGAGAAAGAAAGAAAAGTAAGTAAAAATTGTAGTAGTAATTAAAATAGTAAATAACTGCATGGTAAGTGTATGTATATTTAAAAAGTGAATATGCAGAACTGTAAAAGTATTTTTCCTGTTAAGCCTCATGTAGAAAGAAAAGAGAACTTCCAGGGGAAATATTATTGATTCAATTGAAGTAAAAGGCTCTTTTAAATGTCGAATTTAATTAGGAATGTTAATTTCGATGATTGTTAATAATATTAATAACCCTTTTTAGGCTGGATTTGTGATGAAAAAAATAAACTAATGTTTTTAAGAGGGAATCAGTACCTAAAATAAATAAATCGCACTTTTTAAAATTTATTTTTTTTTAATATTAGATAAATTCTAAAAATATTTGTTTGAATGTAAATAAATAAATATTTTAAAATTACATGCATATTTATGTGGTAATTTTTAAGGTTCTGGCCTGCTTTAGTTCATTAAATTTTATTTCATTATTAACGGAGTGTTAAAGTATTATTAAAGGTAATACTGACAATGTGAACTAATATAAATGAGTATATATGAATTGAGTTAATTATAAAAACTCAAAATCCATATTTTACTTATTGAAAATTTTTGAAGCCCAGAGTTTTATTGACTATAATTTTATAATTACATTACTAATTTTATAAATCCTACAGCATTTGAAAATTGAAAAATTGTGGTTTACAAATTTCACAGAAAACTTAAAATGTATCTCATTGATACTATAAAGTTCGTCATAATTTAATCGAGATTTATTTTTTATAATTTTGTTAAAATTTTTATACTAATAATAATTTTTAATAATCGGCTGTTTATTTGGTATGTTTTCTTTAAATTTAAAAAATAGTAATAAATAAAGATCCTGTTATTAGAAAACATAATCGATATATTGTTTAATGGCATACAAAATGAAGGAATTGTAATAATTCCCTTATGAGAATATACATATATATTTATTTATTTGATTAGTTAATATCAAATTATAAAAATTCCTCAAAATGTGTTATTTATTATGATTAATTTCACTCTTTGAAGATTTTGAGTACTGCGGTACTTAAAGAGTATTAAAACACACAGATTAATGTTTTGAATATAGAATTATATTTTGATGGAAAAATAAGCGCATGATTTAAAATAATAGTAATAATAATGACAACAATACATTTCAACATAATAAAAAAAAAGGAGAGTGGGGAGGAGAGAAAAAGTATTTCCATTTCACGCAATCCATTTCTCAAATAATACCTTCTCTGTAAATTATAAGTTTTTGTCAATGATCAGCACCAAAAAATTAACTATTATTAATTCTATTACTTTAAACTTTTAACACAAAATTGTAGTTTAAATGATCTCAGACGTTTTATTTGACTTACATTTACGAAATTTCTTCATTTTAAATATAAATTCATTCCTTGTTATCTATCGACGTGCATTACTAGAAAACTTGTGAAGACAAAGCCTGTCTATAACGAAATAATGTCTTAAATGAATAAAGATAAAAAAATAAATTGAATAGTGTTCCGATGGCCTGAATACCATGCAATTATACCAGTTAAAACAAAACCAATCTAAAACAGATTTTTTTTCCTCTGTGTCTATGGATTCAGTTTTCATAGATTTTATTATACTATAATAATTTTATCTTAAATTGTTTGATTATGGATTTTTACATTACACTTTTTTCTGGTTTCCCTAAATTAATTTATCATTTAAAGAAAAATGTAAAGAAATTCACTAAAACTTCAAAAGAAAAATTTCACGAGTATTTCTTATAGAAAGTTAAAAAAAGCATTATTGAAACTTTAAAATATGTTTGATAATAACAAAAAAAGTTTTTAATTTAAATGTATAAAAATGACTAGTTCAATTTTTCAATGTACTTATTTTTTTTACAAAATAATAGTTTTTCTTTTTTCAGAGATTAACATTGACGCAAAATAAGCGTATTGAAAATACCATTCTAGTTGAATTTTTAAATTATTTACGATATTAAATTGAATACATTTTTTAAGATTTATCAAAACATTATATATAATTTTGATATAATATGATAAATTTTTATATAATTTTTATATATAATTTTGATACATAAATTTGATTGTACTTTCCATGCAGGGATACATTTTTGCGAAATAATAGTACTAATAATTTTGATATATAGCATCAACTACGAGAAAATAATTAATTAAAAATTACTCCTGATATAGGAAAAATTCTGAAAAAAATTGTAAAACAATGGATCTAAAATATTGTAACATAACCTATAAAAAATTCTTTCAAGATTTTAACTGATTTTTAGGACATTCAAACTTCTCCAACAGTTTTTAACTTTCATGCAAAATTTGACAATGGATATTACTCATTAACTCATTTCTACAGCTGTTTCAATCACCTTTCTCTATTTTAGCATATTTTTGCGTTGTTGATTTATATGATAAATCCAAAACCACAATCAAGCTCTTTTACAAGCATCTAAAAATTTAGTGTTCAACTATTTAGCAATCGTCGAATCCATTGCGATTAAACTAAAAGCTGAGATCTAATTTTAAATCTATCCTCTGGATTTTCCTTTACATGTTACTACCAATGTTACGTGTTAAAACTCTCTAAATAGATCTATAGAGTTATGATTGGTACATAACTTTCTTGAGTGAAAAAATAGAATTAAATTGCATTATGTTGAGCGTATTACTTTATAAGATATATTAATATGAAGCTTTTCTTGCCAACTCTGTAAAAAGTTCTCTGCAAAGGTTCTTGAATTTCTCAAAAAGTAAAGACAAATAAAAAGAAATTGTTGTTATCATTATTTTAAATTGTAATCATAAATGCAATATTTTTCTTACTTTTAGTTCAATTACTAAAATTTCGTAAAAAAAAAAAAAAAAAAAAAAAAAAAATTATTAATCCCAAATATACTAACGAAGGGTTTTATGTATTCACATAATAAAGTTTTACATAATTTAACAGCCGAAAATAATAAAAAATCTGTACAACAAATGTTGCAAATAATATACATGGAATTATAAAAATTTATTTAAAAATTTCATACAACGCATCTAAATTTTTGTTGAATTTCATATATCCAAAATAAGTTACATATTTCCAATTAATATAATAGTCAATAGCAGAAGGCATTTACTGAAAAGTAACTTTGAACGAAATTTACAAAACAAGTAATTACCAAATTGCGTTTAATTTAAAATGCCATGAATCATTTACAATTTACAATTTTAATTATATTTTGCCTTGGAAAAACGTTAAGTTTAAAACACCCTCTCTTTTTTGTTTATTTAATATACAGGATGACTTTTAAAATTTAAAATTCAATAATTGTTTACATTTTCTCTTGCAACGGCAAGCTGTAATGAAAGTCTTGGTAATAAGTTTTTAGATAAGTATTGAAGTACAAAAATATTATACTGATATGAATAATTTATGGCATATATATTTTTAAGACATTAAAGATCCATTGACAAACTGAATCGAATATTTTTGCATAAAAACTATATGCATAACTGCTAAACTGCATTTAGCTTAAATACAGGGTGATTCATAATGAATGGGCCAAAAAGAATAGCGCAGTGTGACTGCCGTAATGGATTTATTCAGCCGAAACAAATTTATTCTGCAACTACAATTATACAAGTTTTATTTGGCAACAGGGAAAAATCATCGAATGACGAACTCGCCGCTAGAAGCGCTGTTAAACAAAATGTCGTCCATGCAGGAAAAAGCGTACTGCGTTTTCGAATAACCAAAACCTCCTCGGTAAATGTTGTGCAAAGACATTTTTGTGATTTCCTGAACGAACGTCTACCCTATCTCTAAATTGGCGATGCTGGACCACAGGATTTGACATGTCTTCATTGGCCTCCGAGATCACCAGATCTAACACCCCGTGATTTTTTTTCTCTGAGGTTTCGTTAAAGACAAGGTGTTTGTACCTCCACTTCCTCAGGACTTAGAGGAACTGAAGCAGTGGATAACTGCAGTGTTGAACTCCATCACAGGTGATATGCTGTCACGAGTGCGGCAGGAGCTTGATTACCGTGTAGACATTTGTCGTGTCACCGGAGGGGCATATACTGAACACCTGTAGAAACTTGAATAAACGTAGTTTTGACGTAAATTTGAATTTTCTAAATATATTAATTACAACGTTCAAAATCATGTTTTCTTTTTGTCCCATTCATTATGAATCACCCTAAATCATGAATCAGTTTGAAACTACAATTGCAATTATGTTATGCACTGGATAAAAAAAAAATCTAAATTCATAATACCTTAATTGTTTTGTTTCTTTAATATGTATAAAGAATTTCAGCTAATGATGATCAATTATTATATAAATTTTCAGCAAGATATTGCATTACTGAAAATAAGTTTTATAGATAATTCATGAAATATAAAAATAATATTACATTTATACGAGTTATTTAACTTATAACTTTAAAACAAAAAGCAAAAAATAAGATCAGTAAAATAAAACTCAATCAAAATATTTTACATAAAAATGATATGCATTCACACATGTGACGCTTTTTATAGTTGTATAAACATGTCCATGGGGGATAGCTTGGATTTAATTTAAGTGGGGCCAAATAAAAATAATTTACAAAAAGTCAGACTGTTTTTCCGTGATCAATTAGCATAAAATAGTAAAATATTTGAAAAACAAATCCAGCAATTATTGATTGACATTGCCTGTATATATTTTAATTTTATGTACATTATTTACAAAGAAAACTGTTTTTTCTTATCAAGGTGAATTATCATGATCAAAGAGAGGGATAACATTTGCCCCACTCAAGCTAAGACCATGCTATTTTCACAACTTTGGCATATGGAAAACATTTTTATACAAAATATTTTAAGTTTTAAACTAATTTTAGATAGATTTAAGGATATGGAAAACTGTTTCAACATACAAACGGAAGCAAAGACGAATCAAATACAAAAGCATTTGAAGAGAAATTCTAGATTGATACAGAAACGTTCTTAACATTATTCTTGAATATTCAATCAGAATATAATCTTCAATCGTATAAGATGTGGCACTGTTGAATATCACTACAATAAAATATTTCAGTAATCCTGTGATCAACATATTTAACGGTAACAAAATAGGACTACTTGTTTCATTTTTACTGCATGTATCTTTATATGTGCAAACACATACACATTTTGAAATAAAGCTATCGTTAAGTAGTAAAAAGACTATCATCAACAAAAATTTAGTTGTAAGTGAATGTCTGTATTTAATGAACTTCAACAGATATTGATGGAAAATAATAAATTGAGGTTGTTTTTGTAATAATAATAATAATAATTATAACAGTTACGCTTGCGCATGTTTTATGGGCTCAGCTTCCAATTAAGAATGTCCTGGCAAGATCTATCTATCACAACAATCGTTTTTTAAAGCAGCTGCCTATAGTATCACTGTCTAGTAACGTAGCAAATAATTTCACGTTCTTATAGAATTCCCTACGTCTTCCGTTCACTCCATAATCTTACATTTACAATATTTTGTTGATGATTTGAAAGGTTGCTCAAAACAATCTTTGCAAAACCTCTGCACGGCAGTTCTGAGACATTCCGCAGCAGTGATATGATAGAATATTAGCAATCAAACAAACAAAAACGACATATAGTGATGGAAAAGTTAAGTAATTGCTTCACATATGGTAATTTGTCATAACGGCAAGATAATTTGTATCATAGCCAATATATATATTTATTACATATCACTGTAAAATCTAAAAATCACTGTATTTGATCGTGGTTATAAACTATTGCTCATCGTCGCTGTCATAATACGGCACAACATTACTGTTTATAGATTTATCTGAGGACTTGCTAAAAGATCTGTCAACAGACACGTATTCTTTTCTATCGCGGCAGCATGGAGGGGGCCACAACGAAACTACTACGTATATCGTCAGAGCGACAGTCACGATTCCTAGGGCTGTAAATACACCGACCACGATATCATTCCAGGCAACAAGGCCTCGTAATTCGTCAGCTAACTGCCGGGGTTCACAATAGCCATCGGTCAGTAATGCATCACCATGACATGCTACACACTGGTAGTCATTGGGGCCGTGACAATCCAGGCAGCTGTAATGGCATGGCAGGCAGCTGGAGGCAGTTAACTGATCACTTGCGCTTCGGTAATGGCCTATGGCAGAGCCATAGTGACCGGACGGACATTGCAGGACACACATGCCTTGATAGGAGAAGTATCCACGCGGGCAGTCTGAAAGAAAAAAAAAGAACAGAAATCGTAATTTTCCCCTATAATATTTAAAAATGTTCTATTTGAAAAATACATTCAACATTAATAATAATCAGCCAGAATTTTAATTTTAAGAAATAATATATTTAATAGGTTCGTTACAATATTCACTGATGACTGATTGTTGATAGGCATAAATTTTATCACCAGTTGATATTTACAAAGACTGACCACCCTCATATCATGCATGGTCACAATGACGTCACTGTGAGTCACTATGGCCACATCACATCTGTGACCAAAATGCCACCACTCAATGACGTCACATTGTGACTGAGATGTGACTTTCTTAAAAATCTTTAGAAAATCACAAATGACACATTTTTCACAAATTTTCACACCATGACTTCACAAAGTGGTCACAATGTGACGTCACTAACGAGCTCTAAAACGGCCATAACGATTTCCCATTTTAGTCACTGTGACTTCATATCGACGTCACGTGACGTCACATCGACAATCGATGGTCACAAAGTCACAGTGTGACTTCACAATGACATCGCAGTGACGTCACCATGCCTTACGGGCAATAACCAATGCAGAGTTCTTGAATTCCCACGCAAGTCGCGATGCTTGCGTTTATTTCTTCTCGAATTTGGTGAGACCATTTCAGAAATGCATAGATGAATTAGCAAGAGTGAACTTTGTTTAACAAAATTCTTGCAGAGGCCGTCAGGACAATACAATTAATACAAATATAAGTATAAATTACAACAAAATAATAAAACGATGATTAAATAAGCTTATACATTATATTAAATAAAAA
Organism: Maratus speculifer; assembly: GCA_964019185.1. NCBI lineage: Eukaryota > Metazoa > Arthropoda > Arachnida > Araneae > Salticidae > Maratus > Maratus speculifer. The sequence goes on along the minus strand of OZ025294.1, from coordinate 240,049,588 downwards.
GAAGGTGAAATAGTTCGCCAAATGCATAGCTGGATGACATCAATTAGAATAAGCAGTAAATAAATAAAAATGTTGCCAGGAGAAGAAGAAAAAAGAAAGGCAATTTTGAATTTAGAATTCTCGCAATGATGCGCATTAAGGTGGCTCTCGCGTCCTTCTTTTGGAAAGGGATGCGAAACCTTCATCTTGACTTAGGATGACAAGCGGTCTTTTACGAACGATAGGGCTGTTTATATTGTACAGTCTAAAGGACCGCAACGCTTAGTTGGGTATTCGAACAGGATCTCTGTGGAAATTTTGGGCAAGTTTTTTGATAACAGGCCGAATGTTGAAATCAAAGTGAATGGTATGATCTCGGATCAATGTGGTTGCATTTACAACCTGACGTTATATTTTATTTTGGGCAGTTTGAAGTTTCTGCATCCGAGTTTCACAGACATATCCCCAAATGACTGACCGGTAGGTCATAATGAGTCTGATAAAGGTTTTATACAGCAGTAACTGATTAAGAATAGACTGACAGCTGTATTTAGCTAAGAGAGATTTAAGGGAAGCTCGAGCTGCAGCAGTTTTGGCGAGTACGTTAGTGATCTGCCGAGCCCAGCTTAATTTTGAGTCTAGGTAAATTCCTAGATATTTATATTCAGTGGCCCAGGGAATATCATCACCATTAAGAGAAATATTATTGTCTGGGGAGATAGAGTTTCTGGAAAACCTCATGGCGATACTTTTTGCTGTGTTAACATTGATGTGTCATTTTATGAGCCAGATGCAAAGAGCCTGAAGATAGGACTAGAGTTGTTCTATCACTATGTGTGGATGTTTGTGACTGTAAATGATGGCTGTGCCATCCGCATTTAATTCCAAGAGGATGTGAGAAATCTTAGGAATAGCATTTATATATAAGTTGAAGAGCCAGATTGAGATAAGGCTGCCCTGAGATATGCCCGCTTCGATATTGAGAGAGGAAGAAATAAAACTATTGACTTTAGCAGAAAATAATCTATCATTTAGCTAGTCGCAAGTAATGAGAATTGGTGAGGTGGAGCACTTAAGAAGATTAGTTTATAGATGAGAGCTTTATGTCAAACTCTGTCGAAAACCTTGGCAATGTCTATAAATACAACTCCAATTTTTCTTCTTCTAAGGAAGCCGTAGTGAATAAGTTCAGCAACATGCAAAAGCTGGTGTTGAGTCGAGAATTTTGGTTGGAACCCAAACTGTTCGGGAATAATAATCGAATTGGTGGTTATAAACTGTTTCAGATGACTATTGAGAATGTATTCATAGACTTTCGACTGACAAGAGTAAAGAGAAATAAGCCTGAAGCTGGAAGGTGCAAGAATATCCTGTCCTGGTTTTACAAAAACTGATACAAATATTGTTAACTTTTGAGACCGTAATAACATTTAAAATCATCCTACACAGCATTTTGTGATGCATGAAGCAGGTTGAATTATTTTTGATTCAGTACAGCTGATTGATGCTTTTAAATATCTGATATTGTTTAAGTTATTTAAATTTTCAATATTAACCTCACTTTATGTAGTTTTTTATGATTATATAAGCCGCATTTGCTCTATGTCTTCAATGTGATTTCATATTATTTTTTAGAAGCCATATTAATTTGGTCGTACGCAAAATATTTAGAAACTTTGAATTCCTAAAAAAACAAGCAGACAAAAAATGTACAGAAAATGTGTAATAAATACAAATTTATGCAAACACTCATTAGAGATATTTAAGAAGAAAATATGAAGAAAAAATTACACGTAACACTAAATAAAGCTAAATAAAGCCTTTTCATAATTGAAAGATGATGGAGTTTAATAGATGGAGGCGTAAACGGGTGCGTAATATTAAGCGCAATCGTTTGTAGAAAATGAATATTTCAGGTATATCCCAGAAAATTTTACAATTTTGTGCTCATACACTAAAATATCTTTACTTTTGTGTAGTAAAATTATAGTACAACTGATTCCACCAAATCGCAATGCAGCATAACTTATGTACTTTAATTCTAACATATACTTATTATTACTTACTAACCACAGCATGAAATGAAACAAGGCAGTAGAATGCCAAATTTATTATTATTATTATTATTACTATTATTGTCTTTACCATCAATTGGATCAATCTTACTGCAGATTATACTCTTCGATTTCGGCAGTGGTTTGGCTACCGAGATTGAAGACTATCATTTGCACTAAGATTGATCCAATTAATTCAGAGAATAACTCAGCAGTATATGAAATACCCTTAATTAGAGCAGATGGATCAAAGATTTTCTATATTGGAATGATAAGCAGGAAATTGAAATACAGAAAAAGGAGCATATCGTTGATATTAAATATAATAGAAAAACACAGCTCTTGCACAATTACATTAAGAAGAAAATATCCATATAAATTTCAACGATAGTAAAATATTTTTTACATCCAAACAATATTACCCATCCATTATAAGAGAAATAATAGCTATTCAAACACGTAAAAATTCTATATGTAACGAAATAAAATCATTCCAAAACCTACCTAATTCCTACTAAAACTGTGGCACAAAATGCTCAATTGTTAAAAAAAATTAAAATTGAAAACTCAAATAAAATAAAAAATAATGTACGTCATATGAAAAAATGAATGATGGCGTTTCAGTTCAATGCACCATGGACCGAGCAACTTTGCAATATCATTTTTAATTTGTTTTGAATATGACTCGGTGATGAGTTGAAACATATATCAACAATTAAATAAAAGTATTTTCCTGCTTTTAAAATTTCCCTTATGTCTTTTCAGAAATTAGGAAGAATATATTAATATAAGTGTTATTTTGTTATATATTTACATATTATAAAGTTGAAATAAAACAAAGATATTTGAAAACAATTTTACAATAGACTAATCTTGCTTTGTGAGAAATTCACATATTTTATTAAAAGTGATTGAAAAATACACAGTAATGAGTCAAATCACTCTATTAATACCAGTGTCTTGATGGAATTTACACCTTGTTATTAATGTAAATCTTAAAATATACACATAATTACCTAAAGGGCGTTGAAAAAGGCGTATATTTTAAGAAGTACACAGTATTTCGGTATGTGAAACTATATAAGCTGCCAGTTTCATTCGGAAATAGCTCTAATTCAGCGGTATTTGAATAAAGACAGTATATACTTTTACAATTTCTCACGAATTCTTTACATTTTACAATAGAAAGGTAAAGGTCGATCGATTTTAAATTTCGTTAGAATGTCTTTATTGTTTTAAACCTTTAAAAAATATATGCATTTGGATTAGAGCGAGACACGTTGTATTTTGTTACATATATGTAATTTTTAATTTCGTTAAAATAGCTTCACTGTTTTTGAAATTAAAAGCAAAAATCCTGATTTGTATTTAAGTGAGATGCGCAATGTTTTTAAATTTACAAACGGAAACCGTAATTCATATTTGAGTGACACCTGTAATATTTTTCAAATTTCCTTAAAATAGCCTCATTGTTTTTAGATTTTTAAACAATTTTTATTCGAGTGATATGCTGTATTTTTCAAAGTTTATTAAAATATATTCATTTCTTTTATATTTATAAACAAAAGTATGAACTAACAGAGAAGCAAATTATGGAAAACTGTCTAATCTTTTTTTTTTTTTTTATTTATTGCGTTTTTTATTTTAGTGTTGTAACAAGAGAAAAAAGTGATGGTATTAACTACATTTGTTGATTAAAATTATTTTAATACCCTGGTCAATCTTTGGTCTTGTAAAACTGAGAGTTCCAGATAAAAATTAGATAATTTAAATTGTACATGAAACAACACTTGAAATGATAAAAATAACAACAATAAGACAACTGATTCTATATTTAAATCAAAATATTTAGTTTATTTGTAAATAATAAACACATAACACCAGATAACGTTGAATAAAATACTTCACAAATTTTAAAAATATTAATACTGCACTTTCACAAAACAACAAAAGTATATTTATAAAGAAAAGAATTCTTAATAAAAGTAAAATATTGCTTTATTTTAACGAGGGAAATCTCCAGAACAGAAAATTGATTTTGCGTACACATTTCATACTCGTAATACATACAAAATAAATATTTCATCTAAATTCATGCACTATATAACTATTTACAAAGGTACTAATGGTAGTTACAAAGGTCCAAAAAGTATTTCCCCGTAGAAGCAAACCAAGAAGATTTAGTATAAATAATTCATATAAATTCTAAATTTTTATTAGTAATGGAAGTACTTCTCTTTCAAGCAAATTGATTTAAAGCGATTAAGGAGGATTTTGTCTGGTGCAAAAATAGAGGGATTTTTAAAGAAAAACGAGAAAATTTATTTCTGTCTTCTAAAACTAAAGATGTTAAAATTAGATTTTCTTTCTTTTCTCAGACTCATTTTTTCCTTTGTTATTGTTAAATGCGATTTAATTTGCACTCATTAAAGAAAAATAAACAATATTTGTTATAAAAGAGCAAAAAAATGCTAGTTTGTAAAAGTTACTTGTTTGTAAATGAAAAAGTTTTATTTTATATTTTTATTCTGTTTTCAAAAGGCAATTCTAGTTTATATTTAGCTAGTTATCTATTTCACTAATACTCTTTTCGTGCAGAGTTTTATAGATATATTTGCGCATTTCATATGCAATAATTTAATTATATTAAGTCTTCATCATGTCTTCATTTTCTTGATTTTGTATAATTTTTCATGCATAATTACTTAGAAATATGTATATGTCCGTTGTTATTTTTTGTTGAATTATTAAGTTCCTCAGGTCTTACTTTGAATAGCAACACTGATTTTATTGCATTTTCGATTTGATTTATCAGTATAATATATAATTAAATAGTAAAATAGTACATAATACAATTTTATGTCTTTTCTTGTAATTTCATTACAAAAGGTGCTCAGCCTCAACGGTGTTTAATAAGTATTTTCTAAATCGTTAATCACAGACATGTAGTTCCAATTAAAAAAAAATTATAATAGGTAGATAATTATTTTAAAATTTGTTTTGATCAATAAAAAATTTCTTAAAAGGTTACGAAATTTAAATTTTTATACGGTCATTTCACCTATAGTGATATTTAGTATATGTTAAACTAACGAGTGAGACAAAAAAAAGTTTCATTCATATAACACTAAAAATGACCGAGTTATGAAACTTTGAATTGAATGACTTGCGCTAATTTTCTGTGCCTAAAAACAGATAAGTTGGGACATGTTTCAAGAGATCGTACACAATTTTTTCAAACTATTAGAAGTATTTATTTCGCGTGTACATTTCTGCATTGCACCCGAAGGAGTCACTTCGAGCAAGTATTAAGATAACTTTAATTTTTATTAATCAAATTTTAAATGAGATAACCTAATAGAATATAAAAATATGCACCATTTTGTAAAGAATTGTAACTGTTGCTTTCATAATTTCATTTTAACAGAAATTCTTTTAGTACTTCACTTACATTTAATATAAGTTGTATATTTTTCATTAATGCGTGAGAATGAAAATAGATTTCAAATTTATATCGTAATGTTAACTTTACCCACAACTATTATTATTATTTTTTATATCTGACTTCTAATAAAATATGAATGACCCCTATTTCGCAGCAAAGGAGATGCTTACACAGATACAACTATTATTCAGTCAGTTTTAATCGTAGAAGAATAGGTCCTTTTTGGCCTTACTTCTTAGTGAAGCAGGCTATTTTTACTTAATATAGCTTGAAGAGCAAAGAGATATTATATATTAAAATATATATATATATTTAAAAATATATTGACACAAAATACTTTTAAAAAACTTCTTTACCATTTTTGTAACTGGAACAATATATCTATGACTTATGGTTTAGGAAGTCATGGGACATAGTTGAGAGCAACACCTTGTATAGATACGTATTTGTGTGTGTATTTATTTTACTGTACGTTTACAAAAAAGTAAAATATTATTTCATGAATTTTAACAAAATCATCCTTTTATTTAAAAATAAAGCTAATGAATCGGGTACTGTTGGTGCAAATACTGAACAGCTAATAACAAATCCATACGAAAGAAATTATATTAACGCATTTCTTATGATTTTATGCATATTTTGATAACAGTACATGTTCTTAAATTTTTGACAAAACATTTATATAAGAGCAATTATCTTTTCGATTTAAATTTATTCTTCCAAAAGTAAAATTTTTTTAAGCAGCATTTCTATAACTATTTGAAAGCTCTTTGTTTTCTTTTAACAGAACTAAATAGATCCCAATTTATTTATGAGATTTAATATATATATTTTCTTTTTTATTGACAGTTATTTTAAAATTCTTTAAATGATATACATATATATTTACATCAGAAGAAAAAAAATGTAATACAAAAAGTTTATTAAGATAATAGTTCCATGCTTATTTATTCATTTTTTTTTCAAAAGAAATAGTATATAATATTATAATATATAAGAATATTATTATTATAATACATAATTCTTTAAAAAAATGTATCTACAAAAATTACTACTTTTTTTAAAAAATAAGAGAAAAAATGGAAAACGTACATACAATAAGAAATTTAACGAAGTATTCAATGCTAATTTAAAGGAAAGTTTCGAAATATTTTGCAGAATAATACTGTTACAATATTTATCTTAAACAGCGAGAAAAAAAGGAAAAAATATACATATAATGTTTTTTTTTCTTTTTTTTTTCGCCATTTTGTTTATCTAAAATATGTTAAGAAGATTTAAACTTCCCAGTTTAAAAAATGTATGTATGGATTTTATTTTTCCACTATTTTATATATTTTATAGAATAAAAAATCATTTCACACTTTGGTTGCAACCACTATAGGAAAAAATCATTAATTATATATATTTTAAAAAATTAAGATCTTGTCAATCTTGCTTGAAACAATGAAATACTTCCTTCACTAAATTTTATTTATTAAGTGAAAACAATTTCTTCGTTTTTACATTTTACATATAAGTTGGCTGATAAAAAACACTTATAAGTAATCATTCACATGAAGGTAAACAAGCCAGACTTAGAAGAGGTGCTTTTATTTAAGAAAAAAATACAATGTCTATAAAGTTAATATCTTTAAAAAAAAAAAAAAGATTTTTAATAACGCAGAATGCAAACTGAAAATGTGTTTTATCAGTATTTTCAAGGCCTCTGAAAATATTAAACGACAAGTATTTATTATCACACTTCATTATTTGTTTTATATATGCAAGAAATCCTTAGTTAAGAAAAGGAACAATTAAGCAATGATTTAGAAAAAAAATTCTCCATTTATATTACTTTCTTTCTCAGATCTTTTTTGCAATAAAATATTACGATTGTAAAGATAGAAAATTTTGTGATATATAGACGATTTTTTTAAATTTTAAATGAAAAACTTTCTTTAAGAGAAAGGGATATAAGAAACAGATATAATATAAGAAAGGATAGATATAAAACACAACTGCATAACTGTGTAATAATCACATTTTTGATTTATCAATGCAAATAAAATTATAATTGAGCAAATTTTTAAATAAAATGTAAATTGAAAAATTCTCTTATTTATGTACTATAATACTTTTAGTTCCGAATTCTAATAATTATCAACATTAGCACTGTATTAGTTACAATTCAGAAAACTTAAAGGCATCATCATTAGTGCATTCTATAAAGATATCAGCATTATGTTCTTTACAGTTACTCTTAAAATTTGTCTGTAACAATAGATTATTCAGACAAATATAGTATATGTATTTTTCCGCATTCAACAAGTAGATCAATTATTTTCAGAGACACTTGAATAAACTTTAGTGTAAATACAAGTTATAGCAATAAAGATAATACGGCATTACACAAAAGTTGTACAACAAAAAATGTTAACTCTTACCAATTTAATACTTTAGAATTACCTTGAACTAATATCAAATATACATAATCATAAGTTTTGAAAAAGAACATCATTTTGATCACTACACTATTTATATGGCTGCATGCACATATAAGGAAAAAGAGTCGATGACTGACAACCTAAGATAACTACAATGAGCATTTGTACAAAAATTCAAACATGGAAAATAATGAAGAATTTCATTACTAACCTACTTTCAGATAGTTATAAAAATACACGAACTTTAAAAGCTACCCTCTTTTTCTAAATGGAAATGTAGTTTTAAAAATAAAAACTACTGGTAATAATAACTAAATTCTACGAGAAATTATGGAGATAGAAATAGTGTTTTTTTCAATATGTTGCTATATTAATAAATTAATATAGCAACTGCATTACTATTTAGCATTACTTCAATATTTTCTTCTACATTCATACTTCGCATTCTAAAAAAGCAATTTTTCAGTTTAAATTCTAAGGCAAATTTTACATTTGAAAATGCCTATTTCTTCAAAATATTTCTATGTTTATTAAGTCTCAGTATGAGATATTTTTAACGATTAAAAAATAAAGTAAAAAGTAACGCAAAAAGTAGAAATTTGTTTTCGATATTTTAATGAAAAATTTGAAGTTAAAATAAAAGCTTTGGCAAATTATTTTTCAATTGTGCTACATCAAAAATGCTTAAAATCAGAATTCAAAAGTTTTTGATCATTGATAGCTAAGAATTTACGTCATACACTGCTTGCAGTACATTTTCCTCGAAAACGTATTTTTCTCAAAAAAGTTTTATCGGTGAAAAATTTAACAAAAAGTGATGACAAAATCGCAACATGAAACACTCGTAAATGATTATAGACGATAAAAAAGCCCTACGTCGAATTTTGATCAAATTTCATAGGAAGTATATTTCAAAAAGCTGTGTTTTTTCGGGAATTCGCTAGTTTGCAATCGCATGTCTCAGATTCTATTATCCAATGACAATGTTTTGAACTGTCGGCTTTTTTTTTTACAGGGAAAAGAAATAATGCATTATTCCCGTGTCCCTATAGTCGCGAATTTCACTGCAAGAACCATGCATTCTATAAAACTAATATTCCCGGGATCCTTGGTAAGTGAAGGTACAGATAAGTTTTTATATCTCTTCATGTTTGTCTGGGGCCCAACATTTTGTTTGTTATTTCCATCATAGTGAGTAAATGTTTCTGATTTTGGTCTTGTCTGCCCGTTGCCTGTGTTTCTGTACGTGCTCTAATTCACGTAAATATACTCTGTTTATCATGTTATGCTATTGATACACGTTATTGCGATTTAGTGTGGCATTTTCTCTATTGAAAAGATGATGTGTAACATTCACAATTCGTTTACAGGGACACTTAAAATTGCATTTTAATATACTCTACAGTAGAAATTAGTTTGCAATGAAATGCATTGCATAATGATTTTAGACTATTTCAAACACTTTAAAATTGCTGTACGTCACTGTGGCGCACAGCATTTGCAGAAGCAAAGAAAAGAATTCGGTTAAAGTACTGTATTCGAGTAATTATTGTTCGAAGTGTGTTTTCATGTGTGGTATGCGTTTTCCAGGTAAATATTTGAATGTTACATGGTGTATACACATTTAGATCATATACAAAATTTAAAAAGAATTCGAGTACTTTCCCGTTTATTGACGGATATTTCTGAAAGCAAATTTTCAGTAGTGTTATGCGCTTCTTAGCTGAAATAAATTTTTGCATACTAAGTACGACATATACGGATATATGGATTATATACAGGGATGGACAAAAGAATTCGGACACGTTTTCGACTATAATGGTAATAGCTGAAATTTTGTTTTCAAACCTGTAATTTATTTTCCAATCTGTTTTTGTAGTTATACTATGTTTTATCTTATCAAGCGATTAATTTTTGCTACAATATTTTAAAAGTTTTAGAAAGAGTTTGATAATCTGTGCTTAACAAATAACTTTTTCTTTCTTGTTGTTTTGTAAATTTATTAATAATTTTTACTCGTTTTCTTTTCTTAAAATGTATATTCATGTGGATATTCCTTTTCAAATATAAATTCTGCAAAAAGAAAAAAATGAAAATTTAACATATATTTAAAATTTACATATTTTTTGAAAAAACAACGTTTTTTGTGCACTTTTTCCATTTTTGAATAAAGGAATACATAAATATTAATTTACTTGCATAAATTATTAAAACATTTATTAAAACAGAATAATAAAATTCTGCATTTACATAGCATATAAATTAAAATATAATATCCAATAAATCATTTAATAGTTTAGATTGTCGATGAAACACATAAATAGGATAAGTGAAAACAACATGTCAAAATATGTGAGAAACCGTCACATCGAGACATGAGAAACCTTGATATAAGTATTTTTATTGTATAATATTGATTGTGCGGTATAAAGAACCTGACTTTCCACCTACAATGAAAAATAAAAATCCCTGTCGGCTGGGCCTATAGGCGGAGGTAGATTTCGAAGAGTGCTCAATTCAACAAAAAAAATATATGATTAGAGATAAACCCAGTTTAATAACTTCATTTGGCCGTTTATGAAAAATTTTTAATTTCATTTTTCTTCAAAAACTGGTTTTATCAGAATCATCTTAAGAAAAATTCAGCTCAAATGCCCGTTTTGACAACATATTTTGAAATAGATTCTGAATTTATTAAAAAAAATCGACCAAAACAGTACATTATACAGCTACTAAATAACAAAAAACTGTCAGTTGAATGCATTTGAGAAAAAAATTGAATTTAAAAATGAGTCATAAAATAACCTATTTGTTGTTTGAATATATACTTAATTCTTTATTCATGATTGCTCGGAAAATTTTGTGCGAAATACTCACTTTGACAGCATTTTAAAAAATATATTCTATCTTTATCAAAAAACTGGCCAATGCGTCACAGTATATAGTTCCTAAATAAGAGGATCAGTAAATTGGATGCGTTTGAGAGCGAAAATGGATTTTAAAATGAGTCATAAAAAACGCAATTTGCTATGTGAAAACTTCCTCAAATTTTCAAATCACGAAGACTTCGGGAAATTCTGTTCAAAATACCCTTTTTCAAAATATATTCTGTCTTTATCAAAAAACCGATCAATGCATCACATTATATAGTTCCTAAATAAGAGGATCTGTAAATTGGATGGATTTGAGAGCAAAAATGGATTTAAAAACGAGTCAGAAAAAAACGTAATTTCTTATTTGAACACTTCCTTAAATTTTCAGTCACAGTGATTTCGGGAAATTCTGTTCAAAATACCCTTTTTGGTAGCCTTTTTTAAAATATATTCTGTCTTTATCAAAAAACCGATCAATGCATCACATTATATAGTTCCTAAATAAGAGGATCTGTAAATTGATGCATTTGAGAGCAAAAATGGATTTAAAAACGAGTCAGAAAAAAACGCAATTTCTTATTTGAACACTTCCTTAAATTTTCAGTCACAATGATTTCGGAAAATTCTGTTCAAAATACCCTTTTTGGTAGTTCTGTTCAAAATACCCTTTTCCGTCTTTATCAAAAAACTGACCAATGCATCACATTATATAGTTCCTAAATAATAGGATCTGTAAATTGGATGCGTTTGAGAACAAAAATGGATTTAAAAACGAGTCAGAAAAAAACGCAATTTCTTATTTGAATACTTCCTTCAATTTTCAGTCCGGATGACTTTCGGAAATTCTGTTCAAAATACCCTTTTTGGTAGCCTTTTTTGAAATATATTCTGTCTTTATCAGAAAATTGACCAATGCGTCACTTTATACAGTTTCTAAATAAGAGGATCTACCATTTGGATGCGTTTAGAATCAAAAATGAATTTAAAAATGAGTCAGAATATAAGCAGTTTGGATTTGAGGTTTTTTTCTCCTACTCCTATTTTTGTTTAATTTCTTTTTGCTATACGAATTGATCCTATGAAAAACTTGTCAATATAAAAGTTGTAGATATTTTTGGGAAAATGTAAAATAAATTTAATCAGATTTGATATCTTAAAAATTGACGGAGTTATGGATTTTTCTCTTTTTTCAGCGCCCTTTTTCTTTTCGTTTTTAATTTCTTTCGTCGGTAAAAGTTGGTCCTATCAAAAACTTGTAACTACAAAAGTTTTAGATAATTTTAAGAACATTTACAAAAAATTTAGTTGGACTTGATATCTTGAAAATTGACGAAGTTATGAATTTTTTTCTCTCAAAATCCCTGTTTTTTTCGCCCCTTGAACCCACTTCTAAATTTATCAAAAATCTGTCATGCATATACTTTTGGCCCATTTTTAACCCTCTAAGCGTTTGGCCCGTAAAATTCCGTACACTAAGCTCCAGGTTTCATTGCAATATAAGCAATGTTTAAGATATTATAATTCTATAAATTTAATGAATTTTCAAAGCATTGAAGAATAATTAAGACTCTCAAGGATTGCATTTATATTCCTAAATAAGATTTTTTATGTAATATTGAAAGAATCATATTTTATTAGCATTTAAAACAAAATGCTGAGAAAACAACATTACAATTTTACCCATTTGCAAAACGCTTGGAGGGTTAAGAAGCAATATAAACTTTAAACCGATTCGATATCTACTTTAATTAAGAAGTTATGGCGTTTTTTCGGTTTTCACAAAAACGCCCCCTATTCCGACCCCCTTGGTCCGATTTTGCCCATTAACGAACTTAGCCAAGATTTTATCCCCTTTGATTTTATGTACAAGTTTGGTGGAGATTGGTGAAAAATTATAGAAGTTATTGTTTCCATAAAAAAGTGAGATATATATATATATATATATAGATAGATAGATAGAAAGATAGATAGATATATAAACTGGTGCGATTGCAATAGGTAGTATTTCTTACGAAATCTACCTAATAAATGCAGAAACAGGTAAATTAAAATTTTTATCAAAAATGTCGCACACTGTAAAAATAATCTCCAAAATTATTAAACTTTTTCTAGGAAACTGGAATTTCAAGAACTTTTAATGCAAGAGCAGCACCAAAAAATCATGTAAAAGATACACGTTTGCAAGGAAAATCCAAAAATCTATAAAGTTATTAAGAAACTGGGAAGCACAGAAATTTGTTAAGTAGGGTCAGTTGGGATGATTATACCCAAGGGGTAGTTATGACCACCAATATAACGGAGAAAATTGTGTATAGTAAAATTTCATTTCACGCTTAGATATTAACCTCATAATGTATTTTTCATTTTAGACATTCTTTATCACTAGTCTGAAGCATTTTTATATCCGGATAGCAATTTGAAACAAAGGCTACCAAAAATTCTAAATAGCGGATTTGTCAGTTTGGAGTTCTGATAATCTCAATTACGTCCCTAAAATGTGTGTAGGCAAGTATAAAGAGGAAATATACTGGTCATGATTTCTCCACTAGTGCTCTTAATTACCCCAAACTTTTATGATTATGAATTTTTGATGAGATACTTATATATAATATAAAACATCACATTAAAATATCAAAATATTTTTAAATGCTATAAGTGATCTATTAAAAATAAAACATACTTTTTAGTTTTACATGTTTCGTTGCTCTGACGGCAACTTTTTCAAAAACAATAAATGATAAAAGAAATTTTTTCGCTAAATAGCTTCAAACAAAAATAAAAAAAAAAGTTTATTTTATTTTGAAGCTATTTAGCGAAAAATTTCTTTTATCATTTATTGTTTATGAAAAAGTTGCCGTCACAGCAACGAAACATGTAAAACTAAAAAGTATGTTTTATTTTTAATAGATCATTTATTGCATTTAAAAATATTTTGGGATACTTATGACCATCCTTTTAACTTAAAAAGAAAAAAGGCTATCATAATTAAAAATTTTAAGAAGTGTTCTTATAGGGTCAAAGTTACTTCCTATGTATTAAAAACACAATTTTTCTAAATAGAAACGAGTAAAAAAAATGACAAATTTGAAAATGTAAAAAAGTGGTCATAATTACCCCTCATGAGCCTAACTGTAACCGATAAAACTTTTGTAAGATTACTGTAATTTTAGAAGATTCTTTCGTAAGGCTACCGATTTCTGTAGCTTTGTATATTTTGTCTTTTTTGCACAGCAAAAATTTAAATAATCATACTAATTTGTGTAACTTTGCATTTGTAAAATTACAGATTTTTTTATAGTGTGCTTAGATAGTAAGTGCGTCAATATTCCACACAGTGATTCTGTTCAAAGTACGATGAATTGTTTAGATTTTTAAATATTTTTTCGTCTCTTATAAAATACAGAAACTCAGATCGAAACTCGTTTAGGTATTACTTATTGTCATCTCAACGGTGCGTTTTACACTATTTTATGTGTTTTCTCCAATCTTAAAAATTTATTTTGGTAACTTTTATTAACTTTTAAAATTCGGTATTATGAAATATTTTCGAAATCCCTTGTTTAATTTGGTCACTTAAAATGTAGATATATAATCTAAATTCAGAAAGAGAGTTCGCCTTCTAAATGTTTAAAAAGCATAAATCTCTCCTTAAAGAAGGAAAATAAAGTTTAAAGTCATCATTGGAAGATACTTACTAAAAAAACATTGAATTGTTTAAAAATGCCTCATATTATTTAATCAAATAAGTAAGAAATTTGATGGCTAAATGTTAACTGTTTTAAAACAAGTGTTTCTTGTAAAAGAAATTCAAGCAGAAAAGCAGTCTTTCCCCAAACGTTTAAAACCAGATAATAAAATTTAACACATTCACGATTCAGTGATGGATATCTAAAACAATATTCAGAATTCGGTGCAAGATATTTAACATTTGCATGTTACAATATTCAGCACTAATGTAAAAAAAATAAATAAATAAATAAATAAATAAATGTATATTTAACAGCTTAAATAATAATTTAGCATTGGAGCTTCATAACGGGGAAAATTTGGTTAAATTTGAAACTTTCTAAACTTCACAAATGAACTATAAAAAAATCTACATTGCTTTAAAGAAGAAATCAACATGCATGTATTGATTTGGTAGAGATAGCATTTTAATTAAAAATTTAAATAGCTTTGAAAAAATGCATGCATACGATTTTTTACATTTTATTTCTTCAAAAATATAATCCTCGTTGTTTTACTGTCTGAAAATGTATGCATTGACTCTTAAAAAGTAGCATAAATTTAAAAACAGGTCTAAAGAATATTTACACAGAAATAGAACAACAATATGTCGCATATTTGCAAAACTTAACATAATACATTTATTTACAAATTTCATTTTTTAATCAAAGTCATTTCAAGCAATAATAATACTGATGAAACAAAACAGACAAATATAAAATAAGTAAAACAGTAAGTATTTTTGAGATTTCTAATGTTTACAATTAAAAATCAAAACTCATGAGCTCAAAAACATAAAAACTATGTCCGCAAATTAGGTAGAAAAATCTGAAAAAGTTTTATATACAAACAATTACTCTTTCATTATGCAGTACAGTATTTTCATTAACGATAACAACAACAAAAATCAATACATTCAAAATTTCAGCAAGTTCATTTTCATTTTTAGAAGAGCCGAGTATATTTTTAGTACGTTTGAGTGAAAAATCTATTAATATAAAAAGTTAATATTAATAAATTTTTAATAACATAAAATAATCAATAGCTAATAATTAATAATATTTCTTGATAATAATAATTACATAGATATATAATAATTAATAACAGTTATTAGTAAAACGTAATAAGTTAAAAGAAAAAAGGGAGATAATGAAATTCATGAAAACAACTGTTGGTTATTTTTCACAATTGAAACTCGCGTCATTTTCAGCAAAATATAAGGTGTCCATGATTTATTTTACCAACTAGAATAATTGTGTTAAAATTAATCTAGTATCTTTTATTATCATTGGCCTATAGCTAATTCTGAAATCGTTTGTTTTATTCTTATAGTTCCAGTTTCAAAAATATTCCCGATGTTGTTCTTCGTCATATGAAATTCTGTTTATGGAAATATAGTTTGAGAAATTTAAAAAAGTTTTTTTTTTAATTATGAAGACAAAATGAAAAGAGAGGTTAGAAAAAAGATAACAACATAAGGGAAGAGGAGTCATATTATAGAAGATAAAAACTTAGAAAAGTCGGACGAAGAAACCTTAGCTTTCGGCCAAATCTCGAAGAAGCAGCAACTTAAAATTGCATACGGTCTCTGTGTTTTATAACGTATATTTAGGAAAATGTATGTGTGATCTAAGAGGCTGTGCATATATAACGTTATCATTTTAGGAGAGAGGGGGGGGGATCTGGCACTTGACATTGTAAGACATCTCTAAGAGGAGGGGATTTGTCTTTTGATATCGATATCATTTTGGATCCAACTGGATTTTGGACATTTTAGATTTTTTCTTTTTATTCGTAACATGGTGTTTGGATCATAATAGTATGTTTTTAAATAATATTAATAGTATTTTTATGAAAATACAAAGTTATTATTAAATTTACTAAATTATAAAGTTATTTAATTCTAAAATATGAAACCCCTAAAGTTTGACCTTACTATTCTTTTTCATATGTGTATGCATACATAATCACGATTCAAGAAAGCATATGTGAAGTATGTTTGAAATTAAGCAAGTGTTTACTAATAAATAAAAGGGAAAGAGAAACAATGTTAAACACTAAGATTTTTTATCTACTTTCAACCCCTCCTTTGTCTTGGAAGAACACTTTAATAGTGCTGAGTGCATTATATAACAAAAAGCTATTATAAAATACTTTCAAATAGTAACTATTTCTTTTACGTGTTATTCGATATAAAGCGATATTTTATTTACTTAACTTCGTTTGAATCAAAAAAGTGTGAGAAAAATAAATGTAACCAATTTTGTATATCTCTGCAAACAACAACAAGAGTTTATTATTGCGGGAAGGGGGGGGGGGAGCGGGGTTCCGAGAGATGATAACGTATGATATCGACAGGGGGAAGGGGTCCAAAATTACCAAAAAATTGATAAATTTGCACAGCCTCTAACCAGTAAAACAGTCAATATATATTATTTTACGAGTAAAATTTGCCGAATTGTTATATCTTGAATTTTATGAATTTTCAGCATTTTGTCGCGCGAAATGCCCGTTTTCCGATTTCAGTGGCTGGCACTGAAACGCTAAAGATTCATACGATCCAAGCTACATAACTCAATAAGTTTTGTCTTAGAAAAATGGAACTTTTTCTATTTTACTTGCTAGATGATGGAAGTAGCAATGAATCGTAGCATAAATTAGTAGGAACGCATGTTTAGAAAATTTCAACCATTACTTTTATATTACGTAAAAAACATACATTTTTCTAGAAAAATTCTCTCTAAAAAAAGGACAGTATAAAAGTTTAAATTTTGGTATCTAAAAAAATGTTTTGGCATAAATAGGTTTTTATATCACGGAGAACAACATTTGAAGTATGTTGCAATTGGAACCATTGCTTGTAAAACTAACGGTTTTTGATTAGCGATTGGTTATATTGATAAAAACAAATACTCTGTATATGAAATTCTAGTTAGAGAAAACAAAAACAAAATATGTTATGTGTACAAACACCAACTCATGAACCTAAGGTTTCAATGGTGCAAAAGATCTGACATTTGAAGGAACATTTATGATGATTATTTTGGTTATTATTTGATAAAATAAGTTAAAAAACTATGGTACCAGAAAAAATGTGAATTTTTAATTTACCAATCAACAAAAATTTAAACAAAAAACTTTAATTTTTTTAATTAAATTTTTTTTCCAAGTTGAAAAATGCAAGGAAAAAAAATATTTTTTTTTTTTTTTTTTAATTTTAAGTTGGGTAAATAGAATAAAAAAATGAAATTACTTTAGATTTTATGTTGAGATAGCAGAATGAAATAAAAATAATATTTGAAATTATTTTAGCTACTTAGTTGAGCAATATGATAAAAAAAACTATTTTCTAATCTTCTTCGTTCTTAAGTTTTAATACAATGCAAAAATAATAACAATAAAACGTGCATATAAAACACACAATGACCATTTTGGCGCTTCAATAAAAAGTTATACCGAGTAAATGAAAGATTGAGTAACCCGTTATTTGTTTATTTAAAGTTTGCACTTTGCCTTTGTAATACATAATACTCTTTGGCAATCGAACTGTACATAACTTTAGATAAAGTAAAATTTATATTATATACACACAAATTATTAACTTTATATACATTCTACATTTCTACGCTCTAAAAATATCTATACATGTCTGTAAATACTCTACACAATTTATTTATACAAGTTTAACTTGCATGCCGTTTTTTTTAAAGTAACTAAACAAAACAAATAGAATAGCATGTATACATATATATATAAATCTAATGAATGTGTCATACACCTTACACGCTTCTTAGACGTTGAAAACAAGTCACAAAAATAATAACGTATAAAATAGAATAAACTCTTGCAAAATACTTGTATAAAAAATAGTTCTTGGTTATGTTTCAATGGCAGGCTATTCAGCCAGGTTTTCTCTTTGGTCAATACTTTTAAATATTCGAAGAGACTTGGAACAGGAAACTTAGGAAAAGTTTTACACAATGTACACAGAATAAATATATAATTACATTTAAGAATACAAAATCGAAATAAAGAATATTAAAAAACTTATAAAGGGTTAAATGTGAAAAAATAACAACAATAAAAAAACGACATTTTTTTTTATAACTTATTGATTTAACTTTGATTTTATTTCTTTAACAATACAATCAAAGTTCTATAATCCGCACACACATAATCCACTGTTTTCTATAATTCGCGTTATTTTACGAATGTAAACAATGAAATAAACAGTTAAAAAATTTACAAACTAGTGATCCAAAAACGATTAAAAAAAATGTAAAAAAAATTGAGAAAACAGTGGATTATGGGTGTACGGATTATAGAGCGTTGACTGTAACTAAATTCTAAAACTGTATTTTTCTACATTACTAAATTAATAAAAGTAGGACAAAATAACATTCTACACAAATATTTACATTCTGAGGAAAAGACAAGGCAAGAATCTAAAAAATAATTTGAAATTGTTTATTTTAAGAAGTAAGCCAAGGATTTAAACAATGCATTTATCTTTGAGACTTTAAAAAAGTGAGAGAGATGATGACATTTAGCGAGAAAGTTCGATAAATACACAATACTTTGTTCTATGATCAATCTATAACGCATTCGAATACGAATTTAAAGAAAGGGCCAAATGGAATAAATAATATTTATCTGCTTTAAAATACCAAAAAAAAAAAAAGGAGTTCCTCTTTCAATGAAAAATGGAAAGACAAAAACTTAGACTAATCTAGCCTCTAAAAAAGCGTGCCTTTCTGGTACTTCACAATCTTGTCGTTATGTTCTGTAAAAAATGCATCTGATACGTCGAAACAACTAACTTTACGTTTAACTTATAGTTGTTATTTACGTTCATTTTTATTTACGATATATTCAAGGAAGACACACATTCTGCTTCTCATAAAAAATACTGAACTTCCTTAAATTTATTTTTGAGAAAAATTTCGGTCTTGTATTTGAACTATATTAGAAATTTCAACTTTTTGAACATAAATTGATCAGAACATCATATTGATTTTACAAATGGAAGTTTTTGCAGCTATTCATATTATTTTAAGTAAAAATAAACAATAAAAGTAATTTTTTGAAGCGTTATTTAGTAGCTGCTATCGTACATCGCTATAATGCATTGATATTAATTTTTAATGCATCCAACAAAGAAAGCTTATGATAACGTAGTTTAACAATCGGTTGCAATTTATTAAACATTACCAGTAAGGAAAAAAACTGTATCATTTTTAGCAAGATGTGTTATTTATTAATATGGTTAGTATGAACAACTATTTCTCATGAAAAATACTGTCGTAATTTTTTTGATTGCACAGAATTTAAGATTTTTTCTAATACATTATAGATCAATAACTTTTACTTCTGTTTCATTTCCCTATAAATATAAAAGAAAAGGGAGATAGGAAAATGCTATATTCAGAGCCAACAGTAAACAGTAGTAAAACTTTCACATTATTTGCTCTGATATTTTATTTTTAGATTTTAAGCCGATTAAGATAAACCGGGTGATCTGAAAAAAAGGAAAAGGAATAGAAAGTAAAAAAATCTTATAAATGTAGAAAATACAGTTTTAACATCGTAAAAGATTATATAGTGGAGAATTGAGCTATGAAAGTAGCTAAAATGCAAAAAAATGTACGAAGATCATGAGAATTTTTCTTGTTTTTTCAAGGTAAATCTCTAAAAACAGAAGAATAAATGCATAAAAAATGATGAAAATACACATGGCTATTAGTAAAACAAAATTTAAGGCGAGATAAGATTTTAAAACAGATGTGACTACAATCCGCAATGTAGATTTAATAATTATTTTCGTAATAGCGTTAAAATACCATTTCTAAAATTGATTGCCTAGTCAAAAGCCTAGGAAATCTGAGTCAAAATGCGGATTACGTTCATGTTTTTAAAATTTTGTGATATAAATATAAAACAAGTTTCCCTAAAAAAGTCTCTTTAAAATTCTGTCGTGCAAGATGAATTCGTCAAATGAATATATCAGTAAGAAAAACAATATAACAGTTAACAATGAAGCAATATTAATCTTTTTAGGCATTTGTTTTCGGCAAATTCCCTATATTTTCTCCGAATTTTTCGTTTACGACCGCATAAATAATAAAAATAATAATAACTACCCGATCATTAAAATTGTGTCGCACGGAGGATTCAGAAAGGCCTTGTCTCTCAAGACGAACAATTACTATAATACATTTTTTCTTAAAATTTAAATATTTTAAGACACAGGAAATACATTTTATAAAATTTCCTTCTTTTCTTTTTCAATCATTAGAGAGGAAAAAATAATTAATTAAATTTCAAAATCTACCGGAGGAAACACGGCGTTTAACTTTTGCCGCTTCTTTAAAAACGCGGCAGATTTACAATTAGTGAGAAGTACTTAAAAGCAGAAAAATGCGATTCAAATAAAATATTTTATTCTCAAAAATTGCAACAGAATTCAGTGGTAATGTGTTAATGTCGTCAAATTCTCATACGTAAAAAAAAAATTTTTTTCACATTTTAATGCGATTTCCGATAAGCTTTTCAGTTCCACTGATACAATTTCTTGTTCACTGACAAAGTATATGTTTGGGGTTTACTGATGCGTTAAACAAAGTATTAAATTCTATGAAAAAATATTTTTTAAATCACCAGTAGTAAATATATGGACACGATAAAGCAGCATAGCTGAAAGCATTACATGTCTAGAAATGACAATGCATAAGATTAACAACACAGTTGCTACGTCACTCTACTCTTTTAAAAGCATAGATATAACATGCAGACTTTTAAATCCTACACGTCTTTGATCACGCATTTTAAAGCTACAGACTATGTCCTTAATAAAACTAGTCGTTGGGGGGCCACCGTAATACTTACCCATCATAATATAAAATATGAAAATAAAACGCGTGTCTATGGCAACTCCAAAATAAAATTTAAACGCATAAATAAATAATTTTAACATACAATAATGCTCCATTAATGAATTGCTGATGAGCCAATTTTGACTAATTACATAAAACGCCAAAAGATTCGAGTAGTACCGGATTGCGTAAAAGAAACATCCTTATAACTCAAAAAATAATAATCATATTAACTAAAAATTTACTGGGTTGGATTGAGCGTCTCATTTCCAATAAAAATATACCTGTGAATTGAAATTTGAATGAAATACAAGGTCATGAAAAATCGAAGAATTTGGAAAACAGGATTACACATATCTCGACAACTAATAATCCGATCGACCTCGTTTTTTATGCAAAATTTGTGTTATTTTATTGCCTTTTACGGCCAGTCCTTAAAATAAAAAAATTCGAAAATTTTTATATACCTTTCATCAGAACGAATTTTTCGAGAGTCCGGAAAAAATAGTTCCGGATAATCGAGGTTACTGATATTAAATAGGCTTCGTCCCATTCTTACATACTAAGTACATACAAAATTTCAAGTCTCTATCTCAATTTGTTCGGGAGATAGAGCGGTTACAGACAGACAGACAGACAGACAGACAGACAGACAGACACACAGACACACAGACGGACGGACGGCAAAATTTTTTTCTAAAAATATGTTTTTCGGAATCTCCAGTATCTGAAACGTGTAAATCCGTCAAAAAATTTTTTCGATTTTCAAAACGATTGCAAGACTTACCCTATACTACGTATGATGGGTAAGTAATTAAGTAATAATAATAATAATAAGTAGTAGAACTAAAGCAGCAGTCTAAAAGTAATTAAATAATAGCGTATAGTTCTTCTAAAACATAAAATCGACGTTTATATGATTAAATAAGCATTTTATTATTTGATTTTAATTAATTTTTGTATTGACACCTTATTTGATAACTAATTAATACGTATAAGAGACACAATGATACTCAATAACGTAATCTAAATTAAAAGTGTGGATCAAAAAATAATATTTTAATGTTGAGAATAGATTTTTAAGTAATGTAAATATATAAAGTAATTTATTTTACGCTTACGTTTCATTATTTCGGCAGCAAAAACACAGTCTTCATTGACAAATACATTAGTAAAAAGTATGTAATGAAAGATGCAATAATTTGCACAGAATACATAGGTATATAAACAAAGATATAAAAAATGAGATTCGATACAAAAGTTTAGACTGACAGAGAAATTCTGCTCAGAAAAATATAAAAGTAAACATAGATTAAACAAAACAAAACAAATGTTCCATGTCTCTTCAAGTTGTGCCTCAAACGCATTGTACAGTACATATTTTAAAACAGCAGCAAATCTTTAAAACTGAATCTGATAAACATAAGTTAAATACAATGGAAAGCTATATATAATCTCCTAAATATAGAAATGCATTGCTAACTCATATAAAATGACCAGACGTTGAATAATGTATGAAATATACAATGGTAATAACAAACATAATAACTCAATAAAACAAATAAATAATAATATTTTTCAATTTAACTGGCAAATAAAAATACTATACAATAGAATTAATGGATTTTAAAACATAATATTGCTAATGAAAGTGTCTTTAAATAATGTGCCTTAAAATGTTTTAAAATAGATATTAACGAAATAAACACAGTGAAAATATTTATCCTTTTAAATTAATTACAAAATATTTCTGTGAAAAATTTGAATTTAACTGGTCATGTTATATGCATTTACAAAATCTGTCAAAAAAAGAAGAAAAAACAAGAAGGAAGTTTTACAAGTTCATCACGTCATCTTCCTCATTAAGTTCGTTATTAAAACAAAAATCAAAGTTTGAGCATCTTATTCGAAACATAAATACTTGGCCAAACATAGTTTCAAATTAACAAATTTTAATCACAAGTAATCATTTGTTCTGAAAGACAGCTTGTAACCCATAATCTTATAAATATTAGGATTTATCGATATTTCAAGATATTAAAACGTGTTTTTAATAGTTAAAAAGTCTGCCAATGCATAGGTATTTATGCAAATACAATACAATTCAATGATCGTACAAAAATCACTACATCAGCATTGCAACCTGAAAAAAAAAAAAAAAAAAAAAAATGAGAGCAGTATTTTACGCTCCCTAAAAGTGCGGGGTTTGTAGTTTCCTTTTTGGCGTCGCACATTGGCGAAATTTTCCAAATCGTTGGCCAAAAATCAGAAATAAAAGTTACACACTCTTCGAACACAACTCAGAATTCTTAAGGATTAATGTTTTTAGAATATGAATAGTTCACTCTTGTAACTTAGTACAAATGAGAAATGATTTAAATTAGCTTATATTTGTGTATTGGTAAATATTTAAATGACATTCACTAATATGCTAAAATAAGAAAATAGCTCTTTCTACCGATTATGTTAGAGTTTCATCGTGAAATGTGTTTTAGGTATGATTCTGTTGTAACTTTATAAAAATTTTTACGAAAGAAAATGCATGATTTTATTGTTTTCTTTATTAATATCATTGGAAAGCACTTGATATTCTATTCAATTTCGTTGAAATAATGAGTAGGCGAAGTGAAATTTCTGAAAAGCATTTATTTCAACAAAATGAATGTTTTTAATTGCTTTCTTGTACTTTTTCTTAAAAAAAAGGCTATTTTATCATTTAATTTTTCGCTTAATGAATACACGAAATGTCTTGACTTTTGCGGTTCACAAAATTACACCATATAGTGTATGTAAACTCCACATTTCAAAATAAATAGATACCGCCCCCCCCCCCCCCCCGTTTTTTAATAATGCAATGTATCATTTTGATTATCAAATTGTTTTTGAGGGGGAAATAATCAAAATATCAAAAAAGATTCAAATTTTGGCCAAGTTTTCGGAAAAATTCGCCATTGATAACAGATAGCAATTTTATAAGCTGGTTAGGCAATAGCATTAGTAAAGGTTATTGTACATCGCTTTGAGCTAGCGTGTCCCAAAGTGCATGTTTAGAAGCATAAATGGTGTATGAATGCCGGAGCAGGTGGGGTGAAAAAAAAATCAAAAAACAAAATGACGGATTGCAGGGGTGCATTAAAATCGCAGATGGTGCAACATCAACACCTCCACCAAGCAGAGAAGGATCAGGACACTACAAGACGTAGGGAGTGCTCCAACACCCGTGCGCACTTGGGATTCTACGGAGGGAGTAGTAGCACTTTGATGCGACAAACTGGGTATAGAGCCTACAGCAAAAAGTAAAAAAAGAAAAAAAAAACAGAAAAAAAAGAAACACAACATAAGTGACATGGAATGAGGAAAAAAATAAAAAAACATAAATGAAACTTAAAAAGGAAGGAGACTCACAAAAGAAAATGTTAATAAACAAACAAAAGAAAACTAACATACATAACACTAGGAAATGGAGAACGGAAAGGAAAAGCTTACAGACAAATTTGGGAACTATAAACACAATGATAAATAATGTAGGGCTTTGATAATCAAATGTATTTTGATTTGCTGCTAAATAATTATTATTCATTACAAATTGAGGAGACAATATAAAACGGTAAACATTTATTTGGCCTATAATTACCTATACAGAAAGTCATTTGAATTTTTAGGAATAGCTTTGAGAAGTACTTTATATACATTAAGCTAGAGTTTAATACCGTGTATTGATGACTTAGCTTTTATGAGATATGACGCATCTTTTCCAGATTTAATAAACTATATTTTTAGTGTTATTTCTTTGAATGGCTTCTATATGTTTAAGTTTGTGATTGTTTCGTAAATAAGAAAAAAATACCGGAACATTTAGCTTGCAAACTTCAATTCTCGGATACGGGATTCTTAACCACGACAAGAGAATTTTAATATAAATTTTCTTGCTACAAAATGTTTGTTGTCTATCCTAAAAGTACCTCGTAAACTATGCTTTCAAAGAACGTCTTATATAAAGAAAGTGATAAGATTGAGAATGAAAGAAATGAGATTAGTTTAACACATTTTATTTGGCTGAAAAATTAAATTTCAAAATTTTTTAGCAGTATGCTGTCATAGTTATTTTCTCTAACAATAATAATACTTCATGAAAATTAGAGGTATTATTTCAAAAGCAATTAAAAAAATTACTACTGTCCTGGTATGTCTCCCGTTCTTTTTTTATTCTTTAGAAAAGCTTTCTTTAAAAAAAAAAAAAGACAAGAGAAGGGCGAATTGTAAATGTACTTCACATACCAGATTCAGGAACTGCATCAAAAAATTTCTTTCTCATAGCATAATTGACTTTCGGTTTCATCTTATGGTCTTTCAGATCCTCATATTTGAGAATTCTTTGCAAAAAATTAAAAAAGCCATTGCATATATACTAAAATAAGCAGCAGAAAATTTTTGGATTCTGGATTTTTAACATATCTATTTGGCGATATTAAACATATATTCAATTGAGAAGTAGAAAACGCCCCTGGAATAAACTGCCATTTGCAATTGTATGCCGAAAACATTTGTTTTGATAATTGCAAAGAAGCCCTTACAATTTACATGGAATACATCTTTCAGAGAATTTTTCAAGTTGGAATTCAGTTTAAGAATTTGTTTTAAAATATTTTTTTTGTAAGTAAATTTTATTATCATTATTAATAAAAAAGTACTGAGAGATTTTGAAGTCCCAGGACTTTTGAAAAAGTAATTATTAGAAAGTATGTACAATAGAATTTTGCAGTTTTCATATAAATGCTTAGAAACCTGTGCTTTTTCGAATATAACACTAATAAAAAATGCTATAATAGCTATATTTTGGATTAATAAGTGACAACGCTGTTCAGGAAACAGTTTTGTGGTGGTAAAGTACAGTTCATTCAGAAGAAATAATTTTTAATGTGGTGTCCATCAGATATTACTACAGTCCTCAGACGATAAAAATTTTGCATAGCAACTTTTTTATAATAGCCTTAACTTTTGTAAAAATCATCGGCAACTGTACAACTTTTAACGCCCATTGTTGTACGATAGAAACAAGGTTAAAATTGTTGAGTCATTATTTTTATAAATCAGTTTGTTCAACAAAATTTTACCGTTCAAAAGTCATAGTATCGTTCACACTGCTATATGTCTAAAAATATAGCAGTTACACATCATATTATATGGAAGTTTCTTTAAATTGCAATTTAAAGAAACTTCGATACAATTTGCAAAAATTCAATAACCTTTCGATGCATTCGATAATTTTTACAAAAGTTTTGAAGATTTTTCATACTGAAATTTAAGAAAAACTTTTAACCCTGACATTCTGCATTGATTCATTTGTTTATTTATTACACATCTAATAGTACTTCCAGCAATGTTCTATAACGCCACTCTGTTTATTATATCTGTAATTATTATAAGCTTTTGTCATTATAAAGGATAAACCCATATGCTTTTAAACACTTTTGTAAAATTGCATCTTATTACTGAACATAGTTCCCAAATTATTACGTTTTCAAAAGTCTTGAGACTTCCAGATCACCCGGTACTTTAATAGTTTAAAGCTATTTTTTCGCCTTTGAATAATATATATATATATATATATTAAAAAATCCTTAGCCATTTGTCAAAGCACTTGGAAACTTTTCTTTAAACTAGCATAACTATATTTAGTAGCATTTACTTTTATTGTAAATCAAAGGAAATGTTTGAAAAATATGCATATATCATCGGAAAATATTGACAAAACAAAACTAGACATTGGCAGAAATATGTTTTCCAACTTTACACTTTTGAGAAAATCATTACTAACAAAAACAGGCACATACATAAAAAAAAATTTAGTTACATTGCGTTTGAGAGATTAAGTTAACTCTGTAATAATAATAATAGTAAATTAAAAGAAAAAAATCAATAATCTTAATTTTACTGTAAAAGTTTTCTTCTTTTAATTCACTCAGCCAGTATTCGTTGTTTATCTGTCCTGTTCATCACATTAAATTATTTACCGTGGAGCGTCAGGAGCTTTCCTAGATTTTTATGAAACTGCTCATAAATGTTTCGCTAAATAAATTTTTCTACAGTAATTTTAAGCTAATATGGTTTTTGTATTCCTTTATCTTAGTATTCCTTTCTTAAAATAGAATTATGTTTAAAATATTTTTGACTACATCTAATTCAGTTTGATTTTAGAAAGTGAAAAATTACGTCACAGCCAGCTAGAAGGCTAAAAAAATACTGTAATTTTTAGAACATGATGTCGTTTTCTGTTGTACACAATTTTAAGGGATAAATGTAGTTACATAATTTTTTAGGCTTTAAGTAGGACTGATATTCTTTATAAAACAGAAGCTTTATTGAACTTTGTTTTCTTTGTTTAAGGTTTTATATTTTTCCAAGTACATATAAAACATTCATGTATATGTCCACTTTATTTATCATTTGTGTAAAATTGTTTTCATGAAATGCAATCAACTTTTTATATTTATTAAAATGATCTTTAAATACTCTGTTATTTATTGGTTATTTATCTAATTATATGATATTTCTGTACGTATATTTATATATTTTTGAAACTTTTATCAAGTAGTTAAATCATACATGGTTTGTTCATTAAGTAATGAGAATTTTTCGCGCCAAGCAGAAGGCCCAAAGGACGAAGTTTGCAAATGGTACATATGGTGGGGTCTATCAACTACTGATTTTACCAGAAGTCAGGTGACTTTTAGCCTTTGCAGATCACGAATCACTCATGAAATAGACACATGTTTAAAGTAGCGTTAGGTTTTCAGAATGAAGTGAGCTGTCAAGCAGAGATACCCCATAAAGTTTGTGCAAAACTAAACAAATTGGCTACTGAAAGGCATTTCATGTTACAAAAGGACTACGGAGAGGATGTTTTTTTGCCAAGTCTCAAATGTTTAGGTGGAACAAAGCTTTCAAAGACGAAAGAGAGGACATCGATTACGAACAATGAACTGGATGTCCATCACGTTCTGGAATTGGCTAAAATGTAAGAACGTTTGGTCTTTGATGATCACATGAGTGTTGAAAGGATTGCGGAGACGTTGAAGCTTAGAAAATTGATTGTGCATTAAATTGAAAGGCTTCAAATGCAGAAAATTTGTGACAATCTAATTCTTCAAATTTACCCAGTTCTTGCCAAAACACAGAATGGCAAAACTATACCAACCACCGTACAGCCTCAATCTGTTATCGCCTGACCATTGTTCTATTTTCTCGGTTAAAATCTAGCTTAAAAGGTCATTAGGGCTGGGCGATATCAGAATTTTAATATCGTGATATATCGCTGACCAAATATCGATAATTTTCGATATATCGATATATTTCAATTCATACGTCACTCCATTATAGGGTTATAAATGTAACTGTCCTCTGTATAAAATACTACAAACACACACACACACACATATATATATGTGTGGGTGTGTATGTTAATTATCAAGAAAAAACAAAAATATCAATATCATTAATATTCCAAGGAACATAAATTTTAATTTTTATGTATTAAATCAAAATATGCAAACCCTTTACCTGCAAATCTGATCTAAAATATGTGTTATTGAAAACTCTTAGAAAGTTAAACATTATAAATCATTAAAATGAAACAAGAAAATGTATATAAGACAACAAATAGACATTAGATATGTTGAAAGAAAATACTTTAATTACCTATAAACTTAGAATTTTTTTATTACAATACAAAAACAAATTTGCATTTCTGCAATTTTGGGCAGTAAGGAACACCCTCTTTTCGTTGTTATAATAAATAACTCTATTATTAGTCAGAATACAAATGAAAGCATTAGAATAATCAAATAATTTAAAGAAAACACGAAATTTCTTTAATAGAGTACAAAGTCCCAAATCAGGATGTTTTGCTACCTTTTTTTTTTTTTTTCTTCTTCTTCTTTTAATAATAATGCTGAATTAATCTCTATAATGATCTTTTACTTTTTCGATTTTGTTTACAGATTTTTTTTCTAGGATGCTTTTACTTTCGAAACCAGTTTCAAAAATGAAAGCATTCCAGTAAAGAAAAAAAAAATTGAAAACAAATATTAAAAAACGGCTTTTGTTGAAAGAGATCAACCTCAGATGTGCAATGCAAAAACAAAAAATAAATAAATAAACAAAAATATGTAAATGCAAACGAGGTATAAAAAAAAATAAGATTGACATTGAGTGGATGTTTTTGCATTAGTGAACTCTTGAAATAAAAAGGAGCCATGATATTCAAAATCAAAACTATCCTCATTCTTTTATGAGAGATAAACTGTTCGATTTTTTTTTAACTTTTAAAAAGAGTTTTGTGAAAGTATCAACTAGTTTCAGTTGTTTAAGTGCGCGAAAAACACATTCAACGCCACATACAAACGAAAAGGGGGGGGGGGGAGGAAGAAAAACAAAACCTTTTATTCTTTACCATTAAAAGGGAAAAAAATTCATAACTCCTAAGTTAATTTACCGATTTTTTTCAAATTTTCAGCAATTTGCAATAATAGTAAATTAGGCTGTGTGACAAATTTTTATTAAAATATAATAAGTTATTACAAAATTTGAGCATCTTTTACAAGTGTTGTGTACAGAAGAACCCCAAAGAAAATGTAGGAAACTATCCATCGTTTGTTTTTGTTTATTGAACTCAGCGAAATCGAAACTTGAATGTTTATACAATAATCATATTGTCATCTGCTGTGGATGGGTAATATGTTTTGCCAAGCAGAAAGACACCATCCATAGAGTTTTAGCGATCTTTCAAAATGAAAAGTATTTTCCTTCCTAATTTGAGAAAGATTTTCATTTATTTTATTTATTTATTTTTTTTTTTTGGGGTGGGGGGGGGGGATTTTTTCAAAAACCCGTACGCAAAACGGGTAAAAATACTAGTATCCAATAAACTCTAAAACTAAGGGGAATCACAATGTAAAAAGAAAAAACTTCCGCTTTAAGTAAAATTTCTGCTTAAAGTAAATGACATAATAGAATTACCATACATGTAAATTATTAATGTTATTAATAAAAATGTAAAATAATATGTGATTTAATATAATTATTTATCAATGCTATTAATAAATGAAAAACAAACATACAAGAAATATTGATTAATTGTGCTCACATTCTTGAAAATATGGCAATCAATTCTGCATTTCGGCAGCAATAACTGTACACAAGCTCACAGGAAAAAAACAGTCAGCCACCGATATGGAGTCAACAAGTGATTGTAGCGGAAATGCCCGATCCTCGAACGAGTGTTTCAACTTCGATTCTTGAGCGAACTCCGATAAATAAAGCAGTACATCAGAATACTAGACTGTTCGCCCATATTCCGGTATGTGCACGACACCAGCGCAAAAAGTAGACGGTTCGCCCATATTCCGGTATGTGCGCGACACCAACGCAAAAAGTAGACGGTTCGCCCATATTCCGGTATGTGCGCGACACCAGCGCAAAAAGTAGACTGTTCGCCCATATTCCAATGTGTGCGCGACACCGGCTCAAAAGCGGAAGTATCACGCAAGTGCCGATTACAGCGCGAACATTTGCAAAAGTAAACAACCTTTGCGCCGACAGAGGTAGATTCGAAATTCCGTAACTCCGAAAGTAGGATGAAATACCGTTTGAAACGATATATCGGAAGGATTGAAATCTCAATATCGTTACCGCGGTCTTAAAGAAATATCGATATATAACGATATTACGGTATATCGCCCAGCCCTAAAGGTCATGTTTTTGACAATATGGATAAAATGCAGAAAACCATAACGTACGGTCTGAACAGCACTCCAATTGAAGACTTCTAGGGGGTCCTTAAATGGATGACAGAGTTTTCGATAATGATACATTAATACTGAAGGACACTATTTTGAAAAAAATTAAGGGTTTGTACAATTATCTTTAAAAAAATATTTTTTTAGAATCAGTCTCATTACTTACTAGACAGACCATATAATTAAATATGACTTCATATTCCCCATGGTTAAACATAAAATATTACGAATCAGTTACATAATACTCCTATACAGTGTTCGGCGAATGATGTCTAAAGTTTCATCAAAACATTAATTAAAAAGATTTAGTTAAAAAACATAAACAGAAATACTTAAAAAAGTTTACATTCAAGCTGCATTACAGAATGATACACTTTTATAAAATCACATGCCACCCACGACTTTCTGGTACTCACAAATTTATATACTTATATAAAAGAAACAGAAATGCATGAAGAGTGCACAGGCGCTTTGTCTAAAACAACGCAAGGGCAATTATGGAGCGTTGAGAACCAGAGTGGACCAACCTCACTAGGTGCGATCTCGAGTAAAATGCTTTCGAAAATTTGTCAAAACAATTTTTTGTAAAGCTCTTTTAAGCCAGTTTTTTTTAAATATCGAAAGACAAAATTTCTCTAGGAAGGAAAGTTGTAATTAAATTGTAGTTATATTGTAATTAAATTGAAGCTAGAATAACCAAGCTACTTCTTCAACTTTTGCACCGACATCTTTATATAAAAGATCTATTGAAAAATCTGTTAAACTGTCTCTAAAACTTGAATAATTTCGAAATTAATAAAATTCATTATGCAGATAACAGATGATCAAAGCATAGTGTACCATGCTTTGACACATTGCATCCATTTTTCACAGATACGTGGAATAGCCCTCTCTGGTTAGGAAGACCTTATTTAAAATACACATTTTTTAAAATTATTATTGAATCGCAGTGAAGTACAGAAGGTGAAAATATCTTCCTATGTTTCCACTCAAATCTCACATTGAAATGAACACGATTTTTCATTAATGGCTAAGTGAATTACAACTTAATTGCTTTAAAAATAGATTTCAGTAAGTCAGAGACAATGACGTGGTCTGTTTTTGAAGTTTGATCTGTTGTTTGGATGATTAAAGATCAAAACTCGAATGCAAACTCTATACGCAATAATAATCTGTAATCGCACTAGAAATTGCCACAGTGTATACAAGACTGGCCCCCCCCCCACACACACACACACAACCGCGAATTATTAATCAGTTAATAAAGAACAGATTCCTCAAATTGATGATATTTTTTGTTATAGCGTTGAAGATTTGTTGAAGATAAATGACCTTCCTATATATCCATTCCAAAACCCGAGAACGAAATTAATACGATTTCGCATCAATAACTCGACGAATTGCAGTGTAACTTCGAAAAGTCCGGTCTTAATGAGATAGAAGTAATAAAGTGGCTAATTTTTGAAAATTGGTCTGTGGAGATGATAGTTACATGACAAAATTCCATAAGCAAAATCTGCCCTATAGCAAAAATATTCTTTAGTAGGACTAGACATTGCCGCGGTGCATACAGCCTACTCACCTGCCCGACGTATTAAATGATGATGACGAACCCTTCCAAAGCCGCTTTTTGAAACCTTTTAATTAAAAAAAATCGTTCAAAAATTATTCCAATAGATTGTTACGTAGTTAGGCTAAAGTATTGCCGAAATGCAAATAAGCATTAATAATTTCTAATGATTATTTTTTTTCTTTCCAGTGCTGCATTGAACATTAAAAAGTATACACCTGTTCTTTTATTTGCCTTCTCCTTTACAATATAAATATTATTAAAATATGCACAATTTCATTTATTTTTTTGTTTGCACTTACCCTTTTTTTCATTATTAGATATAGCTGCAATGTAGAAGTCTATTACTGAACATTGTACAATATATAACTTTTTCTAATTTATATTATGTTTAAATTACATTCTATCTAATATATGTTTTAATATTTCAGTGTGACACGTCTTAGAAAAGAGGAAAGGGTGCAGAAAAGACACTTTTTTCACTTACATTCTAAACGCAACAAAAGGAATTTCAATGAAGAAACCATTTATAAGCAGAATTAAAAGATTTTAAGTGCACACATAGCCTCTTTCCGGACTGGGGAGATGAGATAGTTATAGTTATTATACAATAAGATATTCTGAGAAGTTTCCTTGCTGAAGAAGAAGAAAAAAGAATAATCAAAATGGCAAGAAGGTTAAGATTATTAATAAGATATTTTTGTGCTGCAAATTATGACCAGAAAACACTTACAGTCCATCATGAAACAAAATCGCGAGCATATACATCGCAGAATTATGATTAAAAGAGGGAGAAAAACCCCGAAAAATAAAATTTAACCGCAGCACTTACCCAAGAAGAAAAAGAAGACTATGAAAAATTATTAAACGAAGAAGAATTTGTGAAAAACTAATCAGTAGAGAAAAAAAACGAACAAAAGAAAAAAATGGTATGTATGATAAAAGAATAAAAGAAATTGATTTTTAAATCATCGTATCTGTTAAGGATTAATCAGAAATTAGTGATCATGAACAGTGAAAATACCAACTGTTCAAAATATTACTATTTCACTTGTTGAAAATCATCAGTTATCATCTTTCATTGGATGCGACCAATTTAACTTATCAGAAAATAAATGATAAACTCTAAAAGAATACAAATATGCGTTAATTTTAATTATAGCATTTTTAAATTATTATCAGTCTATGTTAATAATGTATTATCGAAATAAATAAAACAGAAATACATAAATTAATCAAAATTAAACAGATATAACATTTAGGAGATTGGAATTATGGTAAATTGATATAAGTTTACATTTTACAGCGAAAAAAATTTTTTTTGATTAAAGTAGTGAGGGAATTACTTAAATATACACTTCGTATTCGAGATAAAGGCTTCTACTTCAAATTTAGAAATCCTAAATAATTATTGAATTTCAACTGAAAACTTTTAAAAGATACATTAAAAAATGAAACAATTCTCAGAAGAAACTATTTTAAAGATATTACAGGAAACAAAATGCATTACATAAGCATTCTCTTGAAACTCTACGGTATTGTTCCTTTACGATTTTTAGAACTCATGGAATTTATTTATTAAAACATTAATTAAGTTAAATAAACAGAGAACTGCAGATGATTTTACGGAAGTATTACTGGCAATCTGGACGCCAGTACTATTTACTGTTTTTTAACGGAAAATTTTCCGTAAATTTCGGGAAAAACTCGAAAAAAACTGAATATTTTCCGGAATTTTTCCGTTAAAAAACAGTAAATAGTACTGGTGTCCAGATTGCCAGTAATACTTCCGTAAAATCGTCCTTTTTTTTTTTTTTTTTTTTTTTTTTTTTTTTTTTTTTTTTACAGTGTATTTAAACTAGAGAACAAACGCAGTTGCATCGTATTCTAATGAAATATTAGAGTAAGACGTTCGCATCAGTACGTTATGGAAAACATGTACAATGTATACATATATACTGTTTGATTATCTGTTTTTTTTTCAGTTATATTGCTTTAAACAAGCTATAGCTTCTCTATCACGCAGCATATCACATAACGCATTCGAAATTAAGTGCAATTTCGAATGAATTTAATATTAATTTATAGCTTTAGTGAGGTAGAAATTCACTAGATTTGGGTTTATTAAAGATATATCGGTTCTAGTGCGATTTATCCCGATAAAGCATTTTCTTCATTTTTTACAAGAAAAAAATATTACTGACGTTTGTCTGTTTTGTTTTTTGACATTCTGTTCCAAATAACCGGAATCTACTTACAATGAAACAAAATGTAAGCATGTACGTTTAGTATGTCGAAGAATATACGTGGAAGAACACATAGAATTGAAGAGCTTGCCGAATACATTCGAACCTCGTTAATACGAACATGCTTAGCGCGAATTACTTTTACCATGATTTGTTTCTAGTTGCCCCGTCTACTGTGATATTAGTACTTTTAACACGAACACACTTAACGCCGAATATCGTTCATCACGAACTGAATAGGATCGGCCGTTATTATATTTCCCACTCATAGCACGAACGAAACACATTTATTTTTAAGTTTTTCAATACAATTGTATTGATTTTTATTTTTTTCGAATTTTATTAGTCGCGTAAGGGAAATGACTTTGGTTTTCATAGCCTCAGACTAGCGATTTTAAAATTGTCAGGCGAGCTCAAATGATAAAAATCCATTGCAAGAATTGCATTGAGGGATGAAAAAAAATTACGCAATGTTTTAAAACTGTTTCATAAAGCTAATTAAATTGTGGCAGTAAGTTAAATTTTAATCTGCATTGAGATGGCTATTCGGAACTTTGTTGATTCCCACGTGAATATCCCACGTGTAAGTCTGCTATTTTCTTGACGGATGGGTTTAGGAAACATATTCAACACCAGCAAAACAATGAGTTTTGAATATACGTCTATTTCTATGCTTGTTACATGGAATATATTATTTTTTTTAAGTGCTTCTCTGATTTCCGTGTTCGTCGTACATGTAACGTGTTTTTGCCAAGTATAATTTTCCCGTACCTAGAACGGGCATCCATATTCCAATCATTATTTATTGTAAAATTTGCATTATTTAATCCGAGCATTTTTCTGGTTCAATTAGGTAAAAATTTCTGTTTTGAAAAACCCGTGATCAAAGATTAAAAATTCTGTAAAAGACATGAAAAAAAATAGGCATTATTTGAAAGTTTTTTTTCAAAAATATTGATAAGTTAAGTGGTTAAAGTGTGGATAACGCGAACTACTTTTAACACGAACAAAAGAAATTTCCCTATGAGTGTTCGTGTAAATGAGGTTCGACTGCAATTATATATATATTTTTTTTTCTCGCAAGGAATTTCAGATTTTTTTTACTTTTGTATAATAGATCTCCTTTAATCCCTTAGATTTTGTATATAATCGCCTTTTCTTTAAAATTTGATAGATATAAAAAGAAACAATATTTTTCGTATTAGATAATAAACAGTTCGACAATGAACGTATCTGAGGTTACCCAATTCTCCAATTTTTCCTTACTTTTGCTAAAGCTGCTATAATTTTTCTGAGACATTTCGTCACTCCATAATAATTTATTTTATTTTGTTTCTTTCTCACCTCACAACATATTCAATTTTATTTTTTTTCTTCATTTTTTGGCATTTATCAGAATTTTTTCCAGTCCTTTAAAACAGTGTTGTGTATAAGAAGTAATATTAACATTTTTCCTTTAAAATATATCATCAGAATCCTTTCCATAAGAGTTAATATAAAAATCTCTGTAGATTATACCAGAATTTAGTAAACGAAGCTTTACAAAGCCTGTTAAATATTTGATCAAAGATCATGTACTTCAAACCAAAAAAAAAAAAAAAGCATACAAAAATGACACGGATTGAGTTGTTTTAATCTATCTTTAATCACTTGCCATAATTATTTTATTGGCTCAACCCCTTGGGGACGAGTGACAAGTATACGTGCCGCAAAAAGGCTTTAGAATCCTCATTTATTCAATCGGTCAAATTATACTGCAAAATTTGCCTTATTTAATCGAAGCATAAGACTCGATTCAATAAGACACAAATTTCTGTTTTTAAAAACCGGTGACAAAACATTAAAAATTTCGTAAAAGGCTCTCGTCGCGAAGGGGTTAAGAAATAAAAATTAATAAAAATAAAACCATTCATTAAAATAAAAAAAATAAGAATAAAGATAATATATCTTGCTTAGAATGCACAAAACATTCTTAATTATGGCTAAAACTACTCCAAGAACTGTTCTAATAATG
The DNA here is from genome assembly GCA_964019185.1 of Maratus speculifer. NCBI lineage: Eukaryota > Metazoa > Arthropoda > Arachnida > Araneae > Salticidae > Maratus > Maratus speculifer. The sequence continues at coordinate 240,012,586 of OZ025294.1, read as the reverse complement.
TGGAAAACAAACTTCAGACATTGTGTTTGTTTTGGTTGCGATGCAGTTTTATATCAAACTATAGGCAAAAGTGCAATGAGTTACTTTTATGATGCAGACAGTTATTACTCTTGTGACAGCACACCAGAGGTTCAATTTCAGGTATAACGTGAAAAAATATTTTATGTAATTTCTTTGTTTCTCCAAAACAGAGAGATAGAAGTTTTGGGTAAGAATTTCAGTAGTTTTTTATAGAATTAAAACTTCTAAGATGTTTTCTTTTACTCTTGTGATATGTAATTATCAACTATTAAATACAGTTAAAATTCCATTTCACACTTTATCTAAAACCTTATAAATGTATAGAGCAGACAGATATAGTAATACTTTCAGTGTATAATAATTTTATTTAAGGAATAGAAAAAAAAAAGAACTTAGTAAATGGACTTTTATACTCAACTGTAAATGAATGTTAATGCAGTCAATTTCCAGCCGAATTTCGGTGTAAACTAATTCTTGTAAAATTAAAACTTACAAATTCACATACATCAATTCTTTAGCTTTAAATTGATGTATCATACTTATATTTAAATTTAAATCGATGTTTAAGCAAGCGTTTTTCATTTCCGCGATCTTTCGCTTTATCTCTATTAATCTTTCTTTCAAAAATATTGCCAGCATAGCAAAAAGTAAAGAAACACAGAAAACAGAATAGAATTATGTAATTGCAGTTATATTTGTTTTATCTTTATAAGTTTAATTTTCCCGTCTATAATATGCATTTAAAACATAATAGTTATATAACGTAACAAAGAATTTTAGATCGCGGGATCAAAGAAGAATTGCAGTGCTGCTAATTTATTTTTTTTAATTTAAATATCTACCATTATTTCCGACTAATAATTCTAGCGTTAATTAATTTGTCATTAATTAAATTAAATTTTACTATTTGGATACGGTGCTTCTATATGAGTAAAAAAATGCGCTAAATTGGCTACACTGGTGAAGTGAATTCGCATTACGATCTATGAATTTGCATCTTAAAGCTGATTTTTTGCTTCAAAGGACCGAAAATTATCACTTATTAAGCGGAATAATAACCGTTTGCGTATTAAACGTGATATTTTTGTATTAGTCTTTTGGGCGCATATCAAAAGATCAGAAAAAATTCGTGTATTAACCATGAGTGTATTAACAGAGTCCGACTGCATATAAATAAATTATTTTTTATAAAAATAATAGTAGTGTTACATGGTTATATTTGGCAATTGAATATATCAGTAAGACTATCACTTATACGCCTTATTCTTTTTATTGGAATCTTACTGACTGATATAGAAATTACAAGAATAGAAAAGTACGTGGGGACAAATGGCATCTGAAGACCAGTTACGGATTTATAAGGCATAAAGTTTATTCTAAACATGATTTGTCAAATATGTTTTTTTAAGTTTTGAAAACAATCCATAAACATCCACGGTTGTATTATTGTCACCGAAAAGCAATTTTTGTGCCACAAGTAAACATTTTACTTCCATTAAAATAGTTACAAAACATACAGCTAAAAATCGTAAAACCAGAACAATAAACTACAAGAAAGAAAAGCGGTTACAAATTATTAAAATATGATTTGTCATAATCAACATTTTCCGATTTAAATCACTTGGCGAAATTTCCTGGCAATATGCGTTTTAGAGTTTTATACCATTATATCCGCACAATTATATTTGTCTTATTTAATGACAAAAATATTGTATTAAATAAGTCAAATATTATTAATTCAAGACAACGGTAAACTAGATGACAAGAGGAAGAATTGCATACTTAAAATACAAAATAAAGGGAGTGGGGACAAATATGCTTTGAATAAAACATAAATTAATAGACAATTGTTTAATTTTCATAGCATGCTGAAAATGTTTTTCATTAATAAAATACACTTTATTATATGTATAAAAAAGTTCAGCAATTTCAAGGGAGATATTGCAGATTATATATGCATTACTGGAGTAATGATTCAGGTGATCATTACTCCAGTGTAAACAATAACACTTTTTACATAAAATATACATATATATATACATTATTTGACAGCTGATTAGGAACAATGGACGATTCAATATCACAATATATATAGTAAGAGCCAAAATTGCGGAAACATTTGAAAGGGGTGTACTTTTCAGGTTTGCTAGGTCATAACATCACTTTCTATTTATATCACAAAATTATATATAAGGGGAAAGATAATTTAATCGAAAATGTAAAGTAATAAAATTTGTCTAATTATTAGAATTTAATCAAGAGCTATTAGTCACATAAACAACAACAACAACAAAAAAGAAAAAACTTGTTTGAGTTAACATGAAGTAGCTCTCCTTTATTTGAAGACGCCAGATGAACATGAGGGTTTAAAAGACTCATCAGATATTATCAATCAGGTAAAAGCACCATTAAACTGCTGTTTCCATGTTTCAGAAGGAAGCTTGAAGACTGTGAGGAGGAAATTTGTGTACTTTATGTGATTGATATAACAGCTAAATGTAAAACATAAGAAAATAAAGAAAAGATTGGTCACCAAGGAAGCGATAAAGCAATTATAAAGGAAACAATATTACAGTTATGAAGAAATAAGAGGAAAAATTGGGGTCAATGTAACCAAAGTTGACATTTTTAATTTTTTGAAGAAGTATGAGGGTACTGTATCACAAAAAATCCAACTGGAAAAAACAAGATAATGTGTTTATCAGCAAGTGAGGATAAAAGGAATAAGGAATTACGCATAGGTGACAAAAGAAAAAACATCTGTATGTACACAAGGCAATAGAAATGGCGCAAGCCAATGTGATGTTGAGTTCAAAGGATGATTCGATGTAGACTGAAAAAGTTTGTTTTAAAATCTGGAATCCCATTGAAAAAAAGAGTTATCTCTCTAACAAAGGTTGATAAGATTAAACTGGACTAACTGTTAATTGGACGCTGGAAGTATTCGATAGTATTGTTTCTTTCAAATGAGAACATGATCTTGTTTGGGAATGATGGCATAAAAATGTACACAGAAGCATCGAAGATGATTTGCATACTTAATTGCAGTACACACACTGTAAAGAATCCATTTAGTGTTATGATGTTAACAAAAGATGAGAGCCGAATCTGTATAATTAAAGAGAATATTATTGCTACAAAATACATGAATGTGAATACTTCAATCCTGATTGAAGCTTTTCGCATGTAATCTTTTCCAGAATAATGAAGCATTGATACTTCATCAAGATTCTGCTCTTTGACATGTTGCTAAATTGTGCGAAAATTATTTTAAGGAAAATAATATTTTAGTGTTTGAATGGCTCAAGAAGAGCTCAAACTTTAACCAAAATGAAAATCTATGGAGCGGTTTAAAAAGGTATGTTGCACAGAAGCATTAAAATCCAATTAATAGAAGGAATAATTCAATCCTAATATTGCACTATAACATTTATAGAACATAAAAGCTTTATTTACCCCATATTAAAGAATTGTAAGTCCGTAATTAAGAGTAAAGTTTACCGTACTAATTATTAACTGACATTGTAATATTTTTGTATAGCACATTTTTTTTTTTTTAAATATGTGTTTTACTTCTTTACAATTGTTGTTCTAATGATTATTCGTTCATGAGATTTGTTGCATTACATTCTTGATTAATGTATCTTTCCATTTTTATATGTTAATACTCACAGAAAAAGTTGTTTTAAAAACCGCAAAATTTCAAAAATTCACCCTTTCACAAAGGTTTTCACAGTTTTGGCCAATACTTTACTTTGATTTTATTCAAATATATCGAGTTTTTCATGTAATTATATTGTAAATTTTATGTAAATTACAATTACTATAAATGATGGTAATTTATAATAATACTTCGGATATGGAAGCAATTTATTCATGCAAGTAAAATGTGGTTGATATGCATCGTTCCAGAAATATATTCCATCACCAACCGGCGATAAATCGCCAAATAACAAAATTTTCATTATTTTTTTACGGATACTGAAAGGAGGTACCGCCGAAATTTTTTTGTAAACGTATATCTCCACACAAGAAAACATTCTGTAATTTGTTCAGATTTTTCGGGGTAAGCCCGTATGGAGACCTTCCTTGTCAGAATGTATTTTTTATTGTTATATTTAAACTGATGAGTCTAAAATTGTATGAAAGAGAAAGTTATAAATTTTTTTAAAGTATTTTTTAATTATTTAATGTTAACATTGTTTTTTTCTTTTCTTTTTTCTATTTTAACATAGAAAGAAATCTTTGAAAATATAATTCTTTTGATGAAAAAAATCATAAAAAAGGACATTTTTTATTAATATTTTTTTAATGAATCAAAAAATGAAAAAAGTATGCATAAAGAGTGATTCATCTGAAAATTATATAAAATTTTAATCGTTGTTAAAATAAACAATTTTCGATTAAAAAAAATTAATTAAATTTCTTTAAAAAATAAATTATACTTAGAAATTAATGTATATATAATAGCAAATTTCAAAGCAATAATAAGTAAAAAATCTTTTTAAAATAAATATTTAATAATACATTAAATTTTGTGTCACTGACCACATTAAATCTATTTAAAAAATATTAATGTTGCTAAAGATACCAGAGTAAGAGATTTGAAAGTACTACATAGCTATAATCCAACGGCGTATTATTAGATTACTATCTCTCTCGAATTTGATAATAGTTCGCAAAATGGATGCTTAATTTGAAATGTTTCCATCAAACGCACTGAGCATCTTTGAAATAATAATAATAATAATAATAATAATAACTTTTATGGAAAAATGATTTTTGTGAACATCCATTTTATTTTTAAATCAGAGGATAATAAAATGTTTTAAAATTAAAGTACAAAAATACAGCTCAATTAATTCATACTGGAAATGATGGAGGTGCTGTGGAGGGTACATTTTATGCACAATGTGAAATATATATTAAATGATATATTCATAGCACAAATAACACAGATGCACTTAAATTTGAAATAAATTTAACAAACATCATTTTTTAAAATTAAAACTTTTCAAGGAAAAGTAAGAAAGTAATTTTCGTTTTTATATATATTTTCAAGATTAAGAATCATGTTTAATCTACAACTTTAAATGATTAATCTCAGATAGTTCAGGCTCCATCGAATGTGAAGCCTTATAATAAATAAATAAAAATGAACATGATCACAATGGAGAAAAATATATACTATAGTAACCAATGAACAGAAAATTTCATAGTCGCATTTTATAGATTCTAAAAAACAAAACTGATTCGAGTATATTATGCTATAAGAAATAGGTAGACTTGTTAAAATTTTTAAAAGCAACATCTGTAATACCTCTTGTTAATTTCACTTTTACACTTCGAATAAACTAAAAAAGCAACCAAGTTTAGCAATTTTACTACTACAAACATACATAGAATCTATTTTAGTAACTAAAAGGGGAACTATACCCATTTTCTAAAAATTATCTACAAAAATGAAAAAAAAATTACATTTTAGAATATTGTTTCACTTTTAATTAAGAAAGCCTATAGAGATGAAAGAAAAAACTGCAGACAAAGTACAAAATTTCATTTAGTTTATTTATTAGTTATTTATCACAACCACCAAATTAGATAATAAACTATCAAAGTATTCATAGTATATGTGTCACTGCCACTTGTGCAAAGTTTAATTACGAGAACTTGATGACAGCAAAGTCTGTTCAGTTACTTTTTCTTCAAGTTTTGCTTTCAATCAACCAAAGTGTATCCTAAAACTTTATTAATTGTTTTTAACAAAGCTTCTGAGTTCCGGGCAGGCACAAATTCATCTAAAACAATTTGAAGAAGAAAGAAGAAAAATAAATATTAAGGTAATCACAGAAGAGAATTCCCTGAAAAGGTATATTAAAGGTGTATTTCGATTCAAACTGCTTATTTTCCGGTTTATTTTTAAATTCCTTTTTGCTGTCAAACGCATCAAACTGGCAAATTGTCTAATTTAGAAAGTACCCAAGGTACCGTGATTGTCAATTCTTTGATAAATGCAGAAAATATTGCAAAAAAAGCAATAAAAACGGCATTTTGAACCGATTTTTCCGAAGTGGGAGATCTGTGAACGAAAAAAAAGGGTCATACTGAAAAGGTAATTGTTCATAAATCAAATTCTAATGAATGGAGCGTAAAAAGATATCACACGGCACTTTATACGTCTCTTCAAAAGTCCCCTCAGGAAGTTTCATGTTTCTTCTTTTAAAAATCTGTCGGAAATTATATCGGAAATATTCGAGTTCTTGAAGGTTGAAAAGCGTTTTTTCGAATACACCCTTAAATCACCACCGGTGTGCACTACCAATGGCATATGCAAATTACTAGCATATGCCAATATATTATATGGCATATGCCAATTCATGGCAAATGCCAATGAATGGTTGATGGTATACAACCGAGAATACACACCAGCGTGGAACTGAAATATAAGATTCTAACAGATAAATGAGCATACTTCGGCTAATTTATTCAATACTTTAAATAAACTTTTCCAAAAATTTTTAACACGTAGTTCTTAAATCCATAGCTAAACTTCCGCGGTACACAAACATTAGAATGAATGTTTTACTACTATAAACAAAATGCTTCATTAGAGCTAAAACAGTGGCAAAATAATTTCGTAATAATTTGTGATAAAAAGAATTTAATAATTTTGATAAATGTGCTATTTTATATTATACAAATTTGTAAATTGATTTTTATATTTTTGTAATTAGAATATTATATCACAATAAAATCGAAGAAAATTTTCTAAAAAGTGCATTAAATATGTTAAAATGTCACAAATATGAAAGATGTTAATACATTAGGGGCTCACAATCATAGCAGAACAAGTCTGCTTTGAAAAAAAAAAATGATTATGTCCATTTAAAATGGTGCATAAAGATTGTTTTACTTTCTCCCACAGTTACAAACCAAGTTTGTAAACAGAAGCCGTACATAAAAAAATGTATGAAAACATACTTGGTTCATTGTGTGAGTAGGTAAAACAAATTTTATACCCCTTTTAAATGAACGTTATCACTTTTGCTTTCAAAATGGACTTGGTCTACTATGGTTGTAGCCCCTCACATGATAATATATTTTTAAAAAATTTAAATTTCCAAAATTTCGCTCTGAGCCTTTGATGGTGTTATTCTAGCAGCTTTGATTGTATTTAATTCATTTTTGAATTGCTCAATTATTTAAAAACATCTTTTACACTTCTAACATTTTAACACATTTAATATACTTTTTTAGCAAGTTTTCTTGCAATTATTTCACTATAATTGAAGGCGAATGTGACATTCCAACGGTATATTTTTTATAGATACATTTTGTATGGAATATCATATTTGTAAAACAAAATTTTAGAATAGGCATAATCTTATATTTTCCAATGATTATTACCACTGTATTTTATATACTAACCATTTTTCTTTATATGTGACATAATAAAAGAAAAAAAAGATCGGAAGATGTCTGACTATTTTCATGATTGCCTTGCATATTCTATAAAGAGTACATAAATGGAGAAACAGGCTTCCAGATAATTCAACTTTATTGTACCAAACCTTAATTCAAACTAAATCGGATAATATGAAACATTGGATGTTAAATTATCAATACTTCTGATAATTCTTAAAAATTTTAAACGACTTGACTTAAAATTTTCGCTTCACACCTGATATCTTTTCGGTTCACTACTGTGTCGTGACACAACTGTTAAGAAATATTGTTTTAAATCATCTATAAAATTAGTGTCTGTTTATAATCAGTATTAAAATTAGAGTCTGTTTCATTACTTAGTCACCAGTTTTCAGAAGTTTGAAAAATGACTAGTTTTTAATTGACTAATTGAATATAATTACAGAACTTTCTTCATGTATGCAGATTTGACTAATCTAATTCGACTGAAGATATAAAAAGTGCAATCGTAAACTTTATATATATGACAGAAAAATAACGGAATCAGCCCAAAATAAAATAAAATAAAACAAAGTTATAGCCAACTAAACCAATCATCTCAAGTGTTTGGAGTCCTACTTATTTATGTACTAGTAATTTACTCTTATCCACAAATAGAATTCATGAGCAATTGTTAATTACAGATTTCGAAAAGTATTTGGGATTTATTGAAATCTTAGGGGGAACTGGGGGACATTGATACAGCTTTTTTCAAAAAAAAAATTTTGGTGTCTAGAAATCAGAAATTTCAAGTTATTTTTCTATGTGATGTCAGCAAAACCTGTGTAGTGTGTTATAAAAATGTACAATCATTGTTTTATATATTATTTTTGCATGTAATTTTAAAAAAATAAAAAAAAGTAATTTGTATCAATGTGACCCACCCCCGGGGCACATTGATACACTTTGACACGTCTGGGAAAAATGGAGACAAAATAACACCAATGCATATTTTTTATAGAAAAATAGTTAGCAAACAATTTTATATATATTTATAGACATTAAAATCGCACACAATTTATTTGTAAGAGATATTAAAACAATCAAAATGAAATGTATAATGACTTGATGTTCTGGCTGTTCCTTGTCTGTTTGTTGGCTGTGGTAAATTTGTCATTTCTGGCACTTTAACCCCAGAATTATCTTATTTCTTAAGAAAGGTGAAAGAATTACCAGGTTTTTTGTTTATAAATCGGTTTACAAACAGAAAATAAAAGATAATTATATTAAAAATTATGTTTATAATATAATTATCCTGTACTGTTCTGTAGCTTGTTTCTCTTACTTAACATTTCTCATGTCGATAATACTTTTTTCTCTGGAGAATCGATATAAATTTGAGATTTGCCAGGCTGCCGTCCATTTCTTTTTTCAATTCTACTAGCACTAGATATTGTGTACGTTTGTACGTCTTCTGTTTGCAAAAATACTATAAAATGTTCTAATATAAAGAAATTAGAGCTATTTCACTTCAATAAAAACTAATAGTAGAAATTTTTGACGAAAAATGGTTGAATTAAGGAGTGTATGGTAAAAAATAAATAAATAAAATGTAATGAAAAAATGAACTAAAAAAGGATTCAGGTAGTATCAATGTGCCCAGACAAAGACTGTATCAATGTGCCCAGACAAAGACTGTATCAATGTGCCCTATACAGCCATTTTGAATAAAATGAGTCTCAAATCCAACACTTCATAATTTATCTAACAATAAAGAATGACGAACTGATAAAGAGTAGCTTTACTTGCCAGGGAGGGTATTCTTTTCGGTTGAAAATACGGGAACAGTTGTATAATACCATTTCAATTGTACAACTCAAATTTACTTTTGACCTACAAAAACAATTAATCACCCATTCCATTTCATCAAACTATTGAATCATTCCAAAACTTTCTGTATGTAGTTAATTTCACTAGTATCATCTTTTGGAGCTGTTGTGAAACTTCCTGTAATGACCCTGAGTGCTGTACAGGGGGTGTATCAATGTGCCCCAGTTCCTCCTACATGAAAGATTCAATTAACAAAATTTCTGTATGAATTGAGTATTAATAAATATACGAAGAAAAAGAAGAAAAGGAAACAAGGAAAGTGAAAAATACATCCATAAAGAAATCGTAGCGGAAGGTAAGATGAAAAGTTATATATATATATATATATATATATATTGTAATACAGTATACATCATTTAAGCATGAAAAAGGAATTAAAAGGATTATAATCGAAATATGTCGAAATAAATATTTATATACATATACATACATACATATATATATATATATATTCATTCTTATAATTGATACATCTGGTGCGCATAAAAGATTAATTAAGAGCGATAATGCAGGAATTCCTGTATATTTTTCTTCCTATTCTTTTGGGAAATATACAACGTAATTATAACTAAGCAAGAAGAGTTTGTAATCCATTTACTGAAAATATATTCGCCTAATAAAACCAAATCTGATGGATAAACGCTTCAGAGAATGGATTTTGACCGAAATAAAAAAAATAATGAAAAATATATCCAAAGATGCCCATCTGGCGAAAACTTTGAAGTGCATATCGTGTCAATATATTCACTCATTGAAGCGAAAATACAGAAAACTTGAAAAAAAGCAGAGGTTGAAGAGTAGCAAAACTAATCCTACTTATAACCGAGTACGAACTTTGTTATGAACTTTGCATTTATTTTTCTGAAACGTATGTGAACCAAATTCGGTGTCATTACATGCAGCTGGCTTTCAATAACTGAATTTCAAGTAACTTTTCTTTAATTATAACCACTCTTTTTTTAAATACACATATTCGAACGGAAATTAATTTATTATGAAGTCAATATCGTCCTAACATTCTCTATTCTTATGAAACTCATTGCGATTTTGACTGTTACAAGTAAAATGGAAAATCTAAGACCGCATTGATTGGCCACTTAATGCATAAGATTTTATAAGAATGTGACAATATGAGGCTTTTAGAACTGAACTGAAGTGGGTCAAGTCCGTTTTTTCCACCTTCGAATTACATGGTGTTAAAGTTTCTCCTTGATTGTAATTTTTCCATTTGACGGAAATTTACTTCTGTCATTTATCCGTAACCACCACAATTATGAACTTGATTCAAATGGTCTCTGAAAAGGTAGAACTTAAGCAGCATAAGAAAATAATCATCCGAATTCAGCTCAAGGATGGACTTGATCCACTTCAGTTTTGAAAGCCTCAAATATTTGCAAAAAAAAATTGATGATTGAGACAATTAAAGAAAATTGCCAAACACGATGGCGGACTTAAAATTTTTACAAAGTTAATAGTTACTGATCTGTCTAATTCGTCTATTAGATTTTGTTTAAAAGTAGTACTTCTAAGATCTCGTACGCAGATTGTCATAGTTAGACAAAATAATGTGAACATGTGCCATGTACGTGCGTCTCACAAAGACATTCTATTAATTAACATTCAGTAAAACTATTTCTATTTCAGAAATTTCCTGCACTGATTTTATTACGGTAGTCCACGATTAACCATTTGTTGATCATATCGTCTGAGTATTGATTATTGTGCAGAATTATTGAGAATGACTGTTGTGGAATGATAATGACATTTAATAACACTTTGTGACACATGCATAAATTTATATTTGTTCGGAAATGCATGAAAATAGCAGGTGTTGTTATTCTAAAACTGTCTAACTGCACTCAATTTTCTGTTTCTTTAAAAACACAATAGATTTTTCATAACAAACCTTCAAAGTTGACGTTTTTGAGCACATTTCCCGACGAAAGCCGAAAAACAGGTCGAAAAGTAGGAGAAAAACGAGTGATCACGTCATCGAAATAGCTTAGAACTGGATACGTAATTTAACTATCATAAAATGAAAAATTAAGTTCGATTTGAAATCGCTTCCATAATCAGGCATTCCAATTTTATAGCTTTCCGTTAAAAAATGAATTTGTAAATGTGTCAAAACCTTTCGCGCTTATCGAGCGGAGCAGTTGAGAACATCCTTAAGTGAAGCATATGCATCTGACTTCTGTAGAAAAATATTATCAACAAAACTTCTGTCACTATAGACAGGATTTTGGTGGATTTAAACACCAAATTAAACTGTCTATGGGTACCATAAATTAAGTTATATTTGGAGAATATTATACTTCAAAAATGTTTTCCATTAAATAAATAAATAAATAATAATAATAATGAACATATCGATTTTAGAATTTATGTAATCGAGTGTGTTCTGAAAATGCATTGTCAGGAAGCGCTTGGTCTGAGAATTCCTGGAACATAATGATAATAATCTCATGGAATGAATTTTTAGTGTATTAGATAGCGTAGCGTAGTATATTTCCCAAATTTAGATATTTGTGAAAAACGGTGCATTTAAAAAATCTATTTGGCTTCATAAAAATTACCTTAAATTGCATAGATTTAAAAAACAAATTTTCAGTTTCATTTTTTGTCAATAAATCGTTTAGTTATTTCATATAATTAAAAATAAAGAACAAAGACTTTTCTGAATCTTATGTATCAATTTAAGAAACACTGTATGAATCTCTGTACCAATTCAGAACCCTCGCGTTTATTATTTTTTTAAAATAAAAAAAATAAATTCTTCACAAACTTAAAAAAAAAATATTGAATAATAATAATTTCAAAATTTGCACTACAAAATGAATTACTCTGAAAACTCTTTACTACAGTTTGAACAACTACAAAGGGTTTGTCCGAAAAGTGATGTCAGTGAGATGATTCGAAGATGTTTGTTGATCTGATCGGTACAAAACTTTAAAAGGCTTCGAAATGAGCTTCTTCTGCGTCGATATATCGTTTACAGGGAGATTACAAGGTTTCGAAGATGTCATGATAAAGCTATTCCGGAATCTGCCTAAGAGCCTTGATTTAAGTTTCTTAGAAATTGTCAATTGTCTCGAAATGATGTCCTTTCATGAGAATTTTCAAGCGCGTGGACAAGAAGTTGGGGGGGGGGGGGGAGAGCCACGTTAGGACTGTATAACAGCTGCGGAAGTTTGGCTTCTTTGAATCGTAATTTAAAATTTTAATTGCTTAAAAAGCGCAGTGCCAACACAGTGAAAACGTTCCAAATCTGAAATCGAACCATGGTCATTGTCTGTCCGTCCATGGTCATTGTCTGCTAATGCTTTGCCACTAAGTTACGTGGACGATACAAAGCCTAGCATTTCTTACTTATATCTGTTGACAAACCTGCAAACCGCTGCAAACGATGGAATTTCATTTCATTTCGTGTTTGCCCCAGGGTTGGTGGCTCACAAATATTATTTATTGTATTCTGCGATTTACAGCCTTGTTAACATATAGCAGTTTGAAGTGCTAGGTTTTGCGTTGTCCAGGTAGCATTAGTGACAAAGCATTGATGCGTTTAGTCAATGGTTCTGGTTTGAGTCCAGGTTTGGAGCCATTACACTTTGTTGGCTCTTTTAAACAATTAAAATTTGTAATTACTAAAAATTCAAGGCGTGTGAAAATTTCTACAAAGAATTTCAAAAATTTTATTTGTATGTGAATATGGCATTAAGGCCAGCACTTTCTCTAAATAACCTAATCACAAAGGAAATAGGTGCAGCATGTTCTACTGAGAACTAAGTAAACGTTAGTAAAAGCTCAACACAATGAAACTGATTACTTGGTAAGTTCACACTCCGAGCTGGGAACAAATTCTAAGATTCCTTCTGACGTTGGCTGAGAACGGACACTGCCTCTGTCCGATCCCGAAAGACGACAAGAGCTCCGGATCAGGAAGCGGGACATCCGTAAACATTTCGCGTCCGACCTCCCTTCTACCCTTTACATCTCACTGTATGTAGTTTTATGTGTCGTGTACATACAATTTTTGCATAACCAAAATTAAAATTGCATTGTTTTTATACAAAAGAGTCATCATTGAAGTACTAATTACCACCAGTAAATACGCAGGTAGTTAAATATGGTTTTTTTTCTTTTTTTCTAACTAGACGAATGACTGGGACGAAAATCATATTTCAAAGATGTGAAGTGCTAAGACGAATCTTCTGTAAGACGAAAAGAAATTGCATAAGCATGCACACAACGTTTTCCATTCGTTTCTCTTTTTGCACGTTTTGCTTTTTTACATATAGTGGCAACACTGCTCAGATCATAACGAAAAAGGTCTAAATTTGAATTTTTCTTCTATACTTTTTTTGTGCGTTTCTTTTTTTCTTCCTTTAGGGTTTTCAAAATTTTCTTTCATAGAGATAAATTTTTTCTCTCTCTAACTTAAAAAAATTATGGAAATTTTTCCATTTTTTTAAAATTTTTTTATGCCCTGTTTTGTTATTTTGGCCATGCATATGTGTTAGCAATACATATAAGACAGCCGAGTGTGAATTTAGCATTAAGGCTTGCACTTTTCCAAAACAATCGAATCACAAGGGAAATAGGTGCAGCATGTTCTCGTGAGAGCTAAGCAAACGTTAGCAAAAACTCAACACAATGAAGTTGATGACTTGGTAAGTTCATAATCCGAGCTATGAACAAATTCTAAAATGAGGAAAATTCTTTCTGACGTTATCTGAGGATGGACACTACTTCTGCTCGATCCCGAAGGACGACGAGAACTCCAGGTCAGGAAACAGACATCGATAAACATACCACGTCCACTCCGAATCAATCTTTCCTTTCCTCTTTACAACTGTACCTTTAGGTATAATTGTCGTGTACATGGACAAAAACAAATTACATTGTTTTTATACAAAAGAGTCATCATTGAAGTACTAATTATCACCAGTAATTACGCAGGTAATTACACATATAGATTTATTTAACATAGAATCGGCAGGTTACGAGGAAGGCAGTGTGGACCGGCGCTTCGTCATGGTGAGGAAACTTGACACAGTGGCAATTGAAATGCTCTTAAATCATACTTGAAATTTGAAACAATCACACTATAATATGATGGCAACCATTTGTTCAATTGAACACTGCATCCCGGTTTCCACGGGAGACAAAAACAAGCTTCACACACGAAGATGCTTATCCTTATTTTCCGGATGTTCAGATAATCTGAGTGAATACGTATGCATAAATTAATTCCTCCCTTCACTAATCCTAACCTCTCCGGGTGCACTGCAACGCTATTTCCTTCACAATAAAATCCCCTACATTACTACTAGGAAAAATTCTGTAATTCATACATTCAAAGCTTAACAAAGGAAATCATACTAAAAATTATATTCCCCGTGTAAGTTAAACACAGGAAAGATTCTTCCATTAAATTTTTAAACCTTGCTCATAGTTTCCAAAAACCACTAACTAAAGCATTCTATATACCATTTATTTTGACACTCAGAATAATGTTTCTTTCGTAAAAAGTTCTTTTCAGATGCCTTTATTTCTTTCTTTTGAATATCTTTCTTTTGATGTTATCAGTGAAATCTTTGGGGAAACACGCTTAAAAAAACGATAGGAATTTCTTGCTTGTAAAAATTAAAGTATTTTAATGTGAAATAATTATTTATTGTCCTTTGAGATAAAATTTGCCTAAGAAATTCAATCTTGAATTTAAATATTCATCAGATTTTAGAAAAAATACTCTGTCATTGTTTTTAATTATGTACCCTAGATTACTTTTTTAAAATTGACTTCTACAAAAATGCAATAAATGAAATGCTAAAATGCAAGTTATATGATTACTAGTTCAGTTTTCCCCTAATTATAGTTTTTTTTCCGCAATGTAAAGTTCTCAATTGAGCCTGCAATATTTTTCATTACAGAAGCAATAAAAATGTAACAACTTTAAAATATTTTTTGTAGATCTTTTTTTCTAAAACAAGAATCACTCGTTTCTACACTCCATAACATTAAAACTGCAACATTAAGAAAGAGAAAGAGCAAAGGTACACGAAATAGAGATGTTTTCAGCACAGTGTTGCCAGTGGGCTACTTTTTTACAATTCAGATTTCTTGATTGGCACCATTTTTTTGAAATAGCAAAATTCTTTTTGTTTTCGCCTTAATGATCGAGTCATTGAATAAGGCACATTTTATCATTTGTAAAAAATTGGTGCCAATCAAGAATCTGAATTTAATAAAAGTAGCCCATCTGGCAACATTGCTTCAGCAGCAAGTGATCAAAAACTTTTAAGATCATAGCTTTAGCAAACAACACGTGCAAAGAATTTAAAATAATATGTAGACCAAAAGCAATGAATTCCACTAAGGAAATTGCTTTAAATGGTGATATTTCATTTTGAAATGATTCCTGTTTACCAACGAGTAAATTAACATCGGTATAGCAATTGGAGAGAAATAAAATATTGAATTTAGAGTGAATCATTTATCAATCTGAGAAATTGTTTCACTCAGAGACAAAAGTTTTTAAAATGGTACAGTTATTTATTAAATAGATCAGAAAAGAACATTGAACTAGGCACAAAATTAATTGTAAAGCGACAAAATGTGGTTGCGAGAGGCTAATGTCTGTCAAATGGATAGTAAAATTAGGTAAATGGCGTGTAGTGAAATTTAAGTTATTTGCCAATAAACATGAATGGCACATACTGCGATTTATATAGTATTAGCACAGTTTATGTTAATAGTGTAATATTCAGTAAATCCAGCATCATCTACTTATACAAAACATTAAAGCGTGTTTCCAGGATATAGCACAAAGAGCCAGTCAACAGGTGCTCTATAGATACTATACCACCATTATTGTTGAACATCCATGCAATAATGGTTTGCATCAAGGCGGTAAAGGAAGCTGGGATTATTATTTTCAACGATGAGGATAACTTCTGTACGTTATGCA
This sequence comes from Maratus speculifer, assembly GCA_964019185.1. NCBI lineage: Eukaryota > Metazoa > Arthropoda > Arachnida > Araneae > Salticidae > Maratus > Maratus speculifer. Next base: position 239,996,301 of record OZ025294.1, on the reverse strand, counting down.
TTGATGGTCTGAGATAGGTTTGAAGATAGGATTTCCTTTTTTTGTGTGATATTTACGATATCTGGCAGGTTATTTCTAATACACATAACTCTTCTTCTTTCCCTCCAAGAAACTCTTGAAATGAAAAGTCGGATGAAAAGTAATGTCGAGGATGATCTGCAGAAAATTTTTCCGTCATGTTTAATGGAGCTGTATCTTTTAATTTTCATCTTGGAAGTATCAAGCTTACTTGCTTCATAAAATGAAATCATTATATTCTTTATTCAGTGATTAGGACAGAAGCATAAACTATGAAATAAGGTGTGGAGATTCATAAAGCCCTTTCAGTTATTATTTATACAATTTTTTAATCTCTTTTTTAAAGTAAGTATGCAACTATTTTGGCTGCTGTTTCCGAACAAATGGTACTATCTTTTTCTTTGGAGGCTACTTAAGCTACAATTTTCAGTGTCATTCGGCTTTGGCAGTTTTGAATTACACTATACATATAAAACTGTTATAATATGATTTAATAATAGCACAACCCGAACGACATTTGCTATAATTTCACGAATCGGAACAATATAGGTCATAGTTTTATGAACCGGAACATCGTTCCGGTTTGCACCGTTACATTTTAATTCCTGCTTGTGTCAAAACTGATATAATATAAATGTTAAAGAGAAAGACAAAAGCTAAAGTAATTTTTCTTTTCCTGTTAAGATGCAAATCCTATCTGGGACTGCACACCTCCTAGTTTTGAGTACCATTATTTTCAATAAATTATCTTCATTTTATTTCATCGCAGACTGTTTGTCATTACTATTCAGAGACACTGATACTCAAAAGTAAGAGCCATGCGACCCACGAAATATTCATTAATAGCATTTTACTTCTCCTTTATTAGATATTCAAATATATCTAATTGCTTTCAGTCAAGCCAAGAAAAATTTAATAGAAAGGATTTTACTGATTCATAGATCACAATGCAACTCTTCATGGACAACAGTAATCATTTTAGAAAACTACCGCAACGGTTATTATGGATAATTCTCTTATTATTTCTTTTTTTATGTAAGCGTGAATAAAAATTTTTAGCAGACAATCAAATGGATGGAAACTAAAATTGATGGCTATAATAAAACAACGATAAATGTTTTTATTTAATTATTTATTTACCTATTTGCATCATATACTAGCAAAAGCCATGCTTTGTTTGGATTCGCGAAGCATCATTTTATAAAACAGATATTTGAAAGTTTTTTAGTATTTTTTAATATTATTTTTGCATCTTTATTAAAGAAAAACGTTATTTTATGTTTTGGCCCATTTTAATTTTTTATTTATGATCTAAGACTGGCATAATAAAATATTTTCGAAGCAAACTTTTACAAAATATTTTTAAATTTTCAACTAAAAGCTCTTCTAAAGATGTTTTTACAATTTCCAGTAACCACTGGTGTTTTTTAAAGTTGTTTGGAATATGCATGTTTTCAATCTTTGTAATTAACATCAAATAATCTTTGATAGCTATTTTAGAATAATATATTTGAAGAGAGCTTGAAGAAAGTTACTTTGTCAAAATCTTATTTTCTGGAAAAACATTTGAAATCTGCTCTCGTTGATACTATGAATTTTTAACAGTAAAACTTTTTTTTCTAATTTCTTCGATTTTATGCATGTTAGCGTATCAGAATTTTTGATATTGTAGAATTTTTCGTAAGGAAAATTTCTATTGAATGCTTAATTTTAAAGAATTTTCACTCTCGAAAACGTTACGTACGTTTTTAAGCCAACTGGTGTCTATATATCCTCAATATCTACAACTGCTTCATCTAATGTTAAACTTTGGGATTTATGAATTGTAACAGCAAAAGCTAACTGCAGAAGAAATTCTTTCCTTGAGCAATTTATGCTTCCATTTTTCCAGAATTTAATTATTGGGGGAATTAGTACGCACCAATTCTTATAAGTTAAATTATTGTAGTATTCAGATTTATCCATGATTATTCGCGATATTGCGGGTCTGGTGGCTTGTGATTTTCTTTATTAAGTGCAACAAAGTCTAAAGTCCCGCTCACTAAACCTTTTTCGGTCCACAAATAAGAATGTAACATTACTTTAGATCCAAATGATAAAGTAAGAAATGGTTAAAGTCAATTTATCGTTTCTGAATCGGCCAACTTTGCTTTAGTACATTTATAAAGATCTTGAATCGAGGCAACAACTTCATGCTTCAATTCTTTTAATTTTTCGTTTACATAACAAATTTAAAAATTAATTTTATTTGTTTAGAATTCTTTTGTTGCCACTTTATAAATTAAAAAAAAAATCCACAATACAATTTTTTAAAAATGTTTAAGTGTCATCTGTGCAAACGATTTTGCTGAATAATGAAAACATACTTTATTTATTAAATTAATCATGATTCTATCTATAATTACTTACTCCATGATATATATTTTTTCTGAAAATATACGCGTTTCATTTTTTATTTATTTGCTAAAATGCGTCCGTATTGGAAATGCATGTAAAATAAATTAATTAAAATAATAATTTTTTTAACGTTTTACTGTAAAAAAAATTATATTGTGCAAATCTACAGATCATAATTTATTTTTGTGTTTAATTTGAAGTTACAATATTGAATAGTTTTTTTGTAAAGTGTACGACAAAATGTAATTTGAGTGGCCTAGTAGAGGATTCGCTTCGCTCATCCTAATTAATTGCTTAAATAAAATAAATAAATTAAAAAAATATGATTTTCGGAATGGTAGTACGCTTTGGAAGTTGCATCACTCATCCCAGTTCTGCAAATAAACAACTTGCAAAATGGAGGTTGTCAGGTCAATGTGTCACACTTTTCAATTTTTATTATAGAATTTCAAACAATTGGAATTGTACAAAAAAGGAAGTATAAAGATAGTACACATGGTTTTATTATATTCAAATTTATAGAAGATAAATAAAATCAATTTCATTTATCTTCGAAAACATATGTTAAGACAACTTGACCCAACAATTAAATTCAAATAAAATAAATACACTGATCTTTCACTTATGAAAAATGAACTGTAATTCTTTTTTTAGTATTAGTATTTATTATTTCTAAAAAGCAAATTCCGTACTATTTACAGAAATTATAACTCGTATTCTATTATTTAAAAATAATGGTATTAAAAATTAATTGATGAACATTGAGCATAAGTGAAATGTCACTGTAATTCCACACCATACTTCATACAACATTACTTTAGTTAAATAAAAAATATATGACATGTTAAACCTAATCTGAAGAGCATTGAAAAGAAAATACAAATTGATAAAATTGATCCAAGGCACTTTCGTTGCATTTGAATTTTAAAGAATAACAGCAAAGACAGATATTTTAAAGCTTATTTCATACATTAAAATATTTCTAACCAATATTAAACACCAAATAAATTTAGTTAAACAAAATTCAAACTCCAAATGTAAATAATAATTATTTACCATAAGTCGTGCAATGTTAGTTAGGTTAATTAAAGGAGTTTAAAGTATATTAAATCAGATCAAATCCGTAAGAATCGAAATCAAAAATGTGTTTAACCGACCAAGATATAACCGTACCTGATTCTTTTATTTCCATTTTAGTACTGGGCTCTTGCGATAGACCATTGGCTTTTAGCATGGGATCGTCTTCTACTTTTGGATACATCTGTGTTTTGGCAGTGGTCAATGGATAGTACTGAGCCGTGGGCTTGTAAGTCGCGCTGCGCGGTTTAGAAGTTGACGTTTGGGATTTTCGGGTGGTTCCGACAGTCGTTGGTACTGTGGTGGTATAGTAGGTGCTCGTCGTAGTAACGATATTAGTGGTAGTTGGTACGGCAGTAGTAGTTACAGGAGGGGGCATACTTTGGGGACGATCGGGATTTTCTGTTGTACCATAGAGATGCAAGTACCATTCCTTCAAGGAAGCACGACCTGGATGAAAATAAATTAAAATTGTTTACTTTAAACAGTTAAAACTATTAAAACTTGTACTTTATTGAATACAGAAGATTTATAATGATAAGATTGTTAATTTAAGAAAGTTAATAAAAGCGTTTAAAAATGATTTTAAAAATAAAACAGATAACAAGAAAAACAAAATTAAATGAAGAAAACAACACAAAATCGCATTATATGCATATATATATAATTAGTCATTTTGAATTTAATTCGGCATAACTGCTATGACGTCAGCATTGTTTTAACACATTTTCAATATCAATGATAATATAATTACTCCCTTTGGAAAATTTCAAGCATAATTTGTCTACCTTACGAAAGCTTTGTATATAAGATGTTTCATAACTTATCAGACATCTAATCCCAATTTATCCTTCAGGGTTCTGTTTTAGTGAAATTGTGAACAGCTTTTCACATTTGTAAAAATTCTAGTCATGATTTTGTGAATTTGAAATAATCGTTATATTGAGGTTTTTATTTATAAATTTTTATCAAGATGTATGCGTGTAAAATACACATGTTTTCTTTATGTTTTCTTTATATGAGAAAACGTGACACGTCAGATTTTACTTTAAACGATTAAATTATGAATGATTCAGTTTAGAAATGGAAAAATTTTGTGAAAGACCAATTTTTAAGATAAAGAATTTTGTGAAGGGTCCTGATTTAAGACGAAAAGTTTTGTGAAGGGTCCTTCTTCAGTAAAAAACGTTTAGTGACGCTTCCTCTAAGTAACCCTCCCCCCCCCCCACACACACACACAAAAGAATAAAAATAAAAAGTTTATGATCTTAATTCAAATAGTGAAGAGGTAGAAGTCGAACAACAAAAAGGACAGCAAAATATTTAGTAAATGATTGCTGATTTCATTTATGCATATCTTTGACAGCAAGAATGTTAAAATGTATTGAAGCTTAAAAAATATATCAAGAAATTGTAAATTAAGGTCACTTTATTTGAAATACTTGCACCAAAAGCGGGTTTAGAGAATTTTAAATTGAGCCAAATAAACTGCCCTAAAAGTATGTCAAACGTTTAGGAGAGGATCTTTGAAAAAAAAAAAAAAAAAAAAAAAAAAAACTGGTATTCAAATTTTTAATTCTAAGAGACATTCTTTAAAGAATTATATTAGAATGCCCTTAGACCAAGTCTTTTAACTTTTTAAAAAATTTTATTTATTTATTTTATTTTTATTTTATTTTTATTTTATTTATTTATTTTATTTTTTTTTTACATTTGTGTTTTTTGGTATTTTATATTTCAATTTAAGTTATTTCTTTGCTAGCGATATTACATACAAAGAATTTCAGAAATTATTTGGCAGTTTCTGTACTTTTTATCGCCCTTTCCTTAAAATTTGTATCATGGAGTATGAAACATCCTGTATTTTAGACAAACTTTGTGATAACTTAAAGAGTAGGGGGAACTGGGGGACATTGATACAGCTTTTTTCAAAAAAAATTTTTTGGTGTCTAGAAACTAAAAATTTCAAGTTATTTTTCTATGAGATGTCAGAAAAACCTGTGTAGTGTGTTATAAAAATGTACAATCGTTGTTTTATACATTATTTTTGCATGTAATTTTAAAAAAATGAAAAAAAGTAATTTGTATCAATGTGCCCCACCCCCGGGGCAGATTGATACACTTTGACACGTGTGGGAAAAATGGAGACAAAATAACACCAATGCATATTTTTTATAAAAAAATAGTTAGCAAACCATTTTATATATATTTATAGACATTAAAATCGCACACAATTTATTTGTAAGCGATATTAAAGCAATCAAAAAGAAATGTATAATGACCTGATGTTCTGGCTGTTCCTTGTCTGTGGTAACTTTGTCATATCTGGCACTTTAACCCCAGAATTATCTTCTTTCTTAGGAAAGGTGAAAGAATTACCAGGTTTTCTGTTTATAAATCGGTTTACAAACAGAAAATAAAGGATAATTATATTAAAAATTATGTTTATGATATAATTATCCTGTACTGTTCTGCAGCTTGTTTCTCTTACATAACATTTCTCATGTCGATAATACTTTTTTCACTGGAGAATAGATATAAATTTGAGATTTGCCAGGCTGCCGTCTGTTTCTTTTATTAATTATACTAGCACTAGATATTGTGCTAGTATTGCATCTATCATCTATGCTAGTACATCTATTGTTTGCAAAAATACTATAAAATGTTCTAATATAAAGAAATTAGAGCTATTTCACTTCAATAAAAACTAATAGTATGACGAAAAATGGTTGAATTAAGGGAAGCATGGTAAAAAAATAAATAAAAGGTAATGAAAAAATGAACTAGAAAAGGATTTAGGTTGTATCAATGTGACCCGACAAAGACTGTATCAATGTGCCCCATACAGCCATTTTGAATAAAATGAGTCGCAAATCCAACATTTCATAATTTATCTAACAATAAAGAATGAGGATCTAATAAAGAGTAGCTTTACTTGCCAGGGAGGGTATTCTTTTCGGTTGAAAATACTGGAACAGTTGTATAGTACCATTTCAATTGTACAACTCAAATTTACTTTTGACCTACAAAAACAATTAATCACCCATCCCATTTCATCTAACTATTGAATCATTCCAAAACTTTCTATATGTAGTTAATTTCACTAGTATCACCTTTTGGAGCTGTTGTGAAACTTCCTGTAATGACCCTGTGTGCTGTACAGGGGGTGTATCAATGTGCCCCAAGTATCAATGTATCCCAGTTCCCCCTATTTCAAGTAAAAAATGGTTAAAAATTTGATAAGCTTTATTGTTAATATAGAAATTAAATACTAGTTTTTAGCCAAATATATGAAAAGCACCCGAGAAAGAAAAGATAAAGGTAAAACATACTTCTTTTTTTATACAAGATCAAAAATTTTAGTATGTATAACCTTTCATGCTAGAAGAAAATAAATCAAAAATTGAGTAATAGATGACAAAAGTGGTCATTCACCAAAATCTAGAAAGAGCTTTATTTTGGTTTTAAAAATGAAGATCAGATGGCAACGCTCAAAGTAAATGAGGAGGAGGTATATTTTAACTCAAAGCAGAGTTGTTTTATTATGGTTTGAAGAGGGAAAGAGGACAAAAAAGTATTTTAACTGAAAGATACAAACAGCACAGGAATACAACTTAAAAAAGAAAAAATAAGATGGAGTATTATTTACCATACTTTTTTTTCGGAATGAATTCGGAATGAATCCAAGTTCATGCAATCGCTTATTACACAGTTATGGCAGATTTTATGAATAAAAAGTTTAAAATTATATTTTATGAGAGAACACAACTTTATTACACGTATTTTACAGTAAAACGTGCTCTTTATATTATATTGAATAATCTTAAACTTATAAAATGTCCTCAAAATAGAATAATCAAAATCAGGGTCATCTGAATCTTTTTCTATGTCATCGAAGTTGAGGACGTAATATCCCATTTCACCTGTTTTTGAAAAAAATTTCGAGTTCCAGCAGCCGCTGACTGATTTGAAATAGCCCATTTTACTCCTTAGCTAAACCATAATAAAACATTTTAGGCAGATTTCGTAAGAAATACTACCTATTGCAATCGCACCAGTTTATCTATCTATCTATCTATCTATCTATCTATCTATCTATCTATCTATATATATATATATATATATATATATATATATATATATATATATATACATATATATATGTATATATATATACATATATATATATATATATATATATATATATATATATATATATATATATATATATATCACTTTTTTATGGACACGATAACTTCTATAATTTTTCACCAATCTCCACCAAACTTGTACATAAAATCAAAGGGGATAAAATCTTGGCTAAGTTCGTTAATGGGCAAAATCGGACCAAGGGGGTCGGAATAGGGGGAGTTTTTGTGAAAACCGAAAAAACGCCATAACTTCTTAATTAAAGTAGATATCGAATCGGTTTAAAGTTTATATTACTTCTTAAGAATGGGCCAAAAATATATGCATGACAGATTTTTGATAAATTTAAAAGTAGGCTCAAGGGGCGAAAAAAACAAGGATTTTGAGAGAAAAAAATTCATAACTTCGTCAATTTTCAAGATATCAAGACCAACTAAATTTTTTGTAAATGTTCTTAAAATTATCTAAAACTTTTGTATTTACAAGTTTTTGATAGGACCAACTTTTACCGACAAAAAAAATTAAAAACGAAAAGAAAAAGGGCGCTGAAAAAAGAGAAAAATCCTCTGATTAAATTTATTTTACATCTTCTCAAAAATATCTACAACTTTTATATTGACAAGTTTTTCATAGGATCAATTCGTATAGCAAAAAGAAATTAAACAAAAATAGGAGTTGGAGAAAAAACCTCAAATCCAAACTGCTTATATTCTGACTCATTTTTAAATTCATTTTTGATTCTAAACGCATCCAAATGGTAGATCCTCTTATTTAGAAACTGTATAAAGTGACGCATTGGTCAATTTTCTGATAAAGACAGAATATATTTCAAAAAAGGCTACCAAAAAGGGTATTTTGAACAGAATTTCCGAAAGTCATCGGGACTGAAAATTGAAGGAAGTATTCAAATAAGAACTTGCGCTTTTTTCTGACTTGTTTTTAAATCCATTTTTGTTCTCAAACGCATCCAATTTACAGATCCTCTTATTTAGGAACTATATAATGTGATGCATTGGTCAGTTTTTTGATAAAGTCGGAATATATTTCAAAAAAGGCTACCAAAAAGGGTATTTTGAACAGAATTTTCCGAAATCACTGTGACTGAAAATTTTAAGGAAGTGTTCAAATAAGAAATTACGTTTTTTTCTGACTCGTTTTTAAATCCATTTTTGCTCTCAAATCCATCCAATTTACAGATCCTCTTATTTAGGAACTATATAATGTGATGCATTGATCGGTTTTTTGATAAAGACAGAATATATTTTGAAAAAGGGTATTTTGAACAGAATTTCCCGAAGTCTTCGTGATTTGAAAATTTGAGGAAGTTTTCACATAGCAAATTGCGTTTTTTATGACTCGTTTTAAAATCCATTTTCGCTCTCAAACGCATCCAATTTACAGATCCTCTTATTTAGGAACTATATACTGTGACGCATTGGCCAGTTTTTTGATAAAGATAGAATATATTTTTTAAAATGCTGTCAAAGTGAGTATTTCGCACAAAATTTTCCGAAGCAATCATGATTAAAGAATTAAGGATGTATTCAAACAATAAATCGGTTATTTTATGACTCATTTTTAAATTCAATTTTTTTCTCAAATGCATTCAACTGACAGTTTTTTGTTATTTAGGAGCTGTATAATGTACTGTTTTGGTCGATTTTTTTAATAAATTTAGAATCTATTTCAAAATATGTTGTCAAAATGGGCATTTGAGCTGAATTTTTCTTAAGATGATTTTGATAAAACCAGTTTTTGCAGAAAAATGAAATTAAAAATTTTTTATAAACGGCCGAATGAAGTTATTGAACTGGGTTTATCTCTATTCATATATATATATATTTTGTTGAAATGAGCACTCTTCGAAATCTACCTCCGCCTATAGGCCCAGCCGACAGGGATTTTTTTTAAAAGAGAATGGCTTACTGGATCTTCACTTCTAGTGCCAAAGTGAAGTTCTTCCTAATTTTTTGTGAACGACACACATTTTTACTGTAAAATCTCAGCACTAAGGTACAATTTTTGACTTTATATATATATATATAATCTGCCATAACTTTCCAACAAATGATCGTAAGCGGAGGGTGTCATTGGATTCAGAATTAGAAAATGCATAATAAACGGTTCATCACTTGAACTAGCTGAAAAAAAGTTGAGTTTGATTCTCTCCCCTGAATAACAAAACCCTACTTTTCCCTTAAAACTACATTATTATTTTTGGAGACTCATCGAATCTTCATTTCTATAGTCAAAACAAAATTCTTCCCAAATGTTCGTAAATGGCCTTTAGTTGTCGTTGAAAATCCCTATTTTACTTCTAAGATCAAGCGAGTCAGGCGAGATCTAGCTGAAAAGAGCTTCCTCATGAAATTGAAAACAAAAATGAAAGATTAAAAAACATTAACAATCCACGGAATAGATAATTTACAAACTACAGAGCATTTTAGTAGAAATTAAGAGTAAATATGCCTCGGAAACACACAAAAATAAATATACGAATGTGAGAAGTAAAAAAACTTTGGCCATTTGAAACTAATTAAGAACTTACCAAGCATGGGGTAAGGCAGGCGGTATGTATCTAGCCGAGGAAAGCATGGGGAAAAAAAGATAGGAAAAGGCAAGTACAGATTAAATAAAGAGTATCAAAGCATTTTTAACGCAAATAAACGTGAAATTTAATAATCTTATGCATTATGATGAGGTTCTACAACAGAAATGTAAATTAATAATATACTGTAGTAAAAAACAAAAAAAAAATGAATAAAAAGCGAAACTAAAACAGAAAAATAAAATAATAAATTTGTCAGAAACAAAATATAACAGGCAAATTATATTCTGATAAAAGAAAGAAGTATGTACAAATTTACATAAATTTCCATAGTATAATTGCCATTTTAGCAATTGTTTTCATTATAAAATTTAACGATAAATTGAAGTTTTTCACATAATGTAAAGTTTTCTGCATGATAGTTTTAAATCTGTGAGAAATAAAGATTCAAAATTGTATGCATGTGTTTCAAATATTATTTTATTTAAATTGAACTAAAAGTTAGGTAATTCAACAAAATATTACCGCGAATTCGAACAATCAAAATTATCTACCAATGTTGATGTTTATAAACCCCAAAAAGATCAAAATTTTAATCCCTTTAAAAAAAATGTCACGGATAAAAAAATAGCGGTACAATTTCAAATCTTTACATTATCAAATTTGATGTTTCCATGCACAGAATTAGCATCTTACAAAAAATTGATTATTAAAGTTTCATTGAAAATATAACTGCAGAATTTATCACTGCAGTTGAAAAAGCTCAGATGGTGGAATATTTACGTGGATTTTTATTATACATTTTCCCGAAGCAAATTAACTCTTGAATGGAATCGAAGCCTAAAAGTTGTTTTTTATTTTTTCGAATATTTAAAAAGGGTATGTATCCATAATTTTATAGGTAATTTTGAAAAATATGCGCAAAACAATTTGACTAGGTAATTCTCAAATTGTACCGAAAAATTAAAGTAATTTAATAATGATTTTTAATATTACATGGAAATTTAAAAATTTCCATTTTTCATTCTTTTTAATCAATATTAAAGTTTGACCGAACATTTATAAATTCTTTTTCAATATGTTTCAGGTAGCGAATTTCCTTAAATTATGCATGCATAGATTAAAGTCTAAAATTTTCCTTTTTCGATCCAAAACTTTTTAATACACTAATTTTAACTATCGAAAAAAGTCAATATCTATTTTATAAGCGTTTTTGTAACACCGGCAATATGCTAGAAACAAGCAACAGTCTTATTCTGATTGAGACGTGACGATGGAAACATTATTTAAATTCAGTTTATCATTAAAAATGTATGAGAAAGTTTCACCATGATTATTTGAGATAGTAAATAAAAGGGCGTCACTCACCGTAAAACCTTCCTTCATTGTGAACTTCTAATTTCCAGACACCATCGGGGTTCTCTCCCCAGTTGTGGACGGTCATGAAAGGCCAAGAATTGAAACCAGCACGGGAACCGTCAATGGGGCGCTGGGCCAATAACGTGGACCTAATATAATAGAAGAATAAAAAATGTATCGAGCTTAGGTACAATATTGCAAAGAGCTTAAATGTTAGTCGTGCAAAAATTTATATTTACTGGCATCGTGTTCTGATAAACTCTACTCCTATATTAAACGATACTAATACTGCACAATTTCAATTGAGTACTGTTGAAGATGTGTGATACATTCAGTTTGTCACACACTGACTGTTACTTGATAACTCTAATCTGAAATCGCCATAATTGTTAACCTTGAAGATGCATCAGATGGCGTCCTATAAAAGCCGTTGACTGGGCGCATTATTGAGTTCGAAGAAGTATTAAAAGAACGAAAATATTACTGTAATAAAATCCATTTATACATTATTTATCCATCGTCGCAAAACAGAATACATCGATGTCAAATAATTTTTATTTTATTAATTTTCTACGACATGCGACGAGGACAAATAGAACGAAAAATCACACATTGTTCGCACGAACGACACATTGTGATCTGCTTTTGCAACTTACACCCCAAAATAGGTTCCGCTTCTATAGAATTTTTTTTTTTTTTAGATTCTACATTAACAGAGGTTGCAAACTACCACTAATCTTCCGTAAAATGTAGGTTAATTCAGCCAGATTTAATACGTTTTTTACCAGATTTTTTTTCTTTTTTTTAAGAAATGAAATTAATTCCACCTAGAAATCCGAAATTAAATAAATAACGGTTAATCAAATAAATTTTCCGGTTTGAAAGTTATTAAGCAAAAAATGTTCAGTATACACTGTAAAAAAAAGACAAATGTTTCTTAATTTACGAAAATATAATATAACCACGAACTAAAAAGTACAATACATAAACTGAATTATCAGCTATTCCGAAATGCGTTCTTTATCTTTACAAACCTTAGAAACAATATATTTTTGAGATTTAAAGAAGTATTTGTAAGAACAATTTTTTTTTGTGCCATTTATTTTCGGAAACGTTACCGAGTAATTTTTATAATGTATTTATCAGTTTGTTCAAACTGGAATATAGGTTTTTTTTCGGATGCTATTCATTCTCTAGCAAATATTTTCATGATCAACAAACATATTTGATGACAAATATGATGTATTATTAAGATTAATATTAAAACTAATATCGCGTTGTTAGTCTTGCATACTTAAATTCAATTATGCAGGTGAAAAATGTTTAATTGAGAATTATTGTTATCCTAAAAACTGATATTCTAGTTTGACAAAACGGATTGATATACGATAAAACTACTCGGAAAACCTTTTCATTTTTAAAATGTTCCTTTAAATCTCGAAAATATGGTGTTTTCTTTTTTTCTCTAAAGATAAAGAACGATTTTCGGAATGTGGATAACTCGGTAGAGGTTATTACACATTTTCGAAAAATTTACCTCATTTTACAGTGTATAATGAAAAATATCTTTTAAGAAATATCTATAACAGCGAACATAACTTACCGTGTTCCATTTGGGGACGTGAGGTAGATATGGATATCGCCCCTTCTTGTCGCTGACAATGTTATCTTGGCCTGCACATGCTCCAAGTAGCGAACATGCTCACAACGGACCATCAAAGATAACTCAACATGGCTCTTTGCGGGTATTAGCCTGTAAAAGAAACAAAAGGAAATTTCGAAATCATGAACATTAGACATAGAGGTATTCGGTTTCGTTTTTGATTTTGGCCCAAAATCTGAGTTTTGACAAACATTCGTTTTCGGTGAAAATGCTGCTGAATATTTGGCCGGAATTGAATCTATTGGTATTCAAAAAGTCTTGTTTCTTACTTCGGATATTTTCTAGATTACTCATTGATTTTAACTGGATCTGCACAAATGAGACACTCTGTTTATTGTTACGACTTCACTTTTTATAAGTTTTTACTGACTCAAGATGTGAGTGCAAATTATAAAGCAAGAAATGCCTATATGACTAAACTTTAAAGTTTCTTACCATGTATTTATTATAAGCTGCAAATAGCAATAGAAAATTTTTAGTTTGAAACCTTAAAAGTGTTTCGAATCTAATAAAAATGATAAAAATCATTAAAAAGATAAATCGAGATATGCATACTTAAAACATTTTTTATTAGATGAAATTCATACAATTAGAAAATAATTCTGTGTTGTTGTTGAATTAATTACATTTTGCGTAATACGAAAAGTTTTGATCCAAGGTACAGAGAGCCAAATTGAGCCCGGAGATAAAATTTCTAATAAGAGGCGTCATTTAAAAACTTTCTTAGGATGGCAGGTGGGATGGCAAAGTTTTTTCCGGAAGTATTCAAATATTTACTTTGGTTTTGTTTCGCGCATCTGAGAAAAAAATGATGCATTTTTACTTTTAAAAACTTTTTAATTAGATAAAATATTCATTATTGTTATCTTAAACATTTTGAGAGCGTTGAAATAGAAAATAAAATTTATAATTAATCATTTCAAAGATTTAATTTGTTGTCTTATTTAGGGCCAATAATCCTGTTTTAGACAAATTTAACAAGCTATTATCGTGTTTGTGTATTTTTTAAAATTTAACATATAATGACAGATGCATTCTTATTACATTCTTAGGGGGAACTGCTGCCCTCCCTCCATAGCTGTCCGAAAGGGCATTTCCATGTTTATTAATATTGATTGTCATAAAGTAATACAATAAAAAAAGTTGTATTATTATTTATGTTTTATATGTGTTTAAAAGTTATACAATCATACACACATCTATATACATAAATTAAATGAAGGTTTTGCTTTCGCAGTGTTTTTTTCGAGAGGCATTTTCTTCATGCAATACTATTCAAAATTGTAAATAATGGTTATTTAGGCATAATATGAAGCTATTATTATCGGATCATAGTCAGAATAGAATAAGATTATGGTTAGGTAAATGCTATTCATAAAAAAAGTCGGACTGGACATTTTGCTGCAAATTTTTAATAGTGCAGATCTTTTCCCGGGTTGCCAGTTTGACCGTTTTCATTTTACATTATCACGAAATGTCCTTATGATTGTTAAAACCTTTAAGCGAGGGCTCGGACAGCATCTGTCCGGCATAACATGTATTCTCGGAGAGATGTTGTCTGAGCGCCTCCCCCCCCCCCCCCCCACACACACATAATTTTTATATAAGAAAATACAAATAGAAATTATTTGCAGAAGCACTAAGAGAACCTTCAATGAGTGCTGAATTAAACAGTCCGATCTAAATCTCTCAAAAGTCTACTGTCCTCGCATTTAGAAAGATCTCAAAAGTTCCATTAGTTTTAGACTGTGTTTTCAAACTTATTTTAAGAGTGGCATTTTAAATTATGTTAGCTTAATTAATAGGTCACATTTATATCAGTTCTGATGTGAAATCTGTACTGTTAAGATTGTTTTTACATATTAATAATTATCATTTTACTCCTTGAAAGACGAATAAGAAAGAGGTCTTACTTATCAGCATGATTAGATCTTATTTCGCAGAGTTTTTGAACAGGCACAGGCGTCCATCTCTTAGCGAGTCGAACCATAGCACCAGCGTCCATCAGCCCATAACCAAAAGAATGACTTACTACAGAGAAAACAAAATAACTGAATAAGTAAATGCAAACCCAACAATTAAACATGTCCATAAAACAGGCAGAAATATCTAGAATGTTACATAACGAGTTAGATAATTATTTGCAGGATGAACCGTACACTGTGGTGCAGTTTTATAGCTATAAATTAAAACAGCGTTTAGAAACTTTTTGAACTTCGCTGACCCTTATATTCATAATTTTAAGTCCTGCGCATTACTAATAAGAATTTCCGAGCAATATAAATACTTTTGTACTCTAATAATTACGGTGTTTTTATTTTACAAGATAAAATGTACCTATTCAATATAAAAAAATATAAAGGAAAAAAGTCAAACGATGGTCCGCGTAATACCGTTATTATTTAATAACAATATCTATTTTACTTAGTTGCAGAAAGATCTTATTTGATGATGACAAAACCTTTAAAGAGTTATATTTAATTGTAACAAAAGTATTAAAGTATATTTAAACATTACGAAACAATTTAACTTATTTAAGTATGACACATTTGTAATGCGATATTTGTTCTTGCAGTCTGGAAAAAGCTCGTACGTTTATGGTATCAATGACGTTATTTGAAACAAAGAATCGCTTTGATTTAAAGTTAAAACTACGGTCGACATTTAATTGCTGCAATACAATTAAAATATTTGTTTCGCACAAATATGTCATTGAAAACTGAATAGAAAATTTCAGAGCCAAGTATTTAAAATTGCTTGTTTTAAAGGTAAATAACAAAAAATATTTATTAACAAAATTATTTGTTATCTGTTATAAATAAAGTTTTCATAATTAAACATCTAACTTTTACTAAGTATAAGAACTGTTTGGAGTATTATCTAGTACTACAGAGTACAATTATTAATAAAACACAAAAAATTCAAGTAATGTTCAAATTTCTCTACGGCCTTTAAATTAGGAAACATCCTTTCTTTTTTGGGTCTAAAATTTTACTTTAAAATGCCGTAAATTATTTGAAATTTCTCAGTTTTTCACGTATAGATCAGTAACAGACTGAAGAGAATGGAGGTAATTTTGAAGGTCTCAGACGAATCAGGCAAGTATTAAATAGGTTACCCTTAATTATAATATTATTAATAAATATGTGTTATGAAACAATGCTGATGTCATACGGATGGCAGAAAGAGCTGTCTAATAAATTTCACTTTTACGGATTTTTTTAATGATTAAACATCGTACTATTACAATTTGTACACTCCCATCAAATAGAAAAATAAAATGTTCGTTCAAATGCAATTTGCTTGAAAACCATATCTTAGTTTATTTATTTTTTACGGTTTTTGAATAATTATCAAGCATGAACTTTTAAAAATCTACTTCTAGCGCCTAAAACCGATTACGAAAGATTAATTAGTTTGCCATTTTAACATACTTAAATAGTTCAGCATTCGTTTTCGCCTAATATTCCATAACGGAATTTTTATCAATGAATAAATAAAATAACGCAAATTTAACAGAGGTGTAACTGAACTATGCGCTTGGAAATCAGAAATTTCAAAACCAAAAAAAGCTGCTGCAAATAACGAAATTTTTAACGATTTCCTCAGCTATTAACTCTTGACATCAGCAAATACGAAAACACTGATTTTAATAAATTTTAGTTTTATTAGAACACACTACTATTATTTTTTATAGGAAAACGATATTTGGTGTTGTTACTGGGAAATTAAAAAAATATATTAAATGTTAAATATATATATATATATATATTAAAGTGTTTAGTTGAAAAAAAGTTCTTTTGTTTCATATTTTGAAGACCAGGTTGGATCTCAAAATGTAAAATAATAGATAAAGAAAACAAATTTAATAGTAAGCCAAAATAAACATCACTAGGATAATGTTGAATAAAAACAAAATGTGTATTTCGCTCATGACCTGTTATCGCCTTACTCCCTTCTTTTACCAAAAACATATATTTTACAATTTATTAAATGTAACATTCTTACCACTACGTCCAACTCCGTTGATTTTCCAGTCTTTTGCATGAAGATTAGCTTTTCTGGCAGTTCTCACAACTATATGTTGCATGTCACGCCAAGTCAAATTCTTGCTAAAATATAGAAATGTATAAAAAAAAAGAAGTAAATAAATATATCCCAAATTGATATTAGTAACATTATTTTAAAATGTAACCAGGTGATTCAAAATAGACTTTATAATGATTTTCTCAAATTATAGAACAATGCTTCCAGAAGCATATCGCATTGGAATCAAATACTACTATGGCATTTGTTTTACAAGGAACCGTTTTATACACGTATTTTTTTTATACAATAGCCATTTTCTTGTATTTTATATTTAGAAAGATGTTGCTAAGATTCTAAGAAGAAAAATTAAAAAAAATTATTTTACACTAATATGTTACAGAGTAAAATTCAATGAATTTGTATCGATTCCTGGTACTGAAAACAGAAAGACGCTTTTAGAATTGAAAAATATTGAAAAATCCTAAACTTCAAAGTTTTTAACGTCTTTCTTAGATACAAGATAATACTTTTCTAAATTTTATGGTTTTATAAAATAATAAAGTTTCTTATTTCAATAAATCTTCAGATCCCTGGTAAACAAATACCATATCAAAAAGTTATAATTTGTTTGAAAACATTTTATAATAATCTGAGATTCAAAAGAGCTTCATAAGCATTATTTTGTATCACGCTACATATTCACATATCCACTTACACACA
The DNA here is from genome assembly GCA_964019185.1 of Maratus speculifer. Lineage (NCBI taxonomy): Eukaryota > Metazoa > Arthropoda > Arachnida > Araneae > Salticidae > Maratus > Maratus speculifer. Next base: position 239,978,341 of record OZ025294.1, on the reverse strand, counting down.
CATATATACAGCCGAGTCTCTTTATAACGAAATCCATCGTTCCAGTAAAAAATTCGTGATATAGAGAAATTCGATGTATAGAGAATGATGTTAAAAATCGTATTTAATGTGTAAATTTTGAACAAATATTATTTTTGATCTTTTTAATTAAGAATTTGAAATGTTTAAAAGTAAATATTAACCAAACATTTTATTTCTTAATTATTTAAGCAGTTTCAAAAATTAGAACAGACATTTATTTGAAAGTTTAATGAAAATTAAATGAGGAAGACGCATTAATTTCAGACGAAGAAATCTGTAATTTGTTGTTGTTTTGATTTTAAAATTATTACGCTCTCAAAAAAAAAAAAAAAAAAAAAAAAAAAAAAAAAAAAAAAAAAAGCTGAAATTTTAGCAAGGAATGAAAAAATGTAGTTAATATTTTCTTCCATTTGAAAGCCTCTCTTATATGTGTAACAATCCAATTGACTCTGTTTTGAGAAAGATGTTGAAAGGTGTGTGGGAGGTGGGATGAATTCGTTGGATTTAAAGAACAAGAAGAAAAATAATAATAAAAAAAAAACTTAGCACTGAATGATAAATCAAAAATAAATGATGGAAAATTGATTCCATATGATTTCAAAGCTTTTTTAAAACTGAATAAATTAAGACCAATTTATGAAAAAATTCGTTATATGGAGATAGATATTTCGCTATATAGAGACTGTTTTTAATGTAATTATGCAAAAAGGGAACCGTTCCTACGAAAAATTCATTATATAGAGAAATTCGATGTATGGAGTTTCGATATAGAGAGACTCGACTGTATATATATTATAGCACTTCACTCTGATAGCAGTTTAGTGATGTTTGATTTATTTATTTAATTACAAAATAGAACATATTTATATAAAAAGGTTATAAATCGAAAAAAGAAACTTAAAAAAAAATTCTCTCTCCTTTTTTTTAAAAGGAATTTTAAGTATGGAAGATTTTTTTAAATTATATATCATACAAGTGTGTCCCATTCTTTTTTTCATTTTCCCACCACGCGGCGTTTCAATACATGACTAAATTTCTGCTACACGCTGAAAATAGGACGATGGGAAAAAATGTGAAAGGACTGTGTGCTTTTTTTATTTAAATTCATTTATAAAAACAAACAAAATGCTCAGTCACAGCCACAAAGCAAAATAATTTATTAGAAATTAAAATAAAACTTTATTTTTCTCTCTAATATACATTAACATTTAATAAGAGATCTTAGTTGTACTTTTTTTAAAAACATTTTCTCGGAGACATGGAATTTTTTGGATAGACATATTTTTAAATAATTCCCCAAGATTGATGTTTTTTTTTTATTTAATATTCGTTGCAGAAAATTTCTATTTTCATAAATACATTTTGTGAGGGGAATTTTTTTAATTATTTGTGATGCTTATAGAACTCCAAATAGAGAGAAAAACCAGCAATTATTTTTAACATACTGATTTTAAATACAATCCTATAACTTATCTTATTTCTGCTAATTCGATTTTCTCTGTATCATGTTAAAATTTTCTGACATACATGTGCACGCAATTAAAACAAAAAACAAATTTCCTCCACCTTATTATGCCAAGCATTGTCAAATACTTTTATTGTTTAACATTTAAACATAAATCTTAAATTTGTAAAATTGTTTCAATAACAATTTTTCCTGGATTACACCACATCAAACATTCTTTTGTGTTTCTTATTATAATCCTTTTCTTTATAACGGATTTTATTCCCCCTAAAGGCAAATTTATCTGAAAGTGCCAAATAATTTTCACATTCATTTTCATGTAACATTGATATGAGAGGTATAATTGCAAACTACTTTTTCATAATTTCACAAAAATATATATTAATTTTCAGTCAGGTTTGAATATTTTGGATTCAATTGTGTTGGATTCGGGTATGATTCTGGGTTGACTTTGATTTTAATTTTTTGTTTCGTGTTCGGGTTGGGAACAACTAAACTTGTGCAGAACTCTACTTGGTCCAGCATTTTCCGCCAACTAACTTTTGAGAGAAAAGCCTCTCAGCCACTGATAAGTCGCATTTTATGTCTTCTGACGAAATAAATTGTGAGAACCATTGAATAGTTCATTTCTACTAATGACTACTCATTTTTGACTGTCGCAATCGTGTCCTGACAACATTTTCACATTTATGAAAAATTGAAATTTTGTTAGACCTCTTATAATTTGAACAAGAAAGAAGAAAAAAAATCATGCATCAAGCATAGATTATGAAGCACTTTCCAACATATTCAGAATAATGTAACAAAACTGCATCATTTTAAAAATTAAAATATTACGTCTCATTTCACCATACAGGAATGGGTAACACATTTGAAAACTGAATTTCAGCTGTTCCTATCTACAATCGGAAAATTATCCGAATTTTTTACCAGACCTATATATGATACAGAAATCTGTATCTATTAACAAAATGCATTCCAAACTTTAGTTCATTTAAGAAATTGATATATTTCAGTTAAAAATTCCTCTTCAGCATTTTCCTCTAATAAGAAGAAAGGTATGCAAATACTTTTGCGCAGCCCTGTACATGGAAATAGAATTCATATATAAAGAATAATATGCAAAAAACTAATTAAATTTAAAAGCGTATACCGAATTTTAAAACGTAATCTCCAGCAATTATTACGCAAAGACAGTACTGCAATTGATTTCTTTTGTGTGTCCCTGTAAATTAATTAAAAAAATACTATGAATGCTTTGTTTTAACGTAATCGTAGTGAAATTCAGGGATTCATATCAGTTTCAATACATTTGAAATAGTGTAATATCATTTAAATACTCTCCAAATGATTTCACCCCATATACCATAAAGTAATCGAATTATTTTGAGTGTCCTTGTAAATGAGTTATTAATCTTACATACTTCATATGCAATACCAAACATGCTTTGGTGACCCTAAATAAGCCTTATCTATTGCATAGAAATCAGAGTACGTTTACGGCAGTAAGGACGTGGACAGACGGACAGGCAAACTGAATGCAGAAGCACTTTTAAACTTTGTTGGAAAGTGCTAAAAACAAAAACAACAAATTTTATATATTTGGAGGATAAAATTTTTTTGGGAAGGCTTCAAGAAATTGAACAATCAAAATTCATAGATGCATTATATATGACTTTTATTTTCTTTTTTATGAATAGCTAAAATATATACTTCAAATTTTAAACTTCACGGAATTCTACATTACTTTCATACTTTATTACAAAATTTGTCATTTTCATTTTAATTTTAAAATTGTAGTAGAAATCATAGTAATTTTATCAAATAAGAAATAAATGAAAGAAATTTTAAAATGTTTAACGGGACATTTACAATTTATTTCATACATCATAATCTGTTATAATACACAAGAAGTAAAGCTGTTATATAATGAAGTTTTAACATGAGTGTAATACAGTTCAATGTATTTACTGTTGTTAAGTTGCTGCAATGAAATAATATTTTATAAAATTCTTTTATGATATAAATTCAATAATATCTGTACTTTTTCTTTTTGTAAATTATTTCTTAATCAGCTTTGACATTAGTTGCCATGGGCGTAACTAAATAATTTTTCTAGGGGGGGGGGGGGGGGCGCGGTACCATTTGATAATTTCGAAACAATAACATTTCAATTCTGTACAGTTCAGTTGTTTAACCCCTTGGGGACACGTATACATGCCACAAAAAGGCTTAAAATTTCTCGTGTATCCCCACCAGTAAAAATGTATTGTAAAATTTGCCGTATTTAATCGGAGCATTTTCTCGATTCAATAAATTTTTGTTTTTTTAAAAACATTGACCAAACATTTAAAATTTCGTAAAAGGCTCCCATCGCGAAGGGATTAAGAGCGTAGTTCAATTACATGTTTGTTAAATTTATGTTTATATAACTTTATAATGAAGATCCATTATGGCGTATAAGCAGGAAATGAAATGATGAACTGTTTTTATTAAACCTTTCAGGGGCATGTAATTGTATTTCTATAATGTTCAATTCCCATCGAAATACTCGAAAAAGTTTGCTTCATAATAAGGAAAAACAAATTTTAAACTTTTTCCCACAAAAGCTATACAGGTATGAAAGTGGGAAATGAGAAAAAAGGTGGAAATTCTTATCATCTATACAGTGGCGCCAAACTCTTATAATCGAACTGTCATTTTAACCGATACCTTTACAATAAAATTAAATCTAAATCTGCATATATAATGGCTTAAAAAAAAAAAAAAACTTTGGATACATTAACAATGTATTTCCAAATGTAACTGATAAATTTATGCTAAGTACAGTAATTGATTTTCTAAAACAAATATTATCTTGAATGGTTTAGCTGTTAAATTCCACCCCTCTTTACTTTTTCAATAAAAGCAATTCCCCCCACCTTTTATTTTTCAATAAAAACAATCTCCCTGCTAAATTTATCTTTGCTTCGGAAATGCATCTTAAAAAAGTATCACAGAAATTATCCAAAAGTGTAGTATAAAAGTCTAAAAAAAAATTAAAATTAAAATTAAATAAAAAACTAAAAATTTAAAAAAATCTTTAAAAAATTCTTGAAAGACACTTTGAATAACCTCATTTATACAACTTTCAAATGCTTATAATATTATATGAGCTCACATTTCATTTTATATCTATTTTGCACAATAATTCAAGTTAATATATCCCACCAGGGGCCGAGAGGTTCTGCCTCCGAAACTGATAGACGGCAGATGCTGGACTCGAACCCAATCGCGGCCGTCAGCCTAACGGTTCGGAGTTTTCCTAGGTTTTCTTAGAATCTTGGATTTCCTTGCGTCAGTACGGGTTAGGTTTCCTTAGAAAGACCCCTACGGAAGGCATCGCCACTTTAGAACCTATATCCGAAGTGTAGATAATTGGCCGTTATAAACACAAACAAACCAACAATAAAAATAATATTGCCCAGTTAAATTGATGGCATTGAGCTCACAGGCTACGCATACTAATTGTCCATTACAGCCTTATATTTTCAAGGGTTAATTCCGTTCGAAAAACAAATTAAGGAGGTGAAACAACTCCTTCCTTTCCCCTTTTTATACTTAATCATTGAACTCCTAAACTGATCAGAGAAATGCTTTATCATATAAAAAATCTATATCCAAAATTCACAGTAAATCGGTAAATTTTTAGTAAAAATCCATTTATGTAATTAAGAGTAGTTAGTCCCCCTCTTTTATAATTAACCATTAAACGTCCAAAACCATTCAGAGATTTACCTTATCAGAAAGAACCTACATCCAAACTTAAAAGCAAATTGGACAATTCTGCATAAAAACCCATTTATAAAATTTAAGAGGGGTGGGGGGTAATCGCAAGTACCCCTTAAACAAGAACTTAACGAAAGAACCCCACAGCTAATTAGTGAAGCATCTTATCACTATGAATCTGTATCCAAAAATTGAAGCTAATCGGTTAATTCTGCAAGAAAAAACATTTAAATAAATTAAGAGAGTAATCCCACCAATCTCCATTTGTACTTATTCAATGAATTCCGAAAACCAATCAAGGAAGTGCCTTATCAGAATGAACCTATATCACAAATTTGAAGCAAATCGGTAAATTCTGCGGGAAAACCTCATTAGCCTTAATTAAGGGGGGGGGGGTACTTCCCATTTCGCCCCTTTTAGACTTATCCAGTGAACTCGCAAAACAAATCATGGCGGTGCCCTCATCAGAATGATCCTATGCTAAAATTTGAATGAAATCTGATAAATTCTGCATGAGAAACTCATTCATATCAATTAAGGGGAGGGGCATGATCCCCTCGTTCCCCCCTATTATACATATCGAATGAACACTCCAAAAACTAATCAGGGAAGCGTCTTATCAGAATATACCTATATACAAAATTTCAAGTGGATTGGATATTTTTATCAAGAGCTATCGCGTTATGCACGTACGCACACACGAACGTACGTACATACATACAAAACGGGAGGGCACATAAGCTCTCAGGCTTTGATAGCCTGTGACTAAAAAAGGGGTTAATTTAAAAGTAAATGGTATTTATTTTTCCTAATTCTCTGCAGACGATAGAGATAGATTTAAAAAAAAAAATCATGTTTGAAAATTATTGTTAAAACCATAAAAAAAGAATAGTCAATTGCAATGAAGTTTTTGAATAAATTACAATTATTTTACCTTTAGTAGATGTAACTAAATTCTAAATTAATTTAAAGTTGCTGTAAAATTTATATGAATTAGTTTATTTAAGCGTTTGAAAGACATTCATTACTTCTATATAGAATGCATATACTTTTATACATATACACTTATTTGATGCACATACTTGTATATAGACACACTAGTGTGACAAAGAGTGAGATTTCGTGTTTACTCCCCTACCCTTCCGCAGACACACAGACACACCAATAGCATTTAAAAGCTGAGAATATGCATAAAAATATCATGTAAAATATTAATGCATGTAGTTTGAGTTTGAGTTTGAGTGAACAATGCTTTGAGGTCTATAGCTACAAATGGCTGTTACCTCGAATGATCCATAAACCACAGAAACAAATACAGAACACTTTATTATTACAAGAAATCCAGTACATACATTTTAATACACATCACAGGGACAACACCCGCACACCCATGCCGCTAGCTGGACTCGAACCAGGGTCCAGCGGTGTGATTAATGCATGTATAAAAAAGCAGGGTAAAGTAAAATATAAACAACATAAGATGTTTCCCATTTAACTGTTTCAAGGCGACACACAAGGAGTCTATTTGATAATCCAAGGAGGGGGAGAGTAGAGTCTCGAAGATCAGACGTACCCCCAGTCCTCTCTTCCCCTCCAGAACGAAGAAAAATTTTAAAGGATAATTTAAAAATTAAATATATATTAAATTTTTTCGAAGTTTTTTCTTTCTCAACAACGAGATACCTTCCGATTCTCTAAATATTTACTTAAATCTAAAGTACTTAATTTCTGACATATCCATAAAATCATTTTTTTTTTTCTGAGTTGTAAAAGAAAATTTTCAAGTGCAATTAGTCAAAATAAATGTGATAGATTAGCGTTTTCCATTTTTCGATAAAGACAATGTGTTTTTCAGGAAAACTCATTAAAATGTGGAATTTAAAGGAGCTCCCTTATGACGACATTTTTCACATTTTTCTAACTGTAAAGTCCTAAAAACTGGTTTAAAATGCTCATTTTTTTTTTAAATAATTTTATGTCTTTATAAGGAAATGAAATTATTAAATTTCTTCGTAATGCCATCGTTTTGTATTTACGAATGAAAATAATTTTTCAAAAATATCAGAAAATTAATTGTTTTGGATATGGAAGCTGCCTTTAATGTGAGCTTAAGGGTGTTCTCAACTGCTCCGCTCAACAAGCGCAAAACGTTTTGACACATTTACAAATTCAATTTTTAACGGAACGATATAAAATTTGAATGCCTGACTATGGAAGCGATTTCAAATCGAACTTATTTTTCCATTTTATGATAGTTAAATTACCTATTTAGTTCTAAGCTATTTCGATCACATGATCATCCGTTTTTCTCTTGCTTTTCGACCGGTTTTTCTGCGTTCGTCGGGAAATGTGCGCAAAAGTCTCAAATTTGAAGGCTTGTTATGAATAATCTATTGTGTTTTTTTAAAAAAACAGAAACTTGAGTGCAATTAGACAGTTTCTGAATAATAACGCCTGCTATTTTTATGCATTTCCGAACAAAAATAAATTAAAGCATGTGTCACAAAGTTGCCCTTTTTGTTTTAAGAACACACTGAAGAGATATGAGCTTTTCCTCTCAAAAAGGATCTATGAACCCAACACTCCTCCTATGAATAAAATACTGAATCCGCCCGCACTGTAAAACATTTGTGTAACTTTACTCCATAAAAGTGGTGTCAGCCTTGCTGCCTCCGATTTTGTGGGGTACTTTAATCGATATAACCGGTGTAACATTGCAAAGTTACACCTGTAATATATGTTTAAATTATACCATTATATAAGCAAAAAATTACTCCTTAAGGGTGTATTTCGATTCAAACTGCTTAGTTTCCGATTTATTTTTAAATTCGTTTTTGCTCTGATATGCATGAAACTGACAAATTGTCTAATTTAGAAAGTACACAAGGTGCCGTGAGCGTCGATTCTTTGATAAATGCAGAAAATATTGCAAAAAAAAAAAGCAATCAAAAACGGCTATTTGAACCGATTTTTCCGAAGTGGCAGATCTGGGAACGAAAAAAAGGGTCATACTGAGAAGATAATTGCTTATAAATCAAATTCTAATGAATTGAGTGTAAAATGACATCACACGGCACCTTGTAGGTCTCTTCAAAAATCCCCTCAGCATGTTTCATGTTTCTACTTTTAAAAATGTGTCTGAAATTGTATCGGAAAATTTCGAGCTGTTGAAGGTGGAAAAGCGTTTTTTCGAATACACCCTTAAAATGGAAGTCGTAGCTGCCACCAGTTTTATGGAGTAACATTAGACAAATGTTTTACAGTGCGTATTTGAATGCAAAATTAACGAAAGAAAAAGTTAGGAATAATAGTAGATAAAACAATACATATGCCATTTCTACTGTTCCTTCTCTTTTTTTTTTTCCTTGAATATTATCTGTTCTTTCATAGATTATATGGGATGGGTGATAATAGTTCCCAGTTCTATCTATAAGCAATTTACAGAGAAAGCACAAAACCAATGCAAAATGGTGCAGTTAAATGTTAGATTAATATCTTTGAGAGAAGAGGGGACCCGATCGATTTCTATACGCAACTTCCCAGAATTTAAGTGGACGGGATTCAGAGTTTTACAGATCGTACAGTGAGACTTCTTTTCTTTCCTGAGTTCCAAGGACAACTCATACAAAAGGAAAACAGTTGCCTTATCGTAGGACGAACAATAAAATATCCCTTTTCTCGCTTTAGGCATGTAAATATCAAGACCTCCCAAGTTTCAGACCAGAATCAATCTCATGTCTGACATGTTTGTCGATATTTATCGCTTATGAAACTTTGAGTTTGCACCCTCCGCCCCTTTAAATAGTGGTACAGAAAATTTGCAAACAAGCTGCGTTTTATTCGGTTTTGTTAATAATGTTTATCATCTAAAGAATTACTGCTTTTGAAATCTTTTAAATAGTCTCTCAAAAAAATAGTCTTCGTTTCACTGTAAAATTTTAATAAGGTGTCCAGTCAGAATTCTAGGGGGGTCCAGGACCCCCCTGGACCCGCCCTTCTTACGCCCATGTTAGTTGCCAACGTATTGAATAAAAAAAAAAGAGAAAGAAATATTACATAGAGTTAAAACTCATTATTTAGCACGTATATTAAATAAACGTATTGAATAATTATATTAAAATTTCCTTATTTCTGTGTCAATACATAAATCTTCGCACAAAAAAAAAAAAAAAAAAAAAAAAAGGTTTTAGCTGAGATTGCCGTTTTAAAATGAAAGGAACTGTGAAAAATTATTTATTTCATTGTCAAAAGATGGCGACACTTTCTTTGGATGCAAAGGAATTGAATATTTTATTATCAAAATGGCATTTTACAAAAAAAAAAAAAAAAAAAAAATCTTGAGCAGAAAAAAAAATACTGCAATTTATTATACATTTCAATAATAATATTATAAATATAAAAGTATTAAGGAAAATTGTAGACCTATTTAAAAGTTTTTTTGGAGGAAGTAAAGGGGAAAAATATTTTGATATCTACGTTATGTAATAGATGGCGGCATCAAAGAGATTCGTATTTGCATGAAGTAACAATAATCGACTTTGAAAAAGGGGTAAAAATGGAAGGTATGAAAAACACTATAATATCGAAAAGTCCAATTTATACTTAAAATATAGGGGGGAAATGTTTTATGTTTCTTCAAATTCTAAATATAAACATAGATGTACTTACAACTTATCAAATTCGTAAATAAACTGATTTTTATCCTGATTGAATATATTTTAAAGGAACTATTGTTGAACTGTGAAAGCCAAGGGCGGCGCCAGAATTTGCCCGACGGGGGGGCACTGTATCCCCAACAGGAGGGCCAAGTTCATAATATATATTAGAGGTCCTCGCGTACTGGTCCGTGGGCCTAAAAAATGCGTGGGCAAAAATTTTAGGCTCAGGCCCGATCCGGTTTGTACTAAATAGATTAATAGTCTGATTGACATAAAATTTAAAAAGTCAGCATGATTATACGGTCTGGGAAATACAAATACATACATATAAAATAAAGCCTGACAAAAAAAAAAAAAAAAAAAAAAAACTAGCATGTAAATGTTTTAATTACCATTCAGTTATCGTTCCTTATTTCATGTATTAGAGACTTAAAAATCAGAAAAATGCCACACAGCAAAATCTTCTAAAGCAGAATCGCATAGGAACAAAAAAAAAAAAAAAAAAAAAAAGAGAGAGAGAGAGATAATTAATTTGCCTCGTAGAAGGTGTTGATGTATTAAATTTTTTTCTCATCTATTATATTCATTTTGAATCAACATATTTTGCGTTTAAGGGGACGCTTCACTCATTTGAAAACACCCGCTCTGTCATGTTAAACACAGATTATTTTCGAATTTCTGGATTTAATTAGAATATTTTAAAAACTTTTTTTAAAGATACCTTCACTTTCGGAAACGGTTTTGAAACTGAAAATATTTTTTAGCGTCATAGGCATGTTTTATTTCACAGGTTTTACTGTATTCAAATTTTACTGTATTTACTGTATTCAAAAAGCAGCTTTACTGTATTCAAATATTGCTGCTTTTTTTTAAAGCATAAAATGTTTTGGGCAATTCTATATTGAATAGGTGCAGAGATAAAAAAAAATTTCGAGAAAAAAAAAAACACAGCATAAAAAACATCTGTAGGGCGATATACACCAAAAATGTCATCCATACTAACTGAATATGATGAAATTTGATAAAATGGTCCTGTAAACTTTAGATTTTTAACAATCAAATAAATGCATCATAAAGCAGACAATTATTTAGAAAGGTAACCTTTTACGTGGTACTTATTTCATTTCAATTTGATTTGTAAATATGATCATTTTGACTTTTGAAAAAAGAAAAAAAAAGCTTTGGAAGCATGTCACGGTAATTATTAAAAACAAAGTATAACAAAACCACTGTTGAGTGATGCATAACAAATTTTATCAGCATTAATTTATTTGAAAGGCTAAAAAAACTATGAAATTGGATTAAATTTTGTGAGTAAAATTTTTTAGACATAGTTACATCGGAAATCTAGAATGTGCTTCTATATATAACTTTGTACCAATTCTGCAGCAAATAAAATTTTAAATTTTATTAAAAAAAAAAAAAAAACCTTCTAAATACGCCGTTTTCAATGTGCTAAAATATGCATTATCACTGCTGCCAATCTTAAACCTGAAAAAAAAAAAATGTGAAGGGAAGTTACGTAAAAACATTGCCATATGCGTTTTTTAAAATAGAACAATTTTTTTTTTTTTTTTTTTTTTTTTTTTTTTTTTTTTTTTGTATATTTTTGGCAACTTTTTTATTTGTATTTTTCATTAACCGGATCGATTTTGGTCTAGACCAATCCGGATAATCGAAGTTCTACTGTATGTATTGCTGAATGCAAAAATATAAGTGAAAAATTCCATAAACATTAGTTAAATTATTATTATCAACAAACGTACGAATTCTGCGTATAAAGCAGTTTTAAAATTAAAACACTCGGGTAAAAATATCAAATCACATATAAACGAAAATAAATAAAGAATCAAATGTATTTACTCTTATAAAAGTCTTGAAACTTTTTATATACAGCAGAGACAAATTAAAGTTGATAACTTTGTAAAAAAGAAGGAACTCGTAAAATATTTATAACTAGTAGAACTGATAATTTTAATGCAAAATTTGCAAAGTCATACACTGTAAAAAAAAAATTGGATAATTACAAAAAAATTTCTAGTAGAATTGTATTCCAAGAACTTTTTATGTAACGCCAACAATAAAAATTCATGTAACAGATACAGATTTGCACTTTGAATCAAACAAATTTTAAGGTTACTAAGAATTTTTTTGGGAAATCGTATTCCAAGAACTTTTTAAGTGACGATAACGAGCATTATAGATAAAATTTTAGTAAAGTTACCAAAATTTTAGTAAATTCTTTTGTAAAGTTACAGATAGTTTTAGTTTTGCTTACAAGTTTTGTAGATTGACATCATTTTCTTGTACAGTGTACACATAAAATTTTAGTAAGCATAAGAGATTTCGGTTAATTTAGATTACTAAGGTTACAGATTTTTTTTACAGTGTAAATTTCATTTTTTCATAGTCAAATTTTTTCTTTAAAATTTCATTCCAGCATTGTTTTACTGTCTGATTAATTATATGAATTTTGTAAAAAAATGCATTAAACAGATGAACAATAATTAAAAAAATGTTATTTCTATATACTAAAATAAAAATACTAGATCAGGAAAAAAAATTAACTCCATATATCTGTGGTCAATGGACAATTGATGAAAATAGAGTACTGCATCTATGTAACTCTGCAATATCCTTCCGGTCTATCACACTATAGGTTTTTTTTTTTTTTTTTTTTTTTTTTTTTTTTTTTTTTTTTTTTTTTGGGGGGGGGGGGGGTAATTTCCACAGCAACATTGAGATATATAAACGTTATTTTTACAACCAATCAGCAAGAATACGTCTGATAAAGCTAAACAACACAACTTTTTATTTCAATTGTCGAAAAGTTTGTTTAATATTAACTTGCACATCCTAATTTGAAAACTAGTCAAAACAGATAGGCATGTATTTTCTTTTAGTGAATCGCAGCTGCTTTTATCTGTGGTTTAAACATCGTAGATTGAAATCTAAGTGAGAACAAAACTTGCATAAAACTGAAATTTCTCCATATCCTTTTTCTTTCCATCTGAACACATTTCTATGCTAAATATTAGTGTTCTTTGTTTGAATTGAATGTATTTACCGGAGGGAAATTAATTAGTCGAACTACAATTTTTGAAATATGTACCTTATGTTACTTTATAAATTCCGCGTTTTATTTTTTTCATTATTTTCCATTTTTGTCATGCAATTATTATTCCATACACTCTCAAAAAACCTTTCGCCAAAAAATAAAATCGACCGACAATAAGTTGCCGGAACGCACATGTTATTGGAACGGATTTTTCTATTAATTGGAGAAATTTTGGTGTTTTGATTGTAGGATTTCAAAAAAATTGAGATTAAGTTCACGAACTTTTCATTATTTTGAGAGAAAATAGAGATACATAAAAAACAGTTTTGAAGAGAAAAATTTTGTGCGCAGTGTTGCTGCTCAGTAAACTGAACAGTCTTTTCAATCAACAAAAATGTAACTTGAGATATTGGAGGATTTCAGGTAGTTTTAGCATTAGATTGATGAATTTTTTATATTTTCGAGAAAGTGTGTAAATTAAATTAGTTTTTTTTAGCTATAGTTAGTAACAATGAAAACAATGGGAAAAACATCTTCAATTTCCATTTTGTTTTAGAGTGCATATTGATCGAATGCAGAAAGTTCGATGTTTAAAATTTAGGTAAGATGCAAAATTTAAATCTGAAACAAAAACTTAAATACAAAATAACCAAATTAAAAACAAAAGATAAATGTAAATGAAGTGAAAACTTGCAAAACAGTTAGAAATCTAAAAGTGCGTTATTTTAATATCAGCGAAAAGCGACCCCCAATTGAAAATATATCACCAACCAATCCGAACCACGAGTTATACAGGAGATCTATCCGCGGGTAGAAAGTCTGCGTGGGCCGAAATTTCTTGCTCTGAGTCTGTCGCAACAATGCCGAAATATCCCTGTGATTTGAAGATTTGATTATTTTAAGCAATTTCTGCCTTCTGACCGGACATTTTTCGAAAATTTTGATCTCAGATTTCTGTCTTTTACGCATATTTAGATAAAACGGATTTATAAATTCAGTTTCTAATACGAAAAAAGTACTAAGAAGCATAGCTGCCAGAACACCCATGTAATTTGACGAATATGTTGCTTTAGGTGTGAATATTTCAGGTAATTGGTGTTTCATTTGTATTTTTGCGGGGGGGGGGGGGGTGTAGAAATAGCAAAATTTAAAGCAAATTTTTCGGTTTTAATGGAATATAATCAATGGAAAAAATAGTTCAATTCACGGATTATTTTGCGAGCATAGAGTCCTCTGAGGATTGGTTTACACCCGACCTGAAATAGTTAATGCTATATCCATTCAACCTGAACCAGTTTTAAAACAAGTATATAACCCGAACTCGACAAACTTCGACCTAAAAATATTCAATTCGAATCCAATCCCAACTCGAAATGCAAAAGAAAATTGAAAAAGAAAATCCCATTTTATAAAGCAATAATGGAAAAATAGTCTATAATAATACCTCCAATATCAGTTATATATTTTATGTAGAAAAACTAATGTATCTATATATGCAATCATTGACATTCTAATAATATAATTTTGCATTTTAAAATATATTTCGGCGATACTTTTGAGAAATGAGGTAGAATCGAATCCATACGCTAAAATAATTAAAACTAACCCGACTCGAAAAATAGAAGTCAATCCAAACCTCTCCGAAAAAATATTAATTTTAGCCAGATCCACCACAAATTGCAGTCGAGTTGGGTTTAATTTCTCAAAGTGATGCAGGACTCTGCTCGAAACGCGATTTGAACCTGACATCTCCATAGTTCAATCTGAACCCGAAATATTTCAACCTCAACAAGACCCTAACTATAACTAATGAAAAAATATATCCTTTACTGTAATCCAATTTTGTAAAAATATATATACAACTATATCTCCAGTATCAGTTTTAACTTTTAAGTAAAAAATCAGCATATATAGACTCATTAACATTCAATATATAATTTTCCAACTTAAAATAAATTTTTCAAATTCTTTTAAGAGATCGATCTTGAATCAAGGACCATACGTGTCAACATTACACCCGAACCTGAAACAACTAAAGTTAATCCAACAAGAATCTGACCCACAAAGACAAAAGATTAGACTCAACCCGATCCGATCCAGATTGCGAGTCGTGTCAGGTTCAGTTTGCCCAACCCGATGCAGCATTCTACTTACCATCCAAGACAGCCCCGACAAAACTTTACTATTAAAAAAAAAAAAAAAAAAAAAAAAAAAAAAAAAAAAAAAAACGAAATTTAAAAGTTAAAATATTTTCCCGGACGACATCGAATTTTGACCCCGATGGGGGGGGCCAGGTATGCCCCCCCCCGGTCCCCCCTCTGGCGCCGCCCTTGGTGAAAGCATCAAGTGCTTCATCCCGACTTTGAGATTATACATTTTATTTTATAATACATTTCGATCCCTACCCCCTCCTCACCATAATTCCAAATTTAAGGAGGAAAAAAAATAATGAAAATAAAAATGAATCATCAAATAAAAAGCTCAAACTGAGGGAAAATGTTCTTAGTTAAATTGGAAAGCATTAAAAATTTAAATACCATAAGAAAAAGAAATTAAAACTTGCTACAGAATGTTTTCATTTTAAAACTAATACCTTAAATTGACGTTTCTTGGACGGCAAATTAAAAAATAGTTAAATAAATAAAATAAAAAAAAATGTTTAAACCAGTCCTGGATGTATTACTGAGTTGAGATTTTGATGTGATTTTTCAATACGCTATGGGTTACCAACAAATATTAATAAAACAATATACCCAGAGTCGATTTACCCAGAGTCATACTTTTATTTAATTCCAATGAGGCCCTCACTGACTTTTTATAACTTCAGCAATTTAGCTAATT
Organism: Maratus speculifer; assembly: GCA_964019185.1. Classification (NCBI taxonomy): domain Eukaryota; kingdom Metazoa; phylum Arthropoda; class Arachnida; order Araneae; family Salticidae; genus Maratus; species Maratus speculifer. The sequence goes on along the minus strand of OZ025294.1, from coordinate 239,962,530 downwards.
ATAAAAGAATATGTTCCTTGTCTTATATATTTTTTATTTTATAATATGTGTTCTGATTATTTGAAATCGTTTTTCAAATATTTAATTATCTACATTAAAGTATCATTTATAAAAAAATAAAAGAAAAAATAAAAAATAAAACAAGTGTGTTATAAATTATTTGCAAAGTCAAAAAAGAAGCTATATATAAGGTACCCTGGGGTAATAACGCCACGTTAATGTTTTACCAATTTTCACGGCTTAGTTTTAGATTGTATTTTTCAAACAAATATAGGATCTGATACAGCAACTCATTGACTATCTATATAAAATAAAATAATTTAACAGATATGTATTCATAAAATGTAATGGCGTTTTTTCTTGACCAATGCTATTTGGCGTTATTACCCACCTATATGGGTAATAACGCCATGCAAGCAAAACTATAAAATAAGATGGAATAATTGCATGTAGATAGCCCAATTCTAAAAATACAAACTCTACAAACTTAGAAATTGACAAATTGCATTCTAAGCTATTGAAAATGTTCATTTTTTGTGAAAGTTTAAGAAAAATAAAGGTGTGGTGTGGGAGGGGGGGATGAGGCAAAAGAATATCAGACCGTGAACTTCTTTTTGCTCAAAAAGGTCCGCTTAAATATAAATATGAGAAATATTGCACAATTTTAACTGTGTTGTTATTTAAATCAGTATTACGGATGTAGCACGGCCACTGTCGGGAATCAACCGGGGTATTAATGCCAAGGATTGGCGTTATTACCCCAGTATAGTTATTGCGCAGTACATTTTAAATTACAAATTATCTCGAGAAGATATCTAAAATCTTCAACAACATTTTAAAAGTTCATGAAATGCACTACAAATTTATGTAATTAACAAAGTATTTCCGGATAAAAAGATAGTCTACACATCACAAAACGTATCTCGCAAATTTTAGATCAAGCGTTAATTTTAGTTGTTTGTAAAAACAATAAGACCTAAAAATGAAACAAATTAACTTGAAGCTGTTTTTGGCGATTTATATGACTCAAAACCCATCTGCGCAGAGCACATGGGTGTCATTTACCTGATTATTTCATAATTATGCAAAATATAAGCACTTGGCGTTATTACCCCGCCTGGCGTTATTACCCCAGGGTACCTTATATAATAGATGGATAGATAGATAGATAGATTATGGATGGATGGATAGATAGATAGATAGATAGAGAGAGAGAAGAGACCAATTTATTTATATTAAATTTCTTTATGCAATAAAACCAGAGTTATTCTAAATTCTAAACAAAATGATAGCACATTAAATAAAAATCAACAAATAAAATACTTAAAAATATGAAAAAGTCAGAAAATTGTCAAAACACAAATAATAAATTATTCACAAATCTTTAATCGTACAGTGCTATGTCACAATATTTTAAAAATTTGTTTTATTGTCGTGGATGAAGTATTATGAGGTAATCTGTCACACTGCATATCTAAAATACCAAGTTTCTACAAGGGGTGATTAAATGAAAAGGTACGAAACAACGTAAAAACGTAACAGTTAAATATTTTCATATTCCACCTTGGAAGAACATAGCGAGATATCTGGGGATGTGGTTGGAGTCTCTGACTGGGATCGGAGCACGCGCGGGCGCCCGTATACGCAATTGAGAGCAGAGGCTCTTATCAAAAGCGGCGTCCAAAGGATGCAGCAGTCCGTATGAGGACAAGATGGAGTTCGCGTTGCAAAATTTGATGATTCTCTGACAAGTCTGTCACAAAATGGAGTGCCCGTTTCCGTGAAGAGTCACACGCATGGAACTGGCCAAGTTCAAGTGGGAAACGTTGGATCATCCGCTCTACAGTCCGGACATGTCGCCCTGCGATATCCATGTGTTTGTTCCTCTGAAGAAACACCTGGAAGGGAAGCGCTTCAACTCGGACGACCTACTCAACGACGCTGTGAAGAACTGGGTTGCGTCACGTCCACAGGAATTCTGGGAACAAGGAATCCTGCGGCTTGTTTATCAGTAGGATCGTTGTGCTCAGGCCTATGGTGAATATTTTGAATAAAGTCGACTTTTGTACCCACAATGTCGTTTCGTACCTTTTCATTTAATCAAACCTTGTAGTACTGAAGACATAAATCATATACAACATCTTTTTATTATTATTATTATCATTATTTACATATTATGTATCTAATAATTTGAATAATATTAGGTGTAGAAAGAAGTTTTAAAGCGAATTTTGTCTGGCGTTTAACGCGAAATAACGCACCAATCAGCAGACCGCACTTGTGTCATGTGATAAGAACTATTTCAGCGTTTTCATATCGATGCAAAAACTGGGAGAAAAGTGAAAGTAAAGTCGAAATTTTGAAGGTCAAAGATGTCATATGATAAGTCATTTATTCGTCACTGTATTTGTTATGAATTTCACCAAGGAAAAAGTGCTTCAAAAGCATATCAATCAATCTCTTTCTGTTCTTGGAGAGGAAATCGTATCGAAAAGCACATGCGAATTTTGGTTTCGGTGTTTTAAAGACAATGATTTTGATGTTAGCGATCCAGAACGTAGCGGCGCTCCACTGAAAGCTACTCACAAGGATTTGCAATCTCTACTTGAGGAAGATGCATCTCAGATGCAGAACTTGCCGAACAATTAGGGGTATGACAATGCCAAGCCTCATGTTGCAAAACCAGTCAAGGACACGTTAGTAACTCTTGGCTGGGAAGTTTTGGAACACCCGGCGTATAGTCCCGACATTGTCCCTTCGGACTATCATTTGTTTCGGTCGATGCAGAATGCCTTGTCTTCTGTACACTTCCGGACAGTGGATGAAGTGTGAAATTGGGTTGATGACTTCATCGAGTGAAAAGACGAATTATTCTACACTGCTGGCATCCGTCAACTGCCCGACCGATGGCAAAAGGTGTTAGATAATGATGGAGATTATTTTGACGAATAAATATATTATTCTCAGCTTTTAATTGCATATTCATTTTTCTGAAAAACGCTTTAAAATTTTTTACTACACCTAATATTAATGTCTTTTAATAATTAAAAATTACACGTTAATGAATTTTTCAACAACAGTTGACTACCTATTAATAATCTAAACAACTGTCATAAAAAATAACTAAATATAAAATTTATTACAAAAAGCTATTATTTCAATTTTCTTGAAATTTAATTTTTGTTACAAAACATCTTTTACTCAGGTCTTCAGTTGATTATGTGTATTATATTCGTATTCATAAGAATAATGATACACTAGATGATTGGGGAAATAATTGGGGAAAGTTGTTTTTTTATTCTTTTTTTTTTTTTAATGTACACAATTTTTAAAGTATTGGGAAAATAATTAAATTTAGATGCGTAGAAGAAGGACTTTCTTGTTTTAAAAACTAAAAGGAAAAATGTCTTAGAAATGCATATCTTTCGTTAAAAGATTAATAATAAATTTTTACAACTATTTTTTTTGCTCTTTAAATTTTTTCTGAACTCGAACTTACTTTGCTTCGAGTGCCAGAGCGCAGATACCAGCTGCTAGGGGCGCAGAAGCTGATGTTCCAGTGTGTGTAGATGTGCAACCATGATGTAGGTCCGTCGTTACCTAAATAGAAAAGAAAATTATACAGAGATATACATTAGAATTACCAAACAGCAAAGCATACCTAAGTTTATCACTTAAAAACCGAACAAAAAATAATCTTAAAATAATCTGAAGAATTCTCCATTTATTCTCCAAAAATATCTGCAGAATGGGCCAATTGCCTACAGATAGATAAATTTTTTAGTGGGGAGGCTAACAAAGACAGTTTTTTTTCTTGTTAAAAGCAGCTTGACAGATATCTTACTCTGGAGAACTATTTTATTTTCTTCTATTTCATTCCTATTCCTATTCATTCTATTCAATTCCTATATTTCATTCCTACCAGTTTCATTCCTTTGAAATGAATAGAATTTCTTTGCTTTTACAGTGGTATTTTTTTTTTTAATTTAATGGTACTCTTGCATTAAATTTTATTAACTTTAAAGAAAAGAAACGATTCATACATATTACAAAATTGAAAAAAAAAATAATTTAGGACGCACACATTTGAATGACATAACTTTTTATATGGATTCGTTACATTTCTAATAAAATGGAAAGAATCCTATACTTACAATCTGTCGCTCGCCGTTTGCTCCACTACTATAGGTTGTGGCAAGAGTAGATGAACAGGCCTCGCTATACCAAGGTACTTGTCCATTTTCAGTTGCGCTACTTATAGACAGAGTCCACATCGAGTTAGTGTAACCATCACAGTTGCAGTTATCGTGTTCACGTCCGCCATTCCCAGACGCCCACACGAAGATGGAACCCTTTCCGTTGCGACCCTAAAAATAACATTAAAAAGGTAATTATGTGAAAAATTTACAGATCGAATTACATTTAAAAAATTTTGCATCTTAGGTAAAATAGTAAAGGAAAATTCTGAAAATTAAATAACAAATTATTTAATTCTTTAGTTAGCTTATTCCTCTCCGACCCCCTGTTTGACTTTAGCTTTAAAACTTTCTAATTAAAGATATCGAGTGCTTAAAAAAAGTAATTAAACAGGAGAACTCTATAAATAAATGTCGAAACTTACATTAAATTTCTTTTTTTCACGTTCTTTTCAATTTCACGCAAAAACATTTTTCAGATCCTCCAGAGTTTAGAAAAATGTTAATACCCACATTTTCATTTGAAACTCCATTAAATCATTTACATGTTTACCACACATATACAAACAATCTTATGTACAGTAACATTTTAAACCAATAAACTAAAAAGTAAATTACCTTATAAACTTATTTTTAAATCTATTTTGCGCAATGCTAAGACATTTGGTAGAACCAGACTTAGAGAGACTCATTAACAGTATTTCAAGAAATTAAATATTATCCATGCAAGTGTTAAATAAGAAATGGCATTTTCTTAACTTTACAACAATTAATTGATAGATTAGACAATTAATCTAAAAAGGGAAGATTAATAGGTTCGGGTCACCGAATGCGGTGAACGTTTGTGTATCGATAAATATATGATAGCCATAAAGCGCAATGCTGCCCAGGGGAAAAAAAAGTTGCAAAGTTTATGCTATAGTTTGTAATTCGATAAATTTTACTTGTTTGGTAAGTGGCTCAGTAGCGTGGTTGGCAGCATGCTGGATTTGGGAATTTTCTTTGTCAATCCGAATTCAGCTCGGACTTACTTTCATCAATTATTTTCAAACTGCAATTGAAAATATATGTTGAAATAATATTTGAAATTTATGAAACATATAAATTAAATGTATGGTTTGTAGGATATATGTTCATTTATAGCTACTAGGTTTTGCATGTTATAATAATAAAAGAAAAAAATGTAGGAATATTTATATGTCTATAGATTAGATTGTTTTTATTATTAAAATTAGTTACAGTTACTTAAATGAATACTATTTTTAACAGAAATATAAATAAAAAAGGCTCGAATAAATATATTATATTATTCTTTCCTCATGCAAATGGTTTATTAAAAATATGCTTTTATATATTTTATATGATTTTTGAAACTTTGGGATTATATAATAAGAATAAGTGCCTAAGTAGTATTTTTTTAGCAATTTTTATTATTATTTAAAATGTTTATATAATGCAGTTTATTTTTAAAAAATACAATTTTAACTATAAAATTTTGTACGTTTATATAATTAATGAAAGACAAAGACAGAATAAATAATAACAATAAATTATAAAAATAAGTCAATTGAAGTTTTTATAAACCATAAAATTGCGTAAATTTAAAAATGTATTTATTGTAATTTACATATATAAGTTACTATTTTTCGCTGTGAAATAAATTGAAATGCTTCATATAAAATTATAACAGAATGTTTTATTTTTTAAATTGTAAATTTTGGATTATGGTAGTCCTTTTTATTAGCAACTAGCTTTTTAATTGTAGAATTTTTTTAATTTTGAATTCTAATATTTGTAGTCAGAATAACAGTCTGTGTGCTTAAAAGTAAGTTCTAAAATAACATTAAATAGCTGAAAATAGTTATTAAGTAGGCAGTAACTACAAATTTAAGAATTCGAAAACAAAGGTTCATTTTAAAAATTTAAAACAATATTTTTACAAAATGATGAAATATTCAAAATATCTGCATAATGAAATAAAATGAAAATGATAAATTTTTTCACGTATTTATTTCTTTACGTTTTTATTTACGTTTATTTCCCTGTTAAAAATAGTACATATTCATCAAAATAACTATAAATAAGTTTAAATAAGAACAAAATGTTTTTGGAGACAAGTAATTATTATTATTATTATTTTAACTTTTCATTATATGTATATAATACGCAAAATTTCATAGTTAAAAATACACTTATATGCTACAAAACATATACTTAATTTCTACTTTTCGTAAATTCAAATTAATATAGATATTTTTTTTATTTGTAGTTCAAAAATAATTGTTGAAAATATTCGTTCGGAAGTTGAAGTCCAAGATGAATTTGAAGTCTCAAAGAAAAATCCAGCATGATACCAACCATGCTAATAAGCAGCTTGCCAAAGAAAAAAAATGTTCGATTATAAACTGTAGCGTAAATTTTGCGAATTATTTTGATTTCCAGCCTCTGGACTTTCCTTAGTAAGTTTTTAAAAAAGTATAAACAAAAAAGAAAAAGAAATAAATAACCCTAAGAATTTCCTTAACTTTAACGCTATTAGTTATTAGATTAGGCAGTCGTCTAAAAAAAACAGAAAAAAAAAACCCCCAAAGGACAATAAGATAAATGAACAAACCAAGAAAATATCACAATCAAGGTATAATTGTTTTAGCTGGAAAGTTTGAACATATTGCGTGAATCGTTCCGATGCTCAAATTATATCACAGCGATTAATATTCAGCAAGGTCCAAAGTTTTTATACTTCGCCCTTTACCTTCAGAATCCCTTCCTTGAAGGCTGTGGATGCGAGGGGCCCGGGTCCGTCCACAGTCTTTCCGTCATCGTCTGGACCCCAGGATGCGCTGTAGATGTCTATGTGCTCCGGATTCAGACTCAAAGATTGTGCTTCGACGGCGTCTGTCACGTCACCATCCAACATACGCACACCTTCGAGAAGTTAAAAAAAAAAAAAAAAAAAAAAAAAAAAAAAAAAAAAAACAATTGTAATTTAACAAATTACAAAGACTATTTGGAAAATTATATTTTCAAAGACTCAATTTTTAAACATAAATAAATTCTATATTTAAATTAATAATAATAATAAACATCTTTTATGATAATCAAAATGTTGTTTACATAATAACAGAGTTTTATATTACGTACGCCATGGACTTAAAACTCATGTTTCTGTACCAATCATATGCAAATTTTAAATGAAGCTTTATTTTTACAATTTCCGATACTGCAAATTTTTAAACTTCTAAACATCACACATTTCCAATTTTTACACCATCATATAGAGAAAAAATGCATTTTTAAATGCAATTTTTTTGAAAGCTGTATCTCAATTTGCTTTTAAGTTATTATTATTATTATTATTATTATTATTATTATTATTATTGTTATTGTTATTGTTATTATTATTATTATTATTATTATTATTATTATTATTATTATTATTATTATTATTATTATTGTAGTTTAAATGTTTTTGTCATTGTGGCAATAGAAGTATTTCATTTCTGGACATTAAACATGAACCAATCAGAAAACGAATCAAACAAAAAAAAAAAAAGAAGTATTCCATTTTTAGACATTAAACATGGACTAATAAGAAAACGAATAAAATAAAATAAGTTGCGGAATTCAACCAATAAAAAGATTCATATATACTTGAGATTTCCCACTTCTTTTACCTAGGACAACAACTATTTTCCACATAGTTAAAAACAAAAATTGGAAGAGAATTATTATTATGCTTAGATTGTTTAAAATAACTTTTAAATGTTATATTATATTCCATAAGAGAGCATTTAAAACTTACCACCAACGAGAGCCTCAAAGGCGACTCCCACTGCGCATATGCTGTTGTTGGCATTGGCCGCAACTTCCCCTGCACATCGAGTACCATGCCTGAAATAAAAATAATAAGAACTTATTAAAAATATTTTTATGTAACCAAAGAAAATAATAGATGAGTGATGTTAAAAAGGCCAACAATTCAAAGAACATTTTTTAAAATTATGCGAAATTTATCAAAATGTCATGTAATACGGGTCATTGAATTTGATGTAATTTGTTCTCTAGTTGGAATTTTTTTCTTTGGTATTTATTCCCGTGTTTCAGAGTTATAGAGTGCCTGAATTATGTAGGAAATAAGGAACTAAATACTGATCCTAAATAAACTTACATTTTTCATTTACAGAGCAATAAATTCCACAATTTTTTTTTTTTTTTTTTTTTTTTTTTTTTAGAAATAATTGAAATACGGGGTTTAAAGAAGAAAGATGAGTAAAAATCCTCGAGGAACTAATTACGCCAACGCAAGTTTCATTAAATGCAATAGCAGAAAAAAAGACGGTGATCTCCGTCGGCCGTATCTGTACTGATAGTATGGAGGGAAATTAACGCAATATTAATGAGAGAAAATAATTTAAATTTAAGAAATAGATCAATAAATGTGTATAAAAGAATATGAGTGATCAATTCCAGGATATTCAAAAGAAGGGACCTTTGTTGACGATAAAAGCATTTGGTGAAAAACCCCTTCATGCATGTAGTCTCCAAGATAATCGAGTATAAAACACTAGGCGATGACTCTTAGTATACCTTGTAGATGTACGGTTAAAAACTAGTGCCGGTAGCCTTGTGATGCACAAAAATGAAGTTTTTTTTTTCATTATTTATGCGGAAATAACATACTCCTGGAAGTAAGATAATTTAATATGAATTTACCGACTTTTGCTTTTTTAATAATTATGCCTGATACCAAGTATCTAACCATAAACGAAATTACGATCACACTGATCTGAGTCATAAATAAGTGACATTGGATTATATGTGTCGATTGTTGGTTTTAATTGTTATGGCACAAATTGCTTTCACAATCGTTTATTTAAATAAAGAATAATTAAACCTGTCTACGTATGTTATTTCATACGTGTTTCAGATGTGCATTAAACTGTAGTGTAACATTTTTAATTTTACTGAAGAGAGGAATAAGTTTAAAGATATGTAACGTGATAATAGGCCAGTTTGTCAGGAAATTTTAGTTTAAACAAAGACAAAAATTATTTTATTGCAAGTTCCTATTTTTTATTAATTAAGAAATTTCAGTTTTAAGCAAGTATTAAAATCTACTTTAGATTCCTAGTTCATGTTATAAATTAAAGAATGACTAATTATAAATGTTATACTAAATATATAATACAGAAGTGCAATTAAATTTTACTTCAGATTAAAACATTTTTCTATAATTGCAATATTATTTTATAAGTTTCCCTTCATGGACGCTTTAAAACTTTAACTTACAGAATAATATTGGTTAATTTATTTCATCAAGATAATTTATAAATTATACAATTTTTGACAATCTGGACGAACAACAGGCTCTATTTTGAAATAATAGAAAGTAATTTAAATTAACAAAAGTGTTTAGATTTTTTGAGTTAGATATTTAACTTTTTTTTCATACACTGTAAAACATTTCCGTTAATGTACACAAATTTTTCGGTAAAATTCAACGGAATAGTTTCATTTTTCCGAAAAAACAGTAGAACTTCCGTTATTGACATTTTGAGATTATAAATAAAATATGTTTTCCGTAAATTTATCTGGAAACAGAGAAGTTCCGTATTAAAACAGTATAAATTCCATAAATAACTCTAGTGGCGACATCTATATCTGGGATAGAAAAACATTATAGAGAGTTTTTATGAACAACTTTCTATAGTAATTTTCTTTATTTCTTCCTGTTTTAATAATATAAAGCTAACATATTTTTACAATATTAAAAAAATAATAAAAATTATAAAAATGTATTAATCCTTTTTAAGTTTGAGATTAGTTAGTTAGTTTATTTTCAGTTAGTTTATTTCCATTATGATTTTTAAATAATGTTTAACTCATTTATAGCATATTTTTTTTAAAGTGCGCAGGATATTTTAAAATAGAAAAAAAATTCTACTTTTAATTTTGATGTATTTTTTTAATCTATTCACTTTAAGAAATTTGTACATAAAATTTAAAACATCTAAGTTACATTAAAGAAATTATTATAAAGTTGACGATTATCTATATAAAAAAATAAAGGAAATTTATTTTAATAACCCGTAATAACTATGTTTATTGAGATTAAAATTGATTATCATGCAAATACTTTGTTAAAATAGACGCTTTTCTAAAATAGTATGTTAGCATCCTTTCAAAAATAAATAAGTAAATAAATATGAATAAAATTTCAATAAACCTTTAAAAATCTCCTTAAAATGAAGGAAACAAAACTTTTTAATGCATTCAATCTTAATACATGTAATATTTTAAAGTCTAAAATTTATTTTTTATAGAACTGAAATTAAAAACTAAATATTCGAAATTATGGAAATAAAATCTGTTAAACATTTAGAACTGTACACGCAATAGAAAATAATTCTCTACAAAAATTAATGCCGCGTTCAACAAAAGGCCTTTCCTTTATGAAATCATTCGAAATAAGTAAAGATATTTGCAAGCTCTGCAAGCGTAACTATTGCGTAATGGTATTACACTACTGCAACCTGCCATAGGACAGGTCCCTGGTTCGATCCCCATCGAGAGTAAGTGGCATTTCTTCACTGTTGTTTAAATTAAATGTATGCGCTCTAACCTTATGTGTCTTTCTATAAAGAATAAAAATCATAAAGATGTCAGTTTGGCCTTGAAAATTCTTTTATGGCTTTCAAGCGAAAATTTTTATATAAAAAAATATGAAAAAAAAAAAAAAAAAAAAACCACGAAATTTTTTTCCCGTTAAAAAACGGAAATAGTACTGGCATCTAGATTACCAGTACTATTTCTGTTATTTAACGGAATTTTTTTTTACAGTCTAGATGAATGAACTTATAACTAAATTTATTTAAAAGCCATAAGAAATTCAGTGTTTAATGTATGTGAAAAAGTATCAGAAATTCACTCAAGGGTTCAGTAAGAATATCGATGTAAATTTGGTATAATAGATACACTGCACAACCACCATAAGGTCAATAAGGAAAAAAAGAATACTGTATCAAAAAAGAAAAACAACGTATAAAAGGCATCAAATGGGTTGTTGATACCACATATAGCTGTTTCGAAGCCTCCAATGCTTTATCCTCAGCGCTTAAAAGTTAAAGTGAAGATAAAATTAAATTTAAAATATTGGTTAAACATAGAGGAAGACAGAGAGCGAGAAAAGACGTACCTCACAACTCGATTGTCAACGGTGATAAGCGATCCACGTTAAATTTTAATCTGACTTATTATTTGATTACAATCGACATATTTGATTAATAGCTTTTTGAGTAGCAACTTTACACACATGTAATTTTGTTTGAATTATTAAAAAACTTTTTGTATTGTATTTTAAACCTTTCGGGTCTGGTGTACTATTAATATCACATGTCTTTCAATGGAGTATTATTTTGTTTAAAAAAAAACAAAACAAAAAAAAAACTTTTGCTACTATTTACATGTAGTAATGTCAGTATTATGTCTATTATGTATTTATTATATGACTTCATTTATGTTTAGGCATTTAGTAATATTAATAATAATAATAATAATTATTATTATTATTGCACCGTTTGCAATCTTTTTATTTTAAACATATATTTCACTTTTTAAGTTTAAAATAAAAATTACTTTCCTGAAAGAATATAGTGTAATAAAGCCTATAAAGTATTAGAAAGTTATAGTATAAGTTAAATCTTATTGTAATAGAATATTTTCTAAACATTTCCAAAAATTCTTCCTTAGCCTATTGTGATATGAACATTAATTGAATAATACGCAAAACAAAAACATTCGTTATCTTTCTGACAATGAAATATTCATTAAACAATAATTAATCTATTTGAATAGCCAATGATAATGTTATTAACGTAAGAGTAGTTTTTTTTCTAAAAATTGAAAAGAAATTCTGATCCGAAAGGATTAAAATTATATAATATTTTTTTGTCATGTTCTTAACTTAAGACTTGTGAGGTAACGAAGCCTCGACAATAATTTAACAATCATACATATACACTACATATTTTCATTGATTAAAGAAAATAGTAACGGAGATGATGCAATTTCTTGGTTCACATTTGGGGCATAAAAGATTAAAATTTTCAAATAAATACGTACATCGCAAATTACAAATCAAATACAGGGTCTTTGTATTTGTAAGGTTTATAATCATTTAGATTACTGGGGTCCAAAACATGCGTAGGATTATTTAAAATTTTTAAAAGCGACTTATCGAAAACCGTTTTCAAATGTAGATGAGAAATAAAAGGAAGCACCGCTACTCACCGATTCGAATCGATGATGTCATATCGAGGTTGGGGATCTCCATCGTGGTTGTTGACGTCGTAGCTGGCATCTTTATCCTAAAAGAGGTATAGAATTAAGTTTAGTATGAATATAAAATTCCGTCGACTATCAGATAGCAACAGCGAAAGAAAAAAAAAGAGATAGTAAATAAATATAAATGAAAAGAAATAATAAGGGCAGAACTGGGTCCAATGTAGTGATTGTAAGACGTCGATTGTAAAATCGAGGGTACTACAATCATTACATTGATACAACATGAGATACAATCAAATTTCTTAATCCTTGAAAAGTAGCACATTTTCCATCTGTCATTTTAAATTGCAAAATATTTTTTTATAACTATTTGTCGTGAAACATGGAATGCATTGAATAAGAAAAAATGAAACACGTGTTTTAAGCAGTGTAAGCTTGTAATTAAGCTATCTTCAAAATATTTTTAAGATCAAAGTTAATTTCAACATGTTTCCCGGATTTAGAGCAATGAATATAGTCATAAAAATGCGGAAAAAATATAGTTATTTTTTTCGTTCAGAAATTTTGAACAGAAAGAACAATAAATTATGAATTCAATAATTATCATTAAACGATAGATGCTGTGTTCATGACCATACTCACATAATTGTGCATTATATCTGGATGGTCTTTTTCTAATCCGTCGTCCAAGATGGTAACTACGATACCTCTTCCCGTCACTCCTTGTGCCCAAGCGTCCTGTACGTTCATGTCCAATCCTTCGCCTCGATTCTGAAAATAAGGGGAAAAAAATATTACAAACGGCAAAACATGTTATTTTAATATTTTAGAACATTTAGGTACATTTTGTTCTGCAGAATGTTACTTTCCCCTTTCCTTTACGAATATTTTATATATATATGTATATTTTCAAATGAACATGTGCAGTTTCCGCGAACGAGCTTTTTAAATTTAGTGTAGAATAAGAATAATAATAGAAAAGGTTGTACAGAATAAGTGAAAACCACGTTAAAACTTGTGATTCTTGTATCTCAATCACAAGAGAATAAAAATCTATTATATTCTTTATGATCTATTCATGTGCGAACATTGGGAAATTACTTGTGGAAAAAGGCGACAGTTGCAGAAATGCTTAGTTAACTGTCAGAATTTGAAGAATACTTTAATGATTTTTTCTTTCAATGAATAAACTTTAAATAATAACATCATAAGTTGATTCAGAATTAAATATTTGTTGAACGAGTGAAACAGTTCGTCAAGCTTTACATAAAAATAATGTTCTGGGAATAGCTGCCATTCAAAATCTTGAGAGTGAATTTTTCTTTCCAATACTGCTATTATTTGTAACTTTATTTCAAAGATTATTTATCGTATGGTCTAAATATATTTACGATATAACAGACGCCTAATGTGTAAAAACAACAAACAATATTGAAATATCATTTAAAAGAGCATATACACAATAATTTTGGAGCTTCAGTACATTATTAAACTTTTTAAAAAACCGCTAGAAAATAGAGTCAATTTATGGTTATGTAACAACCCCCCCCCCCCCAAAAAAAAAGGCGAAATGACCGTACTCTAAAGCAAACAATGCTATTGTTATTTTGCCTTATTTTTAATTTTTCCTTATTTTTAATATTTTCTTATTTATTTATTGCACTGAAGAATGGTTTCTAAAATAAGTAATAAAACAGCTTGATTAAGTTTTTTTTTTTGTAGTTTTTGTACTTAATTACATTAGCTTTTCTACGTTTTATAAAAACAAAATCATTCAAAGCTTATTAAATTATAAAATCCGCAGTTCTTGCATGCTCTGTATTTAAAACTAAAAATTTAACATATTTGTAGAAAATAAACTCTCTAGAAAAATTTAAAAATGCGTTAAAGTGGTTTTAACATCATAAGAATGCAATAATCTATTGAGAAATGAAAGAAAAAAACACCTGTAACATTAATATAAATGAAAATTAAATAGAAAAATATTTGTAGATCAGATGTCTCATAAAACTGAGTCAAATTCTCGGTAGATAATCTTCATTTAGAGCTCCAAGAATTGCTATTTTTACTCATATTATTTTAGAGCTGTGTCAAATTCAATCAAAAATAGAAATTGTCTTAAATATGTTGAATAGCAATAGATATACAGGGTGTCTCTACTTATTGTTGATTAATGGCTATTTTCTACTCTATTAATTAATTTAGTCACTAGTTAGTACAGTTCTATTTATAAAAGTCTTTTGAATGCATCGTATTAGTCCTCATCACATAGTCTTCATCGTATTAAAATCCATTTAAGCAAAAATACTCATTTTTAAAAACTTACAAAATTTAAATTTCTATATTATCTCTGGGTTTTAGACAAATTTTTTACACGTTCCAATAAGAAAAAATGTAAAATGTCAATTCTTCAGAGTTAGTTTCCTTTAAATGTTAGGAATTTTCAGCCTTTTTTTTTTTTTTTTTTGTATTATAAGCTGAAAAACGCATTTTATTTACTTATTATTATTATTATTATTTTATTTATTTATTTATTTATTTATTTATTTTTTTTTTGGGGGGGGGGTGAGGTCAACCCTGTATGTTATGATCGACATAGAATTAGTTTTAGTATTAATCTAAAAAAAATAAAAGAAAGATGATAATTTGAAACCATTAGTCAAAGATCTTTTTTTATAATAAAAAAAAATATTTTGATAAAAAAAAGAAGAAACATACATGTTTTTTTTTTTTTTTTTTTTTTTTTTTTTTGATGCGGTTATAACAATCTTATAGTGTTCTAAGAATATTTGAGATATAAAAATCCTGATATATATTAAAATTAAAGCTTTATGAGTATCAAAATGATACAAAAATGTTTGATTATTGACAGAAAATAAACGTTTATGTAAAAGATAGAGGAATTTTTGTTAAATAATATAAATTGTTAAAGAATCTGTTATCCCTTTCAAGTGTAAAGATCTTCCGTTGGTAAAAGGTTGAAATGTATGAAAGACACCGTGATATATGTAAAAATATTTGAAAAAAAGAAAAGCGATTTTTGACATAACATAATAAACTGGAAAAAATTACACCAAAAATCTGGTGCCATTGTGACACTTAAGGTTTCATCGTCGCCCTTGAAAGGTTTAAAAAATATAAATTTGTAGGAATAATTTCGTGCTTTTTTTTAAAAAAATAGGTTAGGAAATTAAAAAAAACTAGTGCAAGTTTTTATATCTTTAAAAAATTTTAAGCATTTTATTCATAATTTATCCACGATTTGTTTGTTTTAAAACCGAAAATATAACCATTACAACTTTTACATTTAATGCACTAATCATTATATTTTCAATTAACGAATTTAACTACACGGCAATTTGACTCTTCGCTCTTTAAGCGTTTGATTGAGGTTTTATTTTATCCATAAACATGACTAAAGTTACCGAAAGAAAACTAAAATATTCAAAATAACTCACTGATCACGAGTTTAAGAAAACAAAAGGTTGCATCATGTAACATAAATTATGCCATCTTTCCGTTACTATACAACTTGACACTGAGTAGATGAATAAATAAAGAATATAAATTTAAACAAGATTTATTCTGAAAATTTTGTGTTTGATAGATAATTTAGTTTTTGTAATTTAATATTATATTAAAAAATAATATTGATGAATATATATATATATATATATATATAGGAAAAAAACTTAAAATAAAAAACTGAGAAAAGATGAATTTTTTTTTTAATTTTAAAACAATTATTAAAAAAAGAATGAAAAATGAGTAAATGAATTATATTTAGAACAAATAAGGATTATTTTATGATAGTAAACAATAGCCTTGTAGTAGTTACCAATGTGTAAAATATTTATGAAAAATAATTAAGGTACCCTGGGGTAATAACGCCAGCCGGGGTAATAACGCCAAGTGCTTATATTTTGCATAATTATGAAATAATCAGGTAAATGACACCCATGTGCTCTGCGCAGATGGGTTTTGAGTCTTATAAATCGCCAAAAACAGCTTCAAGTTAATTTGTTTCATTTTTAGGTCTTATTGTTTTTACAAACAACTAAAATTAACGCTTGATCTAAAATTTGCGAGATACGTTTTGTGATGTGTAGACTATCTTTTTATCCGGAAATACTTTGTTAATTACATAAATTTGTAGTGCATTTCATGAACTTTTAAAATGTTGTTGAAGATTTTAGATATCATCTCGAGATAATTTGTAATTTAAAATGTACTGCGCAATAACTATACTGGGGTAATAACGCCAATCCTTGGCATTAATACCCCGGTTGATTCCCGACAGTGGCCGTGCTACATCCGAAATACTGATTTAAATAACAACACAGTTAAAATTGTGCAATATTTCTCATATTTATATTTAAGCGGACCTTTTTGAGCAAAAAGAAGTTCACGGTCTGATATTCTTTTGCCTCATCCCCCCCCTCCCACACCACACCTTTATTTTTCTTAAACTTTCACAAAAAATGAACATTTTCAATAGCTCAGAATGCAATTTGTCAATTTCTAAGTTTGTAGAGTTTGTATTTTTAGAATTGGGCTATCTACATGCAATCATTCCATCTTATTTTATAGTTTTGCTTGCATGGCGTTATTACCCATATAGGTGGGTAATAACGCCAAATAGCATTGGTCAAGAAAAAACGCCAATACATTTTATGAATACATATCTGTTAAATTATTTTATTTTATATAGATAGTCAATGAGTTGCTGTATCAGATCCTATATTTGTTTGAAAAATACAATCTAAAACTAAGCCGTGAAAATTGGTAAAACCTTAACGTGGCATTATTACCCCAAGGTACCTTATATGAAATGCATAAAAAACCACTTTATTAAATCTATATAATAATGCATATATATGAGGTTTTAAACTTTTTTTCTAGCATTTCTTACATCAACCCTGCATAATTGTATTTTGGTTTTGTAAATTTTTTAAATAAATGTTCATAATATATATTTATTATAAACGCGCATTTCTTTTATTTATTAATTTATATTTTTATCATTATTTTCATATATTTCTGTTACGTTTTTATATTTTTTCAGCAATCCAAAACCCAAATTCCATAACAGTACTTTCGATTTTTTTAATTTTTTATACTTATTACATGACCATACTGGTAAAAAACAGAAAAGGGAATTTTAAGAATTGATCCAAGCTAAAATAAAGGAAATATAATAATTATAAGGCAATGCTATTTTACTTTAATTTAAACATATTAGGACGTATGAATTGGGGGGAGCACAAACATTTAATAAGATGACTATGGTTATATAAATATTTCTATAAATTGAGATATGTAAACAGAAATTGAAGTTAGTAAAGTTAATTTCATTAAGTGAAAAGTAGTTGCGTTTATCATATATGTTAAATGTTAGGGTTTTATTAGATAAAATATTAATTTTAACAATCATAAAATAAATACTAGAATTATTTGAATAAGTAGTACTAAACTATATTAGAAGGATGCGTTATAGGAAGATATATTGAAACATTATCATTAACAGAAAGAATAATCATATCATCTGCATATGTGTAAAGCAATATATTGTTGTTAATAAAAAAAATTCATAGAAATAAACATAGAAATCTGATAACAGACTTTCTGAAGTAGCTCTCTGAAACATGCCTTGAATTTGTAATACATGTGTGTGTATGTATATATTTGAACGCAGAGTGATTCTGAGATCTAGAGATCTTGATCGGTAAAAATGCATCAAAAATTTTTGGAAATGCCTTCCTCCGGACGGCTGCATTATAGGAAGCTTTTTACTTTTTATAACCTAAGAGAGAGAGACAGAGATACATACAGGGAGATCCAGATAGAGAAATGCAATCCCGACCATAAAAGGAACCAGGTATTAAACAAAAAAAGGGAAAATTTTCCCATCTTTTATGTTATTTGACATAATGGGGGAGAGGTGAGGGATACATGTTATCCTGGATATACGAAGAGTAATAATATTTTTAGTCTTAAATCCTGGGTGATCGTGATAACTGAAAGATTAAAAACGGTACCGCCGTAATTATATAATGTATAACCTTATTTTAACCTACTCAATGATTTCACTGTCTATTTAGGAATGCGAAAATATATTCTAAGCTCAAAGCTTACGAAAACCTTAAAAATGCTATACTTTTCTTGCATGATAACAAGCACGAAAGAGCATCAATAAATTTTTAGGGGCATCCATAAAGGTGTTGAATATCATTAATGCTATTTATAGACTCCAATTACAATTTTAGAAGGAAAAAAGATAGAAAAGAAAAGAAATACAAAAAGAAGTGCCACGCACTGTATGAAATTGTATTTGTCACTTTAATAGCATTTAATACCTATACACTATGTAAGAATTATTTATTCTTAAATCATTGTATTTTTATATTCTTATAAGAATTATTAATTCTTACATTATTCGCATACAATTCCTTCGCTTGTGTGATAACAACAGATGAGTTTGCATGACATAATAAATCTCAGACCGAAATTTGTTACTTTGCTTTACTCGAACTGTGATGACATCATGGGAAATCTGGAAGTACATTGTAATTTGGTGAATAGTACTGCATATAGAATGCTTAAGATAATAATATAATGTATCCTGTATTTAATGAGAAAATGATTGTAACACCGACGCTTACATAAAACATATTCTTGAAAATGTATTCTACTACCTTTTAGTGCTATTCTAATCTTTTTTTTAAACGTTGGCATATGCGATTTTACCCCCTCACACACATTCTTTATTCCCAATACTTAAACTAATAAACTTAAAATCACTGCATAATAAACACGCAAGTTGGGTAATGAAACTCCAATAAACGGTTTCCTAACATAATATATAAAGGTGAATTCTTCGATTAATCGAAGGTGAATCGTCTGTGTTGGAAACAAACAAATCAAAACGACACCCCCACCATCAATAGCAGCGCCTCCTTAAAGAAAGGAATCGAGTCTAGAACAACCATCACCTGAAATGGATTTTTCTTGTTTTGGGGAGGAGCTGGAAAAGGAGAGTGGAGAGGTCAGAGGAAAAAAATCGGACAGGATGAAGGATCCATCGGTCAAGGGTCGATGTCATTACGAACAACCTGGGCACTCTATCAAATTCTCCCCAAAGAAAGAAAAAAAGTCAGGTGATTTTATTTGGAATGCAGAAAAAAGGAAATTTTCGTTTTTATTCTTCTTGGATGGATGACTATATATATATATATATTTATTGAGAAAGATTTTTTTTTTCCGAAGTGCTGCATATAAAACCTGAAGGATAAGGAAAATAAAGTGTTGGTCAAGTAGTTACCATAATAAAATAAAATGAGTAATTTTAATTTATATAATTGTAAATTGTTAATCCAGTATAAATTACATATGCTTTCTTAGAATAAGTTTACCAATGAAATAGAGCCAAGGCACTAGAAATATACTGTGAACAAAAATTAGTTGCACAAAAAGAACGATTTCACTGAAAAAAAAAAAAAAAAAAAAAAAAAAAAAAAAAAAAAATTGCAGTAAACTGCCTTATCATTCAACAGTTTTTGAAGATAATGGTATCATTATTATAAAGCGTTCTGAATAGTCAGAATAGAGATAAATTATTCATTTTCTATACAAACAGTTGAATGGCAGGATAACTTGCTTTAGAACTTTTACAATATATTATGCATCCTTAAATAGACAAAATGAGAACAAAAATGTGATTATAAGATAGTGAAATTCGCAAAGTTTACCTTTTGCACAAACGTCGGATGTGATTAAAACTTGGTTACTATCTGATGAATGAAATTTAAAATGAATGCAATTTAGAAAGCATCTATTTCAATGCTTCATGGAAGATTTTTTTTCAAAGTACAGAAGGTGTTTTTTTACACATATTGGGGAGGATTTTGACAGCAAAAATAAAATACATAAATTAAAACAATTAATTTTTTGATATGTTCTATCTGGTAACTCCTTGTTGTGGGCTATCATACTGCAGCAGGATTTCCGAGATAGTAGTGCTTTTTGTAAAACTGGAAGTGGAATTTTGTTTCATTCCTCCATCACACAATTCCAGAGTCTACTCAACATTTAACAATGCAAAAGCATTGGTGAAACATCTGAGAACTTAATTTCGATATGATTAAACGGTATACACTTTATTCTATTTTCTCATATCGATTTGTCAATAAATGCTTTTTGGATATATGCATGTTTGCTTTAACCTTGTGGAACTAATTGTATTTATCTCACCACTTTTAATGTCCTTAAGATAAAGTTTTGGAATTCATTATTTAAAGATAAAAACTAAAATATTATTCTGATAATAAGTAGAGATAATGTGGACATTTTTCTCAATTTTTCTGATCTTTAATTTTTTATTCTGAAAGATTCCAGTAATCATCTTAAATCTCTTAGAAAAACTTTCTTTGCAGTATTTGAACCAAAGTTGTAAGATTTTCTGGCCTATTTTCCGATAATAAATAGATCTTTTTTTTATTATTATTAAAGTAACTTAAATAAATTCATGCTTCATCAAATGTGATAATTTTTTTCCAATAATTACCTGCTAATGATTTTCATTTTTCCAGTCTGCATCTTGTCACTCTCTAAGCAACATGTCTTGGTAGCAAGCGATGAAGAAAACATTTTTTTGTTTTAATTAAATTCAAATGTCTATTAACTATTTTACATACAGTTGCTGAAGATGTATGCAAAGATTTTAAGACAATTCTTTAAGGTTTTGGATTTTTTCATTACACTGCAGAACATAAATGTTAAAGATGGTACGTATATTTTACGGATAATTCTTGTAGTGTTTTCTTTTCGATAACTTTAAAGATTGACTGTTTTTTTTTTTCAATTAATAATATCACTTATTTTATGCACTTTGCTTCCCCCAACATTTTCTAATCACTGAATAATTTTTTGGGGGGAAGATCAAATGTATAACATTCAAATCACTCGCTTCTTTCACGTATTATATCAATACCAGATGATATTTTCCATAGTAGCCAATATTTCAGTCATCACATTATTACATGTAACCGTATCCCCCTCCCCTGGTGTTTTTTGTTGTTTTTTTAATATAACATCAGAATATTTCAAATATGTGTAAACACTTCAGTAGAATGCAAAGACAAAAAGTATTACACGGCTGCAATAAAGCAAGCAAACCAATATGCAAACCATCTTGTGTGATTCTGCTCCCAGTATAAATATATCTCGTCTCTACATGACAATTTAAGGCATAGCTTTATTCAAACAGCATTTTATTAGACTTTGTTTATAGCATCATTTTATAATAAAAATAATTTTGAATTTAAAATGATCAGAATAGATCTTGATAACGTTATCCCTAAATTCACGCGATGCTAGCGAATTGCTTTTGAAGATAAAATAATACTCAAATCATGCTGTTATATGCATATATATATATTTTTTCTCTGTCACAAGATTCAATATCTGCAGAAAAATAGACCACTTTGCGCTCACCTCGCAATATACGTTTTATTTCGCTTGAAATAAACTTCATGGAGTCGGCCGCCTGCAAAATTATTCCGCGAAATATGATCTGGGCACATGAATGCAGAGCTCAGTGTTCGTTTCATTTTCCACTATCCGTGTTGGAATAAGTGCGAGAATACTTCACGAAATATAGGCGGAGTGAAATGGAATTTTCATGTCTAGGGAAAAAGAAAATGGCAAAGTGAAACAGGGAGGTTTATGATAAAAGTACGCAAACTAAGTGAAAAGCCATATTTTTATATAAAATCTTGAATACTGTTTTTTTTTCCATATATATATATTCATATCTCTAGCATTTTTAAAAAGTGGAAGAATTTTTTAATCTATTCCAGTTTTTTGCAAAAGTGAAAACATTTTTTAGCACAATTGATAAATTACTACAATTTTTTTGCATTTATGATATATATAGTAATATATTTAGAGAAAGAGAGAGAGAAAAATACCTTTGAATAAAAAAATATCTGAGAAGTTCATATAAAAATAATTATCAAATCACAAATAAAATTTTATTGCACAAAATGTCTAGTCATTTAATATGAATTGACAAATTTGCATTTACTAACAACAGTTCTTTCTATTATTCAGAACGTTAAATGGACTCGAAATTTTTTTATAAAATAAATTAGAGATAGATTGTGAAACCACTTACTATACTGTTATTATTAGCTGTTTCTTGAAATCAAAAACAGAATTTATGTATAGTAATTTTATGTACATACTCTGCACTTATTCTTCGACCATAAAAACATTTTAAAAATATCAATAGTTTATCGCAACTTTATTAATAAATGCTTAATTACAAAAAATCAAGTTGCTTTTACACCTGTGGGTTAAATATGTTATACCACATACATAATAATCATGTTATACCACAAGAGTTTATGGATTGGGAAGCAAGCCGTCAAATGTTCAGGCTAGCAACAGTTTCATTGTGGTAAATAAATCCTTCTTACGTATGCTACACACAGTAATATAAAAGGTTTTAATTTTCTATGTGCACATAATAAAAATTTTAAGAACTAAAAAATTTTTCTTACTTTTTTAAATGATAAAATAAATTTTTAAACTCTTAATCTATATAAATATCAGAATGGATATATTGCATTTGTCGTTTTCGTTTCGGCCTAAACTTAATTACTTCAACTATTACCCACTAGAGGGCTAATCAAATAGAGTCAAAACTGAGATATTGGGTTTTACTATAATGTTTTACCCTACTTTCTCCTACTTGTACTTATTTGGGTATTTAGTTTAAATTATCTGTTCCAGTCTATTTAACTCCCATAAACAAAGGATATTAGTAATAACTAAAATTTAATATATTCCTTGATTTTATAAGGACTGGGTAAAATGACACGAGATACGATGGTATAGCGTAGTACATTTCATTCAGATGTGAAAGCATTTTTATCAGTGGCTTGTAGACATTTAAACTTTCGTGTCTCAGTCTAAAGTCAACAGCAAGATTATCCAAAAATCAAATTTATGTTAATTGTTAAGTCGTGTGCTTGAATTTATGTTAATCGAATTTTCTTTATATTCATCTACAACAGAAACCTTGACAGACTGCTTGATGCATTTTTATTTTTTATTTGATCAATTTGTTTATTTAAACGGATAAATAAAACTGGAATCGAATGTTGTCGAAAATGCAGATGAAGGGAAGGTAGCGAGAAAAAATCCATGCCAGAGAACAAGGCACGTTTGCGTTATAGACCATTGCTTTCTTGCATCTAAAGCTAGATTCAGACACAATCATACATATGTGCAGATTGCTGAAAATTATATGTATCTGATAAGCACAGGCCAATTGTACATGGTGCAAATATAGCAACTGCCTAATACATTTCCTAAACAAAGAAACATATGACAAACCCTACGTGTAATTCTCATGCATTTATATATTTATTAATAAGAGGAATACAAACAGCGAGGTAAGATAATTTTTAAATAAAATTATAAATAAAAGTATTAATGAAATTTGTGTTACTTTTATGTTCGAGCTATTAACAAATTACACATAAAATTACATAATAACTAATGTATAGTTATAAATAATGATTCAATACCATAAGGGAATAGTTAAAAACATTTTTAAGCATTCAAACCTAACATAATGTTGCAATTATTGAAGATTATTCTATGTATAACTGTAACCTCTGTATGTTATAACCCCAAAGAAGCTTTTCTAAAAGAAGTATTTAAGCAAATATGGAAACAGATGAAGTCTGAAATCTCGAAAATTTACCTCAACGCAGCATTTTCTTAAGTTTTAAAAAGCAGGAAATACAATTTTAATGTAATATTATTAAAATTTATGAGTAAAGTAAGCCAATTATATATATTTAAAAAATGGAATTTCAATAGCTATAATAAAAATAAAAATGTTTATTCTTGATAAAAGGTTTCATAATTTTCGCGTAAAGAATTTTATAATCCGCTTTATATTGTGATAAAATCTCAACTTTTGCCTTTGTAATATGTGCGAATCATTTTTGGAAACTAGTGTAAGGTTTTCATAATTTTCGCGTAAAGAATTTTATAACCTGCTTTATATTGTGATAAAACTTCAATTTTTGCCTTGTAATATGTGCGAATCATTTTTGGAAACTAGTGTAAACAATATAGTGTACATAAATTTATATTAACTTTAACATTAAAGCAGATAAATGGAAATTTCAAAATAGGCTTACTAAGAAACAGAAAGGCAATAAAACCGATAAACAAAACCGATCCACCCTACTTGCTTGTATATAAAATTAATTTCTGTATAGTGGTAGACACATGTAATAGCCTTTCACACAATAAATAGAAAACGAGAAGGGCGATTAGAAAAGAACTGACATGGCAAATCCACATGATCCTCTCCCTAATCTTATTCGTATGAGGAAAGGGGTGGTGCAGCGGGAAAACACGATCTCTTCAATTAAGTCCGCGAAAAACGGATTTCATGATTAGATGTCAGCTCATTTTCTTGCTACACATATTCGAAATATTATTTCTTATATAATGTGATAATAGAGATTTATCGAAATTAAAGGTATTTCATTGCTCCATTTTTTACATGCTATTGTAGAAAACCTGAGCAACATAAGTCGATAATTTTCAAAAATCAAAGTACCGTTATCCAAATTAAAAATGTATTTTGATGTTATGAAAAATAATGCATCTTTATTAACTTCAGAACATGAGAGATATAAGCAAATAGACAGACTCGGGAATATTTTTAAAAAAGTTCAAATACTAAAACATATCGGTGAAAAAAAAACTTAATAAAACAAAATAGGTGACAAAAGCAAAAGAAAAAGAAGAAAATTGTCAAATTTCTGATAATTTTACTGAAGCAAAACAGTTTGAAGGTCCCGAAAATTTTGACAATTTTTAAAGAACTTAAGAAAAACCAAGGATCTATCAAAACTAATTTAGGTTTTTAATTTTCTTCTTTTTTTTTTCTTTCTCTATTTATAATAAATATTGTCAGAAATATTTTAACAATTACTTACATGCATAGCAAAATGACAAAATTTCACATTTAGCTGTTTAAGAATAAAATATTATCCAAATAAAAAATTTCTCAGCCTTCATAGTGAGTTAATGAATATTAAATTTGATTGTTTTGGGGATTTTTTTCCGATTTGCTTTCCAGTTTTTAACTGTTTTTTGAAAATAGCTGACATTCAATACCTTTAAAAAAAATTTTACATACACTCATGTAATTCAATATCTTTCATTATTTTTTAAAATGTTGTGGCAGAACACATTGTGTTATTGCAGGAATCTGGCAGCAAATGTAAAGGCCATGTTAACTTTGCAAATGAAAAAGCAGAAATGATAGCGTCAAGTATTACTATATTTCTTATTAAAATAGAAAAAAAATGTCAGATCTCCTTGTTGTAGACTGCGGCTGCACAGAAGTTAAAACTGTATAGAAAGGTGTAATTATAGCACTTGAGAAGGACATAGGTATATCGTTACAGTGGACCATATGACAGTTACTTAGAAATACATTTACATTTCGTCATTTATTGCATCATCTGGATGGAAATACCACGGGATCAAGTATCTTCTGCGGAATTACTGGAAAACAGATGCAAAAACGTCATGAAAATCGTGTCATGAATTTTGACGAGCTTGAACTGATTTTGCCTGAACTGAACATTTCAGAGCTCAGCACAGATCAGAAGTACCTTTATC
The DNA here is from genome assembly GCA_964019185.1 of Maratus speculifer. Lineage (NCBI taxonomy): Eukaryota > Metazoa > Arthropoda > Arachnida > Araneae > Salticidae > Maratus > Maratus speculifer. The sequence continues at coordinate 239,936,332 of OZ025294.1, read as the reverse complement.
AGGTTTCCGATGCTGGTGTTTGTCAAGAAAACGTATGTCATTAATTACCAGGAAAGCTATCTCATGCGAGATGGAACTTATAAATCGAAACTTATAAATTGGCAAAGCTGTAAATTACAAGAACCTCCACTCACGCGACGTACATCAACTGAGAATCTTCAGTATACTATAAATAGGGGAGCTGTTTCTCTTTGGAGTATTATGAATCTTCCTTGCCATAGTCAAGCAGTAGAGAGGAAAGTGAAGCTTATCACAGAAGCATCTGCTGCTGTTTGTGGCTTTATTGATGCGATGGTACGGTTCGTGCTATATACTGAATTCCAGGAGTACATTGAACAAATTCGAATACAAATTACAGTACAAAGGCAATAATGGAAGTTGTATCAATTACAAATTGAGAAAATTTTTGTGCTAAATTTATTAGTGTTATAATAAATCATATTTCTTCAAATTTACAACATTGATTGACTACATTTTATTTTATTTGTTATCCACTTTTCATTTTTAGTATATCTCTCAAGGAAAATTTTTTGGATTATTTAATAAGTGACATTAAAAGTACAACGTACTAATTTTAAGTACATAACTATGTTAGGATTAAATATATTTGCACAAAAAGTAGTCTTTCCAACAATTAGAGGAATTGCTAATAAATGATAAAAGAAAATGGGAAAACAATTTTAAAAAAACCTGTTAAATTTCAAATTTAAATACCTATCATGAAGACTGAGACATTTGTAAATAAGAGAAAATAGACTCCACTTGTAATATATACAATTTAAAAAATATTAAAATTGCATACATTTCAAAATCACTTACAGAAATTGAAAAATGCGAACATAAAGTACCAAAAATCGTATATTTCACATTATAGGAATAACGAAAAGTTCAATGACCTGGAGGCAAGCCTTATCATATTCAGATTTTGATAAAAATTGGTGTGTGAGTTTATTGTCACTGTACCCAACTTTAAAAAATTATTTTCTTCATAAAACTACGCAATAATACATCAAAAAGGTTTTATAAAATGTTCAAAAATATATGGTACAAAATATATACAGTACCCCTTTTATGCGCTTACGCTACTCACGCAAAGAATTTCACACGCTAATGTTAAACGTATGGGAGCATTCTAAAAAATATTCTTGTTCACATTATTTTTTATTTATTTATTTATTTATTTTTTGCATGGAATAGTTGATATCGATCTCATCCAGGCCCTTTTTTATTTTTGTTCTTTGATTGCAGATTTATTTTCTCTTTAAACTTTCATTTTTGGAACCGGTTTCAAAAGCGAAAATGCTCTCATATTAAATAAAAACTGAAGACGAAATCCGAAAATTAAAAACCAACCTCGACCTTCTAACCTCGAATTTTCCTTTACCTTTCTCCAATAAATAAATAAAAAAATAATTTATCTTTTTCAACACATTTAAAATAATTTAGTACAGGATTAATCTCTAAACGCACTCATTTTAAGAGCAACACTACGGATTTTAATATTAAATATATATATATATATATATATATGATTTCACTTATCAATCAACTAATTTAGTTTCTGCTTCATTTCTCACACTTTCGGTTATTACATACGAAAAAGGAAATCAATATAGAAAAACAAAATATTTAGCTCTTAAAATACTATACTTAATTATCCTGAAACGAAAACATTAAAGTTATACTCACAATTTGCACTCCCTAAACAATTTTAAGAAGTTATTCTGAAATGAGAGGTTTTAAGAGTTTCGCATAATGAATAATAAACAAATAATGAATTTAAAAAATGAGAAAGAGAGAAAAGAAAAATCTGCTTTATCAACAAACTGCTTTAGATTAATAAATTATTATTATTATTTTAAGATATATTTTGTACAAACTGGTCCGTGAATAAAAACTGCAAATGAAAGAGGTTTTAATTATTTTCAATTGATGTATTATATAAATAATTTAAAAAAAAAAAAATGTTAAAAATCCCCGTAAAACGACGCAAACTTAGTGATCTTACAGTGAGCCACATACATCTTTTGATAATACCGTTTTGACCAATGTCTGAGAGAAATGACGTTCGAAATTTTCACCAGTTTTTCACCCATGTTAAAAAGAAAGCAAAAAGAAAGAACAGAAAGGACTTCCGTTCCCCTCCCGACCATTTCGTTAAATGTGGATTTACAAACTTAAAACAGAAATAAATGAAAATTGAGTACAAAAATTTCCAGGATAGTTAAAAAGGTCATGCAAAAAAAAAAAAAAAAAAAAAAAAAAAAATTATTAGCTTTTTAAATTTGTATTTTGTAACAGTTTAAAGCGATTTTACAAAAATTTAGCTTAAAAAAAAGGCATTTAAACTCATTAATTTTTTTTCACAATTTTTGTAAATATTTTTTCAAATTTGCAGAATTAAAATAAAAATAAAACTATAACAAAAGGCATGTTCCAAGTTTAAAGCAATTTTCTTTAACAGTTCTTGAGTTATAACAATTTAAATCAGACAAATTGTGAAAAAACCCATCATGAAGAAAAATGCGTTTTCACAAGTTATTTCATTACAATCGTTGCTTGAAAGTTGGATTTTGAAAACAAATCAAGACAGAAAAAAATAATATTTCCTCTTTTAGTTAATACAGAACCATGAATTAACCGTCATTTTAAATACACACACAAACAAACAAACAAACAAAAAAGAATTTTTTAATGCAATAAATTTTATTTTTATTTTCAGAAAATTTAAAAATTGTTTGTCCTAGAGCTCTTTAAAGAAATTCAAAACAAACATTCTTTGGTAGTTTTTGTTGTAAGTTTTCGGCAATTAATCTAATGGTATCCCATAAGACAAAGTTAATATTAACATAATAATAACGTAACACATCAAGTCAAGAAGGAAAATTAAATATTGATACAAAATCTTTAGCCTATTTACTTTCTTAATTTAACACTATTTAACCGGCTTCAAATAATTTATTATGCAAGTAGTTTTATAAACATTCAAATTTATTAACAATAAATTATGATGTACCAAAACTATATATCAACATATTCTCTTATACATTTTGAGTGATTTAAATAACTTTTGAAGGGAACCCAAATTTATATCGATGCAGAGTGTTTTTAATTGTTTTTTTTTGTAAGTTTTGAATAATTAATCTAATTGTATACAGCTTAAATGAAAAGTTACATTTAGACGAATGATAATAAATTATGAAAAATAAATTATGGATGATTTTTTTCAAAAATTCAAAATAGAAAACGTTTCTCATAAATCATAAAATAAATAATTTTAAAACGTAGTAAGGTAATTCAATAATTATAAATAAATGTAAAAAATTGCAAAACATATTACAAAAAAGAACATAAATATGCGCAGGTAAGATGAATGACGTGTGTATTAAAGCAAGTGTTATTATTTGCAATCAAAGATATCTTAAGGATAAACTAAAGGGATAATTAACTTTACTTATCATTGCTATCTTTAAAAATAATTAAACCACCAATGTATAAAAATGATGATAAAACATCGTGAAATTTTTTTGGATGGACGAATTGTTAAAGATCTTGTTAAAAAAGAATAGATTTTCCCACCTTCCTCCTTTTCCTGAGCTCGTTAAAGGAAAATCTTGTTTTAGAACAAATTAGAACGGAAAGGAACCGAAGTAGGTATCTTCTGACGAGAAGAAAAAGATTTAAGTTTTCATGAAAGGGTTTAAGAACTCATGTGGAAATAGGTGCCAGAAGACTGGTAAATAAATATAAGAAAAATAAAATAATATTAATTAAAGGAAAGACATTGCGATTCCGTAAAATAAAATTTAAGAAATTTACATTTAGAAAACGTTAATTCAATTAACAGCATTATTTCATATGCTATAATATTAACTTTAATAAAATTATTTCATATTTTGGGAAAGCCTTTTTTTCCCCTCTACTGGTAGAGAGTGGGGACACAAAGAAAAAGGATCTCTAAATAACCTAAATAAACTGAATAAACTAAATAATGGAAATAATATAAATAAAATTGATATGAAATCTTTATCACATTTACATCTTAATCAGAGTTTTTAAACACCTTAAGCTATTTTATAAGAAGTTGGTCAAACCTATAACACGAATCTATGAACTATTCAAATCTAATAGCAAGAAATTATGAAACATGCAAAATCAAATAATGACAGAAAGTCACTGAATTTCTTTAAACATTTTCAAAAATTTAAATAGCGAAACATTCCAAATGAAAGCTAATAAAAAGTTTTCTTTTATAGCTTTTCTTGTAACTTTAAAATAATTATATTAATCAGACCCATAAGATAGAAGTATCATAATGATAAAAAGGTGCGAAAATTTATCAGGTAAAACTAGTGATTTACGAAAGTTAAAGGGAAAAAACTCTCATCCTCCAGTTACTAAATCTTATTTCTCCATTTTCTAAACTAGCGATTGGGGGCCACCGTAATACTTACCCATCATGAATATGCATAATATAAAATATGAAATTAAAATACATGTAAACTATTTATGAATGTACTGCAATTCCAAAATAGAATTTAAACGCATATTTCACTATTTTTAATATATAGTAGTGCTCTATCACGGATTTCTGGGTATTATTTCATTATTCCGTCGACTCATTTCGACAAATTATATAAATCGCCAAACTACTGGTAAATTATATAAATTGCCATAATATTTTAGTATTTTAAATAGTAAAAGAACAAATAAATTAGTATAAGATTAATAAAAATACGAATTAAACGTCGAATTAAAAATCGCTTGATGACGTAACAAACACAAATAACGTGCTTAATGTCAAGTGAATACGACATTTGCGATAAGCTACTATTGATATTTATTCTTATAGTTTGACATTAGTTTTTTTTTTTTTTTTTTTTTTTTTTTTTTTTTTTTTTTCAGACAGGATAGTCAAGTAGTACCGAAATGCTTAAAAGAAACATCTTTATAACTCCAAAAATAATAAACATATTAACTACATTTTATTGCTTCGGATTAAGCTTCTCATATCCAATTAAAATATTTTTTTAAATTGAAATTTGAATGAAATACAGGGTCATGAAAAATCGAAGAGTGTGGAAAATAGGATTACAAATATCTAGGCAAATAATTATCCAATCAACTTTGTTTTTATGCAAAATTTATGTTTTTTCATTGCCTTTTACATTTATTGCTTAAAAAAAAAAAAAAAAAAAAAAAAAAAAAAAAAAAAAAAAAAAAAAATCAAAACTTTTTATGTACATTTCATGAGAACGAATACTTCGAGAGACCAAAAAAATAGTTCCGGATAATCGAGGTTACTGATATTCAATAGGCTTCTTCCCATTATTACATACTAAGCTTACTACCATTAGTACATGCTAAATTTTAAGTCTCTATCTCAATTTTTCGGGAGACAGAACGTTTATAGACACACAGACAGACGGGCGGCAATTTTTTAAAATAAGTTTTTCGGAATCTCCAGTGTCTAAAACGTGTAAACCCATCAAAAAAAAAAAAAAAAAAAAAAAAAAAAAAAAAAAAAAGATTTACCCTATATTATGTATGATGGGTAAGTAAATATGGATAAATAATTTAAAAAAAAAAAACAAATAAATGCGGAAAAAAAGCAACAAGCGGAAGAAAAAGTATCAAAATGAATATAAGTGTGAACTCATAAATATTATAACTAAAGTCATTTTAATATGATGCTTTTCCCTCCAAAAACTCAAAAACATTTGTGCATTGTCTCATTATCACATGCCAATTCTTCTTGTTAAATAAGCTTTTGAAAAGTAAGACGGAAAAAAATACACGAAGTATTTTTTTTTCGGATAAGTCTAGAAAAAAAGTGCTAATTAACTTTATTTTTCTTGGTTGTATTTTAAAACAATTATTTCATCAATGCTGAAAAAGGGATTAAAAAAAAAACCATGAAACTTTTTGGAGGGAACGAATTGTAAAAAGATCCTATTAGAAAAGAATAGTTTTTTCTTTTCGTCTTCCTGGTCTCGTTAAAGAAAATCCTTGTCTTTGAACAAACTGAAGCGGAAAGAAACCAAAGTATGTATGTTCTAACGGAAAATAAAAGGTTTAAATTTTTATAAAAGGGATTATGTACTCAGATGAAATTAGGTGGCAGAATAATGGTGAATCAATATAGAGAAAAAACAAATGAATAATAATGATAAATAAAGCCCCACAATGCAATAAAATATTCTTATAAAGAGTTTTTATTTATCAAGATGCTTTATTTAATAAAGGAAATTGCATATTTTGTTTGATATAATGTTAACTTAAATATGATTTTATCTTTTTTTTTTTCTTCTCCCTCTCTTTTTGTGAAGAAAATTTACGAAATGCATTCGATTTAACAAAGAAAATGAAACAGGAAGATAATATGATCAAAAAACAGATCTGTTTTTTCTTTTCTTCTTTCGATTGATCCGGCCAATAATGTTAATATTTAATAACATTTAAAGCAAGAAACATAAAAGCAAATTTTTTTTTTCTCTTTTTTAAGGGACTAGAAAAAAGTGAGACGATTTCATTACTATTGTGATATACAAACATAGAGTTCTTTGAAATAATTTTGTAACTTCTTTAATTTCTAAAATCATTCAAATTTATTTGTAGAAAATTATGAAACACAGTAATGAAATATGAATAAGAACTAAACGCCAATCGTCTAGCATTTTCAATATTTTAACCTTTTAAGCATGCTGCAGTATTTTTACTGATGTTTAACTATTCACAAATGTTATGAAATGTATTGGTATGAGGATGTATTATTGATAACCTTTCATATTTATTTATCTTATGTACTTAAAATTAAAGATTTAATATTCTATTCAAAGATTTTTGAATAGATTTAGTTGTATCTTTTAAGTAACTATCAAAATGTGCGTCACAAGACAAAAGTTAACCTTACTATAAAGATAAGAAGTGACAAAAAATTAGCCAGGTATAGCTGCTGGTGATATTTTAAAAAGATATAGAAAACAATGTCGCGTTTTTATACAAAAATATTTTACTGTTATATTTTTAGAAAATTTTGTAAATGTTTTTAAAGTCACAAAGAAATAATAATAATAATAATAATAAACACATGAAGAAGGTGACAAAAATAACAAGGAATAAAAGTAAGTAATTGTACATAACGGTCTAACTTCTCACGGAAAAGGTACATTTTACAGTCCCGAAGGTATAAATATTAGGAAATGTAACAAAATTTCTAATTATTTTCAATCATATTTTATTTACATATGAAGGAAACTATTCAATGTATTTTTAGCAAAACAAATCTAATACTTAAGTATAATCTTCCAGTGAATATATTTCAAAAGTCCCCATCATAGATGCCTTTACATGTAAAACACAACATTCCTATAACTGACGTTTAAACATAAATTTACATTAAAAAAATATTATTTTTCTATAATAACTAATTAAATGACTTTAGTTAAGTTCTAACTTAATATTTTAAATCATGGTTTTATTTTTCTAGGGTATTATTCGATAAACTTTATCTTTAGCCAAAATATCACTTTTTGTGGACACTGAAAATAATTTAAAAAAAGAAAGAAAATACATGCTAAATCGTCGTTAGACAGTTTGGCAGAAGAAAGACTTTTTATTTTTGTATGTATAACGTTTTCTTCTGTTCTGATATTAAGGTTTTTTCTTTCTAATTTATGGTTCCATTTGGAGTCTGGTTAAGTTCTAAATACATAACTAGGTGGTCATCATAAATAAATACAGCTAGAAACTGCTAATTTATAGCTATAATACTAATTTAATTCAGTTTAACACTCCATTTAATACAAAGACATACACCATTTTAGCAACTCTTAAAACCAAAGTAGTTAAAATTTTTAAACTTAATTTTTATCTCTTCTGTGGACATGGTATAGTCATTTTTACTGATATTATGTAGTTTGATGGTCATTTGTAAAACATTGCATGTAATATAAGGAAATCTCAAATGTAGAGAAAACTGAAAAGTAATGAAATCGTGATGTGCATTTGTTTCTTAGAAAATTATATTATGTATATTCCAAAGTTTAAAACAATTTTTTAAGTCAATTTTGCCTATTTCTACCTCAACGATCCTTAACTGTTTAATTAGAAAAAATTAATATGTACAAACTATGCACAATAATTACTCTATTATGTCATTAAATTCATCTGAATTTCAAAAAATTAAAAACTTGCAAACAAATGAAATAGAAACTTGCAAACAAATGAAATAGAAACTTGACCATTAATATAACTTTAATTGCGCGAATTGTTTTTATTATTATTTACATTACTAACAAGATGTAAAACCAACAGAGTATAAGAATATACTGGTCAGGGTTCGAACTTGAATCTTTGATTCAGAAAACCAACGATCTTCCATCTGAGCCAGGAACGTTAGGCGGCTGTCGTTCTAATTGGCTCGGATGGTAAAGCATTTGTTCGCTAAACCAAAGATCTAGGTTCGACCTGGATGCCTTTTCACTTTGTTGGTTTTATACCTTGTTAGCAATCTGAATAATAACAATAATGTAATTAAATTTAAATTTATCGGGCGTAAATCATAGTTTAAAAAATTATATAACTTTATTTATTAAAAAAATGAAAACATTCATGCGATTTTCAAGGTTTTTTTTTTTTTTTTTTTGATACTTTTACAAAAAAAAAAAAAAAAAAAAAAAAATTAATTTGTATTTTTTTGTGAGAGTGACTCAACCAAAGTCATTTTAAAGAGCATTTTTTTTTTCAACAAAAGTGAAAAAACAGTTGGCCATCTCACATTTTCATAATTTCATCTCACAGAACGGGCTTTAACTAAGTGTGGAAAAAAAAACAGTGTACTCAGAGATTTTTTGGGTATGTATATAAAAAAATTAAGTGATAATTAACTTTGCTTTTCTTGATTATCCTTTTAAACAACTAATTCATAAATTAAACAAAGGAGAAGTTTAAAAAAAATTTGAAAACTTTTTGAGTGAGTGAATTAAAAAAATACTATTAAAATGAGTAGATTCCCCTGCCACCCTCATTTCTAAGCTCGTTAAAGAAATATTCTTGTATTTGATCAAATTAAAGCGGAAAGAAACCAGAGTAGGTATGTTCAAAGGAGAAGAAAAAGTTTAAGTTCGCATGAAAGAGATTATGTATTCAGATGAAATTACCTGGCAGAAGGTTGGTAAATCAATATATATAAAAAAATAAAGGTGCAATGGAAATTAAAAAAGTAATTCTAGCTTGTTCCGGGGAGAAATGGTAGCTTCCCTATTTTTTATATTTTATTTTATTTCAGCTAATCATATTCAATCACAGAAAGCTAAAATGCGTAATATAAAATATTACTAGTTAAAAAGGAAAAAAATTGTAAATATTGCTAAATTGGCATAATTTAAGACAATTCTTGCAAATTTGGCAATATTTTGAGACATATCACTAAGATTGGCGAGAATTTGAAACTTCTTCTATCTTCAACAGAAGAAAGTATCGTAGTAGAATTTTTTTAGACTTCCGTTTCTCGACGGATTTACACGTTTTAGGAGTCAGATATTCCAAAAAACATGTTTTTCTGTCCCTCCATCTATTCGTACGTTCATGTGTCGCTATTGTATCATCGAAAAGTGTATGAAGGTATGCAAATAGAACTGAACCAAATTTTGCGTGTATGCATTTGGTTATGGCAAGCAGGACTTCCTTCAATTGAGAAATATTCTCTCGGAAGGGGGTGCAGTAATGCTAACTTTTTGTACCGTTTCCCTTATAGTATCATCGAAAAGTGTATGAAGTTATGCATAGAATCGAAACAATTGTTTTATGTATGTTTTTGCATATGGCCAGTCTATCCTCCCTGAATTTGAATAAAGTTCTCGGAAGGAGAAGCTGTAATATAATATCTGTGCCATTTTTATTATTGTATCATTGAAAAGTATTTGATGTTATGCATGGATTTGAACCAAATCTTTATATATGTTTTTGGCTATGGCTAGCATACCCTCTCTGAATTTAAAAAAAATCAGCTAGAAGAGGGCGTTTCAATAGTGATTTTTGTGCCATTTTCATTATGGTACCATCGTAAAGTGTATGATATTATGCATAGAATTGAGCCAATTATTTGTGTAGGTGTTTTGCAATGGATAGCAGGTCCTTTTTCGATTTGGAAACATTCTGCCGGAATGGGGCGCTGTAAATTATTGAGTTGTCTCAGCCATTTTAATTATTGTACCATCAATAAGTGTCTGTAATTGATTTCCTTTTGACTTCTGCATTTATATAGATCGTTATAATTAGCTTTTTTGACAATGTGTACTATTTCGTTCTTGATTTTGCTGGTTGTTCCATCTGCTTTCTTCAGTGCAAAAATACTTCTTCTTCCAACGTACAGTTTGCACTTAGCTGATTTTAAACCTTTCTAACTTTCCAGAACTTTCTTGAAAAGATCACAGTCAAATTTTCTGATATGTCCTGTAACACAATTTCTTACAGTTTTACACATTCCAGCATATTCAACTCTTCATTTAGGATAGTTTTTCTTCATTTTAAATTCTCTGTGTTTCTTCATCAATCTTCTTGGTTTTTCTCCTTTTATTTGTCTGATTTATTTGTGCATCACCGTCTTTGCAATTTCTAAATTTTGCTAACATATTGCTCTTCTTCTAAAATTGATTGAAGCTGTACTTCTGTATCGCTTCCTTTATTGAAATTGTTGAGAACGATGCATTTTAAAATAAGACGCTTTTTGTTTGTCAAACTTCATCTAAATATCACCAACATCAAACTAAAAGATTTATTCATGTGAAAGTGTAACAAAATTGTTACACTTTCATATATATAGATCTTTTATAATTCTCTTGATGGACATAGATTGTCATTTAGTTTTTGTCACTACGAAGGAACATTTTTAAGTATTAACATGTTTGAGATAGAAAAAGTTTTGGGATTAACACATTAGACAAGTTTTATAAATGAAAAAATATTTTCTGTGTTATACATGAATTTTTTATTTATTGACATTAAAATGGATCTTGATAATTAGAATATAAAGATTAGTATCTAAAGAATTGGTTTATGTTGAATAAATTAAAAAAAAAAAAAAAAAAAAAAAAAAAAAAACAATAACACATGAAAAAAAAAAAAAAAAAAAGAAATATATATATATATGCGATTTAATAATGACATTAAGTATTGTCTAGCTTTTAATATTTTATAGTTACTAGTTACTTGCACTATAATTAATGTATTTATGTTCTGCTTCATAATTTAAATTATACTAAGATAATTGTATGTTGCAAGTATCTGATATGAAACATATCTTGCGGTTTTTTTTTTATGACGTCTTAGCTTTGTCGATTCCAGTGTTATGGATACTTTTTGTGATAATGGTGGTTTTATTATACACTGCTCAAAACAATTAAAGGATATTTGAAGTTTTATATAAAATAGAGATATAAATGAATTTTTTTGCCGAAAATAGAAGAAAAGGATCACAAATGCAAATTTTTCTGGTTTTCAAACTGTGGAGTATGCAAATTTTGAGTTCGACGTCAAAAACGTCGCTTCAGCGGCAGCGAATGAAATTTGACTTTCAACTGGATAAAAAAGAATGAAGACAAGGATGATCGGCATTCAGTGATTGTTTTGTTTCGATGAGTACGATGTCTCAGCGAAGTCATTTGACAGATTCAGAAGCTTGGAGAATTGTTGGTAGGTTAGAAGGGGACCAAACTCAAGCCGAAGTAGCGCAAGCCATTGGAGTGTCACAAAGTGTCATTTCCAGGATCTGGAACCGTTTTTTGGAGAGTGGATGTGCAGGCCGAAGACCAGGGCAAGGTCGTAGAAGGGCAACAACGCCCAATGAAGATCGGTATTTAGCGTTAACAGCTCGGAGACACCGAAACATGAACGCTACTCTTCTCCAACAACAACTTCGCTCGGCTACAGGCACCACGATTTCAACTCAGACTGTACGAAACCGGCTCCATGCTGTAGGTCTGTATGCTCGCCGACCGATGATATGTGTTAGATTAACATCAAGGCATCGTCGCGACCGCAGGGAGTGGGCAACCGAGCATGTCAACTGGAGGAGAAATGAATGGAGCAATATTCTGTTTTCTGACGAGTCCCGTTTTTCTGTGCATCCGGATAATAGGCGTATTTTCATCTGGAGGGACCGTGCCAGTAGGAATAATCCTGCGTTCGTGCACGAAAGTGTCAGATTTGGCGGTGGAGGATTTAGCGGTGATGTATGGTGGCATCTCCATTGACGGGCGCACTGACCTCTACATCATTCGAGATGGAGCTCTGACTGGTCGCCGATATAGGGATGAGATCCTCTGACCTATTGTAGTTTCCTTACGCTGCAGCAATCGGAGATAACTTCATTTTAATGGACGATAACTGCAGGCCACATCGTGCAAACCTGGTGGAGGATTTCCTTTTCGAGGAAGGAATCGTTCGAATGGAATGGCCAGCGTGTTCTCCAGACATGAATCCAATCGAGCACGTTTGGGACGCTCTAGGAAGACGAGTTTCTGGCCGCCAACAACCCCCACAAACCCTCCAAGAACTGGAAAGAGCTCTTCTGGAAGAGTGGGGCAGAATACCCCAACTCGTCATTAATAGCCTCATTGAGTCCATGCCTCAAAAGGTGTTCAACGTTGCTGGCCACCCGTAGAAACCATACACCCTACTGAAAAAGATTTTCTTTGAGAAAATACCTTTTCTTATTCTTTTTTTCTCATATGCACAAATTGTGTTTTTTTCCTTTTGTACACAAATGCGCAATAAAATGCATTTTTTTCTGCCAAACATGTGTAATTTATTCTCATATAACCTACTATGTCTGTCGACCATGTATCAATCAGCTAAAAAGTTTCCCAGATACAAAATCCACCTAAAACTGCAATATCCTTTAATTGTTTTGAGCAGTGTATTATGGTGGTTAAAGCATGTTGCTTTTTATTGTCGATTCCTGTTATCATGGATACTCTTTTTGGTATTGGTGGTTTTCATATATTATGGTGATTAAAGCATGTTGCTTTTTATTTTATTTTATTTTTTCTTGTGCATGTTGTATATACTTCATTATTATATTCAAGAATTATAATTATTAATCTAGCTTTTCACTTTTTCCTAACAAAGATTTTTTCATTCTTCTATATTTTTATGTATTTTTATTAATCATCTTTACTCTTTATGGCGGTTCTAAGTAAAGTTATCGTTCCTGGAAAAAATATACTTAGCTTCGTAGTATAGTGCCCGGTACAGGAACATTAATAGGGATGTTCCTGGATCGACATTCGGTAACCTATTTTATTCGCCTCCACCACCATTAATATTTAGGAAATGTTATGACAAGAGATGCAAGACTTGTCCATATGCTTTACAACCACAGATTGTTTTAGATCATGGTTTACATGCATTTTGCAAAACCTTCAATGCTATATATAGCATAAAATGCAATATATGTAATTTGCAGTATATAGGACAAACCTCAGGTCCACTTCCTAAACGTATAAACCATCATCGTTCAGCTTCGGATAAGAAAAGTCCACGAATAAACAATCTACTTTTGAAATTAAGCATTTTCATAAACATAACTTTAAAAATACAACACTATCCATCTTACACATTCATAAAAATATATCTGAACGTTTATTTCTAGAATCTTCTTATATGCAATATTATAATACAGTTTATTCACATGGACTTAACACTGAAATATATAATAGAAATATTAAAGTTTTTTCATCAATAAATAATACAACTGATTATTCTCTTATTTATCCCACTCTTAATCTTCTTTAAATAAAAAAACTACTCGTAATAAACGAGGTAAAGGTTCATCATCCAGTATAATATCTAAAAAATCTATTATAAAGCAATTAAATGATCTTCATAGAAATTATTTAATTAGTTATAACTGGTTAATAGTTCGAAAATATATATTCGCTATACAAAAGAAAAAAACTTACACAGTATTTAAATATATTTCAAAGTATAAAATTTAATATGCATTTCGCAGATTTATTCTTTGATCTAATAATGACAAGAGTTAATCAATTCAATATCAATTTAAAAAAAAAGACCTAAAATTAAAAATGCTAACACACAAATGTTAATTACTTTTACTAATCAAATTTTTAATAAAATTAATATTAATTCTATAATTAATGATACTAATTGTGAATTTCCAATAAAAAGTGTACAAATATCTAGAACATTCAGATACCTGAATCCTTTAGGACGCAAAATCTTTAATTATAATTCCTTTTCCAAAAATACCGCTGCCACTAGTACCTTTCCTTGTAACTGCAAAGATCCTACTATGCAACCATATATCAATAAGGATCATAGGCATATAATTACTGGTAACCTGAATATTGTTAATGATTATACTCTACGAAAATTAATGGGTTATGGCACTAAATTTCGATTTCCATCCACACTTAATATAAAATCAATAATAAAACAATTTAATTATGATATAGACTTATTTATTTATAAAATTTCTATTACTTATAATAAACCTATCGCTTATTTTCACCAATGGAAATTATTGGTTATAGATAAGTTAACTCAAGCATTTAATAAAAATGTATCAGAGTTAATTAAAGTGAATACTCGTCACATTTTCCAACAAATTAACAAACTGCAACAGAATTTTGTAATTACTTACATAGATAAATCCCCAAATAACTATGCTATTATTTGTAAATCTTATTATCACAATCTCTTAACATTATCTATATCCTCTAATAATTCTTTCGATAAAACTAATGATGATGATATCATTGCAAATAATCGTAGAATTAATAGTTTTTATAAACTCTTAAATTTTACACCTACTAACTTTAATTATCCTTATTTAGTGCTAATTCCTAAGTTTCATAAGAATCCCATCAAATTTAGAACTGTTACAATAGGATGTAATACTTATAACAATTACGCCAACAATATTTTATTAGATATTTTAAATCAGATATATAAACTTACTATAGCGAAAGATAATACACATTGTATCAAAAACAGTTATCAACTGGTAAGCATAATTAAAGAACTTAAAAGTGTTAAAGGCATAAGAACTTATGATTTTAAGGATCTTTTTAATAATATCAATCTCGTTGACCTTCATTAATATATAATCATTAATAAACTATTCATACAATTTAAAAATCAGTTAACTCTTCCTAATTATATGGATGAGGCTTATTTTCGAACATTAACTAATTTCATTATAAACAATAACTTTATTTTACAAGATAATACTATATATATACAAAAAGTAGGCATTCCTCAAGGGGGCTTTTCGTCAAGTATTTTGTCAGATTTATTCTTAAATTACTATGAACGAAGTTATTGTAATGAACGTCTTTTTATGTTTCGATACATTGATGACATCATTTTAATTGACACCAATAATAGAGTTAGTACTTCCTTTCCTATAATTTATCCCACTAATCTGGAACTTACGGAAAACCTTTTATCAAACAATAGTATAAACTTTTTGGATTTAAAAATTACATTAGTGGATAACAAATTAATAACTGATCTATATGATAAACGTAAAGATTTTAAATTTAAAGTCAATACTTTTACTCATTTTAAATCCTGCCTTCATAATTCTGTTTATCGAAATATACTCCTTAATCACTTGTTCAGAATCATTTTAAATCCTGCCTTCATAATTCTGTTTATCGAAATATACTCCTTAATCACTTGTTCAGAATCAAAAGTTTATATTCCCCTCATCTTATAAACAAAAACATTAAACAATTAATATATGATGCGATAAATCATGGATTTCCTAAGAAATTCATTTACTCTTTAATACACAATTAATTCTTTTATTACTTATCATTTGCAGTAGGATGTTTATTGTGAGTTACTTTTAACATATTGCGCATAAAAAATATATCAATAAAAATATAAAAAAATATAAAAAATACACCAAAAAAATAAAAATATATAAAATGTGTTAAAAAATTAATTAATAAGTCGGATGGGTGGGTAGATGTTAGATTAAGGCGGTAGGGCGGTGCTGCTGGAAAATAGATGCGCTTATGTTAAAAATTATATTTAAAAAAAAAGGTGTTGGCAGTAGGAAAATGGTGCAGTGCAACAATAATGTAGTGTTAATTTATTATATATGGTAATGTATTGTTATAGCATTCCTTGTTTATTCCTCTGGATTTAATATGTAATGTAATTAGAGGCTGATCAATGGTTGTTTATTTAATATAATATTTTATTACTTTTACAACATTTTAAATTCTTATTTTAGTTATAAAAATAAGCTATACTTTGATGGTATATTTTATAATAATATAATAAATTATTAATTTACCGATTTTTTGCTTTAAATAAGGGTTGGCATGGCTTATGTCAGTTGGTTTTAATTATGATATAAACCATACGTATATTTTTATAACATCCTCTACTTATTTTTTTCTCGACAATTACTAAGGTTATTTCTTATTTTTATTTTACTTTATTTTATTTTATTTTTTTATGAATAAATTCAGACTTCTAATTTTATACAGGGGGCCTTGGTCAATTTATGTGTATAGGAAAAACTATTCACATAAAAATAATTTTTATTATTATTATTATTATTATTATTATTATTATCATTATTATTATTATTATATCTACTTAATCATCTGTTTATAGGTTGTTTATAAATATAATAAAAATAGATTACAATAGATTACATGAATATTATTATTACATCCTCTGTTTTTTTTTTTTTTTAATCTTTTGAAAATTACTAAAGATATTTCTTATTTTTATTTTATTTTTATATATTTTTTTCTCTCTAATTTCCGACTTCTAATTTTATATAGTGAGACTTGATCTATATTTTATGTAAAGGGATAACTGTTTAAATAAAAAATATTTTTTTTCTTCTATTATCAACTTAATCCACTGTAGTTATGTTGCTTACAAATAAATATTCGTCTAAAGGGTTTAGTTAGGGTTTGTCCTAAAAAACCCTATTTTAAACAAATAAAAATACCGTTTTATGTTTTAAAAAAAAGAAAAAAAAAAGAAATGTTTTTTTCCAACCCTGTATTAAATATAAATATCGTAATAAGATTTTGTTTTTATAGTTAAAATAATTTTTTGCATTATTTAATTCTGTTTAGCAACTATAGATGGCGACACTAATTCTTTAGTGGTTAATCTGCATTTATCTATCTCACATGTACAAATTTATCGATATAAATCGATTCAATTAATTCTATAATTATAATTAAAACTTGTAATTAGTATTAAATAGTTTAACTATTTTTATTATGTTAAAAAAATTTTGTCTACTTATGTTTTGCAATTAATTATTTTTGATAATAGTTATTTAAATATCGATTATTAATAAAAACTATTTGTATTCTACTGTTACTACTTTAACTTGCATATTAGCTGTCTAATGTGACTGAGTGCAAAGTTGTATTGCTGTCACGTGGTCGAGATCAATATTTGTAGGTTAACCTATTGTATGATTTAATTTGTCTAAGTGTTTCCATTTGACATAATTTTTAATTTAGTTTAATCAATGTTAGTTCAATTATGTTATTATTTTCCTTTACCTGTTCTCAATGGAAGTTGTGGTTGCGATTGATGAATGTAGGTTTGTCTTTGTCAATATTCAATTACAGTTTAATTATTTTTCTAGTATTTTTTCTTTGAAATAGTTTTTCTATTGCAATTATTACATTGATAGTTCTGTTATGGTCTTGTTATTTTTCTAATATTTTTCTTTGAAATGAGTTCTCATTTGCGATTAATCGGGCAATATGGAAATTATTTTTAGGTCTATCCTGATTTCCATTCAGAAATTAATCGCAATTTATGTGGCTATTTAGTATTGCCCTTGATAACGAGCTAAATACCACATTTCCAATTTTATTTCTAATTCTGACAACTCCTCTGTATGATATAATTTGGCATTAACAAGTTTTTACAGTAATTGATGTTGATTTGTAGTATTATCTAATGGTTCTATATATATATATATATATTGCAATAAATGAAGTTGTAAAACTGATGAACCTCCTTAATTCGAGATTTTTTCATGCCACTCTCACAACAAAATTTAAAATTTTGTGGCATTATTCCACTTTATTTAAATTCAAAAGAACTGAGGAAAAAAATTATGAAAAATTGTGAATTAGTGAAAATATTTAAATTCTGGGTGTTAAAAGAATCATAAAACCGTCTATTGAACGATAGAATAAACAGTGATAAAAAGAAAAAAGAGTGAAAAAGAGCTAAGAAAGAGACGGGAAAAATCATTAAGAAAAGGAAATACAGGAAAAAGAAGAAATAACAAATGTCTGAGATAAAAAAGCGAAAATTGAAGATTCAGGAAACGCATGAGAAAAGCCGGAAAATCGCGGATGATTTACATCAGTGAGTGAATAACGAAATGAAAATCAAATTTCGCTTAGTTTCTTACGTGTAATCTTTTCATTTTATCTTTTTATTTATTCGAAATAACTAATAAATGATGTACTAAGATAAAGATTGATTAAGGAAGTTCAACTACACATACCGTACAATCATATTTAAATAAGTTAAATAACCTTTATCTTGATCAGCCACAATAGAACTTATTTAAAAATTAGTAACTTTTTTTTAGAATTATTAATCAATAAGATCAATAACAATCAATATGAAACAATTGATTAAAAGTGGGAATTTGCCATTGATCGAAAATGCAGCAGTGCTTATACGAACAGTGACAAAAGGGATTATAAAAAAAGCTCATTACGTCGAAAGATGTCTAGGTACTTCTTTATTTAACCATCTCAGGCATGATTTATTTACAAATGAATGAAAAACGTTGTGCATTTAAGATTAATTTAATTAATTAACTAGCTAATTTTTGTTAATAAACTAGTTATTTCAGTTACGAAAAAACTCTTTTTACACTTAACTCCTCCTATACTAATTATTAAAGTATTCAGTGGAACAAACTTGAGTTAGAAGAATCAAACGAAGTAAACACTTATCAAAGAACAAATAACTGAAACAAAAAAGTTACGCTACATACATATGTGAAATGCAGAAATTAAAAACTTTTTTATTTAAGTGAAATTGAAGCCGGAAGGCGATCTACAAAAAATAGTTCTTGTATAAGAAATGAGACACGAAGTCCATTTATTCATTCAAAATTACAGGGTGTCCCGTTCCAACCTAAATCCAGATTTTTGTTTATAACTTACCAGTAATGAAAAAATTTTAACTAAATTTTAAGCAGACTTACTTTCATATTGAATTATTTTTACTCAGTCTAACTGATTAAAAAAGAATTCTTGCAAGTTGAAAAATTTTTAATTGAGTGAAATTGTGCCTGCCCGTGAGTCGAACTAAGGACTTATCTGCTATACCTGCCAGCACTCAATAAATCCAGCACTCTAGGACAACTTCGGAAGAAATAATTTACTCAAGTTTAAATGTTGAGCTACATCATTTATTATAGACCGCAAACTAATGCCTAAAGATTGCCTTAGTGAATTGTGTTTATCGCATTTCTCATAGGCAGCTTAGTTCGCACAACATCGACAATTAAATCCAAAAGGTCCTGAAATTTAGTCCCGGCTTCGATACACTTTTATTCAATCGAAAAAATATTTCAACTTGTATGACTTACCCTGTGTTATATCAAGTGCAATTACATTCTCTTCAGAAATGGTTTAAAAGAATAGTATTTTGATCCCACGCCGGGTCGGGCCAATATTTTTTTCGTTCGGGCCGGGTCGAATTTTCTTTCGATAGATCGGGCCTGGAATTTCGGCCCGTGCATACATCTATATAGCAGTCTTTCTTACAGTTACTTGTGGCTTGCCCAATTGAAAATGAGACTTTTGCTGTAAGAACCGCATAATAGTGGTCTTTTTTCATTTTTGTGAATCGCATGTATATTAAATTAATTTAAAACCTGTGATTAATTAATGTACTTTCGGTTTTTACTACAATTAAAACAAGTTGGAAATTGCATGTAAAGCGTAGCAAATGAGGTGCGTTCGTTGATAACGAAGTTTTAAAATATTCAGATCTTGCTGATATAGTAGAGCGTACTTTGGATACAGTATAGTGGTCGAAATCTTTGTGTTCCTGTAAATATGCAGGGAGTAATTTTTATTATACGTCATTAACGTATATCTTATTCATAAAATGTGAAGTAGTTTAATATAATTAAAACACCCCCCCCCCCAAACAATGTTTCCCCGTATAACATTATTCAGTGGAATACATTTGTGTGGCCCTGTAATTTAATAATAAATATTCTTTGCATCACAGATTGTACAAAATGTATTTTTAGTACATATTTCATAGATTCATGTCACTTCTGTTATATTCAAAAGAGTGTAACACCATTAAAATGCATTTGAAACTTTTTTCCCCATTGACCGTAATGTAACAGAATACTTTTGATTGTCCCTGAAATTAATCAATGCATCCGATTTTCATAACATTTGAAATGACTCGACAAAATTATGTAATAAATATACGTTTTAAATTTCAAACGCTTAAAATGCATTCGAAACTTTTTTCCCCATTGACCGTAATGTAACGGAATCCTTTTGATTGTCCCTGTAATTGATCTATCCATCCGATTTTCATAAAATTTGAAATGACTCGACAAAATTATGTAATAAATATACGTTTTAAATTTCAAACGATTAAAATGCATTCGAAACTTTTTTCCCCATTGACCGTAATGTAACGGAATCCTTTTGATTGTCCCTGTAATTGATCTATCCATCCGATTTTCATAAAATTTGAAATGACTCGACAAAATTATGTAATAATTATGTATTTTAAATTTCTAACGATTCGGTTGGGTAGTTTTTGCGTTGTTATATGCGGACGGACAGACGGACAGACAGACGGACTGAACGACAACAATAGGTGCTACGTATTTACGTAATTACGAACGCACCTAAAAATCGATAAAATTAAAACTGATGACCAGAAAATGGTATAACCTAGAGCCCTGCATCGGGTCGAGTTACCCTATTTTACCCAAACTCCACCCGGTCCAACCCGCGGGTCGTTTCGGGTTGGCACAATAATTTTTCGTTGCGGGTCGAGCTGACTTCTATTTTTATTTCTGTGGGTCAAGTCCGGGTCGGGTTCGGTTTGCGTTTTTATTCTTGCGGGTCGCGTATGGGTTGACCCAAATTTTAAAAGAATGTTCAAAATGTTTTTCAGGTTAAAATCTATGTACAATAAAATTTTCATAATGGCATTTCTCCCGAAAGACGAGCATCTCTATTTAGTGAACACTTTTTAACTTCCTTAAATTTATATATGTGAAAGTTTATATCTCTGAATAGCAGGCACTTCTCAATCTACACACATGTAGTATATGTATGTGTACATAAAGTATAAAAAATACAATGCATGTATTTTTGTGTACATCAAATACAAAATTTTTGAACTATTTTTCATATTCCAAAAGAAGAAGAAAAGGATTTTAAAGAAAGAATAATCGCGTTTCTTTTACACATTTTATTACTCATGCATTGAATTGTATATATACGCACACATTTTTAAATACGTATTTATTTTCATCTGAAACATGGTTGAGCTTGCTCTTTTCGTGATAATCTCAACAGCCAGTGTGGCAAAAAACTATACATGGCCCGCAAGAATTTTTCTAGGGTAAATCCGACCTGTAGACAGAAAATTAGATCCGAGCCGAAAAAACATAATTTCGGGATAACCCGACTCGATGTTTGATTCTATTTAATGATCCCGAAATGTCCGTTATTCAGAGGTTTTCCTATATTGAATTATTAAAAAAATATAGATATGTTCATTCTTCTATGTAAAACATAAAATGCTATTAGAGATATACAATTGTAGATTGTTACTTTCATTTCATTGCGAATTTGTGTCGAGTAGGTGGTCGAAGATTTTTTTTGTGTGTGTGGGGTTCGGATCGGATTTAAAATAAAATTTACGTGTCGGGTCGGGTACAACCCGAGTCGTGGAAGACTCTAATTTGAAATCTGAGGGTGTCATGCAATGATGCCCCATTTGCTTCTGATAACATAGCGCTGTTTTTGTGATTTATCTAGTGATTAAGTCACTTACTTTTAGAAAGATTTTATTCGTTTAAATCCTATTTCAAGATTAAATACTCATAGTGAGTTATATTTTCGTTTACATAAAGATACCAATCTGTTTATTTCACATAGCAGACCAAACCAAGCATCTTTTTGACTATATGTCTCTTGTTTTACTTATATTTTTATTAATCATAACATAATAATAATAATAATAATAATAATAATAATAATAATAATAATAATAATAAAGACAATACTAATAAAACGACAAAGATATCTTTGCTCTTAAAAGTTTGAGCTTGTGGAAGTAAAATTAGAAGGAAATTAATAACAACATTAAAATTCAGGTTTGAAAACTATCTGATTATTTCTAGTCAAAGCAATCAACAATTACTTTAACTTCCAATATTCTGTAAATGTCACAAAAAAGCTTATTGCATCTACCAATTATTTCTATAAATGCAATTTTAATAAATCACAATTAGCTAAAACAAAAGACTTTAGAAAGACAGAGTATTCGCTAAATAAAAAAAATAACACAATGTATTACTTACTTCGGATTTAATGAGTGACCTATTATAAAACTTAAAAATAATAATAATAATAAAGAATAATAATATCATGTTATGCAATATTAGTTATTAGAATATAGTTCAAATAAGCAGCAAAAATTTAAATATCTCGCTTATCAATAATTTTGACTGAAACTAAACACTGTGTAATCATGTGATAATTATCGAGTGCATTTTTTTTAAACAACATGATTTCCGCTGCTTTTACAATGGAGCATTGGAATCATATAGACGCTCTTTTTCCCAGCTCATTAGACGAAAAGGGGAACTCGCATATAAAGTGAGTCGGTCTCTAATAAAGGGTATAACTAATTACCGTCCCTCGCTGCCTGTCTCTAAAAGATAGAGAAAAAAAAAGTTTCAATGAAAATTTGACTAATTAATTGTTTACTTCATGGCTTTCTATCATTGCTGAAATTCAAAGGAAGAGCAATGTAATTACGTAGTGAAATGAGATATTTTCTTTTCACGACAAAAAAGATATTTCGCTATTTCAGGAGGGGAAAAAAATGTTCGAAGGTATGCATTTCTTTACACATGGCGCGCCAAGCAAAAGAAAAAAAATAGCTAATTTATTTTTAGAAATTATTTTTGCTCGATAAAAAAGGTATATCATACAAATTATAGGACACTCCGACTGTGGAAGGTTCGCAAAATTTAATATGTAAAGAAAAGCTTTGTACCTCAGATCGGTTATTTTTTAATCTTAATAATAATAATAATAATAATAATAATAATAATAATAATAATAATAATAATAATAATAATAATAAAGACATGGTAAAACTATGATCACTTATCGATTTCATTTTTTAAAACTATGCTTGAGTTAATAAGACGTTTTTAAATACTCTTCTAAAAATTATGATAGATAAGAAGGCAAAGGAATCCGAGGTATACAACATGGTGTTGTTGACAGATAAAAACTGCCAAAAAAAAAAAAAAAATACCAATGAAAACCTATTAAAATAACAATAAAAAACGGCATTTTTTTCGAATTGTTATTTAACTATTAACGCGCTGTCACTGAATTTTCCATTTAGGCCGCGTCAGTCACCGGTGACTGACAGTGCAAAATATGATATATAACTTTTAAAAAAATGTATTATTTAAGTAATTAGCAAGAAAATACAATTTTGTAATAAAAAAAGTTAAGCATATTTTAAATAAACTTTCGGTAATTACTTAAAACAATATATATATATTTAGTTTTATATCATATTTTAGATAATCAGTCTAAAGTCTTTATAAGTCAGCCAGACACCGGTTTCTGCCGCAACCTAAATGAAAAAGTCAGTGTCAGTCACCGATGGCTGACCTGGCACTCCACGTGTTAAATATAGTGTATTGTTAAAATGATAAAAACTTTGAAAGAAATATAAACATTTTTTCGAAAAAAAAATCTTTTCTTTTTTTTTCAGATATCCTATCAGACTTTTTTTTTTATAAAATCATTATCATATGCAAATACATAGGGAATTAGAGTGTAGTTTTTCAATATTTTCCATTTTTATAAAATGAATTTAAAATTCTGCTAATGATATTACATTTTCCAGTGTCATTTATTGATATAACAACTTATTGCCTTTAATTGACAAGATAATTATCTGTTTTACCAATTAATTTGAGAAAAATGTTACATTTTTTTCATAGCAGAAACTGCATATAAAGAGATTTCAAACTCGCTAACTTTTGAAAAACAGCGCTAAATTGAGTTATCTTCCAACTTAATTCGTAGAGAAAAGTAAATATGTTCAGTAGATGACTTTATCTCACTTTAATTACTTTTTTTCAAGGCACTGAGATAGAACATTCATATACAGTAAACATGTATCAAAACATCATAATATTAAGTAATGCGTAACAACGAGCAGTAGCAGACACGTCTTACTTCTGTTTTCGAAGTGATAATGCATCTTGTTTATGTCTGATGAGGAAATACATCGTTCTTTTGAAACGTAGTGTGCATTATCTATTTTATGATGTTTTAGAGGTTTTTATCATATATTATTCACAATACCAGTTTTTACAACATTTTATTTAACGTTAAAATTAATGTTACGAAAGTATCTAAAGCCAATGGTGATGCCAAAATTTTCACTTGAGCTTAATTTAGAAACAATGCTTTAATAGAAAACTGCTATCCTAAAATAATTAAATGAACCTTTTAAAATAATAATTAAAAGATAGGATTTCTTTAATTGTGATAAATATGTAATAAATAATGAATAAAAATTGCTATTAAAATTTTCTGATGCAAATATATTTAAGATTTAAGTTCCCAAGATTCCTCTAATTCCTTTGTTCCAGATGGCACTCCATTTTAACTTTCCTTTAGAAATAAGTTAAAAATTTATAAACCATGAATACTTTAACAAAAATTTCTCACATTCTTTTACTTAGCTTCCGTTATTGTATTAAGTATTTAGGCGCTTAAATGTCCTTATGGAATTTCACAATTTTAACGCTACGCATTACGATAATCGGATTACAATACTAATGGAATAGACATAAACTTGTTTCAACAACATGAAGAAGTCGATCGAAATCGATGCATTTTTGTCAATTAGATACAGCGATTTTTAATTTTTTTTTTTTTTTTTTTTTTTTTGAAATTTAATGTTTATTCTACTGACAGTATTGTGGGGAAAAAAAAGCATACATTCCTTTAGAAAATTAAAACAAACACATCTTTCTTAGAATTTTTTTTTTTTTTTTTTTTTTTTTTTTTTTTTTTTTTTTTTGTGGTAAATATGTGTGCTATACCTTCAGTGATACATCTTGATTTGTGTTTAAAGTGCGATTTATATATTTGTATATGTATGTACATGCGTTTGAAGTTCTCTTATCCTTTTTTAATACATACTTATTTTTATAGTTACAAGTAAAATAAATAAAAATCAAAACTTTAAAAAATCTCATCTGACACCCGTAGGAATAGTGTTAAGAAAAGGAAAAAATCTTTCCAGTGACAAGTGTCAACTCGATTACGTATACTAGAGGTTTTTACGCTATGTTCTGTTACATGTTCTAGTGATATGTGTAGAGAAAGAAAAGCACAGGGAAAAAAATGCAAGAGATGAATTTTAAAAGTTAATGAACTAAATGTATATTTAGAAAAATATATTTAATCTTAAAAATCCTTAAGATTGATCATACATTTATGTGAAATGTTACATTTTTCAGTTCTCTTGCCTGCTCAGATTCAGCTTGAAGTTCTAATTTCACATCTGGTCGAAAATCTGAACTTGTTTTGTTGATATTAGGAAAATTCAGGCACATGATTCTTGTCATTTCTAAATATTGTTTATAAATTTTGAGTGTGTTTAACCCAGACGGTTTTTTACAATCGATCTCTAAACACCTCACATTTAACTTTAAGCCCCATCTCTCTCGTACTTACATCCTCTCATGCATAGTCATCTCATACAGGTTGCATTGTTAAACAAATCTCAGAACTATATGCATTTTACTTTTATTCGTATGTCACATACACAATTTTACACCCCATACGATGTGTCGATAATGAATGTGAAATACATATAGATAAGAAGAAATACAGCAATAGGTGCAAAAATTGTTTACTTTCGACAATTCGGCTGAAAAAACGATCTTTGAGAAGTTTTTACTTTTTTCTGCATAAGAGAAAATTTATTTAAATAATAATAATAATAATAATTTTTTAAAAATATTTATCGAAAAAAACTTTAAAATTAAAATTATATAATTATTACTTTTAATTTATTTATTTTAATTTTATAAAAATTATTTATAATAATTAATTTTTTTATATTCTAATTTATGTTAATGTATTCAAAATTTAAAATACACAAGACGTTTATACACACTTCTAGAAATATTTCGGAAAACAATTTTTTAGCATTTAAAATGTAACGAATATATATTTTTTAATGTTTGATCTGATATTTAGTCTTTTGAACTATAAATTTACATCGTACTATCAGTGATAAAAGGGTTTTTCATAAAATTCCAGGCTCGCCATTCCTCCTTCATAATTTTCTAGAGTTCCTCGATGATGGTGGGTTTATATTTAGAAAGAGCTCTTTCCAGCAGATCAAAGACAGAATAACCCTTAGGTGAAACGTCAAGGGACTTTGAATATGTCGAAAAGTTTATAGGTTATAGCTTTGTCAATTTAGTAGTTTTTTATGGAATGCATAGTTAATTTTCTAAGTATGATTTGTAGCTTTGTCTTGCTGCAGTTTCTCTCTTTGAAAGTCTTTCTGTCTCTTTGAATACAGAAATAGTATGAGTTTCGTCTTTAAAAATTGAGCAAAAATAATATGATTTTAGCATTTTTTTTTTTTTTTCATTCTTGTCATTTTTAATTTTCCTTTCTAAGAGAAAACTGCAACAATCATAAAATCTTTATTGAACTTTTCTTTGCATTCTCCGAATCAGTTGCGAATATCTTTCTTTCTACGTTTTCGATAATAAATATACTTTTTTGTTGCAGTCATTTACGTATACTCGTGCTGCATCAAAGGTAACAATGTATTTCTATTAATGGCTTGCTAAATAATTCGAATACAGGACTCAACAAAATATCTTGCGTTGAGCCACGTGCCTCAATAAAAGGCTGTGAATAATATATCTTTAGCTTTTTTGAAGCCTTAAATCTTTGTACAACAATTTGTTTGTTGTTTCTAACTTTTAAATACTTCGCTATTGACTTAAACGTAGTCTGTTTTTTTTTTCTTATTAAAGAAGCACAGGACCTTTGAGTATGTTGAAACAATCAACTTTTATCAAAGTATCAAAACACAAATAATACGCAATTAAGGTCCTTTTTCCCCCCTTCTGTCTAAACTAGATATTCTTAACTACACTATCCAAAAACTAAATGTTGTATATATGAAATTAACAGACAAATTTAAAATTTAAAAATTCATCTCATTAATGCATGATTAAGGGCTGCGCGCATGGTAAAACTATAGAATTATGCGTATAGAAAACAATTTTTGAAAAAAAAAATAGAATTATATGAAACCTAACTTAAAAGCAAAATATAAAGGAAAGTTTTGTTTAAATTAAATTTTAGCACATAATTAAAAAAAAATCAAAATTTTCATTTTTTTTCAATTTTTTCAAGTGAATGAAAAAAAAAAAGGGTGAAAATATGTGATTTTTCTTATTATTATTATTATTATTTAGCAGGTAGATTTTAAATAAATGCATATTTGGTTAATTCGTTTTAGGTTGCAGTTTAAAAGTAACAGTGTGCGCAAACTCAAAATTTATTAATCTGAGAAAATCCATTTTAAAATTTCAATATCTACGGACATTCAATTATACTCACCATCTATAAATGATCTATTACTCCAGAAATAATACGTATTTTTTAATGTTTTTTAAATATTGTTGAGAAATTTAAAAAAATAAAAAAAAACTGTTTAAAAAAAATTTTTTTTTTTAGTTTAAACTTTTTGTGCCCTTTTAACAGTGATTCATTTTAGGAGCATTAGAAAACAACTACAAAATTTTTTTTGAATATTCATGTTAAGTCTTCTGTCCGTATAGAGATATTGGAAGCGTGATTATATTAATGCTGCTTAGTTTGTACTTAAAAATATTTATACCAGGGAATTCACACACAAATGAAATAAAGTATAGCAAATAATACAAAAACATATTCTTTAGTCCGCAGCATGTATGCATGCATCATTTTAAAATAGACATAAATTTGAAAGGATCAGACAATGTTTTTAATTTCAAATAATATTCTGTTGCAAGAAATTTTCCTAAAAATATTTGCGCTTTTGAAGCTCTTTATTGAAATTATTCTAAAAATGTATGAACACTCTCTGTACCAAAATAACTAGTTAATCATACATATATTTTTTTCTATTGTCAACATTCTTTTTTTTTTTCAATCTAGCGTACAACGATGAAGGAAGTGTCATTAGATAAGATTTTTCGTTCATACTTGATATCGCATTCTTAATTTAATTAATGCGTAGCATACAACGATCAATGATGTATCATTGCATAGGATTTTTCATCCACATCTGACATTGCTTATGCTTTCTTCAAAACTCCACTTAAATTAAAATTTGGGGATTTACGGAAATGTGACAGGGGATAATGCATGAGGAAATGGTGGAAATAATAGAGGATAACGGAGAAGCTGAACTGCTAAGTCCGTATTGTTACGCAGAGTTTCATTTATAGATATTAATGATCATTCTTTATTACTTGAAAATCTAAAATGAGGTTTTGAAAAAAAAATCTATGGTATATAAAAATTCAGAATTATTGTATATCATAATCTATTTTAATTTTTTTTTTTTTTGTGTAAAATAGGTTTTTAATCCATTTAAAAAGAATTTAGTCATATGAAGGATTAAAGAGCAAAATGGATTAACGTAAATTCTGAGCACATATGTGCTTAAAAACATATATTCATTGAAATTTATTGATTAAAACGACAGCATAACAAAATTACACATACTATTATAAACAGAAAGTGAATGATCAAAAAAGTTAACTACATAAATTTATTTCAAAGAATTATGCAGAAGATGCGGAATTACAATTATCCAATTACTTGAATTCCAAATTTGCATGCGTATTTCAGTTTTAACACATTCTCGTGTTTAATACTAGTTCAGTTAAAACTCAAAATTTCTATCAATATTAAGCATCCATTACTGTAATTAAATTTGCTCGGCAAAAGTATCATCAAAGTTTAAAACGGAATTCTCATTTATTGGTTGCAACGGAAACTCGTGATCATTAACATTAATGTTTCTCCTAACTACTTAAAAGGTTTCTGTTTACTTATCCTGCAAAGCGGCATTGTAAAAGATTCATGAAATCCATTTGCAGACGGAAAAATAGTATTTTGAAGAGCAAGAAGCTTTGGAAAACATATTTTTAAAATTTGAAATTCCAGTTTTCATTGTTTGTGCGAAAGGAAGACGTAAACATTTATGTTTTTAATCTTCTGGTAAAATTTTGCATAGTGATGTAGTTACAGAAAACTATATTTGTATTACTTTTGAATTTCGCATTAACAAATAGACTTCTAGTGTATATACAATCATAACGATATGTTTTGTAAAATGAAAGTCACTTTAATTATGTAATAGATTTTAAATTTCTTTTCTGTTATTTGTTTTTCCTGCTTTTCTTTTAAAAATGTTATACCTTGTAAATGTGTTTTGCGATTTGTCAGACGCTGCATTTATGGTTTCATGCGGTTTTATAGAAAGGTATTTGCTAAGAGAATAGAAGCAAATAGATTCTATGAGAAATGTGTTTGTTCTGTTAAAATTTCAGTTAAAGTACAATACGGAGATTTAGCATGTCAAAAGCAAGACTACTGACAAAACTATAATTCAGTGTGAAACAAGGAAAGATGACTTAATATGTTTATATTAAACATAATAAAGATTATAGAAATTGTAAAATAAGAGAGAAGAAAATGGAAGCAAATTCCTTTTATTCAAGAATATATCCAAAGGGCACAAGCCTGAAATATTGTTGAAACCAAATAGGTAACTGCAGAATAAAATAGATTAATAAAAGTTAGTTATTAGCAAAAGCAAGAAATATACATAAAGCTATACAATTAAACGCAAAATAGAGCAGTTAAAGATATATAACATATTAAAATAGAAAGTAATCAAGAAAATATTAATTAAAAAAATTAAATTATTTTATTACACATGTACATGGAATTTTTTTCATAGTGTGTGTGCAATTGTTTATTTCGGGGGTGGATAACGAAATTGCAATGGTCTCAGGTAAAAATATCAATTCTGAATCAGAAAACAATGCGACAATTTTAAACTATAATCCTTTTAAATAACGGAGGCGTCTGACCTTGACAAGGTAAGACTGTATTTCCGCGAAACGAGTGATATAATAACACGTGATTTTTCTCCTAGTTGGCGAAGGTGAAGGGTAATTGTCATGGTCAGTCGCTTCTGTTATTTAAAAGGATTGTAGTAGTGCCCCGACTGAGAGAATTTTTACACTTTTTGTGGGAATCTATGTTCATGAATAGAGTAAACTACTCAAAAATAAAATTTTAATAACTTAATACTGCTAAAAGAGAAACCTCAATTATAATGGTTGAAATTAGAAATAATACAATGGTGAAAAAGTTGTGCTTTATATAAGACAATCAACTACACGGTATAGTACTCAGCAAGGCAATGCCACAGCGTTTCCTTTCGACCGAAATGCGTTTACATGGAATATGGAACAGTGAATTTGTTGGTCCGATACGCATGCTATAATGCTTCATATTAATTATGCGGTGATATTAGAAGGACTTCAGTTAATCATTCAGTGATTATTTCTAAGCTTATTATTTTATCACTTAATGCATGTTTATCTTGGATGTACGAAATTGCGTTTTCTATCACATATTAAAACATGAATGAAATTACTATTATTTTTTTCCACTTGACATAAGGGAATAGAAAGCTTGATGGTCTGGCTAGCAGTCAGATATGGTGGATTAACGAATCTGATCATTTTGAATGGTAGACAGAACCATAAAGATTAGATTTCGTTGTTTGAGTCAGAATTTCTACCTTATGGTATAGAATTGGATGGAGGAGGTTGGATATTTTAACAAGATGGAGTAAGGATTCGCACTTCTATTAGAGTTAAAAACAGTTAATTAGTTGTTCCATAGAAATAAGGTTTGGTTTTGACACGGCTAACTAAAAGCCCTGACCTGAAAATATTTGAAAACATATTGGCTACATTAGTTTATCGCGTATACAATGAAAATAAACAGTTGAAATTTGTTGATGAGCTTTGAAATGCATTTAAAGGTGTGTGTGACAAATTTTACCAATGTAAAATATAAGAACTCTACAATTCAATGCCAAACAGAGTTTTTCTAGTCATTAACTCAAATGGAAAGAAAACTTCTTACTGATGCTGTCATTTTCACATAAAATACATATGTGTTCTACTTTTGTTCTACAGAGTTTCATGTAAGAAAAACAAAATATGTTATGCAAATCAAATTCTCTACATAATTTATTTTTGATTACTATGATTTTATATTCATTTAGTTGCAAAAGATTACGGATACAAATAATTTTTCAATAACTTAACTAGTCGTGATTTTTTTAGAATAAAAGTCTAATGTCGTTCTATTTTTATTTTTGCAGTGTACATTCTAAACTGTACCTTAATCTCATACCTTTACCTCAGACAGGCATAATCAACATCATTATCATCACAGTTTACTTTAATCTTGAAGAAGTCAAACCTATTCCAGAAAATTATAGATTGTGTTAGACTAATTGAGCATAATGAATTTATATTTCAAAATGTCTTGCTGTCAATTAACTAAATGTTGCGATAGTTTCATTAAATAGTAAATTTTTCATGATAATTTCTACAGACTATGAATTTATTCTTCTATGAAGAAAATAAATCAAATAATCTGTGCAATAAACTTTGTAAAACTTTGCTTATCTGTAGTCTGAGAGATGTCTAATGTGCATCGCTGGGTGGGGCTAATAGGGCCAGGTAGACCTCCTCATCCAGTTAAACCTTGATTATTTATGTACCTCGTTTCATGGTATGAGTTTTGTAAAAGTATTCTGATAATGTCGGACAATCTCTAGTGTCTCACAATCTATACATCACGCATTTTTCTGTTTTTTTTTTTCTTTTCAACTATTAACGGAGCAACCAGACATTAAAATGCAAAATTATCTGAATTCAAATGTAAGCATAACAACAGAGTATTATCGGCCAAAATGCATGGCAACGAAATTCACCGGGAGAATTGTTTCAGGCGGATACAGTTTATGAGAGGGCCGATTAATTGACGAGAGCAACACCTGCGCCTCAGCTTAATTCGCATTTGATGATGCTTTCACTCCGTGGAAATGATGGGAATTTAACAGCACCTTCGTGAGGTTGTATTCTACAGACATTCTCGGCACATAAAAAACATTATAATGGATCTCAGGGGAAAGAAAAACAATGAGAGATAATTATAATTGAAGGATTCAGCAGATGCAGTTTGATGAGGATGTCTTTAGAATGTTCACATACAAATATATCTTTACTCTCTCGACAATTGAAACTTTAGACATATTTACGAATTAATTTTCAATCCAGTGCGAATGAAACGTTTAGATATTTTTTTTTTTTTCGATTGCCACAAAATCGAAAGACTTTTTTTCTGCTCCTTTACATTTTTACGTTTTGTCGATTAGTAATTTAATGAGTAATTCAGTGCATACTTTTCATGCTTGATATGATTCAAAAATAGGTTTCCAACATGTTCTAAAAACTGCCAAAAAAAGGAAACAAAAAACAAAGAATAAAAAACAAGCCCACCCTCTCCCCCACAAGAAGTATAATTAAAAAAAATTACATAATATGATTTTAATGCAAAATTTAATACATCATCATCTACAATGGCCTTTAGTAAGAAACTTGAACGGTTCGTTAAACATGTGATTTCAATCAAAAACGTAAAAGAATGTTGAATATTTAATACGTGAATTTTCATACTGCTAACTAAGCGTAGAACCAACTTAGTGAAAATGTCCAAGCCGGAATCAAATCAAGAACCCATGGAATAACACTCCAAGTGCTCTACTATTTCAGCTACGAGGACAATGCCCAGCTTAGCATTTTTTACTTCATACGTTGGTAAGGCTGCAATTCGCAACATGAGATGGACCCGTCTTCATGAACACACAATCCTGCGGCGTAATATGAGACACAAACAATACCGGCATCGGCAAATCACATATTTTTAATTAATTTTTTAGCAGTAGAACTACGCTTAAAAGTCTTGAATATTTTTAATTCCAAGGTATTCCAAGGGTTCAGGATTCGATTTCCGGCTTGGACATTTTTACTAAGTTCTTTCTACCCTTCGTTAGCAGTGTGAAAATTCACGTATTGAATATTCAATAATTTCAAGCGCAGTTTCACTGCTGAAAAATTAATTTTAGAAAAAGTAAAAGAATGTTTACAAAATATTGCAATTTTTTTCTGCATTTGAGCTCTCCTCACTGTTGAGGTGCGGTTCTGAAACCACTTGAATATTGCATTGTTATTGTGTGTAAATTTCTCAAAATTTGAAAAGACCAGAACGTTGATTTGCTCTATATGTAAAATTTTAATCAAAAACGTAAAAGTATGTTTTGATTAAGGTATGGCCCTGACATTAATATTGATCGCATCGTTGTATAAGATGCTCTTGTGTGTAATATAAGAGAATAATCGGTTGCAGCATTTCATCCAAACAAACAAGAAAGGAAATGGAATAAAATCATTTAAAAACATGTCTTCAAAGACGTGATATCTTCCTGATATGTTTAAAACGTCATTTTTTTATAGTAAAAGCATACAATTTAATATTTAATACTACTATTAACATTATTAGGGATCAATTAGCGTTTTTCGAATTCCAATAAGAGTAAGCTTTTATATTTTGAGTTATAAAGCATTTCTTCCCTATGACAGCTTTTTCGAGATGTATTCAAAAAGCTTAAAGCCCAAACTTGAAACATTTTTTCAATAATCATTTTCTTTTGTGGGAAAAAAAGAAACGTTACTTGATTTCTTAGTATCTGAATAATCATGCCTACAAGCGTTATGCATTCAAGAATGCATAATAAGTCAAAAAGTAACAAGTTTGATTTGAAAACACCCGTATAGGAAACCAATTATGACAGACTTTTCAGAAAGAAGCTTATTTTTAAAGATGAATGACAACCACTCTTAGATTCCTTGATAAAAATATCTGCTTGATTAATCAATAAGAGTGATTTCGGGGAATGTGTCAGAAACAACCATGTTTGATTGATTAACAGAATCTTAATTTCGCTATTAATGTAATTAAAGGTTCTTACCCCTTTGTTTATTTAAACAATAAAGTAAAATTGTATTTGACATAAAAAAGGAATAAACTACAGGAAATAAAATAATGCATCAAAGATAGACTATGAAACATTTTTAAACGCTTTCAGAATTCTGTAACACAACTTCATATTTTAATAAGATGAAAAATAATATCTCAGTAAGCAATTTGGAAAACACAAAGCTACATTTAAAATCACAATTTCACCAATTACCATCTATAGCTGGAAAAATATTCGAATTATTTTGTGCAGCTTCGTATATAACCTATAATTTTCATACATACCATAAAATATGCAAAAAATTCATTCAGTTACGAAACTCACAAAAATATGAAAATTTCTTTTAGCAATTTCACAAGATAACCGAAAATGTACATAAATTCTGTTGTACATAATATAAAAAGTTTATGCATCCCAAGTATAAGGTAAAAATTAGTTAAATTTATAAACGCATGTATACCACACGCGAAATCGCACTGTCAGCTCATGTAACTGATTTTTTTGTGTGTGTTCGTGTACATAACCAATAAATATTATACACACTCTATTCTATAGTAAGCACCGTAAAGTGTACTGATATTCAAGTGATGTATATTAATTTCAAATATGATTGAAAAACTATTAAAAGACAATGTAAGCGATTTCTATCCATAGAACACAATGTAACGGAATTCTTTTGAATGCTCTCGTAAACGTATTTTAAATGCTATACACTTCTATTTCAATACTGATCATGTCATAGGAAAACTCAATAATATATATTATCTACATAGAATACACAAATTACAGTACAAACAGACAGAAAAGCCAAATTCAAAAGCTTTTTTCGACAACAATGTACTCTAATATTTTACACTGAGAGTAATAATAATAAAATAAATCTATTGCTTTATTAGTATGTAGAATGCTAGAAATGAAGAAAATAATAATAATAATAATGTTACTTATAATGATACTTCGCTGTATTAAGCTCAGAGTGATAACATTCTTATATTTATTTCTAAAGGTAAGCATAAACTTTATAATATATTTATAATCGAGGAGTCATAAATTACAGTAATATCCAACACAATAACCTTATGTAACTGTTTTCAATCCTTCCACAGTGTCGCTAAGTCTTTTCTTTCCCATCCTCTTCCGAAAAATAATAAAAATAATATAAAAACAATGATTTACACATTTTAATATCTATTTAAAACATGACAAACTCAATCCGATCATTACGCGTGGGAAACATCAACAATAAAAATATTTCACGAATAAAATTACCTTTAAACTATCATATTTATTGATTGGTTGAGTTGCCCGATCTCTGTTCGAGTAAGGGGGTTAAAATGGAGAAAAAAAGGTCTAAATGGAAATAGACAATAATAAATCACCAAAAAATCACATAATATAAAGGAAGAATATGATTTTGAATCTAGAATAAATACGAGTTTCTATATGCTTATAAATGTATCATTATTTCACTAAAAAATATGAAAACCATTTTTGTATAGCAAGAAGATCCTACAAGAGCTTATATTGGATAACTGCAAGAAATTAAAACCTTGATGTGTACAACATTCAATTATATAGTTCAAATTTAGAAAAAAGAATACAATTCCATTTCATTGTTAAATTCTACTTTATAGATTTTTAAAATTTTTCTTGATAGCTCTCAGAAAAATCAATATCGAAATTCACTTCATTTTCTAGCATCAGCTGTTCTAGAGAACATTTTGCAGTATTCCGCTCCATAAAGTATTCTTCATACATTCTGAAGATTGTCGCTGTCTGTCCAGCATTACAGTCTGCGCTATCTCGCATCACGGCTGAAAAGATTCAGGGACGAATTATCTTTGGTAAGAGAACAGAACCGTAAAGTCAAAGGATGCATTCTGATTTCAAGCAAGTTGAGAATTGTCTTGCAGCTCATCATTCTGAATATCCTAGTCAAAATACATCATAAAATAATGCAACGCACTTTTTTTCTTCTGTTTTTAATACTAAGGAGGAGAAAGAGATGAGTACAAAAGTACCTGAAATGACTACCTCCTCAAAAACGTTAACATTAAATTCTGAAATTTTTATAGTAATTATCATCACAAAAGTCTATTATTTTATCTGATATAGAGTTTATTAAGCATACATTTAACACAGCTATTTTACTTTCTTAAAATAAATTTCTTCAAATTATCAATTTTATTAATATTAAAATTAATATCAAACTATTTTGTACTGCGTTTTAGTGAATAAATAAGGTTTTTAAATATAAAGCAAAAGTGAAGTTATAGCTAATTTAAAACCAGCCCACAAAAAAGTATATTCGCAATTTTGGTAACAAATAAATAAAAATTTATTCATTTTCATAACAAAAAGAAAATACATTAAAAATTTATTAGAAAAGGATGGAAGGAAGAAAAATGAGATATCCTTATTTATCTAATCCAACGAGATAAATGTGACATATTCGAGGTCTGTAAATATTAAAGATTGATAATAAATTATACGAAAATATTTTATACCAGTCGACTCGCTCGATGTTACCTGGTATTGTCAATATTTCGAAACAAACCATAAATGCTTGAAACTTCAATTGATGTTAAAAAGAAAAAAAAAATCTTTAAAATAAACTTTTTAGATTTTTCAGATTTCTCCCATCTGCATTTAATAGCGTATACTGGTCGTGCTACGCAGTATGTTTCAAACAAACCTCTTTCCTAATGAACCATCGCTAAAAGTCTCTTTGAATATAGCGTTGTAGCAACGTGCTGTACATGTACCAAGAAAATCGTAAGTTGAGTAAAAGAAAACATTGAAATTGCAGCCAGTAATAAGAATGCACTTCCTGGCGGTGGAAAGAGGACTAAAAAGTGTGACACAATCGAAAACCAAGTTGAA
The DNA here is from genome assembly GCA_964019185.1 of Maratus speculifer. Lineage (NCBI taxonomy): Eukaryota > Metazoa > Arthropoda > Arachnida > Araneae > Salticidae > Maratus > Maratus speculifer. The sequence goes on along the minus strand of OZ025294.1, from coordinate 239,898,922 downwards.
TCGACCAAATTCCGTTGAAATCGGTCCTACAGAACCCGAGAAAAGAATGATATTACAGTTCAAACGGTAGAAATAGATGTCTATATTTAGGAAAATACATTCTTTAAATTGTAATAAAGACGGAGAAACCATTATCATGATAGTTTACTTAATTTTAAAAAAGTAAATGAAAATTGTCATTATTTAAATTTTCTCTTGGAAAAAAGTGCTTTTTTGATTAATATTTTAATTCATTTTAAATTAATATCTGAGTTCATTAAGAGCTGATTTTTATGAAATAAATATTATTGAAAAGAGGACAAAGATTTACTATACTGGATTTAAAGACTGAAACAGGATTACTTTTATAAATGTAGGAAATTCGCTTGATAGGTGACAAAGCGCTAAAAATCGCTTAAGAAATTAAATTAAAAAAAACCTAATAAAATTCCGAAATCCGGCTTCAAGGTACAAAACTACACATACAGAAATAGTTATCTTTCTACCGAATTTCGTAGCTGTATGTGCAGCAGTCCCTTTAGAACACTGTCGATAGACATACTAGCACACACACTTATTTCCTTATTACTATAGAGTATGGATTTGCCTTCGAAACATCTATATAATAAAGGCCAAACGTATCTGTGCGTAACGCATACGTCATGTTTTGAATGGCAACACTTTTCGATGAAATTTTAATTTTGCAATTTTCGCTATTTTAAAATTTTAAACTTCTAGACATAGCACGTTTTCGACATTTATACCATCGTATGCAGAAAAATATGCACGTTTAAATGCAGTTTGTTAGAAAACTGTATCTCAATTTGTTTTTGAGATATTAATTTTTTTATAGTTTTTAGTTCATTTTCTCTAATGGTGGCAACTTAAGTATCGCATTTGTGTGGTAAAAAAAGGAAAAATATCCATAGAATAAAAAAAGAGGAAGATGAATAGAGATGCAGTTTGGTGGCTGCAGGTGACGCTAAAAAATCATCTCTAAAATTCGCTGCATTGCATCAAACACAACCACGTGCTTTCGCAAAAAAGGAAAACTTTTAGCGATACAGTTTTAATTCATAATACAATGAAATGCTATTTTAGAATGCTAAAATATAATTATTATTTTTTTTTCATTTAGAGAAAAAATGATGTTAAAGGATTCGGTCTCTGTTCTTAGAGATTGTTTTGTTTGGCCCGAATAAGAGTCTTAAATTGGAAGAACAACGCCCATGAAACCGTTTTAATTGCATACTTCACCTCCATTTATCTCTTTTCTACGTGCAAAATAACAGATCATTGTATATTTTAGTTGCCATTTTTTCATAGCAACCGAAAAAAATAGTAATTAAAAACGTGTTATGTGAAAATATCGTCGGCTATAAAACCCAGTGAATGTTGTTGGTTTTATTTCGTTTTTTCCTATCAATTTAATAACTTTTAGTTCGTTGCAAACTTAATTTACAAAAAATACATCAATTAATCTTTACAAAAATGTATTTTAAAGAACATATGTGTATCATATTTTCTTAGTTGATTTTATAAACTGAAATAATGCAATTTTATTCTTTGGCAAGATCTTTGGCTAATAAATTCTATCTTGCGTCTAATACGGAAGTACCGATAATTTTCAAAGCTTTATATGATAACATAATTAATATTTTTCATATAAAATTGCTGTTTGGAATTAGTTGGCAGTTTAAAAAGCATATTACGTAGGAAAAATTTATAGAACTTTTCAATTTTAATTTTTAAAAAAGTTTTTCACCTTTACTCTGTGACCCGGGAACCCCGGGTTCGGTGTACTAGTTATTTTAATAGCCTATTACTATTTATGTTGCGAAATAAAAATAGATAATTGTGCTTTCCGACATTTAAAGTTATCAAGAGTGAGGTAATGAACATCTTTTTCCTTCATGAGTGGACACATAAAGACAAAGTTAAATCCTTGTAATGATTGAAAACTTTAAATATTAACTAAAGAATGAAAATTTTTAATTTTTAATAATTATAATGAATAGATAATGTTTCAGTACTTTATTTTATAATAAAATACTTACGATCGAATTTTGTTGATGTTTTTATTAGCTTATCAGCTTGATGATACATATTATAAGAAAAAATTTTCATTTGTTTTGAAAATTTTTAAAAAGGTAATATTTTTTGCTGTCCTTATAGTTTTTACATGCACAGTATGAGTTATTTTCCGGCAGTGACTAGAGTGTTTCTCTTATGGATTCTGATGGCAGTATTGGATTAGAATTTGATGATTCTGAATGTGCTGAGTATCTGGAGTTTTATCAAGCAGCAAAGTTTAAAGCGGACTTTGATTTGATTCAGTATATTAAATACAACTGGTGGCTGCATAAAACAATCTCACTTTACTCCTGCAGATGGAAAGTGTGATATATTTGTGGGCGAATGAAAATGCAAATCAAAGAATGAGAAGAAAGTCCAAAACAGATTAAGGCCTAAAGAGCAACATTCGCCTGGATGTAAACCAGTGATTTCTATATATTTTTTTATAATTATTCTTTCTATTCACTCCTGTAATTATAGACCTTGGAGGCTACAATACACTCAATCACCACATCGACATCATCAAACCACACGTTTCATTTTGGGCTAAAATAATTTTCAGAAATACGTTATTAGGTGTTTTTAATATTTTAACTACATGAGCCACATTCAATGTAGAGCGGATTTCCAGATTGCTCCGCGGATCCCCAGGATTTAATAGTTAAATAGCACAACTGATATTCTTTAGAATGTTGAAGGCGATATATAAAATAAATATACTGTATTTTTTTAACAGTATACTAATTTTTTTTCGTTTTACTCCATGTTCTTGGAGAGTGTGCAAAGCGGCTGTTTTGCATATTTAGATAGTCGAACAGTGTATGAAATTTAATCCTTTGCATAGAGTAAAAATTACGGAGTGGCCGTTACTCCTCCCTGGATTTTGAAATTTATTTATCTAAATTTTCTTTTACTTTCATAATTTTGAAAAGAAGAAAGAAAAAACTATGCGTCAAGCGGAGATTATGAAATACTTTCCAAAACATTCAAAATAATGTAGCAAAACAGTACCGTTTAATAAGTTAAAATATTATATCTAATTCAACACTATGGCAACGAATTTTCTATTACACAGGAAGTAGCTTGTAGTAAACTTAAGAAACTCATATAAGTTTTATTATATGTGAAATAGTTTAACATAATTACCTAAAATATACCGTAAATAATGTTCCCTTGCTATACTATTATAAAACGGAATTCTTTTGTGGCGCCCTGTAAATGAATAATGAATATTATTTGTACGCATATTCCACAAAATGTATTTTTTAGCACCCTTCATAAATGAACATTAATTTATTATGTTTCGACTTGCATAACATCATTAAAAAGCACTTGAAATTATTTTATCCCTTCGGCCGTAATGTAGCGGAATATTTTTGACTGTCCCTGTATTTGAATTATATATCCGATTTTACTAAAATTTGAAATGACTCAACAAAATTTTGCAACACATATATATTTAAAATTTCAAACGATCCGATTGCGAAGTTTTTGTGTTGTTTTAAGTGGACGGATCAGACGACGACTATACTCTGCAAACGATTTTTCCCCTTAGTCCAGAATGTAATGAAATTCTTTTAGGTGTCAATGAACTAGTAATCGCAAATACTTCATATGCAATACCAAATGCTTGGGGTATCCTAAATAACGTTTACCAATTGCATTAAAATCCGAGTATATTGATGGAAGTTGTATCGTGGAAAGACGCCTAGACGGGCAGACAAATCAAATGCATAAACACTTTTCAACATTGTTGGAAAGTGTTAAAAATAAAAAATATATATATTTATTACTTCCAAATGCTTTAAAATAACTAAATACAAGAGAAAAAAAAAAAAGAAAAATGTTTGTCAGAAGGTCTCTTTCCTCACTCTTACGAGGAAGATTAAAACAGTAAAAAGAACAAATCTAATGTTTTTATGTACATATGTTTTATAAATTGCCTTCAACGGGGAGAGGTAGATCAGCGCTGCTACAAAAACCGACAGAAAATTACTTCTCTATTTTTAATTATTTCTTATTTGCGCCTTTTTTGTATTTATTTTTACAATGATAGTTTAAAAATTATCTGACGCGGGAGTTTTGATAAAAATAAATAAATAAATTTAGCTTATTTCAAGTTTACGTTTACCATTTTACAATCGCGGACTAAGTTGCAGTCTTAGGCATTTCAATTGGAAATCTTACATTTCTCTCGAATTCGTTCTGCTTAGGCCCGCGAATATACAGGGTTTTTATAAAGTCCCGCACTCATTTTGATGTTTAATAACTCATAAAATAATAAAGATAAATTAAAATTAATAACATAAATGGTTAGATAGACTCAAAAAGTTTCATGACCCTTGTCGATGAACTTCCACGTGTGACCCCTTCGTCGCCCGGAGAATATCAAGTGGGTAGTCAATTTCACGCCAGGTGGCGGCAAGCATGTCGGCATTCACAGAGGCTATTGCGGTTGTTGAGAAGGTCCAATTCCTTAACCACCCAGATCACCTAATATAACGCCGCTGAACTTTTTCCTTTGGAGATTTGTAAAGGACAATGTTTACAGGAGGAGAGTGTCGAACATTGATAGCTTAAAAGCCAGAATTACAACCGCAATAGCCTCTGTAGATTCCGACAAGCTTGCCGCTACCTGGCGTGAAACTGATTATCGACTTGATATTTTCTGTGCGACGAAGGGGGCACTCGTGAAAGTTTATTGACAAGAGTCAAGAAACTTTTAGAGTCTATCTAATTATTTATGTTATTAATTTTAATCTATATTTATTATTTAATGAGTTATTAAATATCAAAATGGGTCCGGGACTTTATAAACACCCTGTATTATTAAATTTTTACTATAGAAATGTGTTTTCATGCAATTTTATGAAATGTACGACATTTCTATAGGTGAAAACGTTTCACCCCGCACTAAAAGCTCCATCTCTAAAACCCTTTCTTTTCACCAAAACCACCTGAGTGGTGTGTGCCGAAATCATCTTCCTTCCAATTACTGTTCCCGCAAGTTTTCGAGGGAAGCCGGCGGAGCGTGGCTGACAAAGTGCCTTTCTGTCTCGCCAAGCACGACAGCCACGTGATAATGAAGCTACCCCTCATTGAGGCACGTTTTGAGCCCCCCACCCCCTTCCCTCCATCTTCGCCGTCCCAACGCAACCACTCACTGCGCAAAAATCGATGAAGAAATTTTAGTTTCAGACTAGGAAATTCTAAGCACGCTAGATTATCGAAGTTGAAAAAAAAAAGTAAGTAGCCGAAGTTAATTTATATGGTATAAAATAGTTTAAATATCAGCTGCTATATCATCAGAAAGGTGTCATTAAAATATCATCACCGAGGCACGATTTGGGCCACCTCCAACCCCCTCTTTGTGACAAAATCTATGGAGAAATTCTATTTCCATACCAGGGAATCTGGGCACGTTAGGTCATATCAAAGTTTTTAAAAAAGGAAATAATGAAGTTAATTTAAGCAAGAATAGATATATATATATATATAGCTAAAATATTAGCTGTTAAATTATGAAAAGGTTATTAAGACGTCATTATTTATGGCACATATCAAAGTTTCCTGCTAACCAACCATTCGGTGAGCCGAAATCAAAGAAAAATATAATTTTCAGACAAGCAACCACATAAAATCATCGAAGTCAGAAAACAAATCACTTTAATTTGCATAATAGAAAATACACACTGTTAAAAATCTGCTGCATTTTACTGCAACGCACTCCACCGCTTGTATATAATATCTCTATTCCAACCAATGAGAAAGCTCCATTTCATGGCCAAGTAACCGTTTTCTATACAAGCAGGGGAGTGAGTTGCAGCAAAATGCAGCAGATTTTTAACAGTGCACAGTTAAAATATATCCTGCTAAATCATCAGATAGTTGTTATTAAAACATCGCATTGTTTAAATGCTGTAAACCAAACGCAGAAAGTCAAGAAATTGGAAAACATGTATTGGGTGAAAAACTATTGCTTTTATACATACAGGATGCTCTAATATCACCACACAACAATGCACGAAACAAAAATCAATGCTACGAGTGCAAAAAATTTCAGAAAAATGCATATCTTAACGACGCATAATTTTTAAGAAAACAGCAAAAACAAAAATTTGATAGCACAAATTTCGTAACAGTTTTTAATGCATTACATATTGCAATACTCATCACAGAATACGTTATCACTATGTTAAGATTGTCCATAGTTTCAAGCTGCTATCCCTTAAAGTGAGTCGAACGACCGAACAGCTGTTTATATGCATAATATACTATATATGGCCAAAGGTGAGCGGTCACTTGCGATTTTAGACGTTTTGTTAAATATCTAGAAATATAAGAGGAATTGACCTGAAACTCCATTGTGTAAACAAAATAGTGTAGATCATATATTTCCGCGAAGAATTTTTCCCGAAACCCCATTAGGAAACCGTCCACAAATTGAAAAAGAACGAACATCTTTTGTTTAATCGTCTCAAAACTAATGTAGAAAAAGCATTCAAACTGTAAATTATGATTAAGGGACTTAATGTAATAAACCGTGTTCATTCTTATGAGGATATCATATATACTCGTAGAGAAATTAAGGTTTTCATAAAAACAGTCCTAAATTTTGCTACGTTTTTTGTTTATAATTTGGAGAGATTTTAATTTAAAAAAAAATCATTTCAGGTTAACGCTTAACAATCCAGAACAAATCCTGAAAGGCCAGGAAAACATATGTATTAAGAAATAGCATGATTAAATCCGGTGGTAAGCTAATCCTTCAGCTAATTAGACATGATCCATATGAGCCAATGCGCTGAAAGCTTCTTTCTTTTATTTAAACTTCGGTAAACATCTTGTTTCCCCCTTAAAAGTCTAAAAATAAATTGTTGTGAACACAAATGACAGTAAAAGTGTGAGATTTTAAAGAATTTGAATCGAGATTCATTTCAACGATATAGAGTTCAGTAACTCTCTCAAATCCGCACAGTTTGGAACCAAATGTTGGCTTACCTTTTCTGCGTTTATCATTTACTCGCTTTTCAAATTAGATCCAAATTAAGCTTTAACATTCCTTTCAGGACCTGAAATTTACACCTTTTTCTATAATTTCTTCAAAATAATTTATTTTCTATAATTTTTTTGCCCGTCTCCACGATTAATGAACCTCATATTTATGTGATTTTTTACCTTTAACTCCATTTTGTCGGAATTTATATTTTAAAGGAAAAAATTGCGAAAATATATTGAATAGAAAGTATATACTATTTTTGGTATTTTCTGCGTAATTTGATTTTTTGAGTTTATGCTTACTATTGAACGAAACACTCAGATTTCTACTGATAACATCGAAATTTTCATACATTTTATTTTTCAAAAAACTTTATCTTCACGCCATTCAAAAACTTTTGAAGGTACTATAAATCTGCACTCTTAAAACGAAAGAGCTGATTTGGCTTTTCATGAAAGAGCTGTAATTTTTTCGATCAGAAAAGAGTTGTTTTTCAAACAATTAAATCTTCTTAATCTAAATTGGTTATTTAAATAGCTCAACTTCATTTAAATTGGTTAAAACTCGAGTTATTTCAACTCTTTTTGAGAAGCTGCCTTTCAACATTGAGATGAGTGGATTTCAGCTCAACTTTAGCTGTTTTGTGGCTGACTTTTTAAGAGAGTGGTATATTCAGATTATTCTAAAAAGATTGTGTTAAAATACGGAGGTTTAAATTCAGCCCTTCAGTTTGATTTCAATTCAGCCAAAATCATATAATCCCATTTTTATGTATGAACTTAATTTTCTTGCAGCAATTGATATCTATAAAATTTTTGACAATATTGGCAATTGTGAATTCCCCGTTCCTCCTTTTTTAAAAAGTTGGAAATAATGCATAAAATCCTCTCTTTCTTAATAACTGCCAGAATTTCCTCAATTTTTAGTTGCATTATCTATGCTTTATCCTATTGTCTGGTACCCGTATTTTCCAGTTTTACAATTGATCCATGACTTTCTCACTTGAATCCGTTTCTCTCTAATATAGTTGAATAAGTTTCCGCAATTCTTCACACAGAAGACGGTACGTTTAAAGCTATCGAAACTAGTCTGCTAAAGTTTACACTTCCTGGGTTTTTAACCTTTTTTTTAAATCTATGTATCTTATAAATTTACTTGTCAGTTGAGAGTGACATGTCATTTCCCATGTATATTTTATTTGCACATAAGAATCAAAATTTATCTTTTTAAAGAAAATTATAAAATGTATTTAATAATCTTAGCCATTCAAGTACCTACATAAAGTCTGTTAATAAAGTATTTTTTAATGACATTGTTTTTGCTTTAACTTTCAAGCAGAGCTCAATTCACTCGTATCAAAAGTTACACTCCTCGCGTTGTTACATTATTAGTTGACGATAGCACATGGATGATTTAAATTCGAGATTTCTCCGTTAGTATTTTTTCTTAATCATAATATATATATATATATAAACATAATTTTCGTTTGAAAATATTCGAGATTTTTTGTCAGAAACCTCAATTGAACATTTACATATTATTATATTGTCGAAATGCATCCAAAACTGTATAATTTGTGACACACCTCCAGAAGAAGGTAAAATCGTTTTAAGATGTTCTAAGGCTTACTCTTAATTTTCTAAATTCTCCTAGGATTAATTTAATGCTTTGTTAAACAATAAAGTATTAACTGGCTCGTCGCTTATACGCAGCGAATAGGGAATGAGAAAGTTAAACAGATTTAAGAAATGCTATTTTTAAATTATCTTACTGTAGAAGCCATATTTTGAAAGAATGAATATTTTATTCTTAAATATGCGTTAGACGCAAAGAGACGAACTGCCGATGTACTTGTAAGTCTAACTGAATTATATTAAGAACCACGAAGGTTTTATTTTTTAAATCTGCCATCCTTCCCCTTCTCCAAAAACATGCCTGAGGAAAGGCAGATGATGTCGAGGATATTGATAGTTTAATATATTATGATATTTAGCATTTTAGTTGAAAAATGGCTCAACTGGTTGTTTTGTTCATATACATACATTAAAATTTTTGTCATGTAAAATGCAATAGAACTAAAAAAAATCCTATCTGAAAAGATGAAGTAGAAACTAATCATATATTCTTTCAGATTAGAAAAAGAAATGCAAATTAAAAAATGCAAAGTGGTTAAAAATGTATAAAATCATTTAAAAGTCATAAAAAATAAAATAAAAAACTTATGTGACACTTCATCAGGAGCATGACTTGTACAATAAAAACAAAAAATATTCAATTGGATTTCTATAAGTGATATGAATGCAAATCTGATAAATATTAATACCACTTGATTCCCAGTACACTTATGACCCATAAAAACAGAATGAATGATAATAAAAGGTTACATTACATCAAGAATAATCATTCCTTACAACAACAACTAAAGTCATAGTAACCATAACAGATATCAACACAAAATGTTCGTTAGTAGTTTTACAACATTAGAACTCTGGCTATGCATACCACTATCTATGTGTTCCCCTTATCACAGATATTATATTCCTTTCAAAACTGATTCACAAGAACTTATACTTTTATATTTATTTTATTAAATTTTAGTATTCTGTGAGAAGTTTTAAACTTCAACACCGTTGCTACCAGAATTCCACCAGTGAATATACTGCTCCGTAGATTTATTACTGGGAGAGAATCTTTTCATCGTTTCACCAACATAGTAACTTCTGTTGATGCAATGTACAATCGTGAGGGGGGGGGGGTGTTAACTCCCCCCCTTGCTAACTCTCCTAGAAATTACCGTAGAAGAAAGCTACAAGTATCAAACGTTTGGAAATAAAGTCTACTTTTAAATAATGTACATAAAATTTGCTTAGGAGGGGAGGGGGATCTACATATCAAAATGAATCCACATTTTTTTTCAATAGAAATAGCCAAATATAACACCATAAATAAATGCTACATCCTTCAATTTGCCTAAATTCAAATTTTCATGAAATTCTTATGATTGTTTTCTGAGAAATTAAATATTTTAAAATGAGCATATATTGGGGGATCATTTTGGCGTTTTTAAATGATAATTTGAAAATACTTGAAAGAAAAACTTGAAACTGAAAAATCCCATAAAGCACGATATAATAAATGTAGATTTATAAAAAAAAATTGTAGGTTGCATTTAACATTTTTGTTCGAATGTTAATTTTATAATTCGTATTATAGAATTTTTTCAAATTGCAAATTCAATGTATTTATGCTTGGTTTGTTAGTATTATAACTACACACAAACTTATCACATTAGGATTATAATTACAAAAAAAAATAATAAAAATATGAAAATAAAAGCTCAATGTTTGTAATTCAAAAATTTATCATTAAATAACTAGAAATCTCGTTTCTATACATCATTTGAGTCGGCGATTTAAAATGCGGTGTTTTCGGTGAAAAACAAGTTTGGTCTGATTTTTATTTGTAAATAGCCTCCTAATTCATATATATATATATATATATATATATTATAAAGGCCAAACGTATGTGTGCGTAACGCATACGTCATTTTGCGCATGGCAACACTTTCAAATTTTAAATGAATTTAAGCATTGCAATTTTTACTACTAAAAATTTTTTAACTTCTAAATGTCCCACATTTTCAATTTTTACACCATCGTGTAGGAAAAAAATTTACTTTTAAATGAAATTTGTTTGAAAGCTGTATCTTAATTTGTTTATGAAATATTAATTTTTTGTAGCTTTTAATACCTCTTTTCTAATCGTGGCAACAGGAGTACTCCATTTCTATTAAAAGCAAAGGAAAAATAAGAAAAAATTGATTGCTGTATCTTTATGTTGCCATTTTCTCCTTAAAAGAGAAAAAAATGAAATTTAAATACCTTCTTTTATAAAACCGGTGAATTTTGATTTCATTTACAAAATTTGATTTATATGTAAAATATTATCAACAGTTTAATATCTGTTTCAGCTAATAGCATTGAGACTTCAAGTTTTGAACCAAAATGATCAAATTAAAATGCCATTTTTTTTTTTTTTTTTTTTTTTGAAAAGGTGAATGCAGATGTTAAATGTGCATTTGTAAATTTTGATGAGGTGAAATTGATGCCGGGTTTAGATTTCACGGGGAAAAAAATTCTATGATTGAGCAAAGTTGAATAAATTTTGTTTTTTTTTCATTTTGGAATACTAGCATAAGAACTTTAATTGATAATTTTATCATGATAACATACCTTTATTATTTTTTACCGCTTACCTCTAGGATTAAAGTTTAATTTTAACAATTTCTGCAACTGCGCTTTATAGAAATAGTATTTTGTTAATTTGACGATAAATATCGTTTGTTTAAGAGTTAGACGTACCAATATAAAATGCATTTTTTACTATTATTAATTTTGTAGGTTTATTATAAATCAATGAAACAGTTTCTTCTTAAACATTTTCCTTCGTCAAAATTTTTCGAGTTCTACCTAGTATCAATAAAAGACAGACCAGAGATGGGCAGTATCGAAAATACATGTAAGGTATTTGTACCGATTATGAACAGTGCTCTCAATATTGACACCCCTAATACTTTTAAAAGTAACAATTTTGTTAGAGAATTCGCGCTACATGTCCGAGAAGAAAAGCAGTTTAAAAGATAATTAAGCCAGGGAAGTACAAAAAAAGCGCACTTTTCGCCATTAAAAAGGGAATTTGTTGTTTCGTGGTGGGTTGATCGTAAATGCAGCTAAGTTTAAATTCTTATTAGATATTATAAAATTACTTTAAATATTGAAAAAAGGAGTGATTTAGAAAGCCTTTAAAACATATTTTCGGTTACTATAGCATATATTGCTTAAAAAAGTTTTATTAATTTATTTATTACAGGATTTAATCAAATTACTCCTGATTCCTAATATGGGCACCTTAAGTCCACATGCAAAGGACAGCAGGTGAATCTTCAGATTCACAAAAATAGAATGCTAAGCAAAACCAAGTACATTATTTCATAATATTTTGTAGTAACTGAGTGCTTTGCATCGGTCTTCGAAGAGCCACAACCGAAAATAACCTTCCGTTCTAAAGTGCATGTTCTGAAAATATTTACTCTACCCTACCCTCCCCTGCAATACTTTAAGTTATATTTTTTATCCCCTCTCCTCTAAAATTCCATAGAAGAGTGGTTCTTTCATACACCCAGTGTACTAGATCAATAAAGAGCCACCTGTCCATAATAGGGACTGGTGGTTCCTTTTATGGACATTTGTAAAAAAAAATTATTATTTAAATTAAACCGGAATAGATACAAGGCCACTAATTTTCATAATGATAGTCAACAGTCCAAGGATCATGGTCATATATTTTTTGAGTCCTATCACGTGTACATGGGGTGAAAAAAGTTATTTTTCCTTAGGGTGTCCATATTAAGCACAGGTACCTTATTTGAAATACATTTTCAAAATATATTTGTATTTTGTATTTTGTATTTTAGCCCGACCAAACGAAAGCATTTTGGTAATGTATTTTGAAATGATTTTCTCAATTAATATTGTATTTTGAAAATACATTACATACTCAAAATACATTTCTGTAGATTTTCAGCTGCTTCGTTAAAACTGCAGTTGTAAGATTCACAAAAGCATAATACAAGTATGACGGTTTTGTTTTGACTTATAGGATTCGTTAGTGGAAGTTTACACAAACATACTTTTTAATTGCTAATACGATAAAGATTAGAATAAATGCTTCTGTTTTACTTAGGCATTGCTGCTGAATCAGAATAGTTCTAAAGTTCTAGGTTTTATAAGTATAACCTCTTCGCTACTGGCGATTATTACAGTATTTTTAATTATTGCAGAATTATTTCTTCTCTCGTTTGACTTCAGAGCGAGATTTTTATTTTATTTTGATTAGCTCGAATCTTAGAATTCGAAACATATTATTCTTATATCGAAATTTCATTTACAATCGAGTATGATTAATAAAATGGGACAAAACTAATGTACCCATTTGGGTACTCAGGGACTGAAGAGGTTAATGCTGCTATGAGAACGATAAAAACTATTGTGTTATAAACAGGAAGAATTATTTAGAGTTTTGCTGTGTATGGTGGTTTTTAAAGAATTACAGATAGACTTGTAATGTAGTAATAGAAAGAAATGTAATGCAATGTTTAAGTCTCGTGAAAGAATAGCTGATATTTTTTCAGCTCCGGGTGATAATGTATCAAGTGAATTAATGAATTACGATAGTACACGCTGCGCTAGCGCTATACTAAATGGTTTTTTTTTTGTTGTTTAATTCTGTTGATAGTAACGATAAAATTAAGGCAGCATGCCATACGTTAAAAACAAGATCTACCGTTGTATGAGAGACATTTGAAGCATTTTTGATTATAGATTCGTCCTTACTGGAGGTACACGTTTATCAAGCATGACTTCGTAATTATTATTATATATATATATATATATATATATATATATATATATATTACTCATTTCATGTTTTATTTTGTACTGTTAAAAAAAAAAGTATTACAGTGAAAATATAAACTGGTAACTGACCAAAATGAAAATTATTGTAGGAAACAGAAGTTTCATTCTTTTTTGAGTTTAGATCGTAAACAAAAGATTCACAGATGAAAATTTTAATGTCAATAAGAATATAAATTTGGTTAATTGCAAAAGCATACTCCTTTAGAAGAATATTTATCATTTTGAATGTGCGGGCATATATTTGTTTACAACAAAATTAAGTATAGTAATAAAACATTATTTTGTACCGATTTATAACCATAAAATATTATTAATTCTGTAGTTATTTATGCATCCCGGAGTTTCCAAGGTTATTTATGTATCAACCTAGACCTAGATCGATGTTCATTGTACAGAGATTTGTAAAACGCTTAAAGTTTGGCTTGCAAATTAATCATACACAAATATCAATAAATAGTTCTTTAAGAGAATAGTAGTGTATTTATACTTAGGAAAAATTTATAGCAATTATTAATTCGCAATCATTATTACAAATATAACATGTATATGTTTAAAACGAAAACATTTAACTAGTTAATTTAATATTTCTTTTAGCTCACAGGCTATCAAAACCTAAGAGCTTATGTGCCGCCCATTCTGTATGTATCTATGTATGTATATGTGTGTATATAACAAGATAATTCATGATAAAAATATCCGATTTATTTGAAATTTTGGATATAGGTTTATTCTGATGAGGCGCTTCCTTGATTAATTTTTAGAGTTCATTCGATAAGTATAAGGAAAGGGGGAAGAACGAGGAGCTAATACCCCTCCCCTTAATTTATATAAATAAGTTTTTCATGCAGAATTATCAGATTTTATTCAAATTTTAGACATAGGATCCTTCTTAAGAGGACACCTCCGTGATTAGTTTTGGGAGTTCAGAAGATAAGTATAAGGAGGGGGAACAAAGCTAAACCCTCCGTCTTAATTTAGATAAATGGGATTTCATGTAGAATTATCAGATTTCATTAAAATTTTAGATATATGATATCATTCTGATGAGGATCCTCCGTGCTTAGTATTGTGTAATCATTGGATAAATATAAAGGGGGTGGGGTGGAGCTCCTTAATTTAGGTTAATGGGTTTTTCAAGCAATTTGCTTCAAATTTTGGATATAAGTTCATTCAGAGAAGGTGCTTCCCTGATTTGTTTTGGGAATTCATAATATAAATATAAAATGGGAATCAGGGATACTATCCCTCATAATTTAGGAAAATGGTTTGTTATGCAGAATTAACCGATTTGCTTCAAATTTTAGATACAGATTCATAGTGATAAGACGCTTCCCTCATTAGCTGTGGGATTCTTTTTTAAGTATAAAGAGGGGCACGAGCGATTACGCCCTAAAATTTGATAAATGGGTTTTTATGCAGAATTATCCGATTTGCTTTAAATTTTGGATGTAGGTTTTTTTCTAATGCGATGAATCTCTAAATAGTTTTGGAGTTTTAATGATTAAATGTAAAGGATGGAATGGGGAATACTCTTAAATTATATAAATGGATTTTTATTAAAATTATCCGATTTGCTTTGAATTTTGGATGTAGGTTTATTGTATGATAGGGCGTATCTCTGATTAGTTTTTGATATTCAATGATGAAGTATAAAGAGGGGAAAGGGGACTATTTCTCTCCTTAATATGTTTTTCGAAGGACATTATACCTTGAAAATGGAAGGCTGTAATATACAATTAGTGTATATAGCCTGTGAGCTCAATGCCGTCAGTTTAACTGAGCAATATTCTTTTTATTAAATTATTTCTTATTTAGCATTCATATAAAGCATACTTATATTTGCGTTGTAGTGATTGAGACATTAACAATTTATGTATTTATTATTTTTTTTAACCAATTCCAACGAACGAGGTTATAAACTCTTTTATATATAAGTTTTATGTATATGTCCTAGAATATCTGCTAAACTGACGCTTCCATTTTCAATCTTTCATCTCTTTTTATAATTCTATCTCAAGTACTAATGCTCAAATTTTCATCGAATTTCAGATTTAGTTAGACTGTTATATTAAGTTGTTAAATGTTGGTGTAAATCGCTCAACATGTGACGCTGCTATGCTGCATTTTTCAGGATTTTAGGAAAAAAAAAATAACGCACTGAATGTCATCAAATTTCATGTTTTGTTATTTATTACTGTTAATTGTTAGTACTGATCACCTAAATTCGGAATTAAAAACCTGTTTTGATCGATACTTAATTAAAAATTTTCAAAAAGAAATTTATTGAGCGATTCCTAAATTAAGATTCCCCCCCCCCCTTGAAGGTCAATCACAATTTCTAAACATAGATTTGAGTTGTGAATTATTTTGATAAAACTTTACTTTTTGCGTAAAATGAAACTGAATTATATCCAAGAAAAAATTATGTATTTTATATTCATTTGATCATTTTATCTGTAAGTATTATTCGTTTATAAAGCATATTCTCCCATAGATTGATTTTTTTCTTTATTTCTTTTTTCTTTTTCTTTCTTTTTTTCTTTTTTACTTTGATAAGTTATAATTTCAAAGAATGTAATCAGTGTAACACAAATGTGTCTTACAGTTGCATTAATAAGACTAATAAGATGTTTATATGGACCGAAATTATAAATCCGCTCCAAGTCATAGAAAGATCTTTTAGCAGGCATATAAAATGCCGAGCTAAAAAGCTATTATCCCTTGCATTTTGCAAACACTAATAAGAGATCTACACGGGCCAAAATTGTTGGGTCTCCCCGTACAAAGATCTTTTTAGTTCGGTCTATTTCGATACAAAACAAACATCATTGGCCCGGCGAGGTATAAAAGTTAAGCAACCAGACCACAACACATACTGGTATAAAAGTAAAATCTCGTAATAAGCCCAGCTCGATTATAAAAGTTAAAAGTTTGGTCAAGCCCCGCTCTTACAAACACTCGATTAGCCCGGGCCGACTAAATTTTAAGAAACTATAAATTTTTGTGTCGATATGGTTAAAAATCATCTTATACGAAGAACTCTGACCAAAAATACTTATATCAGCTTTTTATCGTGTTTATAGACTTATTTTAAAAAGCATTTTGGACTGTGATATTTATTTCTTAAATTAATCTTTATTTTTATGTAAGTGTTTTAGTTATAAATAATATCGTTAATCTCTATTCCATGCCTTGAAAACTTAAAAATCTAGAAAATGCTATGCAGTAAAATCTTCTAAGCCGGATTCGCACACGATAGAAGAAAAAAAAAATCCATTGTAGACAGGTTTTCTTCTAAAAAGGTACACAGTTTGTTCTAAATTTATTGTATTCGTTTTCGTTGTTATTAAATTTATTTTTCAATTTGCATGAATCAACAAATTAGCCTTTTAAGAAAATATTTATAGACAGATTCAGAGTTCATTTTACTGTGCTTTCTTTTTATTACCCAGAAATACATTACTAATCTTTTAAATAAGAAAATAAAAATTTTTAATTGTAAAATTATAACAATTTAAAAATACATAAATATTTTGTAAAAAATTGTTGGATTGGGTCAGATTTAAGCGGTTTTCGCGCCAAGATGGGATGAGCCAGTGGTTTTTATACAGGCTGATCAGGACCAATAATTAAATTTGAGGCTACTGCAGTTCTTTAAGAAGAATGAAGTCCAGTCCCGATCCAGTCTGGAAGGAATAGGCCAGGTCTGGCCAGAGTCTGTCGTAAACAGTAAAACCTGGGACCCGAAATAATGATGACGAGGCCCATTTGAGCTTACACTCCAGAAACAAATAAACCCGATAACCGACTCGGAACGACTGAAGAATAAGTCCGGTCGGGTCCGGCCTCAGTGCTGTGGGTAAAAATTGGCCCGAAACTGGCCAGCTGACTGTGCCCGGCATGGCCCGTACAAACCTCTAATCTTATACACAAACTTTTAAAAATTTTTTAATGTATTTTGTATTTTAAATGTATATTGAAAATACATGTATTTTGTATTTTGAATTTTCTTAATTCGAAAAGTATTTTGTATTTTGTATTTTAGCTTCTAGAACTAATGCATTTTGTATCGAAAATGATTTTTCGATGTATTTTGCCCAACTCTGAGAGAGACTTTATTTCTAATCGATTGGTAAAAATAATTTTCTTCTGTTGTAATTAGTTGTAGAGTCAGTAGGGAGTGTTTATTTTTTCTTCATCAGAATCACGTAAGTAAACCAATTTATTTTTATAAAAAAATAGTGAAAGCGTTCAATCAAAAGATTAACCATCACAAGTAGCTCCTATTTCAGCTACATCATCTTATATTACCAGCGTATTATGTTAATGATCAATTCTGAGTAATGCAGCAATTGCATTTAGCTTTCTACTTCATTTTATCAAATTTCGTAATACTATTCTTTAACTTCTATCTTTTGTCCAGTTTATTACAAAAATCTTTGTGAGTGAAGATGAAAGAATATTTAGCTTTGGGGTACCTAGTAAGTCGAATTCTTAGATACTTAAATTAATACTGCAACTTCTTTATCGAAATTTAATTTCAAAATCGACATTTCAGAAGTTTAGAACATTACGTAGGTTTAGCTCCAAGTAATTCCGCAGTTGTCTCATATTTTTCAATGTTACGATAATTCTCTAGCCATATTTGAGCAAAAACAAATTAAATCATCAATGTTTAAAGAAAAAAAATGTCATTTTTTCTTGAAAAATCCATTTTATAAATTTTATTCTAAGCTGTGTGTGCTAGAAAAAGAAAAAACAGTTTCCCATAATATTTCGAAATACACTATACATTTAGAAAGACTTTAGAAATTTTAATGCTTTAATGTGTTGTCATGATGCATTTTTAACTAGCATGAAAAAAGGGGTTAAAATTTGGGATTAAACAATGTAGTCCAACAAAAGCAATAAAATTTAGAATAAAAACTATTGCCTCAGTCATTATTTGAAAAATCTTTAATAAGTACATTTATGGGTAGTTCTGTTTGTAACGATGCTGAAAAGGCTTGAAATATAGCATTGTCGCAGACAATTTATACAGATAATACACAGAGTAAAGCTAATCCTCAGATACAAAATAAAAAATATTAATAGTGTAAGCAGATACAAGAGTAATTAAGCATTTTGCAATAATTTTAAATAATAATGAATCTTGGCGTATTTCATATTTATTTGTGGTTGGCGATCTCAAAAACCGCTTGTTGCTTATATTTTTACAGTTTAACTGCAGACATTGGAAAAATTGTGTTTCGTTTAGAGTCCAAGTACTATCGATAAAGATTTCTGAATAAGTAAATCTTGATTATAAACATCCAGTACATTTATGTTAGTGCAAAAAAAGTACCCTATGAGTTAATCTAGTCTTCGATTGTATTTCGATCAAGCAGTCTAACAGACCACTCAGAATCGCTATGCAAAAATTCCTTCGGCGGTATTGAAGGATTGAGAAAGTTTTAATTTTTTGGATTTTGTCTTTCGATTTTCATTTCATTTATCCATTCATTAATTTCTTTTTTATGCAATTCTTTCAACTATTTTTGGCTTCTAAATACATTATCAGGTGCTTAATTTTGCTTTTTTAAGCATATTGCTGACAAAATTTGACAAAATTGACATACCTTTCCTATGAATTAGAACGCATAGCAAATTCTGAAGAATCTGAATGTAGATTATCGATTTTACATTTTGTTTATTCTGTTTTTTTACTTATATATTTATATATTATTATCCTATACTATTTTCTATCAGTTACAGCGTTTATATTGGCCAAATTCATAGCACATAATGAGAATTATAGTGCTTTTAGGTATGTACCATATATGGCACATCGTGTAGTGAGGAGTTTAATATATAAGAATGCTAAATAAGTCGAAATTTAATGCTATTGCAGTGGTGTAATTAAAATGAGACCAACCTGGCTTATGTTCACCTAATTTAACGAATATGAACTTGAAAAACTATATATAGGATATCATGTTCCGTTAGTGTCAATATATTAAATTATAACTACATACAATATCTTAATTTTCTGATACAAAAAACAACAACGTTTTGTTTCGATCGTATGTCTATCAACTTTTATTTCCAACTTTCTGAAAATGAAGAAAAATAGACGAACAATAGCAATAATAGTATAGTAGGTACTATATATGGCCAAAAAGTTTATTTTAATTTTATTTGGAAAAAAGGGAAAAGGAAAAAAATAGAAGAAGAGAAGAGAAACTAAAATAATCGTATTATGAAACACGTTGTTTGACATTTATCGATTGAAAAATTCTTTTTAAGCTCTTTATTTTTTTAATCCAAAGTACAAATTCTGAAAGTGCAATTCGCAATCGATTTTCGGACGCAAGTGGCATTCACTGTGCCATGGAGCATTTTAAATAGAGTGTTTTCATCATCTGAAACTCTGCTGTTATAGCGTTATGAGCAAGAAAGATGGGTCACCAGTGTGTGACGTATTGAAAGGTCTTCCACTTAATCATTTCCGAACGGCTGAGTTTCGTTTGCTGTGAAGTTTTGAGAGTACTAATAATCAATTTTACAGAGTTGAGATCTCACTCTCTGCGCGGCAGACCATGGGAAATTACGGGACTGTTTTTAAAATGAATGGATTAGAAATGTAATTTAATTTACTTAATAGCTCAAAAACTATTATCCGCTTTATTGATATCATAAAATGCTGTTGTCTGTTTGTCTACGATAATGTTTCACAAAATGGGTCACTCAAGTGACATGACTCATAAGAATAGTGGAAAAATATTTTGTTTAATTTTAATTATTTACTTATTTTTGATTATGGTTATGATTATATGTATGGTTTTCATTATATGTATGTTTATATGTATGGTTAACCATAACTCCCCAGCCTTTTAATGGGAGAATTGTAGTCTGAAATCAAAACAAAGATTTAGGGGTAATGGAAAGCAGGATATGTTATTTCACATTTTATTAAGTATTTATTGGTATAAAGGTATGTTGAATTTAGCAAAAACAATATTCACAAACATTTTCGATATATTTACTTAATGATTTTACACCTTAAATAATTAATTAAAAGAAATTATAGTTAACACTTGATCTATGATCATAGTCAGGGATCTAGTGGAGAGTATACGCCGTACACCTTCTGGATTTTTTTAAAGAACACTGTGTACCCTCTGTTTCTCAAAAAGCCTTAATTTATACTCTCTGTGTTTAGCGTATAGCTTCTGCTTGAAGCGTATACACTTTGTTTTTTTTACGACTACACCACTGATCATTGCACAGAAGAATATCTCTGATTTGATAGATTTTGTCAAACAAAACTATTCGAATAGCCTCTATGTGTCAGAAGAAACTCATAAAATGTTTCGTATTGTGATTAATTCGTTAATCATTGTGAATGTTACTACATGTACAATTTGTCTGTGAATCAAAAATTGTGTTTTTTTACTTTATTTTTATTTTTACAAAAATAAAGTATTGGATTTGTGAAAATTTTTGAATTTAAACTTTTGACGGATTTACACGTTTTACGGTCACTGAACCTGAAAAACACGCTTTTACAAAATGTCTGTCTGTGAGTCTGTATGTCTGTATGTGAAAGAAATTTTGTGGCTGCTCTATCTCAAGAACTAATGCACGGAATTTATATTCAGTTAGTCCCATATATAAATTGAAGCTGATTAGTTTTTGGTGTACATTGCTCAACAGGTGGAGCTGCTATGAAACATTTTTCACTATTTCCGCAATAGCTCAATCTTCAGAATTAATGCGCGGATTTTTTTTTTTTTTTTTTTTTTTTTTTTTTTTTTTAAATCAATTTCAGATTCAGTTAGTCGTTGAATGACATGAAGCTTTTTTTTTACATTTTGGTGTAAATCTATTAATAGGTGGCGCTGTTATACTGCAATTTTTAAGATTTTCGCAATTGCTGTACCTCAAAAATTAATGCACGGATTTTTTTATCAAACTTCAGATTCAGTTAGTCCTTGATATGACTTAGTATATTTTGATGTGAATCGCCTTACACTTAGCTATTCTATGCTGAATTTTGCACAATGACGGCACTAATATCTCAAGAACAAATGCACGAGTTTTAATCAAAATTAGGATTCAGTTAGATGTTACACAAGTATCTGCTGATTACGTTTTGGTGTTAATCACTGAAAAAATGGCACTGTTATGCTGCATTTCGCAGAATTTACATGATTTTTAAGGCGGTCTTATCTCAAGAACTAATGCAGGGAATTTCTTAACTTTAGAATCCTAATAATGAACATAGATTGCCATTTAAATCTGATACTCGGATAGCGAACTTTGAAGTATTAATATGTCTGAAATAGAAGAAAGTTTTGGGATTGCCACATCCGATTAGTTATAATATGGAAATATGATAAAAATCCAATTTATATTAACCATATTTTTAAAATAACGCATCATCTTATATTCTTTATATATATATATAAAATATTCGTAGCTTACGAAAATGATACAGCTAAATATTGTACTTACCAGATACCACATTTGAGGCCATCGCGGATCATTCAATTTTACTCTAATTTCTCTAGGATGTTCTAGTTCTCTAAAATCTCGTTTAGAACGTCGTTTTAAAATCTGTTGAGAGAACCACCGTACCTGAAAATAAAGGCAAATATTTATTGAACACACTCATTTTAAGATAAAAAAAACGAAGAGAGAGAGAAAAGAAAAATCTTTTACAAATTATGTTACAAGCCGCCTTAGTTTACTCATCACCCAAACCTGAATCTATTCATTAGTATTTTTAGGTGCGTTTGTAATTAAGTAAATGCGTATCAACTATAGTCGTTGTTCGGTTCGTCCATTTGTCCGTCCGGATATAACACAGCAAAAACTACCCAACCGAATAGCTTGAAATTTAAAATATGTAATAATTGCATAACATTGTCGAGATATTTCAAATTTTATGAAAATCGAATGCACTGTTTAATTGCAGGAACAATCAAAAGTATTCCGTTACATATAACGCCAATCGGGAAAAAGTTTCAAGCATATTTTAATGTTGCTACACTATTTCGAACATAATAAAATTGATGTACATATATGCAGTATATACTACAATATACATTCTACACAACCTGTTCTCCAAAGAATATTTGTTATCCATTTACAGAGCCACACGAAAGTATTTCATTACATATTGGTATAGGTGTAAACATTGTTAGGGGCCTTTTAATTATATTAAACTATTTCATATTTTATAAAATTAATATAAAGTAAGTGTACCAGTAGTGGGCCACGTACCTATAGTGAGCCACTAGTTTTCAAAGTTGAAAAACAAGTTTTCTAGTCACCCCTGTCAGATAACAAACTAACTGCTGTTTGGCTGGAACCCTTATCTGTTATCAGACCAAGGGACAACTTCAGTATTCCGATAGTCTTTGAGTTGGAAGGTTGTTTTCCTTCCAGTCTTAAAATACAAGGATTTTGTGGCTCATTCTTACTGCCTTCCTTAAGAGGTAAGTTTTCATTCAAATTTTTTTTTCTTTAAAAGTATATGGTAATTTGTATTAAAATGTCACATTTCTAATACACTGAATAAATGAATACTTTATTCCTTATGCTTAAAAGGTATAAAACTAACATATTATTAAGTTTGGGGGGGTGGCCCACTTCTGGGTCATTAAATTTCAATTTGTTCCAGTAGTGGGCCACCTGGCCCACTTCTGGCACACACTTCTCGATTATTAAATTTTAGCTTGTTCCAGTAGTGGACCAGATGGCCCACTACTGGTGCACACGTGACCCACTACTGGAACAACCAAGATATGATTTTCCTAATATGTTTGTGGTATTTTATGTATATTTTATTATATATGTTTATTATATTGCAGGATAATGGAGAAAAGAAAGGAGCAAAATTATGCAGAAGAACAACTAAAAAGTGAAATTGCGGATGTGGAGAAAGGAAAGAGTGGCCGTTCTGTAGCCAAGCAGTATAATATTGCAAAAACAACTTTGCAAAGGAAATTGAAGGGAGGAGTCAAATTAGCTACACAAAAAGGCCCAAGTACATTGTTTACCAACGACCAGGAAGACAACATTGTTATGTGGATTAAAAGCATGGCCAGTAAAGGATTTCTTATTACAAAAGAAATACTCATGACTAACGTAATAAAATGGGCCAAAGAGCATAAAATCACTTTCCCAGGAGAAAATAGTCTTCCTGGACGAAAATGGTATGAGAGTTTTTTAAAACGCCATCCTGACATTAAACTGCGTACCAGCCAAAATTTAACAACGAACAGGAAAGAAGTGTCACAAAAGAGTATAAATGATTGATTTCTAGAGGTTGAGACTTATTTAAAAATTAAAAAACTGGACAAGTCTTGTGTAACCCCCAGAGGGTTTTCAATTGTGATGAGACAGCTTTTTTTTTTAAATACGAAGCCAGGAAAAGTTCTTGTTGAAAGAGGATCAAAAAAGGTGTACACCACTGCTAAATTTAATGAAAAACTTAATTTCACTGTTTTTTTAACAGCCAATGCAGCTGGTTAACTTGCACCACCAATGATCGTTTATAGGTAAGCATGTCTAAAATCATAAATCTAGTAAATTAAATCTTGAAATTGTTAAATATTTTTTATATCCTAATTTTTTGTCTTTTTAATTTTCAGATATGATAGGATCCCTCAACATATTGCAAAGGCCTTCTGAATGGGCTATTGGAAAGTCGGAAAGTGGACAAAAATGACTCAAGAAACATTTTATTAGTATGTGAGAAACAATTTTGAGCCATATTTAAATAAGCATAACATAGAGAAACCTGTACTGTTATTTATGGATGGACACACTTTTCACATATCTATAAACATAAGCACACTCTGTATAGCTCATTGAATTGAAATGGTAGTTTTGCTCGCAAATGCCACACACTAGATGCAACTTATGGACGTTGCTGCTTTCCATATTCTTAAAAGCGCTTGGCGGCAGGAAGTAATGAACTTCAGAATAACCCATCAAGGCAAACAACTACAGAAACATGAATTTCCACCAGTTCTAAAGTCATCTTTAGATCGCTTAACTCCTACAACAATTGTCAGTGGATTCCGTGTATGTGGACTGGTTCCATGGGATCCAAAGAAAGTAATTGTGGAATCCAAAGTAACATCAAAGAAAGTGGTAATATCCCCAATAAAGGAAAGAAAAATGACTTCTTTTTTGGATATTCTCGAAGAAAAAATTGGAGAAGAAAAAATAAAATCTTTCTTAGAAAATAAAGGTGAATGGAAAGGCCCTGTGGAGTAAACAGATCTTTATTACTTATGGTTGGAGACGAAGAAAACTTTGAACAAGTAACCAGTTTTCCAGGTAAACTATCACAAAATAATTTTGGTATTAAGCACTTAAAATTGGTATATTTTTTTACTATTATTTATAAAAAATTTCTGTTTATTTATTAAACATTTTACTTCTTATAGAGTACACCAGTCATACCTATTGAGGCGGCATGCAACGCAGAATCAATTGACACTGTTGAATATGCTGATGCTGAAGTGGATATTCCAGAAGGATAACCGGGCCAGTTGCTGGACCATCTAGAAATGTACCATTTCTCCTCAAATGAGTTCTTTTCTGGCCAGAAAGAGAAGATAAAAGAAAGGAGAGGAGAAAGCGAGAGAAACTTCCTGTCATTGTGACTTCTCCTCAAATGCTCCAATATTTTAAGAAGAGAGAAGATATTAAAAATGCTAAAGTTGCAGAAAAAAAAGAAAAAAAAAGAAAAATTCAAAAGGAAGAGTTGAAGAAAATATCCAATGAAAAAAAAGAGAGCCAATAAAATGGCTGTAAAAGAAAAATAAATGCAGTTAAATAATCCCTCTCACATTGGTTTTTTTTTTTTTTTTTTTTTTTTTTTTTTTATATATAAATATAATATAAATATGATATAGTTTTGCAATCATTTCAGCATTTAATTACCCTTTTTATTATGAATAGCTTATTATTTATCACTACTGCAAATTAACAAATACGGCAGATATAGTTTTTTAAGTTATAAAATATTACAGACTGTTCGAAAAAAAACTAAAAAGAAGCTGAAATTATTTTACGTAATCATCAAAACTTCCAAGTATGATTTCATTATTGTGTATATTTAAGTGTAGATGTGTAAAAAAATGTTATAACCTCTGTACAGTACACATTAAACTCAAGAATGGAGTGGCCCACTTCTGGGGGGTCCACTACTGGGGCATCAGAAAATTACTATGCCCACTACTGGAGCATAGAGGAAGGTAACATTTTTTATTTTTCATCTTTTCTAAAGAATATATTTTAAAAATTCGAATGTTTATTCTGATACATGAAGGTAAGGACTAGGCTAAAAATATTTATGTTTTTTGGAATTCACTAACATATCAATAATAATTAGACAAATGTCCTTAAGTGGCCCACTACTGGTGCATTTACCTTACGTTGCTGAAGTTCACTACAGTTTGCTTCCTGTATAATAGAAAATATAGTATTTACAGTGACGCACAAAGAATTTTCTGCTACTATGTCTGACGTACTGTATACAATTACACCGAGATCTGAATATTACTGAAACTTCGTTATAGTACGAACAAACCTCATTCGCTACGCTTGACATGCAAAACTTGTTTATTCTATTTCTAAAGATAAACAGACATAATCTTTCCGGTTAATTTTATAAAGCAAAGCAGCATTTACTATACGAAAGTTTATAAGAAAAGTAGTGTAATTTGTATCATAACTTAATAATAACTGAAATCCATAAGCAGTTTCTTCAGAGAATGTTAAAGGCGAATTACCGTCTTTCCTGACAGAGTTGGAACTTATGTATTAAAGATGAATGAAAAGAATAAAGAAGCCCTTCCTTGATAAATGAAGAAAATTATTTCCAATAAAATCAATGCATTGATATAAAGTAATTGTTAAATCGGAAAAAAGAGCTGAGTTATTGAAGAATTTCCATAAAAAAATTACGTTATTTATTTCAACTATAATTTTTAAATGTTTGTTTCTGTAAATGAAGGACTCAGGGCAAATAAAATCGAAAATAAGACATGAAATTTTAAACTTATTTTTACTGTTTTAAAAGAGATTAGTGTTGAAAGTAGCTAATAACTTAAATAAGACTAATAACTAAAGAAGAATGGGTAACATATCCCATTTTGATGGGACAGGAAAACAGACTATGATCTCAGGAACTAAGCCTTTAAAGCCCATCCTTGATAAACATAAACTGTTAACTATAGTGACAAAAATTGCCGCATAGATATAGGTTCACTTACATTATGGTGTAATTGACCTATAAGCGTTGGTGTTTCAGACATTGAATTGTATAAATGTATCGATATAAATGTATTTTATTAATAACATATTTACGTTCATAATGATACAAGACTGATAATAAAACCAGATGTACAACCACCTTGTGGTATGCCGACTTTTTGTAGATATATTGTGTTATCTAGCAATATAAAATTATTATAGATAATGAAATTTGTTAAAGTATGAAAATACACTAAAACCTCTATAACGGACACTCCCGAATAGCGGACACCTCTATTTAACGGACAGTTTTCCGATCCCCACTCCCAAAATCTAAATTTTTGTATGTTTAACCTCTGAATAACGGACACTAATTTTGGCGATAAAGTATGAGAAATTTTTTTTAAATAGAAAAAAATGTAAAAAGCCTCTAAATTTGTCAGGATAATGAGTCAAAATTTTGTGATCACAGATAAATGTGGAGAATGGGCCGGGAAAATATATCCTCCCACGTCCAGTATTAAATTCAGTGAATGGTCAAGAGGAACATTACTTCCCGGAGCATCACAATGCCTCTTCACTTTCTCCGGATGATTTGAGATTTTATGTTTTTATGTTTTTAAGAAGTGGCAAAATACAGTAAGCAGCTACAATTTTTTTTGTCTTTAAGATGATTCAGAAACATCAGAACTATTGACAGGGTTAAAACTTCACATTGAAAAAAAAATTATATGTAATCTTTAAATGCAAATGGAAATATTTTTATTTTATTTTATTTATTTATTTATTTATTTATTTATTAATTTATTTTATTCATTTATTTTTTTGTAAGAATGCAATAAAAAGTGTATAAAGGTATATACCATTTTATTTCAATTTTATTGCTTAAAAATTATTTTTATTTCTGATTAATCATATATTAGAATTTTAGGACATATAAAAGTCAAGTAATGAATCTTTAAGTATTTCTTAGCAGTTTTTGAATCTCCGAGGTTTTTCCCAATAGCGGACACCTCCGAATAGCGGACAGTTTCCATGCTTCCAAGGTGTCCGTTATTTGGAGGTTTTACTGTAATCTGTATCGATATTCGTTAATAAATTTAAACCATGATGATATTTTTTAAATAAAGCATTTATTATATAATATAGATCTAATAAATATATACTATTAAAAAGATCTTTGAAATCATACGTTGTTATATTGTTTATACATTTAAGATTATTCATAATATTGACCAGTTCATAGCTATTCCTTATACAATGTGTATTATCAATGGGGTTTGTAAGTATATATTTGTTTAAGAATCGTAATATAAGTTTATTAGATGCGTTATTATATGTATTGCAACTAATTGTTACATAAGGATTGCACATTATGTTACAATAATGTGCATTATTGTAACATAATACACACTTTTGTTACAATGAAGTAATGGAAGCAGGATGTAAGCAGTTGATGATAATAGCATTTACATATAATTGCATAATTATTTGTTGGTTTGTCTATATAAGTGATTAAAATTTTTTGTTGCAGTTTAGTGATTTTCTGGAAAAGGTGCTTTGTATTATTAGTAATCAGATGTGAAATATTATATTTTCAAGCCTTAGTTAATTTAAGAATAATCAAAATGTTCCATTGATTGAAATATTCACTAGATTATTCTAATAGATTGCAATTTTATAACCAAATATATCTATATCATGTGTAAACTGTTTTATGAGAGAATTAATGTTTAATTTGGATGGAATTCAATACTTAGTTCTTATATATACTGTAAGGATTTAACAATTTGGCTAATTACTGCTAGACAATGCACTGCTACATCGAAGTCTGGCGATTGTGAAAACGTGAATTGTGTATGCACTTAAAAGGATTAAGGTCCTTTTTTCCCTGTAGACAGCAAGTCTAGCGCGGCCTTTTTCATGTGACGTTAGCATATTAGTTACGGCCACCGTTGACTAATCACCAGACCACCCTGAGAACTAAAAATCGGTTGAAATAGTTTCACTAGGTCCAGACGGACGATGGCAACCTGGCGCCGAGGCGTATCCCAGCGGAGCCAATAACTTTGATCTGGGAGGAGCCCGAAGGAGAGGAAGCTCTTGATGAGGATGAGAAGGGGAGTTGGAGAGGATTCTCGAGGACGCAGCTCGCTGTAAAAGGCGTGTGGATTATTTTATCATAAAGAACCCTGAGTTCTTACAACTGTATTTTACTTTATCATATCTTGAATAAAAGTTATTTAAGATGAAAAGGATTTGCATCACTTCATCGCTACCAAAATAATTACTAAACAGTATATAGAAATGCAAAATCCTCACAGTGGTGGCAGCGGAAGATTATGAAAAATAGCCACTGAAGCCCAGACGCAGCGGACGATGATGAAAATCGCTAGTGGAGCCCGGACGCAGGCGACGTGACTGAGAGTTAGGAGAGTCAGACGTACAGCGGGGACCGGAACGAAAGAGCCCAGACGCAAGTGACGTGACTCAGAGCCGAGGACTCCAGACGTGCAGCGGGGGCTTGAAGGAAATTAGCCCAGACGCAAGCGACGTGACTCAGAGCCGAGGACTCCAGACGTGCAGCGGGGACTTGAAGGAAATTAGCCCAGACGCAAGCGACGTGACTCAGAGCCGAGGACTCCAGACGTGCAGCGGGGACTTGAAGGAAATTAGCCCAGACGCAAGCGACGTGACTCAGAGCGGAGGACTCCAGACGTGCAGCGGGGACTTGAAGGAAATTAGCCCAGACGCAAGTGACGTAACTCAGAGCCGAGGACTCCAGACGTGCAGCGGGGACTTGAAGGAAATTAGCCCAGACGCAAGCGACGTGACCCAGAGCCGAGGAGAGGTCGGACGTGCAGCCGGAGACCTGAGACGAAAAAGAATCAACAGACGTAGCTTGGAGCCCGAGATAATCCAGAAAAGGACGCCCGGGGAAAGTGGACAGTGGATTACCCTAAGTGTGGAAGCTGTGGACATCCGAAAAAGGAATACAGGTCAGTGCTCTTTAATTGTTCATTGCAGAGGTTTTCACTGTAGGTTGTGTGTTCGTTCAAAAAAAAAAATCATCGGCAGTTATCTATGATTATTCAAAATTGAATTAAATTAAATTTGCAAAGTTTAAAATTAAAAAGTTTAAGTAGGGTACAAATTGGCATGCAGTAATTTGAATAACTAATTATTTATAGGAAATGCATTTTAATAATTTTGAATAAATATAATTCTGTGATTTAGGATTTAAATCTTTATGTGTAGTAAAAGTTTAAATATTATACTAGAGTTTTGCGATTAACTAAAGAAATTTCTATCTCTTATTTGCATATTAATCAAAATTAATATTTTTTAAGAATCAGTTGATTGTTTAACATTGGGTTCGGTAAAGTGCTTTAGAAATATTTTCCTGTTTGAGTAATGATAAGTGCTATTTAGCATATTGTTGAGTATTTGTATTGTATTTTCATAGTGTATTTTGTATTGTGATTGACATGTCGCGTATTATGATTGTGAATATTTACATTACGGGAAATAATTGAGAGGCATCCATTTACGGAGTGAACCTAGTATAGATTGTTTTTTTTTTTTTTCATAATCACGCACCGTTCAGAATGACGTGGTCAGGAAAGAGAAAATGTGATTTAAAGGTATTAGCTGTTGAATTTGGCGCAAATGTAGAGGATTCGGATAATATTCCTAAAATCATAAAAAAACTAATTGAAGCACCTGATTATGATGAGACTTTGGCATTAGCCCAGCTAAAAATTATTGAAAAGGATAGGCTAGACAGGGAAAATGAAGAAAGGGCTGAGAGAGAATTACTGAAAGTTTATGAGAGGGAACAAAAGACTAAAGCGTTGGAAAGGGAGCATGAATTAGCGAAACTAAGGTTAGAACGGGAGACGGATACAATTAGTTTGGCCTCTAATCAGAGCGAGAGAGAACCAAAAATATCTTTAAAGTCTGTTCTACCAAAATTTGATTCAGAGAACTCCGAGATTTCCATTTATTTAAATTTGTTTGAAAGACAAGCACGCAAAGCTCAAATTGATAAAAATCAGTGGGTTACTCATTTGTTAGGACTATTGCCTACCGATTTAGGGGAATTGATACTACGCAAATCTCCCTCTGATTCAGATGATTTCGACCACATTAAAAAAATGCTTCTCGAAAGATTTCAACTTTCAGCAGAAGACTTTCGGCTAAAATTCGTAAATTCTAAAAAGCCCGAGAACAAAACATGGAAAGATTTCGTGTACGAAGCTTCCAATTTCTTTGACCAATGGTTAAGTGGTTTAGAAATAACGACGTTCGAACAACTCAGAGATTTGATAATCACTGATCAAATGAAACGGAAAATTAACCCGGAAGCGAAGCAACATTTTATTGATGTTTGGAGCGCGATAATCACACCATTTGAGTTAGCTAAAAAGTTAGACGCGTACGAGGTGGCGAGGAAAAATATTAGGCGGGAAGGATCCCCTGAAATTCATAGCGCCGCTAAACCTTTTGAGCGTAATAAGTCTAAAACCGAAACTAGAACGGATGAGACCAAAATAAATTGGAGGGATAAAGAAAACTCTAAAAATCGAAATGGGATATTCGATAAGAGAAAAGAAATTACTTGCTTTAATTGTAAGAAATCAGGTCACTATAAAATTAATTGTACGGAACCAAAAACTGAAAATACTGAAACAGTTTATCATATCGCGGGTCTACGAAATTTGGAAGAAGATTTTAGTCCCTATGTCAGTCGAGGGAAAATTAATGGGAAAGAGATGAAAATTTTACGCGATACAGGATCTACTTTTGACCTAATTTCTGCTCACGATGTAAATAAGGACCAATTTACTAAAGAAAGGGTTTGGCTAAAACAAGCCTTAGACAACAAACTTCGTTGTTTACCAGTGGTAAATGTTGAAATTAGGCTAAGTGACGGCAGCTTCATACGCACTAAAGCGGCTGCAGTTGATAAAGAAACGGATATGATCCATTATTTATTAGGAAACAAAACCCAAGCGTTAATTGATAAACAGAGGGCAAGCGCGAAATTAGAAGGACATATCATTCCGAAATCATGCGTATTTTCGAATACCGAAACTAGCAACGAACGTGAGAAGAGAAAATCTCAATCGTTAGACGAGCGAACCGGTTCCAAGATCTCCGCAGTAGAGGGAATTGTCAGCGCTGAGGGAGGAAGAGCGTCCCCCCATTTCGACCCCCCTGTGTCGGGAGGAACGATACACCAGAGTGCCAAGATGGTCAGTCCGAAGGAGGGAATTTTCTCGCAGAGCGAAAGAGAAGGTTTAGGAGGAATGATGGCCTGGGGCAATCAGAGCGCCGTTAGTGTTTTTAAATCGAAAGCGAAAGTAGAATGTACTAAACTAGAACTTGACGAGAAAATATCGCTCGTTGGAGAAAAAGGAGAATTAGGGGAATGCCGAGTTTTAACGGATCAGCGAAAAGGAAAAACTAATCACAGCCGGATGGTTATTGAGAAAAATATCGGATCTGACGACCGTGATGGTTTAGAAAAACCGGAAATTATGAAAGGAATTGAGAGCAAAATAGGGGATAATTATTTTTGGCCAAATGCCGAAAAAGAGCGGAAAGAATTATACGAACGATGGAAGAAAGGTGAGATTTCCGAAAATACGGTAATCGAATGTGCCTTTGATTTGATGAACCGCATGAAAGGTCATCAGGGATTAGTAGGGAAAACGATGACAAAGGCGTCTGAGAATAAGACGGAGCAAAATGATGTAGGTACGGTGGAGGAAAAATTAGAGACGGACGATGTCATTAGTCAGTCGCACTGCGGCGCGTTTTCCCAAAACAATAAAGAAAATTTTCTTAGAATGCGTGTTCCAAGAGAGTCAGAAGTTCACTTCTTGGGTAAAAAGGCATCGGAATCTGATGTAACGAGGGATGATTTCGCTACTAGATCTTTAATCCGTATCCCGAAAGAAGTTGACTCGGAAAAAAGAGAATCAAATGTTAACAAAGTGGTGAGGCTCCGCCCGAGTCGGAATTCGCAGAGGCGTAAGGAAAATTTGAAAGTTAAGGTTACCAAGGGCAAATCAGCACTGCATACGATTAATGAGTTGAGACGAAGGCTAGGTGACAGAGGTCGTAAGTCAATGGGAGTTAAAAACCGAAATAAAACGGAATTCTCCTCGCCGGAACGTGAGCCAAAATTTAGTCGTGCGAAATTGATGCCCGATCTTATCCCAAATTATGCTTCGGTAATAAAATCTGAGACGCACGATTTTGAGGAAAAAAATCGGAAAACTAAACTTAATTGGAATCCAGAAAGGGAGGAAACCTTCCTCACATCGAAAGAGGTGAACGAAAATCCGATCTGGGAGATGCCGAATTACGCGAAGAAATTCGAAAATAATTCGAGCTTATCATCACTCTTTCAGGAAAAAGGTTGTAAAGGGAAAGTTACACATTAATGTTTGAGTAGAGAAGGATGAATGTGAGCTGTAGATAATATTTGTATATACATTCTTAATTAGCTTGCATTCAAATTATTTCTATATTATATTATTAATTAAAATGTGTATCTGGATTATAAAAATGTTGTATTGTAATAAATTGTGTGTTTTATCTTACAAGTTAAATTAATAAAATTAACTGGTGCTAACCTCTGTAGTGAACTAAGTTAAGAGTAACTGTACCTCGACGTAAGATTTTCCACATGTGAAAAATCTCTGTCACAGGAGGGGATGGTTGTAAGGATTTAACAATTTGGCTAATTACTGCTAGACAATGCACTGCTACATCGAAGTCTGGCGATTGTGAAAACGTGAATTGTGTATGCACTTAAAAGGATTAAGGTCCTTTTTTCCCTGTAGACAGCAAGTCTAGCGCGGCCTTTTTCATGTGACGTTAGCATATTAGTTACGGCTACCGTTGACTAATCACCAGACCACCCTGAGAACTAGAAATCGGTTGAAATAGTTTCACTAGGTCCAGACGGACGATGGCAACCTGGCGCCGAGGCGTATCCCAGCGGAGCCAATAACTTTGATCTGGGAGGAGCCCGAAGGAGAGGAAGCTCTTGATGAGGATGAGAAGGGGAGTTGGAGAGGATTCTCGAGGACGCAGCTCGCTGTAAAAGGCGTGTGGATTATTTTATCATAAAGAACCCTGAGTTCTTACAACTGTATTTTACTTTATCATATCTTGAATAAAAGTTATTTAAGATGAAAAGGATTTGCATCACTTCATCGCTACCAAAATAATTACTAAACAGTATATAGAAATGCAAAATCCTCACAATACTTATACTAGCGGACACAATAGACGTTGTCCTGTCACCGACCGACGTTGTCCTTCTTGGTACCGACTCCAGGAAATCAAATAAATGTACGTAAATATGGTAATACGCACGGTAAACACTACGCTCTTAATTTAATTTCTTATTACAATTATGTAAGGGAATTATTTTTCACTCTTCAGTATTTTTTGAAGTCGGTTCAATTTTTGATAGAAAAGTTTATTTTTTTCTTTTTAGTTAAAAATTAACAATTTTCTGAAGTCGGTTAATCAAAATTATAATATAGGAAATATTATTGTAAAGCATACACGTTTGTCAGAAGTGGGATTTGAACACGCGATCTCTTTCTTTAAGAAGCTGAGCTTAAATCTGGCGCCTTAGACCGCTCGGACATTCTTTCCGCACTCTATTCATCGAACTTATTCAACACTTTTAATTAGCGAAGAATCACTAACTATTAGTTTTTGCCTAATTACTAAAAAAGTACTGAATCAATTTCGATGAAATGTGAATCTGAACCATTCTCGAATCCACCGGAACGCACACACAAAATTTCATTAAAATCGGTCCAGTCGTTTAGGAGGAGTTCAGTGACATACACACGCACAGAAGATTTATATCTATAAAGATAAGCATTGAAAATTTCAGCTTTTTGCGCCGAAAACATCGCCAAATTAGGAAAATGTAAATTATCTCACGAACTACTGGATTTAAACGAATTTGTTTAGTGCCATTCGATTCAGAATGAAAAAATACACTAAAATATGTTATCAGTTGAAAAATAACTACAAAAGCCGATTTTTAAGGAATTTTTTTAAAGTTCGTTCTTTTTTCTACTCCTCTTAGGGGCGGAATTTTCGAAAATCGCTTCTGAGCGGCACTCGATGTTATAAGGAGTATTTTTACCCCAATTTTCAAGATTTTTGGTTCGGTATATTTTTTTGTGCTGTGATTAATACGAAATCCAGACTTTCTTTTATATATATAGATAAGGATTGAAAATTTCAGGTTTTTGCGCCAAAGGCATCGCCAAATTATGAAAATATGAATTATCTCACGAACTACTGGATTTAAACGAAATTGCTTAGTACCATTCGATTCAGAATGAAAAAATACACTAAAATATGTTATCAGTTGAAAAATATCTACAAAAGTCGATTTTAAAGGAATTTTTTAAAAGTTCGTTATTTTTTTTATCCTCCTTAGGGAGGAAATTTTCGAAAATCCTTTCTTTGCAGCACTCGATGTTATAAGAAGTACCTTTACCCCAATTTTCAAGATTTTTGGTTCGGTATATTTTTTTGTGCTGTGATTAATAGGAAATCCAGACTTCCTTTTATATATATATAGCACTTTTAGTTAGCGAAAAATTACTAACTATTAGTTTTTGCCTAATTACTAAAAAAGTACTGAATCAATTTCGATGAAATGTGAATCTAAACCATTCTCGAATCCACTGGAACACACACACAAAATTTCGTTAAAATCGGTCCAGTCGTTTAGGAGGAGTTTAGTGACATACACACGCACAGAAGATTTTTATATATAAAGATATGAGCATAGTTAATAAGAAGATATTAGTGAGAAAATTGCTGAAAGAAAATCTAGAATTTTCACGTTAAAAAAAACCTTTTATTCTAAAAATTACAGTAATTTTAGAAAAATGGAAAAACCTAAACTTCAACCTCGCCAGTCGAAATATGTCGCTAGCAACTGTATGGTATCAATAACACCATTTCTCTGAAAATTCCATGCGTCTATTATGAGACTTCATATATTTTCATGGTATGTGAAATGATTTTGGATTCATGTTGTTTTTGTTTATTTAATTGAAGAGCTTTTTCCAGATAGATTGAAGATAGAAATCAGTCGTTAATGAAGTTTCATAATCATTTTTCTTATTTTAATATCAATAATTTCATACTATATTATTTCCGTATACTAAGTTTAGATATGTGTCCTTATAACTGCAGCAGAAAAGCATAAACGTGATAAAACAATAAAATTCTTTCGCACACTCTTCTTTTTTTCTTTTTAACTATAGAATTTTTTAAGAGTTTCTTTAAATTTATTTAGGTTGTAAATGGTAAAACTAATTTCCGAGTCTATTCTATTAAAGAAACGACTGCTTGGGAACGTGTTCTATCTCTATCGTCATCAAGGAGCATTTTTGATGCGAAGAAAAACCAACGACGGTATGAAATAAGATGATTTTTAAATAATTAGCAATGTCTGAAAAATATTTCTTAGGAAGGCTAATATGACCGGAACATTTGCTAGAAGAAAAAAATCGATGGACAAAAAACTGTTTTAAAATTTCCCAAAACTGTTGGTTTGTCCGTAAAATTAATTACGTCGAATGAAAAATCTTTTCTTTTATCATACATATTGAAAATTAATGCAGTTGTTGCTTTAAGTAGTAACGTTTAAGTGTGCAAAATATGATAATGATTACAATTTGATGAAGAATAATATTACTTACTAGAGAAGTGCAAGAAGTGTAAGTCACCGATTTTGACGAAAGTGGTATCGTTGGAAAGATCTCATCGTGAAGAGTAAAAAACGCAATGGCACTACCCGTCGCAAATGAGTCATTTTCGAGATATTCGACAATTAATGTCACCTAGCTAGTGCACACTTAATGGGGGACCGCAAAAAATTTTAGTCGCGATCTTAACGAAACTGATATTATTAAAAAGATATCATCGTAAGGATTAAAAATCTCAATGGAACCACCAGTCAGAAATGAAAAGTTTTCGAGATACCTGACAATTTGTGTCACATCGCTAATGCACACTTACTGAGAAACTGCATTTAGTGACATAATTTGCCGGATATCTCGAAAACAGCTCATTTCCGATAGATAAATCCATTGAGATTTTTCCTTCTTACAATATCTTCCCAACGACACCATTTTTGTCAAAATTAAGAAAACAGTTTTTTACGGTATCTCGTTAAGAGTGCACTAGTCCAGTATCCACTAGCTACGTGACATAAATTATGGGATACCTCGAAAACGGCCCACTTCCGACGGGTGGTTCCATTGAGTTTTTCAATCCTTGCGATGATATCTTTTCAATAATACCAGTTTCGTTAAGATCGCGACTAAAACTTTTTGCGGTCCTCCATTAAGTGTGCACTATCTATGTGACATATATTTCCGAATATCTCGAAAACGACTCATTTGCGACGGGTAGTTCCATTCAGTTTTTTACTGCTCACGATGAGATCTTTTCAACGATACCACTTTCGTCAAAATCGGTGACTTACACTTCTTGCACTTCCTTAGTTAGTTCTGGATTCAAAGGTTAGAAAACTGAAAGAATGTAAATTTGTAAGATAAATCATATTGATATCACCAACATAACGCTAGAATAATATTTTGCGGTTTACATATGACATTTAATAACAATGAAAATATATCTAAGAAAGAAATTTTGAGACTGCGACACCTTGCTCGATTCTCTGTATCTGAAAATGCTTATTATAATAAGTAAAAATACTATGAAGTGAGAAGTTGTTAAGCTTTTAAAATAACCTAGAATATTTTATCAGTAAATTGAAAAGCATTGTAGAATTTTAAAAATAATGCACTTTTTTATCAAAGAATCACAAAGTCTTTATAAAGTATATTTTATAATATTTAATCCATCTATTCATTAGCAAATAAATAAATAAATAAATAAATAAATACATAAAAATAAATAAAACTTTTTTTAAATAATAGACATCGTCATAATTATTTTATATTTATCTTGAGATATGTATTAGAAAGTAAATTATAAGTTTTGACGCTTTCAATTACGAGCCTTCATTAGCATTTGATGAGGATTTTTAATTAATATCTATTCCCAGTAAAGCATGGTGACGTCACTGCAACGTCGCTGTGAAGTCACATTGTGACTTTGTGACCATCGATTGTCGATGTGAAGTTACAGTGACTAAAAAGTGAAGTCGTTATGGCCGTTTTAGAGTTCTTTTGTGACGTTTCACAAAGTGATCACAATGTGAAAAATTTGTGAAAAATGTGTCATTTGTGACTAATTTGACATTAACATTGTGACGAAACTGTGACAAAAGCGACGATATTTAAATTGCCAGAAACATGTTTAAGAGCCCACAATAGTCACAGAAAAAGTACGCAAAAAGACCCGGATGATGATGTAAAATCTATGGGAGCGTTCTTTTCTAATATCTCGCTCAAATTTTAATGTTTTTACATGATTTTTTTTTTGCATAAGCTAGCTTAGGACGATCTACAACCGGGCTAGTTTTTACTTTTTCGATTTTGGTTTCAGATTTTTTTTTAAATATTTTAACTTTCAAAACCGGTTTAAACCGGTTCTGAAATTGAAACTATCATAATATAAAAAATATATGAGCAAAATCGAAAAAGTAATAACTAGCCCGGTTGTAGATCGTCCTAAGCTAGCCTATGCAAAAAAATCATGTAAAAACATTAAAATTTGAGCGAGATATTAGAAAAGAACGCTCCCATAGACTTTACATGATCATCCGGGTCTTTTAAAAAGACCCGGATGATCATGTACAGTCTATGGGAGCGTTCTTTTCGAATATCTCGCTCAAATTTTGATAATTTTGCATGATTTTTTGCACAAGATAGCTGAGGGCAATCCACAACCGGGCTAGTTTTTACTTTTTCAATTTTTGTTTCAGATTTTCTTTAAAAAATTACTTTAACTTTCGAAACCGGTTTAAACCGGTTCTGAAACTGAAACTATCGTAATATAAAAAATATATAACCAAAATCGAAAAAGTAAAAACTAGCCCGGTTGTGGATTGCCCTCAGCTATATTGTGCAAAAAAATCATGCAAAAAGACCCGGATGATCATGTAAAGTCTATGGGAGCGTTCTTTTCTAATATCTCGCTCAAATTTTAATATTTTTGCATGATTTTTTTTGCATAGGCTAGCTTAGGACGATCTAAAACCGGGCTAGTTTTTACTTTTTCGATTTTAGCTTCAGATTTTTTAAAAAAAAATATTTTAACTTTCAAAACCGGTTTAAACCGGTTCTGAAATTGAAACTATCATAATATAAAAAATATATGAGCAAAATCGAAAAAGTAAAAACTAGCCCGGTTGTAGATCGTCCTAAGTTAGCCTATGCAAAAAAAATCATGTAAAAATATTAAAATTTGAGCGAGATATTAGAAAAGAACGCTCCCATAGACTTTACATAATCATCCGGGTCTTTTTGCGTACTTTTTCTGTGACTATTGTGTGCTCTTAAGAGCGTACAATAGTCACAGAAAAATTACTCAAAAAGACCCGGATGACCATGTTAAGTCTATGGGAGCGTTCTTTTCTAATATCTCGCTCAAATTTTAATATTTTTGCATGATTTTTTTTGCACAAGATAGCTGAGGGCAATCCACAACCGGGCTAGTTTTTACTTTTTCGATTTTGGTTATATATTTTTTATATTACGATAGTTTCAGTTTCAGAACCGGTTTAAACCGGTTTCGAAAGTTAAAGTAATTTTTTAAAGAAAATCTGAAACAAAAACTGAAAAAGTAAAAACTAGCCCGGTTGTGGATTACCCTCAGCTATCTTGTGCAAAAAAAGCATGCAAAAATATTAAAATTTGAGCGAGATATTAGAAAAGAACGCTCCCATAGACTTTACATGGTCATCCGGGTCTTTTTGAGTAATTTTTCTGTGACTATTGTGGGCTCTTAAGCGTTTGGCTCGTAATATTCCGTATACTAAGCTCCAGATTTCACTGCAATATAAGCAATGTTTAAGATATTATAATTCTATAAATTTAATGAATTTTCAAAGCATTGAAGAATGATTAAGATTCTCAAGGATTACACTTATATTCCTAAATAAGATTTTTTTATGTAATATTGAATGAATTATATTTTATTAGCAATTAAGACAAAATGCAGAGAAAACAACATTACAAATTTACCCATTTGCAAGACGCTTGGAGGGTTAAAGTAAATAACATGTTTTGAAGGATATTTATAAATTTCTAAAGATTTGTTAAAAAGTCACATCTCAGTCACAATGTGACGTCACTGAGTGGTGGCATTTTGGTCACAGATGTGATGTGACCAAAGTGACTCACAGTGACGTCACTGTGACCATGCATACTATGAGGGAGAAAACGAAAAATATGAGACTCAGATACACTAGGATATATCTTCGTTCAACCCTAATGAAAATTTGCAGACCACTACGTATAGTAGATTTCGTATTCATTGTCAACAGATAGACACACAAATAGGCTCACCCACATTCAATAATCTAATTCATTCATATACACTGGTAGTTTTGTTGTTGTTTCGAGATCTTCTATGCTTTTATTACTATTATTCTTAAGACATTATAAATTTTCGGTTGCAGTATTTCTATGAAATATGAATGGGTATCTTTGAAAGATCATATTGGGAAATTATTGACACAAAGTGAGAAGAGAAATGAAATTCAATTCGACTGAACAGTCAAAATAATCTTTTTATATGCGTTCGTAATTATGTAAGTATGTAGCACCTACCGTCGTCGTTGAGTTTGTCCTTCCGTCTGTCTAATAGAGCAAAAACTACCTAACCGAATCTTTTGAATTTTAAAGTATATAACTGTTGCATAATTTTGTCGAGTCATTTCAATTTTTTATGAAAATTGGATTATAATTTAATTACAGGGACAATCAAATTTATTCAGTTACATTGTGCCCAATAGGGAAAAATGCATTTTAGTCATGTTACACTCTTTTAAACATAATAAAATTGATATCCATCTTTGAAATATATACTAAAATATACATTCTGTAAAATCATAGGTGCAAAGAATATTTCTTATTAACTTACAGAGAACAAAAGTATTTCATTACATGATGATATAGGGGGAAACATCGTTTAGGGCACGTTTTAATTATATTAAACTATTTCATGTTATATGAAATTGATATACGTTGCTAAGGCTTACTACAAGTTACTTTCTATATAATGAACGCAGATAGTATTTACAGGGAGGCACAGAAGATTTCGTCTACAATACTGTGTATTCGAAGTACTCCATACTATTACACCAAGATCTGAATACTTTTATAACTACGATGTAGTGTGAACGAACCTCATTTGCTACGCTTGAAGTGCAATTTCAAACTTGTTAACACAAGCATCTTTTAATTTTAGTTTATAAAAAAGGAAGCCAAATGAAGTAATTTGGGAGATAAAGAATTTCTAAATCATTAGTACATTAGATATTCTGAAGAACTGTTTATTTTATTCCACAATGCAGCTTTGTTATCATTCGTAAATGCAGCTAGTAAATTTGCAGCTAGTTTTATTCAGATAGAAATCGAACAGCATCTTTAATTTTTGTATAACAATAAAAGGTCTTTCGTGTGTTAGAAATATGTTGTGAAAAGTAACATTTTGAACAGTTTTTTGAGACGCGACAGCTTGAAAAATAATCTTTATCAGACAGAAGTTGTTTAAAATTCAAAATATATCCCATAAAAAAATCAGTTTCATTTTTATGCACTTAAATAGTCATTTTTAAAAATTTCATGAATTTACATAAGAAAAAATTTTTGTGAATACAAAAACATTTTGAATTGTTGCGAATAAACTTGAAAGAAAAAAAGTGCAGATACATATTACAACAAACGGGCTCGAGCGTCTCCCCTACCAGAAAAAATAAAATAAAATAAAAATATAAAATAAAATAAAATTGGCGAGCAATATTTATGGACCAGTTGTAAAAAGTGTTCCGTAAGACCTAGACCACGTTATTAGTTGGCGAATATGCATATAAAAAAAAGAAGTGTTTTTCTTTTCAACCCAGAAGGTAATTTTAAATACGTTATTAGAAAAATCAGTGCCAAAACGCAACAATTTTAAATATCCAAAAATAAATTTCCACTGACGTTTTTGAAAATGTGACTATTAAATAGAGAAAAATCTCAGCTTTTTTGCATAGAGTAGCTCTTCCACTTCTCTTAAGGTAATTGTTGAACACATTAACATAAACAGCAAAGTAGAAATATAAAAAAATAGGAAATGTTAAGAAGCGCGAAAATAAGCATCGACTACTATTTTTTTTTCAAAGTAGAGTTTTGTATCATTTATTTATGTGTTTTTTATTATTTATTTATTTTTATCAAGGACGAACAGTCCTTCTGAACACATCGTTTCTGAAATTTTTTTTAAACACAAGAACATACTTAATCATTTTAGGATACTTGATAAGATAAAAAGTTAGTATTTTTTTTTAAAAAAATAGTGTAACTTGAAGTGAGATGATGCGTTGCACAAGATGCCGGGTCACGAGGATTCACGCAGGTGCTGTTGAGAAAC
This sequence comes from Maratus speculifer, assembly GCA_964019185.1. Taxonomy (NCBI): domain Eukaryota; kingdom Metazoa; phylum Arthropoda; class Arachnida; order Araneae; family Salticidae; genus Maratus; species Maratus speculifer. The sequence continues at coordinate 239,856,520 of OZ025294.1, read as the reverse complement.
GCCGCTCAGTTTTAAAGGAGAGTGTTCCCTACTGATATTTTATTTTCAATTTGATTTTTTTTTCTTTTTTTCAAAGTGGGATTTTTCTATTGCTATTTTGTCTTAACACGTCTGATAAATGTCCAAAATCTTTTATGTGATATTTTTATTTGCCTACACTGTAAAAAATGTCAGATGTTTCTGAATGTATAAAAATGTACTGCAATCAAAAACGAAAATATGCTGTGACCTCTTCTAACTCACCTAAGGTTTCGAAAACCGTTCCTTTACCTTTAAAAATTTCAGAAAACTATTTGTTTTCGAAATTTAACGAAGAATTTATAAAAATTAATTTTTATTAGCTGCCCGTCCTTTTCGGAAACGTTTCTAAGTATCTTTTACAGTATCACTTTTTCGGATACTACCAATTCTCAAGTAAACATTTTCAGCTGCATAACTGATTTTGTGCATGCAATTATAGCAAAATAATGTTAATTTTCATATTAATGTTAATACTGTTAATATTGTATGTTTGTCTATTAAACATGTTCTCTGAATATCAAAATATTTTCTTATGAATTGGTAGTATCCGAAAAAGTGATAATTTGATTTGAGAAAAGTGATTATTGTACTGTAAAAGATACTTAGAAACGTTTCCGAAAAGGACGGGCAGCTAATAAAAATTAATTTTTATAAATTCTTCTTTAAATTTCGAAAACAAATAGTTTTCTTAAAATTTTGAAGGTAAAGGAACAGTTTTCGAAACCTTAGGTGAGTTAGAAGAGGTCACAGCATATTTTCGTTTTTGATTACAGTATATTTTTATACATTCAGAAACATCTGACATTTTTTACAGTGTATATAAGCCACAGTTTAAATATCAGAAAAAAAATCTGGTGTTTTTGGGAGATTATTAATACCTGGTCTTTCTGGCAAAGCGTAAATGGTGGTCGGTTCATACTTCTTCACGTCATTGGGAGTACCGATCGTCTTGTTCAATACTTTGGAGTAAGTCAATTCGATAAGGATTTCAATCAAATTATTTCAATCAGTATTTCAATCGTAATTTCAATCAACTGATGTAAAAAATTGGGAATAGAGGAAGTTGACGATTTTATTAAAGTGAATGAGAATGTGTGTTTAGATTTTCTAAACAGAAAGAGCAATAAATCCTTTGAAATATATAATTGGATCAAGTGCAATCAGTGAAACTGTTGGCTACATCAAAGTTTCTAAACAAATGTACATTTTGTAGAGGATCTGATATATTGATGAAAAGAACAAAGGGACAGATGAAAAACATTAACAAAAAAAATTGACTCAAAAGCACTTTATCACGTTGGCTTTACCATATTTAAATTTGCTATAATGTTTTAAAAATAGGAAAACTTAAGAAGCATAATTATTTTAATGGTATAGCAGAACATGATATCTTTTTCTCAAACATTAGATTTTTTTTTCTTATTAAATTGATAATATTTGCTACATTCATGTTTTTGTAATATCCTAATCTTGAGTAAATTAACAGCTTTACTATGTCACAAATATTAAAGTTACTTTTATTCGCCCCTTCAAGTTTTATTATACTGCCTAAAAAATATTGTTTACATTGAGTTTCAGAAAGCATCTTACTCCTAGATAGTTGGTCATCTTACCCCAAGTTAGGGGTAACATGCCGAAAAGCAACCATTTAAAAAACAAAATTTTCGATACTTTCTATAACATCTGTAAAATTAAATAAATTTTATAATCATACATAAATGTACAAATAAGAAAATAATCAATAACAAATAAAAACAATAGCCGATTTTAAAACAATTAATTCAAAAACTACGACATCTTTGCCAAATCTACCCTATAAAAGTATGAAGAAAATTTACTTATTTAAATTTTAAATTTCAGAACTATGCAATGGTCTTCCACTGCACTCCTTAATCAGCATTTATGGTTAAAAAAATTGTATACTCTGATTTGAAACCACTCCCAAGTTTAGATATAAATTTATTTATTCTTACTCCGCCATCTTAAGTTAACGAGGCATCACTCCGAAAGGAGATCTGACTTTTTCAAGGGAGTAGCCTTCTCGCATTCCTTCTACGGAATTCTTAGATGAAATCTTTGTGTTACGCAGATGAAAGAATGTAGACTCCAGCCATCCCGACATTAGACATATTACGAATTTAGAATTAGCTTTTATCGAGAAATAAAGAAAACCGAAATTAGAAAACAATAGAAAATTCAGATAGAAGTCTGAGAAATTTAAGAGATTTCAGAAATTGTTTAACAATACAAAAAAAGAAAATTTTTAGTGAATTTTATCAAATGTTAAGTAAAAAAAGGGAAAGCAGACGTAAAATTGGGTAACTGATATTTTTGCTAGACAACAAATAAATAAATAAATAAAAATAAAATAAAATAAAATTTATAAATAAAAGAGAGAGGGGAATGTTGCCTCAACAACAAAACTTATTTTACTAACCAGAATAGTTAAAAGTTATGCATACATTCTACTTTTTAAATTACCTTTATGATACACATGAAGACAGAAATGAGTAATATCAGGCCTCATAAATACTGTATGATGATACAAGTCATTTTCTACTCATAGGAGTTCATAGACATACTATACATACTTACATTCATCTTAGACACTTCATATATATTTTCATTAAAGTTATGACATACACAGACACATACAAATAAACATTATAAGTGAAAACGATCCATATTATAATAATTTTTTTAACAAATAAAAGTAATGATGATTAATGCAAATGAAATAAACCTGGTTTATTCAAAATAAATAAATCTGTAAGATTGAAGCAAATGTTAGTATCGTTTAAATTTTATTCCAGATGCATGGCATATAGAAATTAATCTGTAATATTCATTTTATTCTTTTTTCCTTTCATATTCAGTGTGATATAAGTTATTAAATTCAATGATTTATTTCAAATGGTTAATATTGTTTACTATTAATGGTCTTAAATAAATAAATAAATATATATATACATAAAGATTACTTCTATATGTATAATTTGTGAATGTTCATGTATGAATAAATTTTGGAAGCTTTTTCCATTTAGAGAACCTTTTTATGACTTTGTTCTTTTCTATTCGAATTATTCTAAATAATCATGCAAAATTTAATTTACCATTTCTTATTGATTCAATGACTTTAAATTGACGAATAATCATCATCAAATACGGCTCACAAACATTTAATTACAAAACAAAACATAAAAAATCTATTAAACGCAATTCGACACAATACATTTAAAAGAATTCAAACATTAATAACAGATTACTTCTTTTCAGTTCAGAAGTTGAATACTTCAAAACAGAATATGCGTTGGCTAACTAGCTGTTTAGAGAAATAACTGGAACATCCCACCTCATCGTTGGACGGCTGTCCAACATCATCATAAAAAGGCAAAGGAACTACTCTGGTAATATTTCTATTTAACATAACTGTAGAGGTCTTGAGATCTATAACATGGACAAGTCTATCATCACTTTAATTTTTTTTTTAATTTCAGCCTATAAATTCGTTATTTTCTTTTACCAATAATGCAAGTTGCCCAACTTGCATTATTGTTTTGCGAGAACTTTTCAGTTATCGTCAAACGTATTTGCTTTGATTTCCATAATCCGCCAAAATCTGGAGATACAGGGAATATGAATTTCCATTGTTTTCATTCTTCATCACTAAAGCGCCGAATTTCTTCCGAAGCACAAATTTGATAAAAGGATTTCAAAAGGCACATGTGCCCTTAAAACATTTGTGGCATTAGCACTCAATATGACACAGGGTTTAGATCGTCGAGCTACAAATCTTCTCAAAAAGGCTAGAAATGCTTCTGTGGCCAAATCTGAAACAACTTCTTTATAATAGGGCCGGGTAGATCTCTGCCAATTTGCTCAAACGGTGTAGATGGTACAATTCTTTCACGAGACAGGTCACCCATCATTTGTTGAAGAGTTTGGTGTTTTGTTTGAAGACAATTCACACACCTATTTATAATTTTTTAAAATTGATTTTAAACAGATGGTATCCATTAAGCATCAAATTTATGTTTGAAATGTGGGATTTTAAACAACTTTATCAGCTTCATCGTCGCATTCTGTAACTCAGAAGTATCCAGATAAACATACTTTCCAATATCTGATTTCAATTTACAGTTTTTCATAAATCTGTGGCACCATGCAGTAATTCTTATTAATTTCATAAAAGAAGAATATCTATTATCAAATCAATGTTTGACTTAACTGAATATCATTTACAATAGTTGAATTTAAAACAGTGGTTTTCTTTCATGTTATTTTGTTCTTTTGTACTTTGTAGTTTATTTTGTTCTTTTTATAGAAACTGCGAACTAATTTTCAACAGTATAAAAAAAATCTATATAGCTACCTATGGTTCTGAAACTATTCAATTTACTTTTTAAATTGTCGTATTTTATATATCAAGTTGATGTAACAAGAAACACATCTATTTTCCCAAACTTCTCCACATTCAGTAATTCAATTTTTACTTTTTTATTCTTTTAACTTGAAGACAGAAGATAGGAAAGTGTAAATTCGATTGATAAGTTGAAAAAACAAAATACATTACATTACAAAAAAAAAATACAACATTCATTACACTATATCACAAAAAACTGCAAGTACATACAATTCTGTTTGATACTTATGAATCTATCATTGCTATGTTTATTGATTTCTATAAATCCGTAATAAAGGCGTAAGATCCTTGTAAGATTTGTTAAAAACCACAGGTTATCAAAGAATTGCATAGATATACTGCTGACAAACAACCACTGGTTTTTTTTTCCATTTTTAAAAGAGTTGTTGAAATATTAAATGAATGGCATTAGAAATACAAGGCATAACTTCAAAACTTTCCGAATTTTGAATGCCACTTTTTTCCGAATAGTAATTTTAACCTTATTTAATCATGTATTTCTTCCATTAAAAAAATATTCTGTTAAGAAATAGTAGTAAAGTAAAATTGGAAAATTTTGTAACTATAATCATGTGAAGTCAAAGATTTTATTTTTAGATACCTAATGTATATTATTTACATTATTTCTTACACGTCATGATAGTCAAGAAAATTTTGTCATTTAATTTAAATTATTTTAGCTCTTTTGAAAGAAACTGTAACTTTTTTATAAAGCCCTGGAATAGCTATACAAAATATAAAAAAATAAAATAAAGCGGTCATTTCTGATCTTTCGTTACATTTTACACATCACTCAAACAAATTTTGCTGTTTAATAATTGCTTTTGTACTTTTGATAAAAACTGTTAAACTGATTTTCAACTGCATAAAATTCAATATAGCTGCCTGCTACACTGAATCAAGTTTCTTTACATTATTGACATATTTTGGTATATTGAGTTGATGCAACAGGAAACACATCCATTCTCCCGAACTCCTCCATATTCGGGAATCCATTTTTCACTTTTTTCCCTTTTAACTTGACAGACAGGGAATGGGAAAGTGAAGACTCGATGGATAAACTGAGAAATTTAAAGAGAACAAAATGCTTCAGACTCACAAAACTAAAGAAATAAGATAATAGAAAAAGAAAAATATATATGCTTCGAAAGAAACGAGAAGAGTTTAGAGAAAGAATTCCGCAACAGCTGGTAACGAGACTGCATTTTTCCAATTACGCTACGCCTTTTAAAGAGTTTCCGATGACTATAGATAGATATTTATCCGTTTTATTTCTCTTTTTCAGTCGCCAATCAATCTGGGTATTATACGGTTTTTTGAGACAATTTTCATGATTGATTTTAACGTATTTGCCCTTTTAGCATATTCAGAGTATCCTTTCCTATGCGTGGATCAATAGCTACTTCCTAAATCATTAGGCTTAGAGCTATAGTTTAAGCTGCAAAAAGGCCTGAACTCAGTTGTTTTTCATCATTATGAAAACTTATTTAGTACGTAAAAATAATTGTTAAAAAATTATTACTTTTAAATGTTTCTTTTCAATTCTGTTTCTTTCTTTTTTTCTTTTTTTTTTTTTTTTTTTTTTGCCAAATATTTCATTGCTTAGCATAGTCGAAAACATTAAATACACTCTTATTAGTAAATAACATTCATAATCATTTAATTCTAATTTGAAACTTTTGTTTTCTGTCAGCAATAGCCACGTGTCAATAAATGTTTCATTTGAATAAAATATTATTCGTTGCGCCCTTATGTAAAAAATCTCTCTCGAAATTTGAAATGAACATGAAATTAAATTCTCAAAAAATGAGTCAATTAATAATAATAATAATAATAATAATAATGCTACCTGCACACAGGGAACTTCTAATGTATAAAATAATTTAAAAATAATTAAATACTTATGTGTAGTTTTTGCTCCTATAAAACTTTCTTAATGAAACGATTCTGATCTACTTGAACATTAAATATATCCTAAAATAATTATTCGATTTAAAAACTGTCTGCATTAGCGCGCTCATCAAATATTTCTTTATATATTTTTGTATGTAATAACTCTCTTAATATTAACGAAGAAAGGCCGCCGATCACAAAATATTCAATGTCAGTGGGGGTAAAAACATTAATAACCCCCCTTTTTTTAATAGGGAGAAACATTTTTTGGTATATTAAGTATAATTCAGCTTAAAAATGCATAACTCAATTCATAACCACATTTACACAATTCACGTTCAATATCAGTAATACTTACAAATTATTTTATGTTATCTCGTATATATTGGATTACGTATACTCATCACGTAAGTATGTAAAAATTTAGTCAAACTTGAAAACGTATAACATAACTTAAAAAGGAACTTCCAGCCATTATCGTTAGTAAAAAAGCATTTCGAGTACAATATTGCACGCGAAATATTTTGTGTAAGCATTTATCGTAAATAAACGATAAATGCTATGTACATCAAATTCTGCATCAAGAATCTTGTAGAACACCTCAGTAATGTGTATTATCGATTCCATTATATTTGAAATAGTGTAATATAATTAAATATGTTACAAACAATTTTTCTTAGTAGGCCATCATGTAACAGGATTTTTTTATGACCCTGTAAATGAATACTTTGATCTCATATTCTACAGAAATCATGTTTTAGTGAACTTGATAAACTCATGTCAATTTCATTATGTTTGAAATGGTGCAACGTAATCAAAATTCTCTTGAAAATTTTTTCTCAATTAACCGTAATGTAGTGGAATACTTTTGATTACCTCTGCAAACAGTTTATAAATGATATACACTTCATTTTCAGAGCGTTCATCTGTAACATATAAAAATTACAGAGCAATCCAAGTATATTCATAACAGTTAAAACACGAACAGATAGACAAACCAATGTCATAAGGACTTTTCAACTACGTTTGGAAAGAGTTAGAAATAATTAATGAAAATTTGTATAAATAACAAATTTATCAATTTATATACAATTTTTTTACAGAAGATTTTTTTTTTTTTTTTTTTTTTTTGAACTTAATTCCTGTCTAATATTTTTTTAAACCTGTATTTTAAATTTAGTTTTATTATACTATTGTAAATTTTGTAGTGATATACTGCGTATATTTAAACAATATTGACATTATTTAGTAAAATCTTTATCTAAAAAGAGAAAACAAAAATTGAGAACCTCATGTTACATTGGTTTTAGGCTTCTACTTTAAAAGCAACCAAATAAAAAATATATTCTTAGCTAACACTTATTTTCTGTTCTCAATAGATACTTCCATGGTCGAAGCATTAATTCTTCAAGTAATTTTATAATGAACAAACTTTATCTAAATTAGCTTACTTAAATAAAGTCGAAAAATAACTGTTCGCAAAGCCTTTGGAATTTAAATCCCTAATCACTGAAAACACCTAAGTGTTGCGCTAATGCTTAGATTATCTAAATCTATCTAATGAACGTAAAACTAACTTTCCTCAGCTTCAGCTACAGAAAAATAATCACTTATATTACCTATGCTACGATTACTCTCTAATTTAAAGCAAAATTGAATTATAATCCATCAGTAATTTCAGCTGCTGCAGAAATTGAGCTTTTTGGAAAATCTCATTTACATTTAATACGAACGATTAAAAGTAAAAATAAATTTTGGCAACTGATTCCACTCCTAATTTCTCTTTACAGTTAATAACTTTGTTTATCATCTTTTAAAATCTATGTTTTATCTGTGCAATAAAGAGTCAATGATAAATACAAATAAAGCAAGTAGGATGAAATGAAAAGTTATTTTGCTTTTTTATATCGCTGCAAATTATGCTAATTTAAAACGAATAATTTAATTGAATTCAAATACTAGAAGCAACGGAAAGGTAAAAAAAATGTTTTTTATTTTTTTATTATTTTTTCAATGACAGCCTGACTCAACATATAACGGATAATTTAAAAATAACAAAATAAATAAAAATTGAATAATTCTCTAAAGCCATTTATTTTTTAATCTCTGTAGATCATTATTCAATTTTTAAACTCTGCAATAATCAACCTACGTAATTAACTTTTGCTTTGATACTTAAATTTTCGTATTTTTTCTTAATGTGAAAAATAAATTTCAGTAACAATAATTGTTATCTTTTTTCGACATTTAAAATCAAGATTTAATCATGACCTCGATTAAGCGATCACCTCTCGGAGTGACCAATTTTTATTGGAAAGGAACGCGGCCACTTTAGAGAGATTTTACTGCTCCTTGACACGTGTAATGTTTATTTTTGCAAACAATGTTGGATTCAGACATTTTTTTCTGGGAAGGATTTTAGTGACATATGGGGGGATTGTACTTTTTGTCCATTGAAAAAGCAAAATTTCAAATTTTCTGGGGGGGGGGGTATGTTCTCCCCCGGGCACCCCTGAATTTAATACTGCTTGCAGATAGAATCCATCAAATTCAGCATTTATAATTCTAAATGTATTGTATACTATGTCGTGCTACTGTAAAAACTGCTGATTCAACTAAAACATAACTTGTTGGTGGCAAATGTGATCATCTTTGTGAAATTTTTGTTTTTAATAAAATGGTATGCCATTCAGAATATTGCAACGAAAATAATATTCTAGAATATTTACCCTCTCTTCATTTTGGATTATTGAATTTTTATTTTTCTGTTGACTTTTCGTTCACCTAGGTTTTATGCATACCAAGGTCCGTCAAGCAGGGCCAATGAAAAAATATTTAAATTTAAGTTAAATAAGATTTTTCATGACATTTATTGAGATTTTTTTGTTTTGTTTTGGTAAAAAATAGATGCAATGAAAATATTTCACTCCTCCCTTAAAAAAGGTTATTTTTTGGTTAGCCGGGCACTAGTGTTGTACTTTTATGTATATGTACATACACATGTATACTTATACATATATACAGTATATGTGTGTATTTTGTACATACATACATATATATATATATATATATACATATATAAGTATACATACATAAGTATACATACATATATATATACATAACACTGGCATCGGCTAACTGAAAAGTACCAAAATAAGTTTATAGATGGTGTATATAAGAGTATACATAAGTATTTAGAATTTACACAAGATGCATTTTAAAAATTGAAAGGCAAATGTTCAAAAATAGATTTTAGTAATATTGATCTTAATTTAGATTTACCCTTTTTGACGTCAAGTATTACTTTCATCAAAAGTAACACAAATATTTCATGTAATAAAATGTTGAATGTTAATAAAAAATTATTTGTTAGTTAAAACATTAATTATATTATTTTACACCAAAGAGCTAAATAGCTTTTGAACATGTCAAAAATCAATTTTCTATTTTTAACTATTTTTATGAAAACTGCGCAAACAAAACACATTAACACCCAAGTTAAAATTCGTTTATATAAAACTCTGCACTATCATTGAACCATGTTATCTCTTCAAATTTTAAAATGCATTTTAAAAAATGACGGAACATGAATTTGTTAATGGTCACTTTGAAATCGTTTAAGATTAATTTATGATATTTTGCAAATGCCACATTGCAAATACATATTTTGATTAAAATATCAAATTCCGTTTTTTATTTTGGCATGTAGATTATCCAAAAATATACATGGTTACAATTTAATTAAGTTAAATTAAACTGTTTCAGAGTAATTGTGCAAACACAAGAGTCGTAAATGTGATAAAAATAAGTAAATAAATAATCTGTCACTTTAAAATTCGAAATTGTATGGTTGCTCAAGCACTATAAATAAAATATTAATGCTAACTAGCTGAGTAGTATTTCTAGTATACCCTCCCCCCCCCCCCAAAAAAAAAAAAACTTAAAATCTATTTTTAAATGTTTTCATGAAAATCAAGACAGCGAAATAATTTGACGAATTTACACTGCACAACAATGAAATTGCCTCTGAAGTCAAAGTGAGCCATTCTGTATGAAATTAATCCAAAGAAAACGAATATAACCGCGAAAAGCCTTCATTGGTTCTTATTTTAGGAATACAGGTGTGCAAGGTTAAGATTTTTTTCCAAATATATGGATTTTTAAATTAATATAAAACATGTGAAATGTAACCGATAATTTTTTTTAACAGATGACGATTTCTAAAAGCTTCAAAAACTTTATTCTAAAATTAGAGCTCTTTCCATAAAGTAGTTTTTAATTTATGGTTCAAATATTATCCTCATCGCAGTTTGTTTTCGAACACTATTAAAAATGTATTTAACATTAGCAGTTTCAAATTACATCTGTATCTATCCTTAACTACTTCGCCAAACAATTTATTGTTTAATAAAAAAAAAAAAAAAAAAAAAAAACTTTATTATAGGGTCTCAATATGATGTCAAATTTAGGTTGTAATACTGAAAATATCGAAAACGACTTTAATCCATTGGAGACGAGCGACATGTATACGTGCCTCAAAAAGGCTTAAAAACCCGCATTTGTCCCCACCAGTAAAATTTCCCTGTAAAATTTGCCTTGTTTAATCGGAGTATTTTGTCGATTTAATAAGACACAATTTTCTGTTTTTAAAAACATGTGACAAAAACATTAGAACTTTTGTAAAAAGCTCCCGTCGCGAAGGGATTGATAGGAATTTTATAGATTTTTGAGCAAAAGGGGGTGTGGGAATAATGAAGAGCTTGTAAACAATCTCCTACAAAAGTTATCAGCATCTGGGTTGCAATATATCACTAAAGAAAATCACTTTCTTCACTCTTATTTCGATTTTTTTTTCTTATAAACTATGATGTTGCGAGTGACGAAAAAATGACGCTAATAATTTCACCAAGAAAATTTGACAATGGAAAAAAAAACATCAGGGGCGATGAAATGCCCCAATATTAGCATACTATTGCTGGAACATGAGTAGGGATACCCTTGAAATTAACCCATTAACGCCCAATGATCTATTTATAGATCATCTACAACCGACAAAACTTTTAAATTTTAGTACCAGTATTTAAGTAAGGAAATTTTTTCATTATCTAATCTCAAATTTTAAGTTATTAAGTAACTGAAAATTAATATATGAAAAAACTGGTCTAGAAGAATTAAAAGATGTATAAAAAAAAAAAGTTGGGTGTAAAAAGATTAAGACAAAAAAGAAGAGAACTTTCTGATTGGTGGCAAATGGTTAATCTTTTGATATTGTTCATAAAGTCTTAATTTCATGTAAAATAAGATTGTGCTAAATAATTTTATTTATTTATTTATTTATTTCCATTAAATAGTTTAGGTCCTATAACATTTTCTGTGAAGTCATAATTTTTGATACTCGTTATGTTTTTACACCGAAAAATAACATTAAGAATATAATAGTTAATTCATATTCTGTGACCCTAAATTAATATAAAAAATATATTGTTTATTTAAAAGGAGAAAAAATTACTTTGTAAATTAGTGTTATCAACCATGATTTTTTAAGTTTAAATAACAACAACAACAAAAGACACAAAAGTTTATAAACTTTTAACCCTTGTGTACATTGATTAAGAAATTCAATCTATGTTTGACATTTATTAGAACAGGCATATAAAATCATGCACCATTTATTTTTTTAAAGAAACAAAGGTATAAATGTGTAAGCACACTATCTTAAGAGAATGAGAGAAAGAAATGAAAATTAATAAATTTCCTAATAAAATAAAACTCAATTGATCATGCATACTCACTTGCGGTTCATTTGACAAGGCTACGTGATGTTCTTCGCTGCGCTCTAGAGATCTTTTTGCTATACGACGGTGTCGCAATACATAATAATCACCTAGAATCTGAAAAAAAAGACATAAAATCAGTTTTCTGTAACTTAATTGAGAATCATTTATACAATAAAATCAATTTAAAAAATAACACTACCAGGTCGTGTTGCTTCATAAAAAAGCTATAAAAGCTATGAAAAATCTATAAGTTTATACATTTTTAGCTCACAGGCTATCATAGCCTGAGAGCTTATGTGCCCGTCCGTTCTGTATGTATGTTCGTATGTACGTAACGCGATAACTCATGATAAAAATATCCGATCCACTTGAAATTTTGTATGTAGGTATATCCTGACAAGGCGCTTCCCTGATTAGTTTTTGGAGTTCATTCGATATGTATAAGAGGGGGAACGGGGGGCTCATGCCCCCCGTTAGTTGATATAGATGGGATTTTCATGCAGAATTAAGTTTTCAAAATTTAGATTAGGATCATTCTGATGAGGCGATTCCGTGACTGTTATTAGGTGTTCATTGATTAAGTATAAATAGGGGGAACAGGGGTTCTAATGCCCCCTCCCGTTAGTTGATATAAATGGGATTTTCATGCAGAATTAAGTTTTCAAAATTTAGATTAGGATCATTCTGATGAGGCGATTCCGTGACTGTTATTAGGTGTTCATTGAATAAGTATAAATAGGGGGAACAGGGGTTCTAATGCCCCCCCCCCCGTTAGTTGATATAAATGGGATTTTCATGCAGAATTAAGTTTTCGTTCAAAATTTAGATTAGGATCATTCTGATGAGGCGATTCAGTGACTGTTATTAGTTGTTCATTGAATAAGTATAAATAGGGGGAACAGGGGTTCTAATCCCCCCCCCGTTAGTTGATATAAATGGGATTTTCATGCAGAATTAAGTTTTCGTTCAAAATTTAGATTAGGATCATTCTGATGAGGCGATTCAGTGACTGTTATTAGTTGTTCATTGAATAAGTATAAATAGGGGGAACAGGGGTTCTAATCCCCCCCCCCGTTAGTTGATATAAATGAGATTTTCATGCAGAATTAAGTTTTCGTTCAAAATTTAGATTAGGATCATTCTGATGAGGCGATTCCGTGACTGTTATTAGCTGTTCATTGAATAAGTATAAATAGGGGGAACAGGGGTTCTAATCCCCCCCCCCGTTAGTTGATATAAATGGGATTTTCATGCAGAATTAAGTTTTCGTTCAAAATTTAGATTAGGATCATTCTGATGAGGCGATTCCGCGACTGTTATTAGGTGTTCATTGAATAAGTATAAATAGGGGGAACAGGGGTTCTAATCCCCCCCCCCGTTAGTTGATATAAATGAGATTTTCATGCAGAATTAAGTTTTCGTTCAAAATTTAGATTAGGATCATTCTGATGAGGCGATTCCGTGACTGTTATTAGGTGTTCATTGAATAAGTATAAATAGGGGGAACAGGGGTTCTAATGCCCCCCCCCGTTAGTTGATATAAATGGGATTTTCATGCAGAATTAAATTTTCGTTCAAAATTTAGATTAGGATCATTCTGATGAGGCGATTCCGTGACTGTTATTAGGTGTTCATTGAATAAGTATAAATAGGGGGAACAGGGGCTCTAATGCCCCCCCCCCCGTTAGTTGATATAAATGAGATTTTCGTGCAGAATTAATTTTCGTTCAAAATTTAGATTAGGATCATTCTGATGAGGCGATTCCGTGACTGTTATTAGGTGTTCATTGAATAAGTATAAATAAGGGGAACAGGGGTTCTAATGTCCCCCCCCCCCTTAATTTATATAAATGGGTTTTTCAAGCAGAATTTTCAGATTTCGTTCAAATCTCTGAATAGTTTTGGAAGTTTAATGGTTAAGTATAAAAGAGGGGGATAACTCTTTTTAAATTATATAAATGCTAAATGGGTTTTTATTAAGAATTATCTAATTTGCTCTGAATTTTGGATATAGATTTTTTATATGATAAAGCATGTCTTTGATAGTATAGGAGGTTCAATGATTAAGTATAAAAAAAGAGAAAAGGGGAGAGCTGTTTCCCCTTCTTAATTTTTTTTTTTCGAACGGAATTAACCCTTGAAAATATAAAGCTTTAATGTGCAATTAGTATTTGTAGCCTGTGAGCTCAATGCCTTCAGTTTAACTGGGCAGTATTCTTTATTTGGGTTACAACTCCTTCTCCTTATCATCTCTGTTGAAGACACATTCTTACTTTCGTAATTATTAATAGTCATTTTAATCTTAAATCTCTGTATCTTGTTCTGATATTACAATTTTACTATTATATTTTCTTTGATTTTTTAAAACCTATAACGTGTATGTTGCTTTCACTATGCTTTTTCGTAATATTATTACCACCCCTGAATGAATTAGATAAAAATTTTAAACACTGAAACATATAAAGAATAAATTAGACAGCTTTGAAATGCATACTTTTAGTAATGAATATTTAGAAAAAAACTTATCCGAAATAAAAATAACAAGCTAAACTAGTTGAAATTTATTACATTTACCAACCTTGATTGGTAACAATAACCGTTAATTTGATAAATTCTCATAAATTTATCATATTAACCGGTTTATTTGGATATTATTTGCTTTTTATTAATAATAACCGGTTACTATTAATAATAGCTGATTAATCGAATTGACCGTAAAATATATATTTAGAAAACGAAAAATAAATAAATTATAGAGGATATAACACGGGCAAGGAGCATATGAGCAACATCATTGCTATAATTGAATATTTTAGCAAATTATTAAACGTGGTCCTTTTAGTTCATACACATATAAGTACACTGAATATAACTTTTTAAAAAGTTTTTAATAAATCATTTATGGAAATGATAAAGATTTTTTTAAATGCAATTAAGGCCATTGAACCAAAATTATGATGAAATTAGACCTAAACCTTCATAAGCTATCAATACAAGAAAAAAACATGTATTTATGAAGGAATAATCGGATTATGTGAGGATATTTTAAGCAGCTTAGTGAACTGGTTGGAATTACCTTTAAAATTAAGATAACCATTATATATTTTTACTTTCATTTTTGTCATATATCATTGGATATTCAGTGCAATCACCTTTTTTTATTTTAAGTATTTAATACAATTTTACAGAATAATGGTTTCATATAATTTGATTACCTATTAACAGGAAATCTAAATTTTTTAAGCTATAATTAAACTTATTATTTCTGGAAAGACCTAAAAAATAAAAAATAAACAATTTTATTTTTAAAATAATAACTCCTATGAGAGCATAGGAATTTCTGTATCACATGCTTATAATTGGGAATTATATGATTCTAGAAATAGGCATTGTAGCTGTATTGTAGGTCATTGGCACCCAAGAAAACATTTAATTTTGCAAGCCTAAAGTAAAATAATATTTTCTAATAACGTCGCGAATTGCTTCTGAGAGATGTATGCTTTTGAACTTGCGCCATTTGCTAACTTTCAGCTAAGGCACTGCCCAGAATATCAGACGATGAAACCACCTTGAAGGCATTGCGTCACATTATTATATAATATTTTACACACATTATTATATTATATATGTTGGAAGTACTGCTAATAATTACTATAATAAACTAGTCGTTGGGGGCCACCGTAATACTTATCCATCATGGATATGTATATGAAAATAAAACATGTGAAAACTATTTATACAAAGCATTACAATTCATAAACAAAATTTAAATATTGTTAATATACATAGTAATGCTTTATTAAAGAACTGCTGATGTACCAATTTCGACAAATTATATAAAACGCCAAACTACTCAAGTAGTACCGAACTGCGTAAAAGAAACATCCTTATAACTCCAAAAATAATAATCTTATTAACTAACAATTAACTGTGTCGGATTAAGCGTCTCATTTCCAATTAAAATATACCTCTGAATTGAAATCTGAATGAAATACAGGGTCATGAAAAATCTAAGAATGTGGAAAACAAGATTGCAAATATCTCGGCAACTAATAACCCGATCGACTTTGTTCTATATGCAAAATATGTGTTATTTTATTGCCTTTTACATCCATTCTTTAGAACAAAAAAATTCGAAAATATTTATATACCTTTCATCAGAACGAATTTTTCGAGAGTCCGAAAAAACTTTTTCCGGATAATCGAGGTTGCTGATATTAAATGGGGTTCGTCCCATTCTTACATACTAACTACATACAAAATTTCAAGTTTCTATCTCAATTTGTTCGGGAGATAGAGCGTTTACAGACAGACAGACAGACGGACGACAAAATTTTTTTTCTAAAAATATGTTTTTCGAAATCTCCACTATCTAAAACGTGTAAATCCGTCAAAAAATTTTTTTCGATTTTCAAAACGATTGCAAGACTTACCCTATACTACGTATGATGGGTAAGTAAAAAACGTACAGCTAAACGTATTTGAAATTGCTACTAAGTAATATTAATCATGAGACAAGGTTACCGAAATTTGAATTTTTTTTATTCAAAATATACTGAAGAACCATTACGTTATGAATAATCGTTTAGTACGAGGAAGGATCACATTCTGCTTTCCAAAACCCGGCGTGCCCTTGACTCGACAAAGTGCTAATGCTCTGAAGTATCTAGTACCAAGTGCTCACCAACTGGTTCTGAAATTCCTGCACATTGCGACATGGTAGCATGGTAGGGCGAATTCGGTTTTCCAGCAGGAATCACAAACGCTCTATTGAATGCATTTTAGACAAATTAGTAGGCCAAGAAAGGATTTGAAACTCATTCGAGCCACTCCCTGACGGTTCTATCCGTATGAGATGGTGCATTATCCTGTTCGTAAATACCATCAACCGCCGGAAACACTGTTGTCAGGGATGAGTGCACCTGGTCTGCAATGATGTTCAGGTAAAGCACAGACATCAGGGATTGTTCTATGGGAATTACGACTCCTAATGTGCTCCATGAACACATAGCCCACATCACAATACCGCCGCTATTGACTTCCGGTTAACTGCGTATCCGTTAGCCAGGGTTTCCTTAAAAATCGGCATATTTGCATGCAACCATCGACGCGATATATCAAAAAATGGGATTCGTCGGACTATGCAACTTTCTTCTATTTTTCTATGGTTTAGTTCCTATATTCCTAGGCCCTTTGCAGGCGCTACTGGCGATGACGCGTCGCCAGCGCAGCGACATACGTCGACCGTCGGATGCGTTGACCCATACATCAGCAGTGCACTAACTGTATATTGAGAAACACTGGTTAAGTCGCCTCTTTGTAGTTCCTAATGATTTCGGTTGTTGTAGCTCTTCGGTCACAGAGAATAATTCGTAAAAATCTACGTTCTTCGCTGGAATTAATGCGCTACAGATGACACACCATTATCCATATGTGACGAATGTGCTGCATGATGCATGCCCATCACAACGACTGAACATAAACAGCCCATTAAAGCCGCCATTTCTGATATCAACATTCGCAGTCGTCGAGCCATAACGATTTTACCTTTATCAAAGTAATAAATCTGCTGTTTTTTCCATTATGTTGCTAATCATGCTATGTTTTGAAATACAATGCATGGGCAAGTTATGTGCTACAACAACATCAGCCGCGCATGCGCCGTGGTTATGTTTTGGGGAGGACTCATTGTTGTAGAACGAGGGTAGTCATAATTAAATGGCTCTTCGATGTAAATATCACTATTTTGAAATAGAGAATTTCGCTCTGAATACATTTTTGACATAATTAATTTATTATGCCGTTTGCTAATAATGATACGTGGTAATAATTGCTACTAGCGAGTTTTAAATAATTAAACTTAAAGAAAGATAGAAAAAATTACAAAGAAATTCGGTGACTTTATCACAAATTAGCGAGAGAACGTCGAACGCTTTTAATGACCTTCTCTCATAATAAATTAATGAGCGAACGGTCAATATTTATCAGAAATTTCGAAACGTTGGCGGACGAGTTTACACAAAAGGCGTTCCGGCATTGAAACATATAGCCTATTTCCAGGGGCTGAGAAAGGCTGCTACTATCCCTTCTTCGTGCGACCGAAAATCATTATTATTATACCCTGGTATTCAAATACCAATTCATCATTCCACAAAGTGATTTGGATACATCTAATGGTGCTTTTATGAGGCACAAAAGGGGAGTGAATTCATTACAGAGGAAGGGAGAAAAGAGTAATTAATAATTCTTCAATATAGGCGCCCTAAAACTTTTCCCACTTAGAAATACATTTCCATGATTATTACGATACAAGCACTAGAAATACAGAGCGCGTTATGTAATAATTCTATTGATCCTTAAATAAAAGAGTTCACAGAATGTTAATTTTCGAGCTATAATGGGATTTATTGATTACCCAACTAAGTTGTAAGGCGCAGAATATTTTATCAAAGTAAGCGGAATTAATTTAAGACTTTAATACTTTCATTACTTACGTATATTTTATAAAATGCAATTGAACATACATTTATAGCTGAGAATAGAGGAAATGGAAAATATTAAAGTTTCATTGGGATAAAAAAATTTTTTTTTTTTTCCTTCTTCTTTAAGTAACTTTTAAGAAAAACTATGAAAATGTTAAATACATTTTTTTTAAATTAAGTATGCAAGTAGATTTGGTGAGTACGAGAAATATCATTCGATGGTACCACTTCAAATGCCTATTTTTTAACTTCCAATAATTTCTAAAAATAACAATAAATAATAATAATAATAATAATAATAATAATAATAATAATAATAATAATGGATAATGTAATCACTTATTTAAAACGATAGTATGGCAAAAGGACAAGTGAAGAGTATGTACGCAAAGCTACATTCAATTCTTTGAGAAATTCAGGCTTCAAAAAGCAACCAATAAGGAACTGTGTGTTTTTAAAGTCCTTTCTCCTACAATTTTATAATTTTTTAGTTTCATTTAACTACAAATTAAGGTAAAGCTTAAATTCAACATAACACACACACATCACGAGAAATATCGCTTAAAATTTATGACTGGGATATCGTTTAAGAGTTTCAAAATATTCATGCCAACACAAATATCTCAGTACTGCAGTGAAAGGTTTAAGGGAAAATTTTAAAGATATTGTGTAAGTACATTTATTTCAATCGCAAAAAAATCGGACTCTTCGTGCGCGAACCTAATTTGTAATTTTTTAATGAATCTAAGAGGGAATTAAATTACGGCAGATTAATAAAAGTCACAATATAAAAAGAAATATTTCATTTGGCAATGGAGAAAGGCTTTCGATATCAGTGATTCTGGATATATCTGTTGAAATTATTAAATCATGAAAGTAATGGAGTTCAAATGTTAGAACATTATCGATATTTTATGAGCAATAACAAGGGAAACAGAGGAGCAAGGGTCCGTTGCTCTTTTATGGATTTCGTAATTTAATTAAATCAAGGCTAAAAGGTAAATCAACTAAATACTTTAAGCCTAGTAATTTAATAAAGATTTAATTCTCACTCAAAATTAGTAAATGTTGTTATTATTGTTTTATATTTGAACATATAATTATCAACTTTGTGCATATTTTAAGTTTGAAAAACAAGAGTGATTTATAAGAATCGGATTTTAAAAAGAACTGTTTTTTCAAATTGCAATTCATTGCACTTGCATTTCATTTTTGCAATTTTCGATTTTTTTCTTTTTTCAGAAATTGTATCACATTTTGAAGCTACACAGATTCCTAAATCGAAATAAAATATCATTCAATAGAAAATTACTTAAACTTTTGAATAATAATTAAGTTATTTTGATTCATTAAATCCTTTAATAGATAATCAAAGGAAATCTTAATGAGAGTGCCAGTCATTTTCATGATTGTTTACCTTCTCATAGGATGTCTTTCTTTATCGGAATAGTAACAAATGAACTGTAAAATTTAATTGGACAATACCAGACTTTAAGAACATCCCAATATTATTAAACTAATAGATGTTTACCGATCTAAAACCCATCCAAGCATATATCACGAAATTATTTAATGCTGGTTGCTATAGTTTGAGGAAAAAACTGCAAATACTAACTTCTATCTTTCACATACACCGCTATTCGGATAAATAAAACTACTGTATTTTTTTTTTTTTTTAAAGGCAAAAAGAAAAAAATCGTCACTAGAGTTGTATGCATGATACCATAGTGCTTTGGTATCTGAGTTATTGAAGATATTTTTGACTAAAAGCAAAGAAAACTAAGTATGGAATATGCACAAGCACAGCAATGCTGCAACAGGATGCTCTAATGAAAATTCATCACATGAAACATATGTAAATGCTTATTTAAAATTCATTTTCTATTAATAAGTACATAATTTTGAATTATTAAATTTTCTGTAAAAATAAAAGTATTTCTGCAAATATTTTATTACTATTTATCAATGTGTATGTGTCTTAAAATATTGTCATGTCCCTTATCTACCCTTCTCTTTTATACTTCTTTTCACAAATAGCAAAAGTATTAGAATAAATTTATTATTTACAAATGACTTAAAATAATGAAAACAACATACAATATTAAACGAAAACCAAACTAAAAATTTCTCTTCAAAAGAAATTTGCTCCTGAGGAACCCTAGTATACTCTGTGGAAGTAAACGTTTAGTTTGAGGAACGTTTTCTGTTTTACGTGTGTAAAACTTACCTTATGGTTGGAGAAGGGGGAAATGAGGGGATTAACCTTTCTGGATTTTAAAATTCAATACACTAAATTTTCTCTTTTTCTGACTTTTTGGAAAAAAAAAAAAAGAGGGCGTGTGGAGGGTGTTATTCTTTACAATTGATTTTAAAAAAATAAAATACTAGTGTTTCAATTCATTTTTTGGAAAAAAAAATGCCAGCAGAAACTTCCTTTCGATCATTTAATATTTCCCAATTGTTAATTTTTTCTATTTTTCATTTAGTCTTTTTTTTTTTTTTATGTTTATATACTTGAAAATTGTCTTGTACGTTCGGTCTGACAAAAAGATACTTAGTTCAGCTCATTTTACGCTTATTTTCTCCATGAAAAAAGTTATAAACCAATAGGCTATGGACAACTGATACATCTCTTCTAATACCTTGCTTCCTTCCTTGATTTTCTTTTGTCGTCTTTTATGTTATGAGCAACACAATAACGCATACATAATGCTAAACTCCAATCATTTCCCACTAATTTCGAATACAGTCCCTCCAATTACGTTAATTCACCTGGCTCCATGCTGCAACGCATATAAAGAAGAACAACAGGCCCTGTCCAATATTATTCTTTTTCTTTCCTTTTTGCGACGGCCACGACAAGTTTTGCTCTGGGATTCTGACGTCGGTTACACATTAATTAGAAATCGGAGGGAAAAGCTGCGCCCCTCTCACCAAACACTTCAGAAACGATGTCCTAACAACAAGGATGACAGTTCGCCGAGGAAGTTATGCGCGGAATTTCATTCATTTCTCCGTTATTAGAGGGAGTAAGCTGGTTTTAATTACGGATCCGCGCTTCTCCAAGACTTCTATTAAAAGTCAATTAATGAGCCCGATGTATTTCGGCAATAACGTCGAGATGCTGTATGCGTCACCTGGAGTTGCATTCAATGCTAGTCTCTTCGTTTTATAAGCAAATTTAATTTTTGCATCTCGTCAGAAACCGAAGAATATGTAGTTTCTTTCACTTCACATGTTAGCAAAATGTTCTTCGCGGGGACTTTGAATCTTTTCACATCTTATACTGAAATGTCGAATTAGTAATCATATACTTCCATTAAAAAATGCAAAAAACAAGAAATTTCCACACGAATATGAATAACAAGAGCATTTATTGAAAACTTGATTTTAACGAAACATTTTATTTTCGTATATACATATAGGATTCAGGATTAAGGTTCCTCAACAGTCAAATAGCAAATTCTTCTCTTTAGTATTAAATCAATGGGATTGGCATGCATCAGTATTTTTCAAATTTCTGTCTGAAAATTAAAATGTTTTACCTTCTTTTTCCTGTATGTTATTCTTGACAAGGGCTTCTTGCTTTTATATTTGGCAACATATTTTTAAAATATATATTCGATTTTATATTTTAAGTTTAAAATGTAAATGAAGCAGATGAGATGTAACTAAGCTTTTAACATTTAAAATATAACTAACTGTGCATTTTAAAAATATTTCGTCAAATAAAAAAGAAAACAAATCTTCAGCAAGAACATACAGAAAAAAGAAGGTTAGCATTATAATTTTCCGAAGCGAAATGTAAAAAATACGTATTTATTCGTAGCTTATAGATTTAAAGTTAGAGAGAGAAATTTGTGATCTGACTAATAACCAGCATAAAGGATATTCGGTACATTGTTAAAAGATTTTGTGTAAAAATGAAGAGAATCTACTGATAATTCATTATCTAAAGTGTTATGTAAAATAATATAGATCAGAAAAACAGCGGTTCTGTTAAATAACCGAAAAATTATTCCGAAAATGTACAGTTGCTTGAACAAATTAACATCAATAAAAACGCATAAGACTCTGTCAATTTATTTACTTTCATAATTTAATAATTTAGCTTACGAAATCAGCGGATTTTAGAGATTCGGAGGATTAGCATTTTTCGAGTGAATTTGAATTACTGTATCATTTAATTTTTACAGAACGACTTTGTAGCCAGTTCGGGGTTTGAATATCACACCTCTAGGATAGGGACGAACAGTTTACTGAGTGCACCATATAAACAGGCATTATCGCATACATACAAATGTTGCTTTTTATGATTCAGTGGAGAAAAAAATTATTGTTCTTTCGTTTTTCAAAGATTTCGTTTCAGATACACTTGTTAGAAAATTCGCAAACGGGTTGATTTATTTTAGACTGCTGCATAAAAATTTAATACGTACAAAAAATTTTAAAATTACTTAATTATTTAGTGTGCGTAATTTTATATTTGAAAAACTAGTTTAAGTAATAAATAAAAAATGGAGTTTTTTTAAGAAATAAAATTAAACTAACTCATTGCTTACAACAATAATGCATCAGAATCTTTTTCAAAATTTTGCAACGCTATTTATTTTTTAATGCGCTAACAATTTTTAAAAAGTATTTTTAGTAAGACTTAAGTTAAAAATAAACAGAAAAATGTAATATGTTTTTTAAAAGTGACTTTTTACGTTTTAATTATTTTCTACATGTATGTATATGTTTTTAGAAGATTAAAATATTTTTATATAATTAATACACCAAAGAAATAAATAACATTGGGAATAATAACTTTAAAATAATACTATGCAAATTATTTTTATTATAATCAAGCTCAAGCCACAATGTTGAAATAAACAAATCAAAAGTGATTTTCGTTAAAAAGAAAACCTGCTTACTTCGCAGAGACGAATTTTTCTTTTCTAAAATATTACAATTTGTAAACCAAACTTTCTTTTTAATAATTCTAATGAAATTGTGGAAAAATTTAAAAATTTTAAAAGCGTGTATTTTGAATTTCAATTTTTAACAAAGATAAAAAGTATCTTTAAATAAAGTCATTAGAAATCTGTACGGGTAAATTGATATAATACAAGGGAAATGTTTTTAAAAATGATGACCAAAAAACTCAATCGAATGCATTTAACCGAGAACAAGTGTAAATTCACACAAAATATTTTTTTCTGCGTTTTTACAGACAATTTTATAAGTATGCTTCGTCATTACGAAAATATAATTTTTTTTTTCAATTTTAAACTTACATTTATTTTATACATCTCCGTACCATATTCTGACGAAATTTCTTGCAGATTAGTAATTAAAAAATAATAATAATGCATCGATTTCCCTTTAAATGATTTTAAGTTACAATGTTTAAATTTCTTTAGTTTGTGCTTTTTCAATGTATCGGTGGGATAAAAATGCTAAAACTTTATTATTTTATTTTGAACTATCTCGATTTTTTAAATGAACAATTGTTGCGAATTCTAAGACAGCACAAATAATATTTCCTTTCTAACTACAAAAGTATTTTCACGTGACTATTAAGAAGAGAAATAGAACATTGATGAAAAATTACACCAGACTTAAAAATATACGTTAAAAATGTATTATTTAAACCAATTTTCTTATAGCGTTGTTAAAAAAATATCAAAGGTGACTTTACATAGTTCATTTTATATCAGCAATTTTTCAAAGGTTTAACTGACTTTATGTAATCAAACATGAAATTAGCCTTTAGACGTTTAACAGCAGTTGATCTGGCCTTAAAATTCCTCAATCAAAAGGAAATGAATGGAAACTCATTTACAGAAAGATTGCTACTTTTTTCTTTCGTAGTTCAATCTTTCGAAGTCTTTTTAAAGCCAGTAAAATTAGCCTTTTTTTAGAGTTTGTTGTGTCTCAATAGGAGTTGGTGAGCATAGTTAGTAAGCGACAGGACCCTCTAGTAAAAAAAAAAAAACCCAATAATATTTAGTGCACTTTTTCCGAATATTGTCTTCGGGAAAGTCGTTCTACTAGCTCCCTTACATATAATCTAAGAAAATACAAGTTTTAAATATTATAAATTTCCTTAGTGTCTCAGAAACAAAAACTTGACTCTTTTGCTATCTAGTTGAAATTCCTCTAGTAATTCCGCCCACGAATAGTTTTACGATGGCGAAAAATCTAAGTTTTACGAAGCGATCAGAAACTTAATAAAAGTTTCTTCACGCAGCAAAACCATTTCGCAAAATTGTCAAGAAAGAAAAGTATTGAATCAGACTCGAAGATAGGATTTCTCCGTAAGATATAAATCAATCTCATCTCATCTCAGCCCAATGTGTTGACAGTGGGACAATATTAGAGTTCGATGGAAAAGATGGATGGAAAAGCTAAAATGACCCTCTTTCCGCAAACATTCCAGCAGTGTTGACAGAGAAACCATGACCACGAGGATAAATTTTTCTGCAGATAAGAAGGATGGTGAAAGTCACAGTTTTATGATTAACTTTTACGATTTTTGGATTATTATTAATGAATTACATTCACATTTTAAGATTGATAGTTCTGTTGGGGTTATAGTTTCATAATTATTTGAAAAATATATAGAACCAACTGGAAACTTGCTTTATTTAATCCAAGTATAATTCAGGCTTCAAACTCTAATGGTTAAATTTCATGATTTCTATAAATATTATGTTGCATTCACATCCTAATAGTGTTATTTGATTGATATGACACTTTTACATTATTTTCCGGTATTAAATGAAAATCTTTCAATTTGAACTAGAAATTTCTCGATAAAATAAATAAAATACAAATCATACAGAAATAAATTAAATAAAAAAGTTAAATTGTTTTAAATAAAAATTCTGATATTGTTTTTTGGAAAATTTTATTCAATTTCTCTGTATTTTTAAATACTAATCTAGAACCAATTTCCAATATCTCTATTCTTTTAGCGTACCTTAATTTGAGATTAAAATCAGGAAAAAATAAATATTGTTGTTAAAATGATCTTTAATTGTTATGCTCATTCACACTTAAGAATGATAAGATTCGTTCATACGATAGTATCATAAATATTTTTTTAAAAATAGAATCAGCTTCAAATACCGTCTCTTTAAATTCCTGCCTATTTCAGAATTCAAACTCTGAAGATAAGCTTTTATAGTTTTTGATAAACGATTTATTTTTCATTTATTGTGTGCATTCACGCTGGGATAATGACAGATAGGTGTGATAATTTCAGTAATATATAATATGTTTATAAATACAAAACGAACTTGAGATACTTTTTTTAATCCGCAGATAATTTAAAATTCAAAATCGAAAGATTAAATATTGAAGTTTTAATTATCACATTAAATTTATATTCTAAGTTTATTAATTTTGATCATGTTGTAATTTATAAGTACAAGACCAAGTTCAAAAACTCTTTTTTTTTTTTAACTCGTATCTAATCAGGTATCTAAAAATGGAACATTAAATTTTATAGTTTCTAAATTATCTTACATTCACATTTAAATAGATTCGATACTTTAGTTGGCATGATAGCTTCATAATTATTGTTAAGTATTCAGATCAATATTAAATACTCTTTTTTAACCCATGACTAATACAGTATTAGAATAGAGAAATTTCATCGGGGCTTACCGATACGCAATTTAACTGAAATAACATTTAATAATTGAGCCCTGCTATTGAGATAAAGGGGTTACC
Source organism: Maratus speculifer (assembly GCA_964019185.1). Lineage (NCBI taxonomy): Eukaryota > Metazoa > Arthropoda > Arachnida > Araneae > Salticidae > Maratus > Maratus speculifer. The sequence goes on along the minus strand of OZ025294.1, from coordinate 239,830,202 downwards.
ATTACACTAGCAATAAATATATTATTCAAATAACCACTTTCCTTGATAGCACATTTGAATCTTTTTTATGTGCATCAATAGAAAAAAGTGTATAAGATCAATTCGAAAAAAATATATTGTTCTATACTTGAATCTTGAACGATGCATTCATTTGTTGTAGCGATTTTATCACACTTACTAAAAAACAAACATATAGTCGATTTTTTAAGCATTTTTGTAACAATTTTTAAAAAATAAAGCTCATGTACAATAATAATTTTCAAAAGGAAATATATTGAATATTTATTACGTGAATTATCACAGCAGTGTAGAAATGAAAACAAATAAATGTAGCTCTCTAGCTGTGGGTAAACTTTATTATTAAACTTCTTAATTTCGCTTCTTTTTATATCAATTTTAGCGTCATAAACTACTATCTTTGAATTATAACAGCCTACCTATTAAATAAATGTGAGTTCAGTTTGAAACAGTCTAATGATATTTAAATACATTTTCATGTATTTTTAAGTTTAAAAAAAATATTTTTCAAAGAAATATGATCTGTACTGTTGACAACAAAAATATTTGCAATTACATATTAAGGAATTTTAAGAAACAACGTTACACAAATTTTATTATAAGGTTTAAACTTTTAGTCTATTATATTTGAAGGGTTCTCAAAAAATGTTTGTCTATAATGAACTAACAGCTTAATACTATTGTTGTTAAAGGTACTCAGAACAATGCGAAATCGTTTAATTAACAAATAAATAAATAAACCAATCTACTTTTTGCGAGAAAATTTTAGATGTCTGATAAAAAAGAAATCGCTTGTACAGAAACATTTTATTCTTATTTTCGAAAATTGTAAATTTTAAACACGAAGTTTTATTGAGAAATAATTTATTTTTAAATAAAAAAATTAATTATTTTATGAATTCTTTGCAGTAAAAATGAAGTAATAACAAGCAATTATTTTAAATATTGTAAATAAATAAATAACATGATTCTAACTTAAAATATATTTTTTTCAAATTTGAAGAAAGAAAGCAAATATATTGGAGTTATTTTCTACTTTTATATATATTCTAAAGGGATAAGTAAGAACTTCAGTAGTCAATCACTAGCGCTCGTATTCACCAACTACTTTGACCCCGGGTTATAACAAAAATCCTCGGTTAAACGCTCAAACGGTATTCCCCTCCAATCCTCATTGGACGTCTCTTTCATAATGTCCAATGAAATATCATCATGAATTTTATTTGAACGTTCGTCCGAGGTTTTCTAGGTTGAGGTAGTTGGTGAATATGAGCATTATACCCAATATTCAGCCTTTCAACAATCTAACACAAAGCCTGATCACAGCTTCTATAAAATTTATCCACGATTAATATTTTTCTGATGACTGGTAATTTATAAAAAGAAATTGCAAAAATTATGTTTCATTTTTACCAAAAATAAAACTATTTATAAAGAATTTTATATTTCATAGTGGCTCACATCTGAAGAGGGGATATTCTTACCCTATATTTTTTATCATGATGATGAAAATTATACACATGGCTCTCAAAACCAATCGCATATTAAAAAAGTTCTTAATGTTTCATAAAGTTATTCTTTCATTGTACACACTAATTATTTAATCGTAACCCCTAGCAAAACACATTTTGCTTTTGATTTCGTTTCCCGATTTGTGCGATTCCGTTAGTTCTCAGCCTTATTCATCACGAATATTAAAGCATAAATAATTCCAGATGGAACACATTCCCCTTTCCTATCCCTTTCGAAACGGAATAAAATACACTTCACTCAACTTCTGATAAACAGAAAAGAAGATGCGGAAGGGAAATTAAAAATCAGATTTCTTCGAATGCTCTGTTAGGATAGGGCGCGAAACTTTACTCGCCATGCTCTCGGATCTGGGTCAAGAGCGTTACGCTATTTGTCGGCAGGCGATGCTCGCGTGTTTTTCTTTGTCGGAGTGGAGGATGCAGAAGAGATGGGCTTCGAGGGGACTCTAAAACTAACCCATCCGACATCTTGATGCTGTGATGACATACCTCACTCAAAATAGGAACTTGGTGATGAATTTCAAAACTGGAAAATGAATTCAAATTTTACAGGCAAATCAATATGTTTGAAAACTTTGATTGGCAATTTTTACACCAACCAGCACAGATCATTTATTTCCTGTACCTTTCTTTTACGTGATTCTCAACAAAAACAACGCTTGTCGAAAATGAACTAACTAACAGCTTGCAAATGTAATTAATGGTACTCACAACAATATGAAGTCGTTTAACTAACAAATAAAATACAGGAACGCTTGTTTTTGTCAGAAAATTTTTTAACTGTCTGATATATATATATATAAAGTTTTATTGAGAAAGAAATTAAAAAATATACATATTATTTCGTTATTTTGTGAATTTTTGGCAGAAAGAAGGAAATAATCACAAGCAAAATATTTAAATATTATAAATCATCAAATAACATGTTTCTAATTTAAAATATTTTACTATTTTTTCTTTTCCAAATTGGGAGAAAGAAAACATATCTTTTGCATCTATTTTCTACTATTTTATATTTTCTCATGGGATAAGTAAGAGCTTCAGTAGTTAGCCACTTAAGTAAAATATTCAACTTTCCAGCAATCCTACAAAAAGGCTGATCACAGCTTCTATAAAATATATCCACGACTGATACTTTTCTGATGACTGATAATTTATGAAAAGAGACTGCAGGAATTATATTTCCTTTCGATCAAAAATAAAACTACTTAAAAAGAATTTTATATCTCATTATGACTCACTTTTGGGGAAAAGGAAGAGAATGAATATAGGATATTTTTTCCTAATTTTTTTTTTATCATGATGATGAAAACTATAACATATTGCTCTCAAAACCAGTGGGATATTTAAAAAACTCTTAAGGTTTCAGTAAGTTAGTCTTTCAATGTATACACTAATTATTTAGTTATAACCTCCAGCAAAACATTTTTTGTTTTCGATCTCGTTTCCCGATTTGTGTAATTCCGTTATTTCTTAGCCTTATTCATCATGAATAGAATATTAAAACATAAATAATTCCAGATGGAGCACATTCCCATTTCCTAACTCTTTCGAAACGGAATAAAATACACTTCACTCAACTTCTGATAAACAGAAAAGAAGATGCGGAAGGGAAATTAAAAATCAGATTTCCCCGAATGCTCTGTTAGGATAAGGCGCGAAACTTTACTCGCTATGCTCTCGGATCTGGGTCAAGAGCGTCACGCTATTTGTCGTTAGGCGATGCTCGCGTGTTTCCTTTGTCGGAATGGAGGATGCAGAAGAGATGGGCTTCGAGGGGACTCTAAAACTAACCCATCCGACATCTTGATGCTGTGATGACATATCTCAATCAAGAGAGGAAGTTGGTGATGAATTTAAAAACTGAAAAATAAATTCAAATTTTACATACGAATCAATATATTTGAAAACTTTGATTGGCAATTTTTACTAAAATCAACACAGAAGTTAGTAAAAGTAATTCTCGGGTGGAGGAAGATTTTGGAACAGATGAATAGTATTTCCCAGTCTTAGATCCTTTTTTTAATGGTGAATATAAGCAAAAAGTAAGCATAATTAATAATTCAGATCTTCACCTTTCTGTGCAAGAATTTTTTAAAAACATATCAATGTAAATTCAATTGAGAATTCTAACAATAATAATAAATAAAATCTTTGAAAATAAAATTTCAGCGGCATTTTTTAAATGAAGAATTGAAAGAGATTTCATTCGACAAGAGGACTAAAACATTTTTGTTTACCTTTGTTTTAAATTATTTTAAGTCACTTTTGAAGGAATACTGTATCAATATTTTAAATCAAAACCAGCAGAAAAAAAAAAAGAAAATTTATTGCATTAAATTTTTAAATCCAAGGTGGTGCAAGGGCTCTTGACGGCACAAGCAAGTCAAATTTGACTTGTAAACATAAAAAAGTACGCATTCAAATTGTTTTTCAGGACTGCTATATAATTAAGCAAAAATTATATTATTATACTTCATTCAATCTTATGGAAGAGAAAATACAATAGTTCTGTAGGAAAAAAATGAAACTAAGGTATATTTTCATGCAGTTTATATATTACTAATGTAATACGCTTCAAATATTACTTTAAAATTTTACTATACATTAAAAAACGTATGTTTACTTAATTTTTTAAAAATATATTTGATTAAGAATTAATATTCATATTTAAAGTCAAATTAGGCTTACTTTTTCCTACATTAATTATGAATACTTTATCATTTCTGTGAGCTTTACAAAAATATATTTAAATTATTAGAATTTTATTTTTTATTTTTTACATTCTTTAAGATATTATTTTGTATGTGAATAATCTAGCAATCATAACGTACCAAATAAAAGACTTGCTTTTTTTAAATGTACATCTGATAAAAATATTCTTCAAGTGAAAAAAACAAAAAAAAAAATAACAAAAAAAAAAAAAAAAACGAACAAACAAACAAAACTAAAACAGTTATGCCTTCCGATAAAGGTCTGGCAAATAATATTAATTAGTTAATTATTTAACTTATATATAACCTTTAGAAAATCAATGCAAATTACATATATATATATATATATATATACAGGGTGTCCCGTAAATGACTGACCCATTTTGAAGGTAAATAACAAAAAAAAAAAAAAAAAAAAAAAAAAAGGTTTGAGATAAAAATGTGCGGTTTGCTGCATTGTTATCAGAAAGTCAGTAAATTTTTAGATATGTACTTTCTTAAAATAGTTCGAATTTCGGTCAACAGATGGCGCTAGAGGCAGCATCGGGCTATCGAAGATGTAAAGAGATTTAAAACAATATTTATGATTGAATAATGTGTATAACACAGGTTTCTGTGCTGTTGGTTTTTGGATTATTAGATTAGGAGCGAAAATCTTCATAACCGTTTCAGTCATTTCCACCGAAGTCGCTCGCACCAGCACCACCAGTAAGCTTTTTACTTTTTTTCTTTCTTTCCTGTCTTAAAAAAAATTCCCATGACCTAGCGATGCAAAACCATAAAAAAGTTTTTTGTTGCAAATATTTTTCCGATTTTTATGAATTTTTAAATTTTCTACGGAATTTTTGTCCACATTGCATGTTATGAGATTTTTTTTATATTTTAAATTTACGACGCTTTCTTTATAGAACATACTTAAAAGGAAAATCTGCAAAAAACTACTTAAAAAAATTGTACGCGAAGATGTTTTAAAAAATTAAAAAAATTCCCATTCTTTAAAAAATAAAAATAAAATAAAAATAAAGTAATTTTTTCACATTTTATCACATAAATTATATCTTTTCTTCAAAAACTTTATATAAATATTTTTTCATCAAAAAACTATTTTATAAATGCGTAAAAAAGGAATTATAAAACACAAAGAAAAAATATCAAGAAAGAAAAAACGCTCGCCAAGCATAGATTATGAAGCATTTTCTAGCACATTCAGAAAACTACAGGAAAACTTCACTGTTTAAAAAGTAAACGATGATGCCTAAGTAAACAATTCGTAAAACATGTAACTTTTTGGAAGCTAATTTCATCGTTTACAAGCAATATTCGAAAATACATCCAAGCTCTTTTATGATTTCTTGTTTTACCCCTGGAAAAAAAATGGAAATTTTCTGGAGTTTACGGAGAATTTTTAATTAAAAATGGAGATCGTATTGACGTCCGATTACCTGTACAACCTCCGGAAGGTTGTCCATATTTTTACGGTGTAGGAAATGCATATCATGGTTTAAAAATTCCCTTTAACAATTTCCATCAATAAGCGAAAATGCACTGCAATTCTTTTGTGCATCCCAGCATATTATAGTCTATAGAATTTAGACACACAAAGTAATATGCAAATAATTAAGTAAATTTAAAAATTCATGTCACAATAGAAAACGCGCTTCCAGCAATTATCGCTCATAGGCAGCACTGTGTAATCGAATCCTTTTGTATGTCCCTGTAAATGAACGATAAATCCTATGCACACCATATTTTATAGTTAGCTTTTTGTAGCATGCGTCAGTAATTATATAAATTACTATGGGTTTGAAATAGTGCAACACCTTAAAATACACTACAAACAGTTTTTCTCATGGATCACAACAGACCGGGAGGCAGCAGCAGAAACAATCTACCAGTCCTCCATGTCTTTATACCCATGGGTGGAATAAAACACAATAGTAAAATTATGAGTCGCTAAAATCGCTAAAATCCAATTTTCAGGCGTTTGCTACTAAGATATGATTTGACAAGCCGATTTTTTTTTTAAAGTGCGAATCGAGTTTTAACAAATTCTAGAATTTCAGCCGTGAACTGAATGAGATGATTGTCTGTGCTGCCACTTCTCAGTCTATAATGTAACAGACTTTTTTTCGTTGAGTACCTTTGCAAACGAACTCTTAATGCTACAATCTCCATTTTCAATATCGCACAGTCCACGGTAAGCTTGATTAATATGTATAAATTACATGACAATTTGAATATTTTTAAGAGAATCGGAGCGGGACAGACGGATAGAAAAATGAAATTCGCAAACACTTTTCAACTGTGTTGAGAGGTGTTAAGAAATTCAAAGAGCAGTCTCTTTAAATTGAAGAGGGAAATTGTTTCCCAAGCCTTTAGAATATTTTCTTACTTAATTTATTCCCATTTATTTGTGGTTTTCTTTGAATTGTGCAAAAAAATAAGCGTATATTTCTTGTTCAAAAATATATACTTATCTTATTATAGCAAAAGAAATTATTCTGAAAGATATCTAAAAGATAGTCTTACAATGATATAGCTCAACTAAAGGAACGATTCAATCAGACTGCATTTCAAGAGCGATACTTACGAAATAACACAACTTATAAATATTGAATAAATCGAGATTTTTTTTCTTTGCTAAAATGATTGTTTAGTCAATTTAATATTTAGTCAGATGACTTCGTAATTGTTGTGAAATAAGGAAAGCTTACAGATTTGAGTATTTATATCACCTGTAATGTTATTAAGCAAATTTAATCAACCGGAATTTCAGAATTTATTAATAAAATTTGTATGATATCACTGGTTACAGCTTTAAACCAGTTTTCTTAACACTTTACTAAAATAATAATAATAATAATAATTGACTTAAATATTTAGAGACTTTTGTTATTATTCAAAGATTGGTATAAGAGTTTTTTCAAATAACATAAAATAAAATAAAAATAAATTAATTAATTAATAAATAAATAAATAACACCCTCGATCTAGTTATAGAAACTTTTAAATCCGTTAAATTAAAAGAAAAGAAAAGAAAACAAAACTTAACTGAACGTTCCATCTGTTGTTAAGAAAGGGTTACCTTTATCTTTTGGCTAAATTTTAGACATGGATGTTATATGTACGTCTTTTATATGAATAAATGTTGTAAATAAGAAGGTAATTTAACACTGTAAAATGATTATTACAGTAATATATGAAACAAAGTTCGAATTAAAGCAATGCAGTTTGTTTATTCCTAAAAGAAATACATTCGATTTTTATTTTCAGCTGAATTTTTAACATGGATGATACACCCATTTTCATTAGGATGGAGCAATTTAATATATAATTCAGGAAGTCATTTAATACGGCAAAATTGCTAAAATTGTGATATAGGCAACAGAGGTTTCCATAAAAGTGATTTAGTTTATTAAAGGTTAATAAATAAGATAAGGTAAGTAACGTTAAGGTAATATTTATTAACGTCTATTTATATGTTCTTTAAGTTATTTAGTTTGTTAATTACTAAGAAGGAGTTTCTCTCTTGTCTTGGATTATAAGATTGAATATACTGCCCATTGTCCAAGAACAGGGAGAGTATGATGAGACAATGTACAGAAATTCTATACAGTTCGAGTTATAAAAATTTAGATAGCGTAAAACAACTGTCAACTAAAGGTTGGTTTATGCTGTCTAAACTTCTATAAATATATGCGATTTCCTAGACACATACTTTGCAAATCACATAAAAGGCAAAAGCTTTCTTTTTAATTCGATAAAAATCTAATATGCCTTTTAATAATTATATTTTTACAAACTAGGCCTTAGTGTACATGCAATTTATTTGTTATAAAATTTGTTTGTGTGTGTTAAGTTAAACTTGCAAACATTACAATTATTTGTCGCATAATTTACAAAAGAAATGCAATTTACGCATCTGCCTTAATTAAAAGAGAAAAACTTAACTAAAACTACATCAGCAGATGAAAATCTCTAAATTTTGAATTTGTAACAAATTGGGACACAATCATAAAAAAAAACCATTCATTATGTCTTTTAGAACACCTTTAAATAAGAATATAGCCTATCAATGATTGTCTATCCACCCTTCAAGAAATCATTTTGATTTGAAGGACTATTTCTACACTTATATTTTTAAAACTAAATTTAAAAAAAAAATCTGAATAAGTTTTCTCGTTAAATAATTTTGAATAAAGCGAAATTAAAAATTGCTTATTATAATTGTTTGTGACTAGAGAAACAAATATGTGTAAAAAATAGATAAATAAATCTCAAAATTTCTAGGGAAACAACATGGCGAACAACTTGGTCTGAACCACAAAGGGTTCCAGAATATTCATCCATTCGGGACACGTAATATCCTGAACAGAGATTCTCCAACTACTTTCGATTTACGCTCCGAAGTACACGAATTTCACTTACTGTGATGGAATTTCGTCGGAGTCAAAAAATTCACTTTAAAGTTCAGAATCTTTCTTACATTTTTTTTTTTTTTTTTTTTTTTTTTTTTAATTGTAATGTGATTGAAAATGTTTTAAAATATTCAAATATTTCAGAAGAAATACAATAAATTTATTGATCGAAGTCATAGATTTTATTATAATTACCTAAAGATCTCAAACGAAAGCTGAACCTAAACAAAACATTTTTCAGTTATTTTATGAAAATCTTTTATGGTGTTTTCAGGAACTATAGAAGAGATTATATTACCACAGTTGTCGTATAAACAGGTTTCGTACGCCTCCTGGAATTTTCCGAACAGGAAATTCTTTTGTACCAGTATTTTGTTATAGAAAATTCCTGATTAAATAAGGCAAAATTTCGCGTGTTTAACCAAGATTTATTTTTCTCTCTATATATATATATGTGTATAAAAATACTGATGTATTCCCTGGAAAATTCCATGAAGCGTACCAACCCCATATAAAAGTTGTTGCGCAGACATAAAAAAAAATCTACATTCATTATTCAAATATAATTTCGGTATAATTTTGCTTGTCTCAACAGAGTGCATATTTTGATGCTTACCAATCTGCTCCATGTAAAGCCGCGGGAAAAAGAAGTAAACACATCTTACTGACTCCGTAAAAAATTATCCTAGAAGAAAGTTAGCGGTACCAAGTGATTGGAAATAAAGTCTACTTTTAAATTATGTGTATAAAATTTGATTAGAGGATCATCTACATATTACATCAAAATTCTACCCTCTTTTTTTTCATTAGCAGTAAACAATCTACGCTCTTCAATTAGCCTAAAAACAAATTTTTATGCAATTCGTATGATACGTTTGTGAGTGAAATGAGCACACGAAGGATAATTATACTTATGCTCATAAATTAAAGAAAAATACCGAACTCTTTCGATTTTAGACGTTTTGTCAAATATCCACGGAAAGATTTGAATTTTGAGAATGTAAAGAAAATGTTCGACTTCATATTTTAAAGTTAATATTTAGTCACGAGAGCAGTTAGGGGTCCAAATATAAATTGAAAGAACAAATAATACTTTTAATCACCTTGGAAATGAAGTGCTCGAAAATGATCAGTCACTGTAGTGAAGGACTATAAACAGTGTTTCTGTAAATTTTTGGTGCAGACTAACAGGCATGTTCCCGAAGATATTCCTGCCTAAACCATGATTCCACTGTTTCTGTACCTGTGTGTTTCGAAGTGTTTGATTGATGGTATCGAGTGTATTGTTCTCTCCAGATCAGAAGACGTCCTGAATGGCTTTCCACTGTGAATCTGGACTCATCTGAGAAGAGTACAGAAGCCCACTGTTGTCTGGTCCAGGAAACATGTTACCTTGCCCAACATAAGTGGGCCTTTCTCTGTCGTCTGTGTAAAGAGACACACACAACTGGTCGCCTTGCATAGAGACCTGCATTGTAAAGACGTCTTTGCACCGTAGTAACGGAGATTCTTCTCCCTGATGCTGCAAAGTGGTCTGCAATGAGTTGCGGCGCAGTAGTGTGTTTTCTTCTTTGGGCCGAAAGAGCTAGAAACCGGTCTTCTGCAGGTGTTGTAACACGTGAGCAGCCTGAAACATGTCTTCTGGATACAGAATCCTTGGATTCATGCTGATTTCAGAGTCGTTGGACTACACTGCGCGACATATTGAGCCGTCTAGCAGTTTCGGCCTGTGACAACCCCATTTCCATCCATCCTACCACCAGACATATTAATGAATCGGCAAACGACTTCTTCTGGACATTTCTAGACTCTACTGGTTATTGTGAAAAAACTGACAACAATAGCTCAAAAACAAAAATTCAAAAAATAGTTCAAAACTTACACGAGAAATTACGAAAGCTTCGTAATTGCATATTTTTCTCTCATTCATAAATACCTATTCTTTTCTATAAAACAAAAGTGGTAGCTGTAATTATTGCGTAATTTTTTTAAAGCTTGTTATTGTCATTCGTATAAACTATAAAGTTTAATCTGACTACCATTTTTTTTCTGGTGAGCTTTGAAAAACATGTTGTACCTTAACATTTGGAGGCCAGTGTATATCAAAATCGGTTCATATTTAGGAAAGTTTTGTGCCTTAAGCACAATAGGCATCCTCTTACACAGGCGCTTGCACGAGGTTGATATTGGATTTCGGTTGATATCGGTATGAGCCTGGTTTAGTGGATAACAGAGTTTAGCCGAGATCCAGACAGATTTCGCGCTGTTATCGAAATCAGAAACTGTCCATCACCGCTGTTATAACCCAATCAAAATCCCGCATTTCTACTAAATCTTTGCTGTTTTAAATAGGTACTCTTTTTAAAATCTGCAGCTCCAGCTGAATCATCACTCCACTGCTTTTATAAAAAATAATTAGTTTACTATGTATGGAGCATTTTCATTGTTCAAAGTAGAGATATCCTACACAAATGGTAAAGTAATTATGCGGCTATAGCTGTAGATTTCTAACAGTGTAAATTTTCTTATTGATCAATCTGCTTTCGTTAACTTCGCAAAATCTATCCAGATCCCAACCTTTGTCCAGTCCATATTTCGCACTTTGAAGAAAAAAGATTTTGTATCTGTGTAAGAGTAATTGCCTGAAAAATGAACGCTTTTAATTGGACGATTGCTTCAAAAAGAATTTGAATTTTTAAAGTTTGACTTTAAAAAAGTTCTAATCATCAGAATTTAATGAAATTAAAATGGGACCAGATGGGTATCTTATACTTTTAAACAAAAAAAGAATTATCAAAATCGGTTCATATTTAAAAAAGTTATGAGTTAACAAGAAATACATACAGGTCGAATTCATAACCTCCTCCTTTAAAGTCGGTTAAAAATTAAGTTTCATAAAAAAAAATTAATCTCATTGGCTATTATTCGGCCAAGAAAATACATGGAAAAAACATGAAAATGGTCTGTTCATTCTGCTACATGATTAACTCTTAATAAACATTATATTTTTTCTAAATTTTACTACTTTCACTTTATTTCAGATAATAATAGCTATTTTACGAATCTTTACTCTTTATCAGGGATCTACATTAGTTCGTCACGAGAAAGCTTTTTATATCGCCCCATGTAAATTTTAAAGCTCTTTAAAACATTAAGATCATTTATTTATTTATTGTATTTTTTAAACCAGAGAGCATTTCATGACATTTATCGAAACATTTTTACCCAATTTAGTTTTCATGTATACTTTTTGTTGAATTGTATTCTGCACATTCACTGCATGTACGGTTTTAATATTATATTAATTAGAACATTTGATTTGCTGAGGTAAAAAAAATACAAATAAAAATAAAATATAAAGGGTATTTTATATTACATTTTGACATAATGTATTATGTATTATTTTGAACCATTTTTTTTTTTTTTTTTTTTTTTTTTTTTTTTTTTTTTGTCTTAACCGCTATCGTTAGAATTGGTATATTTTATGTAAATTCGACAATTTTGTTCCCAAGAAATCAAAAAGGTGGAAAACCCACTTTAAGTCATCCAATTCGAAAACCTTCAGAATATACAAGTTGTATTAAATGTAAAATTCAAAAATCTTCTCGATAAGCGTACGAGTTTAAAATGCCTCAATGATTTTCATACGACCTTTATCTAGTAATTAGTTAACGAGCGACTGAACTTGCAGATTAATGGCTTGCTATATTACCAAAGTCAGTCTTCATGCTTGCAATTTAATTCAAATCGATGGTCAAAGGAGATGGCAGGAAATCAAAATCCCACTTCTCCGATGCCGTTCAAAACGATGTGTCATTTAATAAGGGGACTGACAATATTCATCTCCCCCCTCCCCTCCTAGACCCAGATACGAGCACGTTTCCAGTAAATGAGTCCAGTAAATCGCTTGTACAAAGTGATACAGATTTTGGATGAAGTAACTCGCTAATATGTCTCAAGTAATTAATGCAAGCATCTCGCTCGATATCAACAGGAATGGAAAGAAATGCTCTGGATATACAGGTAACAGGTTGTTCATATAGATCGGGTGTATATCATTGTAGAATAATAGATTCAAACAAAATACTTATATGTATTTTTTTTCTATTAATAACTAGCATACCCAGCCCGCTTCGCCGGGCTTAATTTGAAGGTTTATTTAATAATTTATGTGTATGGTACACTTCTCTCTCAGCTGGCGACGGATCCCCCGGTGACTCTCCCCGGACCATCGGCACTCCACGTGCGTCGGGTGAGCGTCAGAACAAACTTTCAGCATATACATATGGGTGGTTGTACTTGAATGCACAGACCTGCGCGTTTTTTTCTATCTTGCTTTTATACCTCTGGACCGAGTTGGCGCATTGCCAAGATTTGCTTCCTCTGGACCGAGTTGGCGCATTGCCAAGATTTGCTTCCTCTGGACCGAGTTGGCGCATTGCCAAGATTTGCTTTCCCCTGTGCCTCAATTATCCTCGGAATTCCTTTTATTTATAGAGATTCAGAAATTATTATAAAAAAGGAAATGGTCGGTACTTGAAAATAAGTTTTGCACACTCAAAGGGATAAAAGTGCATATACTGGAGTAAGGTCTAATAAAAGAAAAAAAAACTATGTCGCAAAGAAAAAAGCTCATTTTTACACAATTTTTATTAGTAAAAACTACCTTATTTTAACAGCTTGCTTCTCTTACTTTAAAATGGCAGCTGTTATATCTATTTGATGACACTGCTATGCTAATTAATGTCTTTTAACGAATTCTTTTCTTTTAAATTTCCGTAAATTCCAGAAAATGTTCCGTTCACCCCCTTCCCCCCGCGCCCCAAAATAACGAAAAATCTTTTTTTACGGAATTTTTTTACGCAATTTACGGAAATCTTTCTGTTAAAAAATGGGGATTGTACTAGCATTCCGATTCCCGTATTACAATCTAAATAAAATTATTGTTGTTTTTAATCAGTTTAGTAAATAATGCAATAAGTCTAAGAGAATGTGCTCTTAAGAACTCAAATTTATTTGACTAAGGATCTGAACATTACAATTGTAAAGAAAATTATAAATAAAGCTGCTGGAAATTTAAAATCCAAAACCCTTTGTAACTCCAAATGCCACAATTGATCATCCTGTCAAAATAAGTAATTTGTTAATAATATGATTATATTGTATTTCTAATGTAATTTGTTTGCAATTTATTGTTTGATATAAAAATAATTATATTAAATTTAATATTTAGAATCCTTATACTAACAAGATGTATTTTCTCTGAGTTTTAGAAGAGTACTCTAACTAAACACTTCTGGGCGGTTGAGGGACATAATGACTCACCTTCTACTTCTTTTTTTTATTATTCTATTGGAGAGAATTGCCTCCTTCCGTAACTTATTTCACAGCACCTTACCTTAGTATAGTTTCTATATGTTAAAATTAATTTAATAGAAGGCTAAATTAAAAATTATCTACTTATACTATTATATTTTTCCTAATATTCACTTCTAACAGTGGGCATTTTAAAAATGAATTCTCTTTCTTGCCTTATTCCACTTCCTAAAATTTTTACCTGATTGTTTCAATAACAATAAATGAATCATCTTTAATCCTTTAAGCCTTGGCGTCTTATTAATAGGACTCATCTTTTGATTAATATTATTAAAATTAATTTAAAATTAACAATTAAATTTTATTAATTTTAAAATTAATTATAATTAATATAATTAATTTTTTAATAATAATTTTAAAATTAATTTAATAAAATTAATTAAATAAGTTTTAAAATTAATTTTTGTTAATCGCTTCATACACATGATAATACATGTTTCAGAAAAGAGCATATTCGTTACTAAGCTTAATTTGTCATATTTACCAAACTTCATTGTGAAATATTAATAATAACCGGTAGATTTTATTAATATGAAATATTTATCAAATTTACCAAAAGACACAGTTATTATCAATAATAATGGAATTTATCAAATTGACTGTAACATACATATCATATTAAAAAAATGAAATAAAGCCGCTTTTAATAGAATTGTTCTTACTTTCATAATTTTATGATAATTCTGTATTGTTATTCACATTAGAGTTTTCCGACGGTTTGATTATATCAATTCGATCTCAAAAATTCTGTTCCGCGCGAAACAAAAAACCGAACCATGTCCAATGCATTTGAACAGCATATTTTATTTTTTTTAATGCAATTATATGTATAATAAAAACTTTATATTTTATGTTGAAAAATAAACATATGTATACTCATTTATAGACACATATGTTTTTATACTTTATTTACAGCCAATATCGATGTATATCGTAATATAACGTTTAAAAAATCGTTTACTAAACCTAACTGACTATGAAAAGCATTACTAACAAACTAAACCGAAGCAAAATAATAATAATAATAATAATAATAATAATAAACAACAAGCTGGTCTGGGTGCAAGTAAAATCTACCGATCGGCATAATATAATCCATATTCATTTTAAATCTTTAGGTTGTCAATATTACTTATTTTAAAGCGCAGTAAACGATGTTTTTTATTATTTTCTTAGATGTTTCTGAAAAGAAAAAAAAAAACTACATAATACGACAAGTATTTTAAAATTTAAAGCAGTGATATCTATTTTAATTTGATATAAAAATTTTGTGACGATTGGTCAAATTTTAAGAAAATTAAAGATCACTGTTAAAAATTTTGGTTTATTGACAGATTGCCTTCCGTGAAATTTGATTAGAAATTTTATGTTTTGTAAGAAAAATGGAATCTCTCCGTATACCTGCTACCATTTTCAGAGTTTCACAGTTTCAAATACGGAATTATTACTGTAAAATCTATCATCCGATAAGATTGCTTATATATTGCCACACAAATTTTTCAAAATACTGTTACAAAAGACGGAGACTACAAAGACGAAATATTCCGGCAACTCGGCCTTTTCCGTAAAATGACAGATTTTTTTTACAGTACTGATGAAGTAAAAAAGAAAATATTACAACAGACATATCGTTTTTAAATCTTATTAATATTACAACTGAATCACATGCAGACTGATATATACATAAGGAAACAAATATAAACGAATTGTATAACCGTTTTCTTTAAAAGTGAGTTAATAAAACGAACATTCAACCTTTATTTGATTTTTAAACAAAGTTTATTTTTCTTATGTAATTCAGATTTTCAAAAGGCATATCGAGATACTTTGGACAAAAAATAATTTCCGAAAATGAATTTGAAAGGTCATAGTAATTTAAAGCCAATTTGTTTATAAGGAAAAATGAATATTTTAAGGATTTTGATTTTCTTATTTTATTTATTTATTCATTTAATTTTCTTTTTGTAAAAATTTAAGAAAAGTTGTTTAATTTTATCTATTTTTCATAATATAGGGGATTTTACAAAACACTTAAAAATCAAAGATATTTAAAAGGTAAAAAAAAGAAAAAAAAATCTATGTTTTCAGAAAATTGTATGGTTGGGTGAAAAGGGTGGAATGAAAGATGCACACTATTTTTATGCACACGTTCTTAACAGATGGGTGCAATTTTATTTTTTAAAAAAAGTACATGTTTCAAAATTTCTAAATTGCAAAAAAAGTGGGCTAAAAAACAATATCAATTTATTTAATCAGTCAGTTTATTTTCAATACTGGACATGCCGTTGTAATACTTAACAACATACAGCAATTTTTCATCAGCGTTGGGAAGTGTTACAAATAGTTTTGACATTTTCATAAACTAGTTTAGTTGTGCGAGCATTATTACCTGTTACAATAAATTGGGCACTTTACAAAAATAGGATAGCAACAAAAACAGAAATCATAGAGTTTGATCTATTTTCGTCAGAATAATGATTCTTTTCTATGAAATGCACAGCTTATCATGGGAACTTATGGTGCATGTAACTCATCTTTGATTTATAAATACTTATATAAAAATACAAACCATGGCCATATTCAGACAAATCTAATAAACCTTCAAAATAAAAGAAAAATAAATACCATTCTTGATTCTTTTATTTAATACCATCACATAAACCATATACTAATACTTTTTTGTAAATTAGTTCCTCTAGGTAAATTGCAGAGTAAAAGATAGTTTATTTATTCCAGAAGTTGAAGACTTTGTTCAAATCACACTACCATCGACATTATATACTCAGTGCACGTACTACTTGTGCTGTGAAAGTTCGTTTAAAGACAAACGGTTAAAGTCAAAATAGATTATGTGGGAAAAACGGAAAATACCGGGGAAAATTTCTAATTAAAAAGCTCTTGCTAAATTTACTAGAACTGTATGTTTGTTTACACAGTAGGATCAAAATGTTAGTATTGCGATAAATAATAATATTAATTTACAGAGCAATATACAGTGCAATACATAATTCATTACGCTTAAAAATTTTAACCAACATCACATTACTGTTTATATTATTTAATCATTGCATGTTAAATTTGCTGTAAAATTACTTTTAAAAGAAAAATATAAAAACAAAGAACAGATAACATGGATAAAGAGAAATATTCCGAGAAAAATTTCAGAATGAAAAGCTAGTTCAATGTCTTTTTGAATAGGTAAAGAAAATTTCCATATTGTTCAAAATAATCAAAAGAAGTCGGAAATTACAAGTCAATTGTATCAAATGAGATGCATTCGAACTATAAAAAAGTTTTAAAAATATTCAGATCTTGGTATAATAGTATACAGTATTTCGTATACAGCATAGTAGCCGATATCTTTTGTGTGACCCTGTAAATACTATAGTCTTTATATTACACAGGAAGTAACTTGTAGCAATCCTCAGTAACGTACAAAAATTTCTTAAAATGTTAAACAGTTTAATACAATTAAAACACGATTCAAGCAATGTTCTCCCTATACAATTATGTAATGGAATAATTTTGTGTGGCCATGTAAATGAATAAAAAATATTCTTTGCACCATAGATTGTACAGAATGTATATTATAGCATATATTTCATAGATACATATCAATTTTATTATGTTCTAAAGAGTGTAACACCATAAAAACCTACTTTACACTTTTCCCCCATTGACCATAATGTAACGGACCATAAATTGTCGCTGTAATTGCACCAAATTTTCATAAAATTTGAAATGAATCGACAAAGTAATAATTATACATTTTAAATTTTGAACGATTCTGTTGGGTAGTTTTTGCCTTGTTATGTGGACAATGGACAGTCTGAACGACAACTATAGGTGCTATGCATTTACATAATTACGAACGCACCTAAAAACACTACGATTACAAACAATGATAGTAATAACTTATTAGGGAAAAAATAATATTTTACGACATTGATTTAAAATGTATAAAGTTGCACTGCCGTCTATATTTCTTATTCAAAACATGTATTTGATGTAAAATTATATTTAAATACGGTGGAGAAGAATTACATAATACATTATGTGAGAGAATGATAAACAGCTAGAGAAAAGACTCGATGAAAGGTACTTGAAAAATACTTTTACGAAATTATCTGATAATATATACTTGTCTATAGAATTCGGTATGATGAAAATGCCCCAACCACTCGACATAATGAAAATTCAATTAAATAAGGATTTGACTTGATTTTAAAACTATGCGTAACTAACGGTCATACTTTCGTCGGCATTATTTACTGAGTGCATCAACAATATCGATCTTATAAAAACACTATTCGAAGTTAATCTCTATGCATAAAATCAGTATTTTTTGAAACTCTTTAACTCTATTGGATAGCATTAATGCTTGGCTATAGATATGGATTGAAATTTCATTGAAAGAATATTTTCCCTTAGTACAGGAAATGCAAACTTACTAAAACTTGATGATAGGTTCAGTATGATCAAATACTAAATATTAAATGCTAAAACTAACAATTAATCCAATATATTACTGTATAGAATAGAATTCATTTTATTGCGATTGTTAAAATCGTAATAAAAGTAGTTTTACAGTCTAAATTATTTACTCAGCTCATGGATCGGCACTATCCTTGATATAAACTTGTAACTACTCTTAAAGACAAACTACAAAATCACGAAGTAGGTTATATTAGAGGAACAAAGTGTCTTTCGAAAACAAAAAGAAATTCTAATACTACATACTTAATTATATTGCTCTACATAAACAAAATATTACTGCTACGAGTTATAAATGTAGTGATGCATTGAATTGAAAATTTATTTTCCCTTTATTTCAAAGATTGAAGTCGCAAGAATACTGTCATCGATATTAATTACTCAGTACATGCATTGTTTTGACAGCGAATCTTTTAAAATCACATATCAAATAACGTAAGTGGGTCGCAAATCTCCAGAGAAAGTTTGCAATAGAATAGACTTTAGAAACATAGTTTAGTAAAATAAATCGACAAAAAAAAGGATGCTTGTTAATATTGTTCGGTATTAACAAAATGCACCAATCGCTAGAAATAATGATAATTACAGAGCAAACAACTTATTAACACATATTCTTTTTTTTTTTTTCATAATTTAACTGTGCATTTCTGTTTTATTCCTCACTGGAAAATTAATTTTTCTAAAAAATTATTCTTTTTACTTTTCACTTTTGATCTGATATATATATATATATATATATATATATATATATATAAACCGATCTTCTAAAATTAATATAATAAAAAAATATGATAATAAATCTTAAAATGTCAGATGTCAAAATATTTCCAAACAATATGGTTTAGCAGGAAATTGACTAATTAAAAATATAACTAACAATACTCGTAGAAAAACGAAATTGCTTTTCAAAAATCAAAAATTATTCAAGACAAATTGCGGAATCACAATTTTTTTTTTTTTTTTTTACAATGATCAAAACTTGAGTATTACTGGAAACAATACTAGCAAATAGCAAAAGATAATTTATTTTATTTTAATGATTGAAATCTTAACTATAGTCCCACTACCATTCGTATTACTTACTAGGCGCACGTACTCTCCTTGCCGTGAAACTACTTTTCAAGGCAAACTATAAAATCATGGAACAGATTATGTGATAAGAACACAAACCGTGGAAGAATGATTTCAATGAAAGAAATTTGGGAAATGCTTTTAGAAAGGAAATAGAAATTTTCTAAGACCGAATACTCGATTATATTGTTTAATATGAACAAAATAAAACTACTAGTAACAATAACTGCAGTAATTTATCGAGCAATAGATCATTTATTTTATTTGAATGATTGAAGATGTAACCGCTTTCAAAACCGTCCGTATTGCTTACTTGGTACAACTATTGTGTTTCCCACGAAACTACTTTAAAATTACAATACCACAGATAAAATTATATGGGCGGAAAACAAATCGTCTCAGAAAATTTTCAATGTAAGAGGATTGAAAAATAACTTTTGAAAGGAAAGAAAAAAATCCCTAAGACCAGGTACTCGATTGTATTATTTAGTATGTTAAATTGCCCCTACGATTGCAAATGTATCTCTGAATACATTGAATACTCTGAACACTTTGAATAATTATGATAATAATATTGGCAATTATACTTTGAAGTGTTTTAAACAGGCATAACTTTTGACAAGAAAAATATATTAAATCATCCTTTAATTAAATAAACATGCGTTTTATACAGCACGAATTCATAACCGCTCCCCTGATTATACCGACTTATTACGAGTTCGTATTATTAAATTTATTATACCCATAAAACTCGGGCGCGGCAACATTTGACGCTATGATTTGTTTTATCATGTTTTGACTCGGACTGAAGCTTGAAGATAAAGGAATATATTTTTATATTATAATAACTGATTTTATAAAATAAATGTTCACATAAGTGTTATACATAATAAATTTGAAAAATGATGGATTTTAATAAAGAGAAACAACACACAATATGAGAGGCTTGATTCACAATAACGGTGGCTTGACCAACTTTATTTTTAAATTGAAATATTTGTTAAGGGAAATATAATCAGTTTTAAAAAGACAGAATAACTTTACGTTACATAGTTTAATTATCTTTTAAAAACTATCTTGGAAAATGTGATGGGCAAAGAAGACAGCTAAGATGGAATTCAAGGCACAGAAGAAAAAATTCTGTTTTAAACAGCCAGTTTTCCTGACACTTGAACTGGTAACATTAGTTGCCACACAGTTTGATTCATCTCATTGTATATTCATCTTGGAAAAATTTATTTACATACCTTCCTAAAGTGTTTTTATCAGTATTAGGTTCTTTTGCAGAGACACGAACACTTGACATTTCTTAAGATAGCTGTTTTCATTTTTTTTAGTACTTTCCGTTGATTCTGTTTACTTACTATGGATACTATTTCAATGAAATAACAGTTCCAATTAATTTTTCAATTTATATTTCATTAAATTTTTCCTTGTTTCTGTAAAAAAGTTTCATATCTTCCTTTAATCAATTTTAAATATTTATTTTCTATCTACCCATTTTACTATAGCCTTACAGAATAAATTTACATTAATTTTGAAATATAACCAATAAGCTTCGAGTTTTGAAATGCTTAAAATATTTAGAGCCGGATTATTACTTTGTTTTTATTAATTTCAATATCGAAAGTACTTTCCACGAAAACAATGCTCTATTGTTATTTAAAGCATCTACTATGTAAAAACCGTACCAACAGCATTCAGAATATAGATCTAAACCATAAAGGTTTTTTTTAAGCACATTTAAATAATAATAATAACAAAAGTTATTTTATTTTCATCTGTTAAAGAAAACCAATTTTAAAAAACATAAAAAATCTTTTTTTTTTTCCTTTATAGTAACAAAAATATTTTTCTTTTTTAATTTTTAAGAAAGTAGCATAAAAAATTCTGATAATTCGCATAGTATTTCCCTTTTTTTTCTTTTTTCTTTTTTTTTTTTTTTTTTTTGTTTCTTCTTCACAATACAGTAATACCTGAGTTGTCACCATTACAAACATTGTATTAAAGAATAAAATATATTTTGGAACCTATTTGAAATTCAAAAATTCTGAGAGTTTGTATTACTTTCTAGAATCCATGCAAATATTTAAATCTATTGTAAATTTTTCAATACTGTAGGATCATTATCTAAATCAGATTTTACTATAATTAATACAGAGAGATAATGTGAAAATAAGATAAATTGCCACAGAATATTTTAATAAAAGTTTAAAAACCTTTTTGAAGGAAAAAGTAAGCATAAAAAATCTGGATACTCCACCGTGTTTTACAGTATTATTAAATATTATTTCTATTACTACCAATAAATGTAATACTTTATAAAGTAAAAGATAATTTATTTATTCTAATAATTTAAGTTGTAACCCTGCCCATGTCCATACTATCAACGATATAACTTACTCTTCGCACTTACTATATTTGCTGTGAAACAACTTTTAAAGGCAAACAACGAAAAAAATAAGGGGATAACTTTTTTGTTTATTATTATTTTAACAATAGTTCCAAATGTGCTTTTGTTTTTAGCTGTTAAGAAATCGCATGTATATTCCAGTAAAATCTTTGACGAATGAGTGTTTAGTACAATAAAATTCCACAAATGAAAACTTCTATCAAAGATTTTCAACAAATCTACAGTTATTTCCATAATAATAATAATAAATTAATTTTCGAAAGTAACACGCATTTTTCGAAAGTGATATATTGTTTAATAAAATAACTTTTGTGCTTAGGATTAGAACAAAACAAAATGAAATCAATGAATGAAATAGGCATTTTTTCGATTCATTATTAGTGCTGTATCTTTTAGTATATTTTATCTAAAAAATTTCTAAAAAGCGATAGGAAAAAAAATCATATAAAAATATTTGAAGATTTTTTTAAAAAGAGAATAAAGATGAAATTGTAATAAAAAATTCACATTTCATGTAAATAAATCATTAACTCACATTTTTACCGATTTGCCAAGATTACTGCACATTTGAGAGTTTGTCCAGTTTTAGAAATGAAGCAATAAGGAAATTAAAAAAAAATTAATTAGATTTTGGCCTAAGAAACGACACGCATTGTTTCAAGGAGATACACAACTAAACAAAACTTTTTTCGCTCAATTTTACTCATCGAATAAAACAATTATAAGTAAAATCGATAAATGGAACATAAATTATTTCGAATACATTAATAGAACTAGTGCTATATCTTTTAGCATATTTTATCCATGCAAATTAATAAAAATGGTAGAAGAAAAAAAATCGTATAAAAATATTTGTAGTTTTACTTTTAAGAGAATAAGGATGAAATTGTAATAAAAAATTCATATTTCACACGTGTAAATAAATCATTAACTCACTTTTTTACCGATTTGCAAAGATTTCTGCACATTTGAGAGTTGGTCCAGTTTTAGAAATGAATCAATAAGGGAAAAAAAATTACTTTTTATCTTAAGAAACGATACACATTGTTTCAAGAAGATACACAACTAAGCAAAATTGTTTTCGCTCCATTTTACTCATAGAATAAAACAATCATAAGTACAATCGATAAATGGAATTTAATTTTTTCCAATTACATTAACAGAATTAATGATTTTAATAACAATTTTAATTTTTCTTAAGAAAGGTGTTATAGTAAAAATAAAATACCCTAAATTTTATTTTTACTATAACACC
Organism: Maratus speculifer; assembly: GCA_964019185.1. Classification (NCBI taxonomy): domain Eukaryota; kingdom Metazoa; phylum Arthropoda; class Arachnida; order Araneae; family Salticidae; genus Maratus; species Maratus speculifer. The sequence continues at coordinate 239,806,911 of OZ025294.1, read as the reverse complement.
TTTCTTAAGAAAAATTAAAATTGTTATTAAAATGTTTTTGTAAAAGGTGAATATTTTAAAATCTGATGATTTAAAAAAAATCAATTGGATTTAATTAACTTTTTATCAAAATTAATGATCTTTCTTTGAGTATAAATAAGAAATTTTTTGAAAAATAACAAACGATAAAAAAAATAAAAAAAATAAAAAACGCGTGAAAGTATTGGCAAATTAATCTCGAATTTCATTTCATGTCAACAAAATAACAATAAAACAGCAGCAAAAAATTTTTCTAAAGGGACGGAAAATAAAATTTTAAATTATTTTTTCCGATTTTATAACTTTCATACATGTTCCAGAATTAATTAAATTTATTTTCGAAACAAAAAGTTATAAAAAATATCGCTTCCGCATTACGAAATAGCATGCATTGTTTCAAAGAGATATATCTACTAGACATATGCATACATACAATGCAAATGGGAATTTTGTCACGGCCGTTTATAACTTGAGTACTGCTAAATGGGGCCTGTATTGTCAGTTAGATAATTTTTCAGGAAAAGTTTCAGTATAACATGTCATTCTACTTTGTTTAGATATAGAATAATGGGTAAAAATTCTATTATTATGTGAACTTGGTTATGAAAAAGTAGCTTTAAAAAAAAAAAAAAAAATCTGCTGATTGGATATTGCTGGAATTTACACGGTTAGAGAATTTTTAGGTAAGGTTTTTGTATATAACGTATCGTTTTAAGTTGCTTGGTGATATAATTACAAAAGAAAGTGATTGAAAAGTCAGGTGAACCCAATTATGACTTTTTGAAAAGTTCTGCTGAACGTGTTTTCATGAAACTTGCACTGTTAGATATATTTCAGGGAAGCTTTTAGTGTATAGCATGTCATTCTGAATTTCTTAGTAATGTAATTATTAGGGGAGGGAGCTTCTATAATTAAGTAAACCCCATATTGCTTTTTTTAAAAAGTTCTGCTGACGGATTTTGATATAATTATAGCGTCAGTTAGATGATTTTTTAGGGACGGTTTTAATCTTGCATATCTTTATATCTTTATTACCAAATCCTATAGTAAGTCATCAGCTGACAGAGTTGGTTTTTCTCAGTCCAAATGTTGTGTGACACATTAAAAAACATAACAGAGCAATGGCGTTCGTATCATTGTCAGCAATATGAAAAGACGTTCCGGGTAAAGATTCATATTAATTCCCCAAACATTTCGTTCGATTCAAGGTTCGTTTGGAGAAAAGAACCAGCATAGTGGGTGAAGCCTGCAAGTCGTATAATAAAATTATTTTGTGGCATTGTGTTGGTGGAATCAGACAACCACATATGAGCAAAATGAGTTAACGGGATTATAAGTTTTCTATACTATGTAACACAATTAATGATATGTCTTTCCGTATACTTTAATTAACTTTCAGATAACTAGCAAATAAAGAAAACGCTTATGAATATATTTATAGTTATAATACAATATTTCAATTTATATCGACGACATAAAAATAAATAATCTCAAAGATAACTCAGGTGACTGAGTGGAAAAATAAAATTTTAACCAAATCACTTTTTAATTTTCCAATTTCTATGCATACACGAGAATTAATCAATTAATCAAGATGAATAACAGTAAAGTTTTAGAAACGAAACACTATTGAAAATGGTACAAAATAAATTAGTTTTCAGCATTCGAAATAACACACATCGTTCCGAAGAGCTATACTGTTGAATAAAATCACTTTTCCGAGATTGTACTGATAGAGTAAAACAATCACAGATAAGCAAAATCAATAAACTGGATTGAAATTTCTCCGAATGCACTAAGAGAATTAATGATAACTTACAGCACACTTTACTTAAGTAACTTTCTAAAGAATAATAAAAGAAAAAGAAAAAGCGTTTAGAAGTGTTTTCTGAAAAAAACAACTGTCTCACAACCGCCCATATAACGATTCGTTGCATACGTGAGACTATTTGAGATCTTTCCCCACTTTGATGAACAGCACTGGGTAATTAGGCTGGACTTGCCTAATGCACCCAAACTATTATGGAGCTTTAACTGCGGGAAAATTATCTGTTTGCCATAAATCACGTGATGGGGGTTGCCTTTTGTTCTAACCACCCCTCCACCTCAAAAAGACAACGCCCTGCTTCGGAAAGGGGGGGGGGGGGGCAGGCACAATCAATAACCGAATACTTGGTAAGAAACGAGAAAGGAAGAGGTTTTCAACGCGAGGAGAGAGGAAGGTAGATTTAAACGTTAATGGAGTAACCCTCTAATTGGCTGGCACAGTTTTCTTAATACAGAGCGGTTCACTAAAAGAGGTAAACCAAGAAATGCCGTAGCCCTCGCTAGATCAAATGATCAACTATTCAACGAAGAAGCGAATTATTATACTTTTAATAGAAATTAATCGTTTTTTAATTAATCGTTCAGCAATTTCAGAGAGAATTAGCTGAAGAAATTAAGATAAATGTTTCTAGCAAAATAAAAATATGAAAAATAGACATGATGTTCAAAAATACGTGATGTGTAAATACAAACTTTTAATAAAAGATTATTATTATTATTACTATTATTATTATTATTATTATTTACTGTTGTATGAACAAAATGAACAGACCAGTACAATTGTTATTTTGGAAGCTAGTCACAATTTAAGAATTTCTTGACTTTCGATAAATTATTATTCAAATAAGGTTGTTAAAGTGAATTAAAGAGATGTAATCAACGAGATTTTGCAAGTTGGGAAGCAAGATATTTTTCTGTTAAATTACTTTAACGAAAATATTTAAATTTTTCTGTTCTAAAAATCTTGTAATTTTCAAATATTAACTAAAATCGACTACTGAGAGAGTTTTTTTTTTTTTTTTTTTTTTTTTTTTTTTTTTCGTTTAGTTGAAAGTTTCACAATGAAAATTTTTGAATGCGATGGTTTTTTTTCCAACTTAATGGTTCAAAGACCAGAGTTCTCTGAGGTAGAAGGCGTTTTATTTTATGCAGAAGCAAACTTGGATTGAAAATTAGAGATTACGATCATTTTATCTATGAGTTGCCGTATTGTTTTTCAAAGCGTACACCAGATCTACGCTTAAATAAAAAGTTAAAGCCTATTAGCCCTCGGATATTGATAATAATAACTTGAAATGTTCGTGTGTAATTTTTGGAAGAGACCATCGAATGTAGAATTAAAAAAAATAAGAAAAAATGAACGCTGTATGCAAATTTATGCAATCCGAAGATCACCGTTCCAGTTCCAATCTAAACCAGATTAATATTCTTGATTTTTAGATTAAATTCACATTTAAAACAGAACAGATTGGTGCACTACCTTATTTAGATGTGTTATTAATCAAAATGCACAAAGGATTAGAACATACCGTTTACAGAAAACCCATAACCAGTCAATCCATTATTACTTATAATACTCAAGCACCATTTTGCTACAAAGTTTGTGCATTTAGACATTCTGTTCAAAGATCTTGAACACTCTGCATCTCTAAGCAGTTCAACAACGAAATAAAATATATGATATTACAAGAAATAACACTAGTTTACAGTACATCTGTTGCCGAAAAAATTTTAGCTGCTGCTGACTACATATGATATGCTATTTTCAAAAATATAATTAGAATATTTTAATCAGCTTTCGTTTCTGAGTTTCAGCTATGTAGGTATTAAACAGAAAAACATGTATTTACCAAGAAAAACTTTACAAAAAAAAAAAAAATAATAATAATAATTAATCATTGAGTTCTAAAAAACTTTATTTTAAAGCTCTTCTCCGATGTGTAGACTTTAGAAATGACGTATCAGATACCAACAATAGTGAGGCATCATATTCGTATCCCAGAAACCCTGATAGAATTCTTCCATGACGCGTAAGTCTTTATGCATACGCTCTTCCGCTCTTCGCTCATATCTCCTAAATTTTCCGGAAATCTGTCTAGGTGTCTACTGAGGAAGTGGAGTTTTATGCTCATATTGCACCCATATTTTTTTAATTGTAGCAGAAAGTCTTCTACAAGTTCAATATAATTTTCAGATTTTTTATTTCTGAAAAACTTATTTTACTATCTGAGGAAAGCAATTCTTTTTCTTTTAGTCTTGATGCTAACAACTCTGTCGCTTGTTTAGAAAGATTACAAGATCATCTAACTAACTCATTTTGGGAAAAGCATTTTGGCTCATTTGACATACCTTCAAAATCCGACACATTTTGTGATGAGCTTGGTCCTTCAATGTCTTGTTCTAATGGTTCAGATATATTTTTATACTCTGCAGAGTCAGGTAAACGCTCACTGGACGTTGAACACAACTAGTACTTTACTGCCATTTAGCTCGATTTCTAGTGTTTAAAACGTTTACGTTCACGCTACAAAAATAACAGTTTTCAAGGAGATTTCAAGGCTCTCGCCAATTAGTCGGTGCTCCAAAATAAAGGCACTTCTTTTACCATTTTTCCATAATCTTAAATATTCCACATATGATTTACAAATACAATTGTGATCCCAAGACTTCTCATTTTTATCCAAGAGCATCCCAAAATACTCAAAATAGGTATTTTTCACCAACTCTGATATAGCTTTTCTACAATTGTTAAACATTTATCGCCGCATATATAGCAAAAATGATCTGGATTGTTTAAACAACGTCTCTTTGAACTACTCATGACGCAAAAACTTGAGAAACTTATCTTAACACAGTAAAATACGCCTGTTAACGATTAATATGTATGCTTAAATGATAAAAATAAAAAACAAAGTAACTTGAGTTGCTCAAAAGATTTCTCGGTTAGATTTGACAAAAACAAGTCATAATAAAACATTATCAACCACAGAGTTCGCGGCAACAGACAAAAAGTTTAATTTTGTAAACTAGTGTAATGAATATAAAAAAGCACCATAATAAGATTAATTATGAGCTTAGCTTGCAGAATATGAAGAAAAGAAATCTCAATGTGCAAAATTTCAAAATATCAACTTTTCAATATTTTCCTTTTTTTTTTTTTTTTTTTTCCAAAAAATAAATTTAGCAAATGCTTTATTGCAAAACCCTCCAGAAAATTAAAAAAATATATTTTCTGTAAGGAAATATATCCAAAAGAACCAAATCAATTATCCGGAGTATATGAAATACCTTTCATCAAAGATGATCAAGTAATGTAGTTTTATATAAGTATGAGAAACAGAAAATTTAAAATTAGAATCAAAGACTACATTGCAGACACCAATTACAACAAGAGGACAGCAGCGTTGGCCAGATAAATTAACAAAGAATTTTTGATGTCTTTTAAAAATAGTGCAATAAATTATCCATCACAATTTGATTTATCATTAATTAACCCGGAATCAATCCATCAATCTTTTTATGCAGTGAGAATATTTGCAATGATTCATCCCCTCCGACTTGTCTATAATTTCGAAATAGGTGCTAAGCATATCTTTCAATAGTAGAAATTCTTTAGCTCTTTCGATAGTAAAACAATAGTAGAAAGTAAATCATGTTCACAAATATCCATTTTTATTTTATTTTTTATGTTTGGACTTGTTTTTCTTACTCATATGGTCTCATGATTTTTTTTTATCAATTTCTCGTTTTTATATTTCTTTCGAAAATATTTGTGTCAACAAAAATCTTCAAAATGTTGCCGTTTGTGTGATGAAATATATGTCGATCTGAATAAAGGTATGCTATTTAAGAATATTTTTATTACTTTTAGGAAGCAAAAGTTTATTCGGATGCTTTCTTTAATCAAAACATAACCATTAACACACATAACTTTAAGAAGATATATAAATAAATAATGTAACAACTAGTATTAAAAAATGCTCTGACGAGCACCAAAAAAGGTTAATATGTTTTTAAGTATGAAAAAGGGTTTGACAAGTGCTTCTGTTAATTATTGAGCATGAGGAAGGACAAGGGATTCCTTCTTGGCTACAACTCACTTCAATGCCAACTTTGAAAAAATCATATTTGCGCTTTTTCCGTGAAAACAAATCAGTCGCAGTTACTATAACAATGTATAGTGTAAAGACATAACCAGTAAAGATACAGCTTAATTAGGCATAAATGTAAGGGAAGACGACATAGTGCCAAAAACCTAGTTCCTGCAGGTATCACACTCATGCACTGCACCAAGCATGCCCTAAGTGTATAATTGCACAGAAAATTGATTTCTAGTATAGTGCAGAGTGAACAGTGAGTTAACATCAGGGATGTAGTGCAGGTTATACGCCGTATACCTTCTGGACTTTTTAATAGAACACCATATACCCTCTCTTTCTCAAGAAAGCTTATAGTATACACATTCTACGGTATCCCTCTGCTTAGAGCATATATCCTATGTTATTTTTACGACTACACTCCTGTTTAACATCTAAAGCTCGGTGGGAAGTTCTACTAAAGAACCGCAAATTTCTTTTATATGGAAAAAGCGCAAATATGATTTTTTCAAAGTTGGCATTGAAGTGAGTTGTAGCCAAGAAGGAATCCCTTGTCCTTCCTCATGCTCAATAATTAACAGAAGCACTTGTCAAACCCTTTTTCATACTTAAAAACATATTAACCTTTTTTGGTGCTCGTCAGAGCATTTTTTAATACTAGTCATTTAATTTTTTGATAAAAACTGAAGATTTTCTAATATCTTAAAAAGAAAAATAATTGCTGCTGTCAAAATTTATAAAATGATAACAGCAGCATAAAATTTTGATGTATCAGAATAATTATAAAAGTCATTGCATTGCCATATAAAATGCATGATATGAAAAATAAACCATGGATTCGAACGAAAAAATTACAGAACTTTATTCAAAGAATTAAAAGCCATACCAATTAAATACATTCAAGGTAATTTTTCAAATAAAACATTCACAACTAGAAAAGTTCTAGAAATTGAATAACAATTAACATAAGAATTTTCCCGAAGGAATAATAATTTAACACCAAAGCATTTCTAAACAAAACGAACTTGCATCCAAAGCGATTTGAACTCTCTACCCGCTGCTGAGCAGCCAAATGCCTTACCTCGAGAGTCCTAGTTTAACACCAGAGATGTTGCAAATTTTACTATAGTACCTATATAAATACCAGTATAAGTCCTGTGACTGTCATCAACAGCTCCGATCTGATTGTTTTATTTTTTATATGCCCGGCGGCTATTTTCCTACTTTTATTTTAGCTACCCGAAACAATCGCCAAATAGGTTTCCTTCGCCATAATTTCATTTTAAATATAAAGCTGTCACTATAGCTTTATTTAAAATACATGACTTTCATTAAAAAACACATAAATTAAAAATACATATATCAGGTACATTTAACTTGCACGTTTTTCTTTCATTTTATTAAAAATACTATAAGTAAATATATAACTACTTAATTTATCCCTTCGACCAAAGAACGATAGACAAACTGTAAGATTATATGCCAATAATGGATGAACATAAATGTTACACTTTCTTGACATTAAACCCGCTACACTTGTTTGTTAAGTGATCAAATGATTTTAAATTCGATGATTTGTTTATATTTTTATTAATGTTTGACTAATTTATTTGTTCTTTTGTTATTTAATATAAATTTTATGCCAATAAGCGAATAGCTCTTGATATTAATTAAGAAAAATATAATATGTATTTTATTAAAGTTACTTTATGGTTATACCCGCCGACATTATTTGGTTAAATATAAGCATTTAACTCTTTACAAATTTCCGTTAACATTGATTTTGTACCTTCGTATTAATGCCACCGCAGTAGAAGTTGTGCTAATGCGCCAATAAAGAGTGATCTTGTTGTTCGTGCCTTTTTTTTTTTTTTTTTTTTTTGCTCATTTTGACGTCATTTTTAGTACTTTAGTATTTTTTTAGCCTATTTTTGACGCCATTTTTTTTTGTGCGCGTGGGAACAAGATTGCTCTTTATTGGCACATTAGCGCAACTTCTGCTGCGGTGGCGTAATACGAAGTACTACCATATTTTTTATGCTCTTTAATAAATTCTAATATTCCATTTAAAATGCTTCAATGTTATTCACATATGCGATATCTTACAAATATCTCTTTATGGTTTGATTTGATAAATTCTGCATTAAAATATGAAAACTTTTATTAGTATTCTATTGTTCGAAATCACCTGAATAAATCAAATTTTATATTTTGTACGTCTCGACGTCATAACTAAACGTCATCATTAAAGTAATCCTTTTCGTTAATGACTTTTTTTTTTAACCTAAATTCATTAATTTTCTAAACTTAAATTTTTTTAATGGCAACATTTTTCCTTTTGAGTAATTTGGCGAATAGTTTGGCGATTTCTATAAATAGGTGAAATTAGCCGACCTGATAATCAAGTAGCCCCGTACGTAATGTAAATAAAATAGGTGTGCATTTTCGGCACAGATTTCATATACGCACCATGTTGGCGAATTTTTTTTTCTGACGCCAATGTCATATGCACATCGGAGTATTTAACTGAATCCAGAGTGTCGTTATTTTGCTTGATATGTCAACCCGGATGCTGTTCTTTACTTTTTAATAAATAATTTATTTTTATTTTTTTAAATATATAAATTGTTTTGTTCTATTAAACAAACATTTTTTTATTTATTGTTATTACCTTTCAAAAAATATATACCGGGTGTTCCAAAAATGACTGATGGATTTTAAAATTCAATAACTTACAAACGGTGACAGCTTTTTAAAAAAATTTTTGCAGGAGGGTTATGTACAATGTCAGGATGTTTTTTTTTTTACCATAACTTTTGATTTTAGTTCGAATTTCAACCAATAGATGGCGCTGACAGCAATTGAAGCCCAAGTCGACGCCGAAACTGACCTCACTCAACACTGATCACCTGGCCTTCAATCGCTATCAGCGCCATCTATTGTTTGAAATTCGAACTAAAATAAAAAATTATGGTAAAAAAACTCCTGACATTATACATAACCCTCCTGCAAAAATTTTTTTTAAATAACTGTTACCGTTTGCAAGTTATTGAATTTTAAAATCCATCAGTCATTTTTGGGACACCCGGTATGTAACTGGTATTCCAAAACGAGATTTTCGCCAAATTGGCTTTACAAAAAAAAATTAACGCCAACGTGATTCGTATATGACACTTGTGCCGCATTTTAATACAGAAACAGAAAAAAATCGTACGAAAACAAAAATTAAAGTTCATCAGGTTTGTTTTCAGAGCTATTTATATATTTTGGCATCATACCCTCCCTTTTTGAAGCCAAAATAGCACCAAGCTTTGGCAAACAGATGTATATTAATCAGACATTCATAAAATAAGTAATAATTTAATTGACCTAGAATAATTTAACGTACCTTAAAAAAAAAAAAAAAAAAAAAAAAAAAAAAAAAAAGCTGACACATTTTCACGTCCGAATCATCATGGAGCGCCCGACTCACCTCTCTTGTGTTGCGCCAAACCGGATTTCTTACTGGTACGTCCTTACCTTACATCTCAAAGGCTCAAATAAATGTTTATAAAAATGTAAAAACCATATTTTTACGCTTATCTTTTAAATGTCCTGTAGATTTTTCCATTCATGTCTAATTATTCATAAAATAATAACTGTGAAAAGTATTGGTAAGAACGTTTGTACTTAATAACTTTACATATCTTTTTGTCTTGTACAATTAAAAAAAAATAATATTAATGTCAATCTTGTGTTAAATCAGTAAAATATTACGTGATGGAAAAACACGGTTACGTCGCTTTAGCGGTTAAAAAAATTTGCTATTCGGTCTTTCGGCGCTATTTTCGATTTATTCGCCAAACACACCAACCAGAACAGGATAATGAACTTTTCTGCAAAATCTTGCCCTGATCGCCTAAATTTGTTGATTTCAGCATATGGACCTTCAGATAAGCAAATAAAAAAAATTATGAATAAAAGTATCATATTACAGTGGCTAGCATAAATTTAAGAGAGACTAAACTTTTTGCTAGAGGCGGCTTTTAACTTAAATAAATGAGAATTTAATAAATAAAAAAAATATTTCACTTCGCTCGTCAAAATAGATAGTGAATATGATACATGAAAATAACAAATAAGTATTTTTTTCACGTGATTCATCTAATCTATTTATTTATGTTACATACTAGCAATTTTTATGTTCATTTAAACTTACGTGCAACAATTACAAGAAGAAACAAATATAAGAATAAGAAAAAGACTATGTTCAGCTGGAAATTTCAGACAAAAATTCGATTTTCTCAGCGACCGACAAACATACAAAGATGAAAAAAAAAACTGTTCTAAGTTTTACCATGAGGATTAAAATAAACCAAAAACAAAGTTAATCCATCCACGGAAACGTTAGCTAGGCTTAGTTGAATTTTTTGCCTTCATTTTTTCATTAAAAATTAAATAAAAAACTATTCTAAGCTGCAGTAATTTTTTGAATGCTATCATTTTATTCGTCTCGTCGAGTTATATCTTTTAAAAAAAATTTCACTGCCGTATCTCAACTGGTTCGCCAGAAATTTTAGAAAGTTGTTTGCACTTTCTATTTCTTAAACATATTATACCAAACGCTACCGCGTTTGCTATGATATAAAACTTAATATAAATAGATAATGTAATAAATAATTTAGCGAATAATAAAAATAAATAATATAAATGAAAAGTTTTAAAAAATCTTCAATTTGGAGATTTTTTAGAATCACGCTAAGTAGTCGTTAATTCTGTAAAGTCATTACAGTAAAGCATCATTTATACGACGATCACTTATACGACGTTTAGATTTATACGACGTTTTAATGTGGTCCCGACTCATTCCTATTAATTTTAATGTAAAAATATATCTTTTATACGACGCCCAAAATCGTTTATATGTCGATTTTTCGATTTTGTATAGGTTTATTTTTGTTCATTTTTTTTTTTTTTTTTTTTTTTTTTTGTGTGTATTTTACGAACGAACGGAAGTTGGCAGCTACGAATGACACCAAAGAGCGTGTTTAAATGCACTCTACATTATAAAAATGTGGACTGTGTTCGATTAGTCTGAAAAATCAGCTTACGTGTAACAGATTACACTTGGAGGGATCATTCTTTTTTCAGGGATAGTCAGCTTTCCCGACCTTTTTTAAGTTGCAAATAGACCATCCTTCTAATTCTTATCAGTATTGGCGACTTTTAGTGGGACACGCAGGGTTTTTGAGCTTTGACTTTAAATGGAAAGGAAATGATGTACTGCAAATGAGGAACCTTTCGGTGAAACATAAATAAAGGTAAGCATATTTAAATTGCTTTCTAATCCCCTCCCCGTTTTTCTTAATTTTTTATTTTGGTTTGTTTATTTTACAAATTCATGCAAATCATCGCGTTAAACATTAAAATTAAATGAAAACAAAATTAATTCTAGTTTTGGAAATGAAAATCGATTATACGTCGTTATTGTTTATACGACGTTTTTCTGTAGTCCCTTCGGCGTCGTATAAACGATGCTCCACTGTAATTCTAAAAAGATTAAATTACGCTATATTGTGAGGGAAAACACTATTATATTTAGTTTGATAATCATATTTTTAAGCATTTTTATAACTTATTTTAGTTTTATGTTATTTTAATATAATATTTAAAAACAAATAATTCAATGACAGAAACAGAAAATTATTCGCCAAAAAATGCGACATATTTGGGAATGTTTAATAAACAAATTCATTCGATTTGGTACGGTCATCCCCATTTTTGACATCGACTTAGTCTGTTTTGCTCATGCGCAGTTCGCCCCAGGTTTCTATCAATCAGTAGGTGGTTTGAAATTTTAGACAACTGAAAAGAAAGAGAGAAAAAACTGACTTCCTGTACCTGTGCAGGTTGTTTTACTGGCAGTGCGCAACGATACAAGATTCCCTGGAAAACGAATAGTGCTAAAAACTCCAAACCAAGGGGCTTTCGTGCTCTCTATTGGCTAAAGGCTATTAAAGGCTTTTCTGTCTCTTCCTTTTCAGTTGTCTAAAATTTCAAGCCACCTACTGATGGGACACATTTGATAGAAACTTGAGGCGAACTGCGCATGAGCGAAACAGGCTAGTCGATGTCGAAAATGGGGATGATCGTACCAAATCGAATGAGTTTGTTAAACATTCCCAAATATGTCGCACTTTTTGGCAAATACCTTTCTGTTTATGTCATTGAATAATTTTGTCATTACCTGAACGCTTCTATCATGATTTGTGCAGGAAGAATTCACTAAAACTGTCCCAAAAATTCAAAAATACGCCGAAAATGAGAAAAAAAAGAATTTTCTGAAATCGAATTAACATTGGGGGGGGGGGGGGGGAATTATAAGGTTTCAACTTTATCAAAAATTGAAAAATGGCAGAATCGAAAAATAAAAATTAATTAATTAAAAAAATAACAAATAAAACGGAGAAGAAAAAGTAGAATAATTAAAATATGTTATATATAAATATATATATATGTATACCATTTAAACGGGTTGGTTTTGGAACTTAAGGATAACCATAATGAAAGTGTACCTAAATTTTCTAGGATTATTTTGCTGTAGATGTTGCAATAAGTAGGTTCTTACATTTTTACAATGAAAGATAAATAAATAAATAAAGATTAATGAAATGGCTACCAAATTTTTGTTGCACAAGAAACATATTGAAAATAAAAATAAACATTGCAGGGCTTTTTTTTTTTTTTTTTCTGTCGGTTATCAAAGCCAAGGCAAACTAACTGCTTCGGTACAGCCAGCTTGCCACAAAAAATATTAAAATTTAATTCAGAAACTAAGTATACATGCATGCACGTACAGAAAGAAGAATTTAAAATAAAAACTAAAATAAGAATGAAAACATTTGTCTAAGAATGAACTAAAATTATGGGTATCATTAAGTCCAGACAAAGGAGCATATCGATATTTTGTCATTTCTTATCTGCGTTTGAATAGATTTTTTTTTCAAACTTTTTTTTGCTTTTCCTTATTTATTTTACGACATTTCAATTTCTCCCTCAAAAATTGATTACGGATTTCTTTAGCATTAAAAGTCAGAACTCAAAGGTGCCTGAATTGCACCCGCCCCACCACACACTTTTTTATTCTTTTTATTTACGTTCGTGCTATTATTTCTCAAAGGAATGCGATGAATTTCGAAAAACGTTCCAGCTGTTAGGCATAGAAAACGCATTAGCTGCCGTTCTAAATAATCTTTTCTTTTTCTCCCCTTTAATCTTTCTATTTTAAGATATAGAACTGGAAAATATATATATCAAAAAAGAAAATGGATTTTACGATAAAACACATTACACATATTTAAAGAAAAAAATTTCTTCAAACGTTATTAATTCAAAATGCTATACGATTAAAAAACAGCTAACTAATTTGCAAAACATGTACTCAAAGTCCCACGGTGTGATGAGGTACAGTGTTTATCTTTTCTTTTTTCTGTACTATTGATTAGTAATAACATTAAAAATGCATTTTTTATTACAGTAATGGATAAATTCCATATTAATACATTCATTTTACCATTAGCTTATTCCTCCTAAATTTTTATTTATAATACACAGAATATTCGGTATGAAGTGTTTATAACTTAAAACTGATTATGTTATTCAAATTCAAAATCATTAATGTAACTAACAAATAAATTTTTTTAACTCTCTTCGTTACTACTATAAAGATCTATCAGCAAGCACACTATTAAATAACCTTTTAGCAATTTTAATAGAATATGTCAGGTTTCTGACACTAATGAGCATGTAACTAATTAAGATTACCATGTTCTGATATTATTTTATTTTTCATTCATTGTATTTCATATGCATCGCTTTCTGCATAAAATAATAGTTTTGCTTATTTTGAAGTTAGTCCGAACTATTATATTTATATCTTATATCAGGTTGAGTCTAAAGTTTTGACCCTGTTTTTATTTTAATGTTGACAACAAATATTTACAAAAATACAAAACATTAGTGAGGATAGTAATCACCATTAAGTTCGACAATCTTCTGCCAACGTTTTGGCAGTTTGTCAATGCCTTCCTTGAAAAACTCTGGGCTACGTGAGTCGAGAAAGAGGTCAACCTCTTTTTTGACCTCTTCTGAAGAATTGAAAATTTCACCGCTAAGGTGCAGTTGCAGATGCGAAAACAGATAGTAGTCGGAAAGTGCCATTTCCGGACTATATGGAGGATGTGGCATTAAGTCCCATTCCAACTTGTATAAGTTCCAATTCGTCCACGCACTGACGTGTGGCCTGGCATTATCCTGGTGAAACATAACCACCTTGCGTCGGAACTCCTTACTTCGCTTTTCCCTAATTGCTGCGTCCGCTTTATGCAGCATGCTGCTGTACGACTCACTGTCGATGGTCTGGCCATTTTTTAAGTACTCCTTGCAGATAATACCGCGACTATCCCAGAAAACACAGAGGAGGATTTTTTTATAGGTCAATGTGCGCCTAATTACGGTCCTGACCGGTACACCTGGTTCAGACCATCCTCCTTTTCGACTGGTATTGTCGTAATAAACCCATTTTTAATCACACGTAACAATCCGGTTCAAAAAATCACCCTTTCGGTGATATTCGAGCAATTTTACACAGGTCCGTTTTTGTTTTTCTTTGTCATTTTGTGTCAGATTGTGCGGCACCCATCGATTGAATTTGTATGTCAAACCAATGTTTTTTAATGCCCGAATTATGGTTGTTTGAGAAACATTGAAGTGAGATGCAAGTTCCCGTGATGTAGCATTTTGATCTTCATCGATGGATTTTCGCAATTCGGTCTCATCAATCACAGTAGGTCAACCAGCACGTGATTCATCTTCGATGTCGAAATTCTTAATCTTAAAAATTTTGATACCATCGTTTGACTATACTAAGTATACAACATCCTCACCTAAACGTGCACACATGTTACGGTGACATTTTGTCACTCCGGTGTTGCTACAGAACTCGTAGTAGATGATGGTTCGAAGCTGGATACATGATAGTTCCATTTTCGAGGCTTCGTGGAGGCTACAGATGATAATTTTTCAAAACAATAAATTCACAGTGTTGTAGCACACGTCTTCTTCTTCCGAAATCAGAAAACCGTATGTAAAAATGTCACTTAACTTGCGAACGCCAGCTGTTTTAGTAGCGCTATTCTGCGAAAAGGTCAAAACTTTAGACTCAAGGTAATATATGGACAAGCTCCATTATATCAATGATATCCCAGCTGCATATTTCAGATGTGTATATTGCTGGGACGATTACTGTTTCTAAACCAATAGGAGACCGTCATTATCACGGTCAAGTACACGCCCACACAGTTTGATTGACAGGAACTCGTGGACAATTGATCGTGTGTGTTTATTATTTATTTGTACTCGGATTGTTTGAATTTGTACTCGGTAATTAAAAATTAAAGGTACGAAAGAATTTTTTTTTTTTTTTTTTTTTTCAAAATGACTGAATTTTATTTACTTCAATTAGAAATTATACTTCCTCTGATCCTGAAATAAATAAATAAATAAATAAATAAAAATTAAAGTAAGAATTTTGCTTATACGGATATTTTCGCAGAATACTTTTTTCCCATTTGTTTAATATATATATAAATCATTTTGGAACGATATTTAGAATATTAAAAGGGTTTGAAATATTTTTTTTAATGTCTTATTTATTAATAAAAGACAGCCTCCAATAATTAAAAAAAAAAAATATCACCAACGGACTCTCGGCCCGCGATGGACTCGAACCCATATCCTCCGGTTTCAAGCTCGACGCTCTAACCATTCAGCCAGTCAGCTCACTTTCATCCGCAACAGATTATCGTTATAATTAGCACCGTCAATTGTCCACGAGTTCCTGTCAATCAAACTGTGTGGGCGTGTACTTGACCGTGATAATGACGCTCTCCTATTGGTTTAGAAACAGTAATCGTCCCAGCAATATACACATCTGAAATATGCATCCCAGCTTGCTTTTCTATTCAAGAACACAGACCACGGAAAAGAGTAGATACGGCAAACAAAGAAATTCCTGTAAGGACTGGTGAATGTCCTGGGAGGAAAAGGTTTTAGAGAAGACAAAAGTATCTCTTGTTGGCATGGGAGAAGCCCCATAGCCTGATTTTCGAAGGGATTGCTGAGAGAGAAATTGGGGAAGTTCTAGTGAAAACCTCAAGGTGTGAGGTAGTAAAATGTTTGGTTTAGTTTTCATCAAGTGTCGAGTACAGCGTCCCGGAAAAAAGCTTGATTCATGTGAGGAGAAAGTTGATGCGATGGGAGGTACCAGGTTTGTTGAGACATTTTTTAAATCACCCTTTCTCATAAAAAAAAAAGTGAACAATAGAATTTTACAGTCAAGGCAAAAAAAACAGACGTTTCTGCAACATCCCGATTTCTGCCCTTATGTTTTTTTCTGGTTTTTGACATCATGAGTTTTAATTTGCATATGAAGTTTTCTTCTTCTGTTTCTTTCTAAACTTTAAATTATGGATGATTTATTTTATTTTATTTATCGGTGTAAGTGTTTGCGTGATTTCGTTAAAACCATGTACTCCCCTATTTGTTTTGATACTTTTTT
Source organism: Maratus speculifer (assembly GCA_964019185.1). Taxonomy (NCBI): domain Eukaryota; kingdom Metazoa; phylum Arthropoda; class Arachnida; order Araneae; family Salticidae; genus Maratus; species Maratus speculifer. The sequence continues at coordinate 239,790,372 of OZ025294.1, read as the reverse complement.
TTCCTGCCAGATCATGTAAATATGTTGCCTGTATTTTTTAAATAAAAGATCAGCACTTAAAATCTACTGAAATATAAATTACAAACTCAGTTCTTGAAAATTTACATTTCATAAAGGGAATGAGACGACGGAACTTTTTATGTATTTTTTTAGTACTGCCAAGAAGTTCAGAAAAACTTCTTCCTGAATTATAACTTAATTGAATTATTGAAAATTTTCAAACATCGCATTTTTTGACAGCTTGTACATCAAAATGGACAACTGGTATTCACGAACAATTTTACAGGTAAAATCTTTTACATAAAATGTCTAGAATTTGCAAATCTCATTTTTACCTTGTTCAAGTGATCTGTGAGATATAGAATATTGAAATTAAAGAAATAATGGTCAGTCATGAACAGAAAAAAACGAGACGTTATTTTTGATTTTTTTTTCTTTTTTACAGGGACACAAAAGAATTTGGTTACAGAACTATCTGTGAGCAACAATTGTTGGAGGTACAGTTTCAGTCGTGGTATGCATATTATTTAGTCTGTGCAAATTTCATAGATCACAAACATATTAGAGTGCATTTAAGCTGGGCCAACCAGTGACTGAAAGGCTTTGTTAAAAAAGTTAGCAGACGAGAGGTGTTCGGTTAGAATCCAATAATGTCCGTTGGCCTAGATGTTCATAGTTTCTTTCGAAACTTGGTTAAACTTATATAAATATGGATTAGGTCTGCTTAGAAAGACCCCAAATGAGGGCAACCTGTCCCCTTTTCCATGCCCCTCGCATATTTAATAGGCAATAATAATCAACACTAACACCGCTTATTGACGGAAATTTCACAAGGGAAATTTTCAACACTGCAATGCCTTTTCTAATTAAAATATATTTCTGCATGCTATGTAGAATGTTTACAAATTTATAATGCATATATAGGGCTGCATAAAAGCATCAGGATATTTTTCCGACTATTGATGATATGGGTTTATTAAGCCAAATTATTTACTTTGTTTTAATTGTTCACTTTATTAAAAAGTGAAAATTTTTTATAGTATTCTGAATGTGCTGAAAAATGTTTCATAATCTGTATTTGACGCATAATTTTTCTTTTTTCAGTTTTTTAATCGTCCCCTGATTGCTCGTTTAACTATAAAATTTCACTAAAAAATATGAGTTTAGAAATCTTCTCTACATTCCTGTCGTTCAAGACGAAACCTTCAAGTATTTCTCAAGATTTCAAAACGTCTAAAATCAAGAGGCTGAATACTTTGGTCCAGATAGTTTATAACATTAAAGCTATCTTAACAACAAAGAATCTTAAATGGAAAAATGAAAAAAGATATTGTTAACCATTGCCAAAATAAACACATTTATTTATTTATTTTTAATTTTGAAAGCTATATTTGATTATTTTCAAAACTAAAAAAGTTGTAATGAAATAACCCAAACTTCGTGAAAACTGCAAAATGTTTAACTTATTTAACTTTTACGTACTTCATCGGTGTAATTTTTCCGGGTTTTGTGATGAACACTTAAAAGAAAAAAATTTAGTGCCATTCAATTGTTTATTTAATATGAATTTGTATATTAATTCGTTTATAAATTAATACATTTCTCTAGATTGCGTTGTATAAAAAATTACTTCGACGCTCATAAACAAATGAAAAAAATAGGAAAGCGGAGCATAATTAATCCTAGTGAGTTATTCATCAGCAATTTAACTTCACTAATATCGTCTTCCTAAACCATTTTCGAAGTAAAGAAGTTTAACCCACAAATTGGATATCCTGTCGTTAGAGTTGAAAATGTGATCCTCATTTCTGCTCATTATCGGTTTTCAATTAACATTTTCCCGTTTGAATCATTAAGAAGATTTTTACACATAAAATTAGAACTATATTTTTCTTCCTTAAACTTCTAATGATAGGTATCATGATGAGGATTAAAGATTTTTATTTCACTGCACTATATTTCTTCTAGTTATAGAGGATTTTTTTTTACTATTTTATATCATATATAAATAGAAAGAGAGTGGAAAAAAGTCCAAATATCGGCTACCATGTATTCTGAGAAATGCGTGAAGCGCTGTCCAGCAGCGATAGGCAGAGTTTGTGACTTTAATTGAGAGAAGAATGTTACGAGAAGTACGTCGCTGAAATCTGTCTCATTTACAAACAGCAAATGAAAAAGTGTCGAAATCATGTAAGAACATCAAACGTTGTGTAAATCACTCACGCAATTCATCCACGAACATAAATAGAATCTGAAGTTTGATGAAAATCCATACATTAAATCTTGAGATACAGCTACTGCAAAATCATGATAAATACAGCATAGCAGCGCCACCCACAGGGCGATTTATACCAAAAACTAAACAACACTAATCTATATCACGGGCTTACAGAATCTGAAGTTTCATAAAAATTTGTGAACAAGTTCTTGAAATACTGCTATTGCGATAATTATGAATAATGTAGCATGGAAGCGTCACCTCCTGAACGATTTGCACCAAAAAGTAGTCAGCATCATATTGTATGAAAGACAAACTGAATCTATATTTTTATAAAAATCTGTGCATTAGTTCATGAGATAGGCCTATTGTGGAAACTGTGAATAATGCAGCGTAGCAGCGTCATCTGTTCAGCGATACATACCAAAAAATAACAATTTCTAGTTTATATCAATGTCCATCTGAATATAATTTTTTGTAAAATTCCGTGCATTACTTCTTGAGCTAGAGTGCCCACAAAAATTTTGTCACATAACAAAGTGATAGGCAGACTCAGAGACTTTCATTCTGTAAAAACATGTTTTTTGGAATCTCTGACCTCTGAAACGTATCAATCCGTCTAAAACTGGAATTTGAAACTTTTCACGAATTCAGTACTTTTTCTTCTAAAGATAATAAAAAAAGTAAAAATAATTCCGCATAAGGACTAAGAAATACGTTTATTATTATTATTATTATTATTATTATTATTATTATTATTATTATTAAATTTGCTGGTCAATTAAATACACAAAAATGACCTTTTCGACTTCCGCCGACATGCTTTGAACACGGAACCTTTTGGTTAGATGTAACTCTCTATGCCACAAACTACCGAGACCCCGAAAAGATGGTTGAAATTCAAATTGTGTTTTGAAATCGCAAAAGTGGTGGGATGTCATTACGTTAATTTATTTAACTTAAAAAATAGAACTTTTTCAAAATTTTATGGTTTAGGGCATGGCAGGGAGTATTCAGCTCTACGCCATAAAAAATTATCTCTGTAACTTAAGATTCTACACTAGTCACTCAAAAAGACTCGAATAATAATGTTAAATCTACAGAGAGTTATTTTCCAATATTTCGCTCAAATTTTATTTTATTTTATTTTATTTATTTATTTTTTTTTTTTTTTTGAATAGGATAGTTGAGGACGATCTACAACCGGGCTTTTTTTTACTTTTTTGTTTTTGGTTATATAGTTTTTTAAAAATTACTTTAACTTTCGAAACCAGTTAGTATCGGTTCTGAAACTGAAATTATCATAATAATAATAATAATAATAATAATAATAATAATAATAATAATAATAATAATAATAATAATAATAATAATAATAATAATAATAATAATAATAAAATCGAAAACGTAAAATCTAGCCCAGTTGTATGTCGTCCTCAGCTATTCAAAAAAAACTTTAAAAATAATAAAATTTGAGCGAGATATTTGAAAATAACGCCCCATAGAGTTAACATTATCATCCGGGTCTTTTTGAGTGACCCGAGTGGCTGTATACGGCGGCTGGTCAATCAGTGGTCGAATTCTCCTCCGTAATGTTAAGTTTATGGACGTTTGTTACATTTTTATACTCAAAATACCTTTTCGGAAAATTAATATTTTTGACTTCTTTTTTCAGTGTTCTCTTCTCAAATAATGCATCTTTTTTTCTTAGTTTTCAAAATATTTCCAACTCTATGCATAATTTTATTTATAGAGATAAAATCTTACTCTTAGAGAATCTTAGAGAAAAAAAATTTGAACAAATTTAAAATACGCATAATGTAATGTGCTTGCACGGCACTTTCTGAAGCAAGAAATTGCATCTTCTCTCGACCAAATGGCGTATACGAGTGATTGAATTGCAATAATATATCATTAAATAATTAATAATATGTCATTTTTTCATTGTTTAAGCATTCTGTTCTAAAAAAATATATATATATTAACTTTCATATTCTACATAACTTTTCAAAAATGCTGAAAAACAGAGACAGATAAAAATCGCAAGATTAATTCAGCCTTTCAAAAATTTCTTCATGTTTAAGAAGAGGGACAAGGACGCACATGTGTTTGCTGCCGGAGAAAAAAAAAAAAAAAAAAAAAAGGCGGACAAAACTGAAGCACATTATTATCAAATAGGTTTCTTGGGAAAGGAAAATTTTGACTTTCCTTTTTTAGACGATATTCGGTCTCCGAGAATCAGATAAAGGAAAGAACAGCTGCGAAGGCACTCACACAACAAAACAACGACTGCGGCAACATAAGGAGACAATCTTCCACGATTCCAAATATATTTCTAATGGGAAAAAAGAAAGATATTGATGGAGACTTTACACCTGCTAGGATTCCTATACTGATTTTTAAACGTCTACATTTTATTTCTTAAGAGTTGTGAGACAAAACTGGAATGTGGATAAAAAAAGAAGCGTATGAAATATTGAAAGCATAAGATTTGTTTTTAAATCGCTTTTTGATCATTGAAAACCATCCTATTGCAAATGCGAAATCATCCTATTGTAAATGTGAACAACAGAAGTGTGAAATTGTTTCTGCTATAATGAAGAATGATTTATTTTTCTGCTTTTTTTAAAGCTATTTCTTGAATATTTTGTCTCTAAATTCACATATTAAATGGTATATAAAGGATACCCCCAAACAAGTCTTTATTTTTAAATAATACAAAATAAAGGCATGAGAGCGTCAAATTCAACCCTGAAAAAAAAAAAAAAAAAAAAAAAAAAAAAACAAATAAATAAAAATCCATTTTTCTGTGTGTTTGTTTACTCACGCTTCATTTGATTCGCGTTCGAAGGCAAGCTATACCATAGGGGAAAAAAAAACAATATATTTCGCATTCGCAGAAGAAAGAAAAAACTTATTTACAACAGAACTACTCTTTTACAATGTCAAAGGAACATAGGATCAACTGTAAATCAATTTCATTATGTACCAGTAGGATATCGCCCCATTAAATAATCAAAAATAATTAAAAGTGACTCCAGGACAGCTCATTAGGAAGACTAAAGAAACATAAAGTGAATATTTGAATAGATTCAGATTTAATAACTTGAAGGGCGGTGGGATAAAATATATCCTACTTGATTTTAATTCCCAAATTCCATATTGGCACCAGAATTTGGAAGATAAAATTTTAATGTTATCAAATACATGAAGAATAGCTTTTATCTATTTTAAAATAAATCCGTTTTTAAATTGTAGTGTTATTCAACTATTTCAGCATTTTCAGAATAGAAGTGCTCTGCCTCTCAAAGGGTTAATAACAGAAAGGTTTCATTCTATCCATTGCGTGAACTTTGAATAAAAAATAGAATGTCGAATACCGCATTTGTGAGGGATGAAATTCTTTTTCTGAGCATTTGAATGACTTTGAAATAATTTTATCCATATTTCTCTAATATTTGCAATGGATATATATGTATACATGTATATAAATAACTGCGTCAAATTAAATGTTATCTTTTTGTAGAAAAAAGTTCTATGAATGGTTTACTTTTTTTTTACATTTACACATTTAAAATTTATCTTAAACACTAAATACAGAAGAAGGGGTAACGAAAAAATAAATTATGGCTTCAATTCTCTTTTTAGAAAAAACACTAATATACATTTCTGTTTGGATATTTAATAATTTTTAATTATTGAATTTCTGCATTGTTTTTTTATGCTGTCATATTTAAAAATTTTTCTTCCACGAGAAATTTTGACAAAAATAATCTAACTTTAGCTTATTTTATTATTTACATTGTTCATTTTAAAAATTTGTCAAGCATGAGGTCTACAGACATATCTACAGAAAAATCTCTGTAGATTTTACTAGCCCCTCTTTAGATTTCTATCTACAGGCGTCCATGTACTGCCACCCTTGTTTTCAGACAGCCAAAGCTTGTAAATGACACTCTAAAAGTGCCTAAAATGCCTCATGAATAAAAAATGGTCTGTTAGGACAAAAAGGGAAACAAGCACCCCACTTATCCGCAAATGTTTTGAGTACATGATGGAAGCTTTAAACGATCGTAACGAAGCGTTGTGAGCAGAGGGTGGTATATATGGTACCAATCTATGAGGGATGGTTTATTTTTAAATCCACGGTAAACGACTCCCAGAAGTATGTTTGTAGTGACAGGAAAAGACACTTGATAAACGCAAAAGAGCTTTCCGTTTAGACTATGATTAACGGTTTAAGGCTGTTTTTAAATCAAATACACATTATTCTGTGCCACACTGAAGAAACAATTTTTATCCATTAAACATTAAAGTTTCAAATAGTGTAATTTTAAATATTTCATATGTCTATCTATCTATCTATCTATATTTTTACTGTGACCAGAAAATATTAGTAAAAATTAAATTATGACACGTGGCACGTTTTACAAAGTAAAAGCAATATCCTTTAAACTTAGACGAAATTTAATTGTTATATATTTTTCTTTTGTTAAAATGCGGTATTTTTTCATGTATACTGTGCTCTCGATTAACAAATTTTAACATCTTACGAGTCGGAAACCATCGAATTCGACAAATGAAGCTATTTAAGAGAGCTATTACATTGAAGCTATAAAAAAATATTTGCAATAAATAATCAATCTTATATTGACTGGCCTAACTCAAAAATCAAATATTATTTAGGATTAAAGTTTAACTTAAACTTTCCAAATTATTGAAAATTCAAACATTATTCTTAGAAGTAATCAGTAACATGCAATTCAGATAAATGAATTATGAAATTATCAATTGAAGCTTTAATCTCTGGCATTACGCAATAAAAGATCAAGGAAAAATGCACCACTATAACACAATTATAATTTTAGTTTTCAGCGAAATCTGAAAATGGCACTTTTTAACAGTCGCAAAATTTGCATGCATATTTTTCATACTAATTATTTTAAAATATTTTAGTGTGTAATAAATTATTATTAAATATATTTCCAAGTTTGATTTCACGTTTGCCAGTCACAATTTTGCATGGAACATACTCATTTCATTTTTACTGTGACATCCTTTTCTCCCACTGAAACCTTCTGAGATGAGAGTCTCATTCTCAGTATCAGCGGAATGAAAAAATAAAACAAGTTGGAAATTGCACGTGAAACGTAGCAAATGAGGTGCGTTCGTACGATAACGAAGTTTTAAAAATATTCAAATCTTGTTGTTATAGTAGACAGTACTTCGGATACAGTATAGTGGCCGAAATCTTTTTTGTTTTCCTGTAAATATACAGGAAGTAACTTTTATTACATCTTAGCAATGCATATCATAGTCATAAAATGTGAAATAGTTTAATATAATTAAAACACGCCCAAAACAATGTTTCCCCGTATAGAATTATGTAGTGGAATACTTTTGTTTGGCCCTTTAATTTAATAATAAATGTTCTTTGCATCACAGATTGTATAGAATGTATATTTTAATATATATATATATATATATAGTTCATAGGTTCATGTCAGTTCTATTATATTCGAAAGAGTTTAACATCATTAAAATGTACTCGAAACTATTTTTTCCTATTGACCGTAATGGAACGGAATACTTTTGATTGTTCCTGTAATTGATCTATGCATCCGATTTTCATAAAATCTGAAATGACTCGACAAAATTATGTAACAATTATATATTTTAAATTTCAAACGATTAAAATGCATTTGATGTTTTTCCCCCATTGACCGTAATGTAACGAAATACTTTTGATTGTCTCTGTAATTGATCTATGCATCCGATTTTCATAAAATTTGAAATGACGCGACAAAATTATGTAATAAATATATTTTTTAAATTTCAAACGATTCGGTTGGGTAGTTTTTGCGTTGTTATATGCGGACAGACAGACAGACGGACGGACGGACAGAAAGACAGAGGGGCGGACGAACAGACGGATAGACCGACGGGCTGAACGACAACTATATGTGTTATGTATTTACATAATTACGAACGCACCTAAAAAGAAGGAAAGGAAAAAGAAAAAATACTGTAATTTAACAGTTTTATGGGTAAAAATTAAGTATTTTAAATCGCGACGTCGTTTTCTGTTCAAAGTTTTAAAAGTCACTATTAATTGTAATATGATAATGGCATCTGTGATGATGCAGTAATTCTCGTTGTTTCCCAGTTTCTCTTTAACAATGAAAGTAATCCGATTGCCATCACTTGGAAGAAATTTCATAAAACACTTTTAAAATAAAACCAAACACAAAAATGGAATTATTTTAAAAAGTCCTTCAGGCCATAATACCGGGAGGAAGGGGCAGCTTTCATATTTCTTACATTTCTTTAAAAAAAAAATAATTAAGCTACATTAATCAACCATTCAAAGCTCAAATTAGTGGAACACGGTAATAGAAGATTCAATACTTGTTTTTGTCAATACTGAATATGAATGTGAATTTTGAGAATTTAATCAATTTTATACAGGTTGGTTTTAGTTAAAGTGATCTATATTCGATATAATGAAATGTCATTTTAAAATAACATGATCGGTGAAATTAACCAATGAGACTGAGCAAAATCTTGGTCAGTCTTGTGCACATGCTCACTTAGATCGAAATCAGTTGTTACATGCGAGTGCTGTCGCAGGCAAATAAATTTCTTAAAATGTCAACCCACTTTAAAAATTCAAACTGTTATATATAAGATATTTTTTAATATGCAGACAAAAAATGTTCCGTAAACTTCAAACTGAAGTTTAAATATGCTCTACTTTTATTGTTAGTATGGGGTTGTGCAAATATAACGTTATCACGTTTTGGTAATTTTAGACCTCCTCTCCTCCTTTCGATATCATATGTTATCATCCTTTGATCCCCCCCCCCGGGGTAATGATATCGTTATCAAAGTATATATATATTTTTTATTTTTACAATTTTATTCTTTTGTTTGGAGTAGAAATCTGGTTACGTTTATTTTTCTCATCTTTATTGATTCAAATGAAGAGAAGTAAAAAAAAAATATATAGCTTTATTCAAATAAAATTAAAAAAAATAGTTACTATTTAAAAGTATTTTATAATAGCTTTTTGTTACATAATGCATTCAAAAGTGATAAAGTCTTGTTGAACTTGCTCCCCTCCCCCGCCCCTCGAACGGAGAAAGAGAGAGGAGAGAGGGCAGATAGAAATTTTTATCAACAAAACAAATGAGCAACATTTTTTCTCTTTTATTTATCAGTAACTAAAGCTCCATTTCAAATATACTTCCCATATAATTCTTCGAACAGTGATTATATATACATATACATATGAAGAGGCCATACATTTTTTTTTTAGAATTAGATAATTTTATGATAGTTCAGTGATTTTAATAATAAATTTGTATTTTCCTAAAAATAGATAACAGTCTAAAAAAAAAAAAAAAAGATAATGTACTATTTTCAACGAAACACCATGTTACAAATAAAAAGAGACAATTTTGTTTGTGTCAAAAATGATATCGATATAAAAAGGCAAACTTCCCTCACCCTAAAGATATATTACGATATCATGTGCCAGACCACGCTCCCCCCCCCCCCCCCCTAAAATGATAACGTTACATATGCACAGCCTTAACCAATTAAGTTCGTCATAAAAAGTTTAGGATAAGATTAAAGAAAAGAGTTATACAGGATAGCAGTAGTTAAAATAATTTAGGCTACATATATCTTTGAACTTTCACGGTATTCCCATTTATACTTTTGCAGTACATACAGCTACACCTAACTTTATGTTGTATAGTTTTTTACAAAGTCTTAATATCTTTTTAGCAACAATTTTTTTAATAATACAAATAATAATTAACTAGCAGGGGAGACCGAGCTTAGCTCGGTCAAAATTAACTTTGTGTTCAACTCGATATAGTATTTTCACTGTATCATTAACTCTGTATTATTACTGTAAAACATGTTTATAATAGTATTATTTAAAAAAACAATCAATAAGAAAACTATGTTTTTATGCGCATATTTATAAATTTTATTTTATTTTAAATTTTACAACGAAAGGACATCGATCTAAAACACTTTTTTAGCTCGACTCTGATTGGTTTAATCATGCATCTCGAATCCTCTTAAGAATGTATAAAAAAATTCTTTACATTCTGAAAGACAATATATTTTGCTAGATATAGCCAAATTTGGAGGCATTCTTTCATTTGGCTCCAAATACGTGTTTTGGTTTTCGTAATTTTTATAGTCGATTTTTTGGCCATATGTCGCCAATATTTTGTCAAATATCACCAAGTTATTGGCTTTTGCCATATTCTCGTGACCCTGACCCGTATTACCCAAAATGAGCCACTAATCAAATTTGATCAAGCATGTGACATAGCTCAATCGTCTTCAGGTAATCAAAAACAGTAGAATATAAAATTGAATCAAAATCGTTCAAGCCATTTTTTAGGTAAAATTAGCTTGGCAGCATTCAGCAATGAAGCGAAATGACCCACTAATATAATTTTGTTTAACATGCGACTCAGCCCAATAGTCTTCTCGTGACAAAAAACGTTTTGTTTCAAAATTTAGGTAAAATTGATTGAGTCGTCATTGTATATAATTAGAATGACCCTAGCTCATTAAGACCCAAAATGACCCACTAATAGAATTTTCGCGAGCATGTGTCCAAGCCAAATGGTTTTCTCTTGCTCAAAAACGATATAATACAAAGTATAGTCAAAATGGTGAGTACCATTTTCTATATAAAATTAGCATGACCCATCATGACCAACAAATGACCCTTATAATCGAAATCTCTTAAACGTGTGGCCTAGCTCTTTAGTTTTAGCATGCCGAAAAACATTAGATACAAAATTTAGATAAAATCGATTGAGCTGTTTTTTAGATATAGTTGGTTTGACCCTGACCCCTTATAATCCAAAATGACCCATTGATCGAATTTTCACAAAAATCTGTCCTAACCCAATGATTTTCTTGTGACCGAAAACGATAAAATACAAAATTTAATCAAAATTGCGCGAAACGTTGTCATTGATCCTGCCGTTCTTTAATTATACATAGCTTGACCCAGACCCTTTATGATCCAAAATGACCCATTAATCGAAATTTTTCGAACATGTAACCTAGTCCAATGATTTTATCGTGCCAAAAAATGTTGCATACAAAATTTCATTAAAATCGATCCACCTGTTCTTTAGATATAGTTTGACCATGACCCATTATGACTCATCATGACCCACAAATGACCCTCATAGTCGAAATCTCTCAAACATGTGATTTAGCCCATTAGTTTTCTCATGTCAAAAAACTGTCACATACAAAATTTCGTTATAATCCATCACGCCGTTCTTTAAATATAAATAGCTTGACCCAGACTCTTAATGACCCAAAATGACCCATTAATCGAAATTTTTCGAACATGTAACCTAGTCCAATGATTTTATCGTGCCAAAAAAATTTTGTATACAAAATTTCGTTAAAATCGATCCACCTGTTCTTTAGATATAGGTTGACCATGACCCATTATGACCCATCATGACCCACAAATGACCCTCATAGTCGAAATCTCTCAAACATGTGATTTAGCCCATTAGTTTTCTCATGTCAAAAAACTGTCACATACAAAATTTCGTTATATTCCATCACGCCATTCTTTAAATATAAATAGCTTGACCCGGATTCTTAATGACCCAAAATGACCCATTAATCGAAATTTTTCGAAGATGTAACCTAGTCCAATGATTTTATCGTGCCAAAAAAATGTTGCATACAAAATTTCTTTAAAATCGATCCACCTGTTCTTTAGATATAGGTTGACCATGACCCATTATGATCCACAAATGACCCTCATAGTCGAAATTTCTCAAACATGTGATTTAGCCCATTAGTTTTCTCATGTCAAAAAACTGTTACATACAAAATTTCGTTATAATCCATCACGCCGTTCTTTAAATATAAATAGCTTGACCCAGACTCTTAATGACCCAATATGACCCATTGAAATTTTTTCTCGAACATGTAACCTAGCCCAATGTTTTTCTCGTGCCCGAAAACCATAGAATGCAATTTTTAATCAAAATTGCGTGAGAAAATCGCTAGATAAAAATAGCATGACCCACAATGACCCCAAGAATGACCCACTTACCGAATTTTCTCGAACATGTTACCTAACCCAATGGTCTTCTTGTAATCCAAAACGATACAATATAAAATTTGGTCAAAATCGTTAGAGCCGTTTTTTAGATAAAAATGGCTTGACCCATAATGACCCCAAAATGACCCACTAATCGAAATTTTTCGAACATGTGACCCAGCCCAATAGTTTTCTCGTACCAAAAAACGATTGGATACAAAATTGCCTTAAAATCCATCCAGCCGTTCTCTAGATATAAATAGCTTGATCCTGACCCATTGTGACCCAAAATGACCCAGTAATCGAATTTTCCCGAACATGGGACCTAGCCCAATGGTCTTCTCGTGCCCGAAAATGGTAAAATCCAAATTTTTGCGAAAATCGTTAGAGCCGTTTTTGAGATAAAATTTACCCACACACACACACACAATTTTTGCTCGCATTATAGTATAAGATATATATTTTTTGTACGGAACCTTTTGAGCACGAGCAACACTCGCACTTGACCGTTTATTTAAGTTGTATCGTAAATAAGATTTCTTACTTATTAAAATATTAATAAGATTAATATATAAGACTTTTTTAAATATAAAGCAGAATAAGATTTTTTTTTTCTATACCGACCCTGAAATCAGAAAAATCTTATGAAATGCAATATGCAGCATATAGTAGGTTTCGAACTCAGATTTTTTTAATCAGTTTATCAGTTGATATAACATTGTGAAAAAAAATTCGTTAAATTTACGGTAAAACTGCTGGCGACATTGCTGCAAGCAGTTTTTGCCGTAAAAATTTCAATAAGATGTATTAAAGCGTAAGATGTAATAAAAAAATTTACATCTAATTTTACAGCAATTTTTGCAGCAAAAACTGTTGGCAACATTGCTGCCAGCAATTTTTACCGTAAATTCAATGGATATATATATATTTTTTTTTTTACAGTGCATATTATTTCAATTTTCGTGTTTAAAATTTTACAGATTTGATTCTATAAAATAAATAAATAAAACTCGACTAAATTACATTAATAAATAATTTGCGTTAAGCCCTACTGGTAGTAAGGAGAAAACTAAACTAAAATTTCAAATCTGGAACAGAAGCAACAAAAAGAAGAAAACACAAATTAAAAAAAAAATACGATTTTTATACACTGAATATTACATTTTCCCTTATCTCTACTAAGAAAATCCTTTCCTGCCAATCGCGAGAAAACATAACTGACTTTCCCCATAAATAAAACGAAAATTTCTGCAGATGAAATTCTCGAAAGCCGTAAAAGAAAGTAAAGATGATTTAACGAAATCTTAAATCATATTTATGAAGGGCGATGAATTTTTAACAAACTTTTATGTACTGGAAAGAATACGCGACTAAAATATGCAACAAGAAGAGACGTTTTCCTTTCACGCGATTTTTTCTTCTTTGAGAAGGATTTAGAGGGAATTAGGCTTGACACGAGATTTTAAGAACAAGATATTTTTCGATAAGTGATAAGAGTATAGCAGCAGTTTAAACAGAAAAAAATACGTTCTTTTTTAATATATTAGAAAACATAGTTGATAAAAAACAAATATTATGGGAGCAATGAATTTTAAACTAACATTTATGTACTATAAAGATTACACGCCAAAAATATGCAACATAGAAAAATATTGTTTTTTTTTTTTTTTTCCACGATTTTCTTTTTGAAAAGGATTTACGGGTGATTATAAAAAAATACGGAAATTGCAGCCGGCATAGTAAAATTTCTATTAAATGTTATACAATGCAATTTCTTTTGATACATTCTAATAAAAAATATCCTTAGATGTATTTTTAAGACAAATTACATTTCTAAAACATAGATTAAACATTTGAAAGACTTGGAATTTCATACTATCATTTTCCTGGCATCTCACACTGTGATGTGTGCAAAGTAAAGGCATTTTGCTATACTGTAAAAATATATATTTTTCTTTTTTTTCCTTTTCTTTCTTTTTTTTTCTTTTTTTTTAAATTTATAATCAATATTTATACTTTATAAAAGAAATATATGAGGAAAGAAACACATTCCGTACTTTACAAATAATTTTTCATAGTTAAAATATGATTATCGCTGAAAATGAATTTCATTTTCCTGGCCTGCATTTTACTTCTTTATCGTGCATAAATATCGTGCTGAAGAGTAATTCTTCATATTTTCGACATAGCTTAAGTTAAAAATAGTAAAATTATAGCTACCAGCAAGATCTTTTAGATATTTCTTTGAAAATAATGTGATTAAAGTCGTAAAAATTTAATAAGCTTTTATTATGTCATTTTCTTGACTTCCATAAATTAACAAATAAAATTGAACATTACATGGAATTTGGGTTGCTACATTGAAAGCACGTTCCTTTAAACAAAATTTAAATGCTAGACCTATAAAAAACCAGCGGCGGTAGTGACAGCGTTATATATATATATATATATATATATATATATATATATATATATGTCGCATTTTCATGAAACGACAGACTTCAAGGGGATGAGTTTTAATTACGATTTATTTAAAACATAACAAAATCTTTTCGCAAGTCTTTACATTATGAGTTCTGGAGACCAAGTGCATAGATGTATAGAAATTTCTCATCTCCCGAGGGGGGTTACCAGTTTAAAAGGCCATGTGTTTTACTTAAATTAATACGATAAACTTAGGTTTCTTGTTGCCCTGTAAAACCCGTGATTATTAGTCATGGGGCCCGTATCCACATTGAGGGACGATTTATTAAAAAAGTAATAAATAGGTCTGATTTTTTGTATTTTCTTACAATTTCCCCCCCTTCCAGACAAGTCTCCGGGGATGGGCCGGCTTCCATCCATGATACTCACCTGAAAAGGGTAAACAATTTTTACATTAAGTGAGCTAATGGGAGATGAGTTATTTCTTTCGTATACTTAACAAATAATAGTATAACAATAATAGAAAATGTACAAATATCATATCTAAAAACAACACTGTTATAAAATGTACCACTATACGTCATTGAACATGATAAAAACAATTGTATTAACAAATGCAAAACACTCAGTAAATATTATACATAGAATAAGATAATCAAAATAAGAAATATGTTGTAGATGGATTCTGAAAAGTCCAATGTTATTTACATTTTCAAATTTGTATGGAACTGTCCTGACATAGTTCAAGAAATAGTACTTTTACACATAACACAATGTTCACAATAAAGCAAAAATAATTTAAATTTCAAATATTCATAATAAATCAAAAAGGTAATTAAAATTCCAAATATTCATAATAATGCAAACCGAGATCTGATATAATATAATATCAGTTCATATGATACCAACTATTTCAGTTTGTTGGTGTAAGTAGTTTAAATTGATTACTAGGAAAAAAGTATCTTAGTTTGGAAGCGTGTATTACTTCATAATCCTTTTTTGTAAGCCAGTTAGGCTTATTTATTTCGAAACTTACATTGGATAATTTTTCCATAATTTGATATGGACCAGAAAAAGGCGGACTTAACTTCCGAGAATTCGGATAGTGAAATTCTTCCACTATGACAAGGTCACCAGGTTTAAAAGGCGCTTCCACAAACTTTAAATCATACCTGACTTTATTTTTCAAGTGATGTTCACTTGTTCTTTGGAAAGCCTCTTTTCTGGCTTCCTCTACAGGGGGATAATAATTTTCATTGCCTAATACTGATGGATAAGGTAGTTGGCCGAACATTAAATATGCAGGAGGGTACTTGGTTACTGAATGAGGTGTGTTATTGTACTCATTAATTACTTCCTGCAGAATTTTGGGCCATGGGACGTTTGAAGGGGTAGAATTTACTTTAAGTCTTAGTCGGGTGCAAATTGACTGATTCACACGCTCATTTTTCCCATTACACTGTGGTCTATGAGAAGAAGTAAGTAATTTTTTTACATTCTGTTTATGTACCCATTTACGAAGTTTAGACGCTGTAAACGCAGGGTTTCTATCCGTTAAAATTTTCTTGGGAAGTTGAATATTAAAAATCTGTTTAAGAATATTAATGTAGACTTCAGTTGTAACATTTTTAGATGCAAAACCCCAAACATAACGAGTAGCGTGATCAATAGCTATGTGCATATACCTTTTAGATGAATTATAATAGTTAAAACCTCCTACTGAATCTAATGAAATTATATCGAAAGGTAGTTCTGCAGGTGGTAATGCCTCCAGAAGACCAAATTTTGGTTGGTGTGATTTTTTGTTCAGTTGGCTGACCTCACAATGCTTGACAAATTGTGTAATATCGTGGGTCATGCTGCTCCAATAGTATTGTGGGGAAATTAAATTTAACATTTTTTGGATTCCGGGATGGCCAAATTCTGTATGGGTATTTATTAGTAATTTCTCTCTCAAGGAGAATGGTACAACAATTTTTTGAAAACCCTTTTTGCGAATTATTACAATGTCATTAAATTTTTGAAATTTAGGCCCTGTTATATTATCTAATTGTTGGTGTTCTTTAATTTCATCTGACGTTAATAAATGAATATGGGGATTTACAGAAAAAGTGGGATTTCTTGAAAGCATGTCTGCTTCGAAATTGGTGGATCCTTTGTTATATTTTACAGTATAATCATACATACTTAATTTTAATGACCATCTGAATAACCTACCTGTTAAATGCTTCACCTTCTTAAGCCATACTAAGGAGGCATGGTCAGTATGTATTGTAAAAGGTTTTCCGTGAAGGTAATAATGGAATTTGTCAAGGGCATCGATTATTGCTAGACATTCCAGTTCTGTGATAGCGTAATTTTGCTCGTAGGGCCTTAATTGTCTCGAGTGGAACGCAATGGGATGCAAGTTCCCTTTTTCATCTATTTGTTTTAAGACAGCACCTACGGCTTCCTTTGAGGCATCAGTATAGACATGGCATGGAAGGTTAGGATTGAATAATTTTAAAATAGGCCTAGAAATTAATGCGTTTTTAAGCAATTCAAATGATTGTTGACAGACATCTGACCATTCCCAAGGAGCATCTTTCTTTAACGATTTATTTAGAGGGGCTCTAATTTTAGCATACTTGTCTATGAATTTGTGGTATACGTTTACAGAACCAAGGAACCTTTGCAATTCTTTAACGTTTTTTGGAGGGATTAATTTTTTAATAGTTTCGGTGTTAGCATTGTCTGGTTTTATTTGACCGTTACTAATTTCATAACCGAGGAAGTCAATTTGAGATTTAGCAAAGTTACATTTGGAAAATTTTAATTTTAAATTTTCTTGACGGCAAATGTTAAATATAGTTTTAAGGTGATCCATATGCTCGGCATAGGAATCGGAATAAACTATAAAATCATCAAAATAATTGGTAGCAAAATTAACTTTACGTTTATCTAGGATTCTTCGAAGAGCTCTTGCAAATTGAGCTGGGGCATTTTTATAGCCAAAAGGAAGAACCAACCACTCATAAAGACCTTGATTGGTTGCAAAGGCCAACTTCTCTGTGTCTGAAGGATGAAGTGGGATATGCCAGTAGCCAGAGGCTAAATCTAGCGTGGAAAAATATTTGGCATTGACAAGTCTGTCCAAAAGCCAATCTATACGGGGCAATGGTTCCGAGTCAGTCTTACAAATGGCATTGATTTTTCTGTAATCAATACAGAGACGCGTTTTACCTTCTCCTTTTTTATATGCCAGAGTGACGGGAGAGGAATAAGGACTGCAGGACTCTTTAATAAGTTTAGCTTCCAGTAATTCTTGTATTTGTTTTTGAATTTCTTCATTGTCCCTAGGAGATGCACGGTAAGGTCGAAGCGAGATAGGAAGTTCCGAGGTGAGAGTTACCCGCTGAGGTTCCCATCTGACTCTACCTACGTCATATCTATTGCACGCAAAAATATCCTTGAAGTCGCGTAGAAGCCCTTCCAACTGTGAGTTCTCTTCAGTAGTACAATGACTAAAACTTTTGTCATCATAATCCGAGAGAATTTGAGTATCAAGATAACATTGTCCTTGTTGCGACAAAATTTCTTGATTTGATTTGGAAGGAGAACGAAGCGGCTTCTTGCAATTCATATCACTCGTTAAAGTTAATGTATGATTGAATGAGTTTCCCTGAGAAATTTTATTGGAAATGTTTTGATCATACTTAAGAATGACTCCATCCTGAGTCAGAATATTCGAGTAAAAGTCCATCGATATATGGAATTTTTGTAATTCTGGAGTTCCCAGTATCGCATATGGCAAGAATGACCTAACTAGGTATAAGGAGCTATTTTGCCTGATATTTCCTATTTTGAGGGGTACGTGAAGTTTTTCAGAAATCTGAACTTGTCCTTGGGTTTGATTAACCTTAAGAGGATGACAGCTTTGAATAGACGTCATATCCAAAGCTGCAACTAAGTTTTCTGGAATAAGGGAAAGGGTACTTCCGCTATCCAATAAAAATGGTATTTGAACCTCATGACAAGTTTCTGAATACGTATGATTATCGTAATTCCCGTATCTGAGGTACCCCGGGACTATAAACCGTCATAAAGCATTATGGGGTTTTCATGTGATCTGGGGAATACTCATGGGCATTTTGTGATTGAAACTGATTACTATGGGTTGCCAAATCGGGATTCATTGTTGTCCCTGAATTGCCCTGAACATCATATTTATGGAGAAAAGTATGATGTCTTCAATGGCAATTTTTACAGTTCATCTTGGAGGGACATTTATTTGAAAAGTGGCCACCTCGCAGACAATTGATACATAGTTTGTTTAGTTGGACAGTTCTCCAACGGTTATCTATGGACATATTCGTTAATTTTTTGCAGGCATGGGTGGCATGCGACTCAAGGCAAACCCCGCATTTAGTATTTTCTTGACTTTTGGGGAATTTATATCTATCGGAAGTATTTCGGGAATTTACATTTCTTAAATCTATTTTAGTTGGATTCTCCAACGCTAGCATACTTTTGGCATGAGTCTCTAAAAATTTTAAAAATTCCGTGAGACTAGGCATATCATTATGAGTAAGAGAGAGCTCCCATCGTTCTTTTAGATTATCACTTAGTTTTTGAATTATAGTATAAATTATCATGTTATCCACCAAAGCATTTTGAGTCAAATTCAAAGACTCTAGAATTCGAAGTGACTCATTACAAGTATCTATTATGTCAAAAATAGCTTTAGAGGAAGAGGGGCAATTTTTCATGTTTTTTAAATTGTATAACTTACTTATTTGTGCCATGGCTAAATCCCTAGTTTTATCATAGCGAGCGCAGAGAATGTCCCATGCATTTTTATAATTGACTTCCGAGAGAGGAAATCCAGAAATTAATTTATGAGCAGGACCCTTTACACTAGCCAGTAGATATTGCAATTTTGAGACGCCCCCCAACTCCAAATTTTGATCTATAGTTGTAAGAAAAATCTCTTTAAAAGAAAGCCATTGATCAGCTTCTCCGTGAAAAGGTTTCAATTCAAATTTTGGAAGATTAACAGTTTTTACACAAACATTACCTGTAGTTTTATTTAGACTTTCTGAACCACCCTCGTGAATGTTTAAACTTTTAGTTAACTTATTACGTGATGTATTTATTGCTATGGTTAAATTATCCAATTTAAGTGCAATCTCATTATATTCATCAATTATAGGATCAGTTTCCGATGCATCGCTCTGAAGAATGGCATTTTCATGGAGTTTATTTAATTCGGTTTCAATATCCTGAACTTGTTTACCATATAAATCTAACTATTCAAGAGTTACAGTTTCATTAGCAATTTTGGGATTTATGATATTTTTTATGCGAGTGATTTTTCCCTTAAGAACAGTTTTTTGTTTTTTAATAGCTTCCATTTTAAATTAATTTTATGACAACTTCTTAAAAATCTAAATATAAACAAATTCTAAATGACTTTCAAAAAAAAAAAAAAATAATAATAATAATAATAATAATATCAACATAATACAAGCATCTGCATAGAATTGTGAAATGAAATAAATAAAAAGAATTAATTATATAAAATAATTAGACGTAAATATGGATATCCATTTTTTCTTTCAATTTAAAATATAATTACACTTAAAACCATGGTTTGTAGAAATAATAAAACTAAACACAATAGCACTACAAATAGCACTTACCTTTAATTACTTATATTAATAAACATCATAAAAACAATAAGAATAATAATATCATATATAAATAACAACCCCAGGGTATACACATACACTCAACCAAAATAAAAAAAAAGCAATTTTAGTGTGCGCACATGAAAAACTATGCGTTTTCTTTCTTTTCTTTTCGATAAATAATGAAGCATATTTGAAGATTATTGATGAATCACTAAAAAGCGAACACAACTGTTGAAGTCGAAAAGATTTACCCGTTTCATGATGACTCGATGACTGCATTCACACTTTGTTGTAAATAAAACGCAAAGTACCCGACATTTTTGATGAAAAAATTACTCTCATTATCACCATAGAAGAATAAACACAGGTTGCACCACACACTTCGATAAAACCAGACGAACACAAAACCTCTTTTAAGAACGCACAAAAACAAAATAAATCACAAGTTCGGAGAGACCGGCCGAAGTAATTCATGGCACGACAGAAGGCAGGAGGGGGGACGAACGGCGATAGTTGAAGTCCCGCTCAAGAAGAAATCCAATGTCCAGGATGCGGCAAAGCCCGACCGAATGGTAGAAAATAGCATTTAAGTATTCCAATATGGAATACGTTTACTGGATGATAACTCATGACGAGACATTACCTCCTTTTCAGGGCCTCTTTCGATGTTTCGAGTCAGAATGACCACTGTCTTTGCTTTCCTTTGTGGGTCCGGTATTTTTAATGATGTTCATATTTCGTAGATTATTTTCCCGCACTAGGTATCATCTTACCGACTATGAAGAACTGTCGCATTTTCATGAAACGACAGACTTCAAGGGGATGAGTTTTAATTACGATTTATTTAAAACATAACAAAATCTTTTCGCAAGTCTTTACATTATGAGTTCTGGAGACCAAGTGCGTAGATGTATAGAAATTTCTCATCTCCCGAGGGGGGTTACCAGTTAAAAAGGCCATGTGTTTTACTTAAATTAATACGATAAACTTAGGTTTCTTGTTGCCCTGTAAAACCCGTGATTATTAGTCATGGGGCCCGTATCCACATTGAGGGACGATTTATTAAAAAAGTAATAAATAGGTCTGACTTTTTGTATTTTCTTACATATATATATATAATAGAAAAATAACTCAAAAACTACAGCTGTAATTTTGAATTCGCATACTTGGAGCTTCTAGAAATCGATTTCTAAAAAAAAATTATAAGTTACAGTATTTTTTCAGAAATACATATACTGCTGTTTGTAAAAAATGCAACACCATGAAGGAGTCATCAGAATTAAATGAAATTTAATACACAAACGACTTGTATTGGTACAAATAAATGTATACATTTTCAAAGCAATAAAACAATATTAAGTGCCCGAAATTAGTATTTGGTGTGGCCACCACGCGCTGCAATAAGTGCTTCTATACGACGTGGCATGGAGTCAAACAGATGTTGAATGTCTGCTTGTGGAAGAGCATTCCATATTGTTTGTATGCGCACCCAAAGTTCGTCTTTTGAAACTGTAGGACGCGGATCACGAGCGAGACGCCGACCAACCATATCCCACACATGTTCAATAGGCGACATATCCGGCGAATAAGCAGGCCAAGGAAGAAGTTGGATATGTTGGGCTGAAAAGAAGTCTCGAACAATCCGTGAAACATGTGGGCGTGCATTATCCTGTTGAAACACAGCTCCAGGGATGCCTTGAAGGAAGGGAATGACTTCGGGCTCTAGCACTTCACGGACGTACCTGTTGCTATTCAGATTATCCTCAATTCGTAGCAGCTGAGATCGTCTATGATACGAAATCGCACCCCAGACCATAACTCCAGGTGTTCGGCCACTATGACGTTCGACAACGCACTCTGGAAAGCAACGTTCACCGGCATAGCGTCTAACACGTATGCGGCCATCATGGTTCCACAAATTAAAGCGGGATTCGTCAGAAAAGACAACTTGTTGCCAATCAGCCCGCCAGGCTCTGTGTTCATCAGCACTTTGCAGACGCAGCCATCGATGATTTGCCGGGAGGGGGATCCTGTATAATGGAATCCTTGCACACAATCCACGGTGCAGCAGACGTCGACGAATTGACGAAGCTGACATTAATACACCTGTAGCAGTAGACCAACGTGCTGCCAACTGCCTAGAGGAAGCTGTACGGTCAGTCACCGCCATGCTGACCAGGTGTCTATCATCGCGCGCTGACGTCACCTTGCGTCGTCCACTCCCAGTTTTTCGAGTTGTCCGGTTCTCTTCGGTCCACTGCTTCCAAACTCGCATCACTGTGGAACTGTTCCGCTGCACACGAGCTGCTATTTCGCGATAGGAAAATCCTCCTTCACGCAGGCCGATAATTCTCCCCCTTTCAAACTCCGTAAGTTGTTGAAATTTGACCCTATTTCGTCTTGGAGGCATACTAAACTTTCGCCACTAACAAATAACCATGCACTATTTTCAACGTCCCGCTACGGCCCGTTACTTATACGCTTTCAACATCCGTCCAGAGGGCGCTGCTCACATCACGCATGCGTGGTGTCTCTGAAACTTTACTACTTTGCATAACATCCTATAATTGACATTTGATGCAAATTTCATTTCATTCGGATGATTCCTTCATGGTGTTGCATTTTTTACAAACAGCAGTTTATTTTTTCAAAATTAATTTTCAAAAAAAAATTTTGCAATATTTTTTTTTTTTTAATTTTAACAAAAAACGATTTTTAAAAGCTTAAAATAATGCTAAAAAAGAATTATAACTTATTCGGTACAGTAATTTTTGAAATGAATTCCATTTAAAACATCTCTTGTAATGCAATCTGTTTTCCGATTATTACAAAATAATTTAAGATTGGGAGCTTAACATTAATAATCAAACTTTAAAGGTTCATATTTTTTAACCAACCGAATTTCCCATTTGATATCCTAAAATAAAATTTGCTAGAAAGCTAAGCATTACGTCAATATTAGGTGATCGTTTTGAAAATTGCAGAATTTCTGTATGAAAATGACTCCCTTAGTACATTTTTTAAACACGAATTGAAAGGATTAAAATTTCTATGCGAATGGCTATTTAAATTTTTGTATGAGAATTCGGACATTAAAAAGTACAGGATATTCTTGTTTTTCATTCTTTCATTATTTTTCTTTCTTGCCAGTTATATATAAATGTATCGAAAACAGTGCGACGAATAACAAATTGTAAATAATTAATAACAACCTTGAAAAATCATCACAGAACACAACAAGTTGGAAATTGCACGTAAACGTAGCAAATGAGGTGCGTTCGTACGATAACGAAGTTTTAAAAATATTCAAATCTTGCTGATATAGTAGAGCGTACTTCGGATACAGTATAGCAGTCGAAATCTTTACGTTTCTGTAAATATGCAGGAAGTAATTTTTATTACACATCAGCAACGTATATTTAATTCATAAAATGTGAAATAGTTGAATATAATTAAAACACGTACCAAACCATGTTTCCCCGTATAGCATTATATAGTGCAATACTTTTGTGTGGCCCTGTAATTTAATAATAAAAATTCTTTGCATCACAGATTGTACAGGATGCATATCTTAGTATATACTTCATAGATTCATGCCAATTCTATTATGTTCGAATGAGTGTAACATCATTAAAATGCATTTGAAACTTTTTCCCCATTGACCGTAATGTAACGGAATCCTTTTGATTGTCCCTGTAATTGATCTATGCATCCGACTTTCATAACATTTGAAATGACTCGACAAAATTACGCAATAATTATATGTTTTAAATTTCAAACGATTAAAATGCATTTAAAACTTTTTTCCCTACTGACCGTAATGTAACGGAATCCTTTTGAATGTCCCTGTAATTGATCTATCCATCCGATTTTCATAAAATTTGAAATGACTCGACAAAATTATGTTATAATTATGTATTTTAAATTTCAAACGATTAAAATGCATTTAAAATTTTTTCCCTATTGACCGTAATGTAACGGAATCCTTTTGAATGTCCCTGTAATTGATCTATCCATCCGATTTTCATAAAATTTGAAATGACTCGACAAAATTATGTTATAATTATGTATTTTAAATTTCAAACGATTCGGTTGGGTAGTTTTTGCGTTGTTATATGCGGACAGACGGACGGACGGACTGAGCGACAACAATAGGTGCTACGTATTTGCATAATTACGAATGCACCTAAAAACGTCTACTGATTCTAACAGATTTTTGATTTCTTTATACCTTTTTTTTAATTCTGATATTCTGTAATTTTTTGCTAAAAAAGAAAAAAAAAGGGTGTCTATTTAACTTCAATAGAAGTTATATTCATGCTGTCTAACAATAAAAGAACAAACAACTAATCCCGTTGTCTATGTCCAAAAGTCTCGCTATCAGCAGATTAATAATTTGTATAGATGTATCGACCTTATTATCGTGATCGATTAGATAAAATAAAATAAACATGATGAAGAAGTAAAAAAAACATCGACGTCTGGAGCAGTAGACCGAAGTAGGGTACAAAAGAATAATGCTTATTTGTTACAATAAAATGCGACACATACGCATGTCAAATCGATTTTGTTCACGGAAGAACTTTATTTTATTATTTGTGTGTATGCCGGCAGGAGGTAATTATTTATCAAGCTATTTTTGAGTTTACATATTTTTTACAAACTTACAAGCAAAACTCACAAAGAATTTCGTCAACTGGAATTTTATCGGGATACTAGCTGACCCGCCCGGCGTTGCCCGGTTACGTATTAGCAATATTAAACGAACTTGAAATTTGTATGATTTTATCATTAACTGGAAGCGTGCAGAAATGCATTGTCTGAAATACGTCGCAGCTGACTTTCTGAAAAATTGATTATAAGCCATAATTTAATTTTAAAACGAATAGAATACATTTAAATTTTATTTATGATAAAAAAAAATAAACTCCTGAAAAGTGTTGTGTGATTTTTTTTTACTGCAACATAGCTAATGACTCATACATTCTATTGTTCGATATGCCAAAGATCTGCGTACAACCACACAGTAAAAAGAAATTGAGTGGAAGTATAATGTCTTGGGCTGACGTCAAAAATTTAACTCTAAAATCCGCTACATTAAGTCCAAATAAGCACCAACAAAACCATGTGCTTTGACACGCCGATCAATTCAAACTGGTTTAAATCGTATTTCTTTTTTTAGCTCACAGGCTATCATAGCCTGAGAGCTTATGTGCCCGCCCGTTCTGTATGTATGTGCGTATGTGCGTAACGCGATAACTCATGATAAAAATATCGGATCCACTTGAAATTTTGTATATAGGTATATCCTGACAAGGCGCTTCCCTGATTAGTTTTTGGAGTTCATTCGATATGTATAAGAGGGGGAACGGGGGGCTCATGCCCCCCGTTAGTTGATATAAATGGGATTTTCATGCAGAATTAAGTTTTCAAAATTTAGATTAGGATCATTCTGATGAGGCGATTCCGTGACTGTTATTAGGTGTTCATTGAATAAGTATAAATAGGGGGAACAGGGGTTCTAATCCCCCCCCCGTTAGTTGATATAAATGGGATTTTCATGCAGAATTAAGTTTTCGTTCAAAATTTAGATTAGGTTCATTCTGATGAGGCGATTCCGTGACTGTTATTAGGTGTTCATTGAATAAGTATAAATAGGGGGAACAGGGGTTCTAATGCCCCCCCCCCCCGTTAGTTGATATAAATGGGATTTTCATGCAGAATTAAGTTTTCGTTCAAAATTTAGATTAGGATCATTCTGATGAGGCGATTCCGTGACTGTTATTAGGTGTTCATTGAATAAGTATAAATAGGGGGAACAGGGGTTCTAATGCCCCCCCCCCGTTAGTTGATATAAATGGGATTTTCATGCAGAATTAAGTTTTCGTTCAAAATTTAGATTAGGATCATTCTGATGAGGCGATTCCGTGACTGCTATTAAGTGTTCATTGAATAAGTATAAATAGGGGCAACAGGGGTTCTAATGCCCCCCCCCCTCTTAATGCCCTCTTAATTTATATAAATAGGTTTTTCAAGCAGAATTTTCAGATTTCGTTCAAATCTCTGAATAGTTTTGGAAGTTTAATGGTTAAGTATAAAAGAAGGGGATAACTCCTTTTAAATTATATAAATGCTAAATGGGTTTTTATTAAGAATTATCTAATTTGCTCTGAATTTTGGATATAGATTTTTTATATGATAAAGCATGTCTTTGATAGTATAGGAGATTCAATGATTAAGTATAAAAAAAAGAGGAAAGGAGAGAGCTGTTTCCCCTTCTTAATTTTTTTTTCGAACGGAATTAACCCTTGAAAATATAAGGCTTTAATGTACAATTAGTATTTGTAGCCTGTGAGCTCAATGCCATCAGTTTAACTGGGCAGTATTCTTTATTTTTTTACCTTTTAAACTGTTATTGAATAGATGGCTAAAATTTCGTTTAAAAAATAACGTTTTGTGCCATTATTGACTGTAATACACGATCGGAATGCATAAAAGATACAAATATACCAATCATAGGCAAGAATTATGTGATTATTTTTATCATATGACTTTAAAATATCAATATAGAAGCATCATTTAAGATTTTGCTTGAAAAGTTAACATTCTTTCGTTAATGTCTTAAAATCGTCTGCACTCTGAAATCTAGATTTTAGACTAATATTTCTTATTTAAGTTTTCGCGCATGATTTTTAAAAGAATGTTTTCATAAATATATTTTATATAATGACATAGAATTATTAATATGTTGTTAAATCATAAACATTTTTCATCTACCTTATAAAGTATTACAAAGTTCTGAAAAAAAAGAAAACTTTTAGTAATACAATTTTTAATTCAAATCAAATGTTTTCAATATTTAATTTAATTTTATTTTGACATTTAATTATTTCGAATTTATCAATTTAAATTATTTTAAAAGCAAACATTTTTTTTAAATAAATAATATAATAGAAAAAAGACCATTTTAAAAAATTACTATTTCTTCGTAAAATATGCTTCAGCTGTAATTCATTTCTTTCAATTCGTCTTATTAATACAAAATCCCTTCCACATGCTTTTGTTTGGGGCAATAAAATTTGAGCGATAAATGGTTTAATATTGCAACCCTTTATTCCGTTTACTTTACCACCATCTATCTTTTTCCTCCATGGTTTACAACCGCTGTGATAAAAAATTGTCATTTAAACTGACAGTTTGCCAGTCTATGAATTTTAAAAGTCTGTTCCAGCTTTTTTAATTATTCATGCGAAAATTTTATGCAACCAACCAACCATAACTAAATGAAGGGAAAAAAAGAAGAAAAAAAGCGATTTTTTATTAGAGTGATCTTTGGAATTTAATTAATTACTCGGTTAATAATTCGAATTTCGAAATTCTGAAGCTCAGGTGCATCAGGAGAGATTTGGGGCTACTCTCAAAAAAATTTTGAGGCTTGTGCGTGCTGTAGATTTTGCTAGCCATCGCAGACACACACACACACACACACATACACACACACACACACACACACGCAGACAGACAGAGCGTTTTGTTCTTTTATTAGTATAGATAAATGTAGTGCTTTCAATTTCTGACAAGAAAGCGATGTTTTCTGACAAGCAGATTCCCCCCCCCCCCCTCATCCCCCTAGCTGTTAGTTTTATTAGCTCTTGTTTCCAGACAAGCAGTCTTCCCTCCTTCTCACCGTATCTGTTAGTTTTATTAGCTCTTGTTTTAGAACTGATAGTCTAATGAATATCATACAGCACGATAGTGCTGTATGATAAAGCTCAGATGCAAGTTTGCACCATAATAGCTTTGGATCGAAATATCAGATTGCGACGAAATTGAAAAGGCGAAGTGTCCTACTCTAGACCTTAAAGTTTATCAAATTTCATCTAGAACTACTGATTAGTTATGGAGATCCAGAACCCCTGTTTTGTCACTTTTTTCTACATGAAACAAGATAAAAGAACAAACAACTTAATTATAATCCAAACCAGAAACATTCAGCGATGTGTAATAGCTTGTTTGAAAGCTTTTAATTTAGGTAAGTGCCTTTTGAAAGTCCTTTCAATAAATATCCAATATTAAAGAAATGTCATCCATTTAAAATTTATATAGCGTTGTACCTTCCATAATTTAACATTATAGAAATATCTCCTTTTTAATTGCTAATTTAATCATTTCTTTCAAGTTGCCACCAACTAAAAAACAGCAAAATAATTTTAAAAAGAAATGATAAAATGTGTTCTTTTTTTTATAGATCAATAAAATTCGATTCTCTTGATAGATTTTTGCATTTTTGAAGTTGACGTCATTCGAAATAGAAAATGCATATTTTTCATAAACAAATTTATAAACTTTAAGATTTATATTAAAACAACACCACACGTTTATTTGAATGTTTCCGAAGTCAAAGCAGTTGCTATGAAACAGATATTTCCATCACAAAGGGATAATTTAGAAAAAGATCCTTCTATATATAAAGAAATAACGATTTGGAAACAGAGAAACGAAAATCTGTGTAAGTGTCCTTTTACCAATGGGTGTACCAATTTTGTCCTTTTACCAATGGACAAATGAAAATATGCATAAATACTGTGAAATTGTAGAGGAGACGGTTCACTCACCAAATGTCGCCAAATTTGTCGGTAACTTGGCAATATATCGCCAAAAGTGACGCCAACTTGGCGCTATTTCCGGTATTTTTCCAAAGTAATATATCTGCTAATAACTTTAAACTAATACAAATATGAGTTCCAATCTGTTAGTTGAAGTTGATTGATCAAGTTCCTGAAAGGATCAGAAAAAGTTGTGAAATCATTTAAAAAACTTGTGGAACCAGAGAGAACACTCGATCTAAAAAATGATACAGTAACAAATTGGCAAGCATTTTCAATATAAAAAACTGCGTAGAAAAGAAATGGAATAAGATTATCTGTAAAGCTCATGAAATTACCCAAATTTTCGGTACCTAAAAATGTGGACTGAGCTTTACTGGTGATTTATATTCAGAGTCATACTATTATCCACCAAAATGATTACTGGGCAAAGTAGTTAGTAGAATATATAGTTATGTTGTCTCAAATCAGTTAAGAACCACAACATTAAACAAATATAAACCATGAAGTAATAATTAACTTATAACATTAATATAGTCAGGTTGTTGAGAAATTACTGTGGAAAAATATTTCTGAACAGAAATATTTAGTATATGGTTGAATCGTACTAGCTTAAGATTTTTGATTTACTTGAAGCATTCATCTTCCACTTATAAAAAACCCCTAGATTGGAATTTTGTCCACATTTTGTACTGAATGAACCGTTTAGGTTCTCATTCTTTATTACATCATCAGCATGTAACTTATAAACCCAAATTTTTAAATTGCTTATGGATTATTGTAAAATATAGGTGTTAAAAATGCCTCTTTTTCTATGACTAGTTTAAGACACCAGTAAAGCTCAGTCCACTTTTTAACTAACAAACATTTGGGTAATTTCATGTGCTTTACTGATAATCTGATTCCATTTCTTTTCTACGCACTTTTTTTACAATAAAAATGCTTGCTAATTTATTACTGTATCATTTTTAAATCGAGCTCTACTTTCTTTCTGGTTCCATCAGTTTTTTATATGATAAATTACGAGGCACGACACACATGTTGTGTTATAGGACCAGTGGGTCCGTGTGAGAGACTTTTGTACGGCAATATTTAGAAAATGATTTTTTTAATATGTTTTGTCATTAATTTTTAATTAGAACTTCAATATTAAATCAAATAATGAAGTAGGAGCGTACTATGCCTAAATCAAGCTCATGTCCTCTCTCATGTCTGTAATATATTTTAAGAAAGGTTATTAGTTTGAAAAAAATATCAACAAGGAAAATCAACAGATGTCTATAAGACAACTGCATGAGAAAATCAGGAAATATGGTTTTGATTTGATTTGAAGTGATAGATGTTTCTGAGACTGAAGCAACGGGCTTGCCAGCTTAGCTTGACTAATTCTTTACACAATTTTAACAGTAACATATTTTGAACAGCAAAGCTGCCGAACGGACACAATGTCTAAAAGAAAAAATTAAACTTCAAAAGTCGTACTTTTTGTATGATTTTTAATCGTAAAAATGAGAAAAAACGAGTTAGTTAATCTTTATATAATTTATAGTTTGTAAAAGTTTTGCTTACATAACAATTTAAGAAAACCATTTCTTTTGTGAGCGAATCTCCTGAGACAAATTAGCACGTATATATAAAATATTTCGGCGTGATGATTTTTTATATCTTTTTAACGGCAAAAGTAAATGGAAAAGTGTGAAATACTTACCGGCATTAGATAAATCCGAATTTTATTTATTTATCTACTTTTTTTAACACCAATCCATATAAGAATTAAATAACTGCTCTTACCTGAAAAGAGAAAGAAAAATGAAATTAGATTTTTTCCACAATAAATCACACAAAATAAATTGCAAGTAATAAATAAATTAATAAATTAATCTTCATTAAAAAAAATAGTTTGTTTCAGTAGAGTTATATACAACAAAACCTTTGAAAAATGAATGGGTCTGATGAAAATCTGCTTTAAACAAAACACCTTTTAGTTCCACAGAAAAAAAAACAACAAACAAAGAACACTAAATAATAAGAAACGGTAGAGTATCATTTTTTCATGTAAGCAAAAACCTGTGCATGCAGAGACTCGGGCACCAAACCTTTGTCTTCAATTACCAATGTTCTTCCAATTGAATTATCTGAACGACCATCCTAACCAACACTTTATGCGTTCAAAACATCCATTTGATCATGGAATCTAGTCTGTTACATGAAACGGGTAAAGAAACTCTTATGGATCAGTAATTACACTTTGATTATTTTTAACGCAATGAACTGATTGGTAAATATTTCATACGAGTAGTAAGTTTTCTATATGAGCGAAAATGTGTGTAGGTTTGAATTCAAAGTTTCTGGGCGATTTTCGCTCAAATAAAAAAAATTAGTACTCGCATGAATTATTTACCAATCTGCTGAACGTGTTAAAAAGGATTAAAGGAACGTTATAACTGCTAAGGCAGAAAACTACTTTATTTTTTGAGATGTCTTGCGATTTCGTTTTAGCCGAGTTTGTGGTATATGTGAGACTATAATGATTGTAAATCTTGTCTGTAGCAATTATATAAAAGATGCAATATTTTCTGACCAATGTGGACGCGAAATAAACGTCCATGTAACGCTCTAATTAGTCATACATTACACCATCTTTAAAAACAGAGGTAATTTTTTACGTTTTTTTTAACAGTACAGGTTTAGCGTCTAAAATATAGGGGGAACTGGGACACATTGATACACCCCCTGTACAGGACACAGGGTGAGTACAGGAAGTTTCACAACAGCTTCAAAAAGTGATACTAGTGAAGTTAACTACATACAGATAGTTTTGGAATGATTTAATAGTTTGATGAAATGGGATGGGTGATTAATTGTTTTTGTAGGTCAAAAGTAAATTTGAGTTGTACAATTTAAATGATATTTTACAACTGTTCCAGAATTTTCAACCGAAAAGAATATCCTCCCTGACAAATAAAGTTACTCTTTATTAGTTCCTCATTCTTTATTGTTAGATAAATTATGAAGTGTTGGATTTGCGACTCATTTTATTCAAAATGACTGTATGGAGCACGTTGATACAGTCTTTGTCGGGGCACATTGATACAACCTAAATCCTTTTCTAGTACATTTTTTTATTACCTTTTTTTTTTTTTTTTTTTTTTTTACCATACACTCCTTAATTCAACCATTTTTCCTTAAAAAAATTCTATTATTAGTTTTTTTTTAAGTGAAATAGCTGTAATTTCTTTATATTAGAACATTTTATAGTACTTTTGCAAACAGAAGACGTACAAACTTACACAATGTCTAGTACTAGTAGAATTAACAAAAGAAATAGACTGCAGCCTGGCAAATCTCAAATTTTTATCGATTCTCCAGAGGAAAAAGTATTATCACATGAAAAATGTTAAGTAAGAGAAACAAGCTGCAGAACAGTACAGGATAATTATATTATAAACATAATTTTTAATATAATTATCCTTTATTTTCTGTTTGTAAACCGATTTATAAACAGAAAACCTGGTAATTATTTCACCTTTCCTAAGAAAAAAGATAATTCTGGGGTTAAAGTGCCAGGTACGACAAAGTTACCACAGACAAGGAACAGCCAGAACATCAGGTCATTATACATTTCATTTTGATTGCCTTAATATCGCTTACAAATAAATTTTGCGCCATTTTAATGTCTATAAATATATAATATATGTAAAATGGTTTGCTAACTATTTTTCTATGAAAAATATGCATTGGTGTTATTTTGTCTCCGTTTTTCCCAGACGTGTCAAGGTGTATCAGTCTGCCCCGGGGATGGGGCACATTGATACAAATTACTTTTTTTATTTTTTTAAAATTACATGCAAAAATAATATATAAAACAACGATTGTACATTTTTATAACACACTACACAGGACTTTCGGACATCACATAGAAAAATAACTTGAAATTTCTACTTTCTAGACACCAAAATTTTTTTTTGAAAAAAGCTGTATCAATGTGCCCCAGTTCCCCCTACAGTGTGGAAATCGACTATCTCATTAATACTTAAAAAAGCACTAAAGTATTGCATCCCTTAAATGTGCAACAATACTGATGAAATCTAAAGATATCAGCAACATTTGTAAGATATTTTCTAAACCGGAAAGATTATTGCTAGTCTGGACAATGTGATACTAAAATCCCGCAGCTGTCGCTGCGATCGACACTTTGAATTTCAGTAGCATCGTTGCACGTTTAAAGGATGCAAATTTTTAGTACTATATGGATAGCAGATTTCCACACTATGTATTCTAGATGCTGTACACGCTTCTTAATTACGATTAGTCAACTTTTGTATTTAAAACGTTTCTTGTTTCAATAGATAAAGTGAAAAGAAGTGAAAATATGCTACGTTTTACAATTTTTTTTTTTTTTTTTTTTTTTTTGAATAAATCATATTATCTGGTTACATCAGAAAAGTGCAAAAATATCATTACTTAAAAATTATCATTAAGAGAGCCAAAAATAACTGTATTTTTCCATTGCAAAATTTTCATGTATTAAAAAAAAAAAAAAAAAAAAAAAATCAAAGGCAGTATTATTTTTTTTAATTAAAACCTGGAATGTCCTGTTAAATTTCCGTTCGAAAAAAATATTACGTCTAAATGATTTTTTAATGAACTTCATAAATAAAAGTGCGAAAAATTTTTCAGCGAGAAAACTCGTTTGATTTTCTTTTTTTAAGAATTCAATTAAAAAATGCAAAAGTAAGAATATAGAAAAAAAAAGCAATTAATTTGATTTAAAAAAAAAGGAAACCTGGAGTTGAAACACACATATTTAATAGAATTAATGATATCCGTTTAAAGATCTAATGTATTACGCACAGAAGAAATAAAGAATTTTCAAGAAGGAAATAGAGGCTATTCAGAGAGAAATGGTGGCAATTGTATTTTTTCTTCTTTTATAGCGATAGTAGAAACCAATTTCGCTGTATTTTACGACACTCTTTCTTAAATAATTCAAAATTAAATTTTCTAAGTAACGGTAATAAAATGCTGAGATTCCTTTTTAGACTAACTTGTATGCTTTTCACATATATAAATGAATTTATCTTTTTCTGATAGAAAATTTATAATGCAATAAAGAAAAATAAGGCGAACTGACTTAGCAGAGTAGTTAAAAACACCACTGTCTGCTAGATTGGAGAAAAAAATTTTATATAAAATATCTTCCACTTTTTCCCAGCTGTTAAGTTTTTAAGAAAATATTAAATATTTTCAGTAAAAAAAAAAAAAAAAAAGTTTAATTTGAAAATGCGGATTATTATGCAACTTCAAAAATTAAAGTAATAAAAATTAAGTCAGTAATTAATTTTTTTACATGATCAGTAAGTAAACACACAAGAAGCTGCAAAAAATACCGGAGCTGACACGAAAAACCGCGACGCATGAAAACCAAAGAACTAAACAAGTGTTAACTTTGGTCCTGTTGATCAGTATGGTCCAAGAATGTCGAAATAAAATAAAATCAGATTATCGTAAAATTGGATATGCTTAATTCTTGGCTTTTCGTGTACTATAGAGATTTTCATGTCTCATTTATTTGGAATATTCTGTTTGCAGTACATTATTAGTATAATGCAATTAAGTTTAAAGAGAAAAGAAGAATGTAATGCATTTTTACTTTTGCTTTAATCTATTAAATATATATATTTTTTTATCTTAACTCGTTTATTAATTTACAAAACTTATAAATAATTACAAAAAAATAATAAAAATAAAGAAGTTCTTCAGTTTAGTTTACGTAATTTGTAAGAATTCAGTGGCGTTTTCTATAGTAATCTTAATGTTTACCGTATAAGCTAATAAATTAATAAAATAAATCAAAGTCACATAATTTCTATTATGTTTGCCCTTTTCTGTATGAAAATCTTCAAAATGAAATTTGGTGACACTACAATTCTATGATTCACGGCAAAATTCGACAAACACTATAGTGAAACAATTTTAGTATGTAGAATTTTCACATTTCTAAATTTAAATCAAAGTCCAATCAATATTAGGCACATCTTTCAATTTTAGGAATACAATTTTTAGTTCAAGTGCAGCGGGTCATAGAAAAAATCATGAAACAACAACTTTAAAATATAATCTTTAAAGATAAAAATAACAAAAAATCATCAAATGAGATTTTAAAATTTTTGTATTAAAATTCACCATTAAAAAATTATAAAATTACCAGTGGAATCATGCAAGACTTTCGCATTGCAATTTTTTGGATTATTTTCAGATAACGTCGCAATTTTATTTGTATAACGTTTTAATTAACTGTTAATTTTAAATAAAAAGCGTACATTAACGAAATGAGGATGTATTATGTGAGAAATGTGTTTGAAAAAATCTTTCTAAGGATGTCTCATTCGTCATTTTTGAATTGCTTTGTATGAACGCATAAAAAATTACGTTCTCAAAAGGATAAACATATACAATAACTAATGTTATAAGAGTAACTATTGGTACTTTTAAGTGGGTTTTGTTGCTTTTTGAACTATAGCAATGCACGTCAAAATTTAAATGAGGTATGCTAGGGTAACCTGAACTCACGAGATAACTGAGCCAATTTTATTAAAAACTGTTGATGTCTTTCAACTTTTTTATTAATTTTTTTGTCAACTTTGCACATCTATCCCTAGTTCTTAAAATAATGCCCATCTAGTCAATCACAACTTTGTCTTTGCTGTAATAGGCTGTTAAAAATTAAGTTTTTTTTTCAACAAACAACGTCGGTCAGTTTGATTGAACTTTATTGGATTTTTGTTAAAATATAAGTACTTTTATTAAACAATTTTTTTAAAGATTAGACCAGATAAATACATACATATTGTTAGGTATAAACACATATTTATGTCATATTTCAAATGTAAAGCCGGTGTTGCAGTTACCGCATAAATTTTTCAAGAATGGGATAACTCGACATGTATCAGGAATAACTGAACTATATTACAGAAACAAACAGTTATAAAAAACATTTTTTGAAGCTTCTTTTACGACGAATATTAATTTTTCGCTGTTTCTTTGCTTCCAATAAAGAAAATTATATAATACCTAATTAAAATTTTAATGCTGATACAAAAAAAAAGTAATAATAAAATAAATTAATAATAGAATTTTAAAAATCATGTTGGCGGGTATCAAACCGAATTTCTTAAGTGAGATTACCACACTTGGAAATTTTACGGTGCAGATGAAGAGGGCTGCATAAGACAAAGTGACATTGTTTAAAAAATATCAAAATTGATTAAAAAAAAAAAAAAACAATTTTGTTCGGTATTAAAACATAGTTTCATTATCTGCAGATTTATTTAGCTTATGGAACTTTCATTGAAATAGATAAAAAAGAGAATAAGAAACTTAAGTACTTACGTACTTGTTTGTTTATAGATATATCTTATTCGCTTTCTCCCCCTAAAATACCCATGTAACTTTTATCTTTAGAACTTATATTAAAAAACATAAGTACTTACTTATTTATTTTTATCAATTTTTGTTTTGTATTAATAACTTTAATAA
Organism: Maratus speculifer; assembly: GCA_964019185.1. Classification (NCBI taxonomy): domain Eukaryota; kingdom Metazoa; phylum Arthropoda; class Arachnida; order Araneae; family Salticidae; genus Maratus; species Maratus speculifer. Next base: position 239,753,802 of record OZ025294.1, on the reverse strand, counting down.
TTTCATATTGGATGTATATAGATACCTTAACAGCAAAGGTTTCCCTTACAATGCTCTTTAGTTGTTACATGATAAATTTTTTAAAAGTAATTTTCAAATAGGTTCTGACTCACGACATTAAAAAAGGCAAACGCATGTGGAAAACCTAATCTAATTGCCTATCTTTTATGGGGCAACTGGACACATGAAGATAGATATGGATAAATTTGCAGGAATTTTATATTCTACCTACTTACTATTCATGTATTTTGTATCAACAAATAACTTGACTTTACTATTAATCAATATTTAATTTTGGCATAAATAAATATATATACCTTAATTCAAATACACTGATAAAACAAACATCTTGCACATTTTTCAAATGAAATTTAAATATATATATTACTTTGAGTTTTTTGTCTTATATAAAATATATAAAATGTGGAGCTCCATTATTTTCCAACCTCTTCTCGTGCATATTATTTTCTTATTACTTTATTCTTCTCGAGATCTTTTCTTCACTTTACTTTTATCCCACGCATCTCTCACAACGATAATTGAAACCTTTGAGTTGGTTAATTTATTTTATTCAGAATATTTTCCATATATCCCAGCAGCAGAATTTTTTCTGCAGTCTGCAACACAAGTAAAAACTTAAAATACAGTCTGCAGAGCAATCCCTCGCATTACATTACATGCACTCAATCTTCCCAAGTATTTGTGATGGACATAAAAGAAAAGTAATCTTTCAAAAAGAAGTTGCCTTTGTGCTCAGGATTTTTAACACCTCATACATTGTCCGAAAGAGAGAAGGAAGGCTCCCCTTTGACAAAATTTGCAGGTTTTTCATGATCTTTTGACGAGATGTCATTTTTCGCGATCTTTTGACGAAATTTGCAATTTTTTTCCGTGCTTTTTTAACAAGATTTTACGTTTTTTCCGACCTTTTGACGAAAACTGCTGTTTTTTCGCGGTCTTTTGAAGAAATTTGCCGCTTTTTAGCGATCCCTTCACGAAAAATACCGTTTTTTCGGGATCGCTTGAAGAAATTTGCCCTTTTTTTCGTGATTTTTTTAAAAAATTTGCAGTTTTTTCGTAATTTTTTAATGAAAACTGCGGTTTTTTTGGAGATCTTTTATTGGAATTTGCCATTTTTCACGATCTTTTGAAGAAATTTGCCGTTTTTTCCCTAATTTTTTTTTAACGAAAACTGCCGTTTTTTCGTGATCTTTTGAAGAAATATTCCGGTTTTTCGTGATTTTTTGACAATATTTTCCGTTTTTTCGTGACCTTTGGACGAAATTCGCGTGTTTTTCACGATAAAACAAAATTGATTTCTTTTCAAAGACTATTTGTCGAAATTCGCGATACATTTTATGCCCGAAATTTTAGATTTAAGACCGAATTTTTTTAATTTTTGCTAAATTTTTAAGAGTTAAAATAGTCTGCAGACCTTCCCAAAAGTCTGCGACATGCGTCGCAGCGTTGCACCGATTCTGCTCCCGGGCCATATATAAACATTTAAATGTAATTTTGGAAAATTTCTGTCTAATAGAGTGAACTTAAGTGAACACATTTACAAAGTTTTCAACTTTAAATCATATGATCGTTAGCTTTTAGAAGCTAAATTGCCCGAATCTCCAGAGTCACATTATAAAATCATGGCCCATTTGCCGCACGAAACCTCATTGTTTATTTTTTAAGTTAAATTTCAATAATTAAAAAGAGGGTATCTGAATTTATTTTTGGCATATGCCAAGGCAATAATACATTATTATGCCTATTAACAGATTTTATTTACACGCTAGATAAAAGTTTTGTTAATTTAATTTTTATTCGGAACGAATAGCTATACATAAATAAATTAATAATGGGTTCTTCTTCATAATACAACAATGATACGAGTGCTATTTTATCCATAATCGGTATGATTTTATTGGTATATTTTATTAAGTTCAATGGATAGTCCGAGTGCTACGCGACAAAAATAAGGTGAAAACTGCAAATCGTGATAAGAATATACCACTTGGTGAGTATGTACTTTATGATAATACAATGGATATTAGAGGGGGAGGCATCTCGTAAAGTCGTCGGAATTCAAGATGGGGGCCGTTATTCAAAATGGCGTCTTTTTCTGAATTATGTTAATATGCGTAATATAAATGTGCATTTCACGTCGATTTCGATATTTTTAAAGTCAAATTTTCGTTTTTAACTCTTTCCAACATTATATAAAAGAGTGTAAAAATTTGATTTATCTGTCCGTTTGTCCGCCTGTCCTTCCATGCTCTAGCTCGCTTAAATGTAATCAGATTGCCAGGCAAATTTTATATGTTGTATGAAGTTTGTAATAACATGTTCGGAGTAAAATATAAAGTGTATAGCTTTTATAGTCCATTTACAGGGTGCTAAAAAAGATGGCATTACAATATTGTGTATGCGGCGAAATCGTTTGCAATGTGTTTTAATGACGTTATACTCTTTAAAACTCATTCAAATTGATCTTCATCAATGTTAATACTGCAATGAACTACCAAATACTTACTAAATGGTGTGCTACTAGATGTGCAAATTTATCGTTTATTAAAAGTGACACACTAAAACAAGAAAATATGCGTTTATAATTTGTATATAAATTTTATAAAGATCCCGATTTAATTCAAGTATTATTAGTGGAGGTGCTAGGAGGGACAAAACTTCATTTTGTGATAAGGATATCCCGAATGGTGAATATCTATCGTATATTAATAAAACACATATAAGAATTTGAGGCATCGTATAAATTTATAGAAATTCAAAATGACGACTATTATCTAACATGTTTTGCAGTTATATTCCTCGGCATCTTACAAGCCTATTTCTTATGTTTAATTTCCACTTTTTATAACTCAAAAATTCTCTTTATAATACTATAAATGTACCTAAAATGAAAATAGGACAATTATTAAAATATTTTTTTGTCATTTACAGTAGAAAAATTAAAGGAATATATAAATAATACAAATACTATTTTATCAACACATTACTTATTCAATATATTAAAAAATTAATGTTACATATAAAGCTGTAGAATATAGAAACTTCACTTGGTATAATCATATTTTTCACATTCGTTTTTGGAATTGCACAATAATGTGCAAGAAAGTCCAACTTTTCTACAGACACATTCATTTTTACATATTTTACATTTACATTTTATTAATTCTTCATAAGAGTCTGAAATCTCTGGCAATTCCAACCAGTATTTTTTCAATGATAAATTATCCAACCACCATTCCGATTTGTTTGGAGAGGGTGGACTTATTTCACGCTGATCTGCTTGTCCCCAAATGTATCCAAGTTGGAAAGCACTGCGTAAAATATGTTGTTGAAGTGCACCCTTGGTTTGCGGATGATGTTCAAAAGAACGATTTTTTGCCATAAACTATTCTTATCTTGCATTATCGACATTTATGCTATTGCTTGTTGATCAGTACAACAATGCTACGAAATTTTCTAAAAGATTTAAAAGATTTTCAGGAATGGAAGTTTGTGGTTTTGATAGGTATGAAAATGCAGCAGTAGTTTCTTTAAATGGAATCCATGTTTTCCCATTTGACTTTTTGGTCTTTCCTGTGAAACCCGGATTGCTGTCGCATTCCATGAAAGAATGCAATTCTTTTAAAGCCTTTTCTCGTCCAACTGCTGCAGCTATAGTATGAGCAGGAATAAATTTGTATTTTTTCCATGTTACGAATGCAACTCAAATATTTTCTAGGAATTTATCTGAAATGATAAAAAAATATGCAATCGCTAAAACTAATACATCAGTGTATATAGAGCATATAACAATATTTTTCAGTCCTTTTTCAACCATGTCTTTGAAATGCAGTATTATTCTTCAATCAACTTCTTCGTGACCAGGGCAAGTCATTCCAATTAAGGAATTTACAGCAGTAAATTTAACTTCTTCCCGATTTAACTTCTTCTCCTGAAGTGGTTATATTAAAGCTTGTGTATTTTTATGGTATTTATTGCTGGCGTCCCAAGTTGATTAAAAAGCTCTTCTTTGTTATTTGCAAACTTTTAAGAAATCTAACATGTGGTTGCACTTGTCATCTGGTCCCTGCACCCCTCTTCTGTCTTGTTTCTCATTTAAAACTTGGTGTAATATATCTATCCCAAATCTATTCTTTGACATATAAAACTCTCAATGTCGTTACGTAAGTGAGGATAAAATGTGTCAATGTAGTAATCATTAAATGTGTTTGAAGTTTGTTGAGGCTTTAAAATGTTAGTAAGACCTGGCTCAAATATATTAAAGCATCACATATTCCTGGAAAAACCTTGCCATTTTTCCCAACAGTTTCCTCTAAAATATGTGGTAAGTCACACTTATGGCTAGGTCTAAATTCCCTGTTGCTAGAAAATGCAAATAAAAATGGTTGATTTTCATATTTGAAAAAAAACTTGCAAATCTAACTGACGATTCTGTATAACTATTAAAAGCCTCGAAAACAATTGGACGTCTGTTTTTAAAACCTTCAAGACTGTATTTTTATTGTTTATGTTTTTCGCCGGAGCACTAAACACTGGAATTTTGTTTTTTTTTAAGGTTGAAATATTGATGAGAATTGTTTTACTAGGCGTCCCTTAATGAACCTGTGGAATTGGTCAATACCAGTTGATTCAGCTGAATAAATTGATTCATTAATATCCTTATGAACAATAACTCTGCTTTCGATTACAAGCAAGTCTTCACCATCTTCTAAAAATGGGTTCCCTAATTCCTTTAGTACGCTACAGAGTGCTTGAACCTTAGCACTCTATAGAAAAATTTCATTTGAAATAAGTGATATTGTTCATGATGGTATCGATTTCTGTCTTGGGATTTGCTTGAATGTTAGACTCAAACTCTTGTATGAAATTACAGATTTCTGGTCCAGATACCATCCAACGTATAAATGTCGATGTATCCTGCAATACGGCACCTCTTTCTCCTCTGAGAACAGCGGTTTTTTTTTCTTGCGCTTGATATATGCCCATAGCTGAGAAGAGTTTGATTGATTTTCTTATCACAAAATGTCCCGATAAAAATGCACGATGTACGTCCGGTAAATTAATATCTGCATCAAACAGATCTTTTAGATGGATTGGTAATTAACGTACATAATTAGGGTGATCAGAAAGAAATGAGTCTGCGAAAAGAGTTAGGAATCGAAACAAAAAGAAAGGAAAATAAATTCAAATTGAAATTTTGGATCACTTTTGATTCATCTTATTTTGATTGGTGATTAATCATCGCAATTACAATGTGCATTATAAGCTGCATTTCAAACAAAAAATAATCATATGACATTTTGCAATTCGTTCCTATTTGGCAAATTTTAACAAAGCATATTATAAATTGAAAAGCACATACACAACATTATGGTTATAGACAGCACTGTAAACGCATTCTTTTTTGAAAGCTTGTAAATTAACTATAAATTCTACGCTCACCATACTGTACAGCAAGTATCTTGTACTGCACTTCAGTGATATCTTTTAATTTCAATATGTTTCAAACAGTTTAACATCATTAAAACACTCTAAAAAGTATTTTCGCCAATAGATCAAAATCTAAGAGAATTATTTTGAGTGTGCCTGTAAACGAAATATGAATTCTACACTCTATATTTTCGATATAGAACATTTTGCAGTTTACCACTGCTTTAAATTACATTTAGAGATAGCACATTTATAAATTACACGGAAATCCGAGTAAATTTAAGCAAAAAAGAGTAGGGCCAGACTGACTGCTAGACAATTCATAAATACTTTGAGTGCCCTGTAAATGGACCATAAAAGCTATACGCTTTGTTTTTTACTCTGAACATGTTATTATAAACTTAATTTAACATATAAAATTTACATGGCAATCTGAGTATATTTAAGCGAGCTAGAGCATGGAAGGACAGGCGGACAGACAGACAAACAGACATATAAACCGAATTCATACACTTTTAAATGATGTTGAAAGGTGTCCAAAACGAAAATTTGACTTTAAAAACATCGAAATCGACGTGAAATGCACATTTATAATACGCATATTAAGAAAATTCAGAAAATGACGCCATTTTGAATAACGGCCGCCATCTTGAATTCCGACGACTTTACGAGATGCCTCCCCCTCTAATATTCATTGTATTATCATAAAGTATATACTCACCAAGCGGTATATTCTTATCACGATTTGCAGTTTTCTGATGCGTAGCACCCGGACTAGGAGACTTTCCCGGTAATTAGAAGCAATAAAGCTAATTTTAATGTAACAATAATAACAAAATACAGCAAAATAAGCAACTATACAACTTAATAAAAAGAAAAAAAAGTAGGGGAAGGGGTATAAGTTGTTATAGGGAACTTACAAAATTTTTATTCACACTATTATTATTATAATTATTATTATTTTTTTTAATTCTTAAGTTTTCATTATTCAAAGATTTCTGCAAAATATAAGCGTTCAACACTAACGTTGAAGTTCAACATAAAATTATTATTTTTTTAATGAATGCTTTCTTAGAATTTCTCCTTCATACCATTAAATTAAAAAAGAAAAATGGAGATTTTCCCAAAACACGAACGTGATCGCCTTCAGTAATTCTTTGACTCTTGAAATAATGTCGTATTTTGGAATACTTTTGTCGTTTAAAATACAGTAGAATGGTTCTTTTGGGATTACATCTTGCCGTCGACTGAATTGAATTTAGCTGTAGAATCAATGGCTCTGAATCGAAAGCGAGGCATTGTTTTAGTTAAAACGGAGATTCGGTTATTTATGCATGAACAAACTACGGATTCTGCTCAAATGTAACAGGCATTTCAAAAGAAATGTTTAAACGAAAGGCTTCCCATCTAGTATCTTCAATCTTATGGGAACACTCGATTCCTGATATATTTTTTATCTATAACCTGCATCTTTCCATTTAACTAAGAAGATTTTGTTCTTTTTACATAATAACATCAATTTGATACTTAAATATGCAACTCAGCTTCTTCAATAATAAATTGAAACGATAGATACGATACGAAATCTAATAATAATAATATGAGTAACTATAACAATATTAATAATTAAGGAAAGACTGCGAAAAATGACAAGTGAAAATTCCAAGTTTTATCTTGACAAAAAAAGCAATATAATAAAAATACATTTATCTGTGTTAGTCTGTGTGTATTTTGATATTAAATGATTTTAGTTATTTTATACAGTATTACATGGAAAAACAGGCAAAAATATAATAAATAATATAATATTTCTTGTATTTTACCTGAAAAAAAAATAGTTTGGATTTGGATGGACTAAAAGAGAATTGTTCGATTCCTACATTATTATTAAGCCATTGAGTTGCTTATTCTTTTCAATTTTCTAGTAAAAATGTCATTTGACTTATAATAAAAGCATCCAATCACAGAAAGAAAGAAACTAATGTTGTATTATTATAGTATTAAGAAAAAAATACATTATTAATTCATTTTGATATGGTAATAATCCCAAATGAAAATTAAATACTATATATTTGGCTCGAACTTAGCAAATTTATTTAGTTGTATCAGAACAAAATTCTAGTATAGAAGTATCGAGGAAATGCATTACACTTTTGTATAGTGATGGATATAACAAGTTATTTTCATATTCGAATGAATCATTTTAGTAGCCGCATAAAATAGCTGTCAACCTTCGTCTTCTTTTAATCAATTATTTTTTTTAAATACAAAGTTCTGATTTTAATAGGTTAAAAAGATTACAACGTTGGTACCTACACTTTTGCGCATGCGTAAATGATTCATTCGAATATCAAAATAAATCAATATGCTCATCACTACTTCATTTTCTTATATGGCGTCATAAAAGTACAAAATTATAGACACTGAAGGTAGCTTTCGTTACAAAAAGTAAAAAGCTACCTATTGCAGCTGTCCGAAGAGAAATACTTTGGAAAATTTTGCTATATTTTCACCGACCACGACCCTAAATCCCAAAATCACCCTCCGTCGAAATATTGACTTATATATTACTTAATGTGTGTGTGTGAATTTTGTTATGCTGTAACTCTCGAATTCGTTAATCTATTTGGATGAAATTTTTCATGTGCATACTACATCCTAATTTCTCGACCAAGTTTGCTGGCCAACTTCATCCACCACCATCCAACTTCATGGCACTTACTATGCCGAGATCTGATGGTAAATTTATTAAAATATTTGATAAAGTGTAAAACGAACAAAAGGAATTTTCTTGCGTGTTTGAAATAGATACAGATGAAACGGCAGGTTGTCAATAATTTAAATATACACTTAGACATGGTTGTACACACTGCTGCTGAACGAATTGAATGGTATTTTGATTAGTGATGAATACAGACGTAGTCCAGACCAATAGCCTCCAAAGTCAAGAGGACATTTGGGCAATAGTGGATAGATGAAGCGCCGTTATTTTTAATATGAAATGCAACATTTAACATAAACGTTTAATTAATTATAAGAAAAAAATAATATTCTGATTTATTCATAACAGAAGTTTTGAAAGGTTGTTTAATTGTAATAAAATTATAATAGTTAGTATACTAACAAAACTGATTAACTTTCAAAACAAATTTGCAGGTATATACGGATATTATACAGACATATGTACAATAAATTCAATAAGCCAAATTGGAGTGAAAAATTAGTCAAAGCCAGGAGTCGAACCTGGGTCACAACGTTCTAGGCTGTAATGTAGCCAAGTACGCTGTATGGAATACGTTAAATGTTGAATGTAGGCGTTATTTATGTGTGTATGTGTGTTTTAATATATATTGTAGAGCGATTGAATATAAACATCTAATCATCGTTGTCCCGTCGACTAAGGCTGCCTGACAGATAACTGATGTCTTTTCCAAAATGGTTTATTAATGAAAAATTGCATACCCAGGAATCGATCGGAGTGGCTCAGTGGTTAGAGCAAACATCTCGTATGCTGTGGACGCAGGTTTGATTACTAGCTCTGACTATTTTTTCACTTCAGTTGGTTTATTTAATTTATTGTATGAATATCTGTATATACCTTTTAAACCCGTATACCCCTTTGAAAGTTGAATGCAGGCGTTATTTATGTGTGTATGACTGTTTAAATATTTATATTTTTTCTCCTCCTTTTTCCGCGACGTAATCACTTTTAGTAAAAAGCCACTTAGTGATATACATACGTGTGGGCAGGGACGGACATATTTGTTTAACAAAAAAAGAAGCTTCAATATAATATCTTGAAAAAATATGCATCTTAATATTAAATAACTGCAACTTTTACTTTTTCAGAAAAAAATATGTGTTGTAATGTTACAAATAATCATTAAACATATATGTATGCAATTTATCAAAAATCGTGAACATTATAAGACTCTTCAAGTTCATATTTCAGCTAAAAAAAAAAAAAAAAAACCACTCGGAATAAACTTTAATTATGGCCAATGATATCGGTAAAATAAAAATAATCAGCTCGAAAGGGTTTGGTAATAAACCGCTGACTATGACTTTAACTTTAAAATTAAAAGAACAGTGAACGCTGTGAAACTTCTTGTTTACTGAATCAATACATTTATAAAAAATAAAGTAATTCAGAAATAATTATTTATGTTATTAGCTTTTTTCGCACATTATTATTTGTGAAAATTAAAATTGTTTAAATTTAAAGATGCACTTTATACTTGTCATAGTAAATGACAACATGTCCTTATAATCAACTTCCTGTTAAAATCCTCATTTTGCAAAAATACTTTATTGAATACACTCAAATAACACAATAAACTTCTGCAACAATAAGTGCAGAAAAGAAAACAATCATTTATTTTCTTCTTATGCACAATAATGAAGTACAGAAAAGAAGAACACAAGACAGATTTTTATTATATTCTGATGTAACATGATATCTTGCATCTTCAACCATTGGAATAGTTGATTCAGTTATTAATTAAAATTAATGTATTAAAAAAATTTAGTTTAATTTTCAGTTATAAATTTAACTTAATTATTAATGAAACGAGAAGTTATGTGTTCGAACAGTCCGACAAAATATCTTTCACACTGTTTTCAATATAAACATATTGCATTTATTTCTTATTCTTATTTCGTTAAGAGAAAAAATATATAAATAAAAAAAATCTATTATTAGAAAGTTTTTACTAAAGATTAAACTTTGAATAAAATATAACACTATTCTTTACTACTCAAAAGGATTTTTTTTCAGGTGATTTTAGAATAAAAGTTCAAGTGTAGATATAAATTATGCAAACTGCCAGGATAAATTAACTACTCCAGAAAACTATTCTAAATAAATATTTGCTGTCTTAAAATTTGAGAAAAAGGAATCCTTTATCTACAAAACATAAGAAACACCCATAATGCAATATACATGCTTCTCTTTCGCTCTTCTTTTTGTGTTTTTGATCTGAATAAAGAGTTTCATTATCAAACACTGAAAGAAAGTATATGTTTGTTTCTTTCCTCGGTTACTTGCTTTTATATTGTTCGTTTTTTACAAATCACATATTTGTCGAAAACACAAAGGTTGAACAGGAATCTGTCCAACATCCAACGATTTCGCAAACGAAAAGATTTGTAGTTGCTGTTATTGTTCGGAACATTAGAGAAAATATAATGATTACCTTCAGAATTTCGGAAGGTTTTGATGATATGTAAAACTACTCTGTCTACTGATGTCTACTGATATAATTTTTCTTTTGTAGAGAAAAAAAAACTCTACTGTATTTAAATTGGATATTAAAATTTTCGTGAAAAATAGAAAAGATGTCATTGTATAAAGATGATATAGTAATACTTATACAGAAAAATGTTATGATATAAAGGTGATATAGTAATTACTTATGCAGAATTTATTTGTCTGTATTTATGTCAGCCAATTATCAATACTGTGGGATATAGGCCCTAAGGAGGCGCATGCCCTCCGTGGGGGTCTTTCTAAGGGAATCTAACCCGTATTTACGTAAGGGAGTCCAAGGTTAAAAGAAAACCACGGAAAACTCCGAACGGTTAGGCCGACGGTCACGGTTTTTTTATTTATGCAGAGAAAATGCTGTTATTTAAAGACGATACGGTAATATTTATGCTATAAAGCAAGAACACGAATAGAGAATAGTTTGAATTTTTGGATTACATTAATAAAAAAAGCAGTATTCAACTACCAATAAAATATCCAAAAATTAATGGTCTTTGGAAAACTGTGAAGCAAGAATAAAGATGAAATATGTATGTCGATAGTACGCAACTCTGTTCATAGTCGCCACTGTCTGATCACAGTAGTTGCTGGTAGTCAGGCTCAATGGAGTTCATGCAGACTCTATTTTTAATTAATTTTATCAATAACATTCAAGATAATGAGTCTTTTATTCGTTAAGTCTTTCTTTATGCGTTTACATTATAGAATCCTTAAGTTTAATGACAGCAGCGATACCATAGCTCATGAAAAATTACAAAAATTCTTTTGTGGAACTGTGCGTTATACAGTTCCAATAAAGCTGTGACTGTTATTTGAGTAATGTGTGGGGCGCATGCATATCAGAGATAAAAGATTGCTTATTGGGAAAAGGAAGCACTGTGGCATTCCATTCCTTTTCTATAGTTCCTATGGATTTTTATAACAGAGCTGCGAAGAAATGTATTCCATTAAGAGAATTTCCAGGGCTCGGAAACAATATTTATTTAACAAATGACGGGCATGTCCGTTAGGACAATCCGGCAAAATTTGACTTTAATGAGTAATAGCAGCAGAAGACTGACACGCGTGCCATTTCTATCAGCACGACATCGCAAACGTCGGCGCTCCTTGACTCGTGACCATATCTGTTGGACCGCAGACGATTGGAAAAAATGGTTTGGTCAGATGAGTGACGATTTCAATTGGTAAAAGATGATGGAAAGGTACGAGTGTGGCACAGACCCATAAAGCTATGGATCCAAGTTGTCAACAAGGCACTGTTCAAGCTCGTGATGGCTCAATAATGGTGTGGGCTGTATTTACATGAAATAGACTGGGTCTGCTGGTCAAACTGAATCGATCGTTAACTGGAAATAATTACGTTCAGCTACTGGGAAAACACTTGCGACCATTTATGGACTTCATGTACCCAAACTACAATGGAATTTTCCAGGCTGACAATGCGCCATGTCACTGGGCCATATTTGTCGCGATTGGATTGAAGAACATTCTGGAGAATTCCAGCTGATGGTATGATCAACGGGATCGCCCGACGTTTATCCCATTGAACATTTATGAGACATAATCGGGAGATCAATTCGTGCACAAAATCCTCCACCGGCAACACTTTCAATATTCTGGACGCGTATAGAGGCTGCATGGCTCAAAAATTCTCCAGAGCACTTCCAACGACCCGTGGAGACCAGGGCACGTCATGTTGCTGTACTTCGCCGGGCAAACGGAGGACCAACATTCTATTAGCAGGGCATCCCATGAATGCTGTCACCTCAGTGTATATAAAGACTTAATAGCAAATATGAATGTAATTCTTGGGAGTATCAGTCTCTATACAGTGTGTTAAAAATGAATTATATCAGTAGAACTATATTACTTCAAATATTGCTTATATTGCAGTGAAACTTAGAGCTTAGTAAATGTATTAACACGGGCTTGTAAATGAGAGGGTTATCTGAAAGACATATAGAATTGATAGCATTAACATTAACATTTTTCTATCACAATTACATGCACGATTTTAGTTATACAGTTGGAATTGTTTAGTTGAGATCGGTAACATCCGAAAAACAAATTTTCCATATAAAAAAATTGATTAATGAATTGTAAAAGCGTCGTCTCCGAAAGAATACGTCTCCGAAAAATACGTGTTGCTAATAAAAATAATTTTTAAAATTTTTTTCTTTAAATTTCGAAAATAAATTGTTTTTTGAGGTTTCTAAAGATAAATAAACGCTTTTCAGAATATTTGGTGACTTAGAAGAGATTATTGAAAATTTTCTTTCGTGATTACAGTACATTTTCATAGTTTAAGAAACATCTTTTTTTACAGTGCTTAACCCCTTAGGAATGAGCGACTTACGTATGTGTCGCAAAAATGCTTAAGAATCCTTTTTCATCCACCAATAAAATTTGCCTTATTTAATCAAAGATTTTTTTTTAAGTAAAGCACAAATTTCTGTTTTTAAAGCCAGTGGCAAAACATTAAAAATTTCGTAAAAAGCTCCCGTTGCGAAGGGGTTAATAATAGCTTATATAAAATAAACTGAAGGCAACAGTAAAACGAATAAATTTTTCTATTTAAAGCCCCTCTAAATCAATGTGTCGCACAAGTAGTAAATTCTGATACACTCGTTGCGTCTGAAATTTCATCTCGTAAGGATCCCAGAGCGTAAATGAGTTTTTGACAAGTTTGCCACCTTCTGACGCACGCAGCCAAACTGAACAGCTCTCCAAGGAACGCTTCCTTTCATCGTAATCTCAGAAGGAAAACTGAAATGATTTATTTCTTTAAAAAATGTAATCAGTTTTCCGATAAAAATATAAGCGGAGGAATCCTGATCATGAAATTAAAGTTAGGCGATCTTTTTTTTTTCTCCCCTTCTCGCTGTATATGAAGCAGAATGTTGTTAAAATTAATGAAAAAATAATCTGTAAAAACGAAAATTCTTCCTTTTTTAAAAGCAATCTGTTTATTATTTTATAAGATATTGAAAAAATACTTGGGGAAAACTTAAAAATATACATATATTTCATTAACGAAATAAAAATTTTCTGATCTCTTCCATTCTTTTTCTGTCTATATGAATAATAATGATAATAATAATAAATAAATAAATAAGTTTTCAATATTAAACCTTAAGCGTATACACCATTCTACACAGTGGCGCAGCCAAGGGAGGGGAGGGGTTAAAACCCTTCCCAGATCTGAGAAAGATCGCTATAATTGCCGCTTATATGAATCAAAACAAAATATAATGTTTAAACGTTTTGACATATTTCGGATTCCGCCCCTTTATTGAATAATATTCCATTTAATAAAGTGACTAGATTAAAAAACAAAATTTTTACTTAAAACTGAAAATGCATATTACATGGATTAGTTAAGTAAAAACTGATTATTTGAACTAAATCACTTTTCTGAGACGTATTATGCTAAAAGAATGATGATTTCCTGTCACACAAATGCTCTTTCAGCTTAAGTATTACGCAGCGAATACTCTAATTAGTACTGATTCTATTAACCGGTGATTCAAATAACCGGCAAACATCTTTATCAGAAACTCAAAACCTCCCCTAGAACCAAATTCTGGCTGCGCCACTGATTCTACAATGCATTAAAAATCCATTAAATAATTAGATTTATGTTACTTTGAATGTTCCTCATATAGCTTTGAAACCTGAAGCTTAGCAAACGCATTAACGCGGGCTTGTTAGTGAGAGAATTAAGATAATCCAATAGATCTTTGTGTAAATAGAGAAGTTTTGAATTTGTAATCTTAAAAATGGTTTGCATCTGTATTTAATATCGCTGAGCATTCTCATCATTTTTAGGGTAATATGCTGAAACTTGCATGGCAATTAACTTTTCTCCTAAATATTGTCTCTAAGAACGTTCCTTTTCTTCACTATGCATTTACGAATTAAAGTATAATGCGGCATTTTTTTTTCATTCATAGCAAGAAATTACGTTGTATGTTGAACCAGCTGGCAGTTCATTTTTATAATTCGGACGAATGGCACATCTCAAATTCTACGACTGATTAAGAAAAACATAAATGAAGGCTTGATTTAAAGTAAACGCACATTTATTAGCATCAAACTATACAAACACTTGTCAGTGCGTGCTATGTAATGACACATCAGATAATGAAGCATCAATCGAAAAAAAAAGTCCGACAAATTGCAGAGCAAGCCACTTATGGTATGTATGCATCGATTCCTTTTAATTTACTTAAAATCATTACAAGTTTAAATAAAAAAGAGCAGTTTATTTCATTTTTAGGTGCGTTCGTAATTATGTAAATACGTAGCACCTATTGTTGTCGCTCAGTCCGTCCGTCTGTCCGTCTGTCTGTCCGTCTGTCTGTCCGTCTGTCTGTCCGTCTGTCTGTCCGCATATAACAGCGTAAAAACTACCCAACCGAATCGTTTGAAATTTAAAATACATAATTATAACATAATTTTGTCGAGTCATTTCAAATTTTATGAAAATCGGATGGATAGATCAGTTACAGGGACAATCAAAAGGATTCCGTTACATTACGGTCAATGGGGAAAAAAGTTTCAAATGCATTTTAATCGTTTGAAATTTAAAACATATAATTGTTGCGCAATTTTGTCGATTCATTTCAAACGTTATGAAAGTCGGGTGCATAGATCAATTACAGGGGCAATCAAAAGTATTCCATTACATTACGGTCAATGGGAAAAAAGTTTCGAATGCATTTTAATGATGTTACACTCATTCGAACATAATAGAATTGGCATCCATCTATGAAATATATACTAAAATATGCATTCCGTACAATCTGTGATACAAATAATTTTTATTATTAAATTACAGGGCCACACAAATGTATTCCACTACATAATGCTATACGGGGAAACGCTGTTTGGGGCGTGTTTTAATTATATTCAACTATTTTACATTTTATGAATAAGATATACGTTGCTGAGGTGTAATAAAAATTACTTCCTGCATATTTACAGGAATACAAAAAAGACTTAGACTACTATACTGTATCCGAAGTACTATTTACTATAACATCAAGATCTGAATATTTTTAAAACTTCGTTATCGTACGAACGCACCTCATTTGCTACGTTCACGAGCAATTTCCAACTTGTTATTACTGAGAATAAAAAAATAATAATAAACAGACTGACAGAAGAAAAAGAAAATGTTATTAAACACAAAGTATTCGAACATCAAATAAAAATGTTTAATACATTAGCCAAAAATGTTATGTATCAAATAACCACGATGAATATGATATTTTTTGAGTGAAACAAATTACTTTCATAGACTGACAGCAACAATTCTCCGTTTCTAAAATCAGCAGGAAAAAACATGATTCGAGGAAATACATAGTTTGCTGAGCGAGCTTAAATTACTAAAATTGGTTAATTCTCAAACAAAAGGAAAATCAAATTTATCCCAATGTAACAAAAGGTGTTGAGGAGGAGGGTTGTGGGGTAAACGAGAACCAGAACGCCCGAGAAGACTGAAAAATGTATGAAAGTGAGAATCTCAAGATGCCATATGACAAATGTTTGTTCAGGAGGGTCTGCGAAATAACGAAGAAAAAAAAGTAAATGGTGAGAAACAACGAAAAGGAAAAAAGACTCTGGAAAATGTCCAACTTTAAGACATACAGAGGAGAAATTTTTTATAATAGGCTCTAATCATAGATTCCAGTCGAAGATATTAAAACAAACACGAAAGTACGATAGCTATGGTTTCATGCAACAATAATAAAATACAGTCGAGTCTCTATACAACGAAATCCATTGTTCCAGTAAAAAATTCGTTATATAGAGAAATTCGTTGAATAGAAAAAGCCGTTTAAATTTCTATTTAATGTGAAAATTTTGAACAAGTAATATTTTTTATACGTTTAATTAAAAATTTGAAGTGTTTAACTATAAATATTAACGTAATATCCTATTTCTTAATTATTTGAACAATTTCATAAAAGAGAAAAGACATTTAATTAAAAGCTTAATAAAAATCACACAAGAAAAACGTACGTTAATATTTTTGCTATTGAAAACACAACATTTTCGGGGGCGATCTCATTGCTCCGGGAGTGAATAGGGGGACCCTTAAACCACTTTCTGAAATCAATACTCACTTCAATTACCACATTGATCCAAGTTTTATATGTGCAACAATTAAATTGACACTGTTTCTCGAAGGATGTTAAAAGGTGTGTGGGAGGGTGGGGGGTGGTAGAATGAATTCGTTGGACTTATAGATCAAGGATATTCAAGGTAGACAAGCAATATAAAAAACTCAGCCTTGAACAATACATCAAAAATAAGTGATGGAAAATGGATTCCATGTGATTTTGTAGCTTTTTTAAAACTGAATAAATAAAGAACATTTTATGAAAAAATTCGTTATATGGAGATAGATATTTCGCTCTATAGAGACTGTTTTTAATGTAATCATGAAAAAAAGGGAACGTTCCTGCTAAAAATTTGTCATATAGAGATATTCGATGTATGGAGTTTCGTTATAGAGAGACTCGACTGTATATTGTTACAATATATGAATATACTTAAATGCTTACCAAATATTTTGACATGGTTGCAATCTTTTTTAGCACTTTCCAACAAAGTTGAATAATCTAAACATTTATAAATAAAGTTTTAAATAAGATTCAAATAGGAAAAAAGATTAACATGAACTGGAAGTTGAATGCTATAGATCGGTAAACATATTTTTGATAAATTTTAGGTATTTTTTAAAAATGTGTGAATCTACTTAATGTAAGAGCTAAGAAACATGCAATTACTATCAGCAACTGTTTTTTTTCGTTTCTTTCATTTTTTTCTTTTCTTTTTCTTTTTAATAATTACATTATATAGTTGACAACTCCATTAAACAAGTATCATCTTAAAACAAAGGTTTCATTTTGGAAGGCATAAGAAATAAAATATTGGACGCTGATGCATGTGTACATTGCAAGGCAAGCACTTTGAAAATAGCCTTTTTTTCAGATTTAACAAAAGCATTTATCTGGTTGATTGACAACACATTACGGAATTTTCATCCGGACCTCTATTCAATATAAGTGAACTGGAAACTTCATGAACCATATCATATTTTATAGACTGGTTTTTATTCACTGCATTATTTCATTTTATGGGAGGTTATGAGAAGAACCTACTTTGTCCTACATTAAGAAAAAATAGAAAAAGAAAAGCAGCAGAGCACTTGAACAATGTGTTTGGAATTATTGGAACAGTTGAATTTTAACATGAACATAAAAGACTTTTTCTCTCTCTTCAATTTGATAATTTATTCAGGAATTGGTCAACTATTAGCCCCCCAAAAATATTTGCTGCAAACGAATTAAATCATGCTTCATTTATATTGGATTTATCATTAAAATTAAATTAGATAAAATTGGATTATCATCATTAAAATGAAGATTGCATCTATCGAATTAGTTAAAAATCGTAATGATAGTAAATTTCCAAAATTGAACTCAATTTTAAAAAATTCCAGAGTCGAATATATACTAGCCATGAATATTATGAGGATCTCTTAAAATTGAATTAACTGAGTTGTTCTTAGCTCTTACATTAAGTAGATTCACACTTTAAAAAAAAAATACCTAAACTTTTATCAAAAATATGTTTACCGATCCACAGAATTCAATTTCCTGTTCATATTAATCTTTTTTCCTATTTGAATCTTATTTAAAACTTTATTTATAAATGTTTGGATAATTCAACTGTGTTGGAAAGTGCTAAAAAAGATTGCAGCCATGTCAAAATAATCGGCAAGTGATCAGTTAAATTAGAATGAAAATTTCCTCTTTCTTTAGGTATTTTGATAGGGTAAATGCATTACTTTACATTGAGTCCGTAAAAAAGAAAATTAAAAACATGTACGAAAAAAATAAGTAGAAAAATTACAACTATTTCAAATATCCATAAAATATCTTTTGCTTCAATGTAAAGAGGAAAGAAAGTGAGATATAACAGTTAATACATGTAATTATTGTTGAATTATTCTAATATTTTTAAATAAGTAAGTTACCTAATTCTAATTGCTTCATGTAGCTATATGATCTATTAAAGAAATACTTGATGAATGTTTCATATTTTTTATGGAAAATTTTTCAGATGCCTTCTGCAATTTATTATGTTAGCTTTTACATTTTATATTTGACGGAAGAAATAATCTAGTCTAAGTGAAACTATTTCGCTGGAGAGGACTGGACACTCAAGTTCATAATTCATTTCAACATTTTCAACCCGGATATTTTTTAGTTTCATTTTCAAAGAAAGAGCTCTTGGCTTTTAAAGCTCATACTATACAGCGAATAATGTGTTTAATTCATAAAAAAGCTTAATTCATAAAAGTGCTTAAAGTCATAAATTATTTGCGAGTGAATTTAACATATTTTTGGTTCTTCTCACACTTAAAAATAAATCGAAAAAGTACTTAAAGAAAAGAAGAAAGAGATGGAAAGACAAAAAAAGAAAAAAAAAGATGGTAAATAATCCCAGACAACTCAACAACAACTCAAACAGACAACTCAACAACATTTTATTCCAAAAGCAATTCATTTTAAGTAATTTTGAAACTGGAGTATACATTCTTAATTATATCTATTTTTTTATTTAACTTTTTTTTTTTTTTCATGTGACATATCCATTATAAGACAAAGATTTTCGTGCTTATAGACGAATTACACCAATTAAAATTCACTGACTAAAAGTAGATTTACTGAATGAGAACAGCAAACGAAAAAAAAAATTTAGCTGAGCTTTAGTTTAGATTTGAAGTATCATGTTCATTTTAATCTTATGTGTACTAGTTAGAAAGAAAATACCAAGAAGGCGTAGAGAGTGTGCACTCAACGTTTCAAATGTTATTGTACATTAATTATGTTTAGAAAAACTGTTGTGCTTTAGCCGGTGCTAAAAAGTGTTTTGATTCTTGCATGAGATCATAAACGTGGTTTATTATTACTTTATTCGGAAGCTTTGTTTATAGTTCCTTAAAAATTAACCTCCCTCCCCTTCCTTTGATATGGAGCATACAGAAAGTGTGTAGAGAAGTTGCATTATCGTTGGACTTGAAAGTTAAACACAATACTTTTTTCAATTCATTACATGAAATAGTTTCAAATGACATTGTTATTTTAAAGCACAGCTAAATCAAATGTCAAAAAGCCAACATATTAACAGTAAAAACAAACTTAAACATGAAAATGTTTTTAACGAGAATAATATCAAGGGAAAAGACAAAGAATAAAATGAAAACTTCATGGCTGTTTACCGTCCTCGAACATGGCCTGCAGTCAGGCGGAGTTACCGCTATGCAAACAACGCACAGCACACATAACGTCACTCTCCTCGTACTTAAACACCCATTCATCTTTTCTTCTCGGCCAGGCAGAATTCCCTTCTCGAGTATTATTATGTCCCTCTAATTGCAGAGGCATCCCACAATTTCACTAAGTACCTGGAATTCCTCTCAAAACAAGATAAATTTCAACCCAGCAGATTATTAGTGAAGGAGCTTGCGCACGTGCAAGCAGAAGTTGAAACAAACAACATCGATAATTAGAGTAATTCGGCAAAATCGCTATGAAGATAAAGTAAGCAAAATTTTAATATAAATTTCAACATTAAATTATTTAATAATAATATTTTTAAATAATAATATTTTAGTAAAATAAAATATTTTTTTTCATCAATTTATTTTATAGCAATATATTTAATTAAATTTAGCAGACATATAAAAAAGAAATTCACCTTGCTTATACTCAAAACAGTTAAAAGTTTTTGTGAGCGTATTGGGTTAGATGCATGTAAAAAAAAAGAATGTTTATTAATGAATAAGAAGCAGTTTTCGTAACAAAAATTTGACGTTTTACTTTGATAAAAAATCATTTAGTCGAATTTCTAACTTGAATTCTAGGAATATTTCTTAAAAACATGAGAGGCCCTACAATAAAGCGGTTTTTGAAGTTACATTAAGAGCTTACATTCATAGTATCACGACATTCGCAAGTTAATAGTAAAGTAATGGAAAAACTACTTCAAACTTTTTCGTTTACGTTTAAATTATTTACAATGTTTCTTTTTGGGTAAGATATCTGCAGTTGAAGATTAATATGAGGGTTGTGTACTTTTTCAACTCCTGAATAAAATTTTTAGTCTCAGAAAACTTTCAATTTTAGAGCCGATGACAAGTAAGGTACTGTTACATTTATAGTCTTAAAAAATTCATATTTATTAAATTATTATTATTTTTTTAATGAATTGCAACTAGATTCTTTTTATCATTTTTTATCCCGTGCATTTATCATTTGAAATATTGAAATGAAAACAAGAAATTTGGGGAGAACGTTCCCGTCGCGTCTGTGCAACACTTGTTTTCGAATGTCGTCGTATGCGACGAGTGTCGGTTCTTAACAAATAGTAATCACTCTTTTACAAGAACTAGGTGATTCAGTTCGGCCTTTTCAGGTTATAAAATACAGGCAGAAATCTTTTTTTTTTTTAACTAAAAATTGTAACATCTTTTTTATAGTTAACACCGGTTAACAACAATAAAAAGCATTTTCATGTGAAAAATATCAATAATGTATTCAAATAAAACTTTAAAATTTATTAAAAACGAGTTAATAGCCTAAGAAATCCCCGAAAATTTTGATAAATAAAACAGTCATTTTTGATACTGATGCGTTCAACGGTTTAAACACAATTACTTTTTGATTACTTTTTTTTGCCCGATAGGAACTGATTAGATCAGGCATTAAGTCTTGTAGAGCAGCGGTTCCCAAACTTTCTGGTACGCGACCCATCTTTCAGTGAAAAAAAATTTCACGACCCACCTTTCAATAGAAAAAAAAATCGCGACCCATCCAATTTAAAGTTGTACATCAGTATAACAATTTTTGCACGATCTCGATACGCTTGGCTATCATATCCCAGGAAAAATGCGAATTTTCGTATGGAAGATACATTATCAACAAAAACAAGAATTGGTAATCTCAATGTGCATAGGTGAATAGTAATTAAAACAATGCTACAAAAATAGTTAAAAATACGTTAATTATTATGAAAACATAACTTTATAATCAATGAGATTTCCGGTACATATGAGGGAACATATATTAACATGCAGTTTGTCTCAATACCTTGTCTTTCAAAAACAGCTAAGTAGGAAAATCATGCTCTCATAAGCACGAAGTGTTGAATTTTATCAAGGACCTCAAAGCTGATTTAAATATTTCTGGATATTCTGTTCGTATATCAATCTAGAAGGACATTAAGGAATTTACCTTGTTATATTATTTCTTGTTGAAATTGTCATATCTTTTTAAACAGTTGAAATAAAAGTTACATTTTGATGACAAACCTCGGTTGTTCCGCGACCCACCAAAACAACTGCCGCGGTTCACCAGTGGGTCGCGACCCATAGATTGGGAATCGCTGTTGTAGAGCATAAATGTCCCTTCCGAATCTCTTTATTGTCGTTTATATAGGGAAAAATTCAGCCGAAACCGAGCCTGCCGATACGCACAACAGAGGACGTGATGGTATAGATAATTTATGTAAATAAATGCGGATAAAAAAAGTTTGTAAAATGACAATAAAAGACATTCCATAATGCAATATTATATAAAGTAAAACAATAATATACAAAGCTGCTGTGACTCGTCTTTGTGCCCTAACTTTGGCTCAGTGATGGAGTAAAATTGAAATGCTACACACAAAAGTTAATAATATTTTAAAATTTGTGTTATTTTATTTATTTAAAAATGGAGTTTTAATTTCACTCTGTAATATTAACCGGAAAAAATTCTGAATTTTTATTGTTTTAAATGCAAATGGATTGATCTTTCCTATTTGTCTGCATGCTATAGGAGTGATGGGTTAAGGCGTTAAGAATCGAAAAAAATCCCTGTCGGCTTGGCCTATAGGCGGAGGTAGATTTCGAAGAGTGCTCATTTCAACAACAAAAAATAAATTTGATTACAGATAAACCCAGGATAACAACTTTATTTGTACTCTTTAGAAAAATTTTTAATTTCATTTTTCTGTAAGAACTGGTTTTATCAGAATCATCTTAAGCTAAATTCGAATCAAATGCCCATTTTGACAACATATTTTAAAATAATTCTGACTTTATTAAAAAATCGACTAATACAGTACATTATATAGTGTCTAAATATCAAAAGATTGCCAACTGAATGCGTTTGAGAGCAAAATGGAATTTAAAAATGATATTAATGATTTAAAAAAGTTATAAAATAACCAATTTTGAATACAACCTCAATTCCTAATCATGATAGCTTCGGGAAATTTTGCGCGAAGTGCTCACTTTGACAGCATTTTTAAAAATATATTCAGCCTTTATCCAAAAACTGACCAATACGGGACATTATACAGCTCCTATATAAGAGAACCTGTCAATTGGATGCGTTTGAGAGTAAAACTAAATTTAAAAATGAGTCGGAAAAAACGCAATTTGTTATTTCAATGCTTCCTTAAATTTTCAATCACGATAACTTCTCGAAATTCTGTTCAAAATACCCTTTTTGGCAGCCTTCTTTGAAATATATTCTGTCTTTATCAAAAAATTGACCAATGCGTCACATTATACAGCTCCTAAATAAGAGGACTTGTAAATTGGATGCGTTTGACAGTAAAAATGAATTTAAAAATGAATCAGAAAAAACGCAATTTGTCATTTGAATACTTCTTCAAGTTTCCTATCACGGTCACTTCAGGAAATTCTGTTCAAAATAGCCTTTTTGGCAGCCTTTTTTGAAATATATTCTGTCTTTATCAAAAAGCTGGTCAATGTTTCACATTATATAGTTCATAAATAAGATGATCTGCCATTTAGATGCACTGTAAAAAAAAAAAAAAAATCTGCAAAGATACTAAGCTTTGTCTAAGAAACTGGGATTCCTAGAACTTTTCCTGTAACGGTAACAGCAAAAATTCAAGTGTCAGAATCGGTTACATGAATTTTTCCTGTTGTCGTTACATGAAGAGTTCTTGGAATCCCAGTTTCCTAGAAAATGTTTAGTACCTGTACAGAATTTTTTTTTTTTTACAGTGTACGTTTAAAATAAAAAATGAATTTAAAAAACGATTCAGAAAGTAAGCAGTTTGGATTAGAGGCTTTTTCTCCAACTCCAATTTGTGTTTAATTTATTTTTGCTATACGAATTGGTCCTATGAAAAACTTGTCAATATAAAAGTTGTAGGTATTGATGAGGAGATGTAAAATAAATTTAATTGGATTTGATATTTTAAGAATTGTTATGGATTTTTTTCTTTTTCCAAACCCCTTTTTATTTTCGTTTTTAATTTTTTTTACCGGTAAGTGTTAGTCTTATCAAAAACTTGCAAATACAAACGTTTTGGATAATTTTAAGACTATTTATAAAAAATTTAGATGGATTTTATAACTGGAAAATTGACAAAGTTATGAATTTTTTTCTCCCAAAAACCCTATTTTTCCGCCTCTTGAGCCCATTTTTAACTTTATAAAAAATCTGTCATGCATTAACTTTTGGCCCATTATTTAGAAGTAATATAAACTTTAAACTGATTCGATATCTATTTTCATTAAGAAGTTATGGGGTTTTTTCTGTTTTAACAAAAACGCCCCCTATTTCGCCTCCCTTGGTCCGATTTTGTCCATTAACGAACTTAGCCGAGATTTTATCCCCTTTGATTTTATGTAAAAGTTTGGTGGAGATTGGTGAAGAATTATAGAAGTTATCGTGTCCATAAAAAAGTGAGATATATATATATATATATATATATATATATATATATATATACAGATAGATAGATATATCTTTATATATAAATATTCTGTGCGTGTGTTTTTCACTGAACTCCTCCTAAACGACTGGACCGATTTCAGTGAAATTTTGTGAGTGTGTTCCAGTGGATTCGAGAATGGTTTAGATTCACATTTCATCGAAATTGATTAAGTACTTTTTTAGTAATCAGGCAAAAACTAATAGTTAGTTATTTTTCGCTTATTAAAAGTGTTGAATAAGTTCGCTGAATACCGTGCGGATGGAATGGCCAAGCGGTCTAATGTGCCAACTCTAAGCTTTGGATCTTAAAGAAAGAGATCGTGTGTTCGAATCCCACTCCTGACATACGCGTATGATTTGCAATAATTTTTTCTAACTTCAGAAAATCGTTAACTTTTAACTAAAAAGAGAAAAATAAACTTTTCTGTCAAAAATTGAACCGACTTCAAAAACTACTGCAAACTGAAAAATAATTTCCTTATATAATAGTAATAAGAAATTAAATTAAGAGCGTAGTATTTACCATGCGTATTATTATATTTATGTACATTTATTTGATTTTTTGGAGTCGGTGCCAGGACAACGTGGACAACGTCTCGTAGGGTCCGCTAGTATATATAACTGGTGCGAATGCAATAGGTAGTATTTCATATGAAATCTACCTAAAAATTGGTAAGCTGAGATACAGTTCTCAAACAAATCGCATGTAAAACAATATTTTTTTCTCCTTTTGAAAGGCGCAAAACTTAAAAATGCGCGATATTTAGCTGTTACATTAAGTGCGGTAAAAGCGGAATTTAATCATCAGGTGTTGCTAGCGCCAAAATGACGTTAGCATTACTCACGAACACGTTTCTACTTTATAATATAAATTAATAATAAAATAATAATGTCATAAATAAATATGTTATAGCAAAAGTTCTTCAGAATATAGAGGTTTATAGAATAATACTGTTGAAATTGTTGAAATGAAAAATTTTAAATTTTTTTCCGAGTTCAATTTAACTTAGATTATGTTAGATTTGAAGTTTGTTGGCCGTTTACTGCATTCAAGCTTTGAAAGCCACCATTGGGAGCCATCATTATACACACGAAACGATATTCTCCTTGCATAAACATAAACCCATTTAAACTACCATTCATTTTTCTCGGTCCAGAAGAGTTTCCCCTCTTGAGTGTTATTACGTCTGTTTAGCTGCAGACGCATGCCACAACTTCAGTAAGTACTCCGAATTCCTCTCAAAACGGGATAGCGCAGTATATTATTTCTCGTAGAGAAAATTTTGCACTAGCCATTTCAAATAATTTGTAAAGATAACCACAGAAATTCACTGGAATCAGTATAAAAGAGTTTTAGCATAAATTTAAATAGCAAATTATTTTCTTGCTTCAACTTATTCCACTGTGTATTTAATATTCTTCCAAATAAATTATACATTTGTATTTCAGCGAAACATAGTGATTTTTTATGCGCATTTCTCCATGTTTCTTAAAAATGGTTGTTTTTTTTTCCTCGTAATAAAAATGCTTTGAGTTAAATTTTTATTTTTAACAATTCAACCATCAAACAACGTTTTCTAAAAACTGAGAGAGAGATGATCACCTAGGGACATGCATCATGTTAACTTCGATTACGTTATGAAAACTAGTCAGGAATTCCAAAACTTTTTGGCAATCCCAAATTTTGTTCTATCTTATGTATATTAATACTTTCTGAAAAATGCAGCATTGCAGTGCCGTTGGTTAGGTGGTTTAAACCAAAATCTAGTCGGATACAATTTATGTCAACTTATAATTGAAATTGAAGTTTGATGAAAATCCGTACATTAGTGTTTGAGGTAGAACTATTGCAAAATCTTTAAAAAAAAAAAAAAAAAAAAAAAAAAAAAAAAAAAAAAAAAACAGCATAACAGCTTCACATGTTTGGTGATTATACCAAACACTAATATGGATCAATTTTATATCAGGTACTAACTGAATCGGAACTTTGATGAAAATTCATGCATTAATTAATGCTTGAGATACATTTATTGCAAAATCGTGAAAAATGGTGCATAGCAGCGCTATCTGTTGTGCAGTTTCCACCAAAAACTAAACAACACTAATCTATGTCACTAATTTATGACTAACAGAATCTTTTAGAAAATTTCGTGCATTAGTTCTTGAGATAGAGCTATTGCGATCATGACGAATAATGCATCACGAGAGCGCCAAATGTTGAGCAAATTGCACAAAAACGTAATCAGCACCATGTTATATCAAGTACTAACTAAATATAAAGTTTTATGAAAATCCATGCACAATCTTGAGATATGGCTATTGTGTAAACTTTTAATATAATTTTAAACACTAAAATACTCCCTTGTATTACATGGATAAAAAGTAATTTGTTTATAACTGTCATTGCAAAGTATTTTAGGGAATCTATTGTCATTTGATGCTTGTATGTGTACGTGAACGTGCGGAGATGAATGTGCAAGTACATCGAAGACTGTGAGAATTGCACACTTTGGAAATTATTGAAACCTTGTCTAGAGAAACAACAATTTATTTAGTTGATCTTTGACACCTTTGATTTGAACACTTCTAACTTTGTGAAAAAAAAACCAATTAAACTCTCTTTCCATCAAAGAAAACAAAAAGAAGGAGATCGAATCAACCGTAGTATTATAAAAATATATTATTTCTTGATATAAATTACATGTCTTGAATAAATAGACAGGCTCAGAAGTTTTAGAAAATGCAGCTTAGAACAGCTGTTGATGTGTAAACATAAAAGAAGATTACAAATTCAAAATTGTTTGTGTTAGTCTCAGTTGTATGTATACAAAAGTATTACAAAGACCAATTTATTCTTTATAACTAGCATATGTATTGGGAGTAGTGTTATAATTTTTGCTGTCTCTTTTCTCATATTCATATTACATTAGAAAAAGATACTGTATAAGAAGCAATGAAATGACGACAATAATTGAATTTGATGAAGATTCATGTTTTTTGTTAACCGTTTTCACATAGAAAGCCTGCCAACTTATGATTTTATAATTTGTAATAATATTCATTTATTTATAAATAAATAAATAAAAAACAGTAAATTTATTTACGAAGATTTCTAAAATAAATGCTTGTAGTAATCAAATAGTAAATAATTAAAATTTGATAGCTAAACGTCAATTAAATTTCTTGTTTCATCTACCTAATCTAGTTAAGGTTATAAGTGTAGATACTCTATCCGTCTCAAGTAGTAATGGCAATAAGCATATAAAGATATAGGCGAGATCAAACTCGGATTTCCCGGAATACAGAATAAAGGTGAAAACCCCTTTTTTAATTAAAATTCAAAACTCCAATAATTTATTTTACATGTAATATGCGTTTTAGATTGCCAACTAATTACAAAAAAGTGTTTTTATACGAAAAATATGGTATGTTAGTTCGAAACAAATTCTGAACTCTTTAAATTATTTTAAGGGCAAATGGATTAATCTTCGTAATCGAGGTTCGCGCAATAAATTTAATAATAAATCACACTTGATTTTTTTAACCACAGGCAATCAGTATAATTTTCAAAAAAAAAAATTATATTTCAAAGTATTTTTGGCTGTGTAAAAATTCAAATTATTTGGTTGCATGTTAAATTTGTAATTTTTAAGTATCATTCTTTAACTTAATTATTAATGCAGGTTTAATTTTGCTGCCAAAAATTTTCCGGAGAAATATTTGTAGATTTATGTACAAACTGTTTATTATTATGTCTTAACCCCTTCGCGACGGGAGCATTTTACTACATTTTTAATGTTTAGTCACCGGTTTTAAAGCATAGAAATTCGTGACTTATTAAATCGAGGAAATGCTCAAATAACACAAAATTTACGGTATAATTTTACTGGTAACGATAAACACGGATTCTTAAGCCTATTTGCGGCACGTATACGTGTCGCTCGTCCCCAAGGGGTTAATGGAGATACATTATAAAGATTATGAAACGAAATATGCTTGAAAATTATAAAATTGTAATAGGTGGGTCAAATGCGATACTGTTATCAATCAAAGCGCATTTGAAAGTAGATTTCTTTTAATATATGATGGTATAAAAATTTAAAATATGCAATGTATAGAAGATTAAAAAATTGAAGTAAAAAAATTGAAAAATTGATTTTTTATCAAGAGTTGTTGCTATTTGCAATAATAATAAATCAATCAATGAAGATAGTTTTTTTTAATGAATTTGAAAGTAGATTTTTTTGCTATCCGATGGTGTAAAAATTAAAAATGTAGGATGTTTAGAGATTTAAGGGGGCTCACGGGTTGATCGATACGGAAAAACACATAAACAGAGCTCTCGCTTCGAGTCCATATAAAAACAGAAGTATTCAATGTAATTAATTTAAACTTTCTAATATTTTAAAGGTATGTTTGTAGTCTTATAAAATTGCAAAATGAAGTACTTCAATGTAATATAAGAACTGTAGCAAAATTTATGTAACACAATTTTCGAAAAATGTTATGTGTTATATTACCAACACCAAGATATCTTAACGTTGAATTGACATAAGAACCTAATTTTTGCTTTAAAATGATCCGAAAATTTTACTCTATAGAATGAATTAAGGATATAATTATCACTCAAAAATAACATTATTAAAAAAACTCTCAAATCTCAAAAAAACTCCTAAAAAATACAACTTTTTTTTCATTAAAAATACTCAAAATATTAAACAATCTAAACTATATAAATTCATTCTATAGATAATGATGTTATATGCATGCAAAAAAAAAAAAAAAAAATTAAGCCAATCCATTAAATAGTTTTTTTTTTAAATCTTGGTGTTAGTCGTCAAAAATCAAGTTTTGAGAAAACGCGACTTAAATTTGTAATTATATGTGTGCGGCTATGGAAGTGTTGATACATAAATGCTTATAACTACGTTAAAAATGAAAATATTTTTATGCGGTTTTTTGCATTGAGTTAAGAATTAATTGAGTAATAAAACTAGATCATAAGAAAAAATCGATTTTTTTAAAAGTTTTCAACCCCTGAGCCCCCTTAAAAAATTGCAATAGCGAAAATTGCAAAACGGAAATTCCATTGTATGATGTTGCCATTTGCAAAATGAAGTCAGCGTTACACACAGATTTGGACTTTTTAATATAGATAGACTGCATATATTTTTTCATTGTAAGTAAGGTATCATAGTTTCAATTCGGGTCAACTAAAAATTATGAAAAATTACAATAAACAAATTATGCTATTCCGATAAAATTGCAGTAGAATGTTTTAAAGAATATCAATAAAATTTGATTAACTTGAGACACTTTTGGGCAAATGAATTAGGGAACTTGACATTATTTTATACTTGCAATTATTGCTAAGATTATTTTTGTTTACTTGTCTAACTCGGCGAAGCAAATTCATTCTGTGAGAATCGACAAGTTCTGTAATATGAATTGCTATTATTTGGACAAAGACTTCCAATCTGATCACGCACACTACATATTACTGCTTTTCTATAATGCCGAGCTAATTTTTTGTAAAATATTGCGTTTTATCAGTGTGTGATTTCAATTACATTATTTTCATAGGTGAAGCATTTCCATCTGTGAAAAATTACAAAATCGCTGGGGTTAAAATGACGCACTTTTACAAAACATAGTCCAGTTTTAAAAACTTAAACATACTCTTTCTTAGGACGAGTGAAGCGAGCACTAACACTATTTCACAAACTGTACAATGTACATTAGGGTGGATCGATTTTTTTTTTTTTTTTTCCACAGTGTCAAAACCTACCTATGCGGAAAAGATGTTCTCTTGGATGGAGATTAAGGGAAAAATAATTAAAAAAATTAATTTTGAATTTTACAACTGCCACAATGAGGTTGAATTTCGAAAAAAAGTGAAAAAAGACCTAATTTTGGCTAGATGGTTTTTGATTCAAAATAATAGTTAAAAAAATTATACAAAATCTACCTATGCTTAAAAGATGTTACATTGTATTCTGAGTACGAGAAAAATAATTAAAAAAATTAATTTCAAAATTTAAATCTTCCGCAATGTGGCTCAAATGTATGTATTTGAACATTTTTACGGTAAAAAATCAATGTTTTTTGTAAAATAAAATATGAATTTTAGAATTTTTAACATTTATTACAATGAGGGGATATTTATTTGATTACAAGATTAAAACTTTAGTTTCTTATTTAACAGCTTCTTTATTATTAAATCAAGAAAAATCGTCAACATAACAAGTGGCGATAATGACGTTTGGTATTGAAAATCGGCATGAGATTTTGAAATTGAATTCGATTTTTATAAAACCGTCTCTTATATATAGTCCATACACAATAGAAACTGCTTTTGTGACTATTTGGATTATTAGTTTTGTAGAATGACCGTCTCGTGAATACGTATTATTGATAGTAGATGTGATTGCCACTGGAATAATTGCTGGATTTACTATTGCTTCTGAAATCATGTCGTTACTGAATCCCTCAGTTAGTGGAGGTTCGACACATTTTCCTATTTAATTAAATCTATGTAATCCGTCGCAAAAGATCAAAAGCTGGTAAATGGAAAATATAGATATTATTTAATGTAATGATTAGGATTACAGCAGACCGTTTGATTTCACTCGCGCGCTTTTAAAATTAATCTACTGACTTAAATGAAAATACAAAAAAGCTCCTCACATGCAGCGAATATTTTTTTTTATTTCACCATTGAAACTTTTGTGCCTAGCCGCGGTTCCATCCACTTTGCGGAAAGATGACATAGTGGAACCTCATTGGTGTGTAACTAGCACAAAAAACATTGTAGTGGACGCTTGAAGATCAGTTCCATATTTCGAGTAACACATCCCTTAACATCTATGTTAACAGATATTCTGAAACCAACTTTGTTACATGTATATTATTGTTAACACATGACAAAAAATGTACGTCATGTTTTCAAATTGTTTGGGACTCTCCCAGATTTTTCATATATGTGCCGATATATTCGAACCAAGTTCTTTTTTCGAGCTCATTCGATTGTGATTTTTCTTCTGTTGTCTTCTAGTGATGTAGTCTTATCTTTACACCCATCAAAGTTTAAAGAAAATGGCCATGATCATAATCTTTTACAAAAGACTAAAGCGAATGACTAAAACAACAGAGTGGTGTTTGGTTTGTTTTGTCATGCCGATTTTTTTTCTGTCAATAGCATTCGATTCATAGTTTTGTGAGAAAATGCCCACATCTTGAAGTGCACCTAACACGATGGCAGCACCTGTTTGGTCGGAAATGCCCAAAATGTCCAATATTTTGGGTGATGCCAATTTTCGTCACTACAACTGGTGTGACACCTAGCTCGTCAGCATTTTGGCTTTTCAATGATAGCTGATGACGCAGAAAAGTGAGTTTGCTCACACTTCGTCGGTTTAGTTTTCACCGAATATTCATATTCAAATCTATTGAACTGAAAAAAAATTAGGCAGTGTTTTCAGAAAGGGTCCACAAGACTGTAATAGCTTTCAATATCTTATTTTGTTTTATAAGAATTAAGAAGAGCGCAATATTTGTCGTAAAACTAATTTTTCTTAGAATGCTGCAGTGGTAAATTATTGTGTTTGAATCTCATTTACAGCTCACTCCTAATTTATTAGCAACTCATTCTCACTGGCAAGAAATAAATAGATGTAGACGGATTCTTTACTTCAGTTACTTTTTAAGTACCAATATATAAATTTTATAATATTTTTGTAATAGGGAGCATATTTACTGGAATATCAAAGCCAGATCCAAATAGAGGGGTAATTCATTTTTTAACAATGCCATGGTACAGTAATATTCAAAGTACACTAAGCTACACAATACACAAGCAGACAAATCCTTCATTGAAGAAACTTCACTTAATTCTTAAAACTTTTTCACTTAACCTCCTCTTAGGTTACAGGTATAATATCTCTTATAGTATAATATTTCTTAGGTATATAGGTTTTGATTGATATTAAAATGATTATTTTGCGTCAGAAAAAAAATCTAACCAAAATTAGATCTTTTTACATTTTTTCCAAATTTTATCGAATTTTCAACTTTTTTGTGGCAGTATTAAATTTTAAATTTATTATTTATTATTATTTTTTACTTAACCTCCATACGATATAACATCTTTTCCGCATTATTGGATTTTAAAAATTATTAAAATATTTACTTTTTGACAAAAATCATCTAACCAAAATTCGGTCTTTTTTCAATTTTTTTCGAAAATTCAACCCTTTTGTGGCAGCATTAAATTTTAAAATTAATTTTTTTTATTATTTTTCTCTTAATCTCCATACAATAGAACATCTTTTCCGCATAGGTAGGTTTTGATGAATGTTAATTTTTTTTTCGCCATAGACAATCGATTCACCCTAATGTACATTCTTGTGGTGCACTTTACGAAAAAACATCACACTTTTAGATTTGGAATTTAATATAGTAATTTAAGTTTATATCTAGATGTTTTATCTATCATTAAAATATCATTTTGAAAACATTATAAAAAACATACAAAAATTTGTGAGGCTGAATCTTGTTGAATCTAAGATACTTGGCGGCAATGAATTTGGAAAGGTGATAAATAGTTAATTCCGATAATATCACATTTTTCGTATTTTTGGTTACACCTACATGAAAGCATCGTTTTATTGACGTCATTGATGATTTATGAAATTTGGGATTGAAAACTCTCTCTCAGCATGTTTTCGACAACTCAACTTCACATGTTTAGTAATTTGTTTTCCCACTAAAAAAAGCTTAGGAATAGGAAGCATGACTATGTCAACTTTATGTTGAAAAGAAGCTCAACTTTGTTTTCTTAGCACAATATCTTGAAATTTTCTCTCCATTATTTCTCACAAATTCTACATTGTATTACAATGTGGTGAATTAGGAGACATATCATTACACTGGCTTCAAATTTCGTTGAAGATTTCACACAATCTTTCTGATATGTTTCTTGCTTCATTCATCATACACGAACATCTTGATCACCATATATTATGCAACACAATTCTCATCACAAAACAATATTTTTTTTCCTATCATCCACAGCTCATAAAAGCCTTTTTTTGGACCACTATATTCGCTCCATTTTCTATTTAATAATCATGAAGGGCTTTATTTTTTCTACAGGAGATTGAAATCCAAGTTTAAGGAGACATCTTAATGTTGCAGATTTAATCCCATCGACATCGTGTGCTTTCCACTTCCAATGCAAATATCTTACAACTCTAAAACGTATTTTTTTTTTTTGGGGGGGGGGGGGGACAATACTCTTTATTTTTATATCATCTCTCTGACTCGTTTTTGGCTGTCGGCTACTATTCAGATGCTTGTTTCCAAAATGTCCGTCGCTAAAATATTGCTTTATTGCTTACTAACACTTGGTTGAGAACATTTTAAATAACTGGCGATACATTGTTGATTACGACCTTCTTCATGCTAATCAATAATATAATGCTTTGTAAAATTCATTATGTCGGACGAACGATCCATGTTTTACACAAATTTTAAACGATGATGCAAAGCGTTTTTAACTTAAGAAGAAGTCTCGCAGAAGCTAATTTTACGCTTACTTTATGAAACCTTCCGAACCAATCAAGAAAATTTATAAGTTATCCAATTTTTTGAACTACCTATTTTAGTATTCTAATATTTTGAATAATAAAAAAAAAATTACAAAAATACAATATTCATATAAAATTTAATCTTTTACAAATTTAATTTTCTTTAATAACATGATAATTTATTAAAACATATCAACTGTTATTATTTTATTTTATTTATTTATTTATTAATTTTACTACACTAGAATAAAGCTAAAGGCAATACCAAATATAAATGAAATAATTTATTCTAATTTTTTGACTTGGAGCCGAAAATATTACTGACTGAATGCATGGAAGTTCAGAAAACATTTACCCATAATTTATTATTAAAGCATCTGAAAACAAACAAAATTATTGAAAAGCCTCGGAACATATTCGGACGATGAATTTCGCAGTAAACTAAAAAACGATATGTTGGTTTAAAGGAGCAAAACATAATACTCTTCACGTGCACATAAAATACACGTAAACAAATAGGACAACAGGTATCGATTTACAAGTAACTGACCAGCGACAGTTTCTCGCTTTAAACTGGGGAAAGAGTGGTTTGATTTACGAGTAATCTCGTCAAAGCCTTTGTGTATTTGCGAGAGTCCATAAAAGTCGGACTTTATTCCGGTGCGCTCGCCCAGATAAAATATACATTCCGAGGGAACTCCATCGCCGGAGTACACTCTAAAAAGGATTCATGACAAGCGTTGCCATGGAAACAATCTCGGGAAGACGCTTGCATTCACCTTCTCCGGTAGACCAGACAGAACGGGCGAGAATGTTTTTCTGCTGGATCTTCAATTCAGAGAATAGTTTCGATGTGAAAATTATTCTAGTTTAGACAATTTTCAAGACTCACAATATTACTCAACTTACCAGCACGAATTCCCGAAAAGTAGAAGTAGTAAATTTTGAAGTTTCGCTGAAAATTAAAAAAAGTCCCTAGTAGCAAATCAAGATGATTTGTACTGGGACACAATATTGCAGTCATCTGAATTATTTCCAATGAAATACCAATATTGATTAAATATTAGATTTGGATAGAAGATATTTGCAATGAGCCGCAAATATCATTGATATAGCCGGAATAATCGCAGCCGCAAATATCGCTTTTATACTGAAAATATTGGTAATAAAAGGTCAAAATATTTCACATCAATACTGGTGCAATCCCCACAAAATATATTCAAGGTGTCACAGAACTTCATTTAAAAGCTTGGAGTTGCAGAAGAGAACATTGTTAGGAATCGTAATTACGTAGGAAATACGGTGGAAATCGATACGTGATGCTGTATCGAGCCTTCAAGGTCAGTACAGTATTGCAGTGGACTACATTTTCATAATTTAGATTTCTAGATTGGTACCACATTTTTCTGAAATAATGAAATTCCCCTCGTTTTCGACCTAATTAATATGTCAATAAATTAGTTAAATTTTAACCTTTAAAAAAGTGATAACAAAAAAAGTCTGAATTAAAGAAAAGATGCCAACTGGCTACACTGAGTCGGAACCCGTGGCTTCTTCTTTGTAAACGTCAATCGCCTATTTTTCAACATGGATCACATGGACAAATCCTCATGGAATCCGAACACAAGACGCACAACAATGTTTCACTGTTAATGTGTAGACGGAAATCATAGCGGACAGTTTAGTGGGATCATACATCTTACCACTTCGACTGACCGTTCACAATTTTCTCTTTTTAATGCAGTAGGCTCTTCTGGGGTGGCTTAACCCCTTCGCAACGAGCGCCTTTTGCGTAGTTTTCAATCTTTTACAACCGATGTTTCAAACCAGAAAATTTTCTGTAATTGAATCTTGAAAACGATCCGATTAAGTTAAGGTATACTGTACAGTAAAAATAAGTAATGAGAATAATGAAGGATTCTGAGTACCTTAAATGACATGTGTACTGGTGCCCCCATTGCGCGCTCTGGGCGCATGCCCCCTTTAATTTCGGCTATGGTTGCGAACATTATCCTTCCAGATATATAGACTTGCATATAGGAAAAGATCATTAGCAACGCACAATTTATTATAAAACATTTACTCATTTAAATTTGATGATTGTGAAATAATTATTTAAAAGTAAAAAAATGTTTATTAGGTATAAAGGAGAAGGGGGTACGTTTGAACATTTTTTTTTTAAATAAATACATTTCTTATTTGAATTATACTTTTTGCGTTTTAAGTTTTACATAATAAGATCGATGCATTTCTTCTTCATATGAACCAGAAAATGAAAATTGTCCATGTAAATTAGAAAAGTTGTGAAGATTTTAAAAACCGAAAGATTTCTGTTTCAACCTGCCCCGCAAGTAGGGGTACCTTTGAATAAGTAAGGGGCACCTTTGAACAAATGGATAAAATATGAAAATATTGAGAATTTTCATAAAAAGCTGCATATGTTTCATAAAATAATATGAATAAAATTAAATAACTATATTTTATTGAAACTTATAATTTTTCTATTATTTAACCTAACTTAAATCCATCAAAGTTACTGTCAAAAATCATTGTTGAAACAACGCAGAGAGTCTCTCTTGTTATGTTTGGGTGTGAAAACTTTTTCACAATATCCTTAAAATACACCAATATGATATCTGATGCTTCTGGAAAATTAAAATTTTTCATTTGTTCTTTTTATATTTGAAGGAAAATATTTAGAGTGTTCAAAGGTGCCCCCATTTCAAACGTGCCCCCCCCCCCTGCCCTATTTCATTTTCCGAAACATACAAAACTATTAATCATATAAACTTTTGGTTCCAAATAATATAAACGTATTTTGAGAAAGGTTATAAATATATAATCATTAATACATTCTGTTAATAAAAATAATTGTCTAATTTTCTACCGATCTGAGTTATGAGTGCGGGAGCAATTTCAAGCGTGATGAAGTCTAATTTGTTTTTAACAAATCAGATCGAAACAAAATATTTAATTATTATTTTTTTTAAAACCTCAAAATTTATGAAACGTAAGCGATAGTGAGGTAATCTTATCTTGTGTACCATAAAGCAATTTAGAGACATATTTCAAGGAAATTATACTGATAAAAGACATAAAAAATGAATAAATAAAACACCACGAAATGATCGACGCGTAAAAAGCCATTTTCACTTGTACTAGTTAATCGCACTTCATTTATCAAGAGGTTCACACAATCGATATGAAATTAGTATAAGTGTAATATTCACTAATAAAGCACAAAGTGCAAAGTGTTTTACAAGCTGTAAAATCAAATCTAGGCAATCGAAGCACACTACATAAAGCACAGAACATCACACGATGAAGAATGTGCTTCGAGCTGAAATGGCATCACATCACCTTGGCAACAATCTCCTAAAGAACTCAGTTGCTTCTTCATTTGAAGATTAAAGAAGAGAAGGTTGTAGTGGGAGAAAAAATAAAATAAACTGAAAAGATGAACCTCAGACTCAACAGAATATTTTTCTTTTCTTTTCTTTCTTCTTTCTTTTTTTTTTTTTTTTTTTTTTTATTCAAGTTCAATTCGTTGCGAAGGCTTTAGCTACGAGAAAAGTGTCGTAATTTTTTAAGAGTACTTAATGGAGAATTTAGGCATAAAGTTGAAAAAAAAATCATTTAATATACATTTTTTTAGATTATAAAAAGGATGTTTAGGGAGTATGTTAATTTTTAAAAATGCCATTTTTTTTTTGTGCTTATTTTTTATCTAAAAAATAAAAAACGCTTTTATGCAACGAGTTCGTGGTGAGATAAGAATTTTGTATATCATCTTCTAAATAAATTATTTTAAGATAACAAGGGATTATAATAATCATGTAATTTAATTATTAAATTAAGGAACTTGATTAACTAGTCATTCAATCAAGTTGAATTGAGTTTTCAATCACGAATTTTAAACCTTAAAAAAATCGATTTTTATTTTTTATGTATTTAAATAATTTATATAATTCTGTGTCAAGCAAAACAAATCGTATGAAAATTTTTTGATTAAAACTGGGTAGAAAAAAAAATTGCGCGCTTTAATACCCATTTTAATAGATTGGGTAAATTACTAGAACTACATTGCATGCATTTTTCTCAGAAAAGTGTTTTTGTTAGTTGTGTGCACTTTAAAGAAATCATTTGCATAAAAATCAATAATTTGTCTCAGGTATGCTTAAAATGATAATATTTAGAATTTCAACCTGCTTTGTTGTCAATTAAACTACGTAAAGTTTATTTGTTCTGATTAGAATGTGTCTTTGAATTTGATACTTTTTGTAATTTATACATGTGACAATCTAGCACTAATATATTTTCCATATAAATTATAACTTTAATGAATGTTAATATCTAAAATATTTTGTCTAGCAAAAGATAAAACTGGTAGTTTGCACGCAATAGTTCTAGTAATTAATTTTACTTACGTATTTTTTATTCAATATTCATGTTGAATATATTGGGTGTCTTTAATATAATTTTTATTTATTGACATAAAAATTAATAATAAGATGTACTTATAAGCTTGTGTGGAATTAATCTTGCATAGTTGTTTTTAAATGAATAAATTTAAAGAAAGCAGTAAAATATGAAATATAGGTTTAAAAAAATCTTGACATTTAAGCACCGTAAAACTGATGACGCGCTCTATAAAATAATCGTGCAAACTCATTACCTTTGCACAAATATAAATATAGATATAAATTGGCAAAATTACATTTTTGTCATAAAATTTGCACTTTAGTCGTAAACATTTATCTGTATTTATGTGTGTTTAATCAATTAATGGAAATCTGCAATTTGTTACCCTTTCATAAACTTAAATAAGTATGTAAACAATAAAAGTGCTAGATATTTGCACCATGAAATGTTATAAATAGACTTGAAAATAAAAATAACATAATTACTGAATGGTGTACAAAATGTTCCAAAATTTAAAAATTATACAAGCATTAAAGTAAATGTAACAAATTCTTTAAATGAATTTATTAAATTTACTGAAATGTTTGTACAGTTTTTAAATTTTGCAACATTTTGTACATCATTCAGTAACGATTTTATTTTTATTTTCAAGTCTATTTGTAAGTGTGTAAGCGTAGAAAATTATATGGATTTACACAAATTGGTGTGTTAATGCAAATTTATAAGTATTGCAATTTACACAAATACCAGTGTGTATGTTGCTTATTACACCGAAATATATGTAAGACCAGAATATTACACAGAAAAAAATGCGTACGAATTTTACACATCTTTATCAGAATAGAATGTTACACAGGATTATGCGTATGAATATTACACAGAAATACATGTAGGACCAGGATATTATACAGAAATATATGTACTTATGTTAACACAATAAATATCGATATCTGAAAACTTGACTTGTTTAATAGTAACTTAATGATCCAGGTGGTGTTTTTAAAAGTTGCAGTTTCGTATCCAGTTTCGACTGGTATTGCTTGTTAATTGTAGATTGGACTAAATAGAGAATTTCTTCTTTTGATGTAGATGCATTTTTTTAAACTTTTGACTGAAATTGATAGAAAAAGAATTCCGACAAAATACGGGAATAGCACTGGAGTCACAATTTCTATATTTTAACGTAATTTTATTTTACAGGATTTTAATTTAGATTATACTGATTCTGTGTATAAATTGCGCATGGATTTTAAGGACTCTAAAACAACTCTAACAGAGAGAAGACATTCAGTTAACATAATTTCAGACGATCCTGGTTCTTGCAAATTAAGGTTACATTATTCTGTGGTCTTAAAACAAATCTACTGGAAAGAGAAGCAAGAAGCACACGAGTTTGTTCATGCAAATTTGTTTCGCTGCTATAAAAATATTTAGTTTAAAATTTAGATCATATATTGCAAAGTTATGTATTATGACTATCTACACAAAATCCATCGTTTTTTGTAAGTTACACAGGTACATGTTTACTAGTGTGCAATTTAAGTGTTAAACTGCGTATTTCAGATTTATATAATTTATTTTTACCCACTTATATAGCTTAATGTGTTATCATCAAAATCAAAATACACAGAAAAATGTGTATTTTGAAATTGACAGACGTGTATTTGAATAATGTACACGCGACTTAACACGCATAGATTTTTTTCTTTCTGTTTGAATGTGTTAATTTACGCCTTTTTTTTCTTTTTTAGGTAGTATTTCAAAACTAGAAACTAAAAAAATCGAATATTTCTTAAACAATTACTTCAAGAATGATTACAAACAGTATTAAAATATTACGTATTTGTAAATAAATTTTAATCCCCAAAAATGTTACCGATAAAACTTTTTATTGTTATAGATTATCTCGATCAACATTTTCTTCTTTAGACCACAAATGCAGTTTCAAATAATTTAAAGTAAATGCATTTATCATACTTTTTTTTTACGAACGTTATATTTTGTGGTTTACTTTTGTTCTATATACTTTAAATTATAATATAGCAGCAAAAGATTTTGAAATTTAAATACGAGAAATATTTTTTTTTATT
This sequence comes from Maratus speculifer, assembly GCA_964019185.1. NCBI lineage: Eukaryota > Metazoa > Arthropoda > Arachnida > Araneae > Salticidae > Maratus > Maratus speculifer. The sequence continues at coordinate 239,713,169 of OZ025294.1, read as the reverse complement.
ATATTAAATTACTTCAGTTTAAAATAGGTTAAACTACATTTTTTCTATGTAACTATATACAATAAACATTTTTATAAAATAAAAAGTGGATGTTTTTTTCTATTCATTATTAATGAATGCACATAACAGTCTAAGAGCATTTTTTCTCATTATAATCACATTTTCACTTAAAAATAATTTTAATTAAATAAGTAAGAAAGAAAATTCCGCAGAAAGAAACTTAAAAAAAAGGTTACAGAAATTCCTTTTTTACAGCTTTTCTTCTTGAAATTAAATACTGGACAACATTTAATATCCTTGTTTCTCTTTTTCTAAGAAAAAAGATATAATATAAAGCGGGAGCAGAAAAAGGTATAAATAAAAAAGAAGAAGAAGGAAAGAGTGGGAAAATTAAGGAAACAAAATATCTTAGCTTTACTTTTAGCAAAAGACTAAATCACGCACTTTAATTTTTCATTTGTATTTTAATAAGCGGAAAGAGTTTTTTAATAAACACAAAAGACATGATTTGTGTTTTAATTCAAAATTTTTTTAAAAATTGAAAAAAAAAAAAAAAAAAGCTTTTAAACGGAGTTATTTTAAAAATTCGCTCATGTTTTATACTGAAACAATGTAAGATTATAGCTACAGGAATACTATAAGATTTTTCACAGAAAACTCTTTTATTGTACAAAATAATCCACATTTAGATTGTTTTATTTATTTAAAAAAATTCTTGCAAGGAACATTTAGTTTTAATTTCATTAACACGCAGAGAATGTATCACTTACAAAGTTCACGTTATTTTTAAAATACTATCAATCGAAGTTAAAAAATATATATATCATCATCATCAACATCAATCGTTTTCGATCCACTGCTGGATGTAGGTCTCCCCCAGATTTTTCCAATGTTTTCTGTCTAGTGCTTTTGTCATCCAATTTACACCAGCCACTTTTCTAATTTCGTCACTCTGTGGTCGTCTTCTTGGTCGTTTTACGTCTCTGGGATACCACTGTAGTATATTTGTGCTCCATCTATTGTCTAGTCTTCTTGCAATGTGCCCAGCCCATTTCCATTTTAGCTGCTTGATTCTTTCAAGGATGTCAAAAACTTTTGTTTGATTTCTTATCCAGGTTATCCTCTTTCTGTCTCTTCTAGTTATTCCTAACATACATCTTTCCATGCTTCTCTGTGTTGTTTGTAGTCTTTGTATCATCCGTTTTGTTAGTGTCCATGTTTCTGCTCGTAGGTTAATACAGGTAAAATACATTGATTAAAAACCTTTCTTTTCAAACAAGGATATATATATATATATATATATATATATATATATATATATATCTTCTTGGTCGTTATACATCTCTAGGATACCACTGTAGAATATTTGTGCTCCATCTATTGTCTTGTCTTCTTGCAATGTGTCCAGCCCATTTCCATTTTAGCTGCTTGATTCTTTCAAGGATGTCAAAAACTTTTGTTTGATTTCTTATCCAGGTTATCCTCTTTCTGTCTCTTCTAGTTATGCCTAGCATACATCTTTCCATGCTTCTCTGTGCTGTTTGTAATCTTTGTATCATCCGTTTTGTTAGTGTCCATGTTTCTGCTCCGTAGGTTAATGCAGGTAAAATACATTGATTAAAAACTTTTCTTTTCAAACAAAGAGGCATATTACTCTTCAGAATAATACTGTTCTTCCCGAAAGCACTCCACCCATTTCTTATTCTTCTATTGATTTCATTCATGATGCTATTATCTGATGATATTTCCTGTCCTAGGTACACATAACTTTGCACTTCTTTAATCTCAGTGTTCTTGTAGACAATTTTCTTTTTTGATGTAAATGAATTAAACATCACCTTAGTCTTTTCTAAATTTATTTTTAATCCCACATTGATGCTAGCTTCTGCAAGATCTTTTAGCATAATTTCCAATTCTTCAGGACTGTTACTGAAAATTACAATGTCGTCAGCGAAGCGGAGATGACTTAAAAATTCTCCATTTATTCTAATCCCTTTGTTTTCCCAATCCAGCTTCTTGAAGATATTTTCTAAGACAGCATTAAAAAGCTTGGGTGAAATGGTGTCTCCTTGTCTTACTCCTCTTCCGAGCTTGATCTTCGCTTTTCCTTTATCTAAACGGATGGTTGCTGTTGCTTTCTTGTAAATCTTCTTTATGATATTGATGTAAGGTTTGTCTATACCAATGTCCTCCAGAGAATCTACTACTGCTGATGTGTAGACGGAATCAAAAGCTTTTTCGTAATCAATAAAGGCAAGGCAGAGAGGTAAATTATATTCTTTATGCTTTTCTATGAGTTCCCTTACTGTTTGGATATGATCCATTGTGCTGAATCCACTTCGGAATCCTGCTTGTTCTCTAGGTTGAGCCGAGTCCAGAGCTGATTCAAGTCTTGTCGTTAAAACTTTGGTGAAAATTTTATAAATCACGGACAATAAGCTGATCGGACGGTAATTTTTAATGTTTTCCTTCTCTCCTTTCTTGTAAAGTAGTATCATCACAGCATTATTCCAATCTTCTGGTACATCTGACTTTTTGAGACATTTGGAAAACAGTAAAGATAGCCTTTTTGCAAATTCTTCTCCTGCTTCTTTGATAAGGTCAATTGTAATTCCATCTTCTCCAGGGCATTTACCTTTTTTCATAAATCTAATAGCTTGTAAAACTTCATCTGTCATCACTGGGATTATCTCTTCAGTTTCTGTTAAGATTTCTCGTTGATCGTGTACGTTGATATCCCTCTGATCTTCACATTTATATAGATCATTATAGAATTTCTCAACAATGTGTACTATTTCGTTGCTGATTTTGGTGATTGTTCCATCTGCTCTCTTCAGTGCAAAAATGCCTTTAAGACGACCACAAGTAAGATGGAGTGACGAAATTAGAAAAGTGGCTGGTGTAAATTGGATGACGAAAGCATTAGACAGAAAACATTGGAAAAATCTGGGGGAGACCTACATCCAGCAGTGGATCGAAAACAGTTGATGATGATGATGATGATATATATATATATTACAAATTTTAAATTTTTTTCGCCAAAACTAACCTTTATACTATCTTAATTTTCTTATAATAATATTCCGTACTTACTTCAAATTATTAAATTAAAATCTTGTTTCTAGATCTAATCTGTTAATCTTTATGCAGACGATATAAATTCCTAATTTGCCTTAAAAAACATTATTCCAGTATGCATAAATTTAAAAAGATGGCTCTAAATTAAAAATATTCTTAATTAAACTTTATTTCTTAATATTTCAAGTAAAACTCATTCCTTCTATGTTTTTATCAACCCTTTTTAAGAAAGTCTTATTAAATTTTTTCCAAAACCATACCTTTCAAAAAATATCATTATTTTATTTTATCTATTTATTTATTTTTCCCCCGTCAACCTTTGGTAGTGTGCATATCAATAAATTTATTTCTTTTCTTTTTCTCTTAAAATTAATCATCTATAAAAATCGTCTGCCTAAGAAATTCTGAGTCGATTATAAATTGGTTAAATAATATATTTTTTTAAAATAAACTTATTGTCTGAATGAAGTGTTTAATCTCGTAGCTGGACAAGAATTCTGTTTACATAAAAGGATGATGGTTTGAGGTTACAGAATGTTCTAAAATTTTCTTTTTAGTTTACAAAGAGGAAGCTCGAGAGGTGGTAAGAGAGATGAGAAGAAGGATTTTTGAGAGCGCTCTTGCATGAGTACGACTTGATCCAGTAAAGCATGGAATATTTTTTGGATGTTTCGGTAAAATATCGTCTGCAACAGGAGCTTTTCCCTAGATTATAGCTACCGTTTAATAAAATGAACTTGCAGCAGCCAAGGAGTGTTTATTTTGACCTTCTACATTTATTTGTTTTGTTTTTTTCTCGCTGGCCATGACTTCTGTGCGGAGAAAGGAAAACCTGGCGATGATGTTTCTGCCCCCCTAACTTTAAATCGTCACATATATATATTACAGAAAAAATGACTCTTTATAAGAATTCAGTGTTTATCTTGAAAATCACTTATAATATTTGGACTTAATTCTTGTTTTTTAACAAACAACACTTTTAATTTGTCATGGGCGCCAAACATAAAAAAGTTCATTTTTTTAACCCTTAATACTAAGGGGAAGCGAATTCATTAAAAAAAATATTTAATGTATTTTTTATTGTTATATATAATATTACTTCTGCTCTGTTTCTTTTTTAAGGTATGACAACAGGGGAAGAAAAGAAGACAATATTTAAATAATATTTTTATGACAAGTCAATTAACTAAATTTTTGTGGTTAAAAAAGTACTTTTTTTATTATTTTAAGAAAATTTTAGATTGCCAAGTTAGAAGTATGCTTATAAAATTCTAAAACCACACTTCAGCCTTTTTTAAAACGCTTTTTATACTTTTTTTGCATGTGTTCTCTAAAGTTAAGCAGTTAAGGAGAAAATAAATAAGATGTCATGACATACTTCTATTAACATTTTTATTATTTTTTTTAAAGAAAAAGTATTGAACAGAAAATCCGAGCCCCCCCCCCCCCCCCTCGTACACACATACACGCACACACACCCTAAAAGTAAAAAAGACGAAGAAGAAAGGAAACAAAAAAAGATATTTATAATACATCATATTGCTCATCCGCAAGAAAAATGATACATCTCAACAAATATAAAATGAAGCAAATAAAGTTTCGCAATTTTTTTAATCTAACATAAAACAGTAGTACTCAATATGTAATTGTGTATGTGCATGTATCTTTAAAAGTGGTAAAAAAAATTCACAAAACCTTTAAGAATCAAGATATAAAAGAAAAAAGATGGATTTAGCAAATTTATAAGCACCATCACCCCTGAACATAATCCCTTATTGAGTTGTGACACTTTGCTCAACAATTCGTAAAATTCCTGTCAGCATGGATTCCGAAAAGATGGATTCCATTGAACATAGAAGAAAGTGTTATAATCGAATTTTTTTCTCCGATTTTTGACGGATTTACATGTTTTAAGGATCAGATATCCCAAAAAACTTATTTATACAAAATGTCTATCCGTACGCCTGTCGCTATTGAATACCATTGAAAAGTGCTTGAAGTTACACACAGAATTGAACCAAAATTTTTGTGAATGTTTTTGGTTATGAAAAGCAGATCCACCTTCAATTTGGAAATATTCCGCGCAAGGAGCATTGTAACAGCGATTTTTGTGCGATTTCATTATTATACCACCGAAAAGTGTATCAAACTTTGGATTGAATTGAACCAAAGAGCATATAAGTATTTTTAACAAACAACATTTTTAATTTGTCATAAGCACTGAACTGGGTTATAAAAAAGTTAATTTTTTTAACCCTTAAGGGGAAGCGAATGTAATAAGTATTAACATTTGACGTACTACTATTTCTAATTATTTTTTGAAACATTAAGATGTATGAGAAAGAAGAAAGTTTTAGGATTTCACATCCAATTAGTTTTTAACACAAGTTTTTTAATTTTAATACATTAACAATTGATATCAAAAATATTAATATGCACCAAAAAAAAAGAATCAAACGTAGATTATAACCAGGGGTCGGAGCATATAGAACAAATGTTATTGTTCTTACCAGTATCTTTTAGCAATTACGTTCATGATATATTCCTATTGTACATCTTTTAAAAATGTCTCATGAAGATTATTGATAAAATATACTGGTGAGAAGAACAAAATTTGTCCTATATGCTCCAACCCCTGTTATAACTAAATTTCTGGGAAATTAAATGAAAAGAAAAAGCATATTTTAAAAGTTTTTTATCATTATTATTCAACTGTAATCTGTAAACTGTAAAAAGAGTTCTAAATTGAAATTTAAAACTCCGGCTGCGAAGTGCACTTTCTGGTGTTAGCATCCACACATGACAAACATTTCAGAGACCTGGGTATTATAATTTCGCCGTTATCCGCGGTCAGGTAGGCAGGCAGTCAGACATCTCTTATTTTATATATATAGATTTAATTATGAATTTATGGAAAACTCATTTGTGAGATGTGCCATTTTTCATGTTACATCCTGCGTATTTTCTGTAGTGTAAAAGTGACACATAGTATAATACAGAGGTTTTTCTTACAACGCCATGAATAATGTTTTGCAAGTAGCAAGATAAACCTATGACACACCTATTTATGGAATAAAACATAAAATCATTTTTGCGAGATGTGTCGCTTCTGTTGCCGGTGAGCGATATGACGACACGTTACGTGCAATTTGTTTCCAATTCGAAGCCCTCTCAGCGTCTTGCAAATGGGTAAAATTGTAATGTTGTTTTCTCTGAATTTCCTTTTAAATGCTCAGAAAAAATGATTATTTCAACATTATATATAAAAAAAAAACTTAATTACAAATATGAATGTAATCCTTCAGAGTACAAGCCAATCTAAAATAAATTGAAAACTCACAAAATCTGTAGAATTATATTATTTTAAATATTGGTTATGTTGCAGTGAAACCTGGAACTTAGTGTACGGAATATTACGTTTCAAACACTTAGAGGGCTAGTTAGAGCATTAAATTAGTAATCTTTCAAACATTTTTACATGAATTGCCTATCGAGATAAAACACAAAATTCAATTTGCATTACATGCATGATTCAAACAAAAATTCTCTTCTTATTAGACACGCGTCCTTTTCAAAGTTATATTAAAATAACGGACAAAATCAACAAAGTTATTCTCAACACGCTTCGTCGAAGGTTAGTCGTAATCCATTTCCAATTCGACACGTGATTCTGCACGGTAATCGTCCTGCTTAAAACTAATAGGGTTTAAGAGAGATCTATGCTGAGCACGTAGAAACAATTTTTGCTTCGATTTCATATCTGTGGATCATACCCAATTTCTCTAAACACTCTTTCCATGTCGTAGAGAATTTTATATCACTGGTTCAATTTAAATTAGTGTATTTAGGAAAAGGTCGATTATCTACGTGACAGTTATTCATTAGTAAATATACAATTATTCTTTTGGATACGGTTTTAGCACTAATTAAAATTGTTAAAATATAAAATACGTTTAAAATTTGATTTCAGTATTACTTTTAAATAGAAAACTGTTAAATAAAAAAATCAAGACATTAAATTTACAGAACTTATGAAAATTAATATCGCAATGTGCCGTAACACCTTAACTAACAAAGGTAATTCGTTCGGAAATTCTCTTCAGAAATCTCATTAGCTAAAATATAATAAAATACATTTTAAATAAACACAATAACGTCCAATTTGGTGACGTACGTTTTGATTTGGACGTAGTAACGTCCGTTTAAAAGGCTATGTAATTGCGTTATTATGTTCAAGAACAACGCATTTAGTAAATTATTAATTAATCGAGTCAGATAAAAAACAAAATTTTTTTTTGTTAGCCAAAACATCCATTTTCAGGGGCATTTTTATGAAATACGTTTTTTTTTTTTTTTTTTTTTTTTTTTTGAAATTACTATTGTTAGTCGAGATATCACTGTGTGATAATTCTATTCCATCTCAATCAACGCATCACCTTGTAATGGAACAAAAACATAAATACAAAATTTTCCATAGTAGTGTTGTATAAAGATGACTACAAATATATTTTAATTTTTCTATGGGGTTAAAAAAAATGTTTAGGTAAAGCCATCTACTCTTTCCGAAATGTTTTCACCGTGATTTTCGATGCCATATAATGTATCATTTTTTAGGCTATGCTATAATTTTGCTATTGCAACTTTTCTAAGTATCATAAATATATACTTTAAAAACGCACCATTTGCGAACTTTTAGAAAATTATGTTGTTAAAAAGACTGCAAATACTGTTTCTAAAAAGAAGTTCTCTAAAATATGTATTTGCAACATGATTTCTATCATTGCCACCTAGAGTAGTCTAAGTGGCAATGGTAATGCACAGCATAATTATTTTGCAAAACATTTTTGTGTAATTCTTGGTCAACTAAAATGCTCTAAATTTTACAAAATATCCCTCAAAAAATTTTTCCCGTCAACTCACAGCCATAATAAGCTATACAGCAACAGCAAAAAACTATTCACCCCTGTATCTTACATTAGCAAGAATAGTTCAACTCGTGTACATTGAATTTTACATTTTTCGAATATTTTATAGAATGAGAAAAGCAACATTGTTTGATTTCATAAAAAAAAGCTTTTTCTATACGTTTATTGTTGTCATGATATTTCCGGATTGCAGTCAAGAAGTTTATACGATATTTATTTATTTATTTAATTTGTTGATTACACTCTATTATAACTTTATGTGTTGACTGGAATGCAAAATCAGTATTTGTCAAAAAATTACTAGCAAAATCAGCATTTGCCAAAAAATTACTAGCAAAATCAGCATTTGCCTAAAAATTCCTAGCAAAATCAGCATTTGTCTAAAAATCTTGAAAATGAATTAAAACGCAATATTGTTTTTCTCAATACGATCTCACGACAATGTGAAAAGTTTAATTAAATAAATAAAGATTTAACAAAAAAAGATATGAAAAATTATTCCTTTTGCCTTTTAAATTTAGCACCTATCTAGATACGTTTCTTTCTTATTCTGAAAATTTCGAATTTCAGAGAAGTGGTATTTTTATTGGTAACACTTTTCTATTTTTAACAAAAGTGTAGCCATTTTTTCATAAAAAAACACACATCAAATGTAAATTAAGCAATTTAAACTAAAGTGGAAAATTGATTTAGTTTTAATGGAATAGTTTCATTAATCAACCTAAGTCGAACCATTTTAGTTCCAAGAAATAATTTTTTATAAAAAGCACGAATCAATGTAAGTGCTTTCCAATAATTCTTTTTAACAAGCAAAGAAACGTCTGGACATTAACTTTTTCTCCCCACTTTTATATACTCTAGAAACATGAAAGCCGCTTTTTGATGTATCGATCACAATGGACAAATAAGATTACGTCAAAACATTGCAAGATGAGAGTAATAGAACGAGAGCGAATTTTTGGTATTAATGGATTCGTGTAACAAGAGTATTATGATTTCATCTTTTTATATTTATTAGAAACTCTGCTTAAAACATTTTAAATCTTAGGTTTGCTTTTGAATGCACAGACTGATTTATCTCTATATATATGTGTGTATGTGTGTATATAATGGTTATTTTAATTTATATGGTCAATATCATATGTTTTAATTATTCAGAAAGTTTATATAGATATATACTTTTATTTTTATTTATATATTCATATATTAATTCTGTTTATTTATTATTTATTTATAATTGCTTTGTTTATTTTTATTTATATATTTATTATAATTAATAATTATGATTCTAAAAAAGTTTATATTTGAAACTGATACCATCGTTAATTATAGGATATAAGAATTTGATCAATGTATAATTAAAGCTAAGTTCGCCTTGTTTTTAATGTCATTTCACCAAGTAATAAAAGGTGCGATAATCTGGCACATCATACGTACGTGTAGTTTTTAACGGTGTATTCAAATCCAAACAACTTATTTTCTGATTTATTTTTAAATGTATTTTTGCTCGAAACCGCATCAGAATTGCAGATTCTCTTATTCAAAAACTACATAATGTGACGCGCTTGTCGATTTTTTCATAAATTATTCATCTTCTATCCCTTCAGAAATCATGTCAGCAAATTTTATGAAAAATAAGTCTGAAAATGTGTCAGAAAATTTTGAACTGTTGAAGGTAGAAAAGTATTATTTTCTTAGAATACCTTTAAGAATAATCGAAACATTTATAAATAAATAAAAAAAAACACATATGTTGTACCCCAGGTCACTTTATTGTTGAACTATAGCAGTTGCATTTTAGTGCCAAAACGCTGCAATCCTTTTATTTTAATTTTTCAGGTGATGAACCATCTTTCATATCAAAGAGATTTCAGTTTGAAACAACATTCGAAATATATTTTAACAAAAATATTCTTACTAATAAACAGAAGTATAATAATAATTAATGTCTGTTATTTTGCATAGAATAAATTATGCAAAGATTTCATTTAAATGTTTCATACTTATGACATGACCGTGATCCGTGCTTCTCGTAATTAAAAAATTTCTGCTAGATGGATTATCTTGCAGCAGCAAACAAAATAAGAAAATGTCCCCTTACCTAGAAGAGAAAACAAAACAAATGAATAAATCAATAAAAATAGATGAAATAAAAGTAAATATATTGTGTTCCAGAAATACATTTCATGGATAACGTAACAAAAGATTTTGTACATTACAAATATATATTATAGATGTGTATGTATATGTATTTTTATAAAAATTATCATATGATTTTTGAGAAAAGAGTGATGAGAATTATCATCAAGAATTATTATGAAATTCCATAACGCCTAATACTTCCAATAATATTTCACTGAACTACGAAAAAAAAAAAAACGCTCTAAATCCTCTTATATCTTTATTAACTTAAAGAGGAATGATTCGCTATTGCTCATAAACCTTTTAATCTCATATTTGATATGTTTTTACCAGCTAACTATGTAAAATATCTTTATTTAGAGGGGTTTGTTTATACATATAATAAAGAACCAGACTTGGAGCTTTCCTGTTGTTTCCTTTATCTTAATTCACACCGATTTACCTCATTTTAAAGGTCTGCCATTAATTTTGCTTTCAACGTCTATGTTCAGTAGACGGTCAATATAACGACACTATAGGCACAGCAGAAAATCTTCCTCGGAGAGGCAAAGTTGTGGAACTTATGTCTAGGTAATTCGAATCTAGTTTTTTTTTCTTTTTATAAAATTAAAAAGTAATAAATTAAGAATTTTTTAAGGACTTCTCGTGAAAGATTATTTTAAACACATCGATATAAAAAGTAATATAGAAACGATAGAAAAACATACATATTAAAAATTCAAAATTTAGCTTCTATCGACTTCTTTTCAAATGAATAAAATTTAAACCTTTGTTTCCCCCTCTCCTCAAAGGGCTTTGCCTCCTGAACCCTCCAGTAATAGAAATGTACACATGAAAATTTATATACATGGAAAGAAAACTGAATTTTGAATGTTTTTAACAACGGGAACACTACCCTCACAACAATTATATGTTTTTAAGTCGCAAGGAAAGATGAAATTATGCTATTTTTTACTTTATCACAGAAAAAGAAAATTTTATTAACAAAATGAATAAAATTCTTTCTTTTCACGCGCTCTTACTTTGTTTGCATACAACAAGAGTGGCAAACTGATAGTACGAAAAACGATTTCTCTGGCACTCGAAAAATTTAAATTTGATAATCATTACACAGAAGATATGTATATGTATAGTTATAATGAATCGAATTTTTTTCAATACGTATAAACTATTTTGCATGAATTGAGACATTATAAATCAATTTCTGTGAGGAAACTTTTCGACACAATTATATTTCCTTTCTATATGTATCTGAACAGCTTTATTTCGCAAAATAAATTTAATAGAAAATAAAAGAATAAGTAGACCAAATTTCGATAAGTATATTAATAAAAATAATATGCATACATGTATATGAAATGCACAAAAATAACTCTTAGTGAGTGCAACAGCAAGTACCTGATTAATAAATTATAAATCCATTGTTTCAGCAATTTGGATTAATATACGTAAGATTTTTGATCCATAATCAATTTGACTTTACTAAAATTAAAATTTGCAAATTTTATTTTTCTATCATAATGTGTTTTATTTAAGTGAATTATAATTTCGAATTAAAATTTCGTTAAATAAAGGTTGATGCCCATAAACGTGAATTTCAAGTGTATCAAACCTATCTAGAAAAAAATCGAGACCAATTCCCTTTTGAGAAAAAAAAAATCAACATTAGAAGCAGCAAAAACTCTAACTTTTTAATGGGATTTTTCTGCTTAAGGAGACATCCAACAATGTTGCATCAAAAAAGGGAAAAAATGAGAAATAATTTTTTTTTCTTTTATATTTTTTGCATCTCTGAAAAGCGTAGAATATGTAGCTGAAGCGATTTTGGATTATTTTAAAAGAATATTCAATAATCCTTTCAACAGAGACGTTTATAAAGTATAAACTTTAAACTAGTTTTTCTTAAATCCAAGTTTCCCAACATGCGGAGCAAAATCGCTTTCAAACTAATTATAATAATGTTAATCGGATTTGAATAGAAATCGTTCTTATTTGGTATAGTCTTTTGCGCTTCAGATAAGAGGATATATTCACTAAATATAATTTATAGGTCTGAAGGATATAAAAATTAAAATTTAGTAACTTTTTAAGAAATACTTTTATTAACCCCAATCACTCTATTTATGCCTATGTAACTCACTTAAAACATTTTTCTATTTGGGTCTATATGTCTATGCCTAACAGAAATTTGCCATTAGACACCACTGAGAGTAGAACAACTGTATTTAGTTGAGAAAAATAGTTGAAAGAAAAGTAACTTAACACAATTTACACACATTCACAAGTTCACAATTTCATCAAAAGAAAATTTCAAAACTACATTATTATTTATTGTAATATTTCAAAACTACATGAAGCATTTCTTTAAACATTTTGGACAATTTGGTAAGGCGATTGGAAGGCTCGGATAGTTTTCATTGAAAGAAACTTTAGTAATAGGACATTGCAGGCCACATATCATATGCTTTGTTTAAATTCAAATTCTGTTTTTATTAAAAAGAGGAATAGATGCATGTCTAATAAGAAAAAAAGAGGAAAAATTAAAAAGCTTTGTTTTACAGAAAACGACCTTCAACATTTTTATTTATTAATGACAGTAGCAAAAATTAATAAATATCTTTATTTTTATCGTAAAAATGCATTTTTTTTTCTACATATACATTTTCGTACGCTATTATACAAGCAGATGAGACAAATTTGTAATCTTTTTTAATTTGCTGCCACTTTTCCTCGTCACTTTTTCAAAATCGAAGCCTCTCTTTTCTAGATTTAAGGTATTAATACTGTACTATAGCCCTTTAAACTGAAGCAAAATTAAATTAGATGTCCATTTACAAATAAAAAACTGATCAATTTTTTTTTTTACTATTACAAAACCCAATTATGACAATATAGTTTTAAACTTTGGTAACGAAATTTCAAGTTATTTTATGATAAGTTTATGAATTATAAACACTCAAAATTTAGAAAACTAATACTTCTAATGTTAAATTACATTTCATTATTTTATTAATATTCGATATACTTATAATCTTAATATGATAATTTTTGTGTAGGTATAATAATAAAAAACTCAAGCATAAATACATCGAATTCGTAATTTTAAAATTTTTATAATATGAATTACGAATTATGAAATTAATATTCGTAAAAAATATGAATGACAACCTACAATATTTTCTATAGATTTATATTTATTATGTCTTACTGTATACGAGTTCTCAATTTCAAGTTTTTCTTCCCATTAGTTTTCTAATTAAGATTAAAAACTTGAAAAACATGGTTTAAGGAATGGATGGAAAGGATATGGAGATAATGATAATTTGAAAAAAAATATGTTTTACTCATTTTACTGAAACATTTAAGCTAATGTTGAATTCAGAGGGTATCCCAAGAGGGACATTCCACTTTGGATCAATGAAATACTGCATTCACCTACCCCTTTCCGAAAATGTGAGATTGTGTTTTCAATGGTCGAAAAATGCACCCCCCCCCCAGAGACTTTATAACGCCTCTTTCCTCACTCCCTTGGAGCCATACAAGTCCCTCTCGGAGAAAAGTGTCTGACATTCAACACTGATTTAAGCTGTCCAAATATATTAAGAATTGAAATTCATATCGGCAAGAAATATTACATTAATAGAAGTGCCATAGGTCATCCTGTAACATTTTATCAATAATAAAGCCACTGAATAAAGCCACTAAAATATGCTCATTTTAAAATAATAAATTTCTCGGAAACCATGGGTGCAAGACCTTCAGTCTCAGCATTGATTTCAATTTTGAAGACATTTATGAATAACTCTAAATTCTACTTTATATACTTAAATAATAGCAGTTTTACCATCAAGATTATTTAATCACTTTCTTTTATTATAAGGTATCATTTTTTAGCCATAATGCAAGGCTTAGAAATCTTCTAACCCCTTTTCATTTAGTTATTTCTAATACTCAGAAAAGATTTCAGTCTTGACTTGGATGGACTTGCACCCATGTCTGAAACTAACTGTGCAAATTTTGCGAAAATTTGTTTTTAATCAAATTGAAGGGTATCAAATTTATTTATGGTATCAGACTCGGGTCTTGCTATTAAAAAAGGGAAAAAAAGCATGGGTTCGTTTTGATATGAAGGTGTCCACCTATGCCAATTTTATGCACATCGTTTAAAAGAAGACTTTATTTCCAATCATTTGTTCCAGTAACTTTTTTCGACAATAATTTGTTACAAAATTAGTAGGATTGTTTACTTTATTTCTTCCACGGCTGTACAACGAGATTGCTTTTCTACCCAGTCTTAAAATGTAACACGGCCGCCGCATAATGCAAGATTTTGCGAATCTAACGGGTCAAAATTCAATTTATGAAAATTATTAATATCAAAATAATAAAGTTGATCTTACTAGAGATAAATTGCTTATGAATTATTAAAAAAAGTATATTTACATGTTTTACCCTACAATTTACATCATTGTCATACCATCATCATAATCATAATAAAAAGCTTTTTGTCATTTTCATACTTTGGCATTTGTGTAGTGTTATTGTATTTGGCGCATATTTTTAAAAATGATGTATATACAGTCGAACCTCTATATAACGAAACTCCATACATCGAATTTCTCCATATAACGAATTTTTAGTAAGAACGGTCCCCTTTTCGCATGATTACATTAAAAACAGACTCTATATAGCGAAATATTATCTCCATATAACGAATTTTTTCATAAATTGATCTTAATTTATTCAGTTTTAAAAAAGCTTCGAAATCATATGGAATCAATTTTCCATCACTTATTTTTGATTTATCGTTCAGTGGAGAGGTTTTTTTTTTTTTATAAATATTACTTCTCTCCTTATTCTTTAAATCTAACAAGTTCATCCCACCTCCCACACACCTTTCAACATCCTTCTCAAAACACAGTCAATTGAATTGTTACACATATAAGAGAGGAATCAATGAGAGCACATAAGAGAGACCTTCAAATGGAGGAAAATATCAACTACAATTTTTCATTCCTTGCTAAAATTTGAGAATTTTTTTTTTTTGAGAGCGTAACAATTGTAATTTTAAAATCAAAACAACAAAAAATTACAGATTTCTTCCTCTGAAATTTATGCAAGTCTTCCTCATTTGATTTTCATTAAGCTTTCAAATAAATGTCTTTTCTCTTTTTTGAAACTGCTTAAATAAGTAAGAAATAAAATGTTAGGTTAATATATAGTACTTTTAAACATTTCAAATTCTTAATTAAAAAGATCAAAAATAATATTTGTTCAAAATTTACACATTAAATACTATTTTTAACGTCATACTCTACACATCGAATTTCTCTATATAACGAATTTTTTACTGGAACAATGGATTTCGTTATATAGAGGCTCGACTGTATTTCTTTTCAACAATAGGAGTTTTCTTGTGTTAAAATATATAATTAATTAATTACATACTGCTACAGATATTAGTGTAATTAACAAAGTGATAACACAGTATAAAGTGAATCACTGTCATTTATTGTCGTTTGTTACTCTTTTATTGTTTGTAAGAAAATATGAATATTAAAACTTCAGGGTGAATTTCAGCCACACAATAGTTTTACCCAGATTTTAATGTCATATTTATAATACTCAAAACCATACATATTTATTTTATAGCCACATGTAATACAAAATTACATAAAATCCGTACCTGAAGAAAAATTACTTAATTTCAAGAGCTGCAAATAGTTGCAACTGAAATTGTTTTTTTTTTTTTTTTTTTTTTAATATCTATATGCATACATAATTACAATACATATATATGTGACATTTTAAAGTTAGGAGCCAGAAACCTCATCGCCGGGTTCCCCGTTTTACCGCACAGAAGTCATGGCAAGCGAGAAAAAAAAAAGTAAATAAATGTAGAGGATCCAATAAATTACTCATTGGCTGCTGCAAGTTAATTTATTAAACTGTAGTCATGAGAGAGGGAAAGGCTCGTTTTGCAAACTGTCTTTAACCGAAACATCAAAAAGAATATTCCATCAATTACTTCAACAAGCCGTAAGCCGTAGTCATCGAAGAAAAAAACCAAGAATCTTCCCTCTCACCTCGAGGCTTCCTTTCTTAAATCTAAAAGGAAAGTTCTAGAAAATTCTCTACTCTCGAACCATCATTTTTTCATGTAAACATAACTCATGCCCAGAGTTGAGATTTTATTCCACAGACGATAATTTTATTTAAAAAAAATATTATTTAACTAATTTATAATCGACTCAAAATTCCGAATATATTAGACACACGATATTTTGCAAACGATTAATTTTAAGAGAAAAAGAAAAGAAATGAATTTATTGATGCACAAATATCAAATGTTGAAGGAGAAAAAATAAATAAATAAATAAAAATAATGATATTTTTTTAAAGGTATGGTTTTGGAACAAATTTAATAAGACTTTCTTAAAAAGGCTCGATAAAAACATAGAAAAAATTAGTTTTATTTTGGAATATTAAGAAATAAAGTTTAATTAAAAATATTTTTAATTTAGAGTCATCTTTTTAAATTTACGCATATTGGAATAAATGTTTTTTAAGGCGAATTAAGAATTTATATCTTTTCCATAAAGATTAATAGATTGGATCTAGAAACAAGCTTTTAATTTAATAATTTGAACTAAGTACGGAATATTGTTAAAAGGAAATTAATATAGTATAAAGGTTAATCTTGGGTTATAATTAAAATTAAAGGTTATAATTACAATTTTGTAATATATATATATATATATATATATTAGAATGGACCGGCATGGACAAAATTTTTGGCAGCTTTTTAAAATTTATCATATATTATTAAATTTTCTAGTAATTTTTATAGTGACTTAAAAATTATTAAATAACTATTGTAACTATAAAAGACAAAGTATCTACATTGTTGTAAAGATTCAATGCTATCATAAAAAAAATATTTACAAAATAAGTGTGTTTTCAGCCAAAGATATCGACGGCAATTACAACTACATCGATTGCCATTCTCAAAAAATTAAAAGAAAATTTGATTTTTGAGCCAACTTTTAATAGTGTTGTGGTAGAGTTAGGGTGCTATAACTTTACCTTTTTTCCTCTCGAATGTGTAAGGTGATATTGGAAATGATTAAAAGTTAAATTACTGCAAGTCGATTATTGGACTTTTTTCCCGCTAGATTTGTAAAATCGTACGCCGTGTGCCGTGAGCTCACGTCTCATAAATGCATGCATACGTTTGTTTGAAAGCCAGAGTAGAACGCTTTCAAACGCACGAAAAAGATAAATATGTGTAGAAAGAACACATACACACACACATATAAAAGAAATAAAAATGAAAAATATATCTCCCAAAAAACGTGAAGAAGAATTGCTGAAAGGGCGAAAAAACTTCTTTTCATTCTCTCTTTACCAGTTGAATACGAAATAAAATGCACAAATGTCGCTGAGGGAGGGAATCCAGTGTTGATGGTGGGAAAGAATTTGAAACGAAAATGAAATAAAAATGAATGGCTAAATGGCCCCTATTCAATTCATGGGAAGAGGAAACTATTTCTCTGAAAAACGTCATCTCCATTTCTTTTAAAAGAGGGAGAGGGAGAAACAGGAATAAAGTATAATAAAAAGGGTTATTTGGGTATCAGAATTCTATTCATTTTCTTTTCTGTTCAGAGGAATCACATAATTATGGCTTCAATAACAAAAAACTTTAATCGCAATAAAAAGATTTTTTTTTTTAAGATTATGTAAGAAGCTGAGAATAGTTATGTAATGCTAGTGCCAAAATTCCATTATGAATGATTTCCATACATTGAGAAGGTTTAGAAGAAATAAAGATCTTCATTTGGCTACTTGATATACATGTGTATGGTGTTTTTATGAACTTCTTTTTGTGATAAACGTAAGACGAAGCTTTAATAAAATATGTATTGCAAGTTTTAAGATTTTATTATGAACGATTTTCGTAAAATGTGAGGCTTTGGAATAAATAAAACTTTACTGCCTCTTTGTAATTTATGTATCCATATATTTTTTTTATAACTATGTAAAAAGAATAGGAATAATTGCGAGTTCTAAAGTTCCACTATGAATGATTTTCCTTCATCGAGAAAGTGTAGAAGAAATAAAGTTCTACATTTGTTTTATACCTATATGATGTTTTACAAAAGTTTCTTTTTCATGAATGTGTAAGAAGTTTTAATAGAATAGGTATTGCATGATCCAAAATTCCATAATAAATGATTCATACAGTGTGAGCATATATTTATATTTTTAGGCGAATTTATAAAAGAATTTTCTTTATGAATATGTAAAAGGAAACTTGGAATAGAGCATATATTACAAATTTTAAGATTCGATTATGAATACTTTTTTTAGATGTTTCTAGATGAACTCTTTCCATTTCGTTCTTTGTTCATTTTGTTATATATGTTTGTATAACATTGTGAATACATTAATCACAAAGGCACATAAGGGCCATTCCATGAGAAATGGACAAAATCTCCCGCACGTGTCGCTTACACGCATACTTATATCTATTCATTTATAAATTGTCAAAATATAAACAATATATTGAAATTAATATAATAACATATAGTTTCATACTACCATAACTGTTTTAATCTGAGGATATACAATGACAATGTCAAAACAGCAATAATGTGTAGAAAAGCCATTCCGCGCGTGATATGGGATTGTTCTTAAATAGATTTAAAATTTTTCGCATTTCTTAACCCTAGACCTAAAATAAGCTGTCCATTTTTAATCCTAAATAAATAATAGAAATAATAGATAGTAAAAATCTGTACATTTTAAAGCCTAGAACTAAGTAGTCTGCCAGTTTCAGGGTCATGCGAAAAGTTGACAAAATGTCCTTGCGCGCGTCACTTACATAAATATGTATTGACATAAGTTTCTAAAACATAAACTATACATTAAAAATAACAAAAAAACTCTAAATTTCCTTATTAACATGACCGTTTTAATTTGATGTTATAATAACATTTTAAAACGGCAAAGATATGTAGAAAAGCTGTTGCATACGTAACACAGAATGATCCTTAAGTATATGCTGTTTTATAGAAGTTTTTCTTAGGGTTTCGTTCATCTGTCGAAATCCTAATCTTCTCTGTGCTTTGTCTATTTGTCTGTCAACGAGTCCGTGCGCAAAAAAAATATATAAGAGTGAGTGTTCGAATTTTATGTACTTACAGCTGAATATCTCTTGCCACACAACAAATCATAAAATTTTGAAAAAGACTATTAGTTTAATTGAAATATTTTTTTAGTATCATCAATTCATTTTTTGTTGCTTTTTTTCTTCTAATTGTTGCACGCAAGTTTAAATAGATATAAAAATTATTATGTATGTAGCACAAATTAATGGATTAAACAAATCACGTGAACAACGTGCTTATTTGTTTTAATTTCATCATATTACATCATATCTATCATCTATTTTGACACGCGAAGTGAAATATATTTTTTATTCTTTTATATTTTAATCCTTGTGGATTAATTTTATCAATGTTATTTGTTCATTTTTGCGATTAAAATATAAAAAAAGAACCTTAATTTGAACGCTTTACGTGTCTACGTCGTTGCTCAGACTGAAAGCATAGTGCTTGTCCACAGATTGTTCTTAGTTTGAGCCACATTGTGGGAGCCTGAAACTTTCATATTACGATGGATTTGATTAAAAGAAATTTCGTTTTTTTGTCAGTTTAAGGTTTCATATTACTAAGACTTCGTTCATCTGACATTCATAATATTTTTTGAAAGTCAGTTTTCCTTCTGTTTTAAAAAATATTGTGATTTATTAATGATTCAGCATTTTAAATTTCGTTTAAATATTTTTTTTTCGTTTTTAGAAATTTTAAGTTTTATTTATATCTTCACTAGATTTTTTTTTAAATTCGCATTTTCCAAAAAGTTGGAATTTTGGATGTTATTTAAATAATTTGATCTGAACATTTTTAATTTCATTAAAATAAATAACTTTCTTTTATAATTACTTTAAAATTAAATGTTTTAGTGCTATCATCTGTGTGAGAATGTAATAAAAATAAATTAACAATTTTGATTTTTACTTACCCATCATACGTAGTGTAGGGTAAGTCTTGCAATCGTTTTGAAAATCGAAAAAAATTTTTTGACGGATTTACACGTTTTAGATAGTGAAGATTCCGAAAAACATATTTTTAGAAAAAAAAATTTGCCGTCCGTCTGTCTGTCTGTCTGTAAACGCTCTATCTCCCGAACAAATTGAGACAGAGACTTGAAATTTTGTATGTAGTTAGTATGTAAGAATGGGAGGAACCCTATTTAATATCAGCAACCTCGATTATTCGGAACTATTTTTTTCGGACTCTCGAAAAATTCGTTCTGATGAAAGGTATATAAAAATTTTCGAATTTTTTTGTTCTAAGAAATGGACGTAAAAGGCTATAAAATAACACATATTTTGTATATAGAACGAAGTCGATCGGATTATTAGTTGCCGAGATATTTGTAATCCTGTTTTCCACATCCTTCGATTTTTCATGACCCTGTATTTCATTCAAATTTCAAATCAGAGGTATATTTTAATTGGAAATGAGACGCTTAATCCGTCGCAGTTAATTGTTAGTTAATAGAGTTATTATTTTTGGAGTTATAAGGATGTTTCTTTTACGCAGTTCGGTACTACTTGAGTAATTTGGCGTTTTACATAATTTGTCGAAATTGGTACATCAGCAGTTCTTTAATATAGCATTACTATGTATATTAACAATATTTAAATTTTTTATGAATTGCAATGCATTATATAAATAGTTTTCACATGTTTTATTTTCATATACATATTCATGATGGGTAAGTGTTACGGTGGCCCCAACGACTAGTTTGATTTAAGGATAAGTTGTTTTGAAAAAAATATTAAACGAAACCCTCAATGGAAGTTGCGATAACATTACACACTTGGTTAAAAAATTTTATGAATGCCATAATAAATACCAAAATATTTATTACAAGTTCTAAGGTATAATTATAAATAAATTTCATACATTGAGAAGATTTAGTGGGAATAAATTTGTCTATTTCTCATATTTATTTAAATGACCATACGGTGTTTTTACATGAGAACTGTTAGAGTTATTTGTAATTCATCTTTGAAATGTGGCATCACATAAGTGTAACTATAGAAACGAAAATTCGTCTGTTTTTTTGTTGTTGTTGTTTTGATTTGCTAAGAGTAAGCAACGCTTTCGCTATGACTAAAAATAAAGGATACAGTCTACTAAAATATGTGAGTTTATTAATTAAGTTAATACGCATCGCCGCATCACACATCTGGTCCGTCGAGCCGGAGTCTATATATATTTTTTTCTTCACTTTGAAAAGAAAAGTTCGAAAATAATGAACTGTTTTCATCCTTGAATTTTATTAGAACATTATTTTACAAGCTGGACTGGTGAAAAAAAAGAAAGAAAGAAAATCGTCTGCCGCAGCAATCAAGGTAATGAATTATTTATTATTCCTTTTGCTCTTACTATAAGTTTTTGAACATGGAAAACATTGAAAAATTAAAAAAGAAGCGTGCAACATTACGCACTTCAATTACGAAATTAATTAGTAAATTAGAAACATTAATAAAAGATAAAAATAGTGATATTGATAGTTATTTAGAAATTTCAGAACAATTAAATGACAGAGAACAAACTCTAAAAAATCTAAATGAAGAAATAGAATCTGGTATTAATTTAGAAAAAGAATATGAAATTGACATTAGTGCTAGCGAAGAATACCAGGAAAAAATTATAAAGGCTAAATTTCAAATTAAAAAACAACTTAAACATTTAGAACAAAGTAAAGTTTCCAATGAAATTCAACCAAATTCTACTCAAATAAACAACGCGATAAATATTAAATTACCCGATATATCTCTTCCGAAATTCTCCGGAAAACCAGAAGAATGGGGTCTATTTAAATTACAATTTAACAACTTAATAACTTCAAATGAGCAACTATCAGATGCGCAAAAGTTGCATTATTTATCAGCGGCATTAATAAGTGATGCAAGAGCTTTGATTAGCACCGAAGACACTTTTTCATCTTTATTTCAAGCATTAAAAGACAGATACGAAAATAATAGAATAGTAACAGAAATACACATCAATTCACTCTTAAACGCAGATAAACTTACACAGCCTTCCGCTAAAGATCTTCGAAATCTAGTCGATAATGTTAAAAAAAGCATTCGCGCCTTGAAGATTTTGAATTATAATAGAAATAATCTTTCAGATGTTTTAATATTGAACATCATTCTCCAAAAGTTAGATAGAGATACCCGAAAAAATTATGAAATGATGATAAGTTCAAAAGAAGTTCCGAAGTTAGATGAATTACTTTTATTTTTAGAAAAACGATCTCAATATTTGGAAAATATTCATACAGTCACGTCTGTTAAACCTTTCAGTAAGGATCAGAAACGTTCATTTAATTCCAAGTCATTGACTTTGTTAGCAGAAAGTCCACACATTTGTTCAATGTGTAAAGGCAATCACATTTTAATGAGATGTTCCCAATTCTTAAATTTACCAGCAAAAAAAAAGGTTTAATATTGTTAAAATGAAAAAATTATGCTTCAACTGTTTATCATCAGTTCATAACATTAGCCAGTGCAAAAGTTCAAGCACGTGCAGAAAATGCAACAAACGTCATCACACATTGATCCACCTTGAACGCGGTGAGGAAAATATTGATACTAATCAGACAATAGCAATTCAAGATGAATATACTATTAGTAGTAATCTGTCGCCAACCGCAAACGCATTTACTCCTCAAAATTACACAAATAATCAGATGTCTGTTACCGCTTTGGGTGAAAATACACATTCATTTGATAACACGCATTCAACTATTAACAATACTGTAATGAGTATGACATCTTCTTCTAGTAAACAAGTACTGCTTTCAACTGCGATAATATATGTACAAAATGCTAGACGAGAATTAGTTCCTCTTAGAGCATTGTTAGATTCAGGATCGCAAAATAACTTTATAACGAAGGAATGTTCTGAGTTATTGTTCTTGAAAGGAAGGAAGATAAACGCATCAGTTTCAGGGCTAAATGGTTCAGTTATGAATATAAAGGAAAGTATTATAACAACCATAGCAAATAAAAACAGGAGTTTTAATGAAACATTGCAATTTTTTGTTGTTCCTAAAATTACGCGCATAACACCAGCTACATATCTAAACATCATGCCTATTAAGCATTTACAAACTTTTCAGTTAGCTGATCCACAATTTGATAAACCAGGTCCAATACATGTTTTATTATCAAACGAAGTATTTTTTAAATTAATCGGACAAAATAAAATAAATATGCAAAATTTGATTTTTCAAGAAACTGTTTTTGGCTATGTTGCCAGTGGTTCTACGTCTATGCCCCAACAGAATTTTAATAATTATTGTGGTCTTGTTCGATCTGTGGATGATTTATCCAATGCTATGCAAAAATTTTGGGGAATTGAAGCGGTCCATGATAAAAACCCAGTAAAAAGTAAAGAAGAGCAGTATTGTGAGGAACATTTCTTGCGTACACATAATAGAAGAGATGATGAAGAAGTAATTGTGGAAAATTCTGAAATGGGTAGTTTGCTGTTGCAAACAAATCGTGAAAAGAAAGTTGCTCAATCTATAGACCGAAATGGAAAAAGTCTCTATTCATTTGAATCAAATAACAAGAAAACTATCGATAAGTTTCAAAATATGAACGTGAATAGTTCATTACCACAAACAAATCCTGAAGCGGAAATCATATTATCTTTAGAACGAAATGAACAGAATATTTATTCCTTTGTTTTAAATGAAAAGAAAACTATCCAGTATCAAAATACAAATATGGACAGATCATTGTTGATAGCAAATAGTTTAACGGAAAATAAATCACCTTTAAGAAGTAATGAAGCAAGTACTTTTTCACATACATTAAATGAAAAGAAAATTGACCATAAGTATCTGAATTCAAATTCCGGTGAAATACAAGGAGAAGCACCAGTTCAACATCAGGTTGATGATAATAAAATGTTTATTGACGGTAAGGTTGAGCCTTTTGATAATTATACAGTGAGTGATGCAAGTAAACAGCATGAATTACATAATCTTCTCAATACAAACATCCTACAAGCAGCAGTTGTATCGAAGATTGATTCTTGGAAGAATACTGAAATTATCACGCCTAAGAAAATGATCGCTCCTGGAGAAAAAATTCAACATATTCAAACCAACGAATTTCAAAATAAAGGCAATATTAGTAAAAAATCTCCAGTATGCATTCAAGCCAACGAAATTTCGCATTCGCCTGTGATATCTTCTCCGAAAAATTCTCAACCTGAATTCAAAGTGCCGACCCCTCCGAATCCAAAAACACCATCACCAATGGATTCGAATCTCAAGACACCCTTAACAAGACAGTTGCAAAATTCTGGGGAGCCACAGGTTGATATAGAAGGTTCAAATTCTGCTCTTTTCAAAGCTGATTCTGCTTCTCCAGGATTTGCCTATACTACTCAATTAATGTACCAGATGAATGCTGTAAATACCATCAAACACCCAGCAGACCTTGTGTTTCGAGGACTAACCTTCGACAAATTAATTGACTGTGAACTTTTTTGGCATGGCCTTCTCTTCTTGAGAGAAAGAGACAATGAATCCAAACAGAACATTGATTTAGAACGAGTCAAAAACAATAATGACTTTTCATTAGAATTAAAATTGAAAAACAGTACAGCATTATTAAGTTTAAATTCTAGTGAATTTGTAAATGAAATTTTAAGTATCAGCAATAATTATACTAAAATATTACGTGTTTTAAGTTATATTTTCAGGTTCTTAGATAACACAAGAAAATTAGATGAAAAAAGAAAGGGACACGTAAGTATGGAAGAATTATCACGAGCAGAAATATTTTTAATTCGGGAAATCCAAAAACTTGAATTTAAGGCAGAATATACTGCATTGTTAGAAGGTAAGCAAATTTCTAAGAAAAGTAAATTGCGATTGTTAAACCCCTTTTTAGATGCCGATAAGGTGCTAAGAGTAGGAGGGCGTTTAGATAATGCAGACCTAAGGTTTGCTCAAAAACATCAATATATTCTGCCAGCTAAGGGTAAATTGTGTAGCCTAATTGCAATTTACTATCATAAAAAATATCTTCATATAGGTGCACAAGCATTGTTATGCCACTTGAGGCAAAAATACTGGCCTCTACGGGGAAGAAATTTAGCTAGAAAAATAACGCATGAGTGTGCAACTTGTAGTAAAAGCAACCCCATAACCATACAACAAATCATGGGTTCCCTGCCCACTGAGAGAGTACGTCCTAGCGCACCATTTAATTATGTGGGAACAGATTTTGGTGGCCCCTTTTTCATAAAATATAAGGGACAGAGAAAGGGAATTCTTAATAAGGTGTATTTGGCAATCTTTGTTTGCTTTGTAACTAAAGCAGTGCATCTCGAACTAGTGTCAGAATTGACCACGGATGCATTCATTGCCACCTTAAAAAGGTTCATTGCTAGGCGCGGAAGGTGCGCAGTAATCTTTTCAGATAATGCAAAAAATTTTGTTGGTGCTAACGCCGAGTTACAGAGACTCCATAATTTACTAAGACATCCTGAGGAGAAGTTAGCGAATTATTTGTCAGAAGAGAATATCATTTGGAAATTTATTCCACCCAGAGCACCTAATTTTGGCGGGTTGTGGGAGGCAGGAATAAAATCGGTAAAATATCATCTAAAGCGAACGGTAGGTAATGCAAGGCTAACGTTCGAAGAATTATTAACTGTAATTGCTCAAATAGAGTCTATATTAAATTCACGGCCAATCACTCCATTGTCTTCAGACGTGAATGATTTGGAGGCCTTAACACCAGGCCATTTCTTAATCGGAAGGCCTATGACAGCCATCGTTGAACCAGAATTAATTAATGTTAACGAAAATAGACTATCTAGATGGCATAGAATTTCAAAATACATTCAAGTGATATGGAATCGTTGGAATAAAGAATATTTAAACACGCTCCAACAACGCTCCAAGTGGCAATTTGAAAAAAATAATGTTAGCATAGGAACCCTAGTGTTGATAAAGGAAGATGACCTCCCTACAAATAAATACTTACTAGGACGCATTATAAATATTTTCCCTGGTGCAGATGGTAAGATTAGGGTCGTCGAAGTTAAAACCGCTAGGGGAATACTTAAAAGAAGTATTTCAAAAATTGCGTTATTGCCACAACAAGTCTCAGAAAATTAATTACGAAATGTAAAAAAAAAATGTTATGTATTTTTAGTTTTAGTTTTCCTATTGTTGTATGTGCATAATTGTATTTTTCATGTCAAAAGAAAATTGTTGTATTGTATCATATTACTTAAGCATTTGTAATGTTAATATTTTTATTGTATAATTTATTGAAGTTGACCCTTCAATGTCGGGGGGTATGTTAGAGTTATTTGTAATTCATCTTTGAAATGTGGCATCACATAAGTGTAACTATAGAAACGAAAATTCGTCTGTTTTTTTGTTGTTGTTGTTTTGATTTGCTAAGAGTAAGCAACGCTTTCGCTATGACTAAAAATAAAGGATACAGTCTACTAAAGTATGTGAGTTTATTAATTAAGTTAATACACATCGCCGCATCACACAAGAACATTCCATAAGCACGAAAAAAGTTTCTATAGAATGCCTACTGCATGTTCTAAACTTTAAATAGAATGAGTGTTGTAAGTTGTAAAGTTCCATTATGAATAACTTTCATACATTGGTAAAATTTTGGAATTAGTGTAATAAAGCGCTAAATTTCTCTCTATACATTCACTGAAAAAAAAATAAGTACTCAAAAATGAGTAAATCAATGTACTCATATCGAGTTGAGTATGTTTGGAACAAAAATGAATACATTGCTTTCTCAATTTTGAAACATCATATGTAATCAAATCCAAACAAATGGTAATTCTGTACTCTGTATTGGGTTTATTTCATTCATGATAGCATAAAAAATGCTTATTAATGTAAATTTTAAAGTGTGCACAGTATTATAGAATAATTTAAAGGTGCTTGCAAATAATGCTCTTGTAGTAAAAATATTCAATTTGCGTATTTTGCAAATATTTTTTTTTTTTTTTTTACTTTTCTTAATAAATAATCAATTAAACGTTTCTTGTTAATAATTTTGAGTAAGAAATAAATATCAGTACATTTTTACTTTAATTTGAAAGTTCAGAAGGGAAGTTCTTAGCGATTTATATTTGAACACAACATTAACCTTTACATTTATTTAATTTTTTTTTTTATAAATATAATAAAAAATCTTCAAACATAAATTGAAATGTTTAAATATGGCAAACAAGTTCTGTAAAAATCTGTTAAAGTGGGAAAAATTTGTTTCAGTTAAAGTTCCATCCATAAAGTTCTCATGTATAATTGTATTGTATATTCTTTTTAACAGAATTATGATTTATTTCGTTTACGGCAAACGAAAACGACTGGCAAACTGTCAGTTTAAATGAGGATTTTTTTTTAATCACAGCTGCTGTACGCCATGGAGGAAAAATATAGGTGGTGGCGAAGTAAACCGAAAAAAAAAAAAAAAGGTTTGCAATATGATACCATTTATCGCTGAAATTTTAATATCTCAAAATAAAGCACGAGGAAAGAATTTTGTATTAATAAGACGGATTGGAAGAAATGAATTACAGCTGAAGCATATTTTACGAAGAAATAATAATTTTTTAAATGGTTTTTTCTATTATATTATTTATTAAAATAAATGTTTGCTTTTAAAATAATTGAATTTGGAAAATTAAAAATAATTAAATGACAAAACAAAATTTAATAAAATATTGAAAACGTATGATTTGAAGTAAAAAATTGTATTACTAAAACTTTTCTCTTTTTTTTCAGAAATTTTTAATACTTTATAACGTAGATGAAAAATGTTTATGATTTAACAACAGATTAATAATTCCATTTCAATATATAAAATATAGTGATGAAAAGATTTTTAAAATCATGCATGAACACTTAAATAATAATATTAATCTAAAATCTAGATTTCAGAGTGCAGGCGATTTTAAGACATTAACGAAAGAATGTCCAGCGAAAGAATCCAAGCAAGACGAAATAATTTCTATGGACATAAACCCAACTCGAACCTAAAAAATTCGATTTGAAAAAAACTGAAATTTTACCCAAACCACACCTAAATTCGACCAAAATATTCGAAAGAATCATAACTGGGATTCGAGTATGACAAAATAATTTCCGTGGACATGAACGAGATCCGAACCTAAAAATTCTATTTGAAAAAATACCTGAAATTTGAATCGAACCAAATCGGAACCTGATAAAAAATATTCCAAAGAATCGTAACCGGATCTGAATAAGACAAAAAATTTCCATTCACATGAACCGAATCTGAACCTAAAAATTTCTTTGAAATAATCACGAAATCTGAACTGAACCAAATCTGAACTTGAAAAAAAATATTCCAGTGAAGCATGTTCTTATTCGAACAAGGCGGCATAATTTCCGTGAACACGCAATAAAACCCGAACCCAAAAATTCCATTTGAAGAAAAAGCCGGAATCTGAATTGAAACAAATCTGCTCCCAACAAAAATATTCCAAAGAACCATAACTGTATTCGAGCAAGGCAAAATAATTTCCATGGACATGAATACGACCCGAACATTAAAACTCAATATCAAAAAATACCTATAATCTGAACCGAACGAAATCTGAACCCGACAAAAATGTTCCAATGAATCATAACCAGATCCGAACAAGACAAAATAATTTCCATGGACCTGAAACCAATATATGGTTTGGTAACATTTAGGTTGCAATTACATTACGGTAAGTCTTTGATTATATTTAATTTCCCGTTAGGTTACAGTTAGGTCACGGTTAAGTTAAAGTTAGGTTAAAGTTAAATTGCATTTATGCTATGGTTAGAATAAGGATATGTTACAATAAAGTGAAGGCTAGGTTACATTTATGTTATATTTAATTTACGGTAAGGTACTGTTAAGTCAAAGTTAGGTTACAGGCAGATTATGGTTACGGTACAAAAGTTTACTGTTAGGAATTTATCCATAGAGTGAACATTTACGCATGATTTGATTAAAAATAACACTTACTTTTGTTAAATGGCTCTGAAATTATAATACTACATACCAACATTTTAGCTACCAGCGAGTATCGATTTCATTCATGGTATAGTCGGCTTTAAGAGTGATATAATTAGTTTGAAATTCAAAATATTTCACTTGGGATGTCTATGTGAAAAAGAAATAATTAGTTACGTGACTTAACAGTGATTTTTGATAAATATCAACACTTTAACACGAAAATCACGCAGTCGTTGGATACATATTCCCTCCCGCGTTTCTCATAGCTCATTTTGAGTATTTTTAGAGCTTAACATTAGCTGTTTTTTAAACCGATTTTTCAGACAGTCAGTGGCTACGTATTTCAGACAATGCATTTCTGCATGTTTCGAGTTAATGATAAAATCATACAAATTTCAAGTTCGTTTAATATTGTTAATACGGACCCGGGCAATGCCGGGCGGGTCAGCTAGTATTACATAATACAATGCGAGCAAGAGATGACAACATTTGAGCCTTATACAAGACATCTAGGGAGCACCATACAGAAAGAAAAAAGTTATTTATAAACGTGATAATTTTTATGTGATAGAATTAACACTAAATTAGGAGCTTAAATTTATACTAACTTTAAAACTTGTTCTACATAAAGTTAAGACAAATAAATATTAAAAATTTACTCCTTTAAACACTAACGAGAGATTTGAAAGTTTAGCTTACATATATATAAAATAAAACATACATTCGAAAAGATCTACACATTTATATTGAATAATTCATATTTTCTCTTAATTCAATGTATTCAATAGCCTTCACTTATAACATGACTATTGAATTCGTTTCATCATACATACTAATAAAATAATATTTTGAAGCAATAAAAGAACGATGTTATGTAATTGTTCATGTACAGGCATAACAATAAATCTGTCTCCTTATATGTAACCAGCTGCAATTAAAGTAAAACTTATACTCGACTTCCACTAGATCTCTTTATTACCTTATATATGTGTTTCAACAGTTTGTAAGAAGAAAATCTAAATTTATTACCTCAAGTTTAAACGAAACTGAAAATAAAAACTCTGAAAGTCAAAGCACATACCTGTATTAATCTGCTATAAATGCAGTCACACATGTGGAGGAAAAAATTGACTTTAAAGTGATACAATTAAATATTTATTCAGTTCCTGTTCAGGGAATGTGAAAAAGTAGTTTTAAGTCTTAAAAACGTTAAAAATATGCCGGAAACTGATTATTTGTTCAACCATTTTTATAGAAAACGATTTATTGTCCATAATTTGAAGCATTTTCATTGGTCAGAATAGATATAAATTACAGTTATTTGAACATTTAAGAAGGTTGAATAACTGGTGTTTGGTGTAGATTTTTAGTAGCATTGAAAGCAATTTAATGGCATTTTTTGACTGATATAATCAAATTTTATAAAGCTCATTGGAGTATTTGAAGAAGAAAACAGAGTGTATTAAGCCTCAGCTGTTTTGATATAGTTTTGTTATACAAAAGATTCCAGTGAAATTTTTGAAGAGAAATCGCCCCAAATTCTAATTTTCCTGTAAGGATAGCTCTAAAATTCTCACGCAACTATTATGTTCAGGAAACATAGAATCGATATTTACAAACGTTAACTAAAAAGAAAAAAATTATGTTTGTGAATATAAAACATAATGTCTAATGGTACTAGTATCTACATATAACAACACATTTAGGATAAGATATTTCTAAAAGAAATTGCGAGATAGGAAATAAATGCCCTTTTTTGAAGCATAATCATGAGTTTAGATGTTTCCATTTATTGTCATAGTAAACATGATAGGTGAAGAAAACAACCCTCAGAATGAAAGTATAGGAATGACAGAAGGGGGGGGGGAGCAAAATCATTGTCTTCACAATTAATTTAACCTAAATAAATTTATTTTGAAAGAATAAACTTAATAACAACAAAACAATCGTCTTTATAATAAAATGCTTGAAAAGAAAAAGAGAAAGAGAAAGAATAATTATTGCGTTTACATCAGATTCAATTGCGGCCAACCTACTTTAACACATGTTTTAAATCTTAGTTTATCATTAGTACAAGCATATCTAAAGTAAATATTCTCTCTCGTGATTATATTTGAGCGAAAATTTTACCGCGAAACTCGAGATTTTTCCTTAGAATTGTCAAATGGTCTTAATTGTATAAGTTTTTTCAGGCTTATCACAAGAGACTGTTACAGATGCAACATGACAACTTAATAAATAAATGAAACTTGAATTAATAGTACGATATAAACTTTGCAAAATAGAAACACATTTGTAAGGCACGGTGCTATTTTTAATTCTTATCATTCTTTTTTTTAACGTTCAAGATATGTAATAACATTCTGATTATATTAGTTTTAGATTGTGTACAAAAATTTCCTTCAGTATTTGAGATTTAAAAGACTTATTTTCAAGCATTTTCGATATTCGCAACTCTAGAATGATACAGAGAGAGAATTGAAGGGTTTTGCGGATGAACTGAACATGTTAAGTGACATTTTAGTGAATTTGAAAAAAATGTAATATAATAATAATAATAATAAAATAAATAACCTGCAAAGTTTAAATATGCTCTTTTTAACATAGTTTTATTAGTTTTAATTGTATGTATGTAAGTAACGGAATCTTTGAACGTTATTTTCATCCACTTTAAAACATCAGATTAAATTGAAACTTTGCACATTTATTGAGAACTGATGACAATTCAACAATAAAGAATACTGCCCAGTTAAACTGATGGCATTGGAGCTCACAGGCTACAAATACTAATTGTACATTAAAGCCTTATATTTTCAAGGGTTAATTCCGTTCGAAAAAAAATTAAGAAGGGGAAACAGCTCTCCCCTTTCCTCTTTTTTTATACTTAATCATTGAACCTCCTATACTATCAAAGACATGCTTTATCATATAAAAAATCTATATCCAAAATTCAGAGCAAATCGGTTAATTCTTAATAAAAACCCATTTAGCATTTATATAATTTAAAAAGAGCTATTCCCCTCTTTTATACTTAACCATTAACTTCCAAAACTATTCAGAGATTTGAATGAAATCTGAAAATTCTGCTTGAAAAACCCATTTATATAAATTAAGGGGGGGGGGCATTAAAACCCCTGTTCCCCCTATTTATACTTATTCTATGAACACCTAATAACAGTCACGGAATCGCCTCATCAGAATGATCCTAATCTAAATTTTGAACGAAAACTTAATTCTGCATGAAAATCCCATTTATATCAACTAAGGGGAGGGGCATCAGCCCCCCGTTCCCCCTCTTATACATATCGAATGAACTCCAAAAACTAATCAGGGAATCGCCTTGTCAGGATATACCTTACATACAAAATTTCAAGTGGATCGGATACTTTTATGATGAGTTATCGCGTTACGCACAAACGAACATACATACAGAACGGGCGGGCACATAAGCTCTCAGGCTATGATAGCCTTTGAACTAAAAAGTCGCCACTTAAAAGGATAAAAAAACGCCGTATAAACGGATCAAAAGCAATTTGAACAATTAACAGTCATCTGACAACCTAGACACATGACAGTCACTGAAATGCATATGAAAACCGTAACTATGCAACCGAATAAAACATTTTAAACTTTTTAGTTCGACCTGATATAAAAGCGTGTGTTTTAATTTTTAAAACTATTTAGCAGTTATTTGTTACTTCATTCAACCAAAATGTTTTCGGGTATTCTTTTGAAGAAGTAACATTTAAAATGTTAAGGTTTAACTGGATAATGATTTTTCGTATATAAAATATTCTTCCACAAAAAAGTTTAAAAAAAAAACTTCTCTCTTATTATTGTAAAAACATATTATATTCAATCAGCGTCAAACAAAAAAGTATTTATGTTCATCCCAAAACTTTCTTCTATATTTTTCAATTCTAATACATTCATTTAAATAATGCTGTTGCACACCAACAATTACGAAGTATAGTGCATTTCTTTTCATTTAACTTGAAGCGAGTGTTTAGCAAATAATAATAATAATAACAATAAACAAAATTCAACAGATAGTCAATCTTGTTTCACGATTAGAATTTGCGTGTGAGCGCTTAACGATATATAAATTATTTATTATTCGATATATATATTATTTCTTAAATTTATGTGGAAGGGAAAATGAAATTTAAATAAAATTTAAAATAAATAAATCAGAAAAAAACACAGATATTTAATGACGGAAAAGGAGATAGTTTGAAACATATATGATTTTACATCACTGTAAATATGATATTAAATTCAAATATTCGTAATTGAACTTTTAAAGTTTGTCATGCTTTTTATATGTAGATGACCTCTAAGAAAAAATTTAATGTAGAATGAATTGCTAACCACTATTACTAATCAATTGGTACCAATCACAATTTTTATGCGATGATAAGCAGCTTACTTTGTAAAGGTGTATTTTATTTTATTTTATGTTTTCATGGATTCTTTATATTTGATATGATTATCATCATGAAAAATGTCGAAATACATAAACATATTAATGAATAGTTAAAATCGTACAACTTTAAACGAAAAATTAAATCGATTGAATGTTTAAAATTAAGAAAATACTTGAAGCTGTACAATAGAGGTAGGTAATAATATAACGTTTTAAGCACTAGAACTTTTTGGTTCTCGCAACCTAATTTCAGTAGAATTCGGCGTACCATCGTCAGTGCAAAAAATGAGGATTTTTGTTCATATATATAGAATAAAGAAGATTCTAAGGGTAGAATTATTCATCAACAGAAAAAGGAAAAATACAATTGAGAGTTACACGGGAAAGAAGCTGATAATATGAAAAAATGTTAGTAAAAAAAATTATGCATAAAATTTTCAACAATCGGATAATGCAGTAAAGGCGAATTAAAAATCAATAACATTTTATGATTACAATATGGAAAACTCCAAGAAAGTTAAGTTAAAATATAGAAGTGGGTTTAAAGATAATTTTAGGTGCATTAAAGGTCTAAAACGTGGGTTATTTCTCAGCAATGATTTCTAAGAGGAGATCTGTTCTTCCTGTTTTGCGAAAGCATTATAGGCTATTTCCATGCGTACTTGTAGTGTAAGTCACAGGCTACGATTTTTGGCTACCAGTATTTTAGTACGAAAAAATTTGATTTATTTTATCGGCACATTCTCATTAATTGAATAAGGCCAAGCAGACTTTTCGAAAATAACGGTGGCAAACAAGCATAGCAATTATAAGGTAATGTGACTTACACTACAAAACCCATGGAACTAGCCTATAGTGTTCTTTATTTCAAAATTTCAAACTAGGTTTGGTTTTCCCAATATAAAGAAGATCACACTAGCAAGTAATGCTATAAGAGTTAAAAAGCAAAAAGAGTAATGATGTATATTATGTTATAACTAAGCAATTTAACAATCAAAGTTTGAATCTGGTTAAGTCCTTGAATCACAGTTAAATAAAGACGTTATAATGTTTCTATGTATTTGCCTACACTGTAAAAAATGTCAGATGTTTCTGAATAGATAAAAATGTACTGTAATCAAAAACAAAACTATACAGCGACCTCTTCTAACTCACCTAAGGTTTCAAAAACCGTTCCTTTACCTTTAAAAATCCCAGAAAACTATGTTTTCGAAATTTAAAGAAGAATTTATAAAAAATAATTTTTATTAGCTACTTGTCCTTTTCGGAAACGTTCCTAAGTAGCTTTTACAGTACAATACTCGCTTTTCTTAAATCAAAAGATCACTTTTGATAATTCTATCAATTCTCAAGTAAGCATTTTCAGCTGCATAACTGATTTTGTGCATGCAATTGTAGCAAAAGAATGTTGATTTTCATATTAATGTTAACACTGTTAATATTGTATGTTTGTCTATTAAACATGTTCTCTGAATATCAAAATATTTTCGTATGAATGGGTAGCATCCGAAAAAGTGATATTTTGATTTTAGAAAAGTGATTATTGTAATGTAAAAGCTACTTAGAAACGTTTCCGAAAAGGACGGGCAGCTAAAAAAAAGTTAATTTTTATAAATTCTTTTTTAAATTTCGAAAACAAATAGTTTTCTCGGTTTTTAAAGGTAAAGGAACGGTTTTCGAAACCTTAGGTGAGTTAGAAGAGGTCGCTGTATAGTTTCGTTTTTGATTACAGTACATTTTTATATATTCAGAAACATCTGACATTTTTTACAGTGTAGTTTACTTATAAATTTATAAACATTATTAAGTCAAAAGTGATTATGAAATGCCTTCTAAAACTATAATTCGAAAATCCCCAAGTATACAAATACGTACACTGCACTGTAAAAAATTATTGGTGCATTGTATAAAAAATACTGGTAACTAAGTTGCCACCAAAAATGGTATAAGAAAAATCTACCTAAAAACTGGTGTAATGAAACACCAACAACTGCCTGGTGTAAATAAATATAAAAAATAATTAGAAATTATTTCAAAATCATTTAGTTTTAAGAAGCTATTAAGGTCATGTATAATGAAGAATTTCAGTTCAAATATTAAATTGAAAGCTAAAGGCATTGATAACTTTAAGAAAGAAAGTATTTTTGTGATAATTATTTTTATGAGAAAATTTTCTTGAGAAAGTGCACAGACTTGATCTGTGTGCACCGAGCCCCACGTAGAATAGATCAGGTCCTGGATTTCAGGTACTTTTTTACGGCCATATAGACGTTAGAAAAACTGTCAACAGATACAGTAAAATAATTTCCAAAAAATTTTATCGTGCGTTGTATCTCACAATTTTGAGAGTGTAATGATCGATAAGTTTGCTAGTCGTAAATAGAAATGCATAACTTATAATAGTTATTACACTGAATAACACTCTGATCTCAGACAATTTAATTTGACAAATACAAAAAATATTTTTTATATAATTTAGAAGACAGTTTCATACGTAAATGTATGTTTGTATGTATGCAGTATTCAGAGAAAGAAGAAAAATAATTTTTTTAAGTTTATCCTGTTTTTATTTATTTATTTATTTATTTTTATTTTCTTTAACTGCATTATAGACTTTTAGAACGAAATTTAAAAAGCAATGTAAACCAAAGAAGATTGAAAAATTTCGCAGCAAATATAAATGTAAACAAACATTTTCAACTGTATAAAATTTCATTCTGTAAAAAAATAATTTCTTTTGAAATCAGCTGCGTGTGCAAAAACAGATTATAAATCAAACACAACTAGAAAAACAAAATGCATTTTCATTCGCTTTCTTGTTTGTGGTGTGTTGCAAATTTAGATGATGCGTAAATTGAAATTGTTTAAGTATGTGTTACTAATATTAGTAACATAACATAGTAGAGATAGTATACTGATACTAGTAATAAAGAATAGTGAGTCAAATAAAAATACTAGAAGTTACGTCCTGTTAAATATTTCGTGTAATTCATTTCATAGAATAAACTCCAATCCACCTCATATGACTTCGCAAATAACTATATTATTCAAATTTTGCAGATTGTACATTTGATCTATAACTTTAATTTACAAATAAACATGAATAATAAATAACAAATAAATCGCATAAAATATCATTTTTATGTACATGAAAATGATATGTTTCTATATAAGAGTACTTACTATAATAATATACGTGCATGAATTGACATACAGATATGCACTGGGAATATATGTTCGTTTATGCTTAACCCTTTCGGGTCTGGTGTGCTATTAATAGTACATGTATTTTCATCGAATATTATTTTGTCTTAACAATTATTTTGTTACTTTCTACATATAGAAATGACAGTATATGTCAATGCATTTCTTAATATGACTTCATTTATGTTTTGACATTTAATAATAACAATAATAATAAAACTATATTTAATTCTCTGTGCACTGTTGGCGATTCCTTTATTTTATACATGTCATTCACTCATTAAATTTACAATATAGGTTATTTTTCTGAATGAATCATGCGTGATAAAACGCAAAAAACATTGAAAAGTTGTAATATCTGTTAAACCCTGTTATAATACGACTTTTCTAAACGTCTCCAAAAACTTTTCCTTAGCCTTTAGGATAGCAATATGCATTAAATAGTACGCAAAATAAGTACATTCGTTGCATTTCAGACTACGATATAAACTTTAAACATCAGTAAATCTATTTGGATAGCTATGATTAACATTATCAAAGTAATAATAATTTTGTTCTCAAAATGGGAAAAAAATTCGGACCCGAAAGGGTTAAATTGAAAACGGATAAATTCATTTTGGTAAGTCTTGCTTTGAAAATGAATTTATTTTAAATATAATTAAGTGAAAATCACTGAGTATATATATATATATATATATATATATATATATATATATATATATATATATATATATATATATATATTGCGCAAAGACAAATAAATTGGCTATCTGATAAAAAGAAAAGAGCATAAATATATATTGACACGAAAAAAAAATTAAAAAAAATCCGCAAACTGAGAGGAAAAGCTGCGATGTATGTCTAAAGTTTTACAATTTGTGCCAGAAAGAGTTATGTTGACATCCTGACAGGCAGACATATAAAACTTAAAAGAAGACACACTATAAAGACGTCCATACAATGAAGAGTGTCGGGAATTACTCTTAAAACTTGTAAAGATGAATATTCCCAGAAGGCGAGAGTTGGTGTAAATAAGTAAATTATTTTTGTCATCGCAGAGTTTAAATAAAATATGATTTTTCAGATTCTTTAATTTTTTGTGGATATGTATTACGGAAAAAGTAAAAATGATATTAGAAGAAATTTGAAGGTACTAAAATTTGTGGAAGGCGAAAATATAAGATTACTAGAACATGTATATGTTTTTGAGCGTCAGATACAAATCTAAAAGCATGCTCAACTGAGTTTACCTTGATTTTATGCACAATGAAGATTTTGGGTAAGTTTTAAAAAGCAGTTCAGACTCACTTAAATTTGATGCTAGTCAAAATTTCGAATTAAAAAAAGTCTATTTAAATTCATAACATTAAATCATTGTTTCTATTACCCTATTTTATACAATATAAACAAATTTTTATTTTAAAGTCTGCGTAAAGGGAATCATTTGATTTACTTCCGGTAAATTCACATTTTTGTGCTAATATTTTTGCACTTTTCTAATCATATTAAATAGGATAATTTTATTAAAATAGCAGCACTGTTGAAAATAAAGGTGACAAACCAGTTGCATTTGGTTCCCAGAGGTGAAAAGGACACCTTTTGACACCTGCGGGCTTGGAAATGTATTTGGGGTGCCGTTTGATCCCGCAGTGGGTGATTCAGACTAATTAGGGTGCCGCGCAATGCATACCGTTGGAAGATTTTCACCCTTTAGTCATTTGCGCCTTCCCCTTCAACTCGCCATCACTGGTAGATCAACAGCAATTTCTCCATACGAAGACCATAACTGATCGTTCGCTATCCCAATTTCGTTTAGAACTTCGTATGGCTAACTTTTGGCGAGCTTTTTATATAAAGCACCCTTTGAATTTCAGGACATTTGAACATTTCAAGGAGACTTTGAAGGCGAGCTCAATGGCCGAACGGTTAGAGCGCTGAGCTTGCAATCAGACGTTGTGGGTTCAAATCCTTCGCTGGCCAAAGTGGTTTTCACAATTTCTTTTTATTATTTGGCACTCTGGATTAGAAGTGCCATCTTTTCACTCTAATTAAAGGTGTCATTCCGGTTCCCGTAGGGATGTCACCAGTGAGACAAGCCTTTCACCCTTAAAAGGTGAAATGTGTCACCAGTAGTTTTAACAGTGAAGGTTCTAACCAGAAAATAAGGTTAAAATTAGATAACTTCATATACAGTGGGACCTCTATTCTAGATCACAATTCCTTCTAAAGAATTATTCGAAAAGTCTTACCATAACATTGCAAAAAAAAAAAAAAAAAAAAAAAAAAAAAAAAAAAAAAAAAAAAATTTTTTTTTTTCTTAATTTAAGAAAATGGTACATAATGACGAAAGAAAAATAATCAGTAACCTCTTTTGAGTTACCCACCATCCTGAAAACATGCTTTATCTTTTAAAAACTCAAATCAAATATTTTTTCGACATTTAAAAAATAATTGGCAAGACTATTTTTTTGGCTGCTATTGATATTTGGAAACGTTTCTGGACACTTTTTATAGTGTATCAATCAGTTCCCGCAACTTCCATTATGAAACGGAATTATTTTGTTTGTTTCTGCAAATGAACTATAAATACAACACATTTCAACTTTAATATCAAACATTCTGCAAGAAACCTCAATAACATATGAATATTTTGTTCTCATCATTAATGCAATTATTATATTTAATGAGACTTAACACACGGATAAAATAGAGAGACAGACAGACAGACACAATAAATTCCTGAACATTTTTCCATCCGTATGATAGACAGTTTAAAAAAACAAATCGTCTTGTTTAATGCTAATTTCCAAGCAGTCAACTTGTTTACGACATTCTCACTGTTCGACAAGTAAATCAAATTTTAGTCGACTTATTCGA
The DNA here is from genome assembly GCA_964019185.1 of Maratus speculifer. Classification (NCBI taxonomy): domain Eukaryota; kingdom Metazoa; phylum Arthropoda; class Arachnida; order Araneae; family Salticidae; genus Maratus; species Maratus speculifer. The sequence goes on along the minus strand of OZ025294.1, from coordinate 239,673,349 downwards.
GAACGGAATTGTTTGGTAATTGGGGAGTTCGGGAACTGAAGTTCTAACATAATGTACTGAGTTTATTTAGCTCTAGCTAGAGTTTGAGTTAATATACAGTACAATTTGCTGAGTATTTCTACTAATGTATCATAACTCTCATATCAAAGTTATGCGAAAATGAAACTTTCAACTCATTTTTATAAAATGAAAAATCGAAGTAATTAGATTTTTTTTATTCCAAAGTAACGAAATATAAGTTATTTCTAAACAGAAACTTTTCGGTATTTCTTCATAGGTATTGTTCAAAAACCATGACATTTGAGATTTAAATGGAATTTTAATTTTTTCGCGAAAAATATAAAAACTGAAATTAAGAAATAGTGCACTGAGGAAATAAAATCAAAGGGGAAGCATTAAACTCGAATTAACAGAAGGAAACCTGTAAAATTTAAAAAGTTAAATACCTAAATATATTTTTTTTAATAACAGGTACGAATTCCCCAAATATTCAATGTATTTTTTAATCGAGCAATTTCTTTCCATTCTGTTAAGTGAAGGTGGGAGACAGGAGTGAATGATCGATTGCAGAATGAAACACATTTCTGCCGACGTGCGAATTTTTCAAGAATGCATCGCATCCTTCTTTAGTCCCCTCCTCATCCTCGTTTTTGCACCTAAGCAAAGAGAAATCTCAAACAGAGGAGTGACTACGTATGGAAACTGCGCAAGAAAGAAACTCGGTTTAATATTAGACATTTTAATCCTTCATTGCATGGTATGAAATATTTGACTTATAACATTAAATGTTGCCTTTTTACGCATGTTCCATAAATGTAAATAGACTTTTTCTAAGCAAAGGTCTAATTATAGCAAATGAGACTGGTTATTTATACTTCAATGCTGCTTCTATACGCGAATAACCATTTTGAAAAAGAAACATAATAAATGGAAATCAAGTATCAAGCATTAGAAGAAAGACTTTCTTTTTACTCTTATTTATAAATAATTAAAAATATGAACTAAACAAGAAAGAAAAATCATGCATCAAGCATAGACTATGGAACATATTCCAGTACTTCCAGAATACTTTATCAAAACTTCACTATTTAATAAATTCAAAGATTTGTTATTATGAATAATACATTTGAAAACCCAATTTTAGGAATTTTATCAATAACCAGGAAAATATCCGAATAGAGCTCATCAATGGTGACGTCACAACTCCAGAAATTGGTTCAAAACAAACCACAGAGTTCAGAAAAGATAGAGATGAAATATGTTCTTTTATCGTGAAGCTAAAAATTCGACCCTGAAACTCATTTAAAAAAGTTACAATTCGGCCCAAACACTTGCGGATCGCTTTTAAAACTCCACCCAGTTCAATGAATCCAGCCTTTGAATGATATCTGATTTCATATTGAAAGCCTTTTTGATGGTATATAGTGCATCTCTAACACACTCTAAACTCTCTTAGTTTGTATTGACCCAGTTACCATGGAAATGTTGGGTTGAGTTGTTTGTGACGTCACACTGATGAGCTCTATTATTTTGTACAGCCCTGTATATAAACTGTGGATCTATATATTACAGAGCATAGTAAAATTTAGTTCAGTTAGGAAATACACAGCAGAGTTAAAATTTTCCTGTCAGCAATTTCCTTCAATAAACGAAAAAGTACTTCAGAATTTTTGTGCTGCCTGTATATGATCTATTAAATATATACATACCGGAAAATAGTAAATAATAATCAAGTAATATGCAAAATATTAATTAAATTAAACTAGGCGTGCGAAATTGAAAAACTATGTTCAGCAATTATTATTAAATGGTCAGTACAGTAACCGAATTACTTTGTGTATCTTTGTAAACAAACTATACACACTATATTCCATAAAATTCTTTTTGTAGTACACCTCGCTGGTATGCATATATCAACTTCAATATGCTTTAAGTAAAGCAGTATCATTAAAATATCTGCAAACTATTTTTCTCCTTATACACATTTACTTAAGCACAATTCTTTTGGGTCTCTGTATATACGAATTATAAATGTTCAACAACTCATTATCAACACAAAACACTCAATCATTAATATCAACAACATATATCAATTGTATGTTAATTCGAGTATATTTATGCGAATTAAAGCACGGACAGATAGACAAACTAAATTCATAAACACTTTTCGACTATTTTTGAGAGTATTAATAAAAAGACACTTGATTAATAAATATAAAGTGAGTCAGCTCTCAACGGTTTCCATTGGCTAATTTCTAAACCGTTAATCATAAACATATAGTAGTTCCAATTACAAAAATGTTTTAGATGAGGTAAAGAAGTAATAAAGACAAAAAAAAAAAAAAAAAAAAAGTCTTCAGCTCGATCAAAGATAAAAATCTCAGCGACAAGATAGAGAGATGTTGAGAGAAATTTCATCCCAAAATGAGTCCATTGGTGAAATTCCGAGAAGTTTATAGTTTCCTATTTCGAGAGCTACTGTGCACATTCCTAATACAGGGAAGCAAATTTAAAAAAATAGCGCAGACTGTGCCGGACACTCATTTTAAAATTGAATCACAGAAGACCGCGAGTGGCGCAGCCAAGGGAGGGGTTTGAGGGTTAAAACCCCTCACAGAACTAAGGAAAATTTCTATAATTGTCGCTTATATGGATTAAAACCAAAGTTAATATTTAAACATTTTGGCGTTTTTCAGAATCCGCCGCTTTGTTAAATCAAATTTTATTCAACAAAGAATTCAACTATGTATTTTTAAAAATGAATCGGAAAATTTCATGTTGTTAAGCGCACTTAAAAAATTGCTGTATGATTCTATTAACCAGTGATTCAAATAAACGGCGAGTATTTTTATCTGAAACTCACCCCCCCCCCCCCCAAAATTGAATTCTGGCTGCGCCACTGAATACCACAGGTTCTTTGCGCTAGAAAACACATGCATTAAACGGATGAATGATATAATGTTTTTTTACAGAAACCAGAAAAAGTCATTTTGGAGGGCCCTGGTGGCTGAGCATACTGTAAGCGTGATCTACGACAAGAATATCTCTAGATCTTCAGAATACAATAAGGAAAGCGTTGACTCGTGATATGGAGCGCATTTACTTACAAACTGAACAACGGATATATGCTTTCCTTAAATGTCGACAATGCTGTGGTTGGTATTTTGTCTCTGTCATATCCAAATTTTCTTCGTGCGCCTTAGTCATGTTTTTGGGGGCCGTTCGTAGAGCTGATTTTGTGCGAGCATAACGCGTCCGTTTATTGCACTAAACATAACGTTCCAACGCTCTATAGGCTTTTCGCATGCGCTGAGCATTGTGCGATGAAAAAACGTGGGTGCTGCCATTGGAAAATTTCGAGTTTCTGTAACTATAACCGTAACCGTGAGCGCCATTTTGTTGCCGTTCACAAAATCTCGAGCTCATACCTCTGAATAGCTATATCTGAAATTTCACTTCAATCAGTTGAACGGACTGGCCGCTAGAGCTCCATATATCGGCAAAGTTTTTTTTTATGACTACCCTGTACTTTTGAGAAGCACTGTATCAAAAATATAACAATATACAATACTGTTATGATAATAAGAATACTAATATACTGAATTTATTTTAAGCTTATGCATAAAAATACTACTTTGTGATGCTAATACCAATAAATGAAATAAATTTCATTACACATTGATTGCATTAATTTCGAAATGTTATTCAAAAAATATGGTTATTTAGAATATACATTCATAGTGAATACAAACAATTATTAAACAATGTATATTCTTTTAAGCAACGTGCAATCTAACAATAAACAATGCATTTTTTAACTATGCCTAAACGAAATAATATATGGTACGGTTATTTATTATTTGTATAAAAACTCGAAGATTCTGACTGCGGCACTGCCGTTTTAAAATAAATCAGAAACTAGTCGTTGGGGGCCACCGTAACACTTACCCATCATAGATATGCATAATATAAAATATGAAAATAAAACATGTGTAAACTATTTATAAAATGCATTGCAATTCCAAAACAAAACTTAAACTTGCATTTTAATACTTTTAATATACATAGCTTTATATATATGCTCTATAATGAATTGCTGATGAGCCCATTTCGACAAATTATACAAAACGCCAAAATACTCAAGTAAGTACCAGATTGCGTAAAAGAAACATCCTTATAACTCCAAAAATAATAATCATATTAACTAAAAATTTACTGCGTCGAATTAAGCGTCTCATTTCCAATTAAAGTATATCTTTGTATTGAAATTTGAATGAAATACTGGGTCATGAAAAATCGAAGAATGTGAAAAACAGGATTACAGATATCTCGGCAACTAATAATCCGATCGACTTCGTTCTTTATACAAAATTTGTGTTATTTTATTGCCTTTTATGTGCACTCCTTAAAATAAAAAAATTCGAAAATTTTTATGTGCCTTTCATCAGTATTTTTCGAGAGTCCGAAAAAAATAGTTCCGGATAATCGAGGTTACTGATATTAAATAGGCTTCGTCCCATTCTTACATACTAAGTACATACAAAATTTCAAGTCTCTATCTCAATTTATTCGGGAGATAGAGCGGTTACAGACAGACAGACAGACAGACACACAGACGGACGGACGGCAAAATTTTTTTTCTAAAAACATGTTTTTCGGAATCTCCAGTATCTGAAACGTGTAAATCCGTCAAAAAAAATTTTTCGATTTTCAAAACGATTACAAGACTTACCCTATACTACGTATGATGGGTAAGTAAAAAGGATTAAAATATGAATCTAACGAAGCATGTCTGACTTATGATTTTTTAAGATTTCCCAGTAAGATAATGTAAAACACCGCTATTTCTTGAAGCGATAATAAAACAATAATACCGTATTCAAGAAACAAATTATCTCACACGGGAATAGAATTTGAATAACGATATATTTAAACAATATACTATATACAATATAATATCTTCCATCTCATTTCACAACAGAAAATAAATGCTAACTAAAATTATCTTCAGAGGGATAACTAGTAAAGAGAGTTGTTTATTTATTTATTTATCAAAATGTTGTATCCTTGTCCTTTACTATAAAATAAGGGTCGGTAATATACAATCTTTTCATTTCTGGCATTGAAATTTCATCTCATGTTTAAATAATTACTATGAATTATGTAATCATGTTTATATATTTCACTGAAAATGAAAAATGCTATTTGTAAGGCTTAAAAAACAAAGAAATCCCAAGATAGGTTTTTATTTTCCTTATTTCGAACTAATAATTTTTCAAAACCAAATAACAAGAACTCATCAGTTTCATCTTTGTTTAGAGAAATGTCATTTTCCATTACAATCTTAGATGCGTTAAAACAGATATATAAGTTGTTTTTCGCGAGTTAATCTATCTATCATAGTAAAAAAATGAGCATTTTAATATATATATATATATATATATGTATATTAAAATGCTCATTTTTTTATTTCATATTACTTCATATTTTCATTCATTTTATTCCATATATATATATAATATAGCTTATATTTTTTATTTTTTATTTATATGTATGTACTATTTTATTAATGTTTAGAATATTTCATTTTTGTAAATTCAAAAACAGTTGGAATATTTTAACGAGCGTGGTTGTAAACCATTTTTTTTTTCTCAACAGTTACCTGAAAGTTTAATAAATAAATAAATAATAAATATTGCACAGCTGCCTTCAATGGATTTCCTTTCTTCAATGGTCCAGTAGGAAAGATATTTCGGAATGAGGCATAAAAACAATCTGTTTTTATTATTTGATGTTTAACAGGGTAGTGATAGCGACATGAACGGATTTCATGTAATTGTAAGATTCCGTTATGAAACGGAGCTGCTGAATTCAGTGATTTTTGCTCTTATTAATATTAAAATTGTGTTATAATAATTGCGTTATTACTAAGACTTAAAACTTTAAATCTATTATATTTAATGTTTTTTTTCCTTTATCATATAGTCTAAATTCAGTTTCACTGGTATCCATGGCCTTATTTTTGTCCATGGCAAACAAACAAGCTTTTTTTTTTCTTCTTTACTTTTTCGTTGCCACTTAAATTACTTTTAAAAGTTATTGCTAGATCTTTAATTTGTTTCTTCTACCCCCCCCCCCCTCCTCTGATTTAAAATCATAGCTCTTTTGCCGGGGCAGTTGACCTATTTGATGTGTGCTACTGGGCTATTTTTCAACAATAGGGAATCTACTGCCATACTAATTGACATCTTTCTGAAAAAAAAAATCCATAATTAAGTTCTAAAAATATTAAAGTATTGCAATACAAAAAGAAGCGTCTTAAATTCTGATACATACGTGTCTGAAAACTTAATTCACAAGAGTCTGAAAAATTAATTCACATTGAAAATGTCTAAATGTAAAATTTCAGACATTACAGATGTTTGAATTCAAGATACACAAGTGATTTACTATGATTATATGTATTAACATCGGAAATACACCTATGGACATTTTAATTAAATTTTTATAATTAAAGCACATCAGGAAGTGAAAAATAAATTGCAAATTTCCTATTATTACATAAATCAACTTATGTAAATTAAAAGAGTATAATCAAGGGATGACTATCTCGGGAAATCAGCTTATGCTTTAGAGTGACAGCGCAATCCCCAAAGAACAGACCAGTTCACAAATTGTTTTTGTTATAAATGGGTTTTACAATGCTTATTATGCTATTTTACAATTCCATAAATAGAAAACAATAAAGCCAAGTTCTTCAAAACAAAATGGAAAAAATTAAAATTACGTATTTGATGTTCCGATAAATAAAATACCCCACCTCCATTTCTTCACCACATTCTGTATCAAAACAAATTTCAATTCAGCTTAAGAAGATTCCTTCAACTTTCTCCTTTTTCATTTTCCATGATTGTCTTTCGATTTCTGAAATCTACTTGAACCATAAAGATTTTCCAGGATTTATAAAGAACGTTTATCTCGGATCCATTTTCCACTGTGGCTTTATTTCATAACTTTATGAAAACAAGGTCATGTATAAAAAATACTTTGACTAGGATTTTCGAAAACTTGTCGTATTTACCTATTAATTATTTATTCAGTAAAGTATTTTATTCCACCGAAAAAAAAATGACTTTGACAGTATAATATCTTAAATATTGTTTCAGGATTATGTATATATATATATATATATATATATGTACTGTTTTTTGGAGGTCATGTAAAAGTGAAATGCAGTTTTTGACGACAATAAAGTCCTTAGTGACAGAATTATGATTTTGAGTGTTATTTTTTAAGCATACAAATTTATGCTTAAATACCAATGCATAATTAATGCAGATTCTTTAGTCCTAGATTACCGTTAGTTCCACAAATAACATGTACGGTATCATCCTAGCGTAAGCCATAACAAGATAGAATATGCGAAATTATATAAACACAGTAAAATATGAAAACAAAATCGAAGCGAGCATAAAATAATTCCGTTTTAGACGGGTTTCTAATATTAGCTCGAATAATTAAATGGTAACTGTAGAGACTATGAATTGTTCCTCTAGTTTTCCACAGTAGTTTCTTTTTTGGTTTTTACTGGTTTTATTGTCTGTATATAAAGAAAAATAGATACTGTGCAACGTTACTCTAATCCTTTAGTGCTAATCTTTACATTGTGTAATTTTATAATTCGATGATACTGTAGTTTACAACGGCAAAATACAAGGTCTAAGAAACAAGAAAACTCACATAAGCCAATGCTAATTTAAGTTGTTTATCCCCTTTGGGACAAACGTTTCTTATAGAATTTTTTATTTTTTATCTCCGGTTTTACAAAACAGAAATTTTTACTTAATGGTATCGGGGAAATTTTCGGATTAAGTAATGCAAATTTTACAATAAAATTTTACTGGTAAGAATAATCAAGGATTCTGAGCACGTTATGTTTCATGTTTACCGGTCACTCGTTTTCAAGGGGCCAGTGAAATCGTGTGAATGAAAGTTTTGTAACAGACTATTGAACAAAAAGATCTTCAAGAAAGTTTTATCTTGCATATTATTATTACTTGCTATTATTATTTTTATTACTACTACCATCATCACCACTATTATCATTATTTCTTATTATTAAACACATATTATTTTTATTATTATTAATTTGCAAAGAAACGTTTTTATAAAATACGAAATTTGATATGAAATACTACTGTTAAAAGAGTTTTAAACTTTATAGAAAATAAAAAAAGAACAAGCTATGAGTTTATCAAGAATAATAAAAGAAAATTTTGTAATTCCGCTCCCTCTAATTTTCAATATATAAATAAATAATTTAACAAATTACAACAACCATTTAGAAAAGTATTTTTCAAAGACTATAATTTAAGACTTATAAATAAATTCTATATTTAAATGGAAAAAATGGTTTTTTACAATCAATTGGTTCAACATTAAGTTGTTTCCTTTGTCGTGATTTTCAGTTAATAAAAATCAGTAAAAACATTATTTGTATGATGATTAAAACGTGGCTTGATATGGATTATATTCCTGGACTAATCTTAAAAAAATAAAAGGCGGATACCACAAGGATGATTCAGATATGTCTCAGATATATCTATTCTCGGCAAACAACAACCATTTTCCGAATGATTAAAAAATAAATACATAAAATAACATATTTTAGCATTTTTTGGGATGCTTTTCCGATTAAGCCTATTCTCGGAAAAAATCATTTAAATTGGTTGAGTATCTTCTTTGTTAATTGCTTAATTATGTCTAATTTGACAGTATGGTGTCTTAGCAGTATGTATCAGGTTAACGATTTAGTAAATTCTAAAACTGGTTTCTAAAACTGGTTTTAAAGGGCCTTTAAAATCTATCCCAGTTATTTTACTCCACTATTATATTACCAATGTATAGGAATCTCGTTTAATAATTTAATCTTTATAGTATGAATTCCTAAGAATACGATCAGCAATATGAAATTCTCCTAAAGAATTCTAAAATTTTATCATAACTGCACAAAATCAGCTGAAAGTTAAAAGTAAGCTAACTCCGCAAAGTCTCCACTTAATATCGCTTTATCGACCACACCTAATATTAGATTTGCATACTTCAATTCATTGCTTTTTATTCAAAGATCCCGTTGAGTCCATTCTACATTAAAAGGTTAGATGCCAATACAGGTCAGGTTCTATAATCATTTATAATAAGTCAGGATTCAAATTTAGATAGTATTTTATTTTGCTACATAAAAGGTTATTAGTAGCATTTTTTCAACAGCATAACATGAAAATAAAAATGAACAACCACAAAATATTATAATGTAAAAATGCCTTAGAAATGTTTGATCATTTGATATTTTATAATGTACTTTTTGTCAAAATATCGTAAGTTGCAATGACCTCTACCTATCCTTTAATTTTGCTCCGTACATTACGAAACATCTTGTATTGTTTCAAAATAGAAATGAATTTCAAAGCACGCAACTAGGATCGCAGATTATTTACATAGACAAAGGGGTGCTTCAACATTCGTTTACATGCAATCCTAAAAAGTACGATACACACCCTGAGTGGAAGGGTACATATCTTTTATTAAATAATAATAATAACAATATTTTTTTGTAAATTAATACTAAAAATATTAAATTGAACACAATTTCTTTTCTCAGTATTAATATATTTCAGTATTGTAACTGAAGTTTAATTTTAATAATAATTTAGATAAAAAAAAAAAAAAAAAACTCGGTTAATAAATTGGTTTTTAAGGAGTGAGATAAGCGTAAAATATGTTATGTTATTATATAATGTTAAGTTAAAATACTTACTTGATTTGCAATATTTTATGTTATCTTATTTATTTTTTTGGAAATTCTAGTACACGTTATGGTCATTATCAAATTGTTTTTCTAAGAAAACCTCCGTATTTCGGACCAAAAACAAATGGCACATTTTAAAAAATAGGTTTTTAAGGAGTGAGATAAGCGTAAAATTAATTTCATTGTTGTAAATTTTACAAAGTAAAAACTATAATATTGCTATTATCTCTCCTCTTTGACATTAGAGTTGGCTAGTAATACAACAACGAAAAATTAGCTATTTCCTCAGATATATACTGCCATATATTAGTGAGCATAAAAATTACACATTCTCTTATAACAATTAAACAATCAAGTTGAAAATATTATTAAAGCCTCAAATTCAATTTTCAAGGAAAAATTCACCAAGAATTAAAGGATCATATGGTTAGATGTAAATTGCACTCAGAAAATTATAGTAATAGTTCATTCTTCGCAAAATATTATTTAGAAGCAACTTTCAGTTATAATTATACTATTAGAAAATTGTGATGACTTATATGAAAGGTCCCCTTCATAACCCTTCAAATTTTACAAATCACAAATTAAAATGAAATCATTATGTATAATTAACTGCTAATAAATTAATTTAGTACTTCGTAAACCCTTTATCCACCGACGTTACTTATAAGTACCATTAAAATTACTTATTATAAAACTATTTTAATACGTTAATTAGTTGAATGCTATTTAGAATGAGTTACAGATACATTACTTCATTTTGTTTCAAAAGCATTATTGGTTACATAAAACAAAAATATCTTTAAAACGATTATTTCTTTTGTCTGTGTATCTTTTTAGCTATCTAGGCGCTGAGGCAGGGGGAAGAAAATTTTTCAATTTGGAAATGTGTCTATATATTTATATTGTAAGAACATCATATTTGTACATTTTCTAATTCTACAAAATACTAAGAAAACAATTTAAAATAAAAGATTTGAATGGAGTTATAAATATTGCACAAAATCCCTGTAAATTCAAATTTAATTAATCCTTCTAAATCTTTAAAAATTTCTAAAAATCCTTCAAAAATTTATTAAATGATTATGTAAATCTTTTATTTGATTTAAACAATTTACGTAAAATGCTTTAGAATGTAAAATTTTCATGAATTCATAATTCGGTAGGTAAAGAGTTAATTTAAACTTCAACTGTTTTGATTAATTGATAATTTACTCAGTCAATACAGACAATACTATTATTTTCAACACAATCTAACTGATTGGTAAAGTAATCATACGAATTAAATATTTCCAACTGAGCGAAAAATTGACCAGGCTGGGAATCGAACCCAGATACTTGTTTTACAAGGCCAAGTAAGCCTTGTAAGCCAAGTATCTGGGTTCGATTCCCAGCCTGGTCAATTTTTCGCTCAGTTTGAAATATTTAATTCGTATGAATACAGACAATACTTATTCATAAGATATTTCATTTCTTGAAAAAAAATAATTAGAATAATACTCCATGCAATTTTCTTTTCGCGTAAAAATAGTCGAGCATGTTACTTATTGAAACTATAATGAATGACAAATCGCAATTATGAATCTCATTACTACACATGGCAATTTCACATCTGTGAAATTTAGCCGCACGAATCTAAAAAGGAAAATAATTTTCTATAAATATTAGCATAAATTGAAATTAAAATATTACAAATAAAGGACGAGAATTTGGATTTGCCGCTTAATCCTTTATGCCTCAAATTATGAATTCATGAAAATTTCAACATCTGAATCATATTTGTAACTATTTGAAACTACATTAGAAGATTCACAAAATCATTTAATAAATTTTAGAAGTGTTATTCCAATTAAAATTAGTTAATTAAATTTGATTTTATAGAGATTTTGTGAAATATTTATAACTTCATTAAAATCTTTGTACATTGTTAAAAATACTCCTGTAAAATTACGGGCAGAGGCCGGCAGAAGAAATTCTGGTCATAGCCCGTAAAAAAATACATGCTCATCATTTTGTGCAGCTCTTAAAACAGAAAATAATGTACTTTAAAACTCAATAACGCTTTACCTGCTATTACATAGCAAGTAGCACATTAGATAACATTCACAAAGTCGCTTTTTTGGCGGGTTAAAAAAATATGTTACGGTTAAGTGATATTACTTTCGAAACACGACTAAAATGAAGGGTTATACAACCTATTAGAGGAAAATGCATGGGGTCGCACTGAAATTTTGCTAACAAATGAGCTAGAACTGTAAAAATATGTGAATTGCCCTTAATTTTCGAAGTATCTAAGGAATAAGACCGCTTATTTAGTGGGTCAGACGTTTTCCATCAAATAAGGCTGTTGTCCGTGAAAATTGAAGGAAAAACTCTCAAATTACAGTTTTTCTGACGCTCAACTGCAGTAAATTTACTTTTTTTTTTTTCTAAGATGTATTTAAAAGACCAGGCTGTTTTTTTAGTCACTTGGCTTGAGATATCTACTAAACTAATTTTGATAGTTATTTTTTGAATGAAAGGCCTTTATTGTAAATGTATCCGTACTATTTTTTTTTAAATAATTCCTTTCTTATATTTTAATTTTAATTTTGAAAGTTGTTTTATGAATTTTCTTCCCACGGGTGGCAACCGGGTTACTTTCATAGCTGAAAGGGAAAACAGAAATTTTATTAAATGATGCAAAACAGAAAGATCGCTAACTCCTAACAGGCATTATACACCACCGATCTTAAATAGCGCGAGCCTATATGATAGTAATTTTTCTTTAAGGTCAAATGTTACCTCCGAAAAATTTGAATCACTAGAATTTTCTTATTTCTGGTCTTGTTTAAAATATTTCATTTGTACATGTTTCTGATAACATTTATTTCACTCCGCATCTAAAAATGATATCAATTTGTCAAACATTAATATAAATAGAAACATTTCATTTTATTTTTGAGAAGAGCATAACAAATACCATTAAATAATACAATACAGAAAGATCATCAAGTCCTGACAGGCATAATACACCAGGGATCTCAAATAGCGCAATCCTCTTGTTTAAAGCGAAAAAAAATATTTATGTACATCACAAAATAATAACAGCACATCTCAAGAATTTTTTAACAAGAAAAAAAAAACATCTGGATATCACGCTTTTTCCATTATTTATGAATTCCGGAAAGAGAAAAATCTCTTTTTGACATATTGATCAGAATGGACAAACAAGATTATGTCGAAATGTCAAGAAGTGGAGTAACAGAACATCTACTCTATATATGCTTTTCATATTAATGAAAAACGAAGAATAAAATTTTGTCTTTTGGCGTTACAATTTCGATCAAAAGAATGAAATCTACAAATGTATTTCATCTCACAATTTACAGCTTTATTTAAAACTAGAAAGATTAAAAGAAGAAGAAAAGCATTTATTGAATAAAATCGCGTAATTTTATTTTATATAAAAGGAGAAAAGGGTAAATATTTGAGCCTTTTCCTAAATAACAAAATGAGTAGAAATCATAATTTATTTATTTATTAAAAAAGAACATGCAATTTATTAGATATTTAAGATTTTTCTTTGCATTGATTTTATAAAATCACATGTATACGATTATTTATATTCCTAATGAACACTTCTTTCAAGAAATTTAAATATATTAATTTGTATTTTTTTAAACGAATAAAGTTACAATAACTAAGAGTCAGCCAATTAATATACAATGTCACCATAGTTAATTAAATAAGCGATAAGAATTTTTTTAAGCAAAAATAATCCATACAATAAAATAACTTATTGTTTCAGACAAAAGAATAAAATAGTGTTTTACCAAATTGATGAAAACACATATAATCCTAAAAAGTTTTGTTTTAATTTATATTTTATTAAAGCTTCTTATTACTTATTTAACTGAAGCCAAGTTGCCTTGCTGCTGTTTTAATTAGCATGCATATGTCAGTTTTTTCTTCCTAATTTTAATTAAGAGTAATTGACTAAACTCTCTTTTTTAATACAGTCTTCGAATAATAATTTATTAGTAATTGGATAATATAACTATGTATACTATATATAATCTAACTATGAGACATGTATTAACATGTCTCATAGTTAGAGTTTTGCATATGTAGCATCACTTGTTAGAAATGTTTTTAAAGTAAGAATCGGCCGAAACAGGTTTTTAAGACCGAAACTAAATCTCTTATCCGAAAACGAAATTGTAAAAAAAAATAAGCTATTATTACGTACATAAATGTACAAAATTATTAATTTATTTTATATATATATATATATATATATATATATATCAAATGGGAATATCAACTCTAATCACACATAGCTATTTAACTGAAAACTTTAATACATAAACTATAAAACTATCAGAACTTTAACTTATAAATAGCTAAACCGAGAAACAGAATAGCAATAATAACAGTACATATATATATGTATATATACAGGGTGAGTCATAAATATCGAAACAATAGGCTATCGCCTTAAATATTGCCTCTAGACCCATACTTCCAATTGCAAAAATTCATAAAAAAGGGGGAAATTTTTGATAAGATAAGTTGCAACTCCATGGGGGATCTATTTGAAAAAGTGCGAAAATAAATTTTTTATACGGCCCCCGTAGAATAAAAATTCCAATTAGGAAAACTTTCCTTATCCAGTCCTGGATAATACACAAAAAGTTACATCTTCATATCTTAAAAATTCGCGGAGTTATAGCCGTTTGAATAATTCATCAGGTTTTAAGGGATTAGACACAAATTAAAATGCGCGCAATTCAAAAGACAATGTTACTTTAACAGTTGTAGGAAACGCGTAAAAAATCTATCTTTTAAATTAGAATTTTGATTTTTTTTTTTTCCGTGATGGTTAGCCATATAATTTACTAAGAAAATCACATGCTAAAATTTATCATAAAATTTATAAAAATTTCATTTGGTTAGTACTGGTTAAAATGCGATACTTAAAAATTGTTATAACTCTAAACATTATTTATCGGATTTCAATTTCTTTCAATTTAATTAAAAATGAAAATCTGATTTTAATTTTGATTCGAGGTTTTTGTTTTTTCAATATTTATTTTAGAACTATTAAAAATATTTATTTAAAAAATAATAACTTTTAAAAAATCATATTTTCAAAAGTAAATAATTTTTCATTTTTTTTTTTTTTTTAAACAAAAGTAATGTAAATAATTAAAAATGACATGTTTCAAGTTTGTACTTTTTTTCTTTAACATTTCTTAACTTTTAATAATTTAAAGACAAGACATAGTCAGGAAAAAAATTCATTATACAGAAAAACGAAATGTACTGTTTTACTGCCCATTAGTTATTTAAAAAAATGCTTCTCTAAGATGCAGATTAAGTCCTTTTTAAAAATTTAGCTCTCACAACTTCAAGCTTTTTATCGTCCTGTAGAGGCTGTTAAAAAAATCTGTATTCTGGGCTCAGGTCAGATCAGGACCGAAACGTTACTTTTTTCTGAAGACGCGCCTATCTGGGTTTAATGTATTTTTCATACCGGAAGGGACTGCTTCCTTTTTCCCAGGCCTGCACTGGACGAAATTTTCATTCCCGGTCTCGAACAATCCGTATTAAAATCACAGACCTAATACGTACATGAAAGAAGTAAAATTTTGTTTCATCAATATTTTTACGAAAACCACATAAATTTTAAAACCGCCTTTATTTTACAAAGCAATAAAAAAAAAACTTTAAAATTTTTTTAAGGATAGCATATTTAAATGCTAAAAAATTAAACAAAATAAAACCAGAGAAAAAAAATCTGCCTACCGGAAATGTGTTGATCCATGCAAAATAAATACAATAATACCTGAGAAAAAAATAAACTCCATTTAACCTTCATAGGAAGGGCATTTGTCTATTACGTATTTTTTCTTTACTATGTGATTCCGTCTTAAAAGCTTTTACTGTATAACATTTTTCAAAGTCTTCAACGCACGCGATATGGATTAGCGATAATAAAATATAAGTGAAACATTTACATATAAACATAGATACATTGATAAAATAAATATATCACAGCCTTTGGCGCCTCTTTAATAATAAAAAGTATAAATATAAAAAACGAAATTCTATATTAAGTATTTTTGGTCAGAACTCCTCCACGCGAAACAATTTTTAACTATACTGAAGTAAAAAACTATGTAGAAATTCACGGCTAAGCCGGGTATGATTTAAGCTTTTTTCCAGGCTGGTCCGTATTATGATTTTAACATTATTTCATGCCGGGCTGAACTTCTTTCTCTATGGGTCGGTTTAGGACAGGATCTAGATATTACGATTTATTCAGACCTTTAGTGCTAACGATCAACATGTTTTGAAAACAAGTTTCGATTTAAATCAATACGCTCCTTTATTATGGCCAAATAAGAGGCACAGTCTTAAACCGTTTACTAGTAACGTTACAATTTGTGGACGATCCCTTATTTTCTTTGAAAATGGATGAAAAACACTTCGTTTACAGGCATGGTAAAGTGGTGTAAGTCACGAATTTTTGAGAATTTTAGATTTTAATATCTCTTCAGGTTTTCAGATAGGGAGATGAAATTTTTTTTTTGTTCAATTTAGGAATAGATAAGGAATAGTTTCCTAATTGGGAATTTTGCTCTACGGGGGCCGTATAAAAATTTAATTTTCGTATTTTTTCAACTAGACCCCCCATGGAGTTGCAACTTATATTATCAGAAATTTCACCTTTTTTTATGAGTTTTTGCAATTGGAAGTATGGGTCTAGAGGCAATATTTAAGGAGATAGCCTATTGTTTCGATATTTATGACTCACCCGGTATGTGCGTGTATATGTGTGTGTGTGTTTCTATTGCAATTAAAGTCAGTGATTTGATCACACGTATCTATGATAAAAACAATGATTTTGATTTCAACACAATTAAAATTTTACATTTTAGTTCAAATGTGCATTTTTCTTTAAAAATATTTATATTAATGGTTTAATTCGTATATAGAAATTAAATTCCAGCTTTTACACTATCGTCAAGAACATAGTTAAACTCTATGATACTGCTATCGAATATGGTTATCCAATGAATCGTTTAATGCATTTGATTTCAAACTTTTTAAAGGGTAAAAATTACAGGAAAGCGATATATTCTCATTTCAATATAAATATCGATTAATTAGTAGTTTACTAATTGAATATTGAGTGGTACAACACAAAAATTTTGTCTTTCATACTTTAGTCTGGTCTTTGTAGATGTGGGGGAAGTTACATGTGCAATACCAGTAAAATCTAGCTTGCATGTCTTTAGCCATGCAGCGTGCCTCCGTTTAGCTCTTTTCTTGTCTTGTTTTGTTATTTATGTGTGTTACAATTTTTGTTCAATCTCTTTAAAGATCTGTTTTATAATTCGATTTTATGTTGTGCCTCTCATTTGGTTTAGGAGAGCTTAAATGTTTTGCGTTTTGATTTGAAGTTGTGCAAATTATATATTAATATGAACAATCGTGGGAAAAAAAGCCCCCCCCCCCCCTACTAACTCTTCATCAAGTTATCGTAAATGAAAGTTACGGGCATCGAACGATTGTAAATGAAGTCTACTTTTAGATTATATATAAAAAAAATTCTCTTTTTTATCTACATATTAAAATTAACCCAAACTTTATTTTATGTATTTATTTTTTCAATAACAATGCACAATTTTAACAAGATATTTCAAATCTTCGGTTCAGACTACGCCGAGAGACCAAATTTCAAGTCATTTGAATGATAAATGTTTGAATTATAAACATTGGAAATTCAGTACTTCTAATAATAAATTAGATTGAAATATACTGCTAATGCACACATTTTTTATGTCGCAACATACTAAAATACCCAAACATAAATATATTGAATATGCAATTTTTATAAATTTATGATATGAATTTTGATTTATAAAATTAATATTCGAAAAAATTATGAATTGCAACCTACCATTAAGTTAGAGTTTGACATAAATTGTTGCTGACTAGACTTGGATATAAATCACCTAACCGGTGGTGCTGCTATGGTGCTTTTTTTAGGAAGTAGTAACATGTATGACATGAAGAAAGTTTTGGAATTGCCACATTTCATTTGTTGCACTGAATGTACATTCGACAAAATAATGGAAATGCATTTTGGAAACATGGCTTTTCATACGATGATTGAAATGTGTACTTTCTTGCATTCTTCATGGACAGGGTAAAAAATTTCTTTTAGATTCGAAGAAACCAAATTTAAAATATCCTTACCTGTATTGATTAAGTATGTTTCGTCGTTTTAAAAGAAACTATGTTGGGATGCATCATCAAACAATCAAGAAGTAGAAAAAATCTACATACCTAAAGAAAGAGAAAGAAAAAGGAATGTAAAGATAAATGAACAGTACAACTAATAAAAGAAAAACTTTAATAATTAATTTCAACATAAAGATTCTAATGTTTTTAGATATAATAAAGCACCACATTTACGACTTTTTACTTATATATTTTTGTATTCTTAACCTGATTTCATTCTGAAGTATGCTAAAAAAAAATCATACATTTGTATGGAATAAACAAAATCTTATTTCTATTTTTAGTTTTTCCTTCACCAAAGGTTTTTTACGCTAACAAGGGGACAACCAAACATGATGAGCACAGATTTTGATGATTTCCAAGTATGTTTTAGGGGTCATACCACTAAATATTCTGGTGAAAAGGTTTCTTCAAATGGGCCTTGGTTTTTCAGAAATTGGGGGTCAAAGTTCAGCGTATATTTCAAATACTTATTAGTACTTATTAGCATGCGAATCCGTGCTGCCGTGGTAGCACGCGAACTTGAGAGTCGAAAGGTTGCGAGTTCGAATCATTCCTCGGCTTTTTACTTATTTTTATATTTGTAACACTTCGCAAATTATAAGCAGAATTGAAAACTCTACAGCTTTGAACCTTTTGATATTTTTTGAAAAGGGCAAGTTACTTTGTCAACATTTTTTTAGTATTATTTTTATTTTTTTAAAATATGGTAAACTGACCGCACTTCAGGGTTCAACTAAAAGTACATTTTGCGACAAATAAATAAATAAAAATCCGTATTTAATTGAAATTTTGAAAAAGTATAAGAAAATTTCAATATTTTAAAATCTCTACTATTTTAAATATTAATATTTTTAGATTAATCTGTCACTTTTTTTCTTTTCAAATGTGTATTACACAATATTGTGCATGGATTTTTAGATAGTTTAATGCTGAAGTTAATATAATTTATATTATTTAAATACTAATTCGTGATAAATATGTTTAAAAATAAATTAAAAGTAAAAAAAAAAAAAAGTTTAATCATCATTTGTACAAGTGCAAATATAAGATCAATAAAAAGAAATCTTCATTTATTCTGATATTACGGAGGAAAGCAGACGATTTTTGCACTTCAGTTGAATTACGGAAAAAGTGTTTTGATATGTAAAAAAAAAAAAAAAAAAAAAAAAAAAAAAAAGATGTAATCTGTTATTTTTTATTTGTGCAAATGATAACTTATGTTGTGGTTCAGCTTTGGAGATAAATGTATTTACAGAAAATTGGAAAATTGAAAATTTGAATAACTGGTAACAACTTACATTTTAACATTACTGCATTAATATTTTATTATTCTTTCGAAGATACGCATTACTTGAATAATCTAGTCCTAAAGACGTTAAAAAAATTGCACCCGAAAATTATTTTGTATTACTTATACAAAAAAGGGCAAGTTTTCATTTAAAATGCTATAAAATAAAAAAGCGATAGGAAAAAGAAAAATCATTATTTCAGGATTGTGATTAAAATAAAAAATGCAAATAATAATTAATGAAAAAAGTTCTAGGCGTAAATTAGTTTTGCAGTTTTGTCAAAGAAATATTAGTTTATAATTGCAGAAAAAAAAATTTCATGAAAAAATTTTAAAATGTAAATGTAATTTATTAAGAAAATATCAAAAGCTGTAGCAATTTTGTAGTAAAAATACTTAAAATTTGTAACGTGTAAAAATACAAAAACAAATAAAGGCCGAGGACGGATTTGAACCAGCAACCTTTCGACTCGCAAGCACGCGCGTTACCACGGTGCCACGGATTCACATGCGGAGGTTGTACTAATAAGTATTTGAACTATACGCTGAACTTTGACCTCCAATTTCTCAAAACCAAGGCCCATTTGAAGAAACCTTTTCACCAGAATAATTAGTGGTATGACCCCCTACAACATACTTGGAAATCATCAAAATCACCATGATTGGTGGTCCCCTTGTAAGTTCACCCTTGAGCCTATTGAATGGAAATAAAATGCTTTAAATAGTTTTATAAATTTGTTTATATTAAATTCTATAAAATAAATGGATTTAAATATTTCAGAGGTCAGAAAACCTGAAAAATATGTTTTTACAAAATGTCTGTCTGTATGTATGTGACATAAATTTTGTGGGCGCTCTATTTCAAGAATTAAGCACAGAATTGAATAAAAAATTTATATTCAATTAAACCGTGGTATAAATTGGTACTTATTAGTTTTTGGTGAAAATCACTCAACAGGTGGCGATGCTCTGCTGCATTATTCATAATTTTTGCAATAACTCTATCTCAAAAACTAATACATGAATTTTCATCAAACTTCAGATTCAGTTATTCCTTGATGTATACCACTGCAGTTTATTATTATTATTATATTTTTTTGTGTGTGTGTAAATTGCTCAACAAATGGGGCTTTTACGCTGCATTTTTTACGATTTCCGCAATTTTTATATCATTAGAATCCCCGTGATGCGCATAGATTGCTATTTAATTCTTGTACTGTGAGAGCGAATTTTGAAGATTAACACGTATGCGAGAAGAAAGTTTTGAGATTGCCACATCCGACTAGTTAATTAATATAGATAAAAAAAGCACTGCTGTCAAATAAGTTATCAAGTAGTAATTTTATGAATTTCAATATCAGTATGCTGAAGCGTAATTTATTCATATTTTTAAATCGTACACTTAAGTATTTTAAAATTTAAACAAATGTATTAAGGCGAAAAAAAAACTCATTATTGAATCTTAATATTAAAATAAGTATAAATAAATAAGACTTTTCAAAGAATTGTTCAAATTTCTAAGAAAACAAATAATTATCGGAAGGACTTCTAAAATGTCCTCATAAAAAAAAAAAAAAAAAAAAAAAAAAAAAAAAAAAACTGCAACAACAACAACAGAGAAAAACGTGCAAATGTACAATGTTACACATCGACCTCAAATATCCTATACAAAATTAACAAATAAATAAATATAAATAAATAAAAAATGTTAAAAATATATAAATACAAGCAAAAAAATGGAAAAGAACTCTCCTATAGGTTTAACTTTAGCTCGAAAATTTCTTCGTATAACTTATTATGGTGTTAAAACTAAGAAAGTCACATATGATCTCTTCTAAAGACTATTATTATTATTATTATTATTATTATTATTATTATTATTATTATTATTATTATTATTATTATTATTATTTGTTATTTGTAGTTTAAAATATTGAAAAAAAAGAGTACTATAAATATTGATTGCATTTCTAACTTTGTAGTTAAATTTATATTTTCAATTCATTTTACATATTATTTTAATTTTTCAAACAGCAGTTTTATTTCTTTCGTATTATTAATGTAAATAAGTTTTGAAGTATTTTTAGAGATTTAACTCGGGTTAATTGTAGCACAAAATATGACTTAATGCACTAATACACTAGTTTTTACAAACCAGATAATTCATAAATTATTTTTTTTACATAAAAAATTTATTTAATATAGGTAACCTTGAAATAAACTAGTCTTAAAAAAGCTGAAATATATTCGCATATTATTAGCAATTATTAGCATATCGCTGTAAGATGCTTTAACTGCTAGAGGAAAAAAAAAAACATCAAAAACAAAACCCCTAAAAATGCGTACAAAGCACTTTGAAAGGAATTTGTTTTTTTCTTTTCAGTTTTTTCGTTCTCTGAATATGAAATAGCTGACAGATAAGGGAGTATATAAGAGCCAAAGGGTGAAAAGTGATAAAACGAAATTTACATGAAAATTCATAGCTAATTAGGTCCCATCTCATTGATGAAAAAAAATCATAGATTCTTTTACGCTTTTTATTCAGATGTAAAAACAGAGGTATCGGATGAATAGAATTAACAATTTTAACCTTAGTATTATGTTCATATAAACGAGAAAGCATTCGTTTTTCAGAACTAGGCTATGTTTCTCAAAAGTTCAGCAATTTTCGGAATGCATATATTGTAGGTATTATACCATTGATGAAAGCAAAAAAATATTAGGCTCTAAAATGTCTTTTTTTATTTAAAGAAAACACTGACAAATTTCTTAGTGCCTGAAAAATCCGAAATTTCATAAAACTCAACTCATTATAATTTTGTGAGTTTTGATCGTAGAATAAAAGGTCAAGTGCGAATATTACTTGCGCTCAGAGGGTTCCATACACTAAATTTATGAAATATTAACCTCTTGGGGACAAGCGAGTGGTCTATGCGTCACATAATATTCTCAGACTCTTTCATTATTCCCACCAATTATTTTTTATTGTAAAGTTGATCTTATTTAATGAAAGTATTTTCGCCATTCAATTACAGAAAATGTTATACTTTGAAAAAACGGTGGTAAAAGATTAAAATTTAAAAGAGGTATTCTCATCACAAAGGAGTTAACTGTATTTAAAAAAAAATCGTTGTAATAAGACTCTGTAAAAAACTAAACAACATAGGGCTGGTTATAGCCCTATATACTAGAAAAGTATAAAAGAATATAGAATAAAAGTTCAAAGAAATATGAATACTAAATAATACCAAATATTGTTATTCTGTATAACTCTTTGTTATATATATATATATATATATATATATATATATATATACAGTTGACTCTCGTTAATTCGAAATCGGATAATTCGAATCTTCGTTTAATTCGAACTAAACATGAAGTCCCAAAATTTTCAATGGCAGCATAACGTTAACATTTTTCATTAATTCGAACTCATTTTCTCTTGACTTCGCTTAATTCGAACTAACGAAAATTTCGATTTTTCATTTTCCTTTTCTTTTTTACGGATTTTAGATCATTTGAATATCTTTCTTTCTTTTATTTTTGTGAAACTTGTTCCGAACGAGTATACATATAATCCATTGCATTTGATAAATACTTTGTTCAGGGGTCGCAGCGTCCCTAAAATTTTCACACTTTCCTACCACAATTTTAAAACGATAATATTTATTGTACAATTCCACTGAAGTTATGAAAGAAATCATATGCGAAGATTTTTTAATTAAAATACTGGTAGAAATGTGCGAAAATTTAAGGGACGCTGCGACCCCTGTTTGTTAGTGCCCCATCTGTCCACCAATGACTCTTTAAAATTTTCTTCCATTCTGCTTGTTTCTAATCCTTTCATTACTTTATGTCTTTATACATTCTAATTTAATATTAAGTCATATTCTAATGATAACAGACGAAATAAATAAAAAAAAAAACACTATAATATTAATTCCTTTGTAATAGTACCATGTTAAGCATGTTTTCATTTCATATTTTCCATAATTCGAGCTTCAGATAATTCGAACATTTCTTGTGGTCCCGACGAGTTCGAATTAACGAGAGCCGACTGTATATCTTAACCTTGTCTATTTATAATGAACTTAATTTGGTACTGAGAATAAAAGCAGTGCATATTTTAACTTTATTTGTCAGTTCATAAAATTGAATTCAGCGTAGTGATAATCTTTTTCTTTCTTTATAATGTATAAACTTGGCATTGCACTTAGCGTGCTTTGCATTTGCAAGGGTAATTAATTAAATTAAAACATTTTATTTAGTTTAGCAAAAACCAGGGTTGGTAAAAAACCGGGTTTTTAAAAAAAACCAAAAGCCATGTTATTTTTTGGTTTAAACCAGGTTTTTTTTTGGTTTAAACCGGGTTTTTAAAAATATGTTTTCCTGTTACATATACATGCATATTTATCAACAAAAATAAATATTTTTGAATATATAAGTAATAATTTGATTTAAAAGTAATTCTAATCAATATAATTATTTAATATACAATCAATTATGTAGAAAATTGAAGTCATTTAAAACATAAACATTTTTAGAAAAAAGCCATGTCTTATATTTCATAAATAAAATGTTCTACATAATGAAACATTGATACTTTGGAAATCTTAATAAACAATCTTTTGATTACTAGCACTATAAATAAATATATGATATATATTCATATATAAAACTTCACATATATTATTTTCAAATGGTTATTCAAAATAATTACTTTGAAATACCTGTTATATGTGATGTCTGATTTTTTTTGTTAGAAGACTGCATGAATTATCTTTTATTGAAAAAAAAAAAAAAAAGCTTTTTTAAAAGAATTTTTGGAATGATTTGAATTTAGCAGTAGAGTTTTTACACACTTCAAGTACATTGTGTATATTGCTATTTGACACTTCTTTGAAACTACCTGGTTAAAAAGGGAAGAAAAGATGACAGTAAAATAAACAAAAATGCCTATTTAACAGCTTTTTAGACAATCGAAAAACGTTGATCTTAAAGTATAAAGTAGTTTTATAAATACTGTCATCCACTAAAGCATTTAAACAGCCATCGGACTACATGCTTTATTATAACACTTAGTATTTTTAAATGTCTAAACTAAAAATTACATCATTTTAGGCATTTTTAAGAGTCTTTTTTTCTAATATGTCTCAAGCAAACCTTGTCTTGCCCCCCCCCCCCCTTTCTGCCAATTTTCTTGGCTGATCTAAGTAATGGGTTTGGTTATGCAATAGAAGATTTCTAGAATAGAAGAATCTATATTTTGCATATTTTAATTAAATGTAAACAGGTGCTTTCATTAGCGCCTAATTTTTCCAATGTCTTCTTATTTGACTTCATATCTTGAGTTTCTTTTTTAATCTTAAAAGATAATACCCCCCCCCCCCCAATCAAGAAAATTTTCTTTTAGAGCTTGACTGAAATTTTAAAGATCATTTTATGTCATTATCTGTACATCTGCATTTCTCAAAGGAAAATATTTTTAAATCTAAATATTGCATATTTTTCATCTTTCAGATATGTTCATCAATGCATGAAATTTGCATTCTAACATGACCATGACTAGACTCATTATGTCTTATGCTGACTACTGAGATAAGACTTAAAAAAGAAATTGCTTTCATTCAATAATTTGAAACATTTAAATTTCAAAAATGAGAAAATATTACATTAGATTTGTTCTAAAAAAACAATTGGTTTGAACTCTGCCAACCTAGCTGGTAACAGAATAAAATCATAATGCAAAAAAAACAATTTCAATGAAGGAATGCAAAAAAACAAAAGCCTATTAAAATCAATAACCACACAGCAAAAAAAAGCCCATTGACAATTATTCAATAGCATACATAGCAAAAAGAAATCAATGGGAAAAATCACTTAAGAATGTCATATTTGAGACTTTCTGGAATGATGAAATCCTTAGTAAATCTTAACTAATCAAGCAATTTAAATAGTAAAAGCGCATTTTTAACTCGACTCGAGCGAATATATATGTTTTACAACTAATGGCTATATATACATATATAGGCCTTTAAAAAAGAAAGAAAGAAAGAAAGAAAACTGATTAGTTTTTACAAACCAGCTAATTTTAGAAAATTTAGTAATTCTGCCATGTATATTCTGCCATGTAATTTATAGCTTACATAAAAAGTTGAGTTGATTAAAAATGTTTGTCATTTTAGAAATTTATTAATTCATCATTTTTCTACAACTTTTCTTGTAACTTCTTCATAACTTGGATTTTGCATTTTTCAATAATGTGTAAAATAAAACATTTAGGTAAAATAATAAAAAAACAGGTGAAAAAAAATCCAGCATGGTTTTTTTTTTTAAACCACTTGGTTTAAACCATGGTTTTAACCACGGTTAAACCAAACAACCCTGGCAGAAACAAAAATAATCTACTCTGAATCGATAAAATTTCAACCTTTTTTTTTTTTTTACTTTATATAGATAGAGAAAATAAGGTCTAATTAAAATACACATAAAAAATTGACTTATTCTAAAAACTGTACAAGTATCTCCTTATGCATAAAATTACAGAAATAAATCCGAAAGCAAATCTACTACATTCACATTACAGTTTTTTCTACTGACTTGCATAAAATGAAACTAATAGGGCTTGATTACGTAAATAAAATTCAAGGCTTTCAAGCTATTTCCATTTTAAAAAAAAGTTCTAAAAAGATCGAAAGAAAAAAAAAGATAAGGAGTTGCGATATTGAAAAAGCTTCGGCAGCAAATCTCTAATGATTAGATGCGAATTCCCTACCTGCATGCAAAAATAAAAATTTTCAAAAAAGTGATGGAAAAATATTCAGAAAAGGCAAATGTTTTGAATCAGAACCATCTCTTTCCGTTCATTTCAGAGTAAACGAGGAATGTAGGGGGGGGGGGGGGGTGATCGATAGCGGAATAAAATCGTGTTTCTGACGACGACGTGCAACTTTTTCAAATGCGTCTACTCCGTTCTGCAAATTCTTGAGCTGCAATGGAATTTCTGTGAGGAATTAAATTCGAAAAGGGGTACTGTTTATACTGAATTTTCAACAATTTTTCATCATTCACGTTTCAATGAAAGAGCGGGTGGATGCTGCGGGTAATGATGCGTTTTTAAAATACAGTTCGCTATTTTTTTCAATGAATACTAAATTTGTAAATTTTGTATTAAATAAAACTTCCCTAGGTTCATAAAATTCTACACAACGGCATACGTTTTGATCATGGAAATGCGACAGAGTCAATTAATTTTGAATGTAATCGCTAAAAAAAAAAAATTATTTTTGAAAAAAGTGAAATAAAAAAAATGAAACATTAATTCTTATTTAAGAAAATTATTTACAAAAAAGATAATAAACTCTGGAAAAAACTCCTGTATGAGTTTTATTTAGTGAAGATTAGTTTTTTTTTCCTTTAAGTAATATATGCACAAAAAATGAAAAAGTTTTTCTTTCGAGATGACACTTCTTTAAAAAAAAAAACTCGTACTAAAGTCCAGCTAAATCTCGTAATTTAGAAAAGTAAAATATTTTGAATTTTGCATTAAACACAAGGGGAAACTTGTTAATGTATTATTTCTTCATATATCCCCATTGTTTTGCACACGCATGCATTCAAATATACATAATATTAAAAAAAAAACTTTAAAAGTGAATTAAAATTTTGGAAAATATGAAATACGCGTTTAATAATTTCAAAGGAATCGTAATCTCTTTAAAAAAATTGAAGCGGAGAATGGGAAGGGTGGAAAGAGTTAAATATGTGGTTTCAAATATAAAGTAGGTTAGGCGGGGAACAGAAGAGTTTTTGTAGTATATCGATGGGAGGTTCACTTCAAAAGGAGCAATTCAATTAAAATAAAATATGAAAAGGATATTTCTTAAGGATGTTATAATTAATTAAATTTTTAACTCTTAATTTCATAAGTGAATTTTTTTAACCAAATCCAACTTAACTTAAAATATGCTAAAAATGACAAAGTTCTATTTCTTGGCAGCATTAAAGTCGCTCCTGAAATTTCCAAATACCTTAAATGTGGCTAAAGAGATGTTATTAGAGGACCATTCTTTATCTGTTACTTCAGCTCTTTGATGTATTTCGATGGGTGTCTTTTAAACAATCAGATTTAGCTCAACTCTCTTCTGTAGGAAAAATGTTTTGAAAAGACCTCCAGCGATATGTCATAAGACCACCCCACTCTTATCATTTGAAATTTCAAAATTGAAATTTCAAATGGCTGCCGGCTTTTTAGACCTAAATTTTTATAATGATATGAATCTTTCTCCCATAAAATGGCTGATCACATATTACACCGTTTTTCAAAATTCCAACGCATTTTCCAGACAAAAAGATCGGTATGACGGGCTTCACAGCCGAAGTAAACCAAATTCAATTTGGAAAAAAAAAAGATACTCTACTTAGAAGGTGCATAAAATCTGTTTTATAAACATAAAATCTGTTTTATTCACATTCATTGTAAACCAAGTTTGTAAACAGACGGCATAGATAATAACGTTTGTGAAAAAATCCTTGATTTACTATGAGAGTGATTAAAACGATTTTATGCAACTTTTAAATGGACTATCATTTTTTTTCCAAAATGGAGCTTGGTTTACTATGGTTGTGATATCCTCGTATATTGTATCACTTAATCACTATCATCTCATTTATTTAAATTATTTTAACTATAAAGTTAAAATTCAAATTGAAACTTACTGTAATCGTTTACATATACATGTTAAAATCAATTATGGGATGCATTATTTGAATTTTTAATATTGTATTCACTTTTGCCATACACATTATTTTCATGATGTATTATGCGTTGAAAAAATTTTTAAACTATGATTTGTGTGTTTATTTAAATATTGTTTTTACATATAGTTTCTAGAAGAACATACAAATAGTGTTACACTTCATTATATATAAACAAACAGATATGTATGTATAATTCTATGCATTTATGCTTAATTTAACTATCGAATTTCATTAATAACCTTGTATGAATCGAAAGTTTAATTGAGAAAATTTTTTTCACGTCTGACAAGTCTATTCGATCAAGGTTGATGTTAAAAGCAAAAATTGACTACTGTTTATGTAAACAATTTTCACGCTCTATCAACTACAATGAATGACAATTCTCATTGAAAAAATGAAGGGATTTTTTTTCCGCACTATTCTCAAGCAGTCACGCCGACTTCGTATTTCATACATAACATATCATTCAATAAAAATAATTATATATGAAACAGATGAATGAATTGCGACAAATATATCATCAATTTATTAAAGCTCTAACATTAACAATAGATACTGATTATACTCAAAGAAAATATACATCGCAGACAAGCACAATATATAAATGAAGAAAATCTTAAAACACTCCAGATACAATCCTAGATGTTTACGACATTTATTAACTGGGCTCAACTAGGGAAACAACAAAAAGAATTTATCTTCTCCTCAGCATGTGGCCACAAAAGTAGAAATCAAATTCCCGAAAATAATACTTCTGTATTACAGGATGACAAAAGCAAAGCCCTATAAAAGTCACATCTTAATATTTTATGTGTGTTATTGTGGCTTTAAAGGGAAAACGAACATTCGGCATCGTATAAAATAACAAACAACAGTTTTTTTTTTAAGTATGTACAAGATGCATTCTACAAAATGACAATAATATTTTTATTTCAATTTAGCACAGTGCATATATATTTTTAGACACGTAATCGTAAACAGCTATTTTAATAAAATGAAGTAGCTAGAAAAATTGGATAAAGAAATTCCTCTATATATTTATTTTTTGGTGTAGTTGCACTATAAATTAATTATTCTTTTAAATCTCACTTAAGAGCACTATAAGCGTAAATGAACGACAAAACGTGGTATTACCGCTAAAAATTATTAAAGCTTCACAACTTTCTGAGTGGGATCATATTCGCATTACTTTCAGAAAACTTCGCTTCAAAGAATCTCTCATTTTTTAATCTTTTAAAGATGTGCCTCTGGTATATCTCTAAAAATAACTAACTTTAAATTATCTGTAGTTATTAGGTAATTATCAGTAATGACTTAATTAAACTAGTTGGATGTGTCAATCCCAAAACTTTCTTCTATCTCATAAGTACATTTTAATATTTAAAAAAAAAAAAAAAAAAAAAAAAAAAAAATCGTGGTGACCCTACAGTTGCCCACAATCGAATTTCCTCGAACATTTGACCTAGCCTAATGAGATTTTGGTATTCGAAAAGCCTAAAACGCAAAATTTAATTAATATTCTGAGAAAATGAGCTTAGTAGTGCCTCATGTTGGGTAATTTATACTAAAACCTAATAAGCATCTATTTATGTCAAGACCTAACAGAATCTGAAATTTGATGGAATTTCGTCCATTAGTTCTTTAGATATAGTTATAACAAAAAAATTGCAAAACGTAGCATAGCAACACCATATCTTGGACAATTTATGCCAAAACGTAAAAAAGCGTCTAATTATTTTATGGTGTAAAAGAATCTGAAATTTGATGAAATTATGTGCATTAGTTCTTGAGATATAGCTAGTTTAAAAAAAACCGTGTAAAATATAGCACAGCAGCACCATCAGTTGAAGGATTTATAACAAAACGTAATCATCGTGTAATTATGTTATATGTCATTTTGTAACAAAATCTGAAGTTTGATGAAATTCTGTGCGTTGGTTGTTGAGATATAGCTATCGGAAAAATCGTGCAAAATGCAGCATAGCTGCACCACCAGTTGCAAGGTTAATACCAAAATGTAATCAGCATCTAATTATGTTATATATTCTAGTGTAACAGAATCTAAAATTTGATGAAGTTCTCTGTATTAGTTCTTGAGATATATAGCTATCGCAAAAATCGTGCAAAATGTAGCATAGTAATGCCACCTATAGGGCAGTTCACACCAAAACCTTAACAGCGGCTATGTATCTCAAGTTATCGCGGAATCTGAAGTTTGGTGAAATTCTGTGCATTAGTTCTTGAGATATAGCTATCATGAAAATCATGAAAAACGTGGCATAGCAGCGCCACCTGCTGTCCAATGTACACCAAAACTTAATCAGCGTCTATGTATATGAAGGGATCACAGAATCTGAAGTTTGGTGAAATTCTGTGCATTAGTTCTTGAGATATAGCAATCTTGAAAATCATGAAAAACGTAATATAGCAGCGCCACCTGCAGGCCAATTTTCACCAAAAATCAATAGGCACTAATTCATATCAAGGTCTAACTGAATATAAAATTTTATTAAATTTCGAGCATTAGTTCTTGAGATAGAGCGCCCACAAATTTTTTATCACTGACAGACAGACAGACAGACGGACAGACTCACAGACTGACATTTTCTAAAAATAGTCAAAACGTGTTCAGGGCCTTCTAAAACGTATAAATCCATCGAAAACCGGAAGTCGAAAATTTTCATGAATCCAATACTTTCTTCTGGTAAAGACAGAAGAAAGTAAAAAAATATTGAAATATGCAGTATTTCAAGAAAAAAATTTTGATTAAACAATTGCGAATGGCTAGCTCACAAGCAAGTATACACCAAAAGTGAAATTTATGAAATATCTACTTGATGTATCTATTGGTAAATTTTGTAATTGCACTTATGCGATTTGCGAAGTAGTTGACTACTCTTTGTGTTGTCTGTATCTTATGTAATGTAGATCCATTATGAGTTGTATTTTTTTTTTTTTTTTTTTTTTTTTTTTTTTTTTTTTCCAATTGGGCAAAAAATGTCAAGGCCAGAATTCGAACCAGGATCTGTTGGCTGAAGTTGCCAATACTTTCATAACGGAAATATCCCGGCTGAATCTAGAATTCACCCACACTGTTAAAAGTTTGAAACTTTTGCTGCATTGTCATTCCACCGCTTTTATAGATAACGATTAGTTCACAGTATTATGGAGCATTCTCATTGGTTAAAACAGAGATATTCTATAAAAGCGGTGGAATGACGATGCAGCAAAAGCTTTAAATTTTTAACAGTAAAGCTAATTGCATCTGATCTGATATATGAATCAGTTCAACAGAATAAATTGCAGGCAACGGAACTCCAGTAAATGCTGGATACATAATTACACTAGATTGATATTAACTTAATTATCAAAGTCCAGTTGGAAAATTACAACTCATATGCTTTATTTACCAATCAGTATAATTGTTAAAATTAATTTAGTATGGAACGCATAACTGGAAAAAATGAGTGTATCCATTTTTTTCCGCATTTCAATTGTATGAACAAATATCTGTATCAATTTCATTTCGTTCTATTGCATTCTGTGTGTTTCACTCAACTAAATTACGAAATCAAACTCGCAGTTGGATTTTCATCTTCTCTCGATAGAAAATGAAATAACTATGTGATTACTCTTTTATTAAATATAATTTGAGTTTTTTTTTTTTAACTTCTTTGCAAAATTTGAAACGTAAATAAATTAATTTATCGAAAATTTTCCTCTGATGCATCAAGGTCAGATATTTACAATGAAATCGATTTTTTGCTAACTTTTATTATGGTTTATGGAACAGAAGCACGCTAAAATGAAAATTTGAAAATTAAACATGAAAAATGTTAAAAGAAAAGGAAAATTTTGAGATATTTATCTTCAAGAAATTCGCAAATTTTGAGAAATAATTTATCAAGTAAACAATCAAAAGAAAATGGAAATAAATAAGAATTTACTTTTCTGTCTTCATGGAAGCTGATTTCTCATTCTATTCTCCGAAGAAAATTTTATATTCGCCACAGTTTTAATGAGTTTCCCGATCTCAACCCTACCACGCTGAAAAGTATCCCGAAAGAGGATATTTACCTGGCGACATCGTAGCACATTATGAGGGGGATAGATATTTAACTCTTAATGATCTGTCGACCCCCTTCTCTACAGCTTATGGCATTTTGCATTTGAAGATAAAGAGGAGACGGGTTGGAACTTCAAAGGATAATTTTCTTGCAGTGAAACGGATTCTGATGATGCAGAAATGAGATCTTTTGTTAGCTCATAATTCACAGTAAGTTTGCCGGAAAAAGACTGAATGACGCTGCTGATTGAAGGTTATTTTTATTTCCAAGTTGGAAATTTAATAAAGAAAACTCGTTTTGAGAAAATAAGTCATTTAAAGAAGGCGCATTGGATATCTCTGCGACTTAATCAATAACTGTGAGGCTGGAAGCAGTATAAATGAAACTGTATTCTAAAGATTAAAAATTCCATAAAAGTTTTTGAAAATGAAACTCGCTAAATTTATGCGGAAAAAGGTTCAAGCTTCAAGCATCATTTATAATGCATATTTAAACTTAAGAGGCTTTTGGGGAACGGGAGGAAAGGTGGGGCATACTTTTACACTTGCTTTATTATTATTATGATTATTATTATTATTATTATTATTATTATTATTATTATTATTACTGATATTTGGAAATAAAGGAACAGCACGTATATACTTTTAAAAAAGATAGGAAATTTAATCTTCCATGTAAGAATGAATATTTTACGAAATGAAATTGAATTCTTCTTCTTGAAAATAATAGATCTTTAGCAAGATTATTTATGCTTCAATAAATAATGATGTCCATATATCATATTAACATAAACATATCCAGTCAGTTGTC
Source organism: Maratus speculifer (assembly GCA_964019185.1). Taxonomy (NCBI): domain Eukaryota; kingdom Metazoa; phylum Arthropoda; class Arachnida; order Araneae; family Salticidae; genus Maratus; species Maratus speculifer. Next base: position 239,640,315 of record OZ025294.1, on the reverse strand, counting down.
CATCTTAAAACTTTGGGAAATGTATCTTATATGATGGATAACACATTTTATCCAAATATCCATAGGATTTTCAATTGAAAATTTAGTCTAGTATCGTTAACAATGCTATCGTTACCAATGTTATGGCTATTGTTCTGCAGATCATATTTTCTTTATTTAGTTTGATACGAAGATAAAAATAAGTTTTCATCTCTCTCAGAAGCTAAAGCTAGATGTTAAATAAAATATTTACAACAAAAGTATTTAAATTGAACATTGTTTTGTAATGATTATAATCAGAAGCTTTATTGGAAAATGTAGCATTTTTAAAATTATTATACGATAGCTCGCAAAGAAAACATAAACAAAAAACTCCAAATTAAACTTATAGTGATACTTACAATAAATTATAATTTTTGTTACAAAATTATTTTGAAACGTGTGACATGGCGTTTGCCCGTTCTCTAACAAAAAGTATTTTCACTAGAAATTTGTTATTAGATGTTTTTTTAGCTTATTGAAAGCATTATTAATATCGAGTAAAAATCTCATAATTTCGCTTTTTTTTTTTTTAGAAGTTAATATTGAAAGAGTTGAAGAGATTTTATACTATTATTTTTGTTTTTTGTTAAACTGATAAAATATAATTAAAATGATCATAGGCGCCCATTTGAATACAGTTAGTGGAAAAATTTAGTACTTCCAGAGAAAGGGGGAGGAGTACGTTCAGTAAGTTAATTATCTGTCAGATACAACAAAATCATTAATTTTAATGCTACACTGTTAAAAATCTTGTTATAGTTTGAACCAAAAAAGTTTGTTTTTTGGTGCTCAATATCTGCCACCATAAGATGGTGAAATCTTGAACCAAAATTTGGAGCTCCCATTGAAGCATTGTTCCAATACTTGGAACAAGGTTGAACTAGGAAGCTCCAAATGTTGGTACGAGATTTCACCATCTTATGGTGAGCACCAAAAAATAAACTTTTTTGGTTCAAACTAGAACAAAATTTTTAACAGTGTAAGCATATAAAGTAAACGAGACTATACCAAAATTTAGATGTTCTACAGCTTCAGTCTGCCCCCCCCCCCCTGCATATACACAATACGGGACCTATGAAAAAGATATTTTTAAACATGTAAATATAGGAAACTTTGTTGTTTACCAACTAGTAATATGTTTAAAATGTACGTTATACTAAATTGTCTCAATTAAAAGGAAGTTTAGCAACCTCTTTGTGTGAAACTATTTACTTTAAATTATGAGAGTTTATTAAATTTAAAATTTCATTTTTAAATTATTTTTTTTTATTTTGCTATTAAAGTATAAATATATAGGAAATTTTGTTGTTTACCAATAAGTAATATGTTTAAAATTTACGTTATAGTAAATTGTTTAATTGTATAAAATTAAATGGAAGCTTAGCAGCCTCTTTGCCTGAAACTATTTATTTTAAATTATGGCTGCATTAAATTTAAAATATAGTCGTTAAATTGTTTTTATTTTGCTGTTAAAATACACTAAATAAATAGTAATGTGACTGGACACCAGTCGATTGCTGGTGGTTTATTACACCAATTTATTAGTCTTTTACACTAGTTTTGGTGGCAACTTAGTGTCCATCATTTTTCGTGTAAAGTAACATATATATATATATATATATATATATATATATATATATATATATATATATATATATTTTTTTTTTTTTTTTTTTTTTTTTTACAGTGTAGGCTTTTAAATTATGACAGAAACACATGGCTAATAATAGTAAATCTAAGAAGTAATAGAAAAAATACATTTATGAATGCAGTAGAATTTATGTAAAAAACAAGTGAATTCTATTTACATGAGATTCTATAGCCCAAAAAATAACTATTTCTGCAACATATTGATAAGTACAATGAAATGTAGATATTTTACAATAACAGACATTGTTCTGTATAATGACTAGGATATAAAGTATAAGTTTCAATATAATACTGTCAAATACAATGAAGATTATATCTTCACAGTAATAAGGTTCACTACAATGAATAAATAACGATGACAGAAACAGACCTATTTTAGATCATGCTGTCAAATACGATCTTTAGATCTTTAAAATAATAAAATAAATGGATAGAAAAGAGACAAAATGACCCATTTTACTTTTACATCGTACTGTCAAATATGATGCAATGTCAAGAACATTTAAAATAATAATTTTCTGTACAATGGCTAGAAAATAGATAAGATAAAAATGAAACATTTCAGTATCGTTTTGATAAGTCGATAAAATTAAGATAAATTACAATATCAGAAATTTTCCGTACAATAGATGAATAAAATAGAGACGACAAAAGTTTTTCAAACCAAAATTTGATGGAAAAAAAAGTAAAACTACTTGTCAATATTTGGCGATACGTAGAATGATATTTTCAACTGAGATTTTCTGATCATAGAAAATTTTTTTTCAATTATAACACAGCAATAGGAAATCTACAAAATTAACTACAAGTTAAAATAGTTCTGCCGGGTACTTGTCCATTGAATGAATGCGATTGTTTACCAGGTGAGAGAAAACCACTCTTCAGAAATACGTGGTTGTTTTATGATGGTTAGTACTTTTATTAATGTCAAATACTATCAATTCATATTTGCTTTCTTTATTTTGGCGTTCTAGAACATACAAAAATGTCTTGCTTTGCATCAACCTAACATTGAATTTTCGTTTGAAAGTATCAGAATCGATTATTCATTCTTGGAAACATTATTGAGTCGCAAAATCAATTTAAAATTTCGCCTGGCACCAGTTTTCGAAAAATTATCAATTTATATAAAGCTATTTCTCTTCTACAATAAACAAAGAAAATACAAAGATCATAAAACAGTAAATAACACAATAAAAACATAAATAAATAAATATTACACTTTCCCGAAAAGAATGGAGTCACGGGAATAAATTTCTTCGACGATATCAAATTTATGGAGGAAAAAAAAGAATGACACTTCTTTTTTCGTCCACGTTCCCCGACACCCAAGGGAGAGAAACAAAGGAAAAACTAAAGAAAGAATAAAATTGAATGTTTGAATTCGAATTGCCTTTCTCTCTCTTGTATTCTGTGTCATCATATGGGAGAAAAAAGTGTGAACGTGATGAATGGTTGAATGGCTCAATTTGTTCGAATTTCAGCCCTTGCTTGGATTTTTCGATCTGATGGTGGCAGTTCATCTTCAAAAATCGGACGGCAAAGAAAATCAGAATATTTTTTTCTGTCGTAATGGAGGGGACAGATTCAGTTACGAATAAATTGTTTTAAGAAAAACTTGTATAGGTGATATAAAATTTATATCATTCGGAAGTATAGTCACTTTTTTATATTTTTAATTGCTTATACGCAAGTTATAATGGAACGTAAATATTATATTTGTTGCAATTATTTAGGTATCTTTAAAACTAATATAGTAGAAACTCCTGTAACCGACAAATGTGGACTGGAATAATTAGGATATGAGAAATATCTAGATAAGAAAGAAGGAAATATTTTTTACTGAGAAAAGAAGTGTCATAATTGACACATAAACACTCGTTTTTCGTTTTTTCTTTTACTTTTTTATTATGTCTGCACATTTTTTTTTTCTACTGAATTTGGAAGTACATAAATTTATATTTTTCAATATTGCATAAAATGTTTTTGTTTTATTCGTCGAGCCATATCTTTATAATCTGCTATACCTCATGCCAATGCTTCAAAATTATATCAGGGGGAGGTGATTCGCTGTCACTGTGATATTCTATGAATCTCAATTCAACTTTTATTAAGGGAATTATAAATGTATAAAATTCAGACTAAAACTTAAAAAAGTAAAATAAAAAAAGAAAAGAAAGATAGAAAAGAAAAAGAAACAAGTAGAATGTCGAACATGTTGGTGGAAGTTTTTGCGCCATTAAAAAATAAAATAAAATAAAAGCTTGCAATAAATTTCAATTTTTTTCAGTTCGGAAGAGTCCGGATATGAGAAAGCCGGATAAAGAAGTGTTATCTGTAAATAATAATGCATGAAATAAAATACATGAAAAATAAAAATTATGCTAGGTAAAAAAAAAAAAAAACTTTTTTTTTTTTTTTTTTTTTTTTTTTTTTTTTTTTTTTAATTTCATGAAATATATACACTGATATGTGGCATAAAGACCATTTACTTTAGGAGGAGATTATACTTTGTTGTGTCTAAATAAATGAATTTTTTCTAATTTTTTTGTATAGCTGAAGTGTACAGAGTATAATAGGCCGTTGAACCAATTTTGGATTATTCAAATTATAAAAAGACCTTAATTTATTATTTTAAATTCTGAAGTCGTTTGTGTGCAAATTTTCAATAAAGTAAAATTTTAATTTCGTTTTTCACAAAACCACAATATAAACACGCAAATTGGACTTTTCACCAATTATCAAATATTAATCGGATTTGAAAGATAATCGTTTTCTAGAAGCCCTTACAGCTATCTTTAATATTTGAAAATTTGTTAAACGTATTTCCCAAGATTTTAAAGTTTGGGGGGCGGGAAGCAAAACCCGTAAGTCTATTTTCAAACAAGCGCCTTTTATTCTTTTTTTTCCCCGTAGGTCAATTTCAAGAGAAATAAATTCATTGTCCAACAAATTTAATTGGCATTTTGATAATTCTACAAGGCACAGTCTTTCATCGCACAAAGACATACAAAGTCCACAAATAAGAATACCATCAACAGTTTTTTTTAATTTTTACACCTGAAGAAAAAAGATATTTTTTGAAAAGACTCCGTTTTTTAATATTATTATTATTTATTCTTCATTGGGAAAAAAAATAATAAAATAAAAAGCTTATCTACTTTTTGGCCTTACAAAGTGGAATCTCTGTTTAATAATTTAAAACAGTCTGCGTTCTATAATATGGATACGTCAAAAAATAATGTTTAAAAGAATATTTTAACAAATGGAACTGCAATTGCTTTTTTTATGTTTTCTAAATTCCTTGGAATTAATTGATATAAATGATTGATACAATTATTTTATGTAAAAATACATCAGTATTTTTAATGGATGCTTTTCTGAGTATATTTCTACGAATACATATATATATATATATATATATATATATATATATATATATATATATACTAGCGGACCCGACAGATATTGTCGTGGTACCGACTCCAAAAAATCAAATAAATGTACATAAATATAATAATACGCATGGTAAATACTACGCTCTTAACCCTTTCCGGCACGGGAAAAATCTGTAAATAAATGAGAAATTAACGACTGACACCGGAATTCACAAACGAATTTTCTAGATATTTTGAATTCCTTAATTTAAGCTTTTATTGTAAAAGCAAAATTTTACTAAAACATTATTGGTGCCGTTTGCAAGTTTGGAATAAAAATTAGGTATCCCAGACCGGGCACAGTGTGCCGGAAAGGCTTAATTTAATTTATTATTACTATTATGTACAAAAATTATTTTTCACTTTGTAGTAGTTTTTGAAGTTGGTTCAATTTTTGATAGAAAAGTTTTTTTCTCTTTTTAGTTAAAAGTTAACGATTGTCTGAAGTGTGTTAAATAAAATTATAACACAGAAAAAATTATTGCAAATCATACACGTATGTCAGGAGTGGGGTTCGAACACATCATCTCTTTCTTCAAGAACCAGAGCTTAAATCTGGCGCTTTAGACCGCTCGGCCATTCCATCCGCACTCTGTGTAGCAAACTTATTCAACACTTTTAAATAGCGAAAAATCATTAACTATTAGTTTTTGCCTAATTACTAAAAAAGAACTGAATCAATTTCAATGAAATGTGAGTCTAAACCATTCTCGAATCCACTGGAACACACACACAAAATTTCATTAAAATTGGTTCAGTCGTTTAGGAGGAGTTCAGTGACAAACACACGCACAGAAGATTTATGTATATAAAGATTTGTATTTAAAATCTGCATTAATACTCTTTTCTAAAAATTTTCATATTCTTGAACATATGAAAATTCGTATTATTACATAATTTTATAAGATACTTGCAAATCACTTTGCTCGCGTAACAGTTAAAGTATGCCAAGTAGTATTTCTGCGCCTTTTTATTAGAAGAAAATATACTACTACGCATAATTAAAAAATTACTAAGACACAGTTTGACGAAACTTCATTATTACACTGCATTAGACAAAATAATAATAATAATAATAATAATTAACGAGAAGCACTTAAATTACCGTATATACTCGTGTATAAGTCAAAAGATATTTAGACAAAAATTTAGAGTTGAAAAGTAGGGTTCGACTTATACACGATTTAGAAAAAATAAAATTCGCAGATAATCGCCGAATGGGCAAGTCTATTAAGTAATCACATATGGATCTAGGTTGGTTTAGGTTAAAGAGAGAGATAATAACGGACAATGGTTCCTTATAATTGACTTTAAAAAAGGCTCAATTATAATGCCCTTATAGTTGTTCTGAACACATTTCTTCTTGAAATAGAATCCCTTTCAATGCAGGGACTTTCTTTTAAACAATTTAATGCCTTTTATTAAAAAAAAAAAAAAAAAAAAAAAAAAAAGTTCAACTGGTGAAAGCTTCTAGATATTTCTTATAAAATTCTTACACTACAAAGAAGTTTTATATTTACCCTTGTAGATAAAGCTTCAACAGTGCTTTGAAAGAATTGTTTTCATATTAAATTGATGTGAATAGCTTTCAAAATAATTTAAGCTTCTCCAGATTTTCATAATTGTAGATGTAGAACAGTTAGATACATACAAAATAGTTTCGAATTCGTAAAATGTAAGAAACTAATAGGATCTTATCTTTTTTGAGTAACTGCATTTATATATTCAAGTTTGTTCAGGCATGTACCTATGATAATAAAGATATAGAAATTTACGTGTGTTTATGCTCGCTGTGTTTTAAAGAAATCGCTTTACATAAAGCATCGAAATTTTGCAGGAAAGAATTATGTATCTGCAGCTATGCACCTAGAACTACGATTTTGGATATTTTGGTTATTATTTTTTTCTATGCGATTTTTAACCTTTTTGTAACGTTTTACAGAGATTTTCGCAAATTAATATTTAAAAAAAAAAAAATGGGTTTTAATACCTTATCGCATTATAGTAATTTTTGTGCCCTTTTCAATAAAATTTATTAGAGATTCGTATAGAGATTTTAAATTTTTTTAAACAATGACTGAAAAAGAAGAAGAAGAATTTGCATTTTGAGACGATATTTTTTACATTGGACCGGAATTCGATTTCGAACTTTTAGTTTAATAAGTTTTTTCTTTTTCGATTCTTGAATCTTTAGTAATTTTTTTAATGAGATTTTTATTGGGTTTTAATAAAATATTTATCATTGTATTTACCTGTATTTATGCTACATCAAGTGATGAAATACATAGCACAACTTGCTTGTTGTACTACATTACATTTTCCATTGTCACATCACATGAATATTGTCCATAAGAATATCTTTTTAAATAAATCATTTTAATGTATGAAATAAATTTCACATTAAATTTTTTTCGCATGTAACAATTTAATTATTTTAACGCTTTTTTTTTTTTTTTTTTTTTTTTTTTTTTTTTTTTTTTTTAATATATATTTGTGTGTAAATATATTTTTTGACGGAATTTTCAATATTTCCTTCCTTTTACACGTGATCATTGTAATTAATTTTAAAATTTCCATTATGTTTTTAATAGTCACATGAAAATGCAGCTTTTATTTATTAAAAGGATATATAATTCTTTGCTCCTATTTGCCATTTAGCAATTTCTAAATATGAAATAAGCACCGCCAAACAAAACCGCCAAAAAGTTAGTCAAATTAAAAATCTAATTCGTACTGTAAACCACAACCTTAACAAGTAGGTCCCTATAAAATATGGTTAAACTGCTATATGTAATTTTTGCCTATGTAAAACTTTTGTAATGGAGTTATTTCGACCAAATTGAACAATAAATTGCGCTTAAAATATTTCTAGTATATGAAAACTGTTTGCTTTAGCTTTTTTATCCAAAGTTTGTCTGTAAAAGCACCAATTTTCACATTTTTATACGCAATAGTTTTCTTAAATTAGCCTAGAAATACTTCCATTGCAAAAAATTCATTTACTGCGGCGTGACAATTAGTTTTTTTTTTTTTTTTTTTTTTTTTTTTTTTTTTTTTTAAGTAGAGGAATTAATTTTTTTAAAGGAATAAAATACCCCTTTCTTAATACTTAATCTACTTATATCTATTGGATTACGACTGATCAAAATTTTGCTATAAAAAGAAATTATCATGCTTTACTTTAATTAAAAGGATTAAATATGCTGTTAAGATAACATTTTATTATTACCTTTTTATGCGATTCGAAAAAAAAGTTTATTTTTTTCATATGAAATGGCAAAATATTTATCGTGAAACTAATCACACTAAACAGGCAAGGGAATAAAATGATTTATTGAATTGCTAATTCCATTATTTGTTTAGAAAGAAATTATTATTAGATATATAAAGACAAAAACATATTTCTTATAAAATGTACACATTCAACAAAAAATATATTAAAGAACAGAATAAAGCTATTCGAATATATATGCACATTTATAAAGAAGATATAAAGACAACATGAAAAATTTTCCATAGTTTTTTTATAAAAATATTATAAAATAATAACTTTTATATTAATGAAAGCTACATTTAATCTGGAAAAAAATGTAAAAATGTACCTAGGAATTTATTAAAAAGAAAAAGCGATATACCAATATTATTGTTATACATTAGCCGCATTAGATCATGATTTAGATGCACATTTAGGAAGGATTTTAAATTAAGTTAATATAATTTGTTTCTTTTTTGCAGAAAATTAAGAATATATACATTAAAGTTTATTCTTATTTTCATTAATAAAAGAAATGCAACTGAATAAATTATTTTAAACTTTATGATGAATTAGTTAATAAATACTGTAGAAAATTTCAGAAAAAAAAATATAAACACGTTTACAGTTTTGAAATAAATTAACTGGAAGTTCCTAATTTTTGAAGGAAAATTTATAAGATTGGAACATTTAAATTTAAAATAGAAATGTAATGGAGTGAAACTGTAGTTATCCGTATTAACCTCCCTGGTGCTTTTGGTGAATGTACACTATCTGGCTATTAATGACTAGACATTTGCGATTTTAGACGTTTTGTTTTAAATAATCAAGAAAAATACATGAGGAATTATTCTGAAATTTTACGTGTGTAAATAAAAAAGTGCAGATCATATTTTTGCAAAGATTTTTTTTTCCGAAATCCCGTAGAGGGATGTCAACAAATTAAAAACGAAAATTTTTTCGATAAGCCTGCCAAAATTAATGTTGCAAAAGCGTTTAAGCTACAGATTATGATTAAGTGCCTTTTTATTGTAATAAAAAGAGTTTCTTTTTATGAGGATAGCATGTATAATCGAAGAGAAATTAAGGTTTTTATAAAAACAGTCCCAAATTTTGCCAAACGTTTCGTTTATAATTTGCAGATTTCTTTAAAAAATGTTTTTTTCAGACAATATAACAATCAATATTATGCATAACACCCTGTAATCAGAATTTTAAAATATTAAAAATTGTATTAAATATGAGCCGGTTTATGAAGTAATATTTCACTGCGAATGTGTTAATATATTTAAAATATAATTTGCATAATGTGTTAGCTTAATGTATAGAACAACTTTTGTGAAAGTCTCAAAAAATAGCCTGAAAATTTTGAAAAATATCGTCGATAGAAAAAACTCAAAATCGGTTATTCTCAAAATGAAACAAAAAGATGAGGGGCCGTATCCATATATGCATTGATTAGTTTTAATATAGCAAATACAATATGGCACGTACTACTATATTTTGATACAACCCCTGATCTTTTTGCTTTCTTTTGGTAACAATGGATTTTGAGCATTTTCTATGGATGATAATTTTTAGAACTTTAAAGCCATGCCTTTGTGACTTTTACAAAAGTTGCTCTATACATTTAGCTAACACATTATGCAAATTATAATTTGATTGCGTTCACGCATGCGCAGTGAAACATTATTTAGTAAACCTGCTTATTTTTCATACAATTTTAATTATATTTTAATTTTGATTACAGAATATTGTGTACAATGTTGTTTTTCATATTTTCAGAAAATAACATTTTTTTTAATATGAAGAACTCTGTGACTTATAAATCCAAAAAAAAGGCAAAATTTGAGACTGTTTTTATTAAAACCTTAATTTCTCACGAGTATTCATGCTGTCCTCATACATATGAATACAGTTTATAACAATAAGCCACTCAGTCACATTCTGCAGTTTGATCGCTTTTGCTACATTAGTTTTGACAAGATTATCTAAAAGATCTTCGTCTTTTTTCAACGATTCTTTTTTTTTACGATCCTTTATGGGATTTCGGTAAAAAAAATTGAAACTATAAATGACCTATTATATTTTGTTTACACACATGGAGTTTCATAATAATTCCTCATGTATTTTTTAGATATTTGTAGCAAAACGTCTAAAATCGCAAGTGGCTAGACATTAATGTGCAAATAGCGTATGTCACTACTCACCAGTGTGCCGCATCTAGCAGATATTTTTTTCTTAGAAATTTTTAATTTAAATCACAAAAACGTATTCATTACATGAATAGTCTTCAATATTATCTAAATTAAAAGAAAAAAATGCTTAATTTCTTGCTTAATATAATCAATGCTTTATAATATAATCTTATAATCTATGCTTAATTTCTTGAGCATTCAGTGTAGTGTTACTGTTCCCTTTTAACTACAAAAATGTATAATTTTCTGTAAGTAATTATGAAGTACTATACATTAAATTATGTGAAGTGAAAATCCTCTAATCTACCATGCGTAAGCGTAAAAAAGACGAAAAAATGGCAAACACAGTTAATTATTTTGAATAACAGCAAACGAGACCGTAAATTTATTCCATGCAAAGAAAAAAACACTTTAAACCTATTATTTTCGCTAAAATGGGAAAGGCATAATTTGCCAAAGACAATGAATTCATAATAATAATGTCATTAAAGATAAAATCTTAAATTACGTCGAGGATTAGGAGAAATATTCGAACTCACGCTCACAAGGTGAGCGATCGATCTCTGGTAACACTTAAGGTAAAAGACATAACGGGTAGAAAGAGTATTCCATCATAATAAAAAAGCGCAATTCATTTACTAAACGAAGAAAAATATGATGACGAAAGCGGGAATTACGGAAAAGCCTTTGTCATCGCTAAAGAGAAAAAAAAATTGCATGTGTGCGCCGTGAAAAATTAATGAAACGCGCAGAGATTAATCTTTAAAAAGACACTTTTGATCATTCGAAAAGAAATGTTCCAAGTCAATGGAGATAAAAGAGTAGCGCGAATGACCAGCGACCTTTCAGAGCAAGGGAGGAAAGAAGCGAAGATTGTCCATCGTTTTAAGAGCATATTTTTAAAAAATGTTATCGAAAAAAGAGTGATGCAAAAAAAAACTTTGTTTGTATGTGTCTGTGTGTCACTTCTGAAAGTAATTCCGCAAGCTATAAGGCACAATATCGGACACTACTCGTATACTCTTTTTTACGACTTTATCCAACCAGGATTTAAATGTGTTCCAGACTACGGTTTGTCTGTCTATCCTCATCTGTATTTTGCGTAAAAGTTTACTGAATGTGTGCCAAACACTTATACAGTATATATTTTGGCTATACAAAAACTTACAGTATTAAAAACTTGAACCACGAGAAATGATTAGTAGCGGCTTGTTGCTGTCTTTTTTTTTGGGAGCTACATGTTCTTTTGAGAAAAGTTCTTTACTTTATAAAGCATTTTACCTCAATTTTGGAAGACTAAATTTGAGTTTCTTTAAATATACCATAAAGGACTAGTAATGATATCAGTTACATTATAGTATAGTGGTCCGTATTTTATTTTGATACTTCTCTTAAATGATATTTCAACTGGTTACATTCTAAATATTAGGATAAAGTTTATTTTTGGACAATTAACAAAATAAATCTCTAATTTAAAAAAATTTCACGCATCTTTTTTACTTATTTATTTATTGCATTCCATCACCAAAATGCTAGTTTACTTCTGCTTTTCTGCAGAAATTTCTTTCAAACTCACATTTATTGCATTCGTAATACAGACTATTTTAGCTGTGATTATGGATTCATATCTTAAATACGAAAAACCAAAAGGAATATGCAAAAATCAATTACAGAACTTTTCTTTTCTTTCAGGACTTTACTCTACTCACCAGAAAGACCACAAGTATAGTTTTGGATGCAATTAATTGGAGAATGTTTTCACCAGGTGAAACTAAAGCATTCGTATTCTAGTATAGATAAATGCGACACGCATATTAGCGACAAACGTATACAAATATGCTTACACTTTCTTTTATTCTGGTTGTGTATGAACGCTCTTGCTCGATTTGATTAAGAAAAATATTAATTAATTACTGCCGATGTTATGATCAAAGTCTGTTTTATTTGACAAAGTAAAAATAGTTCCTTTTACATATTTTTTACCTGCAGTTTATTTGTAATTAAAATATCAAAATATTTTTTTCTATCAAATATCTCAAAACAAATGTTAAATGCGTTATCATATCAAGACTATAAAAGATACAAAATAAAATTTTCTGTTTTAGTATTTTTCGATAAATATTATATGTAAATTTTTAGAGTAAAAGGCATAATATTTTTCTATAACATGCAGTTTATAAATGTCTGACCATCAATGCAACATCTTGGCATAGGATCTACTACGGCTGTTAATTGTTTCTGAAAACCTAATGTATCCCTGTCGGTGTAAAATCTGTTAAAATATATATCAGGCATGAAAGTGGGAAATGAGAAAAAAGGTAAAAAAAATTTCTTCATCTTTACTGCAGCACCAAACGCGTATAATTTAAGTGTCATTTAAACAGATACATGAAAACTAAATATGTAACTGCACTTGTGATTGCTATTTTTTTCCAAAACTTAGAGTATTAACAATGCTAAAAGTGTAAATTCAAATATATCCGATAAACTTTTTCTGAAGTACGGTTATTAATTTCCCAAAATAAATATTCTGAATGGTTTAGCTGTTAAATCCCCCTTCCCTTTTTTTTATTCAAAAGAATTCAATCCTGCTAAATTGATCTTTGCTTCAAAAATACATCTCGAAAAAGATACCAAAGAAATTATTCTAAAGTGTTGCATAAATACTACAAAATATTCTATTTAAAAAAAAAACTTCATCTCATTTTAAATTTTTAAAGTCTAAAAAATAATTCATTCTTAAAAGAAACATTCAACATCTTTATTTATATGACTTTCAGATGCTTACATGATATAAACTCACCTTTCATTTTATGTCTCTTTTGCACAACAATTCAAGAACAAACTCCAAAAAGGTTGGAGCAGACAAAATGTTAGATTACTAAATTTTTCAGCAAATTAAATTTCTTCGCCACCGCCCCCTCCCCCCTATTATCCTTCTAAAATTTTCTTTGCATTTTTGCATCTATCCAGACAATCCCATCAATTTGACTCATGCCCAAAATTGCTTTAAAAAAGGTGGAATTCCTCCTTTAAGAGGAATTCTTTCATGCCTGAATATATATATAGATATATCTATATTATAAAGGCCAAACGCATCTGTGCGTAACGCATACGTCATTTTGGGAATGGCAACACTTTCAAATTTTAAATGAAACTTCGGTATTGCAATTTTTGCTATTACAATTTTTTAAACTTCTACATATCGCACATTTTAAATTTTTACACCATCGTGTAGAGAAAAAAATGTACTTTTAAATGAAATTTGTTTGAAATCTGTATCTTAATTTGTTTTTTAATTATTAATTTTTTTGTAGTTTTTAATACCGCTTTTCTAATCGTGGCAACAAAAGTACTCCATTTCTATTAAAAGCCAAGTAAAGGAAAAAAGGGAAGAAATTGATTACTGTATCTTTATGTTGCCATTTTCTCATTAAAAATGGAAAAAATGAAATTTAAATATCTTCTGTCATAAAACCGGATGAATTATGATTTCATTTACAAAGTTTGATTTACATGTAAAAGAATATGAAAAGTTTAATATCTGTTTCAACTAATAGCATTGAGACTTCAAGTTTTAAATTAAAATGATCAAATTAATAAGATGCCAATTTTTTCTGAAAAGGTGAAAACATATACAAAATGTGCATTTATAAATTTTGACATGATGAAAATGATGTTGGGTTTAGATTTCACGGAAAAAAAATTCTATGATTGAGTCAAAGTTAGCATACTAGCATAAGACAATAAATTGATAACTTTATCATAATAACAGATCTTTATTATTTTTCACGACTTACAAGTACGATTAAAGTTTAATTTTAACAATTTTTACAACTGAGTTTTATAGAAATAGTATTTTGTTTATTTGACGATAAATATCCTTTGTTTAAGAGTTAAAGACTAACCAATATAAATTGCATTTTTTAAAATAACTAATTTTGTAGGTTTATTATAAATCAATGAAACAGTTCCTTTATGAATATTTTCTTTCGTCGGAATTCGACGGGTTCTACCTTGTAAATAGTAATAACGAAATGTTATTTGCTACCCTGTACTGCCACTTTTTCGGTAAGATGATATAACAGCAGCTAAGTTAACAACAGAAGGCTGCTGAAATAACATTTAGATGGCCTGTGGGGTCGTGATAAAATTGTTTGCACAGACAGAGTCGAAATAGCAGGTTAGAAGGGAATTATCAAATTGTTTTGACAGCAAAGACAAGCAGGTTAAGATACTTAGTAATTGACGCATTATGTTTTTGACCTCAAATTTAAATTTACCCTATATTCAATACTATGAAAATTTATTCACTTATCTAGGCATGAAATTATCGCATGGCAAATTAAAATAATCATCAAATATTTTCATTTCAAAAAAAGTATTAAAATATTCATCTGTAATAACCATCTACAGCACCAATATATACCATTTCAGGAATGAGTAATTGGAAGGCGCTCATAACGATAGTAAAGTGCATCGTTTTCAACTTCAAGATTACACTGCTACGAATTTCTTGATTGTATGGAATATATGAATGAAAATATATCAATTATAACATCTTCCATGTTGAAAAAATTAATTATATGATCATATGTGTTTAAAACATTATTTGTAATAGTATGTGTGCTAAAAAGTAAACTACTCAACAAGATAATAATAAGAAAATGAAAGTTGCTTCATCTATCATCAAATAGTTTCGTGCCAAATGTAGAACTAACCTTCCGAAAAAATTTTCACAGTTCGAGCTGAATTAATTGATATTGCATTTGAAATTGCCTATTTAAAATAAAAGAATTAAATTTTAACCCCTTCCATCCAATAGGCTGTTTTGGATTGAGATGTCCTTTTTTATTGTCCAAAAAAGCTTGAGTGCTTTACAATGAAGTACAATATTCATATTGAACACCATTGATTGTAATGTCAAGTTTAGTAATAGACACACAGGTTAAAATTAGCGCTAGTTATTCGCACATATTCATATTTTAAATGGAAATACTTGCTAAACAATTTTATTTATATAATTTTATAGGTACTGGAAATATCTCCAATTATATGATATGCCGGAAATTGGGACTAAATGTTAATTGCAGCATACAAGCACAATTGAAGCACCATTAAGTGGAGCATCATTATTCGAAAAAATGTTTGACAAAATACTTTCATAGTGTTAAATTTATATTTTTCATTTAACATCTTTTAACGCTTATACATTTGTTTTCCTTTTCTATGCTACATTGCTGTCTGTCAGAACAAGCAGAGTCGTTGTTTTCAAGATTAATATACAACATGTAGCTAAAAATTGATATTCATTCACAACACGGAGTAAAATTCTTATTTTAGCTTTAATATTTTAGGATGTGGTGACCTGTCAATTAGTAGTGACATGTCAGTTAGCGGGGGTGTCACCCTATCACGACACTTTTTCGTTCTTTCGTTCCTGTAGTTTCAGAAAAAAATAGAAAGAGAATACTTTCTCTTAATCTTACTGTAAATAACAGTACATAGATAATATCTATACTAATCGGTTGTATGTAATTTTTAAATTCTGAATCGAACGATACCCCGATTGAGCTATTTTAAAATAGGCTAACTTCCTCCCCTCCCCCTCACACACACACTCAATTAAAAGGGTTTCTAAAAACAACTCGGCAAGACATTGGATATTCAGTTTTAATGCCAAAACGAACTTCTTCCCAAATTTTTGTGAATAGTCATCAATTGTTGATGTAAAATCTTATTTTGTCTGCACAAAAGGGGGTAAAATTTTCAACTTTGTATTCATAAAACTTGGGGTAACTTTGCAACAAATGACCGCATCGAAATGCGCTTAGTGTTATTCGATTCACAATTAAAAAATAACAAACGACATCTTTACTTGATCTAGTAAAAATTCAGTGTCTCCCTCTACTTTTTTGTTTCTTAAAACATGGTAAAACAACTTTATTTTTAAAGACTCAGCGCATCTTCATTTCTAGTTAAAAAATTGAAGTTATTCCGAAATTTTTTCACTGACCATCATTTGTATCATTTCTCAAATTTTGGCCTATTTTGCCCGTAATAAAATGTGGATGTTGCTTGTGGATGTTTAATTGAGAGAAATATGACAGAATTTTATTAAAGACTGACCGCAGCTCTAATAGATTTCAGCAAGTTCCTACAGACATAAACAAATTTTGTAAGAAATAATAATAACCGTTAAAGGAAAATATAAAAATTATCCTTTATTTTTGTTTATTTGAGGTTCATCAGAAATAAGTGTGACGACAAAAAGTCACTACAAAGTATACTAAATAACCCCTGTTAATTCAGTAGATAAATGAAAAGCTATACCTGTTTCTTGTTTTTAAAATATTTTTTTCTTCTTATATTTTCAGAATCATAAAATTATGAAAATAAAACTAAGAATTCTATTGTCCACCGTGTTTAATTCGGATCATTTAGTTTTTTATTTTTTATTTTTTTAGAGTTTAGATTAAAATGTTCTACGGGATTTGATCTTAAATTATAATAAACTAATACTTTAATCGCTTCATTCGTATTTTAATAGAGCATCACGACGTTCGATTGTAACAGCTCTCTCTCTTTGTTTTATTTTTTTCTAAGATTTAAATTATAGGTATTAATTATCGATTAAAAGAAATTTACAAAAAAAAAAAAAAACACCCAATTATTCGCATATAAAGCACTGTATAAAACACAATACAATTTTTAAATTCTGATTTTAAAAAAAGTATAATATTTGTATAATAAAAACCACAAAATTTACACCAACAATTACTTTTTAATGACAGTTACAGGAAAATTATGTATGCTGATGACGTAAACCTGCAGAAAATCATTATTACCTCCACAAAATAAAACATTTCATCATCTTTAAATTTCGAAATTAATGTTAGAATGTTGAAAACAACGCAGATTGAATTTTCTTTCTTTTTGAACGGGAAAAAAAAAAAGATTAAATAATAAAGTAAATGCTTTATGTTAGATATTTATTGTTCACGGTTCATCAATTTCTTATCATCAAAAAACAAAATCTTGGAAAGAACGGGTTATTTCGCCAGAAGCAAGCACGCTCAATGAAAGGGAAATATACATAGGCAGATGAAAAAAAAAAAAAAATCAACAATCAAGTACAGGTTTATATGAGTAAACAACGGAGGATGTAATTTTCTTTGGAGATAGTAACATGTTTACACTGGCCATTATTTACTTCAAAAAATTTTTATTGATTATTTTTTTACACAGCAAAAAAAAAAAATCCTTGGTAAACAGCAATATATTTCGCCACAGTAGAGATTTTTTTAGTATTCTGGAAGTAGGACTTAAAACAGATACTTAGGTTTCACCAAGGAGAAAAAAGATAGATGGAGGTGCAATATACCATAAAATTGGCTTGTAATATTATGAGCATTATCGCTCAAATTGAAATGCCTTCATTAGGCCCAAGAGCGTGGAACAAGGGCTGAATTCTTTGACATCAGCCGTGCATTTTTTATCCAAATGAAAACGATCTGCTTATATTTAAGCATTCTAAAATAACATTTCATTCTATTATGAATTAAAAACTGTATGATTAAAATTTTTCTTCTATTTTACTAAAGCACATGATTGTGCTTGGACTTAATGTAACAAATTTTAGGATTACATTTTTGGCTTTACCCCCAGCGATTATACTTCATCTCTAATCTTTTTTTTTTTTTTTTTTACTCTATGTATTTTACAGCTATGGTTTATCGCAAATATAATTCGCATCTATAAAATTATCACTTACCTACTTAATTTTCATTAACCTCCAGTCTATTACGTTTAGCTGTTTTATAAAAGTAGTGATGATTGATGTTTAGGTGATTTGAAGAACCGCCCCGTGGAATTACTGCACGTACGCCAAAAGTCCCAATTTTCAACCTACTTTCGCATGCAATTTTTTTAAAATATTCGTACTATTCGTTACTCCGAAATAATTTCTTAAAAGTTTGAAAACTCTAAAATCAATAAATAGAAATCTATATTTTTTATAGATTTCAACCACTTTTAATCTTAAAAAAGGTGACATATTAATGGGTAAAACTTTATTTAAACATATGCATGAATATGATTTATAGTTAAATTACAACGCAGAACTACCTATAAAATATTCCGAACACACTTTATCGTTAAAAGATCATATAGGATGTTGAGTTTTACTTTTTACAATATTGATAATTTATAAAAGGATTTACAAACATTTAGATAAAATATTTGACTTACTAGAGCATTGCAGTTATTCGAAGAAAAAGAGAAAGTCTAAAAAGCAATATTGCTAAATTTTTACAAGTGAAAATTGTTAAAGACTGTTAAAGATATCAAACAAATATTAATAAAAATTACATTAAAAGAAGTTGTGTTTAAGAAAAACATTGTTAGTATTCCTCGGTGATTAGAATGTTGTTACTTAAAAGTAATAGTATTAAAATTTGATTTTTTTTTCAGATTTGTCATGAAATAAATATTAATAATTATTCTTAAGATTAAATTACATAGTTTAAAACTTTAAATTATGTTATTTGATTAGAAAAAAATATTTTTTTCCATCAGCAGTAATTTTTCTTATATAAAGAAAAAAAACATTAATTTTTAAGGTTCCATACTTAAAATTATGGACCCATTAAAAGATTAGTCCTATGTTTGTCTGTTGCAGCCATTTCATTAGTAAATTATACAGCGTGGAAAGTTCTAAATTGGCTGAAGTAATAATAACTATTGAACCAAATATTTATAGATTATTAATCTTTCACAAATATATTTAGGAAAAATATAGAGGAGCTAATAAAGTTACTTCAAAAGTATGTTTTGTTTCTATTTCGTGAGAATTTTTTTATAAATTAAAAATACATTTCTTTTAAAAATACATTTCTACATAAATTTATAGTATAATAAATTTTAATAGGATATATAAATTAAAAATTAAAAATACATTTCTTATAATTTTAGGTATTATATTTTTTAGAGATATCGTCGAAAATATAATGCAAAAATATGTTCCCTCCCTTCAGTTTCCGAATCTATTGTAACTAAAATTATGAAAAAATTAGAGGTAATAGAAGTTAATTTAAACCTCGCTGGAAAACTATAATAGCGATTAACCTTAGTTACATAGTTTTTGAGAAAATCTTATTTTTCCGTTACACACAAATTTCAATTTGCGAACATTCAGCAAAGAATTTGAGGAGCGCTAGACGTACCTAAAGTTGCAGAAATATAAAGGAATTGATGATAATAAAATCGAAAAAAATCGATAAGTAGCCGAGATATAAACCTTTAAAGACATGGACAGTTTGGACATACACTACCTTGCCATTGATGAACGTCCACTTACAATTTTAGACATTTTGTTAAATATCTAGAAAAATACATGAGGAATCATCCCGAAACTCTTAGTGTATAAACACAGTAAATATAATAGTATGAGTCTTACATTTCCGTGAAGATTTTTTTCCCGAAACTGCATGGGGGACCATCAACAAATTAAAAAAGAATGAATATCTTTTGAATAACCCTGTCAAAACTAATTTAGCAAAAGCGCTCAAACTCTAGATTATGATCATGTCTTATTGTAATAAACTATGTTGATTTTTATGCAAATAGCATGCATAGTGGCAAAAAAATTAAGGTTTTTATAAAAATGGTCCCAATTTTTCCCAATTTTTTTACTTATAATTTTCAGAGTTCTTAATAGAAAATAATATATTTTTTTGAAAATATGACAAACAACATTGCACACAATACCCTGTAATCAAAATTAAAAAATAATAAAAATTATTATTTTTTAATATTATGATGAATATTATAAAATATGATAAATATTATGAAAAATGAGTAGGCTTACTAAACAATTTTTCACTGCGCATGCGTCAACGATATCAATATTTAATTTGCATATTATGTTAGCTAAATGTATACAGTAACTTTTGCGAAAGACGCAAAATCATAACTTGAAAATTCTGAAAATAATCGTCAATTGAATATGTTGAAAATCCGTTATTCCCAAAATGAAGCAAAAACAAGAGGGGTTGTATCCATATATTCATTGATTAGTGTCAATATAGAATACACAATATGTCACATACTACTACATTTGGATAAAATCCCTCATTTTTTTGCTTCATTTTGGGAACAACCGATTTTGTCCTTTTTCTATAGACGATTATTTTCAGAATTTTCAAGGTATGATTTTGAGACTTTCAAAAGAGTTGCTCTATACATTTAGCTAACACAAAATGCAAATGAATTTTTATATATATAGAGAGAGAGAGAGTTGACGCATGCGCAGTGAAAAATTATTTAGTAAACCTACTCATTTTTCATACATTTTTTATTATTTTTTAATTCTGATTACAGGGTATTGTGTGCAATATTGTTTGTCATATTTTCAGAAAAAATAGTATTTTATATTAAGAACTCAGAAAATTATTTGCAAAAGACTTTGAAAAAATTGGGACCATTTTTATAAAAACCTTAATTTCTCTGCGAGTATGTAAGCTATTTGCATAAAAATGAACACAGTTTATTACAATAAGGTACTTAATCATAATCTAGAGTTTGAGTGCTTTTGCTATATTAGTTTTGACAGGGTTATCCAAAAGATGTTCATTCATTTTTAATTTGTTGACCGTCCCCTATGGAGTTTCGGGAAAAAAATCTTCACGGAAATGTATGACTCATACTATATTTATACACTAAGAGTTTCGGGATAATTCCTCATGTATTTTTCTAGATATTTAACAAAATGTCTAAAATTGCAAGTGGGCGTTCATCAATGGCCAGGTATTGTATATAAAGACACGAGTGGCGTATGCTATGCGCCATAATTTTTTAAAACCTAGAAGCCAACTTTCAATGATATATTTGTATAATGAAATGACAGTTACTAATCCATTTAATTATAGTACGAAAGTGTCTGTGTGAGAGTAATACTCATAGATGATCAGTTATTCAATTTAAAAGGAATTTTTCTAGTCAAAAGTAAATGTTATAAGCTGAAAACATTTATAAATAAACACAAACCAAATAATCAACGTATTATGCATTAATTTTAAAAATGCAGTTCAAGTTTGAAAATGTAATTTTTAATTTATTATACTTTGTTATTTATAACATCCATAATAACTACTACACATTCAAGTAAAGGAATAATTTTTTTATGCACAGAAATGACTACGCTTCAAGTTTTGCAGATTATCATTTGTCTGGATGTACGAATGCTATAACTGTATGTATGATGCACATTTATATGCATATAAATGACTAATATAATTAATATGATTAAGATTTGTATTAATTAAAATGCACATAAAAAAGTAATTCCATTCCACTAATTTTACTAATTTTAGTTAATTTTATAATATTTTTAATCTAAAATTATTTCCCATTAAGATTGACGGTCGACTTTCATATAATAAAAAAAGGAGGGCAGAGATAAACTTTGGAAAATAGATATCCAATCATTTCACTTATCAAATATACTTTTTATTATTATTCTGTTTCATGTATTAATCTATCTCTCAATTTTGCGATTAAATCATTATGCAAAGCATCCGATGTAAAAGCCTATTAGTTCAGATGTAACATAATAAGTTCCCTTGTGATTATGTTGATACTGCGTTGCATTTTAAAATGAAACCCAAACGAAAAATATGTATTCATAAATGATAAATTAACAGATTATATTGAAAACAATAATAATATTAATTGTTCATGATAGATTAAAGAGTGGTGTAACCGGTTATCACCGACCTTAACCTAGCTGCTTGTCAAAGGCAGTAGCGCTGATTTCATGAATATTCAATGCATTCATTCAGTGAATCATTATATTTGTTACACTATATGTATGTTGTTGTGGAGGTATCATTTGAAGTATACTTTGGGTATCGAATTAATTATACTGGAATAAACTGCTATTTTTAGTATTTTAGGAGCTGTTTATTGAAACAATAAACTTATTGAATCTGATACCCCCCCCCCTCTCCTTTTTTTTAAGGAGACACAGTACTTTTGAAACCTTAATTTTGAATACTGTAATATATGTGATGCGACAATACTTCATACTAAAAACTAAATAAAATAAATTAAAGAATTCTTGTAGAACAGTCTATTTTACAAAAATTAAATTAAAAAAAAAGAATAAGTTTTTTAAAATTCCTACTGTGTTTTAAAATATGAATATTTTTGCTTCGATTTTTTTCTCTAGATTCATTAGAATATATTGCATAAAACTGTGCATGGATTTTTAGGTGCATAGCATTCTACATTTAACATACTTTTTTCTTTCGTGTATAGTGGCCCCACCAATGGACTCCAAATCTGCCTCCAAAACTGGTAGACGACAGGTGCTTTGTTCGAGCCCAATCGTGGCCGTCGTCCTAACCGTTTGGAGTTTTCCGTGGTTTTCTTCGAACCTCGGATTTCCTTGCGTAAATACGGGTTAGGTTCACTTATAAAGACCACCACGGAAGGCATCCCGCTTTAAGGCCCATATCCCAAGTGTAGATAATTGGCAGTCATAAACACAAACAAACAAACTTTCGTGTATAATAAAAAAAATTCAACAAACTCTCAATTTAAGTATTTTTTAAAAAATAACTATAAACTTGAATATTAAATACATGCACAAAAATATTAAATACACCATGGAGAACAAGTAAAAAAAATTCTAACCTCTATCTAAATTAGCAAAAAAGCATTAGTACTTTTCGAAAAAATAAGTTACAAAAATATCAATAGGGTAAAAAATCAGTTTAAAGTTTTCATTTATATGAGTAATTGCACAGGATCTATTAACAAAATTTACAATATCTCGTGATACAACAGTCGTGTAAGGGGAAAAAAGGTGTCAAAATATTCACAAGTAAAGAAAATTTCAATTATTATTAAAAAAAGAAAATCGATAGTTTGACCAATTTTAAGGTACCGTGTCCCTCAAGTGATTAACTTGCAAAAATATTTTCTAAAACAGCAAAATATTTTTAGTTTGCTAAAATTCAATGTAAATTCGTAGTTATCTACAACAGTTGAAAATAAACCCTTGTTTTAAAAAAAACAATTAGAGAATGAACAATCAGAAACCTAAAAAAATAATAGGTTTTCGAGTTTTTAAAAAATTCTTCTGAAATAAAAATGTTTATTTACGTTTCCATTAATTTAGTCTCTCTGTTTTTGGCTGCTCGTCTCTAAATGTCTATTTAAGGAAAGGTACAATTTTCTTGAGCCGTAAATAATTACGAAAACATAAAAAATTTTGAAAAACATTTCTTCCATAACAGAGAACATTTCAATAATTGTTACAGTGTGCGTGTAATAATTTTTATGCATTTTTAAATGCATAAAAGGTACGTAGTGTAACTTTATTCGGATTTTTTTTTTTTTTTTTTTTTTTTTTTGGCTATCTAACAAAATTGTCCTTAAAATGCTTTCATATTAAAATTAAAATTATTTTTTATAAAAGTACTAAACATATCACATGCACGCAACACACAGAAACTTAAATTTACATTGAAGCTTCCTCATTCCTTCTATCATTTGCAAAAATGAATTATAACCAATTGGAAAGCTTTGATTGCTTTCCCCCCTTGTTGTTTCTCTATTCCTCACATTTATGCACGCATAAATGTATAAGTGTCTTATTTTCACCTGTTTTAATTAACTTAAAAATTGTAACGAAATCCACGAATACTGTTTTATTTTTAAATCCTGTTTCGAACAGGAATTTTCATTAACCAATTTATATACGTTCAACTTGAAAGATGCATCATACAGATAAAGAGGAACAATTCCCGTAATTTATATGTAATGCATGTTTCCTGGATTTATATCTTTATATTTATGTTTATACAGTTTCAGTAATTTGAACATCACGTATGTTGCTTTTATATTATTTAAATATGGAAAGTTACTTTAATATTTTTTCTAAGATTATTGCCAGCATAAAATGGCGAAATGCTTTTAAAAGAGCATGCTTATGCATGATTAAAAAACAATAGCATCTTGGCATTAAGAAGTGCCAAAAACTTTTATTTTCAATAGCAAGACCAAAGCAACGTTTTCCAAATAATCACAAAATCTTGATAGCATTAGATGAATTATGCGACGAAAAAAAGAAGTTGAATGCATAAAATTCAAACCGATTTCCAACATTTACAGAATTAATGTTAAGTTATTGCGTTAACTAAGGATATTAAATCAAAGCTTGTTTTCCATATCATGTTTAAAATCAACTTAAAAAAAGAAGTATCCAGATTAATTTAACATTTTATTACTTTTATATTAGAAAAGAGAGACATTTTTGCAGCGAAATAAGAAAAAAAACCAATTGGATGTGCCAATCCCAAGACTTTCTTCTATCTCATACGTACATTTTCAAATTTAAAAAATAGTTACACATATTAATGCTTTAATAATTTTAATTCAATACTATACCAACTTTTATTTTCATCTTAAAATACTGCTTTAGTCAATTAATCGGAATAAAAACGAGTTTCCGTCTCTGCACATGCCGATGGACAATAGAATGATAGGCAGATTTTTTTTTTCAAATTCAGAGAGGACCTACTTGCCATACCCAAAAATAATCATACACAAAAATTTTAGTTCAGTTCTATGCATAACTTCATACAATTATTGATGGTAAAATAATGAAAATGGCACAGACGTCGTGATTATAGCGTCCTTTTTCAACGGTTTTTTTTTTTTTTTTTAATTCACGGCTGACCTAAGCCATAGCCAAACACTTGCACAAAAATTTAGTTCGAAACTATGCATAAGTTCATACACTTTTAGGTGGTACAATATTGAAAATGGCACAAAAATCGCTATTGCAGCGCCCCCTTCCGGCGGATTTTTTTTTTAATTCGGGGAGGACCAACTAACTATAGCCATACACTTACACAAAAAATTTGGTTCAACTTCATATACTTTTAGTAGATACAACATTGAAAATGGCATAAAAATCGCTATTGCGGCGTCCTCTTCCGGCGGAATACTTCAAAATTGAAGGAGGACCTGCTTGCCACAGCCAAAATCATTCACAAAAATATTTGTTTAATTCTATGCATATCTTCATACACTTTTTGATGGTAGAATGGCGATATACGGACACACAGATACACGGACATACAGAAATTTTGTAAAAACATATTTTTTTGGAATCTCTGACCCCTAAAACGTCTAAATTCGTCGAAAACCGAAAGTCGAAAAAAAATTCGATTACAATGCTTTTTTCTATTGAAGATAGAATAGAGTAAAAAATAGACGAAGAGGAGAGAAAAGAAAACAAGAGATATACACAGAATTATCACAGAGGATTTTCTATTGTCTTAGTTTTGTCACTAGCTAATTCAATTTGATATCAAATCTAATTAATTAAGGGGTAAAATCCCTTTGACGCCCTAAGATTTAAGACTTCTTTTTTATGGCATTAAGAAATGCGAAGTGTTTATATAAATCCATTTATAGTGAAAACTATTGTACATACAAAAAAGAACAAACCGCATTTTTTTTTTTTTTCCCCAGCTGACATATAAAAAGATGGCGTTTGTACAGGCTTATTGGGATTTGGATTTGGCTGATGGGCGGTAGCGTTTCGAACTGGAGTATGGATATGATGACTCATCGTAGACTTAAATTGGAACAATGAGACAAAATAATCTGGAGGTTGATTGGTTGAAAATTGTGGAAGCTACAGTACACGCAGATTTTGAAAATGTTTGGCTTGGGAAAAAATACGCGCTTAAGTTTTATTTAGCATGCTGCATTCGATTTATGTAGCTACAAAATGTGCTTTACTAAATCTCATTTACAATAAGATTTGGTAAAAACCGTGCTATGCCAAATCTTATTGTAAATGATCAACTTGATACGTCTTGTTCGGTCCAAGGTTCGTTTGGAGAAACCAACAATCATAGTAGCGGGAAAGCTGCTAGTTTATTCTAATTAAGAATAAAGATTGCTGCATTATTTTAAAAAGGCAGATATCTAGTATTATTAAACTATAAATTAAAACTTTAAAAGGTATTTTGTTAACTACAACATTACAGAACTAAAACTGAATTGTAAAACAGAATAATTACAAGAATACTTCTATGCATAAAATGAGCTATATCATACATTAAATTTAAATAGTCAAATGCACTTTGTAAAAACGACAATCGGCCAGAAAAAAAAAGGAGAACATACATTTAATTGCCAAACAGTTCCAGAAAATTAAAATAAGTATTCAACTTGAATTTTCATCTTTTTTTTCAAATTTATATGTTTTTTCAAAATACAATTAAATGAAAAAAATATATAAATTGTAACCTATAAAATTTGTAACACAAGAAACACTATAAAAATCTTAATGATTTCTGGAAGTTTGAAATCCAAAATTACAGCTTAGTCAGCTAAATAGTTTTGAATTAAGCTTAAAAAAATTACTACAAGAAACTGTTTTCCAATAATTACAGATGAATTTAATATTAGGAATTCCAAATTTTAAACCGTCGTAATTTCTAAACTTTTTTACTTTCCATTTGGCACTTTAAGGTAACATTTAAAAAATAAAATAAACATAAGAGTTCATATTGAAAATTTCAGAGTTTCAACTTGGAGATGACATTCTAAATTGATAGACTTAACTTCTATTCAAATAGTTATTTCCTTTTTTTTTTTTAATATTAAAATGTATTTCTCGAAGGCGTAAGAAGGAAGGGGGGGGGGGGGAGAAAGTGTGTGATTGTGTATTTTTCAAATAAGCAACATGTCGTCAATTTTCGACTGGAGTGGTTCAAGACAAAAATCATTATATGTAATTTTTCAATACATATTTTTTTATGTCTCATGTTACGACGCAAGTTTGTTTTCTCAAGTAGATGTTTGTTGATGTTGCAGCCATACCAACATATGTGAGTAAGCAATGCTAAGCTGGGTATCGTCCTCGTAGCTTAAATGGTAGAACACTTAGAACTCTATTTCAAAGGTTCCGGGTTTGGACGATTTTCACTCTGTCGATTATACGCCCAATTATCATGGGGATAATTAACTGATTAAATATTCAAAAATCATCATTCTTTAGATTGCCATGAAACTATTTTCCAAATTTAAGTTCATTTTATGTAGAAAAGTTTTCGTTTTAACACCATCCATGCAAACTCCTGAATGGAGGTAGTATCATTCTTCTCATTTCATATTTTGCAGAACTAATTTTCTCTTTAATATTAATTTTCATTAGTAATTCCTTACTATTTTTTATGAAATATGTTGCATTGGAAACTATTCCGTTTTCAGTTTGTTAGTGTAATTTTTAATTTGTATCTATTTATTAGTTTAATTTTCATGTTGTGGTGATTTGTTTACTTAATATTATAGTTATAGCTATGGTCCACCAGTACGTTTCACAAATGTTCTTTTAAAAATGGACATTTGGTAGTTTATTTCTTGTCATGATATAGATATACCGGGTGATCCAAAAGTCAGGACGAACTTTAAAAATGAGAAATTCGAAAACGAATCAAAATACAAAGATACGGTTTACACCGAATGGATGGAGAAGAAACCGGGCTTTGCGTAACAACGAAAAAAAAACTAGCTTTGATGGCGACCAAGAATGGCGCCATAGTGTTTTGTCGCACCAAGAGATGATTTACAAATGAAAAAATTTCGACAACTTACAAGTCAACTTAGTTACAGTTAATTAGTACTGCAGCAAATGTTCAATGTGCTGTCCATCAGTCATACGTGCAGCTTTGAGACTAGGCACCACAACATTCACAGCATTTAGTAGCATTTCTTACCTTATGGCAGACACATTTTGGCGGATGACACCTTTCAGTCCTGCTAACAATGCTGTTGGTCGCCAACAGAACTATATTTTTTTCGTTACCACACAAATCCGGGTTCTTTTCCATCCGTTTGGTGGAAACCGTATATTTGTATCTTGATTCCCTTTCGAATTATTCATTTTTAAAGTTCGTCCTGACTTTTGGATCACCCCGTATATATGTATTTAATAAACAGATTCAAAATAATTGCTAAAAAATAACAACATTATCCAACATTTTAATATTTCTAATTAAGAAACGTCCAAAATAAGGACTGTTTTCACACTTAAATATGTAAAGTAAGTGATAATTCGCTAAAAAGACAAGTATTGAGAAGTATATTAAAAGCAGTATTAAAAGAAAAATATAAATTTATTTGCAAATTAATAAGTAATACATTATGCTTTTCAAGAAAGACAACGTTTTTTGTTCGAACGTTTATTTTTAAATTCTGTCACTCTTCACGAAAATAGATGATATGTATGAGATAGTGTAGACATGAATAATACGAATTTCTATCAAATTTCTAGATATTAAGTATGCATTCTAAGTGCCAAAGGATCTTCGACAGTGATAATAATCGAACAGCAAAATATATTTCATTGGATATTTATGTAAAAATGTAACATTGAATTTACAAATACCTAACAGATCAATGCGACTTATTTCCTACTACTATGAAAATGCCAAATCGAAATCATACTAGGTGCAGAATAAAATTCGAATTTGAATCGTTTTGAAAAAAAAAATGTGCTTTACATTTAGATTATTTGAATGTAATCTTCCCATCTTTTTTTATAAATTGGTGTTGCTATGAATTCTGAGGTTCAGAGAAGGAATTCAACAGCAATAGTGCATCAGTAGAATTTTAACAAAAATATTCACATGGGGTTACACTTGAATAGAGCTTTTTTGGCATAAATGTTTTCTGCTCTTATTTTTATGCCATAAATGATAGCATAAAATAAAGAAAAAATTTCTGTCAATTAATCTATTTTTATATGCATATTATAAATATTATTACTGTATTTGCATACACATATATACACATATATGTGTACATAGTATATGGTAAAAAGAGCTTAGCTCGACAGTTTCTTGCAAGCTTATTTTTTTACTGTTAAACGTAGGAAAGTGACAATTACTAAATTTAGCTTGACTAAACTTGATCTTTAGTAAATTTTGCATCTAACCGTTTTCAGGCACGAGAAGATTATTGGGTAGGTCATGTGCTCGAGACATTTCGATTAGTGAGCCATTTTTGGATCACTGTGGGTCAAGATAGTTTTAACGAAAAAAAAACAGTTCTAACGATTTTGACTAAATTTTGTATTCTACAATTTTGTACTACGAGAATACCGTTGGACTAAGTCACACGTTCGAGAAAATCCAAATAGTGAGTTATTTTTGGGTCACTGCGGGTCAAGCTAATGTTATTTATAAAACTTCCCAAACGATTTTGACTAAATTTCATATTCAATCATTTTCAGGCATGAGAAGATCATTGGGCTAGTTCCCATTTTCAAGAAAATTTGATTTGTGGGTCATTGTTGTTATTATGGGTCAGGCTCAAGCTAATTGTACCTGAAAAAAGCTAAAAACGATTTTGACCAAATTTTGTATCATATCGTTTACGAGCGCGAGAAGATCATTTGTGTGAGTCACATGTTCGAAAAATTTCTACTACTGGCTCATTTTTGGGTGACTACGGGTCAAGCTAATTTTATCTAGAAAACGGCTTTTACGATTTTGACTGAATTTTATTTTTTACCGTTTCTGATTATAAGAAGATACTTGACTGAATCACGTGTTTTAGAATATTAGATTTGTGAGTCATGTTGAAATCCCTTTGGGTCATGCTAATTTTATCTATAAAACAGCTTAAATATGATTTTGACTAAATTTTATATCATAACATTTACCAGATGATCGTTGTGCTAAGTTACATGTTCGTGCAAAGTTTGAGTTATTTTGAGTCACTAGTTTCAGGGATCCAAAGTCGAAAAGTTGACGATGATTGATAAAATATTTGCGATATTTAGCCGAAAAATCGACTTTTAAGATTACGAATATCAAAAGACATACTTGTTCCAAATGAAAGAGTGCCGCCAAATTTGACTATATTTGGCGTAAAAAAATAAGTTTTCAGAATGTGAAGGAATTAAAAACAAATTAATAAGACTCGAGATACACAGTAAAAAAAAATCAAAGCCAAGATAAAAATGCAATTCACATTGATGTCCTTTAGTTGCAAATGTATAAATAACGTAAAATTTAGAAACACGTACGTACATTGTTTTCATATTAATTGTTTTTGTAAATAATACTGTATGAAATAAAATACTTCATAGCAATAATCCAGTGAAAACATTAAATCGAGTTGGACACAAAATTAATTTTGATAGAGCAGAGTTCGGTCTTCCCTGCTGGTAAGTAGATAAACATTGAAGAAAATAGCGAGCGAGGCTCTACAAGCTCTATCATAAGACTCAGTCTACCATGTTCTTATCTTTTAATATAAAATTGAATTATTTTCACGAAATGTAAAATTAAAGCGTATCACGATCATGAAGTGATTTTCGTAAAATGGCAATAAACATAGGCTAAAGCTGTCCTGGAGACCAATCAAATAACTTTGATGTAATCTATTTCATGCAACAGTCCAAAAACAGTATTTGTGCTTGTTATTTGAGCTTTATTACTTTTTTGATTATCTTATAAATCAGCCATTTATTAAATATATGTGTTTGATTAAGTGTATATATAGGTTTACCCAGCAGGTCTAAAACAAACTGTAATCACAAATTAGAGAAAATATCTTGTATGAAACACATAGAACATAAGCGCGTTATCGGAAATTTTTAGAAATCAGTATCTTTCACAAAATAAGAAAATACTAAACAAACGAATTAAAGAAAATATTTTTGTATTAGAGTAGTTCTACTCAATCAAATATTGTAAAATGCATTTATTTCACTAGGTATGGATTTAAAGAATAAAAAATAAAGAGAGTCAAAATCGTGACAATATTGTGCCGTGATCCCAAATTGACGAATCTTCCATCAAAGAACATTGGCACCAATGACGTTTGCGTGAGATAGAACAATTTAAAGAGAGCCTGTTTGTAGAAAAAATAGTTGACGAGAAGATTGGTATTTTTGAAAGCGCTCGCTTCTCCGATCTTTATTTGGTGAACCATAAAATACTGCTGACGGCAGAAAATTAAAAACCTGTTTTAATACACTTAAAATTGAAAATGAAAAATAGATGATATAATTTTTTAATTAGTTTAAAAATTGTTCTTTAGTCAAATAAAATTTCTGTAAACTTGTGTTATATATTTAATCATTCTTTCTTTTTGTAATTGTAATAATTTAAATACAAGGTGATTATAATTAAATAGAAGGTGATTATAATAGTTCGATAATTATAATTATATAAAATATGGCCTATGACCTAACTTTTGTAGAAAATCTATTTTCTACAAGCTTTGTAATAATTTTAAAGAAATAGCATTCCTCTTGTTATACCCAGAGGGCCAAAAAATACTCTTTTTTAGTACTCTCTAGCACATAAATCTTTTGCCAGAAAATTGAAGTTATTTCTCATTTATTTAGAAATTAGTCTACTTTTATTTTGTAACTAGGATTCTTCAATATAATGCATAGTTTTCAAAAAATTGAGGGTAGATAAGGGCATTTCTCTCGTTTTCAAAAGTCACTTTTTTTCAGTTCAGAAAATTATTTTAGGAGTTTTGTAGAAAATATAGTCTTGTTGAATTTTTGCTGTTTTTACTAATAAATGGCATAGTTTTTGAGAAATCGAAGATGGACAATGGTTTTTCTCTTGTTTTGGCCTGAAGCTCAAAAATTTGCTTCTCTTCAGCGTTCTCTATCGGCAAAACTCTTTGTCAAAAAATTAAAGTTAATGTATGTATTCTATCGAAAATTTTATCCACTTTAATTTTGCAACTGGGGTTTTTTCAGTAAAACGTACAATTTTTTGATATATAAGGTAAAACTAATTTTCGTCACCTTTGACCCTGAATATATAAAGCGCGGACTCGATATTTTAAGAAACCCATTTATTAATTGTTTTGTTCCAACAATGCCAAACTTTCAGATACATTTTAGAACTCATTTTCAAACGTAAAATCAGGAAGCTAACAGCTTATATTCAACATATTTGGATTTTCATTTTTCTATAAATATGTTACTTGTTTAGTCGTTAGCGATTGTTTTATGATAATAATCTTTATCCGGTTGTCTATTCAAATAAAATTTGGGTTAAAAACACCAATTTTAACACCATTTCTAAAAACTTCTCGGCCTTTATTGAGAAAATGAAAAGCTCTATTCGAGCTCATAGTTAATAAATAAGAACACTTGTCGATTTCAAGCGTTTACATAAAAAAATAAAATCATAAGTGTGTTAGAAACTAGGAAATTTAGACCTAAATTAACGTATTTTGCGACATATAATCCGTCGATCAAAGTCATTTTCCCACTCAGATTTTTTTAAACGCATTATATTGCCGTAACTATTTATCTTCAATCACTAATAAGATTTCATAGTCCAAAAAGAATTGTTTGATCATTGAATTATGCGCTGAAAATTGCAGTAGCCTTTTTTTTTTTCATTGAGGCACAAATTGAATGTCACCTCTTCTCTCTTTTGCAGAATTGATCCTCAATTCGGTTATTCGCAACATATCAAAGTAAAAATTACCAAAAATACCAAAGTTACAGAGGGAGAAGTAATCGTCAGCACAGAACGCTACGAAGGAGAAAGAGAGTATGTACGAAGCACGGCTGATACGAAGTTGTCAAAGTATTCTACCCGAAACAGGCTTATCGCAAAACCCGAGCGTAGGAAAAATGATTTTTCAACGACTATCTCCATCTTCATTTATTTCTCCATACAATAGCTTTTATTTTGGTTTGAGTGGACAGCTTTGCTGATTGCGCAAACAAATGGCTTGTGGAGGGATGCTGTAGAACTGCACTCGAACGGAAGAAGAGTCTCTTCCCGAGATGAGATAAGTAAGAAAGATGACCAGGTTGGCTGTTACAGTTGATAGCTTTTAAATAAATAAATGAGATAGATAAGGTACGATTAAATTTGAATCAAACACCCTTTTCAGCCGTTTATTAATAAATGGATTTATTATTTTGTAATTACATTGCAACTTAAAAAAAAAATCCAATGAACCAGAATCTTTTGCTTTAAAATTTAGATATTAGCTGTGTTTTGTACATCAT
This sequence comes from Maratus speculifer, assembly GCA_964019185.1. NCBI lineage: Eukaryota > Metazoa > Arthropoda > Arachnida > Araneae > Salticidae > Maratus > Maratus speculifer. Next base: position 239,606,664 of record OZ025294.1, on the reverse strand, counting down.
AGACAAAATAGTATATTTATAAAGCAATTCTCCGGAACAGGTATATCATATGATCTGCAAATAATACTAATTAACTAAAAATTTTTATATGAAAGAGTATAGTTTTTGGATTGGAACAAGTTTATAATCAAATTTACCGCTCATTCCAAGAATTCATTGCAATGTTTGAGTATATAGTGTATAGTAATATATAGTAGTTGCTATTATAATGTTTGAGTGATAAAAAATACCTTCTATTTAATACGAAAATTATACAATGCATAGCTGAACTAATAGTCCGAAATTTCAAAGCTGGTGGTTTGCAGTATCTGGATGGAGAGTGGAAGATTAGCAGGGATAAACCTTTGCGGAGTTATAGAAATGGATACAATTTTGTTCATGCTTTGATAAAAAGCACTCATTTGATGAAGGGAATGGTAAAGCTGTTTCCCTTTCAGACACTTTACTCTGAATACACCCAGCTTTGGCAGACGTGTAGTAAATTCTCCTGATATGAGCAAGTTTTTAAATTTCGAAATCGAGTATATGACATTCAATACAGAAATAACTATAATATGTATATATATGTATATATATGTATACATAGATATATCTGTGCGTGTGTGTGAGAGAAAAAGAGAGATTTCAATCGCAAATAATAATTCTTTGAAAGTAGAGATCAAAGTTGACCAAATTTTCCAAAAAGAGTGAAAATTTTGCCCCGTATACTTTTCACTCTGTTGGAGAAATTTGCTCCATTTCAGCCTCCATATTTAAAGAATAATACTACATTGTTGAAAAAAATCCACTCAAAAATCAGAATTTGGACTTGAATTTTTAAGTTTTATTATATTGTAAACGAATGCACCATACGTTGAAAGATAAGTAGCGGCACGTGCTTGAAAATAGCGATGATAAATACAAATATATGTCATATCATTCCATTTTATGTTACATGTCCATTTTATGTTACAGAATTCAGGAGAATTCTTTGAAACAAATTTGACTGTACGATTCGGAAATTTTTGTACAAATAGTTTTGGAAAAATAAGTTGCATACTTCAAACCTAACAATCTAAGATATTGTATCGAATTCAAACGTGACTAGATGTTTACCGGTATATTTACATTTCTTGTAGCGCAGTGATCTACTCTAGGTGAACCCATGAAAAACAAAACTTTTAGCAACGGCTATAAGACGAAATAGTATAAAAATAGTATGGTTTTACATTGTCAAATCCCCAAAATTGTAATGAAGAACAAAAGACTTTCACATAAATACAAAAATGCGTTTTTACAAATGCGTTCTAAGAATTAAGCAACGAAACCAAGGATAACTGTAAACAGAACGTGTGTAGATAAGAAGAGAATCTACAGGCAGCTTCTAGGGACAAAAGGAAATTAAAGAGTGACTATTTCCATATTAAGAAAGAGATTCGTCGTAATCAACTAAAGTCAAGGTCGAATTAAACTCGCTTCCTATGTTCTTAGAATGTCACATCGCGTAAGAAGGAAGTACTATACTGTTTTCAAACGATATAGTTTGCGAGCATCTAACAGGAATGGAAAACAACGAAAAAAAATGAAGGTTTCTGATTCCCCCCCCCCCCCGTACTATGCAAGTAAATTAAGCGGAAAAACAAATAAAGAATTATTATCTATACATATAATAAAACAGTAGGACCCGGTGTGTCTGTACATTGAAGATAATTGACAAAAATGGAGTCAGGGCGATAAAAGAAAACCAATGAAACACAAAAAAAAAAAATTTTGAATTTTTTGTCTGTCTGTCTGTCTGTCTGTCTGTTTGTTCGAGGTTATCTTCGTAACTACTGAATGGATTTTTATGCGGTTTTCACTAATGAAGAATGCACACTCCCGGGCAGTGTATAGGCTTTGTTTCATCAAAATCGGACAACAGACAAAAAAGTAACAAAAAGAAACAAAAGAAACTATTAGGTGCGCTGCTCACGTTTTTTAGTACATAACGTTTTTTAGTACATATAAAATCCAATAGATGTCACTGTGCGATTTTAAAACGCGCTATCGTTATGTTTTCGCCAGTCTACTTAAGTATGAGAAAGTTTCAAGCTGGCTGTCGTTCCATGTGGTTTAGTCGGTAGAACGTCAGTGCGCCATACTGATGGCCCGGGTTCGATTCCCAGCATGGAATTTTTTTTCACTATGTTGGCATTAACGCCTATAAGCAATTAAAAGAATTTGAAATATTGTATTCAAGGCGAATTTTCTCTCTGGGAAAATTTCCTTGCATTAATATGTCAGTGTAATTTTTTTTTTCGATTTAATTTTTTTTTTCGAAACTTTGTTTTTCTTAAAAAATTACAGTAAATATTTGATATTTCCCAACGTTTTTTGAATGATCGACTTGCTTTTTTTTTTTTAATGTATGTCTGAACCTTATCTAACTACTTCTTCAAGATTTCTTTAGATAAACCGACCAGCGTAGCGGGCGAAGGCCGCTAGTGTTGAATATTTTTCTCAAAAAAGTCAAAATGCATATTGAGTAAAGATATTGAGTAGCTTTTTCTCCAATGATAACGGCTCGAAGATTGAAGGAATTAGAACTTAATACACTTTAAATTTCGAAATTTTTCAATTAATAACTGAAAAAAATATGATTTTAATTTTTTTAATTCCCAAATAAAATACAAAATTAAAATACTACATGTTTTAATCGAGAACATGTCAGTTGTATGGTTGTCAATTCATAGTCAAGTCAAGTCATTTATTCTCTCAATGGTATTAAAATAATTAATAAAATTTACTGGTAGCAAAAATAATCCGGAAATTTTTATGTTTGGATTTTATTAATTTTGTGCCTTTTTTTATTTAAAAAAATAAAAAAGCTTGAATAAAAATAAAAAAAAAAAATAAAAAAAAAAAAAAAAAAATCAGAAATGAAATAAATTGATTCTAATATGCTTTTTAACCTTTTAGACTGAGATTTTAATCGGATTTTAAACTGTTGTCAGTTTGACAACAGGGCAAATTCTTTACAACCGGTCAAAAAAATTCCCTTACCTTAAAAATATTTTTAATAAAAAAAAAAGTCAATTAAAAAAAATATCTGCTTTCAATATACAGGGTGCAATATATTATCTACCTGACCTTTAATTCCTGAAACATTAGTCGTAGACAGATAGTTCAAGTTACAAAAAAGTTTTAAATGAGGTAAATGTATCATGTTGTAGATTTGATTAATGTAAATAATCAATTTTATAGAAATTACGGAATTTAACTTTTTATACCGTTCCTTAATCTCTATATTTATATTTAGTAGAAGTTCACACTTATCATAACAGATATAACACAAAAAGTTTGACTTTTGTATTACAAAAATTGATAAAACAATTAAACTTCAAAGTGTGAGATTTTTGCGCATAAATTTGTCTTTCATTGAGCGATCAGTTACAAAATTAAAGTAATTGGAGATCGAAATCAGGGTGCAATGTCCTTTTTACGACGAAACCATTTTTAGTTGGTATCGCCAAATTGAGGTATCACCAAAGAGGGTTATTTTTTTTAAACATTTTACGTGGCTTTTAGGACTCATATAAAAAGTGAAGAATAGAATATTGAAATGAAACAGAAAAATAAGTAACATGTTTATCACATCAAATAGCGCATTTTCATACACTTTGTCATGGTGTCGGTATAACGAAAAGTTCCAAAAGAAAAATACCGAAAAGTGTCTAAAAATCTTTGTCCTAAAGTACATCAATTCTCTGTAGTCTGGATTATGGGAATAGGTTCGTTTTAAAAACATAAAATCAACTTATAACTTTTTTTAAAGTTAATAATGAGCCGAACTACGCTCGATAACATATGAAGAATTGTTTGTAGTTCCGATTATGAAATCCCCATGTTAAGTAATGCATGCGTTACCAATTTTACCTACTTTCTAACTGTAATGATTTTAGAATGAGTGTTACAAATAAATGTAAATATGTCTGCCATTGTCGTGGTATTTTAGTTTGACCTACGAAATTTTATCATAATATTCAATATTATCAATATTTTTAACATTATTAACAGTCTTTGAAGCGGCATTTGTTTTGGCCACCAATAATTTTTCCTATTATTCTCGAGATAAGTTGTTACAATAATTGCAAGGTATTTTTATGGCAAAGCGGTACTTTTATGTTATACGGATGTACATGATAAATCGTCAAATAATGTTCTACTCACAATCATATCCTTTGTATTCGTTTTATTTAAATTATAAAAAAATTTCTCATTTATTAAAAACTAGCTGTTACCCATGACGTCGTTCACGTAGCATTAAAAAAAAGATAAACGCTTTAATTAAACAAAACGGTTCATTAACAATAATTTAAAAAATATATAACATTTATCTTATAGAAGGCTATGCAGTAGTTTTTTTATAGGGGACTTAAAGAACTCAGTCAAATAAAAGGAAAATGTGTTAGATAATATGAACAATCGCGAAAATGAAATTGTAACCACTTATACTGCAGAACAACTGTAACGCACCCCAATTGTACAGAAATCATGTTGTAGTGCATTTTAGAATTCCATATCAAAGAAAGAAAAATCATGTGTTAAACCTAGGTAATAAAAAAAATATCCAACATTTCCATAATGCATAACTTCACCGGGACATTCTTTTCTGCAGCTGTGTATATGATCTATGTGTTTGTAAATATTCTAAATACAATGTTAAAATTTTGCTTAGTGAGAAAAAGTATAACGAATATTAAAATTCATCTTTAGCAATTTCTAATTATAGACAGAAACTTACTTGAATTCTTTTTTACAGTCCTGTATATTTCGTGCAAATTTGTATACGATCGCAAATTTAGCTTAAATTATTCAAGCAAAAAACCCGATTCAAATTATTGAATTCATATTTCCGGGAGTCGCTATTGCACTGGTGAGTAATCCAGTTTATTGTATAGTCTGATAGATGATTTATTTAAATTCTACAAACATCTCTTATTATATCAAATGTAGCTGAACTTCAGGATGCATTAGTTTTCCAAATACATACGATAATTGAAAAACCTCTTCAGCAATCTTGTCTAATAGACCACACTTTGGATACAATATCTAAGATCTGGACACAGGTCCAAAATCTTTTATGCGTCTGTGTAAATGAACAACAAATGTGATGCAAATGATACTTAACTGCAAGCTTATTGTAGTAAATTTCAGTATTTATCATTGTATTGATTATCTCAGTATATTAATTTCATCATGTTTGAAATAGCGCAACGCAATTAAAATACGCTGGGAATATTTTTTTCTCCGTAGACTATTATATTACCGAACATTTTTCTGTAATCTTGTAAGTGAATGTTAAATCTTTTCACCCCATTTTCTACAGAAATCCTATTTTAGTGCACTTCAGAACCTGATATCAATTTCAATACTATTAAAATAACCTTAATAAAATAACATTATTAAAATACGTTGCAAATGGTTTTTCTTCACAGACCATAATATATTGAAATACTTTTGAGCTCCCTGTACGCACACTATAAGTACTACATTTAACATATTCGATAGTAACCATGTTCTTCTGAACCTTAAAAATGCATGTAAATTTCATTACATTTAAAATTATGTAACATTATCAAAATACACCACAAATGATTTTTTCGCCTTAGACCATAATGTAAATTTTCCTTTTGAGTGCTCCTGTGATTCAGCTATAATTGCTACCTGGTCCATTTTTAATGCCGCATATGCTGTAATTGCTCACTGGTAAATCTCAATAACGTATGTTATTTTCGTATGAATTCCACTATATTTACCCAAGTTGAAAAACGGACAGACAGACGGCAGACCCCAGGCACTCGGCATCCGGTATACAGACAGGTTGAAGTCGTAAACACTTTTAGACCATGTTAGAAAGTGTCAAAAAGCGGGTAGTTTCCGTAAAACGAAAAAAAAACAGTGTTAGGAAAAATATACTACAAAACTGTGTTTTAGGTTGCATTTTTGTATAATTTGTACATATATGCTCTGCATACCATAAAAATGTATAGAAATTTATTATAAAAAAACATTCTTAAAAGTCACAACATATTTTTACTTTTTAAGAGCTAAAAAAAATGTGCAATTAATATCCATTTACAAACCTGTTTCCAGTACACTTTGAGAACATTATGCCAAATTGAGATATTGACTGAGGGAATGTATTTTCTCACAATTACATTAAATCTTTAGATTTTAAGCCCGAAAGTGCATTTTTAAAGTGATATTTATTTATATTTTCAGAATTGAACAATTTTCAGAATTGAACAATTTTCAGAATTAACACACAAAAATATTTTTTTTGATTAGTTGAGCTTTTCTTACTTTCTAAAAATGATAAAAAGTTTTTCATTGATCATTACGTCATTTACAATATGTATAAATTATTAATATTTTCTAATCGTTTAATATTTAACCTTAAAAAAAACTTATTTCATTTTAAAATTAAATATTAGCCACGCTCAGACGACAAACTTAATTTTCTTTAAATAATAACTTTTGATATCATAATTCAATCTCATTTCATTTCAACATCAGAGATATTTTATTTTCAATATGTGATGTCACAGTCGTCTCTTTGTAGCACTTACTCAAAATTACATTATGTTATTAAAAATGAAAACTTGAAAACTTATACTTTGTTTCATATATGACGTTACATTGATATTTTTAAAATTCTTAATGGAAAGTATTCCTCTGACGTCAGAATTGATAAAAAGTTGAATTTAATAGCCTCGAACCGAAAGAAAGAAAAAGTTTCATTTTGATTACGGATTAATATCCGGAAAAACTACTAAAATATTTATATTCTTGTAAAGTGTGAAGTTATATTCTTGTAAAGTCTTCTAAGTGTAAAAGAAATTTTATATAATCGTTTGCGTAATATAAGAAGAAAAACAGCATTCCTCTGACGTCACAATTGGTGAAATTGCGGTTTTTAATCTCGAACCGAAAAACAGAAAAGGGTCCATTTATTTATTTCATTTTATTTTATCACGTGAAAATCTTTCAGTTGAAAATTAATTACAGAAGAGAAATAATTATTCCGTTTTTTTCATTTTTTGGCAACGAAAAAAGAAAGATAATTAAATATTATGGAAAATTTTTCAATTTATTCTGTATGAAAAATAGTGAAATAATGAATTATTAAGAAATATATTTGAATAAAATAAATAAAAATTAGCCTATGTTCATTTCAGGCCAATAATTTACCTATATACAAAAATTCAAAGACATTAATCCATCCGTTTTGAAGCCAAGTTCATTCCAATTTTCGGACACACTTTCACATTTATAATATATATAAGGATACATATATGTAAAATAAACACATTACACATATTTAAAATACACATATTACAAATACTTAAAATACACGACTTTAACGCATTTCATTAAAAATTCAAAAAAAAATAAAAATGAGAAATAATCATATAAACCATAGCATTCTCTTTCATCTACACACGCAAAAAAAAATAATCTGTTATTTCCGAGGGGAAAAAAGCGATTGGCGAGATTTGCAACTGGCTAACATAGTACCGAAAAACCTCAAAATGTAGTGGTTGAGACATTTATAAGAGAAATCTAAAACAAAAAATTTGTAAGAAATAGTAATGGTCAAAAAAGAGACCACTTCTACTCCTCTGCAACCAAAATTGACACCAAAAATCAATTGGTTGATTGGACCCATTTACAAATATCTTGTCGAATATCGACGATGTTTTGTCAAATAGCAAAGCTGTAGTCTGAGATCTATGGTAAATAGGTTTAACTGATTATATAATCCCCCACATTGCTCTATAACTAAAAATGTAGAACAAAATATTATATATTAAAACTATCTTTTGAAAAATTACCAAATTTTTAATGCAAAAACTATCAAAAACTGTTTATTAGAACTTTTTTAAAATACTAATTTTTGATAATTATGGTCACTTGATTATACAATTTTCTTCTATAACTCTATAACTAAGCAACGCAGAACGATAAAATCCTTTCCATAAAAGTTATTATCTATCAGTACAAGTTCCATCAAAATCCATTCAGGAGACGCCAAACATAACATAACATAAGTAACATAACAATATAATAACATAATATTATAACATAAGTAACATAACAATATAATAACATAATATTATAACATAAGTAATATAACAAACGACGAATAATAAAAAAAAATGTAAGTACCACAGGTCGCGTACCACTCAGTTCAGTATAGGGAATTAAGGCGCCTTAATTCAACTTACAATCCTGCAGCTGACATGTGATCTCTATCCATCTAAATGTACTAGCTAAACAATCATTTCCTGTGACTGTCCAATAACGCTCAGATATCCATGATTCAAATTTGGATATTCAGAGCTGCTCTATCCATGTGTGACTGCTACACACCACTCCAATGTGCATTAGGACCCTTTACTCCCGAATAACGGTAGGACGAAGCCTTTGGCGGAACCGTTCTGTAATTATTCCCATTTGAATGCAGAATTCGAATTACAGCGCTTTGAGCATAGAAGGGGGGGAAGACTAGAGGAAAGCAGATATACTAATATAAACGATGAGGGAATAGGATTTGAAAGCCTTCTTTTGTCGAGGAGTAAGTAATAAAGGCATTTCCCCGAACGATATGCCCCAGTTATCGAAAAGCATCATTAGAGAATAAATGTTAAAAGACGCATTTCATAAACAGAATATCACCGAACAAAAAGCTGAAATGTGATGCCACTTTAATCTCTTTCAAGTTCTAATTTATTTATTTCACTCATAAAATTTTCTTCTCGTTAAAAAAAAGAAAATCTGTTGTCCAAAAGGCAGAAATTAATATTTCCGGAAATCTGATGATTAAATCAGTAGTTTTGTAAACAACAATAATGATATGAAAGAAAAAAGTATATTTTAATGAATATATCTGTAAAGTGACCTATTATAATCGAAAAGGATACAATAGATATCAGAATTTCCATTTCCACGTTTATTATGATTTGCATTACAACATAATGACGATTTTGAACATTTCTTTATTGATAGAAAAAGGAATTAACATTTAAAAACTCTTTAAATGCACTTATTTCAATTTCTTCTACAGTTTCAGAAGTTACATCTAATTTAATTAACGATTGCATTTAATCAAAATATTACATTTAAACTAAGTTTACAAGGTCTTCCTAAAGAATATGCACTGTTTTATCAAATTATTTTTGTAAATTTATTTTTCTTTATTTGCACTCACATATTACTATCCGGCACAGAAAGTGTGGAATCAGTATCTACTTTTGTCAACAAGTAATAAAATGAGAGCAATTTTATTCGCTATTAAAGTATAAATATCGCAATCCCAAATGGATCTTCTAAACTAAGAATCAGTAATGCTTCTAAAATTAAAACATGTATCTCTGAATTTCCTCTACCATTCACTACAGTCTTTCAACCTCCTTTAGGAAACATGCATTTCCAAATTATGGTTGAATCAGGTTACTTCAGGCAAAATTTAGAAGAATTTTCACTCTCTGTATAATTTTGCACCGTCTAACAAGTTTTTACGTACTGTAAAGAACGCAAATACAAATTCTTAACTCTTGCATCAACACCACCATACGCAATATGCTTTGGTCTGAAAAGCAATCTAGTTTGTTTGTACCACACTGCCAGCTTTGAGTTTATCTTAGAATTGCGGTAATATCTAGCTTAATTTCATCAACTGTGCAATGTTCTATTATTTCTTAGACCCAGATTTTTTCTTACACTCAATATTTACATCATCAGATGTTTTATATATTATATTATATATTTTCTATAAGTACTATTCTAATGTGCTGAGTAGCTCGTGGTCTACTAGGTCTACCAGCAGAGCCGTAGCTAAGGGGGCACTATGGGCTCAGCCCCCCCTAAAATATTTTGAGCCCCCCCCCCCCGTGGAAAAGATTCCAAGGTCACTAAATGAATTTCTGTTCCGAAAATTCAAATGAAATTCTTTTCAAAAATTTAATTTAGTTTTGAGATCCTTTTACAGTTTTGGCAGAATTACTCAATTGTATCTAAAATAAGTAATTTAACATTCCCTCGTCGTATTGGTACATAGGAAGCTAACATGATGTTTAATTTTGCACCAGTTATACACTCAAAATTTTCATTATCATATACTTTTCTTAGTACAAAATGAAGTTATTACAATAGTTTAATAAGGAACATAATACCTACAGTGTAAATATGCACTAATCTATCTTTTTGTATCAGAGAAAGATAAAAAAAAAAAATTATGAGCCCCCCTAGAATCTCTTGAGCCCCCCCAAGAGATCATTTCTAGCTACGGCTCTGTCTATCAGTTTTTTTTTTTTCAATTTTAAGTTATAGAAATTTTTCAAATTTTTCTAAACAGTAGATTGTATGCATGAGAATGCTACATTTTTTCTGCTTTAGAAACTTAACGATCACATGTCTGGTTTTAAATCCAACTGCCTCACGGGTTTCATTCTATCCATTGATTTGAAAATAGCAAAGAAAAATATTCTATTGAACTATTACTTTTTTACAGATATCAGATGAAAGCCCACAGAACCATTATGTAACAGTGAGTCGAAAGTCAGACATAAAAATTTACATAAATAAATAACGGATTTCAAATTGTTTTTCCCCAATTATGTATAATTCCAGCCTTTTTTCCCACGCTCAAGTTTTGGTAAAAACATTCGAAACAACTATTGACAAGAGTACTTATTTTTTTAATTGTTTCTGTTCGTGTATCGCACTAATGTTCATGTTTAATAAGCGATTCCTGCTTTTCAATTATGATTAAAATGCATAATATATTTTATTCTTATTCGTTATATAGTGAATGTTTGTACCGAATACAATTTTAGGAAGGATAGAATTTGGCTATAAAAAATATACTAAAACTGAAAGTTCTTTTGAAAAATGCTTACTTTCAAAAAGTGAGCTCTACTCACCAAGAAAAGAATTTACTTTGAGAAAAACCGTGAGGACATAACATTACTTTTTGGCAAGGAAGTTATAATAAATGAAAAGCAGTTTTACAGAAATAAGGGCAAAAAAATTGTCCAAATAAACGTAAGATCTTCCTCACATATTATTTAGATATTTACAGCTTGGAAATTATCATGTGCACAACAATGTACATTTAACCATTCTGACACTAAAAAAACAGAGAAAGTTTTAATATTATGAAGGTTTTTTTCAGAAAGTTTGAAGATTTTTGTGTCCTAGATCCTCTTAATACGTAAATAGAATATTTTTATTTATTTGTTTGTTTATTTATTTATTTATTTATTTTGTGTGCGTGTGTGCGATTTTAAAAATAATATGGAGAATATCAGTTTGACTTCTTTATGCTTTATATATGTATGATAATGATTAATTCCACTAGCTGAGATCTATTTAGATTTTTTTGGTTTGTTCGTTACAATATACATTTGAAATCTGCTGCAGTAGGTTGTTTGTTTGAAATACATGTTTTCCCTCTATTTCTGAGTAATTTTTATTTTGAAACGATTATGGCCTGCAAAGCCTTTATTTTTATCAATCTTTAATGAACACTAAATTTAATTTGTTGAAGTGTCACTATTATATATGTGCAAACATACAATACATAACTTGTGAATCAATTTTAACACTTTTTCTTCTGTTTTATTAATATTTTTTTTTATTTATTATCTTTTTACTTATTTTTTTTTATTTTTTTATGCAAAATATAACTGTAGCCTAACAGTACTCATTGTTTTAATCATTCATATTAAATTTATCAGTCTATTTTATTTTATTTTTTATTTGTTTAATTATTTATGTATTTTGCCAACATTTTATGTCACGATAAAATAATGTACGAATAAATTTTTAAAGTATTGTTTAGTGAGGTCGATTACACTTTTTGATGACATTGGGTAAACTTTATTAAGGTTCAATCAATTACAGCCTATAAGTCTGTTTCTTTTACACCCACGCTTTAGCTTTTGTAAAACTATCCAGATCATTGAGAAACTTGAGTATGTTGTCAAATTGGAGAAAAGGTTTTCCATTAATAAAACAAATATCAAACTCTAGGAACCTGAAAACTATCTGAAATTTTATTACGCAGTTTTGAAATCATATATCTTTGAAACTTTTTTCGATCCTACAATACATTTTCACGAGTGCTCTTTATTTAAGGAATTGAGATAAATATTTAAATTAGACCATTCAACTACGCATAAAAACACGTTAATATTTACATGTTATGTACGATTGCATACTATTTAAATTAAAGTAATAAAAATCGTGAATAGCTCAAGAAAGTATAAAAGTTAAAGCAAATACATTTATATATAATTAGCTTTCCGCCCGCGGCTTCGCCCGCGTGGAATTCGGTTATATTGCGGTATAAAACACAACTATAAGAAAACTTCTCTTTTCCACGGAAAAATGTAAGAAGCGCGATGTAACGCTGGATACGATTAGTTGTTAAACCAAAACTGAATGGTACACTATATTATATGTTTTCCCTTGTGGAGCAAAAACATGCAGATTTTGGGCACTGGAAACCCGGGAACACGCTACATAGAGCTGACCATGCTGATGTTGAGCCTGTTGCGATAAACGGACTTGAGTACGAATATCATTTTCAGAAGCCCTCAAAGAAGCTTGGCGAGCGGCTTGCTCCTCAAGTCTTTGCTGGCGCTGAAATGGTAGCTCAGCGGCTCTCGAAGCAGCCTGACGCTCTGCTTGTTCGCGCCTTCTTAATTCAGCATGGAGAGACGATTCTTGAGATCGGGAAATTTTCATTGCCCGAGCTTTAGATGAGGTGTTCGAGAATTAGATTTACGTTTGCGAGGCATTGTGAAAATTTGAGTAAACTATAAACCTAAACTAAACTAAAATCCCAAACTAAACTATAACAATCTAAACGACGAACAAAGCGACGTAATTACCTATCGAAAAAACAATAACTACTTTAGATATCTACCTAGAAAAAAATCACTAAACTAACCTAACCTAACTATTATACAGCTACTGCACATCGTTACCACGTTTTAAAAACACCCAGCGCCATCTATCGCATACCTCAAGAACTAAATAACGTAACTAATACTTATACCAATTAGTAATTCGTTGACTTATAGTTATTTCAGGATAAGTAGAAGTAAAAAAAACATTTTAGACGATAAAACAAATAGTACGTCATCCCTCGGGAATTCCTCATTTTCGAGGATTCATTATCGTATCATTTAGCTTCTAAATTTACATGTTCATATTCGTTTGTAATATATAAGTAGATGTAAAAAAACAGTTTAGACGATAAAACAAATTCTACGTCATCCCTCGGGAATTCCTCATTTTCGGGATTCATTATCGTATCATTTAGCTTCTAAATTTACATGTTTATATTCGTTTGCAATATTTTATCTTGTTTTAAACGACACACAGCGCCATCTCCAATCCATCCATCAAGCAAACTATATTTTTGTTTTCCCTCGGGAATATCAATTTTTTCCGGGATAAAAAGTACCCTATTATTTAATCCGGACTTCTAACTTTACGTCTGCAAAATTTCAAAGCAATCGGTTCAGTAGTTACGGCGTGAAAGCGGAACAAACAAACAAACAAACTCACTTTCCGATTTATAATATTAGTAAGGATTTTTCAATTATTTAGAATATTGATGGTGTATTTTTTTATTTTAATGAGTTTAACATTAAAAAAGTGATACTTTTTAAGAAAAAGAAAAATTCAGATTTAAAGAATTATTTTAAAATGTATACATAAAGAAAAGTTTCATCCTTCAGAACATTTTCCATTTTAATATACTAGAATTCGGCGTGTACCATTGACTTGTGTACTCAAGCTATGAAGAAATTAAAAAGAAAGAAAGAAAAAACTTTTCAAAATTCAGTACAGCAGCATCATATCATTGATTAAAAAATTATGATGTATTTATCCATTTATGTAAATTAAGTTACATTTCATAATATTTAGAACAAAAAAAAAAAAAAAAAAACTTTTTATTTCCCTTTCTTTAACTTACGAGAACGATAATATAAAATTATTTTAGACAAAAATTAAACGTAAAAATGAAACTAATCCCCACAAAATTCATTCCATATTGTTCCACACATGCTTATGAGGACAGTCTCCTAGAAATCCTCACAAACTTGCAATTATGCAAAATAGCAAAGGAGTATGAATCAGATGAAATCTGCGCGTAAAGTGTTGCGCTATCGTATATAAGGGCACGCCCTTTAGCCGAGAGTTTATAAAGTAATCTGTATTTTCCGAGAATGCAGTCAAAAGAGGAATTCTGCGTAGGCGGCTTTACACGTTTTACGATGGCAATATTCATTATGGGAAAAAGTTAATCGTGAACATTTTTTTTTTGCCAAAAATATCTCCAAACGAGCTATAAACGATATTCCTTCTTTCTTTCTAACTGATGACCAGGCCTCTATCTGCCGAATTGCCTCAGCTGAAGGGCTTAGAAACCTGGCCTAAGCCATAGAAACCTACTATCGGGCTGAGTGACCGTCTAATCATCGCGTAGTGGCAATAAATTTGATATCTTCGCCTCGCACGTCTTGTTGTCTGCAATGCTTATGCTACTCGTTTGAGTATACTTTGTTTTGCCTACTCTGCCAACTTGGCCATCGCATCCAGATCTACTGAGGGACAATCTGGAGTTTTTTGCAGTCTAATTGTTGATGCATACTTGTCAAATGAAAATGGTAAATTTTGTGTGTGGAGGGGGGGGGGAGGAACAAAGGATGGTGCTCCGCAGATAGACAAGTTGCACCATGAGTTAATATATACGATATTCTACAAAGTTACTGGAAGGGAGTCCCGGTCAAAAGACAACTGATATCTAGTGGAAAAGCCAAAAAACCCACCAAGCCAAAGTTACAATAGTTGAAACGACTGTTTGGCAAAAACGGTTGAGTTGATTTTCATCCCACGGTTTTAAATTCGGTGTTTCACCAGGTAACCTACATAAGACTATCACCAAGAAACTTTACTTCAAATATCACAAGAGAAGAATCATATCAAAACGAACAGAAAAGCAAATGGTTACCGCAAAAAAAAGTGCAGTCGCTTATTTAGAAATTTTTTTGGTTGAGTATCCATCTTGGATGACGAGTCATATTTTCACGCTCAAACATTATATTTTTGAGAATATTGGAAATTACTTTACATCTAACGTCTCCCCGACACAAGATATCATCAAATTCGTTACCTAAAGTGAAATTCAAAAGCAGATTCCAGTTTGGATTTCTGTGGTCCAAAACGCTTGAGTCATCCTCTCAACCGAAAGTCTATGTTCGTTGTCAATAAGCAACATTTGAAAATGTGCTTTCGTCGTCTTCTCATGTCCTACATACATAACAAGTTCAAGTTCAACTATATGGCGAAGCCTATTAAATGGCTTGAGCTCAACAAGCGCCACCTAACATATATATATATATATATATATATATATATATATATATATATATATATATATATATATATATATATATATAGTTACAACGGCGGTAATTGCGTCTTTTTTTCTTTTTAAAAGACTTGGGCAGCAGTCATTAATGCAAAATCGTTTTCACCCACTTCCAGCCAGCAAAATATTACTTTCATATCAAAAGATCCGGTTAATGTTCTAAAATGTGATCAGTTCTGAGCTTATCTTAAGTCCAAAGTGTATGCTAAAGGACTGAGAGCAGGTAAAATCCAGAAACTGATGAATCAATTCAAGCACTGTCTCAGAATTAAGGATCTACATATTGCACAACGTCTAGCAAGTACTACCAAAAGCAAAATCGATAATATTCGACGCAACGACTTAATTAAAACCCGATAATACTTTTACAGAGTAATGTGCTTTTTAAAGTTGCCTTACAATGCTAATTGTTGTTCCTTGTCTTGTTTTTTCATAGCTTTCCAATCAAAAAAGTTTAAACAGTCTTTATTTCCAAAAGAAAAGCATGTATAATATTTACCTCCCTTGAAAAGTGAACTAAAATTTTTGAGGGTTATTTCAGTAATTTCAGAAATTCTTATACTGCTCATTGCTACAACCTATTAATAAAAAAAAAACTTTTAGAAAAATATTGAAAATTTATTCAGCATGGAAATTTGCTTGACTGAGAATAGAGATATATTGTATAAGATCCAGATTCTAAATAATAATAATAATAATAATAATAATAATAATAATAATAATAATAATAATAATAATAATAATAATAATAATAATAATAATAATAATAATAATAATAATAATAATAATAATAATAATAATAATAATAATAATTCATTGGTAAGAAATGAACAAAATCAAAACAGAAAATCCAGATCAAATTGATTTTATCCCCAAAGGCAGGCATCATGAGCTAAGAGGAATAAAATAGCAATGCAGAAAAATGTCAGTGGTACCAGAGAGGCACCCAGGAGCACAATATCCTGCATATAATTTTAACAGTTATTATGCTCGATCCCAAGTACATTTAGTCAAAAATGTTAATCTCAACCTATAACAACCCTAATGGATAACTTTTTTAATATTAATTTTGAATTTCAATTTAACCAAGTAATTTATTAATTGGCATAACTGAAATTTCAATGCACACATTCGATGCTTTAGTTGAACTTAAGGAACATTTATCTTAAGAAATGACCTACAAAAAGTATGTATGCAAAGCATTTTTTTTTTTTTTTTTTTTTTTTTTTTTTGCGCAAATAAGAAGCATACTTATGGGTGAAATAATTACTTTTAATGACTACTGTTGTGAGCATTAATAAGCATTTTGATAGCTACAAAAGTGATCAAAGGCTTTGTCTTTGTAACTTCTTCAAGGGCCAAAAAGAATTGCAGTTGCACTGTTAAAAGGTTTTAGGATGGGAAATTCAATTTCTGTTTTCATTTATTTTATTAATATAATAAACGAAATGGTGAGCGTTAAAATGAATGTTATTTAGTAACTGCAAAAGAGATGAAGAAATTAACACATTTCTTAATTAGAAGGACATTTTAATTAAATGTGTTTATAAAAGGAGAATTTTAATTTGAATTAAGGATATAAATAATCGTATGTGATTATTTGATAATTACATAACTAAGCAGCATTTAAAAAATTAAAAACTTTCATATTCAATTCCTGCTCTCCTCACATTATCAACTTAACCAAAACATCATGATGTAACTAATTATGCGAAGAACTTTGAAATGTTAATGTAGAAGCTGATATAATAAATTTTAATACTTTTACCGTAATCTAAAAGGTACAAAGTAAACATTTTATCTGTATTTTTTTAATTAGAAAAACTATTTAAAATGGTCTAGAATTACCTCATATAAAAGTTTTCTTAAGAAATAACTAAGAACTAACACTAGCAAAAAATATATCCAATATGACCTATTACATGCTTTCTTTTCAGAAGAAAAACTTCCAACATTGTAAATTATTATGTCATTCGAATAACTTAAATACCACTGTTCGGGGAGTATTTCAAAGAAATTATTTATAATTTATCCGCCATTTTCTTTGTGAAAGAAGATATAATTATTTTTCATATATTTAAAAGACGCATAGAATATGCTATTTTTTCTAACTGCAAAATATTAATTCAAGCGCTAATTTATAAACCGATTTAAAAAAAATTAACGTTTACACAATAATATCAAATATACTGTACTATCCGTATTATATAAATTAAGTTACAATTTGGGGTATTTTTTTCTTTCTTTAAAGGAAGAATTTCTTCAAGTAAATACATTCACTAGAATAATTTTATTGATCTTTAATTTTTGTTCTACAGCCACCTCGTAACCTTACTTTAAATTTTATCGTCAAACAACCTTATTGAAATTTCTTATGTAACCCTAAAAACTAATGCTCACGAAAATTCATATCATATTGCTTCTCTACGGTTCCATAATACGTATATCTTTCCAAAACAAAAGTGCGAATAATATCCAATAGCTTTCAATATTACCCACTTTGAAAAGCAAACTATAAATCTTGATGATTTATCTCTATAATTTGAGAAGATTTATACCACCCGAGTGCTTTCGTTATTCCTCTTTGACAAGCATTTTAAGAAAATTATTCAAAATTTATCCGCCACCTTTTTGAAAATAAATTGACCTCACATGCAATTTCTCCTCTGCTCATATATAATAACAAGTCGGGTAGAACACTGTGTTTGTTGCTATCTAAGAGAAGCCATAAAGCTTAGGCACCTAATGCAGAAACTAAGTAAATTTTAACACTTTTATTATAATGCCAAGCACTCTAGACATTGGATACATATATAGTATGACTCTAAAATAATTTTAAAAGTGATCTTTTCTCAAACCGGATTAAACTAACCTTTTTTTTCAAAGGAATAAATAATATGAAATAATGTTTTTCCATTTCTCATATTAAAAATTTTAAACTTCATACGATTCTTATGATTAAAAATATTGGGGTAAATTGTCCCATTTGTATGAGCACTTGTTGTAACGGACGTTTCACCAGAAGTAACGGATGTATCAGTTCTGAATTTATCGAAATTTTTATGTATTTTATTTTTTATTTTAAAGCTTTTAGAAAATAATCAGAGCTTATTTCTAGTAAGCAGAAACAGTTATGCTTACATAAAAATATTTATTGGCGTTAAAAAATTACAAATTTTTTCAAGTTATACTTTGTGAAGTTATGTTCAAATGATAGTCTTCCCCTGTTGTCTAACGAAGATTCTGAGAGTAATGATATTATTTCTTCTTCACTGATCATTGAAACATCATTTGAAGACCACATAAACTTTTTTCCAGTTTTGTTAAGAAACTTCACTGATACATTGGCTCTTTGTGAATCAAAAACCTCATATTTATTAATTTATGCAATTTTCATTTTTATCTATTTTGTCTTACTTCAAAATGAAATTGGTCTAAATCAAACTGATGTAATAGCAAGGGTTTTTTAACGGTGTGCAACAAAGAAATCCTTGTAAATTTAAAAATCGCTTAGTAATTGAAAAGGCTATTCAACATTTTTAGAAGGTTTTGATGATTTGTGTATTATATTTTGTATGAAACTTTCTGGGTTTAAATACCCTTTTTCATGTACTTTATTCTTAACTATCTATCCGTGATCATGAAAATAATAACTTTCGCATTATTGACAAAGGTATATTGTCGAAGTTCAACTTTTTTCCAAAGTCTATTAGTGGGTTTCCATTGATGTTTAAATAATGTTTCCTTTAAAAGTCCGAATGAACAAATGTGAACAACTTGATATTCGTTTCTAGATTTTATTTTATTTTATATTTTTATTTAAAAAATAGATTTAAATGTGCGGCTGTCTGTATTATTATGATAGAGTTTCAAGATGATTTATGGCATTACGAGCACGGATTTTATGTATGTACTTTATCTATTGAGAATAAAATACAAACCTGGTAGTATGAAAATTATTTTTTTGTCCTCTCTCTCTATCTTTCGCTCAACAACCATAAATCCCTGAGAGAAATTTTTTTTAGATCCTTTCAATCTATTTTTCTTTTCAAGATTTTCTCCGCTTTTTTTATAATAATAAATTGTTTCCTTTTTTATTGCAATCTTTTAACCATGTTTCTATGCTATCTATGCTTTCATCTAATCTTTTAACTATGCAACCATGCTTCATCTAATTAATCTACTTTTTTTTTTTTTTTTTTTTTTTTTTTTTTTTGTAACAGATTTTTAATTTGACAAATGCTTCAAAATTTCCTAGTATTACCTTACGACTATTTATAGAAATTCTTTTGGTGTATGTTTGGAAATATTTTCCCATCTTCAACTAAACATTGACAATTGATTCTTTAAAGATTAGTAAGACTATAAATTGTACCATTAGATAACGAAATATCACTATTCGTGATTTAGTAATTGAATTAATAGGATACGTTTTGGAAAGAGCTCAAGATTAGTCTTTTTATTCACTGTTTATTTTAACGCATCATTTTGAAAGTAAATAAAATTGTCAGGTAGAAGAATATAATTTATACTTTATGAAATTACCTGCTGTAAAAATAAATATTTGTCGTAGCTTATAATTTTTATAACTTATCGAAACTGTTCAAAATGTAAACATAATTAAAATGTAAAATTCTGAAAACATATCGATAAATTTTATATGAAATTTCTTACTCTTGCACTAATTTTGATAACTATAAATTTAATATTTTTTCTGTCGTATGAAAAGGAAATAAGTCAAGTCATTTCACAGAAGGAATATTTTTAATATAAAAACCTTAAAAGAGAAGTGAAGCTTTTAGTAGCAACTAAAATAAAAAATTGTTTTTCCATCAATAAAACAAAAATTCCTCTTAAATTTTAACAGAATTTTGAAAGTAAAAATACCCTATACTTTTAGTGCAAGAAGGAAAATATTGTAATAATGTTATTAGTGTGTGTGTGTGTAAATACGATAATACTCAAACGGTACTTATGATTGAACTCCTATTTGGAAATTTCTATAATTCACTGTCGCAAAAAAAGTGTTAATTTTCGTACTATTCGCCGGTCGAATTATGAATAATATTTGTTTTTAACTATTTTCAAACCATTTCTCGACAGAATATATTGTGAAAAGTCCCTGATTACATGTCACAAATTATAAATGATAAAGATTATGGCTATTGAACGTAAATGTAAACACAAAGATAACGACTCCAGTTTAAATATTGTGAATTCCGTGTTCGAATCCAAACGATTACATAATGAGGCTTACTCTTCAGAAAACATAAACAGTTTTCAAATTATTAATGTTGAATTTCTGAGTATGTATAATAAGTATTATTGCTGTAATGTTATATTAGAGTAAATTATAACTGAAATTTTACATTAGAGTAAATTATAACTGAAATGTTACATTAGAGTAAATTATAGCTGTATATTTAACTGTATATTAGTAGTTAGTAGTTTATCTGCCAACATGAACGTGAATTATCACCCTTTTCGAAGATCGTCTTGTTCAGTTGAACATGCCAGAAGTTTAATTATAAATTTTCTGAATTTTTTGTGTAAATTTTCTGAATTTTTTGTGTAAATTTTCTGAATAAAGCCATTTTTGGAAACTTGAGTGGAGTCATGCTATTTTTTTCATTCTTTAAATAAAAATAATGGCTATTTAAATGATAAGTGAAATGAAAATACAAGAAAAATTCTATCTTCTGTGTGCGCGGGCGCAATCGCTAGCAAAATATACCACACGCACACATTCAAAATAAAAAGAAGTGACAATTCACTTTGGAGAAATGAATAGTCACTCTATCGTAGAGTCAAAATATGCCCAATCTCTTTAAAATGACTATTCATTCAGAGCAAAAGCGGAATTGTTAACTCTCTGAAACAGTAAATACCCACTCCTAGAGGTGAATGTTTACTCTAAACAGGGGTTTATAATCACTCTTTCGGAGGATTGACTATTCACTCTAACTAAAGCGGTACATTTTTAGAAGTACGTATAATTACTCAGTGTTTATTTAATGAATAACATGGTAATCCATACTTAATTATTTTTTTTTTATCCTCGTATATATTGTATTTTGTGAATATGAAATAAGTAGATTTTGTATGTTTTATAAAAAAAGATAAATCTTACAAAAAAAAAAATTATTAATCTTTCTAAAATATATACAATTTTATATTACCTAAGTGATACTATGAACTTTTTATATAAATATATAAAGCAGTTTTATCTATAAACTTCACATCAAACTTAAAAAAAAAATCAATGTTTTAATATTATGTTTTATATTTAGTTCCAAAAATTACACGCATTAAATAAACGTAGAAAATGCGTTTATAATGGAAGAAAGTTTAATAACTAATTCAGAATGTCTATAAATAATATACTAATTAAAATCATAAACAGCAGAAAAAGGCTTACATACAATTTAAAAAAAATAATATACCAATTGGAAAAACATAAAAAAAATTGTTAGTTTTTTATAATTATACTATTAAATAGATGAATTAAATGCATTACTATATTTTACAACTTCTCAAGAATCTTGCCACATGTTATAAGAAATTTCTATTATTTTATTTACTGTTTCAATACATTTTCAACAAACCTCAAGTGACAACAAAAACAAATTAATGTTTACATTCTACTATGCATGAAGCCATAAATCAGCCTCAGTATTTCGTTTTCGAGCGATGGAAAATTAAAATATTTTACTATTAAAATATTTTATTATTAATACGAAAAAACCAAGAAAATATTTACGAGAAATACGAGAGCTTTTACCCCCCAAAATCAATATCCTACCGCTATTTTTTCATTTAAAAAATTAAATTCAGAGAAAATCTAGTTAAAAGTATAAACTCATGGAAAGAATTGATATTTACTGTATTTCATTATTTAATACTAAATTAATATATTCGTGATATTAATTGAAGTCTATTTCATGCCTGTCTGATTTTGATGCACATCTCATAGAGCTTCAGACAGAAAGGAAAATGTCCGATATTTTGAATGATGTCTGGTAAATGGCATATTATTTTTTTTCTATATTTTATCTCATTCTCATAATCCAAAGTAATCTAAAAACACCTTTGGAACCGTCCATAAATGATGTCGCGCTTGAAAATGTGGAGAGGGCTCCTGAAATTATGACAGTTTGTGACAAGGGGGTGGGAGAGCGTAAGAAAAAATGTGACGTCAGGCATTTTGTTTAAAATAAAAGCATCAAAAATTAGCAAATTAAATTTCGAAGTTATTTAAAAATTAAATTATTTTGTGATCACAAAGTAAAGATAAGTTTCAAAAAGCAAAATATATTAAATTCTATTTCAAATTCCAAAACACTGCTGTTTTCAATCGCTCGTTCATATTAATATTTTATTACTACTCTATATTATTTATGTTTTTGTCGTAAACTTTAATACAAATTAAGTACACGACATACAAAATTTCATACAAAATAAGTACATGAATCATGTTATGTTCATAACTGTCATTAAAACACATAGTTAAAGTTTTAAAATAACGTTTGAAATATGATCTAATAATGTAATGTTTTGCTTCTGAATCGTATGTTTGTGTAATATAGTGTGACATGGACAAGAGGGAGGGAGAGGATAAAGGGAAGTGTGACACTTTGTGATAAAAAAAAAGAAGGAGGAGGGTCAAAAATATTGAAAAATGTGTGACAGCCTTTATTTAAAAAAAATCAGTTTGAATTTTTAAAAGCTATTAAGGGATATTGGAAATTTGTCTGCACACGCACATTCACGTGCGTATTGGATTTGTGTATGTGTTGAGGAGAGGGAGGGGGGGGGGGGTAATTCTCAAACCTTTCTTTTACGTTCAAAATTGTCTGTAAATATTAAGTATAATTTTAAAAGATGCTAGTATTATAAGCTGATAAATATTGTAATTTGCAATTACAAAACACAGTGACAGAATTGATAGCGATAAGTCAATGAAGACAAAATAGATATGACTGTACACCACTACATCCGATAGAAAAATGTATGTATTCTAGTGTATTAAAGTTGATTTTATTATTCATGAAATCTATGTTGAATACATTTAATAAAAAAAAATCTTCAAAAATGTTTGAAAAAAATCTGCATGTTTCTCAAAAGAATAATTAAAAATTCTAAATCATTTACTAAAATATTACTAGGCTTTTATACAGTATTGATTTTCATTGTGCAGCACAAGTACGCTTAAAAGAACTTTTTTTAATGATATGAAAATACGAAGAAAGGGTACATAATTAGAGCTTTTGTTAACTCTTTTTTTAAAGTTACACAACACATTCACCTTTCTTTATTAGAACAAAGAGAGCTTTATCAAACTTACTTTTTCTGAACTTCCCTCATATTTTTCGAAACTACGGAAATGAAAACTTCAACCAGCAAAAATAAACCGACGCAATCCACAAAGTAACGAGTTGTTGCTATCTTTTCTAACCGCGGCCAAACATTTCCCATAAAAATAACTCAGTGAGAAGTAGAATAGATTTTGTATCAAAAGTTATTCACCGTTGAATTCGTAAATTAATGCATTTACAAAAGGGAAAATAAGAAAAATCAAATTGCAATTTAGCCGAATAAGGAAACACTCAATACAAAGATTGATTTTTTTTTCGAACCTGGATGGCCAGTGCATTCGGCTAAAAAAGTATTTCTGGTTTTTATTAGGTATTTATAAATAAAATTATTTATTGCCAGATTTTTTTTCAAGATTACTCCAAATAATTATTATACAATATTAAAAACTTGTTAAATGTTAGCATCTTCTGTACCTACCCTGTGGCTATCGCGCCGGCAGAAAGAAATCTAGGAAGCGGTAAATTTTAAAACAGATATTGCGTAGTCTGCAACCCAGCGTGCCTTTTTTAAAAAGCAGAATATAAATATGAAAAAAAATAATAACATTTTTCCAACAGAAAAGAAATTATTTTGTACAAAATAGTTTTTATACAAATCCCTATGAAAAATACACAGAACAATTAAAAAAAATAATAATTTTTAACTTTACTTTCAGTTTCATATCCTTTGGAATGGTGTGATATCCACCCTTCCTATTTGGTTGACCCTTACCAAGCAATAGAAGAATGGACAACTTTTAATCCAGAGCATGTAAAAGCCAGATAAAAAAAATATATATAAGAAGCGAAAAGATGGTCCCTTCACTTTGCATGGATCATAATTTTGTGTTGAGAGAAATTTAAAAAAGAAAAAAAACCGTCTGAAGCGTCTATAAGAACAACATATACTTTTTTCCAGGAAATAAAGAACAATTTCTAATTTTTGCAACCACTCTAACCCCTGCGTTAATCTGTCGAGAGTTAATTCTATAAGTTATTCAGAACAATATTTTGACCACAGGTGACAGAATTCAAATTGAGAGCGAAATTCAGATCGTTTCCTCTGTGGACGAAGGTGGGTATCTTTTAAATCATAAGTAAACAAAAAATCGAAATCTTTTAAAAGAAATCATTTTGATTATGTATGGGCAGGAGATGTTCATTTCGGGAACCACGTGAATTAAATGTGACGTACATCAGATGTAACTTCGTAGTTAACGGTGAGCATTTTAAGAAAGGAAAGTCTACTTAAATGTATCATATTACAAATACGAATTTAAACTTCAATATCACCTGGATATTTTTTATGAAAATCAAAGAATCGATGAATACAGAGACTATCAAAAGAATCAATTAAGAATATAGGTTTTAATTAAGTGTACATTTATTTTTAAAAAATCTATGCACTCATTCCAAAATTACGGTGAACACATACACACATATATATGTAGGCCGTCTCTCCTGAAATCGAATATTTTTTTTTCTTTTTCTACTATCCTCCAAGTAAGTCAATAATTCTAAACTGGCAACAAAATACCACATACACATCATCCATTCTCCATGGTTCTGTGACTCTGTTTCTTTTCTCTTTTCACAAATCAACTTTTGCCAGGAGTTGTTTCGGATGGACAAGAAGGAGTGGAACCTCGGCTACGGCTGCGGTTATCTGAGATCGAATTATCGATTTTCTCTTCCCCTTTCGGTTATCGAAGACGTTTTCGTCCCTCCCATGTCTCCTTTTTTAACCGAAGAAGATTCCTTTTTTATATTTTTTCCTCTATCTTTTCCGTCAAAATGTTTGTGGATGGGGAAGAGAGAGAGAGTCTTTTATGCGGCGGAAAATTAACTTGGAAGAAAACTCGGACGGGAGAGCGGGGAATTTAAAAACGGATCGAATCTTTTGCAGAAAGAATCCCTTTAGATGACTAAAAGGGCATTTTTGATCGCCAGTTTTATAACTTAAAATTAGTCATTTATAAAAGTTAAGTTATAACTTTGAGAAGTAGGCACTCGTCGCAAAATTTATTAGGATGAGCGAAGCGAATCCTCTACTAGTTCACTCAAATGACACTTTGTCGTACACTTTACAAAAAAACTATACAGTATTTTCACTTGAAATTAAACACAAATATAAATTATGATCTGGAGATTTGCAGAATATTATTTTTTTTACAGAAATACTTTTCAAAAAATTATTATTTTAATTAATTTATTTTACATGCATTTCCAATGCGGACGCATTTTAGCAAATAAATAAAAAATGAAACGCGTATATTTTCAGAAAAAAAAAATATAAATCATGGAGTAAATAATTATAGATAGAATCATGATTAATTTAATAAATGAAATATGTTTTCATCACTCCGCAAAATCGTTTGCACAGATGACACTTAAACATTTTAAAAGAATTGTATTATGGATTTTTTTTTTTTTTTAGTAAAGTGGCAGCAAAAGAATTGTAAGCAAATAAAATTAATTTTTAAATTTGCCATATAAATGAAAAATTAAAAAAACTGCTTAAAGTTGTTGCCTCGATTCAAGCTCTTTATAAATGTACTAAAGCAAAGTTGGCCGATTCAGAAACTATAAATGGACTTTAATCATTTCTTACTTTATCCTTTGGATTTTAAGTAATGTTACGTTCTTATTTGTGGACCGAAAAAGGTTTAGTGAACGGTACTTTAGACTTTGTTGCGCGTATTAAAGAAAATCACAAGCCATCAGACCAGATACCACGAATAATCATGGATAAATTTGAACACTGCAGTAATTTAACTTATAAGAATTGGTGCGTACCAATTCCCCCAATAATTAAATTCTGGAAAAATGGAAGCATAAATTGCTCAATAAAACAATTTCCTTTGCAATCAGTTTTTGCAGTTATAATTCATAAATCTCAAGGTTTGACATCAGATAAAGCAGTAGTAGATATTGGGGATAAAGAGACACCAGTTTGCTTAACGCACGTAGCGTTGTCGCGAGTGAAATTCCTTCAAGGTTTATCATTTAATAGAAAATTTCCTTACGAGAGATTCTACAATATAAAAAAATTTCATATGCTGGTATGCAGAAAAAAAGAAGAAATTAGAATTAAAAAAAAATACATTTAATAGTTCTTAGTATCAACGAGAGTAGATTTTAATGTTTTTCCAAATATTTTGTTTGAATGTATTATTCTAAGATTGCTATCAAAGATTATTTGATGTGAATTACAAAGATTGAAAACATACCTATTTCAAATCATTTCAGATAACTCCAGAGGCTATTGGGAAATGTAAAAACATCTTTAAAACTTTTGATTAAAAATTAAAAAAATATTTTGTAAAATTTTACCAGTCTTATATCACAGATAAAAAATTCCGAGGAAATTCTTAATTATTTGGCTGAATTTACATTTCTAAAATTTAAATACGCCAAAACATAAGATAAAGTTTTTGCTTAATAACGATGCAAAAATAATATAAAATAATAATGTTATTTTCAAATATTTATCTTATGAAATAACGCTTCGCGAATCCAAACAAAGCACGGCTTTTGCTAGTAGATATTTTTCTTATTATTTAATTAAAGGCAGATGCATAAAAGTGATTTCAATAATTTCTTTTTCTTCAACATTTCCGTGGAACGCACTTGATCAAATAAATACGCATTTGACGCTTTGTCACTAGATGGACTTTTAACTCTCTTTTCTTTTCTTTGTTTTTTCTTACCGTAAATGGTAATATTTTAAGATTCAACTATAACATGACTGTTTACAACGAGGAATCCTGAAAATATCTCGTTGCTACTATCGTTATTTCATTAAAGCTTTTTTAACTTTTTTTTTTCTTTTTTTTTTTTTTTGAAATTTTGATTGGGCATATCTGATTTTATTAAGCACACATCTGACGTGTTATCACTGGATGCGCTTTTCTTTATCTTCTCTTTTCTTCTCATATTAGCAGTCTCTTTACATTCAACAATGACTTTTTAAAATCTCTGAAAAGCATTTCAACATATGTAATTATTTAAAAAATGTAACAACATTCTATTTGAGATTTTTCATGATCAAACTTTGAGCTTTGATTACCGTACAATTATGCAATGTTTCCCAAAGTTGGTCTAGTCCGCTAAAACTGCGAATGATTAGATGGCAAATATTTCATACTTCGTTTCCGCCTCAATAAAAACTTTTTGTTATACATCAAATATTGAAATTCATTGCCAAATACTCATTATATCATTGCAACATACGTTGTGTAACATCCTAGATGAACAATTGAAACGACCGTCTTCACAGGGCCAAACGTGCAGCGAGGTGCTCCTGCTTTGGCACTAAAAATCAATGTGCGAAATATCCTTTAACTACTTGTTTGAAGCTTAATGCCATCCGTAAGAATGCTTTAAGGAATTTTTGAGCAAGTTTCCGAGGTAGCTAATTTAAGAACCGTAAATGTTAATTCCTTTAAGGTGGTCCGGGAAACAAAAATCTTCAATTTTCTAATTAAATTTTATTGCATTAAGAATTTCTAGTACTACTTGGTTACCCGTCGGCCAATTTTGCCAAATTATGCAAACTGACATAATTTTTATTTTAAATAACAAAAGAACAACTAAATTAGTAAAACATTAATAAAAATATAAATATAAAGTCAAATTAAAAATCACTTGATGCCGTAACAAACAAGTTTACCATGTTTAATGTACACTGTAAAAAATTTGAACCTTTCGCTGCATCGTCACTCCATCGCTTTTATAGGAAATGATTACTTCCTTGTATTATGGAGCATTCTCAATGGTCAAAACAGCGATATTCCATAAAAGCGATGGAGTGACGATGCAGCAAAAGGGTCAAATTTTTTACAGTGTAATGTGAATGGCATTTACGATCATCCATTATAGACATTTAATCTTAGATTTTTGTTATAGTTTTTTTGGTCGACGGGATAATCAAGTAGTACCCAATTTCTTTCTTTATCTGATTCAACTTAAAGTGACGTTTAAATTTTGTTTTAATTTTAACTGGAACAGGAAACTTTTTTTTTTCATTTTAGTTTGTTTTCAAAATCTAGCTTTCAAGCAACGGTTGTATTAGAAACGACGTCTTGTGAAAATGCGTTTACTTCATGATTGATTTTTTACAACAATTCTCGTATTTGAATTGTTAAGTCTAAAACCATTAACGATAAATGATTCAAACTTAGAACATATCTTTTTCAATTGATTTACTTTAATTTTGATTCAGAAAATTTGAAAAAAAAATATTTACTTTTGAAAATATGTTTTCTTGTTGTTGTTGTTGTTGTTGTTGTTGTTTGTTTAAGTTACATCTATTTT
Source organism: Maratus speculifer (assembly GCA_964019185.1). Taxonomy (NCBI): domain Eukaryota; kingdom Metazoa; phylum Arthropoda; class Arachnida; order Araneae; family Salticidae; genus Maratus; species Maratus speculifer. The sequence goes on along the minus strand of OZ025294.1, from coordinate 239,577,522 downwards.
TTTTCCCTTTAAATATTTTTGATTTTTATTTAAATTTTTATTTTTAAATTGCTGAATCAAATTTACAGTTTATATACATCTGTTTATTTAAACGAAAAAAAAATGAAATTCTACAAATAATATTTCGAGTTATAACATTTTTTAATTATCCTTTTTTTAATAAATCTAATTCTTTTTTTTCAACTATGTAAGTTTTATCATGTGATTTTATTTACAAAGAATATGATTAATCATCATACACAATTTAAAAAATTTAAATCTCAGAAGTAAAAAGTATTTTTAAATATGTCCCGACCCACCCCCCTCCTCACATAAATATTTCCTTTGTTTTTCTGTAAAAGAGTACGTAAGATAGGATGAAAATTTTTACGATCAGAATAGAATCCCATTCCAATTTCGTGGCAATTCGAACCATAAGAACAGAGCAGTTATGATTTGTTCTGATTTCTTTATGCATCCCGGAGAAAAATTATGTGGAATATGAGAACTAGTTTTAAACGGAAAAGTAATGTTATGCACCTTAACAATTTATTCAATTATTTAAGTATTTTCCTTTATTGATTTATTTTGATTTTGAGTCAAAATTATTTGAGCCCAGAGGTAAAAGAAAATAAATAGAAAATAAACCATTTTTTTTAAATCATAGCGAAATTTACAAAATAATACAATAAAAATTATTCTTTTTAAATATATATATACTTTTTTATAACTAAATCCATATATGTGTCTGTGTGTAAAATGCTACTCTATAGCAATGAATATGTAATGGCCAAAGCTTGATACATCATTTACATACAACTTTAGAAAGTTTAATTAGCAGTCATGGATGTCACACGGTGGTTAGACAAAAAAATTAATTCTTTGGAAAATTTCTCATTTAAATGAAACATAGACACCATTTTTTTTAAACGAATTTATTCGTGTTTCACATAACAGTAAACAATCACACTAACAGTTCGGTTTAAACTTCGTATCGACGTAATATGCCGCAATAAAACAGAAATATAGTATTGCAAAAATAAAATTTCAGCTTTTAAAGACTGCAATTCCATTAGATGGCAGGGTTCTGTTTAAAACTTGAAAAAAAAAGTAAAATCTTACATCTCAAGTCAAGGTAATTTCGTTATATATCAAAGTGCGTACTAATAGAGGATTTTACAACAACGCTTTGCGTCGTTAAATAAACTTTTGAGAAAGCGAGAAATTAATCAGTAAAAAATTTAAACGGGCAAAAAGATAAAATAATTCTCTCAGTCAATCGGATGAATATCTTACGCAATCAGGTTTGTATCGCGTCGCTCGCAGAAATTGTAGGTAATCTGGAATTAAAATATTCTTAAATGACAGAAGAAAACTTAGATGTGTTATAAGAAATAATCGAAAATGTCGAAAAATAGAAATAATTAATGGCAAAATATTTTTTGATATTACACACGCACACACATATATATATATTTTATGCGTATATTACATTTTGGAGGCTCCATATTTTATATCATAATTGATTTCATTTGTTGAAATCGTTTATTATCATTATTATTTGTATTATTGTTAAACTTGTTTATTATTATTATTATTATTATTATTCCATCTATCGTCAGGAACACTACGCCAGAAGTTGTTATTATTATTTTTTTCTCTTCGACGGAAAATTGACATTTTAAATAGTATAGAGAAATATCGAAATAAAATTGTACATATGAGGAAAAACAACATGGTTTGTTTTAATATCCTATTTAACTTGTTGTGGCTAAAGACAAAAGTTCTCTCTTTCTTTTCTCCCCCTCCCCCAACTTTTATTCAAGAAACCAATAATCAAGTCGGGAAATTTTTGAAATAAATTTGTTATTGCAACAACTGCCCCAAAAGGAAAAATCTTGTCTTTAACTCTACAAGCTAGCCCAGAACGCGAAATTTCCACTCGCCAGCTCGCCATTGGCGAGTAAATAATTAAAGTCGACGAGTAAGTTTCGTCTTTTAAAATGTTGTGCTTCAAATCAAAATATGCACAGCGATACACGGAAGTATTTCAAAATGAAGCGATAGTATTTATTTTCTAAAAGAAGTATAAATGCTTCGTCGCCTATTGCTTCGTCTTTCCTATGGAGGAATGAAATTTTCCTGTCTGCATTCATACGGTAAAAAATGTACGTTCCCTCTCAAATTTTTTGTTTCTTTTGATTTAGCATTTTTCTTATTCTGTGGTAGTTGGCGGTAATTAAAGTGGTGTATTAGTTATTTTTTATTAATGCCATGAAGAAAAGACAAAGGAATATTACAGAGTCCTTTTTTATTAATAGTAATACATCAGACGAAAAACGTGATAAAGATGTGATCACAAATGTTGAAAGTGAAGACGTGCAAGCTCAAATTAAGTAAAATGAGAATGAATTTTGATAATAGCATTAATCCCTTTTTCTCCTTTTACAGTTCTGCTAAAAGGAATTGTGGCAGTGATTTCAAGTCACCACTTCCAGTTAAAAGAAAATTCAACAAAGAGTGGCGAAGTCATTTTAAATGGCTTTTATATGAAGATAAAAATAGTCTTGCAAAATGCGAAATTGGCCAGCAGGTCCTTCCAGTAATGTCGATAAAAAGTGGATAAATGACTTTTCTGGGCCGTGTAAAAAGAGTCGTTTGTTTTTCACAACCAAAGCAACGTTCACTGTGAACATGTTGCCATTGTAAAGGCAAAAACATACCCATCAGAAACACTAATGGCAAAATGTCTGAAGAAAATGTACCAACATATGTTTAATCATTTGAAAAATATATTCAATGTGGCGTACTACGTTGCAAAAGATGAAAAACCGTTTAAAGACTTTGTAGATCTTTTGTGCTTGGCAGAGAAATTAAATGTGGATGATTTAACACAGTATGGCAATGAAAAACAATGCAGGTATGAAAAACAATCCATTTTATTGCTGAAACTTTAATGTTAGATTTGAGGGAAAACTTAAAAAAGTGTACATATACCAGCATTCTAGTTGATGGTTCTACAGATCGATCATCTGTTCAGCATACAAATGTATATGTTCGATGCGTGGATGTAAAAGATAACCATATCAAAAAGGACATATTAGGATTAATAGAGCTGCCAAATTCTACTTCATCCAGTTATTTCGCAGCCGTAACTGATTTTATAGATAAGATTATAGGTCCGAAATGATATAGAAACAGGTGTCATATTGTACACTGTAAAAAAAAAATCTGCAAAGGTACTAAACTTTTTCTAGGAAAATGGGATTCCAAGAACTTTTCCTGTAACGGTAACAGCAAAAATTCAAGTTTCAGAATCGATTACATGAACTTTTCCTGTTATCGTTACATGAAAAGTTCTTGGAATCCCAGTTTCCAAGAAAATGTTTAGTACCTTCACAGATTTTTTTTACAGTGTAGGTTTGGGTACTGATGGTGCTCCAAATATGACTGGATACAAATCAGGCTTGGCCTCCCAAAGAAAAAAATTTTGAATTTGGGATAGAAGAAATAAAAAAGCTCTTTATGTATTTGAACCTAGATGTCTTAACCCATTAATGCCCAAATTATTTTCTTCTTTAAAAATGAAATTTTGAGTTTCCCTCCACTTTTAAAAGACGAATAACTTTTATCTTAACTTATTGATGAATTTGTCTCATGAAAAATAGTGTATTTTTACATTTCTATTTAATGGTGCCTAAAGTGCTTTGTTGCCTTTTTTATAACCTTTCTCAAAAAGGGACGCTAAACACTAATGAATTAGTGAAAAAATAGATACTGTATTAACAGAGTGGGCATAATTTAAATTTATGTTACCATCACTGAAATTGAAGGGGATGCTGGGGAAAGTTTACACCGAAAAATGTTCAGCAAGATTCCCCAATTTGCTCCAGATCCTAACATTTTGTGCTGTTTTACCAGTAAGCACAGCTTCACGGAGAGAGGGTTCAGCTGTCACAACAGCCTCAAGACAGCATACAAGAACTCTCTAAAGACTGAGACAATGAATGATTTGCTCAGAATTTCATTTAATGGACCCACCCTGACATAGTTTGACAATACAGCTGCAATTGGTAAGTGATATTTCAGTGCAGAAAGACAGCGCTACACAAACATGAAGTGCTAATAGTACAGGAAGTTACTATTGATATGTATTTCTGTAACCACTGACATTACGGCTAGGTTATTTTGAGTTAATGTTTTTTTTTTTTTTTTTTTTTTTTTTTTTTTTTTTTTTTTGTAGTAAATATAATTCTTTTTATAAATTGCTGCATTTTTTGGTCAATAGAAAGTTGTTCATACTACATCTGTTAATATTTAAAAAATATCCCATATTTTTCATAAATGTAAAATATTCTGGATTTAATGGAGAGCTCCTTTTAACAATCGTCAATTTAAATTAAATTTGTCATAAATATTTCATTTTCTGCGCAAGTGTGGTGGCTGATGTTGTTGTCTGAATGAATGTAAATTAGTGGCGAAAAAGAATTTTAGTCTGGCGAGTACTTTTTAAGCTGAAATTTCATGCCCTGAGCTAGCCTATTGAGTATAAGATGACTCCCTTCCGAAGTGAATGATTGAATTCAACATTATTCCTTAATCGAATGAAAATTCAGCGTACCCTTTTCAAAGTACGTAAAACTAAACCTAAAAATATATTGGAGAGAAGCCTGCTCTTTCTTTAAGTCGGCTAAAAAACAAACTCCTAGAAAATGACGCACAAGTAAAATTCTTCTCAGTTTAAATAAATTCGAGGCCTAAGTATATTTTGACAAGCGAGGAAACGAAATGCCATTCTCTCCATTTTCTTTATTTCATTGGGGCCTAGTCTCTCGTAATTTATTAGGGAACCATAAAACGCAGCGTGCAGCAACGTCAGTCATTCCTCATTTCTCTATGAGCTGCCAGGAGCAGATTTTCGCTAATAGGTTTTTCTGCACACAAAAAAGAAATATTTATTTTTTCTTACTACTCTCCCTCCCACTCTTCTCCTTCTCAATACTTTATCTTTTCAAACTAACAATATCTGAAGAGATCCAAGTTAAAATAAACTGAATTTACGAGCATTTCACTTAAAAATGAAAGATGCTCCACTCCCATTCAAATCTATATTCATACATGAAATATGATACAGAATGAATTCAATTTTGAATGGAATCGGTGCATCTTCTTGTTTTAAAGATTCGAAAATAATTTTTACTCTTAAAGAAAAATATGTAGGGATTGAAACATGATTTTTAGAGTAGAATGAAAAACGTTTCGAACCAAAATCAAACACATACGTCTTTTCACAATGTTTCATAGCTGAGAATGTACAGTACGGCATTACAAAATGAGTCCTCTTGATAAGACCATGATAAATCACCAGCAAAGAAATGGGAATCACTGTTAAATTCAGGGGAGGGGTGGCTTGGGGGGACATTCTCCCTAGAAAAATAAAATTCTCCCCCCCCCCCCCCAACCTAAAATTTTGAAATTTTGCATTTTCAATGTTCAAGAAGTCCTATCCGTTAAAAAGTGTTTGAATTCAACACTGAATTCAACACTGATAGCAACTTCAAAGAATCGTATTCAAGTATACTTGTTAATTTTTATCAAGTAGTAACATAAAATGGTAAATTTGTATGAGTGCTATCATAACAAAATATTTTTTATACCATAGATAAAAGTTGCTTTAACATTTTAATTATTAATGAGCCAAAGTATGTAGAAAATTCTCATTAAAATATGGGAGTAATAACCTATAACTCGGTCAATTAAGAACATTACTGGCATGAATGATAGTTATAAATACAACGCTGATGTGAACGAAAAGTTACAAAAGTGTATGAAAATTTACCTTCTTTTATTTGGCGTTTCGAAAGTATATCTTTATATATTTAAACACATTACAAACATTTTTTGCAGAGGAAACTGAAGTCATAATTTATTTTTATTCCCAAAAATACAGGGTACCTTATTTAAATTAGAATATAAATTTAAAAAATTAAAAAAATCTACCTTTTTTTGTGTGTAAAATGTAAAGCGAACACAAAAACTGGTGGAAATGGTTACCGTCCTTAAACAGATAGATTTGAATTGAATTCTTAATATTTTCTAATGTATAACTGGCATTATTTATGATAGCTGATTATATACAGGCCTAGGATAGGCCGATTGGCCCTAGGAACAGGGCCATCCGTAGGGGTCTTTCTAAGGGAACCCAATCGTATTTATGCAAGATTACCCAAGATTCGAAGAAAATCCTAAAATCTCCAAATAGTTAAGCATAAGGGCGCGACTGGGTTCGAACCCAGCACCTCCCGTGTACCAGCTTTGAGAGCACAACCTCTCAGCCACTGGTGGGGTAACATATAACTGACTTTATATTTCATTTAAATCACACTATTTCACATACCGAAATGCTGTACACTTCCATCACTTATGAAGATACCATCGCACTTTACACAAAATAATGTAAGTTTGCTCAAATTACTTTAAAATATCTTTATTTTAGTTAAAGTTATGAATAATAGTTATGTTCAGATTGGAAAGAGACATCCTGTATTTATGAGTTACTTTATTATTCCGTCTGCGTCGATCAAAAAACTATCGCCAAATTGAAAGATTAAATGCTAATAATGGCTTATTGTAATTGTCACATTCACATGACACTGAACACGTTACATGTGTTTGTTACGTCATCAAATGATTTTTTATTTCGATGTTTTATTTGTAGTATTATTAATATTTCACTAAGTTATTTGTTATTTCGTTATTTAAAATATAAAATTATGCCAATTTGAATAATTTATTAATAGTTTTGCGATTTGTATTATGTGTCGAAATAGGTCGATGGGATAATCAAGTAGTACCCACAATTCCGTAATAGAGTATTACTATGAGTTAAACAATGCATATCCATGATCGGTAAGTATTACGGTGGCCCTCAACGAACAAGTTTTCAGATTGCTTAAATTTCATAACTGTAACTTGCAATTTATATACTCCTATAAATCAAACTAGCACTTCCAATTTTTATTCAAACAGCCACTACGCTTATTTTTCAATACTGTTACGAATTTCGTAAATAGTTAGTGTTTGTACTGTAAAATAATGTAAATAATCTTAAGCTCCATTCCTTTACTAATATTAGTTTTTGTTACATTGTCACTGTTATCAAGCAAACTTGTCTATTATTTTCAGTGAATGTCTATGGCAGCTTTGCGAAATATTAGAGATATCGCCAAGTTGGCGTCACTTTTGGCGACTAATTTTGGTCGCCAAATTTGGCGATATATCGCCAAGTTGGCGACAAACTTGGCGATTGTTGGCGATGGTAACCCTTTCCTATTTATGGTAACCCCCCCCCCTTAAGTCTACTGATGCATTGAATGTTGTTCCGTGGTTTTCCAGTTTTTTCTAGAAGGTTGTAGAAATTTCCACCGCATGCGGCGAGACTATATATAGGAGAGCCGGATGCGAGCTGTGTTGTTATTACCTACCAGTCAGTCATTGAGTGAACAAGGCGTTTGTAAAGCAAGTTTGCTTGAATTTCATTTATGTTGTTTTGAATGTTATTAAGTGTTGAGACGTTGTATAAAGAGTCTCTGGGATCTAAAGCTGTACCTGTACGATAGATTGGAGCAGTTATTTTTGAATATCTAGTAATATTTGTGAGTTTCGAAGACTCTGTTGTTCTGAAGATCTGTAAATAAATTATTTTCTACTTTTCTGACAAGAGTTAGTTGTCTAACCATAAGATCAAAAGAACCCCATATACGCTGCAACAATACATTTGTCATATAGTGTGCTTACCTGTATACTTATGTTTTTCAGTCAAATAAATTGCAGGAACTTTTCACGAGCACAAACATTATCTTTTAGCAAAACCGAAAAATTGCAGCCAAAATTTGAGAATCATAGCTTACCTGAAAAGAAAAAAAAAATTAGCCGTTAAAAATATACAATGATACGAAAGAATAATTTAGACCAAAACATAAAAGTATGAATTTTATAAATGCATTCAATCTATGTACAATATTCCTCAAAAACAAATCATACTAATATACTTTCTAAATAAAGACTTTTAATATTGAAATATTCATTAGTAATTTTATTTGTAAGATAAAATCTTTTTAAAAGCCCTGTAATAGTATTAATAACAATAATAATAATAATAATAATAATAATAATAATAATAATAATAATAATAATAATAATAATAATAATAACCAATGGAAATTTCCGTTCGATACAAGGCACACAAATAAATGTTAACAATGTACAAGAACTAATTTTCATTTTGAAATAAGCATGATAATAGAAATAATTTGCATGCATGCTTGGAAAACTTCAAAATTTCGCCACATTGCATTCAAAACTCCTCCATGGGATTTTCTAATCATAATAATAGCAACAACAAAGTGGATAATAATAATGTGTGTGTATGTAAAGAACGGTCGGAAGCTTGTATTAAAACGGATATTAACCAATATTATTTTAGAAATGTTCCCTTTTCACTATTTATCAATATAAGAAGCATTCTTCATATTAAAATTCTCAAGCAGATCATTGAATTTCATGTTAAAAAAACATAAAAACTAAGTGTTATATATGCGCGTCAGCTCAGTTGTAGATTTTATTATGTTTAATGTAACTTTTGTACAATTGGAAATTTGCTGAAATATTATCTACCCATACAATTTTGAAAATCAGAATTTTCATATAACTGTTTCAATAACAGATCACAAGGTTTTTTAATACTTGAAAATAACTTACGATTTAGAAAACATAGTTTGCTTATAAAAACGTGAAATTGAAGAATTCTTTTGGAAATTAATTTTAGACATTTAACATGAGTTTTGATTTGATTTGTTGACATCACGTTTATTATTCTGTCTTCTCGAGTGGAACATAACCAATATAAAACAATAAACAGAAATACCGTGATAAAAAAAAAAAGAAAAATAATGATAAATTAAAGCAAGCAATGTTTCTTAATACCACACATATATATAAATTTATTTGTATTAATATCTTAAAATAATACAAAAATAAATGGAAAACTATCAAAAACGGCTTACTTGTAGATTTTATTTGCGTTCCAGTATTTTTCCGTTTTGCATAAATACAATCTACAATCAAGACTTGATGCTTTCAATTGATAGTAACTTTGTAATTTCCTTCCCCCCCCCTTTCTCCAGTCGGGGTTTACCGACTTATTATTTCATGATAGGAATTCCTTTCTTTAGAATAGATTGGAATACAAAATATACTTTTTTAATAAAAATAAGAATTGAAATTATGCAATAATCACAAGAGCCCTACTCATCTTAAATGAAATAATTCAATTTATTTAAAATTTAACTCGTTACTTTGTGCTTAAAATATCCTGATAAACATAAATAAGCACATCAGTTGAGAAAATTTCCATAATGGGAATGTCAATAGCTTCTGGTAGGAATGATATGAAAATAATAGGCATATCGACGTAATAATAATAGAAAAAAAAACTATATCGTAGGTATTCTATGTGACCGAAGTCTTTTATCATAAATCTAATATTATTTTTTCAATCATCAAACACAATATCAAACTTGTCGCAAACAAAACAAAAAAAACTGAAAGACGCACTATTTAGGCATTAGGCGTGTATAAAAAATGCGTAACAAGATATTAACTACCTCATTTACACAACCATATACAGATAATGCTAAGTTTTCACAAACCATGAATCATACATTTATAATGAAGAGGATTAACAGAAAGTCAAATCTGTGTTTCTGTTTCATTTATTGTTCGCGAAATATTCAAATATAATCTGACAATCATATTTCGATAATGTGATATATTAGGTGCATGAGAATTAATTGAAAATGAAACATAGAAACGAAAATTCATCGTATCTATTAAAAGAAAGTTTTATTTGCAGGCTTCATAAAAAGGCAATCCGGTTAAAGTTAATGGCATTTTTCTAATCAACTCTTTCTCTCCAGCCCCTAACAAGTGTTATCTTAGTAAATATATATACCGGGACGACGATATTACTATTTAACTGTCTAACAAAAGTTACTGCAGCACAATAAATACAGTATTCCTGTCCCAGCCATCTCATCTCATTTATTACGGGTTTGCCGAGGGGAGACACTTGCCATCATCCGGGAAAATTAATTATTCGTGTGGGAGAGTGATCCATTTACAGCACATGGGCCAGCGCCGCATACCCGTTGACACACTCCGACGTTTTCGTTTACTTCGTTGTGTACGAAAGTCTAAAGAGCTTATCATAATATGATGAAAAGAGAACGAAAATAGAAATAAGTTGTCCCAAGATGTGTCATGGAGATGGGATAAGTAAAATGTGGTTAAGACAAGAAAAGATCAATAAAACCTGACTGCAAAGCTGCCAATGACGATTCACTAAAATTCGTTTTCTTTATGATGAAACTAGATGATAAAGAGCGAAATTTTAAAACATATTTAAAGGGTTTTGTTTAACTTCTGATTGTTTATTTTTACATTTTTACATGACTGAAAGGTGTTTATGATTTTATTTTTATCTATCCGTGTCTTCGTGTTCTAACTATGCAAGCATATTCTATGTACAAATGTTCGGATTGCCAAGCACTTTTACATGTTATTGAAATTTACTATAGAATGTTCGTTATTGGAAATGAAATGTGCATTATTTGTAACCCATTTACAAGGACTCTATATTTCGCAGTTATATTGTCCATCGGTGCTTTGTGCAGCAACATAAATTTGCATGCTGCTAAGCCGGCTATTCGCAAACAACTGATGTACAGAAAAATGAAAAAACTATTCATTTTAACAAAGATCATGGTCGATATTAACTCATTTTTATTCCGATTAGTTGTCCAAAGCAGAAATTTAAGATGAAAATTCAAAATAGTACAATATTGAACTAATATTATTGAGTCATTAACATACGTAACTACTTTTTGAAATATCAAGTTATATGAATAGAAGAAAGTTTTGAGATAGGCACCTCTAATTATAGTTTATTCCTGTTCAGCTTAACTCAAAATATGTATGTAAGCATGAAATTTGTAGTCGTATCACTTTTTAATATTATCTCTTGATATGCTGAGGTTATGAGATTCATAAACCTTGAGGTACCTATACTAGTTTTAAGGTACCTATTCGGCACAGGCGGTAAATCGCTATACATTCTTTATGGTTACAATTGTATCGAGTTACAGCAACAATACAGTTAATTATCCGTCAAACCATTCTCGCTAAAATATGATGACTGGCTGTGAAAGCGTAATAAGGAATTATTTTAAGTACTAAAATTAGAAAATAAAAAATAATGAGAGTAAAAAAATAAAAAGTAATACGATTTTTATCGTATCATAATTTAATAATAATTAGATGATTAGGGTTTTATATGCTGAGAAAACATTTTAGAATGTATATTTTAAACAATTTCTTTCTTTCTTTAGCCATATCTCATAAAAGAAATAATGCATAAAAATCTATATTTATAATAAATTCTTCGCTTTTTCAACCATATGTAAATCAAAGTAGTGATTTTTTCTTAATAAGACTCATTTTAAAGTGACCTAATGTAAATGATTTTTTTCTTTCATTAATAATATGAATTGCAGTATGAAATTACGTAGTCTTTATTTTTTAGATAAACATTAAATGCATATAAAAGAGTGTTTTTAAATACGTATACATATATATTTACTTTTAAACTGAAAATAAATTTTCGTAGCCGATAATGCCGAATTATTTATTTCATCGCACTATGTTTTTGATTTAATTAATCATCGAAGTTTTTTAAAAATTAATATAAGTGGAAATTTTCTAAATGTCTTTAGAACTTATCAATTTTCGAATTATATAAATTACTTAAGCTGCCGTATTAAACTATTATTAATCTTAGGGTAAAAATACCGTTTAAAATTCACCGACACTTGGTGACATCAAATTACACAATAGCTCATTGATTGAGAATGACTTCCATAGTATTGCACGTAAAAGGTTGTATGATCTACACTTTTCATTAGATAAATGATTTTAAATACTTTTATAACAACATTTTAGACAAGGTATTTTGAAATTGATTTATGGATTATAAGCAAAACTCTCGTGAACGAATAATTTTTCCCAACAGCAAGGTAGTTAATGCAAAGAAATTCGTTTTAAAGGAAGGACGAGAATAAACAGGAGAAAAGTATACAGTATACACGGGAAATAACGATTTTGTAAAGGGTAAAAAGTTGTAAAGGATAAAAAGGAAAAATTGTGAACTTAATCTACTGATTTTTAACAATTTTATTTTATTTTATGTTGTTTTATAGTATTGTTCAAATACCAAATTCTTGATTTTCATTTTACGTTAATATTAGTTTTTTCTTTTTTTTTTTTTTTTTTTCAACTTATGATAAAGATTTTAAAAAATTTCTAACTATGTAAAAAACAATGTAACAACAATTTCAGAGTTTAAAAAAAAGAAAGAAAGAAAAAGTTGAACTATGACGAAAATTTATTTTGACTACCTATATTTCATTTATTTTAATATTCATTTTGATTCCCGTAATCTACCTATCTATTTATATATATGAATATATATGCACATATATACATATATATCATACATATATATACATATACCGGGTGATCTAGAAGTTTCGGGAGTTTTGAAATGTTAATATTTTGGAAACTATGCATAATACAACGGTACGGTTTTCAGATATATGCTCAGAAACATCTAGGATTTTTGTTTAGAAGGAATTTTTTTTAAATATGTATAGTTACAATTTTAAGCAACAGGTGGCGCTGCAGTACCAGACTCAATGCACCTATACCATGCGTTATATAGACGCATGAGTTCATTGTGAAATATCTTTTCTAGAATATTGATGAAATTTCGTTTTAAGATTAGTTTATGTTCAAACACTTTTTTTAAGAAGTTGAAATTGCATTGAAAGGGAATTTTGATACAAAATTTGATGAGCTACTGCTATATTTGACATGCTTTCTTTGCATGTTAAGTTGTGTTCTTCTCGTACCATACGTGAAGTTAAAACCACAAAAGATTTGATGGCTATTACAAACGTGAAAATCTATGGTAAGCAAGGATTGAAAAAGGTCTCATTGGAAGATCGCAATAAAAGCAGGAGATCCCAAATGTCTGTTGCAACCATAAATGAGGTAGAATTCGATGCCAATACTCAGTGGAAATCATCAGCTAATGGTCAGTGCTATACACTTGTAATATCACGATGAACTGAAATTTCTTTCTGCTCTGAGGACACTGTGCACGCTGTTTTATATTGGCTCACGGTGGTACTTATAAGCTATGAGCGTCATAATGAAAATTTTTTACACTTAGACACCAATTCTTTCTTTTTAGTAATCTGTATCATACCAAAAAAAAAAATAATAATACTATCAATATTAGCGCCACCTGTTGGTAAAAACTGTAACTAACATAATATGTTTGTTTCATCGAAAAAACAAATCCGATAAGTTTCTAAGCATTTTTGTGAAAACCGCATACTTCTATTGTTTATAGTTTGCTAATTATTAGCATTTCAAAACTCCCGGAACTTCTGGATCACCCGGTATATATATATATATATATATATATATATATATATATATATATATGTATGTATATGTATATATATCATACTCATGTAGGTACAAAGTTCTCATGCAAATGAACTCTTTAGTATACGTATATTATATAATTCATAAGGAATTAATTATGAAATCTGTTTAAATATTTTGCTGTAATATGTTTATATTTCTGAATGAAACAGTAAATGCGTATATAAAACAAGCATATTTTATTGTAATGTTTTGCACAAATCCGACCGCAGGTGGCGGTGATGCATATCAGATTTTCGTACAAAATATACTGTGCCCCGTAGTGGTGAAAAGTGGAACTAAAGTACTTTGTAACACGTACGCGGTTAGAATTGTTAGTTAATAGTTAGTGTTAATTTTAATTAATTTAGAATTTGGCTACGGTTAGGTAACAGTTAGGTTACATTTGGGTTATAGATAGGTTGCAATTATATTTCGGTTAGTCTTACGTTATATTTAAATTCCGGTTACGTTATAGTTAGGTTATGATTAAGTTACATTTAGTTTCAGGTAAATTGTAGTTAGGTTACGGTTAGAAAATTGATAAGTTATGATAAGGTGACGACTAGGTTACATTTATGATATATTTAAGTTTGGCTCAGGTTAAGTTGCAGTTAGGTTACAGACAGGTTGCGATTACATTACAATTAGGTTAGGGTTAGGATTTTATCCACAGGTTGAATATTACACACGTTTTAATTGAAATATACTTAATTTTGCTCTATGGTTCTGAAACTACATTACTATATATTAACCTTTTACCTAATCATTGATTATCGATTTTAATTAAGGTATAGTCGGATCTAGGAGAGATATAATTTGTTTGAAAATCGAAATGTTACACTTAGGATTTCGAGGTGAAAAAAAAAAGTTACGTGACTGAACAGTGATGTTTACGGATAAAATCAGCATTTTAACGCGAAAATTGCGCAATTGTTGAACACATATTTCCTCCTCCGTTTCCCATTAAAGTCGTTTTAAATATTTGTTACTCTAAATTCAGTTGTTTATTTTTTTAAACCGATTTTTCTCACAGTCAGTGGCCACGTATTTCGAATTAGAGATAAAATCACAAATTTCAGGTTCGTTTGATATTATTATCACGCACCCGGGCAACGCCGGGCGGGTCAGCTAGTTAGATAAAATATTTTCACTAAAAAAATTAGGTTTTAATTTTTAAAAGTTTTAATTAAAATATTTTTACTAAAAAAAATAGGTTTTATTTTTTAAAAATTTTAATTAAAATATATTCATTAAAACTTCATAGGAAATTATTATAAACATTTAAGTTTTATTTTTGATTTGTTTCTTCAATTGTGAATTTTTAACTTTTGCGGTCTTTCTAGCTATGTAAACCACTAAGAGTAATTATACTGACTTAAAACTTTCAACAGGATTTCATTTTTCATGTTAATTTATACATAAAGACAGTATAAATACTGGTTTCACTGAATTATTGTTATGGTTATATCTGAGTTACTTTGGTTTTATTTGTAAAAGTATTTAAATATTTAAATATTCATATTTTATTTAAATAATATTTTACTGAATAAACAGAAAATTGAAGAACGGAAATATGTCTTCAACCTACATAACATTCGTTAATCTATAATTCGAAGTAAAACCGAGTTGTCGTATTAGACATTATTAATCATACAGAAAAAATGCTGTTTAAAATTCACCGACGCTTGGTGACATCAAAGTACACGATAGCTTGTTGATTGAGAATGACTTCCATAGTATTGTTTGTAAAAGGCGGTGTAATCTACATTTTTAATTAGATAAATGATTTTTAACACTTTTATAATAACCTTTTTAGCAAGATATTTTTAAATTGCTTTATGGATTATACACAAAACTCGCGTGAACGAGTAACTTTTCCCAACTGAAAGACTGTCGGTGCAGAGAAATTTGTTTTACAGGCAAGAGGAGAATGAACAGGAGAAAAGTATGTACGGGGAATAAAGATTTTGTAAAGGATAAAAAGACTGATGTTTTGAGTGATAAATTTATTAAAAACTGTTGACAATAGGTAGAATCTATAACACAAAGTTTTATTCACCGTTTGCTTTTCGTAATAGATGGAATATACTAGGAAAAAGGAACAACACGCATAATCATCCATAGTGATTGAACAGGGCTCATCATTTTTAATTATCGCTGAATTAATATCGTTGCAAGATCTCATAGAGGAAAAAATATTCTTTTAAATGGAGTTTCCTTAAAATTATGAACTTAATCTACTTATTTTTGATTTTTTTTTTTTACTTTGTTTTATTTCATTGTTCAAATACCGAATTCTTGATTTTCATTTTGCAATAATATTAATTATTTTTCTTCAATTTAGGATAAAGATTAATAAAAATAATAAATAAATAGATGTCTAACAGTTTAAAAAAAAATAAAAAAAATTTCAAAGCTTACAAAAAAAAAAAAGAAAAAAAGAAAGAAAGAAAGAAAGAAGGAAAGAGAAAGAAAGAAAGTAAAAAGCTAAAATATACACACATTTTTTACACACGTAAAATAAAACTTTTTCACTAAAAATTTAGATTTTAAATTTTATAAATTTTAATTTAAAATCATTTCGTTGAAACTGCATAGGTAATTATTGCAAACATTTAAGTTCTATTTTTGCATATATTTAAGTTTTATTTTGCAAACATTTAAGTTTTATTTGATAATTATAAATTATGAATTTAAAAATTTTTCAGCCTGTTTAGATTTGTAATCCTCTAAGAGTAATAACACTGACTTAACACTAGAAATATTTAAATATCCACATTTTGTTTAAATAATATTTTTAGAATAAATGGAACAATGGGGAACAAAAATATTTCTTCAATTTAGATTGCATTCGGTAATTTATAATTCGAAGTAAAACTGAAATTCAAAAGATAGAAATTATATTTAGGATGTCTTATTTAATTTTTAAGATTTTCAGCCATTTCTAAAAATTTTTTTTAAAGCTGGATATTTTAAGTTCCATAACACCTAATTAAGAAATCATGCAGAAGAAAAACTCATAGTTTAATGTTTTCTTTGATCCTTTTAATTTTGTTTCAGTGCTTTATTATATCTTCTTGATGTAATAGTTTTCTGAAAAAAAAAGTTTTTATAAATAAAAAATAAATTGCTGAGGTAAAATTAAAAAAAATATGGAAAAATTAAAGAAAATTTAAAAGCTTTTCTTTTGCAATTTTCAATGTTTTAAAACTTATTATTATTATAATTATTATTATTATTATTATTATTATTATTATTATTATTATTATTATTATTATTATTATTATTATTATTATTATTATTTTACTGCAATTGTGTTTTATAGTTTTTATAACAATACCGATCATATTTCCGAAAATTTTGCTAAATATATATATATGTAAGGCATATGGTAAACATGCAGTAAAAATGACTTTTTACATAACAGACTTTTTAAAAATCAAACAATTTATGACCTGTACTACTTTGTTTATACACCTAGAGTTTCAGGATAATTCCTCATGTATTTTTCTAGAAATTTAACAAAATGTCTAAAATCGCAAGTGACCTGTCCCCTTTGGCCATATAGTGCATAAGTGTATGTGTATATAGCACAGCGCCCACCTAACCGAAGTTAATAGTTAAAATTATAGTTATAATTAATAGTTAAAATATATAATTAAATTAGAGACATTTTGGCGAATAAAAAAAGAAACATTCTTCAAGAAGAGCATACAGAAAAACAAAAGTAAAAATCTTAATTTTCGAAGAAGAAATTAGAAAAACACGGATGTATTCCAAAACCATAGGTTTAGCATTAGAGAAAGGAATTTGCGTCCTAACTGATAACATACCTTAACTGAATTATACTGAGTCAAATTTGGAACAGCTGCGTGAAGAAAACAAATTTTATTTGCAAACTTACACAATACAGTCAATAACAAGAAAAAATAACGTTAAACTGAATTAGGGAAATTGAAATAAAGGTAGAAATAATTGATCATGAACTGAATTTCAAAATTCTGTCAACTTTTTCTAGAAAATGTTATTCATAATTTACTTTAATATAAATACGGAAATTCAAATGCAGGGAAAAAATCCAAATGCATGAAAAAAAATCCAAATACAGGGGGGAAAATCAAATACTGATAGAGCTTAACTAATAACAG
Organism: Maratus speculifer; assembly: GCA_964019185.1. Classification (NCBI taxonomy): domain Eukaryota; kingdom Metazoa; phylum Arthropoda; class Arachnida; order Araneae; family Salticidae; genus Maratus; species Maratus speculifer. The sequence goes on along the minus strand of OZ025294.1, from coordinate 239,559,784 downwards.
GAGTGTGATAGTCGTGCGCAAAGTGTAGATTTTAAAAACTTTCTTTTTGGTGAAGATGTAAAGATAAAATCTTCAAGACTATTTTACTAAAGACTGATTCCGAGTAACACTCATCACATTCCACAAGTTGGAAGATGTTTATCATCCATAACAATTTTTACCCGGCAACACCTGTCCTATCGGCGAACTTAAATAAAATAGAAGGGCCTATAATCAGGCAGTTATATGTCCATCTTACGTAAGTCCACTAGCGATAAGGAACACGTCGTGCAGTCATTAAAAAGGGTCGTTTCACAGGAATTTCAGATCATAAAAGTCCGTCGTAAAACCGCACGACAGGCACCAGGGGATTTTTATGGTCTACAAGTGGAAAGGAAATGGGGCGATACGGTGGACAGCTTACGGTCATTTCAAGAAATAATAAAAAAAATCGTAAAAAATCAGAAGTTTCTGACAAAACTCATCTACTCATATATTTTAAGAATATCTGTATTTCTAGGGAAGAAATAAGGAACCATATTAAGTTTAAGCATCCAGTAACAAGAGAGTAATAAAAATGCACATAAATTGTCTGCAATCTAAATGCAGATAACAAAATAATAAAAGTTCTTATGTAATAAAATGATAGAAATTATAAATTAATTTTGATTTTATACACTTTAAGGAGACAACAAAATAATGCAAAAATAAGAATATTAATACTCGTAGTTTCTGACAAAATTCATCTATTCAAAAATTTTAAGAATACATATATTTCGAGAGAAGAAATAATGAAGCATTTTAAGCATATGCATCTAGTAACAAGAGAGTAATAAAAAAGCACATAAATTGTCTGCAATCTAAATACAGATAACAAAATAATAAAAGTACTTATGTAATAAAATATCAGACATTATTAATTAATTTTGATTTTATACACTTTAACGAGACAACATATTAATGTAAAAAATAAGAATATTAATATTCGTAGAAAAACTAAGTGATTCGTTTTAAGGAGCCGTTCAAGTAACAACGTTCAAGTAAGTCATTTTGTACTCTCCCTCCCCCTTGTAAGGAAAAATAAGCAAATGATAGACCCTCCCCCCTTTCTTTGCTTACGTAAGATTTTATGACATACTGACATCAAAATTGTTTTTTATGAAAAAAAATTACAGTTAGTGAAAAATTTATATTTTTAATCCAACGAATTTACATAAATAGATTACCATTATAATAAGTTCAGCAACACAATATGTTGTGGACAAAAAAGATGCAAAATAAGTAAGAAACGAAAATAGTGAAACATTGTAAAAATTCTAAATATAAACCCAAATTTTAAAACACAATATATGATTTAATGTCAGAGTTTTATGTAGTTGAAAAGACAATATAAAATTATAATAAAAACAACACGTTACAGAAAAAAATGATGTACATATAAGTTCCGAATAGCAGATAAACAATAAAAAGATAAATTTTTATTTTGAAAATTTATATTTTAAAAGTCGCTTTTTCTAAAATTCAGCAAGAGTTATTTCTGTTTCAATCTTCAAGTTATTGTAAAATACAGATAGACATTCTTATATCTAAAAAAAATTTTTAGTCGAAATTTAACTTATCGATACATAAAAAATCTTTCTTGTTAATCAGAAATTTCCATGTAAAAATTGAGAAAAAAGATGCATGAAAAATACTTTCTTATTAAAACAATTTTTTATATAATGAAAATGAAATGAAAAAGTTGAATATTGAAATCAATTATCCTTTTTATAAGAAAAAAATGAAAAAACTGAAAAGAAAAAAGAAAAAAAGCCATGTTTCAGAAAATCTGCTCTAAGTTCCAGTTTTATATCAATTTTGGGGGAGATGGTAATCAAAGTGACAATACATTCGATAGAAACTGATTGCAACAAAAAAAGTATGACATTGTTGAAGAAAATAAAAAGTTGTTTGATTTTTTGCCCCCTAAATGAAAAAAAAAAAGAAAAATAGTAGAAATGAGAAGTATGAGCTTACAAATATTTCGGCATGATTAACGTCACCAAGCATCAAAAATTTTGAGAATATCATTAACAATTCGGAATCATATATAACAAAAAATTGTATTCATATAAGGACTATATGATTCAAACATTCAACCCAGCAACCAATTTCATATCCTATGTGTCATATCAAAAGGAATTTTCAGGGAGAAAGGGCGTGGATCCCAGAAATTAATTACCCTAGTGCTTTTGTCACTATCACAATACGATAGCAAAAGCGTGCCTTTTGTGTTTCACAATAATATGAGTTTGGTTTGATTATGACTCAGAAATTTCGATCAAATGATTAAAATATGAGTAATGGTCAGCCAGAGCACGCTATTCAAAGATGGAAAATTAATTCGGACAGTTGGAATTATTTTTCTCTTAAATGGACTTTCGTTTATGTCAAAATCGATAACATTGCAATAACAAGTAAGAAAAATCATGCGTTAAGCATAGATTATTAAGCACTTTCCAACACTTAATGAAATCTTTAACAAAACTTTGTTATTTAGGGAAATAATAGTGTATAGCCAAATATACCCAAATATGTATTCCAGTACTTTTGAACAGCTCTGTATTTCATATGTCAGTTGATATAATGGGAAAATTTAGTTTAGCAAGAGAATACCCAGTAGATTGAAAATTCTTTTTCAGCATTTCATACTATTAGATGGAAACATACTTGAATACTTTTGTTCAGCCCTGTAGTTTACATTGTACCTTAATTACACGTCAGCATTAGGCTAAAATTTATTGTAAACTAAAACACTTTTAAAACAACTGAAATCACATTGTCATAAATTATCATTCATAGGCGTCCATGTACCGAATTCTTTGCGTGGCCCTGTATATCCTTTTATTTATATTCTGCAAACAGTTCTCAGTAAATTGATTGAAGATCACCGTAAAAATGCATACCTTATTTAAGAACCACGTTTAAATAATTTACGCTCATATTCAATAACGTTGGTGAGCTCTTTTAGGTAGCCCTGTATATCAACTATAACATTTATACACACCATATAATGTGCAAATATTTAGCGAAATATAAATGCCCATATCATAATTAAAATGCATTTCATCCCTCCATCAGCCATCACCGGACACATATACGGTACTTCGGAAAGAATATACTATTTGAAATCTTTTGTATGGCCCTGTAAAAGCTATGTACTTCATATTATGCAAGACAGTAGCGTATAACTTATATTAAGCTTCAGTGACATATATCAAATTTATTATACATGAAACAGCTTAATATATTTAAAATATGTCCCACACAATTCCCCCTTTTGCCATTATCTAATGGAATTCTTTTGTGTGGCCATGTAAATGAATAATAGCTACATTTTCACCTTATATTTTATAGAATGCATATTTTAATATGTTTGACAGGTATAACATCTTTAAAATTCCTTTGAAACGATTTTTCCATATAGGCCGTAATGTAATGGGAAACTTTTGATTCGCCCTGTAGATAAACTAATCATGATAAACTTCATTTTCAATAGCGTTCGTGCTAGGGTAAACGTCAATAACGTCCTAAAATTTCACGGCAATCCGAGTATATTAACGATTTTTCCCCATAGGCCGTAATGTAATGGGAAACTTTTGATTCTCTCTGTAGATAAAGTAATCATGGTAGATACTTCATTTTCAATAGGTGTCGTGCTAGGGTAAACATCCAAAACGTATAAAAATTTCATAGCAATCCGAGTATATTTACGGAAGTTAGAGCGCGGACAGACGGACAGACAAACCGAATGCATAAGCACTTTTCAACTTTGTTGGAAAGTGCTAAAAATATAAAGATTTTTAAGTGTAGTAATTTTTTTTTAAATTCAAATTTTTATAAACGTTTAAAAAAATTTAAGAAATTATGCTGTTATTTATTTATTTTTCAAAATGTACTTTTGGTTGAACATTGAAATTCAATTAGTTCACCATTTGAACCAGACTTTTTAAAACAAGTAAGAAAAATCATGCGTTAAGCATAGATTATGAAGCATTTTCCAACACTTAATGAAATCTTTAACAAAACTTTGTTATTTAGGGAATTAATAGTGTATAGCCAAATATACCCAAATATGTATTCCAGTACATTAGAATAGCCTTGTATTTCATATGTCAGTTCATATAATGGGAAAATTTAGCTTAGCAAGAAAATACCCAGTAGCTTGAAATTTCTTTTTCAGCAATTCATACTATTAGATAGAAACATACTTGAATACTTTTGTTCAGCCCTGTAGTTTACCTTGTACCTTTATTACACGTCAGCATTAGGCTAAAATTTATGGTAAACTAAAACAGTTTTAAAACAACTGAAATCACATTCTCATAAATCATCATTCATAGGCGTCCATGTACCGAATTCTTTGAGTGGCCCAGTATATCCCTTTATCTATATTCTGCAAACATTTCTCAGTAAATTAAATGCAGCTCAGCGTAAAAATGCATAGCTTATTTAAGAATCACGTTTAAATAATTTACGCTCATATTCAGTAACCTTGTGAGCTCTTTTAGATAGCCCTGTATATCAACTATAACATTTATACACACCATATAATGTGCATATATTTAGCGAAATATAAACGCGAATATCATAATTAAAATGCATTTCATTCCTCCATCAGCCATCATCGGACACATATACGGTACTTCGGAAACAATATACTATTTAAAATCTTTTGTGTGGAGCTGTAAATGCTATGTGCTTTATATTATGCAAGACAGTAGCGTATAATTTATATTAAGCTTCAGTGACATATATCAATTTTATTATACATGAAAAAGCTTAATATATTTAAAATATGTCTCACACAATTCCCCCTTTTACCATTATCTTATGGAATTCTTTTCTGTGGCCCTGTAAATGAATAATAGCTACATTTTCACCTTATATTTTATAGAATGCATATTTTAATATGTTTGACAGGGTATAACATCTTTAAAATTCCTTTGAAACGATTTTTCCCCTTAGGCCGTTGTTAAATAATGCACACACTACACAAATTATTCCATAGGCACTGATTATATTAAAAAAAACTTTATTAAAAGAATAACACTCACTCGCAGCTCACTGCTGCATTATCGTCTGCACTTTTCTCAAACACAACTTTTGAATAATAATATAAAAAACAATTCACTTCTTTTCACTTTCTGGACACTGAGATTTTAATTGTAGGTAGCACGGTATCGTCTGCCTACATGGAACATACCGACCCCCATTGACATGTTTCACATTCAATAATAATTCTTTTTTTACCAAGTACACTAATTACACAAATAAATACAAAAGGTCACTATATATGTTTACTCAAATATAAAAATTGAAAGAAAAAACAATATAACACTCACACATATATATATATATATATATTTATCTTTTATCTTTTTTTTAAGTACTATGGTTTTCAGGCATAGGAAAATACATAATTTACTAATCGATATTTTAAAAATTCCATTCTGAGTTTTTAGCTGAACTACGCAAAATTTCTCATCATTACCGTAATATACTTCAATAATTCTGCCTAATGGCCACTTATTGTTTGGTGTATTTTCCTCTACTAACAACACCAGATCTCCTATTTTTACATTATCCTTTTCAATTCTCCACTTACCAAATCTTACATATAATTTCAATTATTGATTAAATTAAATAGAACTTTAACTTTAAATTTAATTTTTTAACAATTGATAAATAAACTTTTTAGCCTTTGCTTTAAATATCATTTAAACTTTAGTGCTAAACAGAAATATTAGAAAGGAGATAAAAGTGATAAAAACTGCTAGTATCCTACTGAATTTAAATCCTATCAAAACCCCTCTCTTAACACTTTTATCTAAAAAGGAGAGGCGACTACAAGAATATTAAAATACACCACTATAGTTTTAATCCTCTTAAGGATAGCCTAACACACTAGTGCATCCTGACCATGTCCATATTTAGAATAAAAAAGGATAACATCTTAAAAAGTACTATTATCTCAACAGCACTTAATCACCTGTACACTGACTCTAATAAATAATAAATCAGTAATACTACTAATAATGAATAATAATACTCTAATTAATAAATCTTTAAAGAAGACACAATAACCGGGAATAAACAATAAAAATTAGCCAAAGTTCCAGCTTAGAACAATACCCAAAATATTCAAACATATTTATACACAAAATAAAAACTTTTATATAATATTTACACACATCAAAAAACAACTTTACCAGGCAGGTAGTCATTTAAAATTACTCTCTTACCAACAAGACCCACTCGATCTGGCTCCTAGGTTTTAAAACATATTCAAAAATATTGATATATACTGCTTTTATATACCTTATACACACTTGAAAAAACCCTACATATATTTCAACAAGAACACAGCATGTCAATATCTTACACTTATTAAACTTTTTCAATATTGTAATATTCATTAAACAATCTTCAAAGTCCATAATAGGAAGAAATTTCAATTATCATATACATTAATAATATATCTTACACAATTAACTGTTTTAAACAATATAAAAATATTATTTTCACATATTGAAGAAAAGATCAAAAATCTTTAATATTCAATTATAAAATTTAAGAATAGTGGAACCCCATGATTAAATTCAAAGGTAACCAAATCTCATTTTTACAACATACAAACTTCCCAGTCTGGCATCAACACATGACTCCATTCTTAAAAATAATCCTATCCTTCACAGCAGCCAATTTCCAATAAAAACAAAGTTTCAGCTACAACATCTCCTAAGAATCCGGAGGACACATATAATAAAATTGGTATAAACATTTATACAACTTTCAGCGCCGTGTACACCCGGCTACCCTTTCACTCTTTCCCAATTTGCCTGGGGCCCTAGGTCTTCATACCTCACTCTCTCGAAAAACACAAAATCACATAGGCAAGAGTTGTAGCACGGATACAGATTACTTGAATTCAGACAATCACAAATAAACCTCAAATAATAAACTATTGTTTCCATACTTAACATATTAGGACAGATCAACCAATGTTGACACCAAGACCATACGAACTCCTTATTGCCGAGAAATAGTCCACCAGTACAAAAACACTTTCACAAAAATTAGATTCTCCTTACAAGCCCTAAAACTTACACAGCTGACTGAATATGCTATCACATGATTGTTTCTGTCCCTCAGCGAGGAGCAAAGTTAATATCTGAAAATCAATCCCCCTCCGCTAAACACAGAAACATTTAGCAAATTTAACATCAGTTTTCAAAACAAAAATTTTCATTCCGAAAAATCTCCATTAAATATCCAAAAATTCAGTCCAAGAATTGAAAACAAGCAATTCCATGAGAGTCCATCACATACTAAATATTTCCAACTAAACCAAGTTTAGCCCATAGGGTTCATTCGCTCTTACACTACAACATGGTTCCCCCAAACTATTGCTCTTATATTCACTGGAGATTGAATTTTATCTGACCAAGTCTAACACATTTAGAAAACTTGACAAGACAGCTGAAAGATATTCCTTCCACATTCAGGAGACAATTCTAACAAAATTTAAAAAAAAAAAAATGCAATCCTCCAGTTGAATCTAACACAAAATATTTAAATCTGTTCTATTACATTAATATAACAGAAAGTTTATTAATTTATTTCCATATCTGTTTCAACATTTCACAATTGCTTAAACTCAATACAAAAAAAAAAAAAAAAAATATCCGCAAAAAGATCCATCAACTTAATCAAAAAATGGATCAGATCTTCAAAGACTCTTTCATCAAAAGAGTTGAATTTTTAATCTTACACGTGATCAACTTTCAACTTCCAATTAACAAAATTCAACTTTAAAAATTATTTTTCAAATTAGCACTGAACAGGCATGACACTAAACAACTGCAAAAAATCCTTTAACCAAAACTCCATAGCAAAAGTTTCCAAATTCTGATTACACCAAACTTGCTTAAGCCATACTCCACTATGACAACTACCTCTCAACCAACAGAAAAACTTCAGCGGATCTTCAAGCTTTCATGGGGTGGTCATACACTATTCACTTAAGATATCCAACGCAGAAGATTCTACATTTCTGTTCACCAGAGAGGGTAAGTAAACAATTTAAATCTTTAAATATACTGATCCCTAGAATATGCTATTCTCAAAAGACATGACAATTGTACTGCCCACAACGGAAAACCTATAGCATCAACAGCAAGCTATCCACAGAGAACTTAATGTATATATTCAATACTTATTCTAATTTAATCTTTCCAGTTAGGGTATTTGTGTAGCACCAAGTTTCGGGATCATGCCTTTCACATTTCCCAAAATGGAAAGTATCTATTGCTATTTTTGTGATTTATATTCAAAAAATATTGCACAATTACAGAAAAACTACATACTAAATCAACTATACTTAAAATAGAAATAAACAAACATTAATTATTCATTTTATCTGTAAAAATAAAGCATATTTAATACATATTTCATTGAACATTTGCATACACATTTAACAGGACAAAAATAAATGTACCAGACCAAACTCGAAAATCCTAACACTTAAAATGGTGGATCTCTTCCATGGCTCTAAAACTCTAAATCAACTCTAAAACTCTAAATCAACTCTAAAACTCTAAATCAACTTTAAACTCTAAATCAACTCTTAAACTCTATATCAACTCTTAAACTCTAAATCAACTCTAAAACTCTAAATCAACTCTTAAACTCTAAATCAACTCTAAAACTCTAAATCAACTCTTAAACTCTAAAAATCAACTCTAAAACTCTAAATCAACTCTAAAACTCAAAATCAGCTCTTAAACTCTAAATCAACTCTATAACTCTAAATAAACTCTAAAACTCTAAATAAACTCTAAAACTCTAAAAAAAAAAAAAGAGAATCTGTAAAACATATTGCAAAAATTAATATTTTTATGAGAACTCAGAAAAAAAAAGAAATATTTATCTCCGATTATAGATTATATGCACTAAATCAATGACTGGTGTAAAGTAAATAATAAAATTCATCCAGTAAATAAAAATTCAAATTTATTTAGAATATTCTGTACTTAATATGCCAAAATTTTCGTGAGATCATGTTTCCCTAAATCTAACACTAATAATCAAGAAACCTCCCATACTGAAAAAAATATATACTTGATTTTTTAAAACATAATATGCTAAACTTCAAGATTATATAAAAAAAAATACCAAACTTTTAAACTAAAAAGAATAGGACATAAACTCCAGGAAATCAGCAAGATCAAGTAAACCTCTGGAGCCATGTCACAAAACAAAATTTAAAATATTAAATTACTCAAAAATATCTATAAACTTTCATTAATAATTCATAAATCTCTGCCCATAGACAGCACCAAAAACTGATTTTCTACCATTTAAGCACCTTATAAGTATTTTAAAAACTTTAAATTTATTAAACATTTTAAATATATAAAAGAGTCTATTAAAACATTACACGCTTTATTCAAAGTTCAAATATACACCCAAATCTTATATTTTTCAAAAATCCTCAAATGCAGGCCTGTTAAATAAAATATATAGATAGATAGATGTAACAATTTTTAACTTCATTATACTTAAACTTCAAAATTAAATTTGACAGTTTAAATTTAAAAATACAGCAAAACTATTAAGGTTTTAACACTTCATTTTTAATAAATATCTCTATATAATATTTTTCACATAAACTACTTAAAATTTTATCCATTTAATTATTTTCTATTAAACTAAAGAAAATCATTTCATTTTCAATAAAAAGAATTTTAAAAATTTCACTTTTACAGCAGAAGTTCTCCATCACACAAAGTATCAGAACCGGTAGTTCTGTCGAGAAAATATGCAAACACGTCATGGCCAAGTAGATTCCCAGTTTATCAGAGCTCTTGAAGGTATGCAGGATACAGTCTGTCACAACTAAGTCCATGATTCCTTGGAACAAAAGCTCATTCATATACTCATTTCAAGCACTGTAGATCACAGTTCATGATCGAAACAAAAACTCATCAGGATGAAGTCTTTTCAGGCACCATAAGGCATCACAGCAAAAAGTCCAACTGGGCAAAGTCGTCATAGGCTATGTAGAGCACAGTTCAAGAAAAACAAAGCTGAAAGGCTCTTGTGAACATCCAGGGCAATCAAACTTTCATACTGCCCACACACTTCACTTGCTGCACCATGACATTCACGGCAAAAATGCATAAACTCCAATGTTTGGGTCGCAGATGATACTCAGGTCTTATCGTCGTTCTTCACACTAATAAAATAAAACCAGCACCGTCTCACTAGAGGCGATAAACTTTTAAAAAAATCAGCACAGTTCCTCTTATCATATCCCACGAAAACAGACTGAAAACTTTATTCTCTCAATATGCAAAAAGTCCACTGATATACAAAAAGCCAACTTATTTGTCCATATCTTAATCACACAATAATTTAAACAGTTCATCTTTAGATTTAACCAACATATGACTTCTCTATTTTTAATTGGCAAAGTCATTTCAAAGAAAATTTTCATGAAGAATGAAGAGCAGCATCTAAACTTCTGACTGCTTCCAAAATGCATACAAAATTTTTTTTCCAGCGATCGATATCAAAACAAAATTTGTCAAAATATTCATTAACTCTTAAAACAATATATTCTTAGACACAACACTTCCATTATTTGAGCACAACACTTCACTAATTTCAGCACGATATTATTCGAAGAGTCTCGTGTTGAACGTTGGACAGATCTTTAATAGAACTCTTAACATAACATCAGCACATATTTCAAATTCGATGATTATTCATTCACAAAGATAATTATTTTCAACTCCCGGAACGTCGGACCATGTTAAATAATGCACACACTACACAAATTATTCCATAAGCACTGATTATATTAAAAAAAAACTTTATTAAAAGAATAACACTCACTCGCAGCTCACTGCTGCATTATCGTCTGCACTTTTCTCAAACACAACTTTTGAATAATAATATAAAAAACAATTCACTTCTTTTCACTTTCTGGACACTGAGATTTTAATTGTAGGTAGCACGGTATCGTCTGCCTACATGGAACAGCCGTAATACAATAGGAAACTTTTGATTCGCCCTCTAGATAAACTAATCATGGTAGAAACTTTATTTTCGATAGGACTTGTGCTAGGGTAAACGTCAATAACGTCCCAAAATTTCATGGCAATCCGAGTATATTAACGATTTTTCCCCACAGGCCGTAATGTAATGGGAAAATTTTGATTCTCTCTGTAGATAAACTAATCATGGTAGATACTTCATTTTCGATAAGGTTCGTGCTAGGGTAAACCTCAATAACGTATAAAAATTTCATAGCAATCGAGTATATTTATGGGAGTTAGAGCGCGGACAGACGGACAGACAAACCGAATGCATAAGCACTTTTCAACTTTGTTGGAAAGTGCTAAAAAAACTGTACTGAAAAATTTATAATTTTACAGAAGGAGCCACATTAATAAATTCGTAACTAAATAAGTAATTTAAATATCTGATACCAATAAGCTACCATACATCAGATAAAGCGAACTTTACAAAGATATTTACAAAATAATAATAATAATAATAATAATTAAAATATGATTCATGCTCAGCTAAACACGCTATTAAAAATCGTAATTTATTTTTTTCAGACTGAGCCCGGTCGGTTTCTTGGAATTATTTTTCTCTTGAATGGGCTTTTTTAGATGTAAAAATTGACAACATTGCAGTCACGTACAAAAAAGATGTTCTGAAAAAATTGCAATTTCACAGAAAGAGCAATATAAATACTGGATAGATAATGAAATAATTTATTTGAATAACTGCTACCAATAAACTATCATACAACGGAAAAGGCTAACTTTCTAAAGACAATTACAAACACGATTTTTAATAGCAAAAACATGAGTAAGGGTCAGACAGAATACGTTATTCAAACATCGAAAATTAATTTTTTCAGACTGAGTTACTCAATTTCTTGGAATTATTTTTCTCTTAAATGGACTTCCTTATGTATCTCAGGATCGAAAACATTATAATCACGGTTCAAAACTAGTCGTTGGGGACCATCATAATACTTAACCATCATGAATATGCAAATCAAATCAAATAATATGAATTGCGTAAAAGAAGCATCCTTATGACTCCAAAAATGATAATTATATTAATTAACAATTTATTGCGTTGGATTAAGTGTTTCATTTCTAATTAAAATATATCATTGAATTGTAATGCGAATAAAATAAGGGTCATGAAAAATCGAAGAATGTGGAAAACATTATTACAAATATTTCAACAACTAATCATTCAATCGACTTCCTTCTTTATGCAAAATTTATGTTTTTTTTATTTACTCTTTAAAATTAAAAAAAATCTAATTTTTTTATATACCTTTCATCAGAATTAATATTTTGAGAGTTCTGAAAAAATAGTTCCGGATAATCGAGATTACTGATATTCAATAGGCTTCTTACATACTACGTACATACCAAATTTCAAGTCTCTATCTCAATTTGTTAGGGAGATAGAGCGTTTACAGACACACAAACAGATGGACGGAAATATTTTTTTCTCTAAAAGTATGTTTTTCGGAATCTCCAGTGTCTGAAACGTGTAAAACCGCTAATTTTTTTTTTCGATTTTCAAAGTGATTGCCAGACTTATCCTATACTACGTATGATGGGTAAGTAAAAAGTATAGTGAAAAAATTTCAATTTTATAGAAGGAGCAACATAAGTAAATCATTAAATAAATGCTACCAGTAAGTTATCATGTATAATCAAACAAAGCTAGAATTCCAAAGATAGTTACTAACAGGCTTTTTTCCATACTTGAATTTCTCCAATTCTGACAGCTAAGTTATTGCATGAGAACGATGATATTAATGTTTAATAAATGTCTAGACACAAGAATATATGTAATCTCACCAGTTTTAATTATGCGCATTGAATATATATTAAGCAGTAAATATAATTTCATCCAAGAGGAAGAAACAGGCATTTTAAAATATTTTAGTTACCAAATAAGCTAAAAACATCTCTCTTGTTAATCGTCAGGTACATTTAAAAATGTTATTTTTTTTCAATAGCTGATATTAAAATGTGATTCTTAAGAAAATTTTTAAATAAAACCCCATGGAAAAATTCTCTTCAAAGGAAAATTGTATCCAAAACAGTTTGAATTCTTACTACAGGATGAAGGCGTATTTTGATATTTAAGATCAATTTCTCAAAACGGTGATTTTGGTCATTGCGTACATAACTTTCGAGAAATTATGCGTTTTTCTCTAAGATATAAGTTAGTATCACAAAGTTTTCGAAACTTCATCTTAACTGCTCACTATGGTATAGATTAAAAAATATGGGGTTTATTTTTATATATTTTTTATTTTATTTTATTTTATGTTTCTTTTAAACATGCTGCTAAATTTTCCTCTAATTAAATAATGTAACTTACGTTGTTATATTAAAATAATACAAATCAAGTTTTTGTATCTTTTATAAAGTGACTGCAAAATATTTTTTTTTTTTTTTTTTTTTGGCATGTTCACACCACTACTAACATAGCCGGGTACATTAAACAGCTCTACAGGTTTTTCTCTAAATAGATCCGTGACGTCACAAATTTCCAGGAGCTTTGTCCAGGAGGAAACATTTAAAAGGCTTCCTTCTCCGGAAGCCCTTCTGGAACTCGGCGGAACGGGAAACAGCTTCTTTGAAGGTCTCGCAAAAAAGAAAAAAAGAAACTGAATCCCAGGAGCAATACTGGAGTTCAGTTTTCGCAATTTAAAAACAAATACTAATAAAAAAAATCAGTTATGAACACAAAGTAGAATACAGATTGCAATCTTCTTAGTTTATTTATTATTTTTGAACATAAAAAATAAATTAAATATTTTTTGTTATTAAAGTTGAAAGATGCGAAAAATAAATTTCTTATGCTACAAACAAATAACAGTTATAAAATAAAAATAAAAATCGAAGAATTATTTTTAGTTCGTAAATTCTATGCAAACCATATAAATTGATTGTGTAAAACTTTTTAAATAATATTATTAAGCATGAAACTTAGATACTACAATTTTAATCACAGCTATTTTTAATACAATAGCAATTTTATCATCCTGCTACTCTTTTCAAGTTTTCGAATACTTCAGTAAAAATAATTATTAAAATTTGGAACATTTCAAGGTAACCATAAAAAAATCATACCTTAGTGAATATTCTGTTGTAAAGGCCAGATGTCATCAAAACGCCGCGCGCAGAAGATGGGGAGGGGGGGGGGGGGGTTAGTAGATAAAACCATGTCAGATCATTAAATAACTATCAGACCATACAAAAACTTTTTTGCTGCGATAAAAAAGTAATACGTAAAAATCTATATTGTGAATTCAAATTACACATGGTTTTAAATTATCCTTTTTTACTTTCTCAAATATTAACTATGAAAGAAATAATTAAACTATTTCTACAGCTCAGAATCAAATCCGAATCTTTAATCTTCACAGAAATCCACCACATACATAAGATAAAAATAAAGTTCTGCCTACAAAAATTCATCTACTCCTCTGTTTAAGAATTCATTACAATTTATCAGGTATGCATTTGTTTCTTTCTCAGTCATATAATGGCTAAACAGACTCCTTTTTCAAATTTGTCGCTTTATGCATTTCTCTACGGGTTTCCAAAAATGTTGTAATGCATTTTTCGTATGCTTTCAGTGCTGCTAACCCACACAACACACGTTATCTATAAGACGTCGACTTATAGTATGAATACGTCTATAATCTCCATAATGTTGTTTAGATGTGCATATCAGTAAATAAACAGACGTCGATCTGACATTCCAATTTAGATTTCTATCAGACGTCTGTGACCTGCAACAGACGATCTGTGGCTTTCACTCTTTTTAACATCTAAAGGAAATCCTTTACTCCATGTCCTTAGGAAATACTCAAGACTGCATCCAATGGATTTGCGAATAACACGCATTATGCATCTCTTATGGAAAAAATACTCTTGCTTGGAGGTCTTATAGATGTTGTCTTGTAGACTATCTGGATGTAATCAACGTCTGGAGGAACTCAGAGATTATTTCTAAGTGATTATTTCTCACATGTTATTTCTAAGAGACGTAAAAAGAGAGTATCGTGGATATTTCTAGATAACCTATAGATGTTTTGGCCGTCTTGTATTTACAGCTTCTAGATGACTTATAGATGAATGTGTGCTATATGGGAATTTATCACATTTCTTCTATAAATTCAAAAGTCTTCTGATGTTGACACCGAACGGATATTTTATAATTCATATACTCTCGCAAATTAAGTTTGCCATTAAGCCGAAGGAGCAATTTGCGGCAATTGTGTTTCGTTCAAGAGCAATTTGTGTTTCATCATTCCTTCTGTGGTCGCTATTTCCACCAATATATAGAATCAACATAATATATAACTACCTCAGGATGCTACTGTAGCCGGCAGGCATTAGCCACAGAGCTTGTTACGTTCTTCTATCTTTACAAAAAGAAAATATTGGATTCGTGAAAATTTTCGAAATCCAAGTTCTCAACAGATTTACACATTTTAGGAGTCAGAGAATCCGAAAAATACCTTTTTACAAAATGTCTGTCCATGAGTCTGTGAGTCTGTCTGTATGTATGTGACAAAAATTTTGTGGGTGCTCTATCTCAAGAACTAATGCACTGAATTTCACAAAATTTTAGATTTTGTGAGACTTTGATATAAATTATATCTGATTAGTTTTTGGCGTGTATCGCTCATCAGATGGCTGTATTATTTACATGCATTATGCTATGCTGCATTATTTACAATTTCCACAGTAGCTACATCTCAAGAGCTAGCACATGGATTTTCTAAAACTTTATATTTAGTTAGTAACTTGATTAAAATGGTGTTGATTACATTTTGGTGCAAATCAATCAACAGGAGGCGCTGCCATGATGCATTATTCCTGATTATAGCAATAGTTCCATCTTAAGAACTAATGCATGAAATTTTTTAAAACTTCAAATTCAGTTAGTCCCTGATATAGATTAGTGTTGTTTAATTTTTGGTATAAATCGCCCTACAGATGACGCTGTTATGCTGCATTTTTCACGTTTTCGCAATAAATGTAACTCAATAGATAATGCATTGATTTTCATTAAACTTTAGATTCAGTTAGTTCCTTATAAAAAAAAATTGATCCTGATTAGTTTTTGGTGAACATCGCCCAACATGGAGCACTGCTACGCAGAGTTTTTCTTTTTTTAAGATTTTGCAATAGCTCTATTTCAAAAACTAATGTAAGCATTCCCATCAAACTTCACTTTCAATAATGAATTTACATAAGTTGCAGCTGACTAGATTTTGGTTTAACCCTTTGAGGGGCAAAGAACTTCTATACTTAAAATACTGAAACGATGGATCGACACCAGAATTTCAGATTTATTTCACAATAGATAAAAGGTTTTCTTTGCTTATTTGCTAAATTAAAACTTTAATTTCGAAATTCTGGTGCCAATGTAGCATTTCGCAATTAAAATTAAGTGGTATATATTTTATACCATCGTCCTTCAAAGGGTTAAATCACTTAACCGGTGGCGCTGATATGCTGTATTTTTCAGGAAGTATTAACATGCATAAGATAGAAGAAAGTCTTGGGATTGCCACATCTGACTAATATTTTTTATTGTACTTGGACACCATGATGTGAAACTGGACTATTAAAATATCTTTCATTTTTTTCCTGATCTATATTATTTCTTTACCTTTTTGCGTCTCTTTTTGTTTTTTTTTTCTTTGCTTAACCAGGTTTTGGATTTTTGGAGTACTGAAATATTTTCGAATATTACAATTCCTTCACGTTACATATTCAACAATTAATTTCATATACATATTCTTTAAAACTATTTTTATATACATACATTTTTTTCAGCTTAACAGTGATAGAAAATCGAATTCATTCTAGTTGTAATAATACTTCATAAGATTTTTCTTAGGAATATAACTGGAAATTTCTTTGCGTGACAGGAAAAGCTATCCCATGAATTTTCTGCTTTGTTATCTAGTGGTGCGTCATAAACGAAATTAGGTTCTTTTAAAAAGTAACATATACAATATAAGTTATGCTAATTTGAAAAGGTGACATTTTGTGTCAAAATGAGACAAAAACATAATTGTAGACGGAAAATTCCTTTCGTCTCTTACAACGAATCAGCCCCTTCCCACTTCTGAACCCCCACTCTCAAATCCAATGTCTCTGCAACGAAAGTTTTCAAGTTGGAAAGGGTAAAAGAAATAAGAAGCGCGTAATCTGCAGTATTGATACAGGAAAGGCAGTGGCGCAGCCAAGGGGGTGGTTTTGGGGTTAAAACCTCTCCCAGAGCTAAGAAAGATCGCTACAATTGCCGCTTATATGAATCAAAACCAAACTTAATATTTAAACGTTTTGCCGTACTTCAGATTCCGCCACTTTATTGAATTAAATTTCATTTAATAAAAGGATTCAATTAAATGGCAAAAATTCTACTTAAAACTGTGAAAGTGCATATTACATGGATTAGTTAAGTAAAAATTGATTATTTAAACTAAATCAATTTTCTGAGCCGTATTATGCTGAAAGAATGATAATTTTCTGCCACACAGATACTCTTTGAGTTTAAGTACTATACAGTGAATATTCTAATAAGTACTGATTCTATTAGCCGATGATTCAAATAACTGGCAAACACCTTTATCAACCCCCCCCCCCCCCCAGAACCGAATTCTGGTTGCGCCACTGAGGAAAGGTACAACAATAATAGTTGCTTTATAACTGCTGGTGGAACAGTCAACTAAATAATAGCTTAATTGTAACAGAAAATCTTCAAAAATAGTATGACCTTATTTAAAATTGAATTTACCAATAAGAACCATAATTTAAGGTACAGTGAAACTCCATTTATCTGGAATCATAAGTGCTGAGGAATGAAAAATCCGAAAAAATGGGGAAATCATTTTTATTATTATTATCATTATCATTATTATTATCATATTGCTGTTGCTGTAAAATAAAAAGTTCTTTAAAATCAATTTTTCTTTTAATAAATACATACGCATGCTGAAAATAAGATTTATTTTTTAAAAACAATTTGTATAAGTAAAGTATTGATTTAGAACAATCTAATTGTAGGTTTCGAAAATTTTAACTAAACATTAAATTTAACCTTAGTTTAAACAGAAATTTTAAGAAAATTGTATTTCTATGAACATGAAAAATGTAACTGTTAATTTTTAGATATGGATACGCATAATCTAAGTTCGGACAGTTGAAATTTTACTGCATATTAAGAATAGGATCTAGATTCTCTAATATAGTTTGAAATGTTTCCAGTTTAGAGAACTATCACTCATATCCAATTCTTTATAAATTAACTTTATAACAAATCCTGTGCGAAAAAGACAACGCAGAAGAGCACGCATCTAATCGAATCTTAAGTATTATAAGGTTCGAAGTGTCAGGATAATTCAAATTCGCAATATTGAGTCTTCCCCTCAGAGGATACATAGTAATCTAACTATCACGTGTCTAACTTCCTAGCTTCAAAGGAAGCATTTTAATTCACATCTCTGAATACACGCGGGACCTCATGTCCGGGAGGCAGGTAGGTAAGAGGCAGAGAATTCCGAAATACTTCCCGCTAATAAAGCAGCGCAGGGACTCGGAAAAATAAATGTGGGAGTGGAATAGAATATGCTTGCAGAAGGATATTGACAACAAGAAAGAACTTTATTCCCTGTTCCTAATTTATCTACTATTCCTAACAATAGACGGATTTTCTGGAAGCTAATATTTTATTATACTTATAATGGAAATTGATATGTTTTTCCTTAAAAAAAAGCAAAAAGATAGGTTTTCATTAAAATTTAGTGAAATACACACTTTTTTAAGCATATAGAGTATTTATTATTATTATTTTTTTTACAGATGTAAATTTTCCAAGTGGAAGAAAAAAGTCCGGGCCAGGATTCGAACCAGCGATGTATTGGCTGAAACCGCCAATGTTCTGCCAACTGAGCGATCCAGGACGAATGCCTCAACGATCTCACTATCTGGTCTGATACTTTGGATCAGCTCAATAGAATTATTAACACTCAACAGAATATTATTATTATTATTATTATTATTATTATCGTTATTGTTATTATTATTAAAATTTCTAAGCAAGGTATTCACTAGAGGTTTTATGAGTATATGAATAAGTAAATATAAACGTTGAAAAATGAGAAATAACTTTATCATCCATTAAAGATTTTCTTTCTTTTCTTTCTTTGTTTCTTTTCTTATTAAAAAACACCAAGCAATTGTTTTTAAAATAATTTGCTAAAATCCATTAATTGCAACAGGTATCACTATTTATTGAATGAAGATCTACATGCATATGTAGATAATCACATTGAACCAACATTATTTATAAGGGAAAGAGGATTCTGATGGTTTCATAGTAGTAAATGCACTAACTTAATCTATATATATAAAAGGAATTCTGAGGATAATTGAGGCACAGATAGGCTCTCATCCTCTATACCTTTTATTTATAGAGATTTTACACAGCTTAGGTAAACGCAGAAGAAATATAAAACAGATAATGTATTTATCACAAAAAATCGTCTGCTAAGAAAATCTTTTTTCATTTTGAACTCTATAAATAAAAGGAATAAAGCAGAAGAAATATAAAACAGATAATGTATTTATCACAAAAAATCGTCTGCTAAGAAAATCTTTTTTCATTTTGAACTTCTATAAATAAAAGGACAGATAGGCTCTCAAACAGTGAATCGTCGAATATAATTGAAGAACAAATGGAAGAACAAATGGAAGAACAAATGGAAGAACAAATGGAAGAACAAATGGAAGAACAGATGGAAGAACAGAAAGAAGAACAGATGGAAGAACAAATGGAAGACCTCTTCATTAACAATAAAAAAAGATATGCAAACGAAACCCCAGAACACCGAGAAGAAAGACTGGCGAAGAAAAGAGAGCAGAATAGAAAAAGAAGAGAAAATGAGACTGAAGAAAAGAGAAGAGAAAGATTAAGTAAGCAAAGATTAATAAATCGAAAGATTCTCAGCGATGAGACTGAAGAAAAGAGAAGAGAAAGATTAAGTAAGCAAAGATTAATAAATCGAAAGATTCTCAGCGAAGAATCAGAAGAAAAGCGTCGAGAGCGATTGTCCAGAAATGATGAGTATAAGAAAAGAAAATTATATGAAGAGAACGAAGAACAGAGACTTCACAGATTGAATGAAAAGAAATGTTATGATTACAACAGAAAATACATCGTCGTTGGATCTTGTTACAACAGAGCCTTCTTGCTATTTTTTGATGAACCCGGGCAACGCCGGGCAGAACAGCTAGTTTAAATAAAGCTGATTTCATAAAACAATGAATTTGTAGATATATGATAAAAAAGATCCTGATTGTTGAATAATAATAAGGCTTTGCACTAGATTAATCAATGCAAGTTGTATGATACAAGGACTGCCATGTACATAGTTCAGGAGTTCCAACTATTGTTGTACCAAAAAGAAGACCAACATCATAACCAGAAAAATTTATTTATATCCTTACTGTAACATATGTAAGCGTCATTTGTTCGAGTTACCTCAACGCTTAGTTTATATTAAATATCGATGGATTACAAGTATCGATTTTGTATAAAATAAAAATGCATAAAAATCTAAAAATATTTCAAAGTCGCGAAATCTAAAACTCGATCCTAAAAACCAAAACCCACTCAAATAACACAAAAGTATAACAGAAAACCACAATAAAATTACTTAAAAGCAACAGCGCACAGAGTCACGGGGATAACGGAACTCCTTTATTTAATATTGAACTGATCCCTTTCTCTTCCCGGCATTTCAGCAGACGATAACACCGGGATGAAGCAAAAGGGGATATGATGAAGCTTTGTCGAACACAGCGGGAAAGAGAAATCTTCGGCTAATTTGGTAGGGAGGGCGGCAGAAGGTAAGCTTAGAGGAGAGAGATTAAAAGACTAGACCCCACCCCATTTGTCTTTTATACACTTTTTTTCTCTTTGTCCATTTGTTTATTTTGTTTATATTTTACAGTTATAAAGTAAAAATGGAAGGAAAGAGGAGAAAATAAATGCCATTGAGAAGATAAGAGCAAATTCCATTAGTTTATTATTATTATTATTATTATTGTTATATTATTATTATTACTATCTTCGTTCTTTTAATAATTTTTTTTTTATTTAAAAGTCGTTTTTCCCAGGCGAGAAAATCACCTCGTTAACAAAATAGAGTTGATAGGTGAATGGTTCTTAAAGTGTAGATAGTCTATGTATGATGCAATATAAGAGTTAGCCTTATTTTTTATTCAGAATCATTTTGAAAAATACCACTGCGTTATTCAAAAGACATACAATTAATACAGTGCGTGTCAAAAATTTAAGCCCAATAGCAATTTTAAAATAAAACTTTAAATATTCACTTTATTTCAGTATCTGTTTTGTATATGTTAATAATATCTATTTTAACACCATATTCATT
Organism: Maratus speculifer; assembly: GCA_964019185.1. Taxonomy (NCBI): domain Eukaryota; kingdom Metazoa; phylum Arthropoda; class Arachnida; order Araneae; family Salticidae; genus Maratus; species Maratus speculifer. The sequence continues at coordinate 239,538,222 of OZ025294.1, read as the reverse complement.
GAAATTAACTTTTAAAGATTTTATTTCAAACCATGGAGTTTAAGAATGGAGCAAAAATAACTGTGTCAATAGTTTAAGAACAAAATCGTTTGTATGCAAATTTTACAATCTGGCGTAAGCGGCTGCGAACGCAAATAATTTTTGAGTGTATAAGAAGCAGTCAGTTGTTGTTTTTAAGTTAGTACAAAATGCCTAAGTCGAAAGAATTTGCAGAGGAAGAAGTGATAAAAATCTGGAATATGAGAGCAAAATGTAAGTATGCTTCTGAAATTGCAAGTGCATTAAAAAGATTAAAACGAGGTATTCATCAAATTTTGGTTCGTGGTAATGATTTGAAACGAAAACTTCGTTCAGGAAGGCCGCGAGAGACTAGTTTGCGCGAAAATAGCCACATCAGAAATTTGGCTTCAACTGGCAATCACTCCCTTTCGCAAATAAAACATGCAGTTGCGGGACAAACATCGAAAAAAACTGTTCATAAAAGAGTTTTGGAATTCAAATACATCAAGTACCGTAAAATGGCTCATTACCGTGTCTCAAGCGACACCATAAAGAAGCTAGATTACAATGCGCCAAAGAGCATATGTCATTTGACGAAAAGTGGTTGAATGTCATATTTAGTAATGAAAGAAATGGAACCACGATGGCCCTGATGAGTTTAAGTACTATCGGCATGATCTCCACAAAGAACCTAGGAATGTATTTAGCCGATAACATTATGGTGGTTCTGTAATGGTATGAGGGGCTATTTATTTCAATGGTGAGACATCTCTGGCATTCATCAGTGGTCGTGAAAACTCTGAAAACTATCACTAGACACTTGCCAATCATTTTCTTTCTGTTGCCGAGGTTTTTGGGGGAAAAAAATGATTATTTCAACATGATAATTCTTCGATCCATACCTCAAACTCAACTTCATCGTGGCTTAAGTCGAAAAAAGTGTCTGTTTTGAAATTTAGGCATATAGGCAATTAGTCCTGATTTAAACCCTATAGAAAATATGTAAGGCATTCTCACTCATGCAGTTTATCCAAATGGAAAGCAATATTCTTCAGTTAAAGATGTGAAAGATGCCATGAAGAATACTTGATTTAAAATTGAACCAGAAATAATACAGAATTTCATTTTATCGATGGAAGACCGAATATTTAAAGTAATTCAGCAGAAAAGAGCAATAAACCTGCATTTTTTTTTTCATTATTGTTCTGCTAAAGACTAAAAAACCATTGTGCTTAAACTTTTGACACACTCATTTTTGTTGTTTTGGTAAATTTTATTATTTAAAATAAATTTTATAGCATAAATCTGTTAACTATCTTTTTAAAACTACAATTTGTAGGTTATGTGAAAAAGAAAATAACTTTCATTCATTAATAAAAATTTATTTTGAAATTTTCTATTGTGCTTAAACTTTTGACACACACTGTAGAATGATTTGTTTATTATATTTTTTTGTTCATATTTTGTGCACTGCCAGTGATGTGCATGAATATCATATACCACTAAAGACTCACTGTTTGATATATCATCATCAGACAGTGATGGCTGGCAGTTTTACACCACATGATACAGTGTATGTTACTGTTGTCCATACTTTGATGCACACATACATGCGGTGGCGTAATGCAGGTTGACAATGTCGCAATTCAACAATGTCGACGTCCGAGAAAGAAAACGCCCCTCATTGAAAAGTTTAGGACTTTCTGCTGATTAATCACTAGAAACTCAAATTTCTTGATCCGCAGAATTTCATAATAATACATCATTTTCTCTTTCCTTTTAAATGCGCGTATCGATTTTTTTTTTTTTTTTCATAAGAATGTCATAAATAGTGGATAAAAATATGCACAATTTTATTTGAATTTTATTGCTTAATAAAAAAAAAAGTTTGTAATTAATCATATAATACAAGTTTTAGGACATATAAAAGTCAATTAATAAAAAACTAAACATTTCTTGGCGATTTTTTAATCTCGAAGGTTTTCCCAATAGAGACACCTCCAAATAGCGAACATTTTCTGCGCTCCGGAGGTGTGCGTTATTTAGAGGTTTTACTGTATTCTAAGCTTTCTATCCGAAGTCGTGAAAAAGGTTAAAGAAAGAAATGACTTGCAATTTTTAAAACATTTAAAAACAACAAAAATCCTGGAAAACGGTATTTTGTAACCCAACTCTTTTGTACAAATGCGGTGTTGCTCGACCCAATTTTATTTATACATACGCATATAAAAAAAAAAGAAAAAAAAAGACAGAAAGGAAGGAAGAAGAAAAACCGTGATTCATTCGAGTTTCATACTAGGGCTTCGTATTCGTTACTGATGAAAAGTTTTGCGTGGGGCCACACGATCCTCTCCTTCCCAAACTAACTGAATTCTCCCCCCCCCCCTTCCACACACACACACACTCTTCTTTTCGGTCTATTTTTTCCTGAAATAGGAGAAAGTGAAATCTCGGAAACTTTTGCGGTTATCTGGAATAAAGATTTATTGATTTTTCCTTTTCAATACTCGGCATCCTTGAAGACATCGTCAATGCAACCCACTTCCTCCCCTTAACGTAAAATATTTCGTCACCAGCTATTCCGAACTCTTTCAAATCCTTCTATTAACATCAGAAAACGCCCTCTCCCGCCTTTTAGATGAAATATTTTGCCATGAAAAATACAGTCCATAAATGATCGAAAAGACATCATTCGAAAGTCGAAGTTTTCGGGCGCTCGAAAAAAAGGCGAGGAGAAAGGCTCGACGGGAGTGGCGTGAGTGAAGTGATGGAAGTCGATAGTCGGTGATTGAAGGATCTGCTTCGTCATTTTCTCCCTTTTATTTGGATAGTAATCCGTTTGTTGATATATTTTTATTCGTTATTACATAATAACCGCAGATTAACTCTAATCTGAAGTTAAGGTTTTTTAACGTTTCGTCTTTGACGGTCTTAAATCGTTTTCGCACTTCGCAAGCATATCGTGCACTCGTATCAAAGTAAAATGCTCCTGTGATGTCGAAAGCAATATGACATCACATATTATTATTAGCTTCCTTTTTTTTTAAATTAAATTCTCAAGAAATTATCTTTGAATCTTAAAATTATCTACTCTAAATTATCTTTTGCAATTCCAAATCAATTAAACATACTTTTTCTTTCTAAAAATAATATATTTATCTCTTTCCTTTAAATGGCAGTTATGTAGGTTTTCATGCTTAACCGAGGCCGTTAATAAAATAAATCCAAAACAAACCTTTTCTCATCCTAAAATCATTTTCTGAGCCTGCATACTTTCGTTTGTTCAAAGAGTACATTGTTGGATATTTTAAAAACCATATGCCCTTTTGTAGTTACTCAGTCACTTACTTAATTCCTTTTCAAATTAACAGGCGTTACAACTCTTTTTTCGGCTTAAAATCTAACGCTCTGTTTATATTACAGCGGCGTCTGACATCTGTGTTATGCATATAGAAATATTTTTCCCAGCAATCAGTATTGGCATGCATATTTGTACTTTGATATATTTAACGCCAAATTAACGGTCCAGTTGGCATGTTTTTAATTTAAACTTTCTTTATGAACTATATGTATAGGGTTATTATGATCTAAGGGCATCCACATTTTAGCTCGACGCATTTTGGCTACCTTATTTGATGTCAGGAATCATTCTACCTCTGACCGTCTTGCTGTAAGGATGTAGAACTCCTGCTTTGTATGTTTACAGGGGGTCACCCCGCGAGAGTGTAAGTTTTACCTCTCCTTAATAAATGCCACATACATACTTGAGCATTTTCTTCATCGAGTCTCTTTTTCCTGTGTTATTGTTGTTTTACGCAATGTAATTTTAATAGTCACGGCTGATTTTTAGATATATCAACCAGATAATAAACTTTAATTCCCCTTCTATAAAAACATGAACGAAAAATATATGTTACAGCTCCCCTGTTTATATTTTTAATAGTGAAATAAACAAAATTCTCCGACCCCTAAATTTTAAAGTGCTCAAAGTATTATATTAGCTCAATAATAATCGCATTAAACTTTAATTGATGTTATCATGATAACAACATGATTTTATCATGATCTCCTTGTTCTTTGGATCCTGTTAAATAGTAATCTGTTTGCTAATATATTTTTACTCCCTTCAACATAGCAGCCTCGGATTAAATCTATGCTGAAATTACGGTCTTTTAATCGTTTTCACATTTCGCAAGCACGACATCTAGCACTGTTATCAAAGTAAAATGCTCCTCTTTTTACATTTTCATTAGTAAAATAAATAACAAAAATGCTCCGACTCCTAAATTTTAAAGTAGTAACAGCATTCTATTAGCTTAATAATATCCCCACTAAACTTTTATTGATGTTATCATTATCGCCCTGTTCTATGGATCCTTTTAAATAGTTTAAACAGTTTTAAATAGTAGCTAATATATTTTTACTCCTTACAATATAGTAAACATGGATTAAATCTAAGCTGAAATTAAGGTCTTTTAATCGATTTCTCACTTTGCAAGCACGTCGTGCACCTTTATCAAAATAAAAGGCTCCACTGTTTATATTTTCATTAGTAAAAACAAAAGTGCTCCGAATTTTAAATTTTAAAGTACTAAAAGTATTAAAATACTTAAGTGTCAATATAGAATGGACAATATGACACGTACTACTATATTTGGATACATCTCCTTATTTTTTTGCTTCATTTTGGAACTAATGGATTTTGAGCTTATTCTATCGATGATCACTTTTAGAATTTTCAAACTATGTTTTGGAGACTTTCAGAAAAGTTGCTCTACACTTATAGCTAACACAATATCACATGAAATTTTGATAGCGTTCATGCATGCGCAATGAAAAATTATATAAACCTGCTCATTTTTCATACAGTTTTTATTACTTTTTTTAATTCTAGTTACAAGGGTATTGTATCCAATGTTGTTTGCCATATTTGGGGAAAAGAACATTATTTTATATTAAGAACTCTGCAAATCATAAACAAACATTCTTGGAAAATTTTGAGGCAATTTTTATAAAAACCTCTTACGTTATATCCTCTACGAGAATGCATGCTACCCACATAAAAATGAGTACTGTTTATTACACTAAGCTACTTAATCATAACCTGCAGTTTGAACGCTTTTGCTACATTAGTTTTGACAGCCTTATCCAAAAGATATTCGTTCTTTTTAAATTTGCTAACGGTCTCCTATGGCGTTTCTGGGAAAAAAACTTCTCGGAAACGTATGACCTGTACTAATTTGTTTACACACTTAGAGTTTCAGGATAATTCCTCAAGTACTTTTTCTAGATATTCAACAAAATGTCTAAAATCACAAGTGACCGGTCACCTTTGTCCATATAGTGCATAAACTCGGCATGTGTGCATGTGTGCGTGTATTTACTAATAAAGATAATAATAGTTGTGTTAATAAAGATAGATTTTTTAGAAACTAAAATTTAAATTTAATGAGAATTTGATCATAGTCCATGTGCCAAGCAACGTTGCTGTGATTCTTATAAAATTCAACTGATGAGTGTAATATCTGAAATCAGTAAAGCAACCAATTTCAGTACATAATAATTAAGAAAATATATATTTACTTTGTAAACAGATTTAATTACCCATTATTTCTTGTTTAAGAATCAATTTTGAAAACTAATGTAACTACTAAGGGATCTGTTTTATTATTATTTAACGTAAAATATCTCATATGTTTTAATAGATAGAGACGGCAATTAATTTTCAAAAAATATAACTTTCGAAATAAATTTTCTAAAAAAAAAGACCTATAGCATAATTTTTTCTAGAAAATAAATTTCTAGACATTTTAAATTTGCGAATCCGAAACTACAATCCCGTCCGGCATTTCTTTTTAATTATAATTATGGTTTAAAAACTATCTGCATTACAACCTGTTTTAAAATGGCTATAGTTTATAGCTAAATTTAACATTAGAAATTCAAAATTCCATATATTTTAGGAGTAAAGGGGGAGATCCTTTCTTATTTTTATATGATTCGATCCCTTAAGCTAATGATAATAGATTTTGAAATTCATTAGAACTGGAATCATCATATCATAGGTTTACTATAAAAAAAAAAAAAAAAAAAAAAAAAAAAAAAAAAAAAAAAAAATCGTTAAATTTACGGCAAAAACTGCTAGAGCAATGTTGCCAGTAGTTTTTGCCATAAAAATTGTATCTCAAAATTAGAAGTAATAAAAAAATTTACATCTAATTTTAATGCAATTTTTACCGCAAATTTAACTTTTTTTTTTTTTTTTTTTTTTTTTTTTTTTTTTTTACAGTGTATGTGTATGTGTTTCGCACTCACGAGAAACCAAAATGCTAGTTGAAAAAAGAAAAAAGAAAGAAATTAAAATATATATATATATATAAAATTCGATGGATTCAAATTCCTTACTGTACCGAAGTCACAAAATAAATAAACCATGTTAACGCGACAATCATTATAAGAAATATGTGTGCGCTTTGCGACCACAAGAAAACATATTTTGGTCTCTTTTACCCCTTACTTCATTCGGTTGATATGACGACGGGACTTTTACTATAAAACACTTTGATTATTATGCCTGACATTCTCACTGTTCGAGAAACGAATTTCTGTTTGAAAATCGAATCGAATTTTGATGAATTTATTTAATCAAGAACCGAATAATTCAACAACAGGGATAAACGAGAAATGAGTTATTACTGCTCAGACAATAGTTAAATGTATCCTCCCAGACTCGCCATAATCACTATATCTGTTCAAACAACAATTACATGTATCCTCCCAGAATCAAAGATATCTTAAGTAAAAACTTCGAATACTTTCAGGATTAAACAGTAATTTTTGGTCGGCGTGTGTGAAAAAGAGGGTAAGGATCCTGCAATTTCAAAAGTTCTAACTTCCATTTAAACTAAACTTAAAATGAGTCAAAATGTGTCTGTAATTAGAGGATTACAATCGAATCCTAGTAGTGCATATTTTTAAAAAATGACACTATATTTCTTTTCCTCAATGAAGCAGAGCTGGAGAGAGTTCAAGAGACTTTTGCCAGATTATTAAAAGAAAGGGAGACAAGTTCTGCGTAGCAATGACCCACATTTGAAGATAAGACAAGGAAAGGCAAACAGCGAAAAAAGAAAGTAAGAAAACGAAAAAAATATTATTATCACAGTAATTATCAGATAAAGAAAAATTAAAAAGAGAAAATGTGAAAGTATGGCACGAGGGATGAAAAATAAGTAAACTAAACGTAGCACAGCATTTCTAAGGATGCGTAAATCGTACGAGGACGCGCCATTCATAAGACAGAGAGTGAGGCTATTTCGATGAAGCTATAGGTAGCTAGCTAATTGGGGGGGGATGATGTTAAGGTAAATGAGCTGAAGCCACAGAAATTATTATTTGCGTGTTTCCAAAAAGATATCTTTACTAAAAACTCTTAGTCAATGGTTATATTTATTGCCCTGGCATCTAAAACCTTAGCACTTAACAACGTAAAAAAACTTTTATGCATAAATTCTATAATCGGTGATACACAAACATACAGGAAATCAGTTACATTATAGGTCATGTATATTCGATTATCAATATTAATAATCAAAATTAATGTCATACAGAACAAGAAAAGGACAGATTTAAACTTTTCATTTTACGATTTTTTTTTTTTTTTTTTTTTTTTTTTTTTTAATTTACCTATTCTTTGTATAATTGTCACTATTAGTCGCTTTTATCAAAGCAGATTGTTTAAATCCTGCACACATTTGTAGATTTTTGATTTAAAAATAAATAAATAAATGAACCATCGTTTTTAAAAATGATGTCATTTTGTTTGTTTTGTCTACAAAACAAACTATAAGACAAACTATAAGACAATTCTATCGAAAAGCAAGTGGTCTTTCTTGGTGTAGCGAAGATTGTTACTCGAAAATATGGCGGTACTTATAATCAAGAAACTCCATGAAAATTGAAAAAAGATCGCCTTTGACAGCCGTAATTTTTTTTCACGGATATTTCATAGCATCATGAATTCAAGTATGTACATGTGTAACAATGTTCATATTATTTTCAGAAACTTGTAATTATGAATGAGACTTTAGAAATATGATCTGCGTATATGACACAAAGCTATTTTCAAAAGTAATAGAAAAAAATAATTTATTAATTTATACAAATCATAAATAATAATAATGTGTACATCCATTAGATACGCGTCTAAGTTATAGATTTGCAATAATTAAAAACAAATTTTATTAAAAGAAGCCTTCAAACAACAACCAGTTTAAAGTTTTTTTTTTTTTTTTTTTTTTTAAGCTATAGTTTCTTATTTTTAAATCAGTTGTGTGTTGTGTCTTGCTATTACTTTCTTCTACCTTTACAAAGAAAAAAGTGTTAGATTTGTGAAAGTTTTGCAACTCCTGTTTTCAGTGGATTTACACGGTTTAGGGATCAGAGATACCAAAACAATTGTTTTTACAAAATGTCAGCATTTTAGTCTGTGTCTTTGGTCAGTCTATCATCTGTCTGTATTTGACACAAACTTTGTGAGCGGTCTATTTCAAGAACTAATGCACGAAATTTAATAAAAATTTATATTCAGTTAGCCTTGGCATAAATTGATGCAGATTAGTTTTTGTGTAAATCGCTCAACAGATAGTGCTGTTATGCATCATTTTTCATGATTTTCGCACTAGCTCTATCTCGAAAACTAATGCATGGATTTTCATCAAACTCTAGAATCATTTAGTCCTTGACATGAATTGACATTTTCTACATTTTGGAATAAATCGCCAAACAAATGGCGCTTCTCTGCCACATTTTTTGAGATTACCGCAATAACTCTATCTTAATAATTAATGCACGGATTTCTATGAAACTTCAGTTTAAGTTAGGTCTTAATATGACTTGACATTTTTCATATTTTGTTGTGAATCGCCCAACAGGTGACACTGCTATGTTACATTTTTCACGATTTCCGCAATCTCAAAAACTAATGCACAGATTGTCATCAAACTTGAGATTAAATAAGGTGTACACATAATTTCTTGCAAATTAGATTTCTATATAAATCACAGAACAAGTGGGATTGCTATATTGCATTTTGCATGATTTACGTGATTTGAGAAATAGTCCAATCTCACAAACTAATGCACGGAATTTAATACATAGAATCTCATGATGGGCCTAGATTGCCATTTAATTCACTGGGATGGAGAATTTTGAAGAATTAATATGCACTGTTAAAAAAATTCTGAAATTCGCGAATATTTTTTTCCTGAATTTCGCAGAAAAAGTCCCTTTTCACAACGAAAGGGCATTTTCCGTTAAAAATCAGAAAAATCTCCCATATTATCTGAAAATAACGAAACGGATGGAAATAAACAAAAAACGGAGACACTGCATTGGTTGGGGGTTACGTGACCGAGTGGTCAAGGCACCACGCCACGAATCACTCGCGAACGCAGATTGTGGGCTCGAATCCCACTGGCGCCATGAAATAATGAAAACATAAAAAATCCCTTTTAATTACATTTTTTCTGTTTATTTTTCTCTTATTTATTATTTGAAAAACTTTTAACTAATTAGCCAAAAGATAAATAAATAGTGTACGACAATTTCAAAAAATTGTCTATAACATTATTTTTTTCCCATTCATTCATTCATTTATTCAGAAAAAAAAGAGAAAAAAAGAAAAGAAAAAAAAGAAAAAGAAAAGTGATTTTAAACAGTGATTTTTTTTTTTAATTTAAACTAGTTAAAAAATTAAAAGTGATTTAAAAAAATAATAAGTATTATGCATCAGTCTAAAATAAAATAAAATAAACCTTTTACGAATATTCTAACGAATATTTTTGAAAGGAAATCTTTAAAAAGCACAACAGATTTTCCCACTAACTCATAAAAGACATACTTTGTACAAGCCGGAATCAGCAGCTTTGGCTCAGTCAGTAAAGATTTGTTCCGCTGTCAAAAGGTCTCGAGTTCAATCCTCAGGACGGCTTGAAGTAAATTAGACAAAAAAATAAATAAACAAATTAAGGAAAATAATCGAGCAGCTTAAAATCTCACGGAAATTTCGAATTCTTTGACGATTAATCTATTCATTAAATTTAACATTATATTAAATTATTATCATTAAAAATCAAACCTTGTAACAGAAAGTTACTGCTTCTTCAAACGGAGTTTTCCTTTTTTTTATTTCCCAACACGGAAAATATACTAACGGAACAGGAAAAATTCGGCTACTTTGCTGCCAGTAGTTTTACCGTGAATTCACAGGTTTATTTTTAACAGTGTGCATGAGATACATCCGACTAGTTTTCCTTATAAATTAAATGCTGTTGAACTGGTGAATAATAATGCGAATTCATTTATATGCTGATATAATATTGATATGGTATTTCTCGTTTTTCCACAATTCAAAGCAATTCTCCAAATTAAGATCTTAATGCATGAAACTTATTCTAAACTAGTGTATCACATAATGATGCTTACACTCCAATTTTTTTAGGGAAAATGCTTCATTTTTTTAGTTTCCTTCCAAAAGATAATAAAGAGGGAGGGGGAATCAAATTATTGTCACACATTTTTAAGACTTACATAACTTTTCCAGAGTAAACAAAGAAAGTCCAAAAATGACTCAATGAGCACGTGATAACGAAAGTTCTAAAATTTTAACTGAAAATATCAGTCACAATAACAAAAAATTTCAATCTAATTTTGAAGTTTAAAAGTTAACTATACAACACATGGGCGTAAATGACTAGAAAAAAAAAACATCATTCGATTCCAATTCGCTCTAATAATCCGGCCTGCCAACTTCATGATTTTACATTTAAAACTATTTACTTTGACTAACAAAATGTATCACAAAGCGTTAATAATCAGGAGATATAATAATTGCCTTAATTTATTTTTCTTTGAAAAACATTCTTAAATTTTTTACTGGTATATAGCATTTAAATACACACACACAAGGGTGATTCTCAAAATAGGAAATAATTTATGTCTTTCGGCATACAAAAAAAAAAAAAAAAAAAAAAAAAGAGTGGTTTTCTGTCATGTTTTTATATTTAGATATGTTTGTCTTAATATTATTCATTATTTGCACTCAAGAATTACTCACTTTTTAGTTAAAAACACCTTAAAATAACAGAATAAATGTTCAAAATGTCATTAGCATGGATATCCACAGCAGCTGTGCCTTGTATATACTAGCTTTTTCTAGAGTTAATATCATGTTTATAAAATAAAACAAATATTATTCTTTCTTTAAATTAATCAAGCAGAGGATTTATCCTATAAATTTCTTTTTAAAAATAAAATTATAATATATAAAAAAAGAATTAAAGTTTGTCCTCCATATTCTATTTTCAAAACAAGGTCATACTATAACAGCTGGTTATTAATCAAAATTTCATTTTCACATATGACAATAGTTTGAAAATATAAAGTTTCTCCATGGCAACAAGTAGCCATTTTATCCCAGCCTGAAAATAGAAGCATGTATTGTATTTTAAGAATAGAAGTTGAATATTAGGGGCGTACATCAATTGTATGTCATTAGAATGGATAATAATTTTCATGTTTTTTTTATAATTAAAATTTTTATTTTACTTATTTGCGTAGGACTTTTGTGTTTTAAAAAGCACTAGAAAGGACTATTGCATTGTGATTATATTATCGCTCATAATCTTATTTAAATTAAAATTTGTCATTAGCATGGACAAATACAGGGTGTATCTAAACTACTGGGCAAAACTTTAAGGGGTGATAGTACACATCAAGACAAATAATATTAAATGGGAAACTAAGGGTCCCAAACGTCTTCCGAATCAGATAGGCGCCATCAAAGTTTAGGGTCCAAAATTTGAAATGATTATAAAAAACAGAAAAATTGGTCGATTCGTTTGCGGTTTTCACGAAAACTATTCATTATGTCAGTATTGTCTTGAAAATAAAATATAAAGATAAATTTCAAAAAATGCCGATAGAGGGCGCTTTAGACTTTGGAGTAACGTACAACTATTTTTAACCGTTATTTTTTGCAACTCATTAAATTTTTTTAGAAGTTTAGACATAAACTTAAATTTTGAGCTCAAAATCTGTGGTTAAGTTGCGCAAACACTGAACTGCGTTCAATGGGAATGGGTAGGTTCGAATTTCAAATGATTATAAAAAACAGAATAATTGATCAACTGATTTGCGGTTTTCACTAAAACTGTTCTTTATGTCAGTATTGTGTTGAAAATAAATTATAAACATAAATTTTAACAAATGTCGATAGAGGGCGCTTTAGACTTTGGAGTAACGTACAAATATTTTTTACCGGTTTTTTTTTTTTTTTTTTTTTTTTTTTTTTTCACCTCATTTTTTTTTTTTTAAGCTTAGACATAAACTTAAATTTTGTGTTGAAAATCTGAATCGTTGAGAGTGGTTAAGTAACGCTAACTGAAATGTGTTCAATGGGAGTGGGAAGGTTCAAATTTTAAATGATTATACAAAACGGAAAAATTGGTCGATTCGTTTGCGTTTTTCTCTAAAACCATTCTTTTATGACAGTATTTCCTTGAAAATAAATTTTAAAGATAAATTTCAAAGAATTCCGTTAGAGGGCGCCTTAAACTTTAGAGTAACCAACAACAATTTTTAGCTGTTATTTTTTGTATCTAATTAAATGCTTACAAAAACTTAGATTTAAATTTTGAGTTGAAATTCTGAATCGTTGGGAGGGGTTAAGAAACGCAAACTGAACTGTGTTCAGGAGTTGAAATGTTACCCTGCCCACCCTACGAACACAGTTCAATTTTTCACTACTTAATTACTCACAATGATTCAGATTTTGAGCTCAAAGTTTAAGACTAAGCTTTCAAAACATTTATTTAGATTCAAAAAAAAAAAAAAAAAAAAGAAAAGAAAAGAAAAGAAAAATAACGGTTAAAAATAATTGTTGGTTACTCTAAAGTTTAAGGCGTCCTCTAACGGAAATTTTTGAAATTTATCTTTAAGATTTATTTTCAAGGAAATGCTGACATAAAGAATGGTTTTAGAGAAAACCGCAAACGAATCGACCAATTTTTCCGTTTTTTATAATCATTTGAAATTTGAACCTCCCCACCCCCATTGAACAAAGTTCAGTTTGCGCTACTTAACCACTTTCGATTCAGATTTTCAGCTCAAAATTTAAGTTTATGCCTAAGCTTTAAAAAAAAATTAATTAGATGCAAAAAATAACGGTAAAAAATAGGTGTACGTTATTCCAAACTCTAAAGCGCCCTCTATCGACATTTTTTGAAATTTATGTGTATAATTTATTTTCAAGACAATAATGACATAAAGAATAATTTTAGTGAAAACCGCAAATCAATTAACCAATTTTTCTGTGTTTTATAATCATTTGAAATTTGAACCTACCCACTCCCATTAAATACAATTCAGTTTGCGCTACTTAACCACAGATTTTGAGCTCAAAATTTAAGTTTATGTTTAAACTTCTGAAAAAATTTAATGAGATGCAAAAAATAACGGTAAAAAATAATTGTTAGTTACTTCAGAGTCTGAAGTGCCCTCTATCGAAATTTTTTGAAATTTATCTTTATAATTTATTTTTAAGACAACACTGATATATAAAGAATAGTCTTCGTGAAAACCGCAAACGAATCAACCAATTTTTCCGTTTTTTATAATCATTTCAAATTTTGGACCCTAAACTTTGATGGCACCTATCTCCTTAGGAAGACGTTTGGGACCCTTAGTTTCCCATTTAATATTATTTGTCTTGATGTGTACTATCACCCCTTAATGTTTTGCCCAGTAGTTTAGATACATCCTGTATCAGTGTCATTAGCATGGTTTTTCTGTCCATGCTAAAGACTCCTATGTGCATAAATGTAACCATTGCTTATATTGTATATTTTATAAAGTTTAATTTTACATATAAATTTAGGTATTACATTTATTATCCCTAAAATATGCATTAAATCTGTCAGAAAATCACTAAGACAGCTTCTTACATTGTTAGTGTCAGAATGTTGCTCATGTAAACAAAGTTTGCTCTTTGGTAATTTTTTTATTCTCCTTATATGTATGTATGAAAAAATGGAAACCATTTGCTGAAAAGGAAGGCTAATAAATATAGAAAAAAAATATTTAAACAGGAAGAAAATAAAAATTTCTTAATATATTTATTCCATGCAATTTGTTTTGTCATTAGCATGGCTCAAAAAATACTAATTATTTTTTTTAAGTTAATTTTTAAATATTTAGCTCTGCTGACTACATGTAAAGTATACCTAATACTATATTAATAACACCTATTTTTTTTTTTTTTTTTTTTTTTTCAGAAATTTTGCTAACAGTAATTATTTTAAGATTTCACTTTTGAAATTGTCCCCTATTTTGAGAATCACTCACAAAAGTGTAAGACGAATTATTTAGACGAAAAGTGCATTTAGAATTCATTGATCAACCTTCTATTTTTTTTAACTGCTCAGATTAATATTAATCTAATTTATAAGAAATAATAATGTTATAGTTATCTTAAGAAAATGCTCGGGTTAACATTATTAATTACAAAGTTACATCAAAACGCTAAAGCATGCTTTAGAAGGAAGAAAAAAAAAAAATATTTTCCCTCTTTTTCACGATGTCTCTAATACATGTGAAAAATGGGTCGGAAATATAAGACTACAATGGCAGTATTTAGTAAAACTCTCATCTTGTCGGAAACTTTTGGTTTTGATACCATAAACCAATCTAAAGCTCTTCTTTTCTCGACTGTTCCAATTCTTCATAGGATTACTTCAAATAGATAACAAACTCTTCACGTTTACTAGAATATAATCCGAAGAGAAACTCCTAAGTCACGAAAATTGGTTTTGAAAAATACTCTTTCAGTACTTTCATTTCCTATACACAATTGTTTTGGGTGCATTATATAAAGGGGAGAAGAGAAAAAAATATATTTCTATCTTCGGTTCTTCGTCCAAATACTGTTGTTATCGTTTCGATAACACCCGTCTTTATCTGGCTTTTTATTATATTGGCTGTTTAGCTTATCGCAATGACTGGAGAGGAACAACAACAAAAAAAAAATGTTGGTTTTATTCTTTTTTTTTTTTTTCCTTTTTGTATCTCTGTGGTTGGCTGATCAACACTTCTTTTCATTTGTCCATCGGTCCCAGACATTTAAAGGGTTTCTGCCTGGATGAATAGAAGCCATGCAATGAAAATTTCGAAAAGAAGTATTTATTGTGATAAAAAGTTTTCCGTGTTTTGCTGTTTTTTTAGATCGGTTTTCAGAAAAAAGTTTATTAATTCTAAGAAATATACGTATATTAATAGCACTCGCGAATCCATACATTAAAGTACCTTTCCATATATTTTCCACGTAAAAAAAGCCTGTTCGAGTTTTATTAGAAAAACATAATATTGTTGATCTAGATACGAAAAATGAATTCATATTTATACTTGAAAAACATATATATTTTTTTATTTATACAGTACACGTTCCAGTTAATGGTAAAGATCCTTCCATAAAGTTATAATTATTGCAAGAATTCATGTAAAAATTCCGAAATATTTCCCTATTCACGCAGTGTTGCTTTTACATGAAGCAACAACATTAAATTGGATTCATACTTTTCAATATACCGATCGTCTGTAGTTTTCGTCTTCTTTTTAATGTTGTTTAAATATGCATTAATCTTACGAATGCTTATAGTTTTCCAAAAAGGGAAGGGAAAAAACTCTAGTTTACATCTTATAAGAATTAATTAACTTTTTCAATTCATCGTTTTATCAGAGTAGCCTAAACCTATTGTTGAGCTCAATCAAAAATAATTGAACAACTTTTTTAATATCAAAGTACTTTATTCACGCTAGGGAAATATTCTGAAAAACGTGATAATTAACCACGAAATAAAAGAAAATTTGGTCTTTGTATAATTTCACAGATGAATTGTGACGTGTCTAATCATTATCTGCCAGTATCTGTTTGGTGTACTTTTTCCTCACAGGTTTGGGGCAAAAGATTAGTAAAAAAGTAGAGGGAAAAAATTACATACAGTCGAACCTCGTTAACGTGAACACGCTTAACATTAATTACTTTTTACATGAACAGTTGCCATTGTTACTTTAATAAGGAATCAATCAATTGCAGATAACTGATTTTTTAAAGAAGTAATTTTGATTTTTTTTTCTGGTATAAATTATAATTAAATAAGTTTGGTGTCAAATTTTTTTTGTTACTATTCAGTTTTCCGAGAGTAAATAGAATTAATTTATCTGAATTTAATTATAAACACACATGATTCATTATTTGATGTATATCTCTTTAGGGAAGATTTTGGGTAATGAGATATATTTTACGTTTCATCTTCTAAAAAGTGCAATTTATAAAAATTCTGTCTTTCTTCTTTTTCTTCTTCTTCTTTTTTTTTTTTCAAAATTATTTATATCAGTTTTATATTAATGGATAGAAAATATAACTAACAGTTTAATTATTAAACTAAAAATAAATTCCAATTCTAAAACAAAGTTGTCTCGCATTTAGACCCTATGTGAAATGTACATTTGTCCCTGAATTCTTTACCGCTGCATTTATGCTTATTGTGAGATTGTGAGTTAACTGTTTATCCCTGGTACGAAATAACGAATATTATATAAAAGCTCTAAAATAAAAGTTATAATTATTAAAAAGGGATTTAATAGTTGCTCAAAACAAGTACTTATTAAATATTAAAAAAATCTCATCTTCATGCTTAATATTTGCTAATTTGCTAACTGCTAACTGCTTTGCTAACTGTTTATCCCTGGTACGAAATAACGAATATTATATAAAAGCTCTAAAATAAAAGTTATAATTATTAAAAAGGGATTTAATAGTTGCTCAAAACAAGTACTTATTAAATATTAAAAAAATCTCATCTTCATGCTTAATATTTGCTAATTTGTAAATAGCTAATAAAAAAGTAGTTCACTGATGTTTTTTGTGTAACTCTGGAAATGAAATTTAGTGATAAATTTTGAATAATATATTTTCCCAAGAAAACTCTGTTGTCCCATTAGCCTCCAGTCTCCCCTACATGTATTTTTCTCAATATTTTTTATCTGGATATTTTATTACTGATAGCATGAACTACGGATAACATGAACAAAAATTTATTTCCCCTTGAGGTTCATGTTAACGAGGTTCGACTGTATTTTAAAGATGTCTCAGAAAAGTGAAACTTTTTTTTTAATATCATAATTAAGAAAACAGTTCTATATTAATAACATAACCTATATAAATTATTTTCCTTTTTTTCTTATTTTGACATTATAAGAATACAAATAATGTATTTTTTAATTTCCTATTACAGTGATCTTTTATTGTCATAACCTTTTATCAAAATCTGGAAAAATATTTGTAACAAACGTCGCTTTTATAATTTTTCTTTACATAAATTATAATTCTTCTAAATTCAGTTAAACTGAGATATTGGATTATTAGAAATTCTTTCAGAAGTACTTTTCTGTGTACTCTGATATATGAAAATTATTCAAAAAAGATTTAGGCATTGATTAGTCTTAGATTATTTCTTTAATAATGAAATAACAGTCGTAATCTGAAATACAGTATTACTAACAAACACTGTAAAAAATGGACGATTTTAAGGCGATTCTACTGGTAATCGGAACGCCAGTTCTATTCACTGTCTTTTAATGTAAAAATTTCTGTGAATTCCAGAAAATTTTCCTTTTTTTACGAAAATTTTTCTGGAATTTACGGAAGTTTTTACGTTAAAAAGCAGTGAATTGTACTGGCGTCTCAATTATCAGTAGCATCTCCATAAAATCGTTAGTTTTTTTTTTACAGTGAACATATTTTTTTCCGGGATTACGTTCTTTAACAAAAGTTGGTATTATTTCAAATTAAAGTTTTATATTACATTCGCATGTGCAAAAAGAAAAAAAACTTTATAAACCGAGTTCTTAAAATGGGGAAAGCAATGACCGTTCTCTTGACGTAATGCAGATCGGGAAGGGAAGTCTTGTTCCTCGTTCAGAATGCATTCTACAGGATGGATTTTAAAAAGTGGGCAAAAATTTACGGATTGATAGAACACAGCTATACGAGCAAATTTTGTCATAGAATGCAGGGTCGCAACGCAAGCGGTGAGAAATTAAAAGATAGTTTTTAACTCTCCCATGGCGTGGAATCGCTCTAGGTGATCCCATAACTTGTCTACTAAGATCGCCGGATCTTTCGTGTTTGGACATTTTTCTGTGGGGCTGTATGAAAAGCCTAATCTGTGAGTGTTCCATTGAAACCGATATGGATCTACTGCATTTATACTCAAAAGCGAAACCTGGACTGCTGGGGTGGTCATACTTGTTGCCGGTGATATACGAAAAATGCCTGGTGTCTTCGCAAATGTGCATCAGTCCTTACACAGCTGGCATATTGCGTGTAATACAGTTGAAGGAAGATCTTTTGTGAGATTACTTTGATCATGTACATTAATTACATTTATGTTAATAATAATATTTTCTGAAATATGTATTCTCATTCTTGTGTACTTTAACTAAACAGTGGAAAAATTGTTCTCTTTTAACTTATAACTGTTCTGTTTATACCATTATATTTGGTGTAAATCGCCATACAGGTCGCACAGCTATGCTGCATTTTTCACGATTTCCGTCGTAGCTCTACATCAAAAGCTAATGCACAGATTTTTATCAAAGTTCAGAATCAGTTAGATATTAACATAAGTTGTTGAAAATGAGGTTTGCGTGTAAATTACTCAACATGTGGCGGTGCTATGCTGTATCTTGCATGATTTACATTATTTTAGAAATAATCATATCTCAAGAACTAAAGCACGGAATTTCATATCATTAGAATTCTTATGATGGACATAGATTCCATTTAATTTTGGCACTGTGGTAATGAATTTTGAAATATTAACATGAATGAAATAGAAAAAAATTTAAAATTGCCACATCCGACTTTTTTTTTCTTGAAATATCAGGGAAAATGTGATTTTTTTAAAATGTCAACAGAAGAATAACATATTTATATAAATTCTTTCATCTGAAATTAAATAAACAATTTAATTATCTTGAGTGTTTTATAAATTGACAAAATCGTACTGTAAATGATAATCATATATTCTTTCCTTTTAAGTTCTTTTTAATTATTATTATTAATATAATTTTATTGATAAGTCATTTTTAACTGCTTCTCAGTATTCCATTCATTGAAACTAATTTTGAACGATAATAGAATTTTCAAGGTCGATGTTGAATAAATGTGAATAAGGAAACAATTTGACAAAAAAAGCATTTTGATTTTTTTTTTTTTTTTTTTTTTTACCTAAAGTCCTTTTACTCTTCTAACTCAGTTGATTATGCAAAGAACTGTCAGGTACATTAGAAAAAAATCTAAAATGTTTGTGTTGTAATAAATACGTAAAGTGAAAACCGGACATAATAAAAAGGAATAAAAACAGCTACTTCAAAGGGCGACAAGTAAAATACGAAATATCTGAAAGTACGTATGCCACTATTTTCAGCCTTTTCTTTTCCGGTTTGCACTGAAGGAGAATTCGTTTGGATATTTTTCAAAGAACTGTACGTTTTGTGTATTTATATTAATTTTATAACACATCATACTGCTTATCATTTATTTATTAATATCTTTAAAATTTAAATTTCAACAAAAATTACCATTTAGAAGCATTTAAAAACTAAATTTCTAAATTTATATGAAAAGAAAATTTTGATGTTGCAAAGTATCTTCCAATGTAAGAAAGTTGTCAGTTAATATGTATATTTTGTAAAACTATATTTCAATCACTTAGTCTCAAAATCATCCATCTGAAATTTTTGTTATTAAATGTAAAACCACATTTCTGAATAATATTTAAACATGCACATATATAACAACACAATATTTTTAAAAATGCAGTTATATTATATATATAGTTTGAACGTCTATAAACAACGGCGCCAACTTATATGGGTCTATGGGGCCCGTGTCCACCCAATAATTTGCTGTTATAGCCTATCCAATTTTCACTATTCTATTTTTATGCTTATTTATTTTTCAATTGCTGAAAAAAAAACTGCTCTACAAAAACCGAATAAAATTTATCTATAAGAGGGCAGAAATTACTATATTAGATAAAAAATTCGCAAATGATGGCGAAGAAACATAAAAATCGCGAAAAAGTCAAATATCATGAAAGTCAAAATTTACTGTATTTGGATAAAAGTTTCCAAACTTATTCCTTTGATGAATGTCAAGCCGTAAAACGCAAAAAAATGCAAAAAAAAAAAAAATCGCGATAAAACGCAAACAGCAAATATCGCACAGCAGAATTTGTTATATTAAGCTAAAAGCTTAAAAAAATTGTCGCAGAACCCGAAAAATCGCTATAAATCAAATTAAATATTGTTAAAGCTTAAAAATCGCAGGAGACAAAATTTACTACAGTAGTATAAAAATTTGATACCTTTAATCCTTTTTCGAAAGTCAAAATAGCGGTGTCGAACTCAAAGAAAACACTAAAAATCATATTGAAAGGTGCATTAAAAATCGCTGAATATTCAAACAGCAGCGGGTAAAATATTGTAACCTGAATTCTTTCACTATTACAAAAATCGACGTGAAACGTCAAAAAATCTCGGAAAAAAAATTTTAAAATTTGTATTAAAATTTGCTAAAAATCAAAAATCATTGATGGTAAAAATTACTATATTCGACAAAAAACTTTAAGCAAAATTATTTTTTAGAATGTGAGAAACTTGCCGTCGGATTTTAACAGTTCAAATAATTGCAATATAAAATGCTTTAAAAATCGCTTAAAATTTAAAAATAGAATGGGATAAAATTACATTAATGAAGTAAAATAGAGTAACATGAATTCTTTCATAAAAAGCAAAAAATAGATGCAAATCACAAAGAATCGTAAATAATCGTTATATATCGTATTAAAAATCGCTAAAATTAAAAATTCGTTGAAGAGAAATTCTACTACATTCAGCTAAAATGATCAAACTGAATTCCTTTTACTAATGTAAAAAAGAATGTCCATTTAAACAATCGCAAAAAACCGCTTAATATTCAACAATCGCAATCAACCTAAATGACACGAAATATTGGAGAATCACAATATATTATTTTATATATACATACAATAATAAATAAATAACGTTATTCGATTTCAAATCACTTGCAATCTTGCTGCCAAATATTTTTGCCGTAAATTTAACGATTTTTTTTAAGCGCATTTCAAGACAAAGTGACGTATTTGAATAAATTAATAGCAATTAGTTATTAAATTTTTCTCTAATGATAACTTCGCGAAAAATTCAGACCAAAACAACTAAGAAGTTTAAATAAAATGTTTATTTTTAACTTTTAACATCTGATTTATTAATTTATTCACCTTTTAAGCAAAGAAGCGAGCTTTTTAAAAATTGGTATTGTGTGTCTTATGAATGAATAAAGATGAAATATAGCATTTAATCTTATGGCTCCATTTTAAAAACTGGGGGGCTCTGCCCCCTACCAGCCACGTTCGCCCTTCAAAAAAATTATTTAAATTCAAAAAATAAATATAGTTCTACACACAGGGGTCGGCTTATAATCCTTAGAAAAAAATTCCAATGCATAGTTTTTCTCATATAATCCTTTTTTAATGGAATGATTTTGACCAACTTTAACATTAAATATCTCTTTAAATAATTATTCGATTTAAAAACTATTATCTACATCAGCGTATTTATCATACATTTCTTTATGTACAATTTCATACATTTGTTTGCAGTAGTTTTCTTAATGTTAACGAAGAAAGACCACACACACACACTGATCATAAAAAAATAACTTACAGCGACGGTGTCACATAACTTAGTAATTATATATAAAACATAAAAAATAAGAATAAAAAATAAAAAATGTAAAAAATATATAAAAAATTATATATAATAGGTTGGTTGGGTGGGTAGATATTAGAATACGGAGAAAGGCGGTGTTGTCTGGATAATACGCAAAGGTTAATTTAATATATTTAAAAAAATGAGAGTGGGGAATTCATTAGTTAATTTGGTACAAAATTTCTATGGAGTTTAAATAACACCAATGTATGGATTATTGTTTAGTTATATCTATTATATTAATGATTTTAATCATTTACATCATTAAATTGCACTTCACTTTTAATAAATGAGTGTACAATATCACTACTAAATTTATAGGGTACATTTCTTAATAAGCTATTTTTAAATTTTTAATCTTCCTTAATTAAGATATTGAATTCAGCCTGGCATAATCAAAATAAATGTTATTGATTTAAATAATAATAGGGTAAACTATGGTGTATGGTTTAATTTTTCTGTCATTACATTATTCTGTTTTAATTAATTTATTAATTTAGTATTATGATGTGTACGATAAGTCGTTTTTTGTCTTTATTATTTTATTATCTCCCTTTTTCTGTCATATGATATATGAATACTTCATGTTTTAATTTACCACGTGCGATATCAGGGTTAAGGTAGTGCATTTGGGATTCATTCTACTTTATAGCTCATAACTGTTTTATTTTATCCATATCCACTATAGATTACTTGGCATTTCTTTAATTTATTTTTGTTTTATGTGTGTTGGTAGTCCCAAATTCGTATTGGTTTACTTTCTCATGGCAAACATGAAGATGAAACCACACATTCCATTTGTAGTTCCAAAGTATTTGGGACCTGAAGATTCTGCTTCGGTTCTACAAATTCCATTTGTATTCATATTATTCTTTTTTCCTTCCATATTCAATGTGATACAAGTTATTAAATTCAATAGTTAATTTCAAATGGTTAATATTGTTTACTATTAATGGTCTTATATATATATATATATATATATATATATATAATAACGTAAAAATCTACACGCCAGCGATCACTTTCTCACTATTAAATTTTATTAGTTTTCTTCGATTAAATTTTATTAAAATTCTTAAAAAAAAAAAAAAAAAAAAAAAAAAAAAAAAAAAATACGAATATAAGACAAAAAATAACGAATAAATTTTAGTGGTGAGATAATGTCCGCTGACTCCTAGATTTTTAAACCCCTGATATAATACATTGCAATGCTTGTTCAATTTTTACAATGCTTCTGTATTTAAGTTTTCGTTACTATTTCTACTGAATTTCGTTGAAAAATTAACCTATTATTTTATAAAAATTAGCAAAAAAATTTAGAATAATAAATTAGCCTTAAAAAAATAATAATAACTATTAGCACATTTTTCAAATAAAGAAAAGCGTGTTGCATATAAATGAATTAATAAAACAAATAAAGTGCATAAATAATCGCATAATACACTTAAAATTTTTTTAAAAACATAAAAAAATTATTATTAATAAAGAAAAATAATTATGCATCTTTTTTAATTACTTACATTATTAAATATTTCAAAAATACACGTAATTTTATACACTATCTACCAAAAAGTATTTGTACACTTTCAGTTTTTGACATTTTGTCAAATATTTAAAAATATACTGGTCGGATTCTTCTGGAACTTCAGAAATATAAAGATTATGTTTCACTTTATATTCATTTACATACATTTGTTAAGCGGGTAATTAGGGGGCCGGCAAAAAAACAAAGAATAATAGAAATATTTGGGATCGCCCTGTACATGAAAATGCACGAAACGACTCATCGCTTTAGAATACAAATATATGAATACAGTAGAATATGTACACTAATTTTTGTGAGAATAGCAGGTATATTTATGGCGATAGAGCGATTTTTTTGAAAAATTCAAAAAATTCTGGTATGTTTTTTGTTTATATCATGCTGGGTTTTTGACCAAATTTAACGCAAATTTCAGAAAAATTGGCAAAATGCAGTAGAAAAAATGTAGCGCAATTGGAATATAAATATATTAAATATTTTATGAAATATGAGTAGTTTTATGAAATAATTTTTATCTGCGCATGCACGAACGATAAAAACAATTCTTTTACATCATTTAATAGTCAATTCTATGGAGTAACTTATAAAAAAAATCCAATGAAATATCGTGAAAATTCAAAAAGATATCATTATTATAAGTAAGCTGTTTTTACATTGCTCTCTAAAAACGGCTGAATGATAAGGGATTCTCCACAAATTGACATTTTTTATTGACTGACTTTTAGGAAAAAATTAGTATTTAATGTATACAATATCTAATACAATATTTCTGTTAATAAGTATCTTGACATCTGTGATGGAAAAGAATAAAAGCCCTTTTCCTTTTCTATCACAGGTGTCAAGATACTTATTAGCAGCAATATTGTATTCATTAAATAGTACTAATTTTTTCCTAAAAGTCAGTTAATAAAAAATGTCAATTTGTGGAGAATCCCTTATCATTCAGCCGTTTTTAGAGAGCAATGTAAAAACAGCTTACTTATAATAATGATATCTTTTTGAATTTTCACGATATTTGATTGGATTTTTTTTATAAGTTACTCCATAGAATTGACTATTAAATGATGTAAAAGAATTATTTTTATCGTTCGCGCATGCGCAGATAAAAATTATTTCATAAAACTACTCATATTTCATAAAGTATTAAATATATTTATATTCCAATTGCGCTATATTTTTTTAAATAGATTTTGCCAATTTTTCTGAAATTTGCGTTAAATTTGGTCAAAAACCCTCTATGATATAAACAAAAAACATACCAGAATTTTTTGAATTTTTCAAAAAAATCGCTCTATCGCCATAAATATACATGCTATTCTCACAAAAATTAGTGTACATATTCTACTGTATTCATATATTTGTATTCTAAAGCGATAAGTCGTTTCGTGCATTTTCATGTACAGGGCGATCCCAAATATTTCTATTATTCTTTGTTTTTTTGCCGGCCCCCTAATTACCCGCTTAACAAATGAATGTAAATAAATATAAAGTGAAACAAAATCTTTATATTTCTGAAGTTCCAGAAGAATCCGACCAGTATATTTTTAAATATTTGACAAAATGTCAAAAACTGAAAGTGTACAAATACTTTTTGGTAGATAGTGTACATATATATATATATATATATATATATATATATATATAGAAACACATCATTATATAAAAGAAACTTTAGTCATTTAAAATTTAATTAACTAATTTATTTTTAATTAAACATAGATTCACAATTAGATAATACTTCAAACGGAATTAACTTATGCAAAGCTAAAATGAACATAGCTGCGCAAACGGACAAAAATGGAAAAAAGAAAATACGCTCTCCATTTTTCGTAAAACACAGTTAAAAAAATTGGAAAGAGTGCAAAAATGTATAATAACCCGATAAATAGTTAAATTTCTTTTTAAATTAGTTACGCTAACCTAAATTTTAAAAGATAAATACTTTTGTATAATATGTAAAATGTATAACGATAAAGTCGAAAACTCAAACTAAATGATAATTCATAATTTGTTGGATAAATTAAAGATTTAAATATTAGTTAAGGTATTAAAAAAATATTAAAAAAATATTTATTTAAAATAAATTAGCGTCAAATTAAAATACAGACCCATACATTATACAAGCCCATAAAATACAGTCCCAAAATATACATTCTATCCCCCCCCCCCCAAAAAAAAAGAACACAGTTTATTACAATAAGCCACTTAAATAATAATCTGCAGTTCAATAGAATTTACTACAATCGTTTCAACAGGGTTATCCAAAAGATCTCCATTCTTTTTCAAATTTTTCAAGGTTCCCTATGGGATTTTTAAAAAAAAAGTATTCGCGGAAATATATGACCTGTTCTATTTCGTTAACGCACCTGGAATTTCAGAATAATTCCCCATGTAATTTTCTAGATATTTAACAAAACGTCTTAAATCGGAAATGTCTTGTCATTAATGACCATATAATGTATATATATATAAGAAAAACATTACTTTTTTTCTTTTTTAGCATACACTGTTAAATAAATTTCAAAAGTACATAAAAATGAGTGATGATAAAGATAAATCGTTTAATTTCTTTTTCAAATTATTTATGCCTAGAAGAAATTAATCAGAAATGCAGCTAAGGTAGCCTCTTAGATGAGGATCTAAGAGGTGTTTTGAATCACTATTATTAATAAAATGAACAATTTCGTTGTGTTATATGTGCATTAGATAGTGGTTACAAAATACGTGACACATAAAACTGAAAACAATAAAAAGCACAAACAGCCATAACAAAAATCGTATTTATGTGTTTAAAGGTTTCATAAAAGGTTACTTCCTTCAATCTTCAGAGGAAAAAGAGAAGTAAAAAAGTATGACAGTAACATACGTACTATTTGCTGCAATTTTGCTAACTTTTTCTTTTGTTAATTTTGTGTTGAAGTAGAGGCTTCTTTTATGAAGCCTTAAAAAGTTGAATAGTAAAAAATTTATACTGTTTATACTCCTCTCTAATTTAGTTTTGTAATTATATTTTTATCTTAGTACAAAGTCATTTTTGATGCATTTTATCAGTAAAATGCTTCGGGGTTTTAACACGACCCCCCTTCCCCTTTCGCTGCACCACTGAATTAATTAACTAACTTATTTTTAAGTAGTTAAAGTTTCTAACATTCAAGAAGATTCTAAGTGGAATGGGCTTGCATGAAGTAAAATGAACACAGGCGGGCAAATAGAGGGGGGGGGGGGCAAGAAATAAAAGCTTTCTTGATTCTTAGCGTAATTCTATTAACTTTCTAAGTAAAATAATAAATCACAAGCCAATACGCTCCGCAAAAATCGAGCATTCTCCATGAAACGCGATATTCCGAGACATTTTGTTATTTCGACATGGCCAGAAAATCTCTTTATGGAATCTCTCGCTCCTAGCCGGCAGTCGTCATTAGCAGACGAGAAGAACGAGTACAGAAATCGGAGAGGCACAGCTGGGATGGAACGCTCGCTCTCTATGGAAAAAAAAGAAGCTTTTTCCATCTCAGATTTTCTGACTTTACAGTGAAAAAGCCTCATTTGGTAGATGAGGGTGGCAGGAGCACTCAGCAACACTTTATGAAATGGAAGAGAATGCGGAAATCGCGGGGAAGAGCAAAGAGAGGCTTTGCGAATATTGACAGAATATTACATTTATCTGAAAGCTGGGTCAAACAAATGAAATCACAACGCGTCCATATTTGACCACTAATATATGGAAAAGCTGCGTTACATTAAGTTAAAAAAGATTATGAACATTTTTTTTTAAAAAAATAAGGTAATGAGAATCATTTTTATAACTCTTTATAATTCATTTTTATACTCTTTATAATTCATTTTTATATTACATTTTTATAATCTCTTTATAACTCCATATATACTAAATATACTAAAAGCCACGTCAAGTTATAATCTATTCGTACATATAGATTGCCCAGTACAGAACACAAGGACTTTAAAATTCAATAATTCGTTAATTCTAATAAATACGAAGATGGAGTTAGCCATATAAGACTCAATAATTTTTCTAAACAATAATTTAAAATTTAGTTCGAAATTTAGTCAACAGATGGCGCTTCATTATCGCAACCTATAACAGAATTCAAACTAATTTCAAATTTTTCAAATGCAATGCAAGACTATTTTATCATGTTTCATTAACTAAACATACTAAAATAGCATAATCTGCAATTTACTTTTATATGTTTAGCATTTTTACAGTGTAGTGCTGTTTATTAACAAAAATTGGAACTATTTTCTTAAATTGGTGTATATAACATTTGTAAACCCCTTTAAAAATAAGTCACCTAGTTTATTTTA
The DNA here is from genome assembly GCA_964019185.1 of Maratus speculifer. NCBI lineage: Eukaryota > Metazoa > Arthropoda > Arachnida > Araneae > Salticidae > Maratus > Maratus speculifer. Next base: position 239,510,438 of record OZ025294.1, on the reverse strand, counting down.
ATTCATTATAATTATAGAATCATTAAAATTTATAATATGGGGCCAATTTTGGCGACATCTTGTATAAAGAATGTAACGAAAAGAAATATAATTTTATTTGGAATCTCTGTAATTTTGGATTTATAAAATGAAAAAAAAAATTCTTTAATTTTTTTTTAATAATTCTCCTCTCTACTTAAATTTCGATCAAACACTTACTTTTGAAGTGAAATTGAATTGTGTCCCTCCAGTTTTTTTTTTTTTTTTTTCCCCTTAAAAAATTTTTTTTAGATTAAAACTAAAACATTTTCGCACAAAAGATGTTTTACCTCATGGACTGAGTTTAATTATTATTTTATTTCTTTCAAAATATAAGAAAAAAAAAAGCCCTTCGAATTAATTAACATAAAGTAACTTAGATTTTATAACATCAAATTTTCTTTTGATTTACAGCAGAAAAACAAATAAACAAATGTTCAAAATGCTCACAACTTTTGACTGTCATTTTACATTTTATTGTATTAGAATTTTTTAAATCTACGAGCTGTTATGCGAAACAATATTTTTCATCTAAGTGTATAATAGTTTTCCAACACTTTGCAAAGGTCAAATCTTCCCCAGTGGACTTATATGTATGTGAAAAACAAATAAAAATATAAATGAACTCTTTGTACGTTAATTCAATAGTCTAAAACTCGTTTCATAATTGAAGTACACAAAAAACAAAATACAAGGTTAATGAAATGGCTGAGAGTTATATAGTAAGATTAAGAAGAAACCCAGGGTGCAGTCGAAGACACGTATTAAAATAATAATAATATACCAGTATTTCATATACACATATGTCCACTAATGAGGAGATGATCTTTATAAAGTGTAGGTAAAATTATCATTCCCTTATATTAATAGTATTACTACGCGTAACTTAAAAAATAATAAGTCATTTTATCAGAAAAGACATGTCTAATTAACGCGTTGAGTGCCACGATGACTGATACTGAACTTCCGCCACTCACCTGTGATTGATTGTGGAAAATGTGACATAAAACTAAAAAAAAAAAAAAAAAAAAAAAAAAAAAAAAAAAAAACTATTTTTAAGCAGTTACTAAGAAAGTATAATCCTGTAATAAATAAAAGTTAAGTAAATTTTAAATAAATTTTCAGTAATTACTTAAAACAATACTTTTCTTTTAGTCCTATCATATTTTAGACTGTCAGTCACCGGTGACTGGCGTGGTATTGAAGTATTAATGATAATGAGCTTGTTCTTTCAATTTATTATAAAATATAGTCTCGAAAATCAGACATCATCGGAGACTAAGCCGGACATATCATAATTCCGTATTTCTGAAATAATATTAAAAGTACTTCCGATAATTTTAATGACGCCTTTATTTATAATTGGTTTATAGCCAAAGGAATATCCTTTTTTCCATATTTATTTGGAAAAAAAGAAGAGAAAACTCAATATTTTTAAAATATTAAAATAACTTACTTCAATTAATATTTACCATGTTTTTTTTTTAAAAAGGAAAAAAAAAAAGAAAGAAAGAAGAAGAAAGAATAAATGAAATCTAATAAACAGTCCGCTAATGTATCGCTTTCGATCTCGAGTTCTTAATTTGTAAACAACTGTTAGTTTCTTTCTTTCTTTGTAGTGTTTAGAAAACGGGAAAAATGAAAACGGATTTGATGCTGGATTTTCGAGGTCACACTATACTTAATTGTAATAAAAAAAGGTGTAAAAAGCACTAACACTGTATTCCTTAATTTGAACCATGATAACAATGTATTTAAGTTAATTATAATTATTGACAATATTTTCTGTATTGCAATTATTTAAACAATTAATACATAAAAATTAGATACAATAGACTAACCGAAATAGTGGATTTGCTTTAGAAATCGGATTTTTCAATGGAAAAATTAACTTGTATCTCAGCAGCATTGTGTAATTTTGTTAACGGGAATACTTTAAAATGGCATTATTTATTAATATCGATACAATTTCCGTTGTCTTTCAAGTATATGTGTGGGGAGAGAGGATTACTGCCATTAAATTGCATTTAGAAAAAAGTTTAAACATTGAAATCACCAACTTGCAGTAAAATCAAATTTGTACAATGATTAATTCTTCTTAGAATTAATCTTATGTGTCAGAAAACACATTTTTTTTCCTTATGTATTGCTTCACTGCGAATAGACTGTCAAAAATAACTAAAGTTCAAAAATATATACTACACAGCAATAATAAATCCATGAAAAAGATGACGTCACATCAAAAGTGGCAAGGAAGTAAGCAAATTCACTTTTTCCGCGTACTTAATTACTAATAAAGATATTTTACTTCATCCAATATAGAAAAAATGTAGTTTCAAAAGCAATTTATTTGAAAATTGTTCTTCAGTTTACTTATTTCTTATGATTTTCAAAATAATTTTCAAAAATAAATTTAAAATAAATTCATTTATATTGCGTGCATCTCGATTACAGAAAATTAACTTATTGTCACTTTAAACAATGCGATTGGTTCAGATTTGCTTCCTTTTATTATCCATGTTTATTAACTATTTTCAAAAATAAATCACAACTCTTAGTAATCTAAATTTTAAGGAATATTTCGATAAGAAATTTTAGTTGCTATTCTAGCTTAAAAAAAAAAAAAAAAAAAAAAAAAAATCAAATGTTGTAAATTTTACAAATACGATCATTATTTATACTAGCATTTCTTTAAAAGAAAAAAAAAATTCATCCAGTAAATTCTAACAAAAAACGGTAATGAACTATAAGAAGGCTTGCTGGTCAAAATTATATAAATAACGCAAATATATTCTGTGAAATTTCGAAAAATTGTCCGAAAACGCAAAATTAAGAATAAATAAATAAATATCGCCTAATTTAACATAGCATTAGATTTCCTTACATTTCTCAGTGCATTTTTTGTATTATATCAAGCAAAGTTATTTTGAAGCACTAAAGTAATAAATACACGAAAGATTACCATGTGACATATTAGGTAGCTTTCATTACAAAAAGTAAAAAGCTACCTATTGCAGCCGTCCGGAGGAAAGCACTTCCAGAAAATTTTGGTATATTTTCACCGATCATGACCCCTAGACCCCAAAACCACCCTCCGTTCAAATGTTGACATATATATATATATAACCATATATATATAAATATATATATACGATTTTTGTCATGCGATAACTAACGTATTTATGAACCGATTTGAATGAAACTTGGTTTGTACATAGTACATACAAATATCTCGACCGAGTTCGTTGGCCAGCATCTTCCGCCATCTTGTTTCAAAATGGCGCCCATTTAAAATATTTTAAAAATTTTAAATTTTAAATTAAATGCGAAAAAATTAAAAGTTGAAAAATATTTTTATTTTATGTGTTATATCTTAACACACCAATTCCAGAATATTTTTTATTTTGTCTATATCTTAAAAAATGATTGAGTTATAGCACTTTGAATTTTTCTTATGGCTGACATTTTGAAACGATCTGATTTTTGTCATGCTATAACTAACGAATTTATGAACCGATTTGAATGAAACTTGATATGTACATAGTACATATAAATTTCTCGACCGAGTTTGTTGGCCAGCATCATCCGCCATTTTGTTTCAAAATGGCGGCCATTTAAATTTTTTGTAATTTAAAATTTAAAAATAAATGCAAAAAAATTAAAAATTGAAAAATATTTTTATTTTTTGCGTTAGTTTCTAAAACGCCGATTCTAGAACCCTTTTTACTTTATCTATATCTTAAAAAACGATTGAGTTATAGCACTTTGAATTTTTCTTATGGCTGACATTTGGAACGATCTGGTACTTGTCACGTGATAACACTCGTATTTATAAATCGATTTGGATGTAACTTGGTGTGTGCATAGTACTTAATAAAGCCTGGACCGAGTTCGTTAACCAGTTCCATCCGCCGTCTTGTTTCAAAATGGCGGCCATTTAATTTTTTTTAATTTAAAATTTGAAATTAGGTACAAAAAAGTGAGAAATTGAAAAAGATTTTTCTTTTATGCATTTGACCTTGATACAAAGGTTCCAAAGCATTTTTTGTTTCGTCTGTATCTTAAAAAATGTCTAAGTTATAGTACTTTTAATTTATAGTGTTGCTTACATTTTGAAATGATCTGGTTTTCGTCACGTGATAACACGTGTATTTATACACCGATTTGGGTGAAACTTGGTTCGTAGATAGGACATACTGATGCCTGGACCGAGTTTGTTGGCCAGTTCCAACCACTGTCTTGTTTCAAAATGGCGGAATATTATTTTTTTAATTTAAATTTTAAAATTGGGTGCAAAAAAGTAAGAAATTGAAAAAGATTTTTCTCTTGTGTTTTGACCTTGATACAAAGATTCTAGAACATTTTTTGTTTCATCTATATCTTGAAAAATGGCTGAGCTTTAGTACTTTCAATTTCCAGTGAGGTTCACATTCTGAAATGGTTCGAAATTTGTCACGCGTTAATACGCATATTTATAAACTGATTTCGATATAACTCCCTGTGTTCATGGCACATACCAATATCTTGATCGAGTTCACGGGACAACTTTATCCGACATCTTGTTTCAAAATGGCGGCCATTTAAATTTGTCAAAAATTTTTTTAATTTATAATGATGTATAAACAAAAAATTAGAAATTGAAAAGAGGTTCTTTCTAAACTATTTATCTTAAAAATGAATTCCGGAGTATTTTTTGCTTTGTCTTTACCTTGAAAAACGCCTGGGATATAGCAGTTTGAATTTCTAATGTGGGTGACATTTTTTTTTTTTTTTTAGTCAATTTGTCCGCGACAGCACTCGTATATATTAATCGATTTCGATGTGAGTGCATGTTTACATGAATTGAGATTTCAACCAATCTCATTGGTATGTTTTATCCATCATGTTTCTTTAAAATGGATATCGTGGAATTTGGCGAACCTATAAATCGCTTAAAATAAAACCAGGTTGAATTTTGACTAATTTCTAAAAATACCTATTAATATTCAGTCTTGACAAAAAATAGTATTCAATCTTATATAATCGTGTTCCACTAATTTGAGCTACGTATATTTGAATAATATAACTTAATTTGAAATAAATAAATAAGAATATGAAAGCTACCTCTTCCTCCCGGCATTGCCGGAAGGACTTTTTAAAATATTATATTTTGTGATTTATTTTATAATTATAATCCAGGGTTGTCAAGCTATGAATATCGGAAATCCAGAGATTTTCTTTTAAATAAATCTTGAGATTTTTCCTTAATTAATTTTTCTCTAAATCTAAACATAAAACATACGAGTTTAATAAGCTTAAAATAACGTTCGAGTGGAGATAAAATTGAAAAATTTGCAATAAAAATTTGACTTTTGAAAAAAGAAATTCTAAAAACATTATTAATATTACATTAGTCTTAAGCATAATACTTTTTGCTTCATTTAATGATAATAATGTATTAAGTTTATAAGTATATAAATAATGTATTAAGTTTTTTTCATAATTCATAGTATACAATTTTCCTATACTTATAATTACATTTTTTATATAAATTTCAGAGTTTCTGGCGTTTTTATACTTCAGTTAAAAATTAACAAAAAGTAACTTCACTAATGCTTTCACATTACTCTCAGCATGAAGTGGCAAAGAGTTTTTAACACCAATTACGTTTTCTTTCTTCGGCGTAATGAAAATAAAAAACACTTTGACGCAAAATGAACTAAAATAAGATAAAAGAGGCATCAAATTTATTTAACAGCAAGCAGCTGACTTCCCCGTACGGAGTACTCAGGCGGAAACGGACAAACCAAAAATACAAGTCACGGTCATGACGTGGAAGAAATCGAGTTCCCAAAACACTGACGCAACTTCTCCTCCGACACTTTCATATGAGGCTGAAAATACGTAAATGTTTTAATGCATCTATAAGCTTATATGATCAATGACATGATATTTTTATTTCACGAAACTACTTTGAAGGAATTCGTTAAACTTTACATAGGTCCAGGGCCGTAGCTAAGGGTTGTTCTAGGAGCGTCTCAGCCCCCTCCTCCCATCCTAAAACATTTTCAGCCTCCCTTGGAAAATATTCCAAGGTCACTAAATGAATTTATGTTCCGAAAATTCAAATGAAATTCTGTTCAAAAATCTAATTTAGTTTTGAAGCCCTTTCACAGTTTTGCAGATATTGTAACTAAAATAAATGTTTCAACACTTGCTCATCCTATTTGCACATAGGAAGCTAACATGATGTTTAATATTGCACAAGTTGTACACTCCAATTTTTCATCATTGTATTCTTTTCTTTGCATAAAATGAAGTTATTACAATAGTTTAATAAGAATCATAGTATACCTACAGTGTCAATATGCACTAATTTATCTTTCAGCATCAAAGAGAGAGACAGAAAATATGAGCCCTCCTACATTTTCTTGATCCCCTTTTCCCCAATTATTAATTTGTAGCTACAGCCCTGCTTTGAAGGGATTTACTAAACCTTACATAGGTCTCATATCAAATTTTGAATTTATTCTCTAAAAAAATATAGAAACTTAACATTTTAGCGAATCAAAATAAAAGCATTTTTTTTTTTTTTTTTCAGAATGCTGTACACATTTTTTAAAGCTATAGTATTTAATTATTTACTTATTAAAAGATAGGTAAAGTTTAAATAAAAAAAACTTTGCTGAAACTTTACCAAACAACCGTGTCATTATTTTTAATCAATAACTTTTTGAAATGAATTTTATGAATAAATAATTTTAAATATTGCCATCTATTATTTTTAACGTACTTCAGGAGTCAAACAAGAATAATAAAAGTAAAATTGAAAGGAGTAGTTATTATCCCTAGAGAAATACTTGGAAGTTGTTTTAGTTATAGTAGAATTTCTTAAATTATATTCACATTTATTACAGTAGATAGCTTTATTTATATCTATTAAAAAAAGGTGAACTTAAATAATGTACTGAAAATTCCGTAAACTACAATATAAAAACTACAATATAGTAACGATGATGACAAAGACATTTATATAACGTACTACTAAAAGTAAAGCAAACCAAGAATTTTTTTTTTTTCTTTTGTAAATTGAGAGTTGCTAATATAGAATCCATTTGCAATTGAAAGTAAGATGTAGACTATCTTATTGTAATTTAGAAATGCAAATGCATTTAAAACATTTTTATGAAACAGATAGACCAAAGTATGTTTTCAATAGTTCTTATAAAGCACTATAAATAAAAATTGGCAAGCAAATTTGAATTTAAAGGTTTAATGATGACAAGCCATAATGACACTTGCGATCATTCAACCCTATAATGACTTTTTTAAATAGAAATGTCACGTTTAAATCCCTTCGAGCTTATAATAAATAAATAAATAAATTCAAAAAAATTAAGGGAAATCTTTTTAAAAAATCCAGACTTTCACTACGAAATTCATTGTCTTTGAAAGCATCTTAAATTACTCTTTAATATATTTTTTATCACGTTTGCTACGGTGTTATTTTCATGCAGTTATATTATTCTGCATTACCGTTCTGTATTATGATTTTGCAGATTGTTTCACGGATTTTTTTTATTATTACTTATTCAGCATGAACACTTTAAAAATCTAACAAAAAAATTAATAATTTTCTTCTTATTTATGAAAAAACTTGCAGAAATTACAGTTTAAATACCTTAGTAATTAATATGCAATACATTACTTTTATTACTATCTTTACTTTTCAATTACTATTTTACAGACGCGTTTCATTCCCTCAAGTGCGTGTAGATCAATCCAATTACAACACTAAAGCACTAATTATATACGTAGTGGTTCATTCAATGTGTTTAAGATATGACTTCATTAGTTAAGCTACAATAATTCCTAATTGTTTGAGAGAGCTTTAAAAAATATGTGCAAATTTTATGCCAAAGAAAAATTGCGTGAGATTTTCTGGAAACAGATTTCATTACCTGGTATATTCCCTGACCCTGCTGATACTGAGATTAAAAAACACTTACGTTACTATTTTTTCGTGTTTTAACTTTGTGTAATAATGATAAAATATTTATTTTCAACAAGTAAATAAACTATGGTTGAGATTATCGCTACATTCGACAGACATAAAGAAAATAAATCAATTGATATTAATATAAAATTAGTAAACATGATTTAAAATAAAGTATTTTGTGCTTCACAAAATTTATTCAAGAATAAATTGAATAGCGCATTTGTTAAATAAATGGTCGAGCAGAGCCAGTTAGGTGAAATATTCGGAATTTACAACAATAATAATAATAATAATAATAATAATAATAATAATAATAATAATAATAATAATAATAATAATAACAATAATAATAATAATAATAATAATAATAAATAAATAAATAAAATATTCTCTTATAATAAGTAAAATATTCTTAAATTTTCTTTTCATTTTCATGCACACAGTCTTGCTATTATAGAATCTATTTGTAACTGAAAGAAAGATGTAGACTATCTTATTGTAACTTAGAAATACAGATGCATTTAAAACCCTTTTATGAAACTTAAGATAGATAGGCCAAAGTATTTTCAATTGTGCTAAGAAAATCATTATAAACATAAACTGGCAAACAAATTTAAATTAAAATGTTTAATGATGTCAAGTCATAATGACACTTGCAGTCATTCAACCCTGTAATGACTTTTTTAAATAGAAATGTCATGCTCGTATCCACGAAAGTTTAAAATAAATAAATAAAATCCATAAAATTAAAGGCAATCTTTGAAAAAATTTAGACTTTAACTACAAAATCCACTGTCTTTGAAAGAATATTAAATGACTCTTTTATATATTTTTAATCAAGTTTATTATGGTGTTATTTTTGTGCGGTTATATTATTCTGCATTATCATTCTGTATTAGGATTTTGCAGATTTTTACACGATATTATTTCTTTTTCAGTTATCCAACATGGACATTTAAATTAAAAGTTTTCTTTATTCATGCACAAAAAAACTTGCAGAAAGGATAATTTAAATGCTTCAGTGATTAATAAGCATACATAACTTTTATTACTATCTTTGTTTCTCAATTAATATTTTATATGTGATAGGTTCATTCAATGCGTTTAAAGTATGACTACATTAGTTAAACTACAATAATTCCTAATTGTTTAGAGAGGTTTTAAAATTATGTGCAAATTTTATGCCAAAAAAGGATTGCGTGAGATTTTCTGGCAACAGATTTAGTTTACCTGGTATATTCTCTGATCCTGCTGTTACTGAGATTAAAAAACACATGCGCTAACATTTCCTCGTGTTTTAAGGGGACGGTTGATGTTAATTTTTTTTCATCATAGCAACATGAAATTTTGTGCATATATACATTTCACGAAAAGCATATGTAGCTTCAAAAAATTTTCCAATCTTATAAAAATGTTTAAATTTTTTAAAAAAAATTTTAAACGAAATTTTAAAATGCTCCTCGTGTTTTAATTTGTGAGATATTTTCTTGCTTTTGCATTTGTATAACTTATAATTCTATTATAAACAAATTTGTGTAAGATCTTTTAAAATCTCTTGAATAGTTAATATTTTACAGATTTTTTTCTAAATTTCATATCGATTTTCATCAAAATTTTGCTTTTTAATAAGTAAAAAATCAAATTTGACTATCTTAATGGAGGCAAATTTTAAAAAGCTTACTGATTTTTGTTTTCTTAACAATATCAGGATACTTCTTTATCAATTACATAAATATTGATCAAAAATTACGTTTCAAGAAGCATTTCAAAAATCTAAAAACACTAAAAAATTAGTTTTGAGATAAACAGATTTAAAATATATAAATGAACTTACCTTTATTGTTTACTTCTTAAAACCTTCATAAGTAATATTTTAGTAAGAAAAACTGTTTTGGTACTATTATACCACAGACCTTTTTTTGCGACGATTTTCCCCAAATAAAGGTCCACTGTCCCTTTAACTTTGTGTATATAATGATAAAATATTTATTTTCAACAAATAAATAAGTTTTATGATTGCAATTATTGCAATATTCGACAGATATAAAGGAAAGAAATCAATTGATATTAATATAAAATTAGTAAACATTCTTTAAAATAAAGTATATTGTGCTCCACAAAATTTATCCAAGAATAAATTGAATGGCTCATTTGTTAAATAAATAATCGGGCAGAGCAAGCTCGGTGAAATATTCAGAATTCACAATGAGATTTTATTTCAGGATTTAAAAGGAGAATCTCCACTCCCTTCAAAGATGTTTTCTAAACAGTTCGAGGTAGAATATTTTACGAAACAAGAAACATTTACAGCAGAATATTTCAAGAGACGAAATTTATTCTTGTCGTACAGAAATATTTTATTCCATTTGTCCAAATTCTTGTTGAAGGATATGTTTCACAAAAGAGGATTTTGAGATTTACGCGATCATATAACGTATTATATTTCTATCAGAACACTGTTATCTTTTAAACATTTGTGAGGCAATCAATTTATCACACAATATATTGAAATATACTATAAAATTTAGAATACTCCAAATTGCATTTATATGCTTTAAAAAATATGGGGGAAAAAAGGAAATGTTACGTTCAGATCCAGAGTGAGAGCACAATTCTATCAAAATTTCCGAAGATAACTTTTTTTTTTTTTTCCTTATTTAATCACAGAACAATATTACAAATTCTGAGATAAATCAAAAGATTTTTAATTTGAAGAAAAAAATATTAGGCAAAGATTTTGAAACTGAAATAGTGGTGCGATACAATACGCGGGAAAATAAAAAAAAAAACCGTACGCATTTTTATAACAAAATGAACTGCATTAAGAGTTTGCTATAACCCTGTCGAAAAGGTGCAATAAATATTCACTTAAATTATTGCCTAAGTTTTTGAAACATGACATTTTCTGTAAAGCCATGAAAAAAAATTTAAGAACACGTTAAAAAATTAATAATACGCATAATCACCAACTGAAATCAAAATGAAACATAATTTACTAATCGTAATTAGAAAACATTAGAAATGTGTTAATATAAAATTAAATTACAATAAAATTTATAAATCACATAATGATAGAAATATATGACGCAAAACATGAAAAAAATTAGAAGAACTTAATGAAATATTACTGGAAATAAATTAATATTCTATATATCACTTTCTTCTTTCAATGATCTTTATTAACCATGAAACCATTGGCTGAGAAAGCCCAGTTTAAGTTTGCTTAGATATATTTTTCAAGCTGATTCGATGGATGATGTCATATCGTCAATTGTTTACATTTGAATATTACGGGCTATGCTTATATAATTCTCTAACTAAAATTCCCCACAGTTTAAATAAAGGCTTTTTATTATTAACCTCAAACCGTGAATGTGATACACGGAATATATGTAAACTCGCATTGTCTTGTTGAAAAAAATAATCACCTCCTGTGTCAAGGGGTGCTTCAGTCAATATTTTTTCAGATAACATATCCACATATAATTCTGAATTACACTTGTGGTGCTATTCCATTTGGTTCAAAACCTACCCACACCATCACAGAACCTCCGCCAAATTGGCGTTTGGAAAAAACGTGTTTATCTTTCCGCAAATCATGCACAATTATGACGGAAAACATCTAATCCATCCAAATTAATATTTTTTTCGTTCAAAAATACCACATCTTTCAAACGAGATCCAAAAGAAAAGTGTTTCTTATAACCAATTCCACTCTAAGCTTCTTATGTAGTTTTGTAAGTAGTAGATGGTGACCATAGTTTATGATATCTAGCATTGGGCTTTTTTTTTTTTTTTTTCGGAATATCATGCCCTATTCAGAAAGTGCATGATATATTAACTTCTATATTAATTTGAGTGGAACTCTGTTTTTTAAGCAAGTTTAATATGCAAGTTCATGTTTTTGGCGCACGGTCAAAGAAACAGACATAACTGTATGCTTCTTCTTGCCGTAATATTTTGGATTATTCAAAAACTTAGAAATTGCTGTTTTAGATATGTTTATAATCTTTACGATTTCACGTCCATTCATTCCGCATCTTCTACCAATACTTCTGTGACTAATAATTTTTGCATTTTCAAATTTGATATTTGTGTACTCTTTGGCGTGATGAAGAACAATATTACTACACAATATATTCAGGCTATATTAAACAATCCTATGATATTACCAAATATGCAAAATTTTGTTTGTGATCCCAAAATAAATGCGTGCCCTTATAATTTTTTGAGAGTAGTAAACTATTAAAACTTTTTAAATTCATGTTTTTTAATGATTTTGTTAATTTATAACGTAATTTGTTTGGAAATGTTCCGTTTCTAGGATTTTTATCCTACAAATATTTGCATATTTTTCTAACTAAGCGGCTCCATCATTTGGAAACTTTTCGTTTGTCCTTCTAATTTTTTCCATCGCCGTACTTTACTTAACGCACCTATGTTCGATGTTCGTGCGACTTAACCTAAAATAAAGGATTTTGCGCGAAACCAAACAGCAAGTTTTATAACTTCTCAACATCACAATAAATGAAATGTGCGCAGATTTCTTGAGTTTTTCCTTAACCCTTTCCGACACGGGCAAACTCTGTTAGTAAGATGAGAAATTATCGACTGTCACCGAAATTTACAAACGACTTTTTTAGAAATTAAGAATCCCCTAATTTAAGCCTTCCATTGCAAAATCAAAATTTTATTAAAATATTATTGGTGCCGTTTGCAAGCTTGGAATTAAAATTAGGTATCCCGGGACTGTGCACAGTGTGCCGGAAAGGGTTAAGACTTAATCATGAAAAGTTTTGCATAAAATAAGTTTTTTCTTCCTCTTTTTTTCATCAATAGCAGACTTTGATTTTATGATTCAGACATTTTGTTAATCTAAAACTATTATTGAATGAGAAAGAATTTTCAATAAATTTATTTTAAATACAGAAGTATAAAAGCTTTAAGGCATTAAAAACATTTTAAGAAGCTTTAGTCACAAGATGATGTAATTCGTCATTTCACCTTTTTGCAGATTAAGCTCCCGAAAAATATCTTCATTTTAATCAAGGGTGCATCAAACAAAATTATAAGCAGCATTAGAGGTTTGCACGGGCGGGCTCGGGCCGATTTCCAATAATGGCATTCGGGCCGGGCTCGGGCCTTACTTCTGAAGACTCGGGCCGGTCCGGGCCGGGCCTAGTCACTAATCTTTTTGGGCCGGGTTGGGCTCGGGCCTTAATTTTTTTGCTGGAGTATCGGACCTTGCCTAACTTTTTTTTCTTCCGTACGAAGCCGAGACTGATTCCATTCTTCCTAGTTTTCATGGACCAAAATAATCAGTTACTATTGAATCTTCCTATATGAAAATCCTTTTCTCGACTTTTTATATATCAGTAATATTTGGCTTTGTCCAAAAATTTCTGCAAAAAAAGAATATACTTTTAAGCCGTCGTTATTCTACAATTAAACATTAGAATTTATTCCCTTTAAAGAATCGTAGATTACTAGGCATTTTAAAATAGAATTAAACACACACACACACACACACACAAAAAAAAAAAAAACATGATTATGACGGAATTTTTTTTTAAACTGAAAGTTTCTTTTAAAATGTTCATTCATGCAAAATGAATATGGGAGAAAAAAATATATTAAACATTTACATCTGTCAAGAAGGGAATGAATTTTTTTTTTCGTTCCAAAGCGATTTCGTCTTTGGAAATTTTACCATGTACCGCTTTTTCGATTTTTTGTCTCCATTACAGGGAATATGGATTAATAATACTAGTGATAACTGAAACATTTACATACAACAAACAAAGATTCATTTAAAAGCATAAATATCGCAGCCGACGGCACTTCTGCATAAATGGAGATTATAAACATGGTAAAAAAAAAAGACTAATATAATTTTTTTTTTTGGTCAGAACTCTTCCATAAGATTAAAGATCAATGTTCTGTAGAAATTCACTCGAGCCGGGCCGGGTTCGAGCCGAAATTTAAAAATTTTTCCGGACCGGGCCGAGCGCGCGCCGAAATTTTAACTTTCAGGCCGGGCCGGGTCGGGCCATTAATCTTTTCGTTCGGGCCGGGCCGGGCTCGGGCCGAATTTTTAACTTTCGGGCTGGGTCGGGTCGGGCCAATATTTCTTTCGTTCGGGCCCGGGCCTGGAAATTTCGGCCCGTGCAGACCTCTAAGCAGCATAGAGTACAAAGAATAGAATCATGACTCTCTGAGATTTAGAAGAGTCAATCTGCGTGAACAAATATTTAGAAATAATCAGTGTAAAATATTAATTTTGAAGACAAACAAATTTTGAAATTTTGAAAATTTTTATGTGAAATTTTGTAAAGGAAATAAATTGCAATCTAATCTTCAGAATGTATCATTTTGGAGCTGAATTTATATTATTTACCCGGAAGAAGTTATTTATTTGTTACTATTGTTTTAGTTAGTCTGAAAAATTCTAGCGCCTATATATTAGGAGAAAGTCATACTTATAATCCTTTGCTTAATGAGGATTTAATTTAATAATAATTTAATAATAATAGTAGTTACTATCTTTATTAAACATCAACTATGCATACTATTTATACTAAGACTTTATCAAAGCGGGAGGAATAATATTCCAACTAAAGATCAATTTTTTATAAAAGTTATCACTAATGAATTAAATAAAAACATGGCAAATAATGGCGGTTGAAAGAAATATCCTTTTACAGAAATGCTTCAATAAATTCAACATAAAACAATCTACGATTTATCTTCGATTCACAGCTGTCGCAAATGAAAAAAAGGAAGGGGGAGGGACACAGAAATTCCACAAATTCCAGAACTTCACCAAATTCATAACATTTTAGTTTTTGCTCAAATAGTTCTTCAAACAACGACAATAACAGCATATCCCGAAAAGATGAACACTACAAATAAATTAACCATATCTCTAATTCCGGAATGTAAACTTCTACCTGAGAACATCTTTTAATTAAGTTCCCCCTGACAACCAGCGTAGAATATAAAAATCGAATTTTTACATCTTCGTGTCGAAGGGGTGGAGAGCTTTTCTCTCCGCGGCATATTTGCAAGCTTATATATTGCATTCCAACTATGCGCATTGTTGCCACCTACCCCGTGTCAATTAACTTCAAATTAAGTTACGAAAAGAATCGTGAGCTAAAATAAGCTTTAAAAAGGTTTCTATGCATCGTAAAAATATTTTTTTTTTTTTTTTTTATGCCAGAAGATTATTAACAGAAGCTTTCGTTACAGAATATATTGATAGGAAAACACGGTTCCTTAAGCATTAAAAAATTTTCTCTTGCACATTTATTAATATTTAAACTTTTATTTACCTTTCCTCCAGTCTTTAGATTATAATTATTACTTTAATTAAAATATTAATGTTTTTCTTGTTTTTGAAGTGAGCGTATGATTTAGATTTCTCTATCTTTTGGAGGGGCGTGAGAATGGAAGGAGGGTTATTCGGGATCCAAGCTCTCCGAACTCAAATGAAAACTTTTTTTTCTGTTAAGTCACGCGAATTGTTCCAAAAACTATTAATTTCAATCTCCAATGTATGATAGGTAATTTATCTCAGTAAATAATTATGTGCATAAAGAAGCTTTAAAGTATTAATTACATTTGTAACAAGTTCAGTCGGTAGATCAGAAATTCCAATATCTACTGTGAAAGTTTTTTTTTTTTTTTTTTTTTTTTTTTTCCAAAAAACATTTTTATTAAATATTTCAAGCTTTCAACAAACAGTTTCATTTCCTTTCTCGTCAGTATTACTACAAGAAACATTTCAAATTGATTCAAAGCAATGTTCGGTAATACATATCGCTGGATATATATATAAATGTGTGTGTGTGTGTGTGTCTGTGTGTACCATATTTGTTTTCAAAACATCACAAGGTTTAATATCTTTGATACTTTCATGTATTTTATATTTATTTTCAAAATATCATGTTGGATACTTTTAATGCGTTCAGATTTTTTTTTCTTTTTTAAAAATATATCATTATGATATTTCTTTATATTTTCATTCATAAGTCTAAATGAATTACATTGTTATTGAAGAAATATATAATATCGACGAAGACTTTTTTTAACACTATATAATATCATTAAAGAAATTTTGCCTCTGGCAGTGACATTTTGTCTCCCCCCCCCCCCCCCCACCCGATTTCTCTTCCGTAAAAATAAAGTGTTATACCTTTACATTTGAAATTAAATTTTTAAATGCAGAAGCAATAATTACATGGGAAAATATTACCTTATAACAACTACTGAAAAGTAAACTGCTTAATTCTAATTTTCCAATTATCAGTTATTTACATCTTCATTAACCTTTAACTAATGTTATAAGTCTCACAGACAGCCACTTTTCAATTTGTATAGTTTAAATTGTAATTTTCAGTTTAACTACGAATACGGCCGAAATTTTGTTTCGTTTGGAGCTTTAGTACTATTATCATAAACTTCTGAGTAGATTAATTTTATTTATAATAGTTCTCTACAAAAAGTTTTGTACAGAAGCATCCCCTTATGAGTTAATCAAGCCTTTTATTCATACTTTGATGGTGTGGTCTCACAGACCTCTTTATAGTAATTATGTAACGATTTCTGTTACAAAAGGTTAGTAATAATTTTTTCTGTGGTTTTGGTTTAGTTCAATTTAAACTGTACAAGTAGTTACGGAATGACAAAGCATAGAAGCTTATATCTATCCTGGATTTTTTTTCAATTAAAAAATATTTTGCATTTTAAATTTTGTATAAAACATATTTTTTCTTAATATATGACATTGGAGCCAATAGTTAAATGAGTGAACCATAAAGAATGAAAGAAAAAGATACCTAGAACCTTCAACTTTTTTACTAAATTCCCATGTTATGTACAATTTCTTTTATTACAGTATTAACTTAGAATAACTACTATTGAATAACAAACAGCCTAATTTAAATAATCAGTTATTTACAGTTTCATTAATAATAATCTTCTCTCGTTTTGGTAATTTAAACTAGAAGAAAGTTGGGGAAATGAAAAGTTAATTATTTATTCTGAATTTTTTCAATAAAAAATATTTTTCATTTTAAATTTTATACTTGTATATTTTAAAATAGAATATATTTTATACTTTATATTGAAGCCTAAAACAAATTGAAAGGAAAAAAAAATCTAGAATACCTATTGTTATGCTAAATTTTCATGCTACATATGATTTTTTCTTATTACAGTGTTAACTTAGAACAGGTAATGAAATGTAAACTGATTAATTTAGATAATCACTTATTTACAGCTTCATTATTAATAATATTTTCCGGTTTTGTTTCAGTTCAGTTTAAACTGCACACGGTGTTGGGGTCGCGCCCGTAAAGTAAAGTTTGTAAGTATCAGAAAAATGAGATTTGCTCAAAACTATGTATGTAATCTAGGATAATCGATACAGTTTTACTGCAAGGTTTAAGTAAAAAATTACTATCCCGATTTTTTTCATTTTTTTATTTCGGAAATAATAGAGAAGGGGGGGGATTTTTTTGCAGTAGATTGTAGATGATACCTCTTAAAATGTAATATCTAAAATTATTATTCGAGATCTTTCGAGCAGTACCTCACACGATATTAAAAATTAATAAATAAATAAATAAAATAAAATAAAAAATGAAGTATCATAATTAACCGCCCTACTTTTTTTTTCTAAAAATATTTGCGAAAGGCAAATAATCTACAAATAAATGAATCAATAGCTTTTATAACTCTGCCAAGTTTGAATTTTCCAAGTTCCATAGTTTCCGAAAAAAAAAAAAAAAAAAAAAAGCTGACAGACGCATATACGGGCAGACAGACGCACAGACGGGCAGATAAACGCACGGAGGAACATTAAATTGGTTCGCTTTTGTTTTAAATATCGAACCCAAAAAATGAATCACCCCGAGGCTAGTACATATGACCATTCTTATTAATATACTGCATCTGTTATAAACTGTTTAATATTTTCAAGAATTAAAAAATTATGTTTCTGAATGTAAAAAACTCACCAGTATAATCATCAGTCGTATAAATCACCAGTCATAACGAAAAATGTCATTTGAAAATAGATAGATGAAATTTTAAAATATTTTTTCACTTAAATTATGAAAATAAAATTAAAAAAAAATCTGGTAAGAAATTTTTGTTAAAATAAGGTGATCTATAAATAACAAACCACTGCTTTTCACAGAGTTAAAGAACAGGAAAGTTAAATTAAAACCCTTAGGTTTTCATATTTTATATGCAAAAATAACTTCCTTTTTTTGTATATTACTTAAAATTAGGCGAAGGCAGGAAATTTCGGCAATATAAAAAGCGTTTTCCGCTCACAAATGTAAGCGAGCAGAACTAGAATAATTAGTGAGCATATATGCATTAAAGAAGTTAGGAAAACTAAGTATGAGACGTAAGGACAGCAATAAAGTCGCCAGTCAGACCGTAGCCGCAGGAAGGAAATACATTACACATACGCGCAAGATTTCGAGCGGGCCCGAAATAAAGCCAAGCGGTGGAAGTAGTATATGAGTCAGTTCTGTTCTTTCCTCCTTTTTTTATTTTACTTTCTTTACTTTCAGTAATGAACATAAAAGGTTTTTTTTTTTGTTTGTTTTTTTTTTGTTTTTGTTTTTGTTTTTTCTTACAGAATGCTTTTTAGAAGCTGTTAAATACCTGATTTCGTGAAGACTGTAAAATTCCTCAAATATATTTTTATTTAATACGTTTAAAATAAAGGCAAAACTAAGAAACTTGTCTTTATTTGTAATTAATAAAATCGGCAATAATGATGATGATGATAATAATAATAATAATAATAATGGTGTACCTAAGTAAGTTTGCACGATTGATT
This sequence comes from Maratus speculifer, assembly GCA_964019185.1. NCBI lineage: Eukaryota > Metazoa > Arthropoda > Arachnida > Araneae > Salticidae > Maratus > Maratus speculifer. The sequence continues at coordinate 239,491,581 of OZ025294.1, read as the reverse complement.
CAAGCAATAATAAAGATTTTCAAGCAGATAGCATCTAAGCCAGTTCCAATGCTTTTTAACATCTTTAACAAAGGTGTTGTTAACCTATGTTGATCAATGATAAGTATACCCGACTTTAAATTGACGTGCGTGTTTGTTATTTTCATTCAAATCATCTACAATAATTTTTGTGCAATAATATTAGCTTTATTTAATCGTGGAATCTCTATTATTAAACAAATCGAATATTTATGTTAGATAAAGTATGGTAGAAATTTTCAATTAAAAAAAATACTAAATTTGTAACACTTACAAACAGCACTGCGTTGAATTTAACTGCTTAAAATGAAAGAATTTTTCTCATTCTGCATTGCATAAAATATAGAATAGGATTATAAGGAGAAAAGTTTTATCGGTTATTTTTTTATACATAATATAATAAAATATGAAATTTAGTACAAAAAATTCATTTATTACTTTTCCGGTTACAAATGAAGGATAATTAGCAACTGTAAATAAGTCAACGTCGTCGATAAATTAGCTCTTAAGAATGTATAAAAATATCTAATTTTCAGGCAGCTATACGCAGCAACTGAATAAATGTTTCTTTAATCTTCAAACGGCTACGCTGTCGAAAGTTTCATAGCAAGTGCGATTTTACAGAAATTTTATTTTTACATATGTCACTGAAATTAAATAAGTTTTACTTCTGATACATATAACTGCTCTTCTAATGATTTCTTTTTTACTGTTATGAAATATTTTTCATTTACAATAGTGTAACAACTTTCCGCCAAAAACACATCACGCTCCCCTTTTCAAAAATTTTTAATGCGCCCACCACAAGGTTAACAGATTTGAAAGTATCATTTACTGAACTACTTTAGAAGTAGAGAAACAAGTAATTTTATAAGCAGTATACTTTTTTCATGCAAAATGTTGCAATAATTACGGACACAGAAAGTAGAATAGGTATAGATAATAATAAAAGGATTTGGGAGAATGAATGAAAGAAAGAATTGTTAAATTTAACCTATCATATCCTCACGGTACTTTTATGTACCATTAAAGAAAATTCAATGTAAAATTTTTTTCAGTATTAATAAAAATAGATTCCACCTTTTAGGCAAACTTAATCATATTTAAAAGCACAGTAAAACAGTCAGGTGAAGCTATTTTTTAATCATGTTATTTCCTCAATCATTTACCTACGTGTAGCTTTTACCCTATTAAAAATGCTACAGGAAAAATTTGCAACTATAAAGCACTTCTCTGTTACCGATAGGATTACAATACATTTATTTATTCTGTTCTTATAAGAATTGTGACATTTCCATAACAGTTTTTTTTTTTTTTTTTTTTTTTTTTTTTGTCAATAAATTTAATTATTCTTGTAAATTTTTTACAAAAATAGCCGAATATTTTACAAAAATACCGATTTATCAAATCGGTTTCATTTAAAAAAATTACCTAAAAATCAAATTAGTGTTATTACATATGTTGTTCTGGATATTTTAGGCATTAACGTAAACAATTATTCAAATGAAGCAATTTTTTAATGTTGTTGTTCATAATTCAGGCTATAAAGGTCTACGAATGAAATGTAATTATAACCCTGTTTCAAACACTCTAAAGTACCAACAAATTTTTCTAAATAAACGAATCATCCTAAACAACTATTGGTAGGAAATCAGGAAAAGAAAGTTAAGAAGGAAAGGAAAGGAAAGGAATTATTTTAATACTTCATTTAACTGTTCATTCGACTGGTGTTATAAAATAATGTTACGTGAATATTTTGATATATCGATCTTTTTCAATCGGTCTTTATAATATTAAAATCCCTGTAATAAATGTTGTATTTCTCGACTACTACATATGTAATATGGAGCTGTTCTTTGTACAGAGGAATTGTTAATCCATCGAGATTATATGGAAACACCAAACTTGTAATATCCCCCCCCCCCTAGATCTACCTTGGCCATAAATCTAGCATATCGCGTGATGCTACTAATAAATAAAGACTGATTATGAAATCTCTTTCAAAAATTACAGAACAAATCAAGCGCAAGGAGGCAAACAAAAACCATACGGAAACGTAGACGCAAAATCCACCTACATAATAAAAAATATTGCAGAGTCTCAGCCAATTTATTTGGTTGCAGTGGAATGTGATGACAGCCCGAGAAGTACTAACAGTACACACCAATTCGATTAGTACATCGTGCATCCCCTCATCGATATTTTTAATCATTTGCCATCTGTTTCACTGTTGCTTGAATGCGAATAGAGGCCAATTACGGCATGGATTATGACGTTATTATATTCCTCATGAAGTAAATTGACTCTACTGAAAAAAATCATTAAAATATCTTCATTGATTTTAAAATTAATGAATAAACAATCAATATAAGATTAAAGCAAGATTTTTTCCCTTTTAATCAAATAAGTGAAATGAGACCGTATGTTCCTTTGTGATCGTGGCTGGCTTCCACATTCCTTATTTACCCTTAATTTTTCCCCAGATATTTAAAAAAAAAAACATTTCCGAGGGTAAATTTTTAAAAACCAACCCTTTCTCCTCCTCTGGAACAAAATGCCTGAATTCAACGATTAAAGCATCACATTTATAAAAATCGCAGAACTGAACTAATTATGCAAGTTTTGATCACAAGTATAAATTACACAAGCGAACTAATCACACAACATGGTTCTATGCAGTGTTTAATATGCTTTCACTTAAAAGCAATTCATGCCCTCATTATTTAGAGATGAACATTATAATCAATCATAAACCAAAAATGATAAACCAAAACTCCTTTTTTTTATTTTTAATACTTCCCAACACAGTTGAAAGGTATTTATAAATTCGGATTGTCTGGTCGTCTGTCTGACAGTACTCTAACTCCCGTAAATAGACTCGGATTGCCATGCACTTGGTATGTATGAAATGGTGGTTTACCATTTCATGTCAGCATTCAAAATAAAGTGTGCAGTATTTATATTTCGTTAGCAATTAAAAAAATTTCGTTACATTAAGCTTTTTGGGGAAAAATCGTTTTTTGTATATTTTAGTTATATTAGGCAATTTTAAACATATATAAATTTATATGTATCATTAAGGTGCACTAAAAAATACTTATTATAAAAATATAATGTACATAACATTGATCATTCATTTATAGGGGCACACACAAGAATTCGATAACATTAATATTCACGAGCCATAGTTGTTGAAAGTGTATTTTTAATTATGGTGCTGTACAAAAGAATTGAAGTATTTTTTGGCACAGTCATTAAAATTATAAGTAAAAATAAATCACTAAAAATAAGGTAAATTTTTAACTGTGTATGCGTTTTCTAGTAAGGAAGTAATATTTTTTTTATAATATATAGTAGTACATATAAAAATCTATAGATCATATACAGGGCTACACAAAAGTATTCGGATCCGATTATTAAAGGTAAATGTTAAAAAAAAGGTTTTCAAATATGTTATGCGTCTTCCAAATTACTTATTAGTAATACTCTTATATCTTAATACCTTAATTAAACGGTGAATTTGTGTATTCTATACACGTATTGGAAAGTGTTTCATAACTAATGCTTGACGCATGATTTTTCTTTCTTGTATTTTCTTTCTAAGAATTTATTTTCAACACCTCTCTTAAAATCTGTTTTTATGTTCCCTTCAATTCTTCAATTTATATCATTTCCTTCAACTTATGTCATTTGTAATATAGTGCACACAATGTATACAATGATAATTTTTTAGGTGCGTTCGTAATTATGTAAATAGCACATATAGTCGTCGATCAAACAGTCCGTTCGTCTGTCCCCATATAACAGAGTAAAAATTACCCAACCGAATCGTTTGAAATTTGAAATATATAATTGTTGCATAATTTTGTCGAGTCATTTCAAATTTTATGTAAATCAGATGTACTGTTTAATTACAGGGAGAATTAAAAACATTCCGTTACATCACGTCCAATGAGAAAAATAGTTGCAAGTGCATTTTCATGATATTAAACACTTTCGATCATAATAAAATTAGTATACATCTATAAAAGATAAATTAAAATATACATTCTGTACAATCTGTGGTGCAAAGAATACTGGTTATTAATTTACAGGGCCGCGCGAAAATATTCCATTACATAATGATATAGGAGGAAACATTGCTTGGGGCGCGTTTTAATTATATTAAAACTATTTTATATTTTATGAAATTGGTATGCACTGTTAAGGTTTACTACAAGTTAATTTCTGTATAATAGAAAGCAAATAGTATTTACAGGGAGATACAAAAGATTTAGCCACCATACAGAATCCGAAGTAGTGTATACTATTATACCAAGATCTCAATATTTTCAAAACTTTGTTATAGAACGGATGCGCCTCATTTTCTACGCTTGAAGTGCAATTTCCAACTTGTTTTTCTTTAGTTTATAAATAACTTGTATTTTTAATCATAATATATTTTTTAATGAAAAGAATAAAAATTAATTTTCTTTTACAGGTGAATTGTTTTTTCTTCTTTCATGGAAAATTTAATTATTGCGTAGTGACTATCATTTTATTATTTTAATGGAACTCTGTTAATGCTGTATAATAGCAATGAAATGTAATTAAAAAACTAAAACACTTTCGTTGATAGGATTCTCTGGTAATGCGAAACTTTCAACTACAAGTAAATCTTTTTTTTTTTTTTTTTTTTTTTTTTTTTTTTTTTTATGCTCTCTCCAAATGCGTTCAATTTTCAATTTTGAAATAAACTAGACCGAGAGAAATGAGCAAAGTAATGCACTTGCACTTGCTTCTTACATTTTTTTCTACTTTAGTTTTTTATCTGGAGATAATATTTTGACTTTCTTCAAAATGAAAGTGTCCGCTTACCCAATTAAAGGTCGAAACAAATGCTACAAAAAACAGATTAAAAGAAACGAAAGGACAAACGCGCAATTCTCTTAATTGCATCTTTCTTTCTTTTTTTACTTTTTTAATCCACTGGGTTTGGAGTTAATTTCAAAAGACGCGAAAATGGAAATCTCATTAAAAGAGTAAATAAAACAACGAAATTTCGATCAGTTTTCAGTTTTAATGGATTTTTTTTTCTCGAAATGCTTTTCTTTAATATAACAGTAATTCATTAAAACATGGAAAAGAATAATTAAAAATTAAATTAAAGCCTTCCAGTATCAAATAAATTCAAAATTGAACATGGCAGCACATTCGAAGCATTGTTTAAAAAACACAAATAATTAAAAGTAAAAATGATTGCAATATGAAACTTTACATTTTTTAATAATTACCTTAAGGACATACCGGAATGCTGCTTCAAAAGTAAGCCTCCTTTGAGGTATTATAATGTCTCAGAACGAGGTAAAATTTGTGGCTTTTCATGAAAAGAAAAAAAAACACATACCTTTCAAAAACCAAAAATTTTACTATTTTTACTAAGAAATGCGTCTTTTAAAATCACTTTTCCTCGATTTAGTTTAAAGTGCATCGCGCTTCAGTACCACAGAATTGTCTGAGTGATTCCACCTGAAACTGATGAAACAAAACCCACAGTAAAGATTTATATAATTGTCTATTTCTTTCGAAGACTGTAATTTTATAATTATTTTAATTATTTTAATTATTATTATTATAGAAAAAGCTGAAAAAATCTCTTCTCGAACAAACGAACAAATTATTATTTTTCTAAGCGTCAAGGATTACAAGGATTACAGAAATATGCTAGCATTTATTGAGAGGAGGAGAAGGGGAGAGAAAATAAATTCGGTTTACCTGTAGTCAAAATGTACCGATTTTAAAGAACATTGTATTGATTTAACTGTGCTTAAAATATTGTAGCAAGCTTACACGATCGTACAAGAATCGTTACATCTTTTATACGTGTTTAAATTTAAAAAGTACGATTTAAAAATATGTTTCACTAGAACATTTGCGAAATATCAGATCTTCAGAAAATAAAATAAAAAGAATATTGCCCAGTTAAACTGATCGCATTGAGCTCACAGGCTACGCATACTAATTGTACATTATAGCCTTGTATTTTCGTTAATTCCGTTCGAAAAAAAAATTAAGAAGGGGAAACAACTCTCCCCTTCCTCCTTTTTTATACTTAATCATTGAATCTCCTAAATTATCAAGTACATGCTTTATCATATTAAAAAATCTATATCCAAAATTCAGAGAAATCGGATAATTCTTAATAAAAACCCATTTAGCATTTATATAATTTAAGAGGAGTTATTCCCCTCTTTTATGCTTAACCATTAAACTTCCAAAACTATTCAAAGATTTGAACGAAATCTGACAATTCTGATTGAAAAATCCATTTATACAAGTTAAGGGGAGGGGCATTAAAACCCCCGTTCCCCCTGTTTATACTTATTCAATGGACACCTAATAACAGCCACGGACTCGCCTCATCAGAATGATCATATTTCTAAATTTTGAACGAAAACTTAATTCTGCATGAAAATCCCGTTTATATCAATTAAGGGGAGGGGCATGAGCCTCCCGTTCCCCCTGTTTATACTTATTCAATGAACACCTAATAACAGACACGGTATCGCCTCATCAGAATGATACTATATATAAATTTTGAACGAAAACTGTTAATTCTGCATGAAAATCCCGTTTATATCAATTAAGGGGAGGGGTATGAACCCCCCGTTCCCCCTGTTTATACTTATTCAATGAACACCTAATAACAGACACGGTATCGCCTCATCAGAATGATACTATATCTAAATTTTGAACGAAAACTGTTAATTTTGCATGAAAATCCCGTTTATATCAATAAAGGGGAAGGGCATGAGCCTCCCGTTCCCCCTGTTTATACTTATTCAATGAACACCTAATAACAGACACGGTATCGTCTCATCAGAATGATCCTATATCTAAATTTTGAACGAAAACTGTTAATTGTGTATGAAAATCTCGTTTATATCAATTAAGGGGAGGGGCATGAGCCCCCCGTTCCCCCTCTTATGCATATCGAATGAACTCCAAAAACTAATCAGGGAAGCGCCTTATCAGGATATACCTATATACAAAATTTCAAGTGGATCCGATATTTTTATCATGAGTTATCGCGTTACGCACGAACGCACGTACGAACGTAACATACAGAACGAACGGGCACATAAGCTCTCAGGCTATGATAGCCTGTGAACTAAAAATAAATTTAAAAAATAATCCTTTAAATCCGAAAAAAATATTCTCTTTAAATAAATAAGATTTATTTCCTTACCATTAAAAGTTATAACAAAATGACAACAAAAATATTGCACCCCATGCAATTTTTGATATACTTATTAATATTTCAAAATCTTACTTTTAGTTAAGTTACTAAGATATTACACAAAATAAGTAGAAAATTTAAAATTTGCATTTCTGTACCTTTTGAAAGACTCTGGACCAGCAAATTTTGAATAAAATCAGAATGGAACTAAGTTGAACTGAATATAGTTAGTTCATTACAATTTAAGCCAATTACTAATTTTTAGGGTTTCATTTATTTGATGAAGTCCTATTCGTCCCACTCCTTTGCCCGACTGTTGAGTCCGTGCACAAAAACTGTATAAGTCAGAAACTTCATTTTTTTTTTTTTAAATATATATGTATAGCTTAATAACTCGTTTTACACGAAAAATCATAAACGTTTGAAAAATTCTATTATTTTAATTAATTATTTTCTTCAATGTTATTTGTTCATTTTTGCTATTTAAATTTTAGAAGAATTTTAATATTGTTAATCTTAAAATCTAATGTTAACAGTTTAATATTAGGAATAAATCGTAAAATTTAACCCTCTTAATTAACATTTAGCGAAGTAAAACACTGCAATGCATACCGAAAAATTAATAAAAAAATTCACACTTTTTTAAAACTCTTTTTTTTTAAGGATTTTCTTTAAGAAAATGTGCACCGCTTTAAATTTCACCTGATACACTGTGAAAAATAATAAAAAGGATATTGCCCAGTTAAATTGATGTCATTGAGCTCACAGGCTATGCATACTAATTGCACATTACAGCCTTATATTTTCAAGGGTTAATTCCGTTTGGAAAAAATTAAGAATGGGAAACAGCTCTCCCCCCTCTTTTTTTTATACTTAATCATTGAACCTCCTAAACTATCAAAGACATGCTTCATTATATAAAAAATCTATATCAAAAATTCAGAGCAAATCAGATAATACTTCATAAAAACCCATTTAGCATTAAGAGGAGTTATCCTCCTCTTTTATACTTAACCATTAAACTTCCAAAACTATTCAGAGATTTGAACGAAATCTGGCAATTCTGCTTGAAAAATCCATTTATATAAATTAAGGGGAGGGGCATTAGAACCCCCTTCCCCCCCCTGTTTATACTTATTCAATGAACACCTAATAACAGTCACGGAATCGTCTCATCAGAATGATCCTATATCTAAATTTTGAACGAAAGCTTAATTTTGCATAAAAAACCCATTTTTATCAATTAAGGGGAGGAGCATGAGCCCCTATTCCCCCTCTTATACATATCGAATGAACTCCAAAAACTAATCAGGGAAGCCCCTTGTCAGGATATACCTATATACAAAATTTCAAGTGGATCGGATACTTTTATGATGAGTTATCGCGTTACGCACGAACGAACATACATACAGAACGGGCGGGCACATAAGCTCTCAGGCTATGATAGCCTGTGAGCTAAAAATTTATAAGAACTAAATGAGAAATATAATTTTAAAATTGCTAACGGAAAAACGAATGAATGCTTTTCTGTAAAATCTCAGCACAGATATCTTAAAAACATTTATTTTATAATATCCCTTTTAAGTATGTTCAAGAAAAAGAAAAAGCACATAAAAATGAGAATGATTTTTTCATTTTTAATAATATTCAATATGTTGACTTCTTTTAGATTAAATTGAAGCTTTTAAGCAATTAAATATAAGCAAAAACTGCAATGCCACAATAAAAGCGCAAAAAAAGAGAAATCCATTTCCCTAATTGCATAACATTAATTTTTTTAATGGACTTAATTTTGGGATAATTTTAAAACAGGCAAAGGTGATCTTTTTAAAATAAAAATAAGATCAAACTCTTAATAATTTTATTTAAGTGCTTTCTTTACTTTGTGAAATTGCGTTTAATATAGAAATTAATCGATGACGCATATTGAACAAGCATCTGAAAAGCAATCTAATGTTTTTGATTGTTAATAAGCAAAAAATTGTCGTAACTAGTACATTTTTCAGTGATATATCTTAATGTTAGAGATATATACCAAGGTATTATTTCAACTGCTTTGCTTAAGCAGCACAAAATGTTTTGACACATTTATAAATTCATTTTTTAACGATAAGATATAAAATTAGAAAGCTTGACAACGGAAGTGATATGGAATCGAATGTGCTTTAAATTTTTGATAAATAAATTACCTATCGAGATATAAGTTGTTTTGATCATGTGACAAAGGCATTTTTCATCCTTTTTCAAATGGTTATTCGTGTTTCGTGCGGAAATTCGGTTCAAAGTGCCCATTTTGACAAATTTTCTGAACAGATTTAATTAGTTTGCAAAAAAACAGAATAAACAGTTTCATTACATGATTTCTGAACAGCAACACCTGTTAGTTTCATGCATTTACTAATTAAAATAAATTAAAACTTCTGTCATAAAGTGCTCTTTTGGATTTAAACTAAATGAGCCGTAAATACGTACATTATTTTAGTTGCATTGAATTTCACTTAGATATTGCGATCCGTATAAAGCTATTCTTAAATCAAAATTTCTTTGAGGGATAATTTAGAAATAACTTCATTTATTCATTCGTTAAAATTTGAATAGTTTAATTATAATTCTAATAACTGATCTCAGTTTTTTCTACATAAAATAAATTTTTAAAACGATTTTTCAAGACCCAAATATCTAGAATTAAACAAATATATACACATAAAATAAAAAAATATATAATATATATAACATTTTTTTTCCTATATAGCAAAATACAGTTTAGGAGATAAACTATTATTAGACACAAAAAACAGGACATTTTCGGTTATGTTGCAAAAATATTACTTTCGAAGTATGCTTGAAATTATAAGAAAAGGGAAAAAATGGTGTTCATTAGACCGCCCCCCCCCCCTCCCTAAATGCAAATAGTTTTTTTTTTTTTTTTTTTTTTTTTTTTTTTTTTTTTTTTTTGTTGAATGCATTACACAACAAAAGCTATTATTAAATATCTTTAAATGGTAGCTATTTCTTTTAAGTGTTGTTTGATATAAAGTAATTTAACATAAAATAGTGCTATTTTATTTACTTCTCTTCATTTGAATCAATAAAATATGCGAGTATTAAGAAAAAAAATACAAAAATCAAAATGATTTTTAGACATTGATAGCAATATCATTAAAGATAGGTGATTCATAAGATAGGGTAAGGGTGGGTGGATGGGGGGGGGGGGATCCAAAATTACTAGGAAGTTGGTAGCGTCATATATGTGTTTACAATCCCAAAGTGTGCTTTAAAATCTATGTTTCATATTTGACTAGGAAACACTTTATCTTGAATTTTCAGAAAAATTGATGCAATAGTTTATTTACAAACTATTACATTAAATGGAAAATATTTCATATTAGAAAAAACAATGTGTCGAATAAAAATTCTGTATTCTAGATTCTTCAAATATAAAATTGCCAATCGGGACTTTGTTTTTTGTCAACACATTTTACTCCGAGTTTCGATTCTACTTTAAACAGCCTGTACAGTTCAGTTTAATAATAATAATAATAATAATAATAATAATAATAATAATAATAATAATAATAATAATAATAATAAAACAAAGACGAAGGCAAGATGTACTATATACAGTCGAACCTCTATATAACGAAACTCCATACATCGAATTTCTCCATATAACGAATTTTTAGTAAGAACGGTCCCCTTTTCGCATGATTACATTAAAAACAGACTCTATATAGCGAAATATCTATCTCCATATAACGAATTTTTTCGTAAATTGATCTTAATTTATTCAGTTTTAAAAAAGCTTCGAAATCATATGGAATCAATTTTCCATCACTTATTTTTGATTTATCGTTCAGTGGAGAGGTTTTTTTTTTTTTTTTTTTTTTTTTTTTTTTTTTTTTTTTTATAAATATTACTTCTCTCCTTATTCTTTAAATCTAACAAGTTCATCCCACCTCCCACACACCTTTCAACATCCTTCTCAAAACACAGTCAATTGAATTGTTACACATATAAGAGAGGAATCAATGAGAGCACATAAGAGAGACCTTCAAATGGAGGAAAATATCAACTACAATTTTTCATTCCTTGCTAAAATTTGAGAATTTTTTTTGAGAGCGTAACAAAAATCAAAACAACAAAAAATTACAGATTTCTTCCTCTGAAATTTATGTAAGTCTTCCTTATTTGATTTTCATTAAGCTTTCAAATAAATGTCTTTTCTCTTTTTTGAAACTGCTTAAATAAGTAAGAAATAAAATGTTAGGTTAATATATACTTTTAAACATTTCAAATTCTTAATTAAAAAGACCAAAAATAATATTTGTTCAAAATTTACACATTAAATGCTATTTTTAACATCATACTCTATACATCGAATTTCTCTATATAACGAATTTTTTACTGGAACGATGGATTTCGTTGTATAGAGGCTCGACTGTATCTCACATATGTTTGAATTTATTTTAGACATTACTTATGAATGTACACGTATGTAATTTAACTATTTATATCTACAATATTTATATTTATTGTTATTACCAATGAAAACATTCCCTGGGAAAATGTAAAAATATTTTAAATGAAACCTTACCTACACAAAGCCCATATTAAATAACATTGTTTTAATGTTCATCAAAAATTCATTAAATATGTATTTTGCTTAAAATCAAAACTGGTTATGTCATAGATTTTATTATCATAAACAAAACAACCTTTCAAGCTATTTCTAAATTTTGCAGTAAGCATAAGCAATAGTGATCATAATCGCTAATTGTTGTACTCAATGGCAATAAATTAAATTACATTATATTGTACACACTTATAATTGAAATTGAAATAAATATTGTAATTGAAATTGTTCCGTAATATAAAAAAGTTATGTATTTTTAACTGTTAACTTCAATATTTGATTCTAAATCAAAGAAAAGTTCAAATGAAAACCAACTATTTTATTTTCCTTTCATAGTAAAAGATAAAATGTATGCTTAATAACAATAAATGATTTTATTTATTAAAAGTATACCAGTAAAAAATAAATGGTTGAAATTTAGTATAAAAAGGTCACAAAAGTAGTAGACAATGAGAATGTGAATATGAAGTTCCTTGAAAAAGAACTAAAAGTTTTTCCTGGCCAAAACAAGACATAGTTAAAAACATAAAAACGAAACACATTTTTTTATGGTTCTGTAAAACACAAGGTTCAAATCCTTTTGTTGTGGGCAGTAACACTATATAATGTGCTTTTAAATATTAATTAAGTTCTGCCAAGAAACTTGGATGTAATTTCAACCCCCCCCCCCCTAAAAAAAGTATATTAACTATGCTTATTTCTTTTTGATAATATATATATAACATGTTATAATATGTTATATATAATATAACATATACAATTAAATCAGATTTGTATTAAAATTGATAATTTGTAGTTTAAAATAACCAATGTATGTGCCATCAGAACAAAAAAATTTCTGATAGGTAATTTTCCCGGGTATAATCGATATTTATCCCGTTGTCGGGGTAATTAACGATCATGAAATTTTTGAATTAAACAAACTTTAAATAATATTTAATCAAGATTTATATTTCATTGAATAGATATATCATGAAGCTTTAAACATGCTAAATTTGGTGGCATCAATTGTAACAATTTTAAAGTATTTAAATACTTGTATCTTTTCATTGGAAATTTACCCGGTCCTTTGTAATTTGTATAATTTCCAACTCTTTCTAATGGCTACCGAATTAAAAAAAAAAAATAAAATAAAAAATTGCATTTATCCTAACAAAATGATTCGAAAACACTATCAAATTATGCCAACTACAATATCATAGACAAAGAAACACTGAGCCAGTATCACTGATTTAGCGACCAGTAGACTGAAGGCTACACCCCAAATACATACATAATATTTAAAAGAAATATTCAGGTAACCACGCCTTTTATATATTTTTTCAATTGGAATATTATATTTCAAAAATTAAGCAATAAATAAAAGCATGCGCTCACGTTCAATCTGCTAAAGGAAATTCAGAATCATTTTAGCTGATTGTATGCCTATCAAATGTTTATTAAATTTTGAGAATGTTTTCCTTTTCAAGTTTAAGAACTCAGCAAATATTATCATGAACATTCACTTTTAAAATGTTAATCCGAAAACTATAAGGTTTCTATTAAAAATGAAAGTAAAATTTACAAAAAAAAAAAAAAAATAAATAAAATAAATATATCCTTTGAAAATATAATAATTTTTGATCTGAGATTATGTAACCTAAATCCAAGTATAGACGATAATTTGGCCGACGAGTAAAATCAATTCAAATAAATTTATTCATTTATTAAAGTTCTGAACTACTTGCGTCTATTAGCAACTTACTTTTTTCATAGCACAGCGAGCGCTTTTCAGGTTATGAACCACGTTATCGTCGACAGACATAGGATACATCTAAATTCCCCTCGCACTCGGACAAACATCATAAAAGAACTAATGCCTGTTTATTATTATTTTTATTATTATTATTTTTTTTTTATTAGTTGAATGAAAATTGCTTCTTACTCAAAAACTATACTAATATATAAAATGGAGCGGTTAGTTTTTGATTTTCAGAAAAACACACACGTCTACGTTCATTCGACTATTTAAACGACAAACAATCAAAAATAACATTAGAAAATAATGTTTCCTATTATTTATATTTTTTCTGTCTATTTGTCAGAGGATTTTTTTTTTCTGCCTATTTGTCAGAAGAGTCTCAGAAACAGTTGCATACCATACCAACCATTAAACTTATCAGGAGCAGATAAAATATGTCTCTGGCTACACTCTACGGCTTGTCGCATTCCGATATCTTAAACAATTTTTGAGGGAAAAAAAGGAAAACTGGGAGTATTTAGAGAATCAGTCAATCAATCCACCAATCTTTAAAAAGAAAAAAAAATCTTTTGAACTGATTGGACAAATTTAAAGAATTTTATGAAGATTTAAAGGACTAATTAACTTTCCATGCTTCATAGTTTATGAGTAAAATGGCTGTGACAGATAGGCAAAGGGAGTGATCTTATAATGGTTTCGTTTTTATTTATTAAGTAGGGAACCCTAAAAAAGAATTTTAAACTGTATGTATGTAACTTATTTTCTCTTCATTTACTTAATTCCTTTAATAAATATAAAAGAATGCATTTTTATTCATCTTTATGTAATAACAATTTCTGAATTTTGAAAAAATACAAATGAATGATATCTGATAAAACATCTATTGTAAACTTTATTTAATTTTCAGTATCCATAAAAATTTTACAAATAGTTCAAAGATTATAAATCATTAAATACCCCTTTTTTTAATACGACATAGATTTTGCTTGATTTGTGTAATATTACGCGACATCATATTACATAGTTTTCTATAGATGTTGTTTAAGGCTCGATTTTAAATGTGGGATTCTTTAGCGGATGTAAATGACGTCATTTTATATAAAATAAAAGCATGTATTTAAAGTCTTAAAACTGAAATATGTTTTGTACTACTATGTTAAAAACAAATCCTTGAATTCACGGTAAAACTACTGGCAGCAAACTTACCGGACTTTTTCCGTTAAATTAGTAGACTTTTCGTTTTAATAAATAAAAGAAGGAAAAACTACGTTTGAAAAAGGGGTAATTTTTCGTTATGAAATTGGTAATTGTAATGTTGTTATAAAATTGGCAAGAAATAGAATATTCTTTAATCTCGGTAACAAAAAGCAATACAGTTGCAATTCAGTAGCACGACACAAGTCTCACAAAAGAACTTCTTTAATTAAAGTGTTTTTTTTTTCCATTTCTGTGCAGTAACATGTCAGTTTTGTAAACACTGAAAATAAAGTTGCGGCCGATAAAGTAATATCTCCGTTGTTTTCTTCCATCTCCGTCCGTACCGTTATTTTCAGGAAATATGATGAAACATATCCGTGAATTTCAGATTTTTTTTAAAAGTGTATCTATATTTATATATGTACATTTTTTCTTCATCGGAATCGATACTAAATTCTTAAAAAGCAGAGTTTCTGTTTTATATTTACTCAAAAATTCGAAATTCACCTGACCGCCCAGCAAAAGGGTAAAATTGTAATGTTGTTTTCTGTGTAATTTATTAAAAATATTAAAAATAGATGTTTTTTCCAACCTGATACAAAATATGTTATTACTTATAGGTGTGTAACCTTAGAGAGTATTGATCCTAACTTAATTTTTCAAAACTGGGTTTTATTTGTAGTATTATATTCATTTAAATATTGCTTGTGTTGCAGTGAAACCTGCAGCTTAGTGTGCGAAAAAATCCGGCCGCGGCAGTTAGGAGGTTAAATAATTACAAAATATCTATCATTAAATAAAATAAAATAGCTATTCGATATTCCTTTATTCCTTGGTAATAAAAATTACTAAGTGAAATATCTAGCTTTTTTCCCCGCAAAAAAAATTTATAAGATATGAAGCATTGAAATATAATAGGTATCAATAAAAGTACAATAAGTAGCGCAAACACAAAGAAAATAAGAAAATGCAAATGCCTAGATGCACCAAATCTATCTGCTTGAATCCACACAAAGCGCTCATAATCCTACGCTCGTTTATTCAAATAATCACGTCGTCTTCTCATGTTTATCAAATTAAAAATTAAATTTTTAGGCTTATTTTCATTCTTTCATTTTTATCACCACCATATAATGCGTACCTCTAATTTTTGATTAATTTTCTTGGTTCGAAAATGAGCAGTGTATACACCAGATATCGAAAATTTATATTGCATATTAACTATTTCTTCCTAGTGAAGTAAAATCATCTGCATCTGCAGAAATCCAGATATCTTTCGTCCAATATTACAAAAGGAAAAATCAAAAATCAAAAATTTTATCGGATTTCTCTCCAAGAACTCAAAATGAGTAAATAACTATTTTTTTTCATCAAACTTAAGCTAATGAGATTGTGGGACGATTACATTAATGAAATTATCTCATTAAATATCAAAATAAAATTCACGATCTTTTAAGAGAAGATAATCACTAAAAGAAAAACGAGCTTCATTAAAATTCCTCAAACTACAATTTTTGAATTTCATAATTACTTCCGAGATGGCAATAGAAAATGCAAAAATGAATGAATAATTAAAAATAAACATGTCAGGAATCTGGAATGAAAAGAGACATTTCAAAATACGCAACAATAAGAAACGCAAATAAAATAAAAATACGTCATATTAATGAGAAAAATATGTAATTAATAAGGGTTGAATTAAATTTTTTATAGCTTTTAAATCCACCTTAATTCACTTGTATACGAGAACTCTGGTCGGAGATAAAAGTTTCAAAGCCTTTCTTATACAATAGAAATAAAAATTTATTTGTCCAATAGTATTTTAGACTACAAATTTGAAGATGAAGCATCTTCTAAAAATGTGAACAAAAACCCTCTCGTTTAACTATGGGTCAACGGAAATTTAGCTTGAATAAAAAACAACAACAAAAAAATATATGCAGATATATTTTTGGGCGGTGAGGGGGGGGGGGCAATTTTCATCCGAAATGCATAATAACGTAATAAATATGTCATTAATCTGTCTCAATTCGAAAAGTTCTTATTATCCAAAAATTATGTTAATTCTTTATAGCTATATAAGTCAATTAAACAAAATTAGTGAGAAAGTTCTGGCTATTGCACGCCAATTTAAATTATGCAAAAACAACAAAATTTTGTTGGAATTATAAATTGAAAATAACAAGACTTTAGTAAGACTAAAAAAATTGATGTAATTTTGTTAAAATTTTATAAGAGTGTTAACAATATATTTTTTTTTCGTCTGAGCAACAAAATCGATTTATTTTTTCAACTAAAAAATTCGCTTAAAAGAATCAAAATTTACTCAACAAAATATGTTTTATAGTTTTAATCAATTCCTTTTTCTGTGTGGATTATCATTATTTTTTGCTGGCTAATGTGGTCAAATTTTATCGTTTTTCTTTGTTACGAACTTTTAAATACTCAAATACTGAATTTAGAAAAATATGAAGAATCATTAAAATTAACTTTGAAATCCAATAGAATAATTTAAATTAGAACCCTACTTTTTGTAGCTTTTTTTCATTGAATTTACTAATAACATTTGTTTTTTCATTTATTATTTCATAGTGTTAAGGGGTCAGATAGCTTTAAAGATGCGACATTGCAAGAAAATAGGACCTTTGTATGGATTGCTATAACTTCGCCTCCAATTAACTTTTTTATATGAAATTTTAAACACCCATTGAGAACGTTACATGCTAATAGTTAGTGCTCTTAAAAACAGTCTAGATGCACATAACATTTTTTAAATTTCATTTGAAATCCAATGTTTTTTATTGAACGAATTCGCTTTACATATCTTGCGCGCACGATTTCTCATAAATGATTTGTCACAGAGAACTAAAATTTTTTTTATTGAGTAGAGATGTAATATTTCTTTAAAATGACCTACACTGGACCTCATATAATAATAACTTTTTGAGAAAGAAAATGTAAAACAAAGAATCCCTAAATTTTAAAATTAATTTTGTATAAAAATAGTTGTAATTTATAAAATTCTTATTTGATGAACATAATAGTAGGTCATTTTTTGCATTATAACGTTTATATTTTCATTTAAAATTTCACAAAATTCTATCCAGCCGTTTCTTAAAAAGCATGCGCGCAGTGACCAAAATCAAGGTTTTGAGAAAACTGACTTTTAATATCCGATTGCTCATTGATTATATAAATGAATCTCAAACTGTTTTCATCATAACTTCCCTTCTAAAGAGAATTTTTTCATGAGGTTTATTTAAAAATATTCGTTAAGAGTATAATTTTATTATAAGCTATACAACAAAAAAGTTATTTTTGGAAACTTTCAAAGGTACCTGACCCCTTAAAAAAGTATTTTAATCATGATTTGTGTATGTGTTGAGCGTGAATTCCTTAACTCCCGACTGTTTTTCAGACTGAGTTCCTACTTGGCGAATAAGGCATAGCCCAACTGTTTTTACCTTTTTACCTTAGAAATTTTCGTTAAAAGAAAAAAAAAAACAGAGGTGATGGTTAAAATTTAAGGTAATTTTTTTATTCAGGCGCTATGAAATACATAAGAACAAATCAACAAAAGCTAAAAAAAATGAGCTTTGCAAGTTTACAAGTTTTGCAGGCTACTGTAATTCATAGTTTATTTTAATGCATTTCAAAATTTGTGAGCAGAAAATATTAAGCCATTCGTGACATTGTTTTACAAACAAATTGCATATTTGGCTTATAGAGTGAACGTTAGTGACACAAACGTGATGAAATCTTGATATAAGACAAAATTATTAGCTGTAGATGAAGGAATGATTGGGTCTGTTTCGACGTTTCTTGGTACGATACGAGCAGCAGCGGGCTCCAACTCGTCATTTTGGCATCAATATCACGTCATTGAGTTACAGTATGATATTGGTACCTAAATAAAAATAAAGTATTTGAAGAATATTTTGGTCTGCCTGCGCTTACCCTGGTAGAAACCCACGGCAGACTAAAATTTTACATTATATTGCTGTGTATATTACTTCGTCATCGGCAGTCAAGATGACTTGGTGGTTTAGGAAAAGCTCATTAGTAGTACGTAAAAGATTGACTGATTGAGTATAATTTGTGGCAAAGCGAGAAGAACGGGACACCAATTTCCCATTTTGAGGGTATTATTATGTCATTGAGCTAAGACTTGAAATTTTGTCACATTAAAGGTACCTATCAGTACATTAAGAATATTTCAGCCTGTCTCGTGCTACCTTCGTGCGAGATAAGCAAAGTGGGACGAGAATTCAATATTTTGATGGTAATACCATGTGATCAAGTTATGGCTTGAAATTTTGGCTCATTAAAGATACAGATTAGTACAATAAAACTATTTCTGTCGGCCTCTTCACATACTGGTACGAGATGAGAAGAGAAAAGCACCAATCTTAATAATTTTGGCAGTATTATCACGTAATCAAGTTACAGCCTGAAATTTTAACATTGTGTAATTAGTACAGTAAGAATATTTCAGTCTTCCTCGTCATATCTTGGTAGGAGTTGAGCAGAATGCGACAATTCCCCATTTTGATGTTCAGACGATGCTATAACAGGTGATATGATGAGGCCAATTGGAAATATTCTAATTGTACTAATCTGCTTCTTTAATGTACCAAAATTTCAAACCGTAACTCGATGATGTGATAATACCTCCCCCCCCAAAAAAAATAAATAAATAAATAAATAAATAAATAAATAAAAAATAAGAGTTGGTGCCCCGTTCTGCTCATCTCATACCAAGATTTGACGAAGCAGACTGGAATATCCTTATTGTAATCATTGGTATCCTTAATGTGCCAAAATTTAAATCCGTAACTCGATGACGTGGTAGTACTAAAAAAATAGGGAATTAGCTTCCCGTTCATTTTGCTTTGTACCACGTCATGCCGATTCAGTCATTCTTTCAAGTACTGTTAATAAGTTTTTCCTAAACCATTAATTCATCCTGGAAATCGCTGCCCAAGTTATACGTATGGCAATGCAATGTAAAATAATGCATAATAATGTAATATATGTTTATTGAGTTTGAATTGTACATTATACAATCATTTTTTAGTATAAATTTTAGTCTGCTTGCATTTTATACCAGAAAATATGCAGGCAGAAAAAAATATTCTGGCAATACTTTATTTTACCTTTAATTAGACACCAATTCCACTCGTAACTCGATGACGTGATATTGACGCTAAAATGACGAGATGGTGCCCATTGCTCATATTGTACCAAGAAATGTCCAGGCAGACCAGCCATTCCTTAAACTATACCTAATAATCTTGACATATATCGTGATTTCATCTCGTAGTGAAATGAAGTACAGTCATTTATTTCACTTTTGCCCATTCTAATTGATTTCATTGGTCAATCACTAGTATAATGACGGGCCATTATTGCTTTTAAGAGTGCCATCAGTCGTGTTTTTAGACTTTTTTGTACAAGAAATTATCCAAATTAATCTATTTTAAATTTCTTGATTTTCTTGACTCTAAAGTGTTCTTTGATCATCGTCATGACAAGCTTTGCTTGGCATAGTTTTTATATACTAAACACGGAAAACTATGTTCTTAACATGGCTATCAGCTACATACTTATTTACAGAGAAATTGCAATTTTATGGCAGTTTTATGGATCTAATGATAAGCAAAAAATATATAATTTGATTTCTCATTTGGCAAAATTTTTATTTTATTCACATTTATTTACAGTTTTTTATGCGAATAAACCTCTATTTTTCCCAACGAAATCAAGTTAAGTGTGCTACATAAAATTAAAATAGGGCAGTTTAAATTCATCTTTTCTAATACTTAACAATTTAACAATTTTATAAATTTTCGATTTTCGGGATTCCTTGTTTGGAATTACAACAACTGTTTTTGACAATAAGAGATCTTTTCATCAGCGTTAATATTTATTATGTTGATTTACAGGTGGTTTAGAGTAAAACATGTGTCGTAATTAAAATTAAAAACCATGTCTAATGAAAGAGTTAAAATTTACAAATATTGAAGAATGTATTTCAGAAGACTCAATGCATAGCGAAAAAAAAAAAGTTTTTTTGAGTATCGAACCCACAAAGTGAAATTTTAGAAGTCGACAGCCAAGTGTCCAGCCGTTATGGAACGCAACTAGTTTATCTGATTGTGTACTAAAGCATCAAAATTGGGTGACTTCGTGTTTTCTCGTTAAAAGTGGGTGAATGTATTTTGAACACAATTAAGAAACGGTTTTCTTATCTTTTGAATTTGAGTCTGATGATTTATTAATAGAGGTTTAAAAGAAATTGAAAAAAAGAGATGACTCATTACATACTTCGGTGATTGAAGAAACTGATACCTAAACTTAAAAAAAAATTCTTTTGGGATAAGAAAAAGAACGAATTAAGTTTTACCTCTTTAATTATTTCCTAAATTCGCGAAATTCTCCATTGTATTATAAGATAAGTAACAGCAGAAAAAAAATACTTATTCCTTCTTTTTCTTCTTTTTCTTCTTTCACCCCCCCCCCCCCCCAACCGTTAGGGATATGGCATATTATTTTACATCGAAATGAATGTCAGTGGTCAAAGTAAAGTAAGGTAAATAAGTGCAGATAAAGGAAGATGAAAAAAATTCTTCCGGCCTTCTCTTATTTTTATTTTTATTATTATTTTTTTTCCACGTTAGTGAACAAATTATATCAATTGCTTAGAAATGAGTAATCAAAGTAACAAGTAACAGTTGTAAGAGCAGATAAGTAAAGTAAAAGGGGGGGAAAGTTTCCTCGTCTTTTTATTTTCTTTTTATCTTTTTTTTTTAAAAAATCAGTTCAATTTTATTTATTTTTATCACGTTAGTTAACATATTATATTAACAGTGTGGAAATGGGCGGTACAAAAGTGGATCTCACCTAATTTTTCTGAGTTAAAGACCCATTTAAAAAAGAAGAGTAGACGGAATTTTTTCTCCAAACAAATCCCACAAATATTACATCCACAAGCTTACCTATAAAAAAATAGAAAATATAAGAAAATCAGTATATTATTATTTGGTAACAAGATCATTATAGTATTATAAATGAATCATACTTAGCTTAGCATTTCTCAAAAAAGAATAAAATAATTTAATAATACAATCTCAAGTAATTTAATAATGTACTAAATAAACAAAATTTTTCAAACTGATCTGAACTCGTATGTTACATTTTTTCATTCATTTTAAATCATCCTTACTTTAATACAGACATACCAACATTATAGATAGCTAAAATTAATTTGCTACAGAACATAATTTTTAATATCCATGAAGAAGGATTAACTAAACATCTATTCATGATATCCACAAAGCAGGATTTAAAAAATAACAAAACGAGCAAATTGTTTTATGAAATAATTCCGAAAAACACGTTTATGTTTCTTTGGGTTTTAATTAAAACTATAATTGTATTCTTATAAAAAAAAAAAAAAAAAAAAAAAAAAAAAGAAAAAAAGAAAGAAAAAAGAAAAAAAAACAGAAAAAGACTTTTTATTGTGAGTAAGTACATATTCGTAATGAATACAATAGCATTTTTTAACTTTCCGTTTTTTTTTTCATACTAACTTTTCTTGCACGGCATACAAAAAATGTTTCTTCGAAAAATGAAACTCTACCAGCATGTTTTCTTTGCTCATTCTCTAAGGAATACATCCTAAATTAATGTGAAAGCTTTTTAGAATATTTTATTATTATTATTATAATAATTACGGAACATTCAAACGACCTCCCGTTTACGTTATATGATATTATAAGATGGAACACAATATTCATGTTATAGCAAGACACAGACGAAAGGGAGCAGGGAGAGGATTGTCCCCGGGCTGGATTTTTAAAATTTTCTTTTTCTATCATGTTTCTCAAAAACATATGGTAAATTTTATTATTGCCAAATAACTTAAAGCAGTCTTCCTCGAACATGACTAAAAACGGGTTTATAAAAACAGGTTAGGATTCTTTAGAAAGATCCCCGCACAGGGCAACAACCCCCTCTTCCCTCCGTATATATATCTCATAGATCGACCATATAATAATATACCACCCAATTATCTGACGATAATTAACCAATAAAAGAAAGAGAAAATAAAGATTGTTTTCCCTTTGGGATTCAGGTTGGGGGGGGGGGGGGAGAGAAAAAGATAGAAAACATGACAATTTCCAGAGGTCATTTAATTGTTCTCGTCTGAATAACAATTTGTTACGTTTATGCGTTTAAAATTTATCTTAACACACTGACTACCCAGTAAAAGAATAAATTTTTAATGTTTCTTTCTCTGTACATTTTTTATGCGAAGAAAAAATAGTTTTACAACATGATATAAAGAACTTAATTACGGATATGAACATATCCCTTGAGAGTAACAATTATTGCTCAGTGTTTTAAAACTGTGTTATGTAAATCTAAATAATTCTTTCATTACAGCGAAACCTGCAATTCACACTGGTGAGAAATTTAAAGGGGAAATCTTTCAGAGACAATATATTCGGGTGAAAAAAAAAATCTAGATTTTTTTTTTTTTTTTTTTTGAGGGGGGGGGGGGGTTGAAACTTATTTTTTGGAATTTTTAAATTTGTCAATTATTAAATTTCTTATTGCTTTTTATGTAAACACGTTTGAAATATACCTGTGTATGGAGCGTTCAAACAAAAAATTCTTAGTTTCGCTAATTTCATGTTCATATCCTCCAATTTAAAAATAACTTAGGTTAAACTGTGGATCCCCAAGCACTCTTGTTCCAAAATTTTTCTCTTCCTTGGGTTCTTTTCTAGGGGTATGAATGCATTATGAAACAACCCACAATAATAACAACAACTACAGTAATAATAATAATAATAATAATAATAATAATAATAATAATAATAATAATAATAATAATAATAATAGTAGTAGTAGTAGTAGTAATAATAATGATTATTATTATTATGACGATTATGCATATTTATATACGCTTTTAAACACTTTTCAATTTAGTTTAACCCTTTCCAGCACACTGTGCCCGGTCTAGGATACCTAATTTTAATTCAAAACTTGCGAATGGCACCAATAATATTTTAGAAAAATTTTGCTTTTACAATAAAAGCTTAAATTAAGGATTTCAAAATATCTAAAAAATTAATTTGTAAATTCCGGTGTCAATCGATAATTTCTCATTTTACTACAAAATTTGCCCGTGCCGGAAAGGGTTAATGCATTTATGACTTCGCTTTGTACGTTTGAACATGCTCAGTTTTTTTATCTATGCCTGAAAATCATAAAATTTAAATAATTCACTATAGTTTAATAGAACATAATTACTGTAGAAAAATGTGCATGTAGCTTTTATCATTCAATTTTCAAGTCAAGGACAGTAATCACTAACCTTGCTTTATTTAGTACTTGGCCCGAAGTTCCATCAGAATCCTATCACCTTCAGAACAATAACCTGTGATTATGGTTCTTATGTAGAGGTTACTAATAAAAAATACTTAAATATCTTGGAAAAAACTTTTGATAAAGTTCTTGGTGAGAATCCTAACTGTAGTTTTGAGTCAATAAATAAGTTGAATAATATAAATAGTATAACAGAAACTTATGTGTTTGATTTTGAAGATTTATGTAATAGTATAAATTTGAGTGATTTAAAAGTTAAAGTTACTGAATATTTTATGAAATTTAACAATACGAATTTAAATATCGAACAGTTTGGGAATCCTTTTAATTTGGTTGCAAACGAACATTATTTACATGACGGTTCACGGATTAATAAACATATTAAAGGCATTCCAATATTCCAATGGGGGAGAGGGGTAGTGTAGCTCTATCCTCTCTGATATCTATCTTTACGCATATGAAAAGGATGCCACTATAGATAACGATTTTATAATTTTTAAATATATTGGTGGCATTTTGGTAATTAAATGTAAGGATAACCTCACGATTCATAAATTCGACTGTTTCTCAGGCAGTTTAAACCTGATGAAAGCTTCAGGTAATCAAAAAAGAGTTAACTATCTGGACATTTCTTTTGAAATTGAAAGCAATGATTTGATCACATCTATGTATGATAGAAGGAAGGATTTTGATTTTAACACAATTAAAATTTTACACTTTCGTTCAAATGCGCAATTTTCTATCTTTAAAAATATTTATATTAATCATTTAACTGACATATAGAGATTAAAGTCTAGTTTTGACACTATTGACAAAGACATAGCTAAATCGAACATGGTTATCCAATTGATCTTTTAATGCATTTGACTTTGAACTTTGTAAAAAATACAAATTATGAGAATGCGATGCATTCTCATTTCGACATAAGTATCAATTAATTAATGGTTTATTAATTGAATATCGCCTGTTATCGAAAAACAACAATAATAATAATGATAATTTTGTCTTTCATAGTTTTAGTCTGGTCTTGACAGGTATGGAAAACATTACATGTGTAATACCGGTAAAACCCAATTAGTCATGCAGTCTGACATCGAAATTTTAAGCGTTTAGATTTTCTTGTCTTGTTCCGTTTTTTAAATTTATTACACTTTTGTTCAATCTATTTTTTAGCTTTGTTTTCTAATTTTAATTTTATGTTCTGATTCTCAGTTGGCTTTGGAGAGTTTAAATGTTTTACGTTTTGAAGTTGTGTGAATGTATATGCATATATAACTTTGAATTTATGAATTTTTGTTTTTCCGAAGCCGTGATAAAAAAAGGGGGGTGGTACTTTAAGCTGGGGAAATATCGTTTTCTCACTCGCAAGATTGACATGTTATATTGACTTTTTTCTTTAAAAGACTAACCTAATAAAATATTTTAAATATTTAATGTACAAGTAAAAAATACACACTAGTCATATTATCTGTGTCTTAGAAATACGAATTTAATACTGTTTTCAGGGAAATATTTTTAATATTTAAGAACTACTTTTAGTAAATCACGACCGGAGAGGTATGCAGCTCTTCTTCCATCTAGGTCAGTGTCTGAAGTCTAGCTCGACCGCTTTAATGTAGGCCGAAGGTAAAGAAGACGAAAAAAAAATGCACCGGAAGGACAGGTTCTACCGAAGGAGAAAGCGCGATTTCAGGTGTCAAGGGGCAATGCGAGTTAATCAAGTTTTGGAAGGAAGGAATTATGAACCCTGAATATTTCTCATCGCAGTAAAATGCCGGAGAAAGCAGTAGAAACAAATGAAAGTTTAATATAGCATTCTGATTTTTAAGAAACTACAAGGAACTTTGAAAGTTCCTTCTAAGGATCGACAGAAACAGCTTTTTAATACCAAAACCGAATTTCGGTATTTTTCTTATTTTCGACCGAAAATGAAAATAAAAAAAAATAAAATAAGCATTTATTGATTAATGCATCAATAAATGTACATAATTATTAATCCAATATACATGTCTAGAAGCATACATAGTAAACAAACATACAGATATATGTACGTGTGCATAAATTTCAAACAAAAACAAAACATAAGAAACCCCCCCCCTCCTCCGCCACCCAAAGAAAATTTTGAAATGGCGATCCTGTTTGAAATCTTTATCTCCGGGGCCCAACTTGGCTTTCTGTATCCTTGACAAACTCTTATTTTCATATAAAATGAAATATAATTAAATCATCCACAACACAGAATGATTTTCAATCATACGAATTTCATCTAATTAAAAAATGCTTTTGGTATATATATATATATATATATATATATATATATATATATATATATATATATATATATATATATATATATATATATATATATATATATATATATATCGATTTACTTTTTATAATAATTTTTGTAAATAATCATCTGTTATATCAGAACTTCAGAGAGCATTCGAAATATTTCTGGCGGTTTCACACTAAAATTTTTCTATTACTATTAAGTCAGCTTTTAATGAGCATGTGATATGCATCTTCAAAATTTTAATATATATTACCTTTTGAATCCGTTGTGAATGATAATTATAAACAATGAAATTTGTATCAGTAAATAAATAGTGCCTCATTTGAGTCGATATAGCTAAATTAACTGAGTAATGTTTAAATTTTCTAAAGGAAAAAAGAGATTTTTGGAATACAGATAATTTCAGTCGTGTTTCAGCCCAGTCAAACTTTCTTCAGCAATTTTGGGGAAAATGAAATGCAGTTTTTTGGGCGAAACTCAGATTTTGCACTCAAAAAGAAAACGAAACGAAATTTTCGGTTGATGCCTAGTTCCTTCACCATACAATTTCGAAAAATAACTAATAATATGTAAATGCCAGCAGTGAATTTACTTTAAGGAAATTTTCATTTAAACAGAAGAGTTAAATAAATTAAGAAAATAGATTAACAAGATGAGATTAATAGATGAGTTACGAATTTAGAAATAACTTTTAGAGTTCCCAGATACACATTTTTGTTTGTTGGAAATCAAATATTCATAAAAGGTCATTTCTGCCGGCATCTGATACTAAAAAAATAAAAACACAATAAGCGTGTCTTAAATTTATTTTTCAATTTTTCAATTTTTATTGATACTCGAAATGCAAAGTACAAAAAAATAAGTACCGAAATAATATAAAATAAATAAATCCGAAGGCAAATCATAACTTCCTTTAAAAAAAACCATAGGATAAAGCTGCTGCCACCGAAATTCCCTTTTTTTGAAATGTACTAGAACAAATTGGAATGATGTCCCGGTTCGTGAAATTGAGAAATATTTATTTTTTCTATTCTGAAATTATGGTAAATATCGTTCCGGTTCGGGAATTATTAAAGCATAATAGATTTTTATAACTACAGCTCATTCTGCTCTCTATTGCTTTTATTATTATTATTATTTAGAATATATTTCTTAAATTGTTTTTGTATGGTCAGATATAAGATTGTCTGTACTTAAGAAACAAAATTAAATAAAAAATTAAAAAAGGTGGTCAATCATAATTTTGAAATAACGTCCTGATTCAGGATTTGTTTATTTCGAGCCCTTGCTGCGATTATAACATTTTCATTCTCTTGAGGAATAGGTTACCTATTTATATTTTTATGACTGTCGTAAATATGTATTACAAATCCTATATTTTCATTCCTCCCGAGGTTTGTCATGAATATTTTTGTCTGAATATAAAATTAAATTGATCTAATTTGAAAAAGTACATTAAAAAGTCTCCGGTGCCTGTATCAATATTCAGAAATACATTTCGAATATTTATTTCTAAAGTCAAGCCTAATTTCATGAGAGTAATTCATAATTTTTCCAAAATATTCCCATAGCAACAAGATAATTCGGCGTGGGCACTGACTCCTGTTATAAAGAATTTGTCGCTTTTTCTATCCCTTGGTAGAAAACGCAAGATGGTATTATGATATAGCAAGATATTTATTTTAAAAAATTAATTTTTAGTTTATTTCTTTTTAAAGTCTGACAATAGGAAAGATATATATATATATATATATATATATATATATATATATATATATATATATATATATATATATATATATATATATATATTATTGAAACTATCTATTCAAGATTTCTAAATTGCCCTCTCAAAGTTTAATCATAATTTCATTAATATTAAAACATCATTTATAATAAAAAATGTGAAAAATGAATTGATGAGATGTAAAAAAAAAAAAATACATACATACATTTATATAAATGTTTATATATATAACGTTTTCTTTATTTTTACTTTTTATGTTTAAAATACTTCATTATTTCATCTTCAAAGCCAGTTGACCTCTTTGAGAGCATGGCTTGGCGCATAATCAATCCATTGTTGTTATAACTTGTATACATTTGTAAAATAATATTTATCGTTTTATCACACATGGCGGGCTAACGGGATAATGCTTCGAAATTAAGATATTAACTTTTTAATAAGTTCTCAAATCATTATAATGTTCTATTTTTATCAGAAATACTCCTTTATGTACAATTTTTATAACTGTAGTATATCAGGAAGTCAGTCAAATGTCGGTTACTAAATTTCATTTTTACATACAAAACTTAAGTTGAATTAAATAAAAGAGGGTAATATTGATTAAACATAAGTTCAGAGTATTTAGGTAATAAATAAAGCATGAAACAAGCACAAAGCAGGAAATTTGTTTTTTTAGAATTTAGTGCCGCCACTGATAAAAGAAAAAAAAACTATATGTATAAATATAGACAGTACGAAGCATATTTCGGTTTTACGACTCAAAATACATGCTTTTATTCTAAGTAAATTAAATAAAGGCGGAAAAAATAAGCCACACAAATATTCTTTAAAATACATTTTTATAACAGACGATATTCTTGGCATAGCACGGATTTCAATTCTATTTATTTATTTTTTTTCAGTTGCCATGAGAAAATGACAAAAAAAATTAAATAAATAAATAAATAAAATGAATAAAATAGAGTAATATATTAGTTTTCCTTTTTTCCCCCTATACAGAAACAGAGTACTTCAGTTGCCACTAATACAGAAATGGCACTAAAAACTAAAAGAGAAAAGGAAAAAAATCCTCAAAAATAAATTGAGATGCAGTTTTCAAAGAAATTGCATTTAAAAGTATTCACCCTTTCCCTATATGACGGTGTAAATATTGAAAATGTGTAATGTTAAGAAGTTAAAAAAAATTGCAGTAACTTATCAGTATTCAATTGATACATTTGTTTTGTTTTACGGATACCTATGATTAAAAGTAACTTTTTTTTAATGACGACATTTTAATTGTTATCTGAAAGAAATTCCATAACAGGAGTTTATATTCGATATAATCGTAATTTAAAGATTAAAAGTTATTCAACTAAATTAAAATCAATAAAGTAAATAAAATTTGTGAATAAAACTGTTTGTATTTATTATTATTATTATTATTTAAAGCGGAATTTTTTTCAATATGAAACTGCATCATTTTCGACACTTTTTTTTTCAATTTTTTAATTTCCCAGAATGTAAATTATTCAAACGAAATTTAATCACAAAAGCATGAAAATATATCAAGCATTGCATGCAAGTAATATGATACAGAAAAGATTTAAACTTTATCAAGAATCATGCGAAACGCAGGATTTAAAAGAAGCATTTTTGAAAAAAAATTTCAAATGCATGTAATAAACATAAAAATAATGTAGTAGTTTTTCGATGCTCAATCTTTATAAAAGTGAAAAACTAAAAGGAATAGGAGTAAAAAGGGTCACGAACGCTAAAGCTTTTTTTTTCATCACATCAGAACTAAAAAGCTTTTCGGGATATTAAAAGATCCTACTTAGCCGCGGCGCGACGGAAGAACAATAGATCGATATACATTAGTGGTATATTTACATTTTCTACTTTTAGTTACTCTGATGAATTTTTGTATTATATTCATCGATTTACTATGCAAGTTTATGATATTAAAACGTAATTTTTAGCATCTCGATTTTGGCATTTTAACGAACATTTTGGCAGAAACAAATAAATAATTATATGGGAAAAAATATTAACTTAAAAAAAATCTAAATGATAATTAAAATAAAATATTTTTTTCATTTATATTCAGGTATAACTTCTAAACAGAAACTCTAATTTTTAGAATTCTTTATTTCACTGAAACGATTAGAGTCGAACCCCGTTAACATGAACCTCAAGGGGAATCAAAATGTTATTTGTATTCGTTTTTATAGGGGATTGCGAAAACAATTCATATTAAAAGTAATTCACGTTAAGCGTGTTTATGTTAACGAGGTTTGACTATATAGGTATTATTAGGCTCTAAAATGGTATATTTGTTTATCTGCTAGTTTGTCCTTTCTTCCTGCCTCTAAAATTTAGAGTGATGAATGTTTGAATAATTCGCATAGTGTTTTATAATCTACACACTATATACACCAAAATGATACATTGGTTATCACACAGTGTATTTCAATAATTGTTCATGAAATGTTCGACTTCCTCAAGCACCAACTTTGATTCTCGATATCATTGACAT
The DNA here is from genome assembly GCA_964019185.1 of Maratus speculifer. Lineage (NCBI taxonomy): Eukaryota > Metazoa > Arthropoda > Arachnida > Araneae > Salticidae > Maratus > Maratus speculifer. The sequence goes on along the minus strand of OZ025294.1, from coordinate 239,460,816 downwards.
TTTGCTTCGAGAGCTCACAGGCTATCAAAGTCTAAGGGATAACCTGAATGCAGTTTCCGCCTGTACATACATATGTATGTATGAATGTACGCGATAACTCATAATAGAAATATCTTATTTGGTTCAAATTTTGAATATAGGTTTATTCTGACAAGGCGCTTCCCTGATTAGTTTTGAGGGGTCATTGGTTAAGTATAAAGGGGGGGAATGTGGGACTAATCTCCTCTAATTTAGCTAAATGGGTTCTCATGCAGAATTATCAGATTTATTTTAATTTGTTATGCAAGTTTATTCTCATAAGGTGCTTCCCTGATTAGATTTGGTTGAGTATAAAGGGGAGGATAGAGAGGTGTAATCCTCCTTAATTTAAATAAATGGGATTTTTTTGTCAATTTTTTTATTTATCGAGAGGCAATATTATTTGAAATATGAGACTATTATATAAATAATATGAATAAATTATGAGCTCAATGTCATTAGTTTAACTGGATACTTTTATTCTTTTTTATTTATTGTGAAGGCATGCCATCTTCGTTTTAGACGCACATCTTTGTTTCTGGTAATCTGTCAAACTGTCTTTTGAAAATTAAGTTTTGGAAGCAATGGATAATCTCAAAGTTTGCCTTACTTTCGAATGCGATTTTCGTCGTGGAGTAACACAGCACACACAACTTCAAATGTCAATGATTTTTTGGCAAGGATGCGGCCAACGTACGCGCAGTACATCGTTCGTTTGAGAAGTTCTAATCTGATGATTTTTATCATCAAAATTAACCACGGGGACGAGATCTGAGACCAAGATAAATTATGATGAGCTGAAAGCTGTAGTCGAAGCGGATGTATCTCATATGACATGTGAATTAGCAACAAGGTTTGATTTTAGCCATACCTTGGCCATATGATCCAACCATATTAAAACATTTGAAAGACTTTTAAAAGGTAAAGGAGCTGGACAGATGGTTCCACATGAATTGAACGCGCATCAGAAGAAGAATCTTTTTAAACCTTGTCATTCTTTGCTATTATGACAAAAAAGATGAACCAATTTTATATTGATTATAACGCATAATGAAAAGAGGAAAATTGCAACTATTGCAAACGTTCAGCACAGTGGTAAGGATGCAGCACCAAAACATACTTCGAAACAGAGTATTCACCAAAAGAAACTAATGGTATCAGTTTGGTAGTCCAGCTCTATGTTTACTATCACAGCTTCATTAGAACTAGTCAAGGGATTGCCGCAGATGTCTACTGTATTTAGAAATGATGAAGGAGACAAGGATAAAACAGCCGACATCGGTAAAGAGGCAGGACAATCCTCTGCAGGCCGATGTTTCACTATGTGTTTCTTCGAATCACGTTGCTCGAACTACAAGAGCTAAACATATAAACTTTCCGTACCCAACATATTTTCCAGATCATTCTCCAATTAACTAAAATTTCTTCCGGGCATTAGATCATTTCTTTAAAGGAAAATATTTAATTTTCCACAGAAAACGCTTTTCGAGATTTCAACACCGTTTGATTTTAACACCACAGACTTCTTCCCTGCTACTATTAACAAACTACCTATAAGACAGCAAAACTCTATTGATTTTTTATGCCCTATGTTTCGATTAACTATATTACTAATATAACGAACCAAATATTAGCTTTCAAATCGGACATTTCATATTGAATAACCGAATACACAGTACAAAATCGATTTTTTTTTTTTTAAGTTAGTTAATATAAATTGCGCCATAAACTTTTAAAACAAATTATTTGTATATTATGAAGTGCTTGATGCAATAAAACCTCCCAACGGAATAAATTCCATAAATGTGCACTTTTTCTGGATGCAGAATGCATCTATTGAATTAAAATTAAATTGCAATTTCTATAAATTGTCATTAAGTTCTAACAACTTTTTTGACTTGAATGTTGGAAAAAATTTCCTAAGTTAAAAATTTCGTAGTAGATATTTTTTAACAAGTGATGGGGGGATGGGGTAGCAGAACTAATGCTAGTGACACTGCCAATTTTGATGATCAAGTCTCTCACGAATATGAAATAGGAATTTCTATCGTCACAAAAATAATCAATTTAACTTGAACACAGTGAATTTTGATTTGGAATAAAAATAAAGAAGTAAAAATTTAGCGTGACCCGAATTTTAAAATTTAAATACTTCATCTAGCTTAAAAGGTAGCAAATATACAGATTTTTTATTCGACATTTGTAAATTAAAAAGAATCGAATTAAGTGATTTTGATAAATTAGTAGTCGAATAAAGTCTTAGATAATGACTACAGAGTTAGTAAAACGAATGGAAAATTTTTAGGCACATTAATAAATTAACAAAATTACACATTATAATGTTCATGCATGCCAAAATATTCGCCAAAGTGACCTTAAATTACAACAATTAATGGAAAAAAATCAATGAAAAATTATCAAAGAATTCAATATCATAAACGACATAAAAATTTGTGAAATGGCTTCAGCTAGAAGCAAAATACTCTTTTTTTTCCCCTTCTCCTGGTAGGAAACAGTCTCAAGCAATATTATCAGTGCATGTGGAAGGGGGTGAGGTGAATAAAAAACCGAAAATGAAAAAAAAAATACTCTTAACTTTTACTCTACAAAAACTGTTGTTTTTTCTCTCTCAGAAGAATTCGAGATTTTTCTTTATCGCGAAGCATTCACTTTCACAGAAAGCGACTCTCACATTAATGTCGTTCTTTACCGATAATAAAGAAAGTGACAAAAAATTTTACGAGAAAAGAAAAAAAGTTTTTCTTATCTAGAAATATTTTTTCGCCAACACATTAGCTATCAACTTTAATTCCCTATAATAAGAGATATGTATAATATGATTTATTATTATAACGTTTTGCTTTTAAATTACGCAATCAATAACCATAGAAAAAAGAGCTATAAATTCGATTTCAAATCATGCACAGTAAATTCTCAAGTTTATTTCCAAAATTTATATTTTTTATTATAACATTCTGTGTTTAATTACGTAAAAAGGCAATAACCATTATAATGTTCATGTATGCCAAAATATCCGGCAAATTCTCCTTAAATTATAACAATTAATGGAAAAAAAAGTCAAAGAAAAATTATCAAAGAATTCATCATAATGAACGACATAAAAATTCTGTGAAATGACTACAATTTGAAGCAAGTTACTCCAGATACAAAAAGCGCTATAAATTCGACTTCAAATGCACAATAAATGCTCAAGTTTATTTCCAAACCATATGTTGTTGTTGTTTTTTTTATAATTTACCAAGAATTATGCAGTTATATAGATTTTCAATAGCATATTTTCAAAGTATTTATGTCTTAAAGCAGGGCTGTACAACGCAGCGTCCGCGGGCGCTATGGCACCATTTGAAAATTTTCTTGGAACCCGTTTGAAGGTTTCTTGTTACAAGACTTTTTAGAGTAGAATTCCATTATAAAAAATACTTTTTTTAAAACCATGAATAGTATTTGCATCAGAAATATTTTCAAAAACTATGAAAATGCATTGAAAACCAGAAACATATTTTTAAAATGTAATCATGCATATTTTCACGATTTGTAGTTATTGTTTATAAAGTATAATTATGATAATTAAATTTTGTAATAATTGGAAATAGTTCTTTTTAATACTTAGAAAAATAAACTTTTTTCACCTTGCCTCTCCTAGGCACATGTGTATGAAATTTCAGCTTTTTTCATTTTGCTGCTGTCACATTGGTCTATTGGCTATTTTGAGGCGCCTGATTAATGTCCCACTGATTAAGGTCCCGGTACGTCATTTTGACGTCACAAGAAACCGGGATAAAAATCCAGTGCTTGAGCATTTCACTTTTCACGAAACCCTGATTAACGTCCCACTGATATACATCCCGCTATCAGACCGGGACCTAAATCCAGTCACAAAGAATTTTACTTTCGTCGAGACCCTGATTAAGGTCCCACTGATTAAGATCCCCTATACGTCATTTTGACGTCACGAGAAACCGGGATATAAATCCAGTGCTTGAGCATTTCACTTTTCACGAAACCCTGATTAACGTCCCACTGATATACATCCCGCTATCAGACCGGGACCTAAATCCAGTCACAGAGAATTTTACTTTCGTCGAGACCCTGATTAAGGTCCCACTGATTAAGATCCCGCTATACGTCATTTTGCTGACGTCAGAGTAGATGAGGATTTAAATCAGGGGGACTTAAATCCGGTGCTAAAGCATTTTACTTTCGACGAAATCCTCATTAACATCCCCCTGATATATATCCCGGTACGCCATTTTGATGACGTCACAGTAGATTGAAACTTAAATCAGTGCTAGAACACATTTGTTTTTTCGCAAGAATTCCTAATTTACGACCTCATGATATATGCTCCCACATGCCATTTTTATTCAAAACAAATGGGATTCATGTAGGAAAGGTCACTAAATGTCTGTATTATAACATATTATTATTATTATTAATTTATTACGTATTACTATTATTATTGTTTACTATTACTATTATTATTATTTTATTTTCTCTACCTCGTGCTTTTAATCTGGAATATATTTCTCATGTCATCATTGATGATTTATTAGGATAATAATGAAAAAACTTTCTTTCTATTAATTACATACTTTAAAATCAGCTTGGAAAATGTATAATTTTTAAAATACACCAGCTTCTCGCGCTTTTATAACGATGTTATAGAATATAGACAATATTTATCATTTTTTAATTATCATTCATATTTATCATTTTATTTCATTAGTTAAAAAAAATTTCCGTTTGTTTACCAGAAACATTCAGAATTACGATGCTGAAAACACTGTACTTTAAAATTTTACGCTTAAGGGCCAGGCACATATAGCACTAACTTTTTTCGGTCAGGCGTCGCTATTTTTGATCTTTCTTATCGGCGCTTTGATGTAGGGAAGACTGGGGTACAATGGACCACGGGGTGCAATGGTCCACCCCCTATTTTTGATATTAATTCTGTTTTTGAAAGCTTCATATTTTAGTATATAGATGACAGTCATGAAGTAGTAAAAAGAAGTTTGAAACCATGTGCATAGCTGACATTTTAGCCATTTTATGCTTGATAATTGATTTGACACAGGAGGAGTAAGGCAAAAGTAAATATTTTCAGTGAAACATATCTTTATTTATTTATTACAGATTTGTAATTTGAAAGATATTGTGTGACAAAATAAAAAGGTAAGACAATACATTATTATATTTATTATAGCTAAAATAATAGAATTCTAAATTTCTTTTTTTATCATCAAGTTTTTGTCAAACTTCCATATGGGGTACAATGGACCATCAGAAACTAGGTTACAATGGACCATGATCCATTGTACCCTAGTTTTGTATCTTATGTTTTTAAAAGTTAAATATTATATGTGAAATTCAGAATTAATAAATTATTTTACTTCTGTGTGTAGATTAATTAATGATTCATGTTGTGTAATGCATTTTTGAAATATTTATCTGCATAATATATGCTTTCAAACATAAAAATTAGCCCAAATTAAGAATTAATAAATTATTTTGTTTCTGTGTGTGAATTAATTAATGATTCATGTTGTGAAATGCATTTTTGAAATATTTATCTATATAATAAAAGCTTTCAAATTTAAAAATTAACCCAAATTGAACACCAAAATTAGTAAACAAAACATTTTGTGCATTTGAGGGTTTTTTTTTTATATTATTATTATTTTTTATTTCACATGATTTGTTAATTTAATATTCCTGCACTTATGTATACATGCATCCATAATGAGTTATATTTAAATAAAATAATAAAATGAGAAAAATAAAAATATATCTACCTATTAGTTTGTGTCTGGATGTAATAATTAAATAAGGTAAAATTCATTAAAAAAATACAGATGATGTAAAGTAGACAGGAAAAATTTATTATATTTTTTCCTTAGTCATATATTTTAAACAACTTAAATCATTGTGATAAGGAAACTTTTAAAATGAAAAAAAAATACTAAAAAGTATGATATGCAAACGAAATATTAAAGATTAAATTCAGAAAACCCATGCAAAAAAATAAATAAATAAATAAAATAAATAATAATAATAATAATAATAATAATAATAATAATAATAATAATAATAAATGGAAATACTAACATGTAAATGAGATGTCTTAACAAAAATCTTCATATAATTAACATTAGCGAGCGGGTGATTTCGTGTGAATGAGGTAGTTTCTTATGAGCACTTGCAATATTTAAATACTGTTTCCGATTTACATAGTGAAATTCTCAATGATAAAACATGAGCAGTGTTGAATCCAGGAGGTTTCCCGGAGCCCCCCCCCCCCCCGCAGCAATAAAATGTCCCCCCTCGGAAAATTTAAGATTTTGGGTTTTCAGTGATCAAAAATTGCAACCCCCCCCCCTCCCCCAGGAGCCACAGAAATCCTTCCCGGAGATAAGTATTTGAATTCAACACTGGAGCATGAGGATAATTTTATGCCAACCACTGCTTTTTCCCTCCGGCACACACAACTGAAAAAATATATATATACATTTTAAACAAACATTCGCTGTAATAAATTTAGAGTTATCAATAACTATTTATAAGCTACGACTATTTACTGCTTCTGAAAATATCAACACAAAATTATTAAGTTGTTAAAATATTCCAACAGATTGAAATGCATACAATTGAAACAATGAATGAATGAAAAATTGTAGAAATACCTATATATATATTTTTAAATATAAATAAAGTAAAAATTCTGTCCTAAAAATTCATAATAGGGAATAATGCATGCAAATGCATTGTACATATTAAAATTACTATTATTATTATTACTATTATTATTATAAAACTTGCAAAGCAAAATTATGTTGATGTAATGATTGATTAACTCCTGAGAATTGAATTGCTTAATTTGGGGCAATCAAATTAAGGGGGATTACTATCCGAGTTATCTAATATGTTATTAATGAATGAAATCATATTTATTTTTATATTAAAAAAATATTTCATGAGATACGCAAAATCTTTCGGTAGGAATAATTTTGCTTTTATTAAAATCTTTATCAGTAAAAATGTGTTTTGTAAGACAGTATAGCAACTCTAAATACACGTGGGGATTTTTTCCGTGGAGTTTTTGTCCTGTAGGGGTTTTCTTCGAGGAATTTTTGTCAGAGGGAATTCCGCCCTGGACTCTATAAATGTATTAATTATCTAAATTCAAAAACATATATAAACTTAATGATAGTTAAAAAAAAAACTATTAAAAATCTAGTGTTCATATTCTTGAATGCTTCTATATCAGAGAAAACGACTTACATTTTTAGATTTTTAGTTTGAGGACACACACACAAAAAAAAAAAAAAAAAAAAAAAAAAAAAAAAAAAAACTTTACATGCAGTTTATCGAATCCTTGCAGAATTGGATTTACAACCAGGCATCCTACATCTTCTTTTTTTTTTTTTTTTTTTTTTTTTTTTTTTTGTGGATGGTTTGGATATCTTATGAAGATGTGAAACCTATCTTTTTCGCAAAGGAGTGGATGACAAGGAAATTCTTTGGTTATATCTGTTTTTCTGTGGTGGTGATGGCTCACTAGGAATATACTCTGAACCACTGCATTCGTCTATGCCATAGAAAAGATATTCTTGTAGATGAATTCTAAATGCAAGATAATCTAATAATTCTTTCTTTGATCTATTGAGCAACGTTTGGTGACCTCTATATTCTATCCAACTGGCAGCTATGGCAAAATAAAAATAAAAATTCATAATGACTCTTATGGTCCATTTTTTTGTCCTCGCATGCATTCTATAATAGCTTAAATATCAGTCAAAAAAATCAACACGTCTCATAAATTCATTATACTTTTTTTTATAATGGATGGACGATTCACTGACGCATATTCTTTATCCTTTTCGACCATCGCTTACATATATCTTCAGGATGCTTACCGTCAGCTGATGAGGCAAGTATAAGTGGTTTGTTATCAAATCATTTCAAGATACAAATTTGTCCATCATTACGAATTTTTTGGTCAACTGAACCCCGTCCAAGCTTTTTCATATCAGAGTCAAATTTAAAATTTACATTTGGGGGTATGTTACTCTTTCGTAGAGTACCTGTTCCCTGACATTCAGCTTTATATAATATATAATAAATGTCTAATAAAGGAATTGATGTAAAATATCTGTCCATATACAAGGTACAGCTTGGAAGTAAATTCTCTGTAAGTTTAAGCACAATTTTTTCACTAGTATCTAAATATTTTCCATCATTCTCATTTATATCCGTATTTATTTTGTCTCCTGTACATTGATACATAAAAATGTCTTATGGGAGACCATCTGAATCTGTGGATAAAAGACCTTCAATACACAGGGATTTGATTTTCCTTTGATGAATCGTCTTCCTTGTGCATGGTTATAAAAAGGAATAATTTTATCATCTATAGCTACGGCTGGGAATTTTTTATTCAACAGACATCCTGATACAACAGTTTGGAGAATAGATTTGGCTTTCCCAAATTTATCTTCAGACTTTTCTTCATCGGTTACTGTGAGATCGTCTCTTTGTTTTAAATTGTCTCTGATTGAAAAGTAAGCATCACTTGACATGTTATCTTGAAAGCGGGTGTCTTTCGAACATTACATCCGTACTCTAGGATATTTTAGATAGGTCATTATAATTGAAAAGGAAAAAAATTATCTCAGATTCTGTAAGTAAAAGGCTTTTTGGAGTCTCTACTGTTTTCAGTTAAGTATTTTTTACTGTTTTACATAAAAGCTATAAAAAAATTTTAAACTCCACATTCTCTAAGTTTTTTTTTTAATAATGAATTTTAAAACATATTCAATTTACCTCAAAATAATTTTAAAAAATCCACATTTAATTTAAAACTGTTATTAAAACTGTTAAAAATTGTAATCTCACATTGAAAAATTAAGAAAATAATTAGCTCGTATGATTGAAATTATAATATACTGTTTGAAATAATAATATATCTATTTTCGCAAAGATGAGATTACGTTGTGACACCTGGTCTACTTTGCATATTTCATGTTAAAGTTTCCGAAGACAATTGTTAGGTTATGTGGCATTCTGTACTGGGAGTTATTACTGCTGGTTGCTTTCCTACCACACAGAACAGAGCGGGAGATTCAAAATACCCAAACTAGACCATGTGTCACAACATTACCTCATCTCTCACAAAGTAATCTCATCTTACGGTAAGAAAATATTTTTAAAAATACTGAATTTAAATTCAGAAAAAATAGTTCTACCAACAACTTCAGAAAATGCAGTTTTACTTGAGCATGACCGGATGTCTCCTACAGGCGACACTAAAATGACCTTGCTTTTTTTAACGCTTAGAGCAGTTAAAGCTTAACACAAATGGTATCATTAAAAAGAACAATCTTTATATTATAAAATCTTAGGCTGAATAAATTTTAGCAAAATTATTATTAATAGATAAAAGAGATTAACTGTACGCAAGTGATTATTTTTCCTTCTTTTTGGCGATGCCATTTTTGCATACCGCTAATTGAACGAAAAAATTTATTTTGGTAACAAAAAAGCATTTTGCAATATGCTGTCATCTATTAACAATAATTGGAACCAGTTTTTAAAAATCTTGAATGAAAATTTTGAATGTGATAAAAGTTTTAATAAGGTCTGTTTAGTGTCGCCTCCAGGCGACATCAGAACTGAAGAGGTTATGTAACTTTTTTTTCGATAACTTTTTTCCGGTCACTTTTTTTCCTAGATTCGCTTTTGACGCCTTTTTTCTGTGTAAAATGTGCTTTATGATAATTAAAATGCATTATAAATGTTTATTAATTTTAAAATAGTTAAAAGCTGCCATTTATCAGTTGAAAATCTGAGATTTTTGCGTGGTATCCAACAAAGCTATCCCATTTCTTTGTTTTGAAACGATACGATTGGATGTTAGGATCTCTTGACAGCCCGACACACCCACCGTGCAGTAAAATCTTCCTTGAGTGTATTAAAAGGGTAAACAGTTCATTCAGAGGAGAATAGCTAATGAATGTTGTTAAAATAGGGAGGCGATGCAGCAGTCCAGAGTCCATTCAGGGAATCCTTTCGGGGGGTAGATGTTTGCTTTCCCCGTTCGACAGAAGGAATGTCCGGTAGAGGGGTAGTTTCTGGGAAATATGTTGATAATTATGTACTGTATGTTGGATATATGTTGTAAAATAAAAATGTTAGTTGAATGCAACTGAACGCAAATAATAAATAAAAACAAATTTTCTTTATTTTTTAATTTAATGATTGAAACCAATTATGTCAGAAAACATTATGACACATCTTACGTTTTTCTTATAATTATTAATTACAATTCATTTTGATTGGATTCATTTAAAACTGTTTTATTTATTTATTTTTATTTATTTGTGAAAAAAGTAATATGCTAAATCATTTGTTGTAATTGTCACTTTAATTTAGGCCAAATGTTTATCATTTAAAACAGGATTTTTATTCATTCATCTCCACAATATTACATTTCAAAAAATATAGTACAAAACATTTAAAAAATATATGTTAGAAAATTTTAATGTACTAACTATGTTGCGTGTCTTCATTAATTTGTAATAATAATGATATTTTTTTTATTACTAGATTATATTAGTAATTAAAAAATGAATCGTTTAAAAACCTGCAGTTCTTGATATATTTTCAGTGTTTAAACGCATTTAAATAAATAAATAAAAATAAAAACAGATTTAAATAATAAAAAAAAAAGATTTTTTATAAAAACAATATATTTCTTTATTTGTTAGGATACTTATAAAATACTGAAAAATGCTATGCAGAAACATAAACCAAAATTTTAAAAGCAAACACATATTGAGGATAATTTTAAAAATATAAAGATTAATAAATTAATTTTGTAAATAATTATTTTTGATATGCAAGAGCGTAATTTATTTATTTTTAGGCAGTAACAATTTAAATTTATCCACAATATAAAATAATTTTCCATGGAATTTTTATTGTACTTTTTGTTTTTACTTAAAATTTACATTGAAAGTCAAATTTTAAGAGGAGGGGATACAACTAAAGTCTTGCATTGGTCAAAATGTATACGACTCGAGCCCGAAAATTCTATTTATATCCCCCTGACCAGAATCGGATAATATCTGTATACATATATATAGATAGGTAGATAGATATAGATAGATAGAAAGATGGAACCACAACTTGATCCTAACTCGAGAAAATGATTTGAACCACAACCTGAAATAACAAAAAATCTTCAATTATGAAAAGCGATCTTCAGTTACATCTCCTATACCAATTTTAATGTTTTATATAAAAATAAGAAGATATCTTTATTCTTTAATATTCAAATATAGTATAAATTTTAAATAACGAATTCGGCTCGGATTATATATAGATATGTTTTTCTTTTTGTGCATGCAGAGTAGAAACATATGGGGGGGGGGGGGGGTTCTGGTCAATGAAAGGCGAAGGGCAAAATGATGACATTTTTTCGTTTAATACAAAAGTACACATGTAAATGAAATACAAAAAATAAAAATAAAATAGCAAACTAATGTTAAACCTAGAGAAGTTTTTTCTTTTCTTTTTTCTTTTAAAAAAAAAAAAAATTTTGTTTTCACTTTAATATGTTTTACTTTTTTTCTGAGCATAGCTGAGCTCGATTTTTTTCGTTGCAATGTATTTTCTTTTGAAACCAGTACTAAAAGTGAAATTAAGTTTATATAAATATCAGCAATCAAAATCGAAAATGTAAGCTGAAATACCCAATTAGAATTCAACTTCAATTATTCTAAGCAAAGAAATGAGAAAAAAAAAGCTATTAAAATAAAAGTTAGTATTTAAGAAGGATGTTCTAATAAGTTTAACATTAACATTTCAATTTTTTCGTGGGCAAGTTGTTTATATATTTATATCTTGCATTTTATGTATTTATACTCGCATTCGAACAACAGTAGCCACGTCTGATCCACTGTCAGAAAGCTATTCCTATAAGCTCCAAACCAGCCTTTCACCCCCCCACCCTTCTTTTTACCGCTCAATCCAAAACTATGTGAATATAGCAGCTACGGTTCTGAAATCGAGCATATAGACATTTAAAAAAATGGGTTTAGATATTTCACACCAACCATCGAAATAAAACACTTCATATTATACTAGGGACAATACTTATTGAACCACCTTCGTACATGGTTAATCTTAGAAAATAAATTCTAGATTGAGCTGATTTTTTGAAAATTGAACCTCCTTTGCTCTCTCGTGACTGAGATTGAGTGTGTGTGTGGGGGGGGGGGGGAGCTTTAAAAATTATTTCAAAATGTGTCATTGCCTCAATGAAAAAAAAATTAGAAGATATGGAGAATTAGAATATAAACACTAGGTATTTAAATGTATTTTTTTTAATTCAGTTTCCCTTGTTCTTCTTCTTCTGGAGGATGGAGGGAGTGTCAACAAACTACGAATCTATCTCTTATAGTGTTTATTTTTTTTAGATTATATATAATTTGATTAATAATAATTTTAACTACATAGAATAATTTATACATTATATAATAAAAATTATTATTATTATAAAATTACATATTAAAGTTTTATTATATTTTGTATCATATTTATATATTTTTATTTATATAATACACTAACTTTAACCCATGCCTTCGCTCATATAGTATGTGAGCTTTTCCAGTACTATTTAATTATTCTGTCAACCAATTTCACCAAATTATACAGATTGCTAAAATATTCGCTAAGTTTTGCAAGGTTACGATTAAATAATATTTCTTAAAAAAAGAAAAAAAAAACAGATTAGCTTTGAATAAATAGAGAATCATTGACGTAATTACAAGAGAGAGAGAAAAAAGTACTTTGTACATTCAGGATTGTAATGAATAGAACGTTAGCATGCATTTTGGCAGGATGCTGGTATAACCAGAAAATGCCGTAAGATAATCGAAAAAACTTTGTTCAAATTTACCCCATTTGCTGTAGGCTCGAGTATGGAATGGGACTTCTTTAAAGAGATAAAACCAATATAAAAAACCTTTTAAAGTTAAGTATTTGTTAAACCACGCATGGTAACATAAATTTATTATACAATGCATATTATAAAAAAAAACACCTACTTTCCAATCATGATCAGTGGTTACAGCAAGCAGTAAATACATCTCTCATTATCACAACATTTTAGTTTAAATATATACTAAATATTATCATGATATTTTAAATTTCTGTCATTATTTTCAGTCCTGGGAACGGTCTTTCTCTGGAGAGGGGACACCAATGTATTTTATAAACTATTTTAGTGATAGTCTGCTGTAACAATTGCAAGGTAAAGCAGTATTTTTATGTTATTCGTGCGCATGTGATGAATCGATAAATATAGTTCTGATAGCCATGATTCTTATCACATTCATTTTATTTAAAACGTAAACATTTCACTCATCTCATTTAAAATACATCCGTCTAAAAAACACATATTGAAAAAATCTAAAATAAATAGCTTTAACACGTCATTTCATTTGTAAGAGAAATGGACACGACAGAGAACGGCTGTTTTCATGGAGGATTAAATGAGATCAATTAAATATTTAAAATTCAGCTCGCCTGAAATGGATATATAAACAATGTTGCGGCTTCTCGGAATTTCATAAAGACAACAGAAAAAAAATTGTTTAAAACAATGCGTTTTAAACTATCATTTTAAATTTGATTAAATTTCTCTATACTATAGTCTTATAGCACACAATAATTCAACTATAGCTTTATAGCTTTTTTTTATTTTAATATTCACTCGTATTTTTTTTTTTTTTTTTTTTTTTTTTTTAATAATTGAAGAGCAACATTATCATTTGTGCTATTATTCTTAAACAAAAAATAAGTAACTTGTCAAGTGGTATTGGAATTGTAAAATTTAATGGTATATTCGAAAAAATATTTTCCCAGTCTCAACAGATCGAAATTTACTGGGACATTTTCAGACTCATTTTTAAAAGTAAAATCATAAAATTTCTTGAATTAATTATAGAAGAGATGTATAAAAGGCAGTGTGCTTTCATTTTTAGCTCAATTCATTAGAATTTGATTTATAAACAATTATTTTCTCAGTATGACCATTTTTTTTTCTCCAGCTTCCGAAAATTGGGTTCAAAACGCCAATTTTGGCAGCATTTTTTGCAATACTTTCCACATTTATCAATAAATTGAGAGCATGTCACATTGTGTAGTCTCTAAATAAGGAAATTTGCAGTTGGATGCGTTTGAGAGCAAAACTGAATTTAAAACTAAATCAGAAAATAAGCAGTTTAGATTAGATTACACCCTTAAGTGCGTTCGTAATTATATAATTATGTAGCACCTATAGTCGCTAAAGGCGTCATATAATCCACAGTCTGTTTGCTCGCCTGTTCACGTATAATAGTTTTTAAAAACCCAAACAATATGTTTAAAATGTAATTTAGAGCAGCAGCAATTTGTTGATTCGTGTAAAAGTTTATGAAAATCGAATGAAAACTTGAAAAGATCTTAATAAATTTTCTTCCTTCTGTTAAATCCTATCATACGTAATTAATTGAAAGCTTCCCCATGATAGGTAATGATTCTAAGTTTCCATGGTGATAACGTTTTTTTAAATGGAGTCCTATTATTTTTGTATTGCTGAACTCAATACATATATAATCGTAATACATTTCGTGTTCGTGGATTTTTTCATAAGAATTCAACAGCTTATTGCATCAAGATCTGAATATTTATAAAACTAGTTATAGCACGAACTAGTGCATCAACAAATTTGCTACGTTTGACATACAAATTCCGATTTGTTACATTTGGCAACAATAGTAAAAAAAGACTTTTTAACTATATAGAATAATTTTCTAATAAATTAATAAATATTTAAATAAAAAATTTTAAAAAGTAAAAAGTAAAATAAAATTAGTCAAATTAAAAAAATATTTCCACACCGCAAACTTGTCAGGTCTGCGAAAGATTATTAAATTGTTATACGTAATTTTTGATCCTAGAAACCTTTTTTTAATGCAACTACCTTGACTAATTTCAAATTTAAGAAGCGCTTAAAATAATTCTCAGCTTAATATCAGCTAATAAATCAGCTTCAGCGAATTTATTGAATTTTTCTCTACCAATCTTATACCGATTTTTACAATTTTCTATCTAATAGTTTTTTAAAAATAAGCGGGGAAAAAATACGAACGGCAGCATTAATAATTACTTTTTTTAGAATAGAGAAAAATAAGCTACAGATTTTATTTCTTTGTTAATTTTGAGGCTATACTAAACTTCTGCTTCTAATAAAGCAACAAAATTGATTTATTTCTAATGTTTAAATCCTTTGAAAACCGAAATAAAAGATTACACTGACATTAAATTAGCAACATATTTCCGAGCACATGTTTTTTGCACATGTGACAAAGCTAAAATTCCAGGAAAGATTGTATTACTTAGTACAAGCTAAAGTGTATGACACGCTAAGTATGACATTCGAAAATGTTTTTTTCTATCTTTAACAAGTGGCACTCAGGCCCGTAACCAGACGGGGGGCAGGAAGGGGGCGAGCCCCTCCTATCGTCCTCTAGAGCCTCCTCTAACGATTTCCTTACTTTCTATTTTTTTTTTTTTTTAACAAAATACATATTTTAGCTTTCCTTAAAAAAAAATGCAAGAAATTTTTTAGAGTGTTTACTGTTTTGAATAAAATGGGAATACGCCAAAAAATTTGTATCCGGAACCCTATTAGATTAGTTGTTTCCTGTTATCTTGCTAGCGGTAAATTGCAATTCTTGAAACATATTTTAAAGGAACATTTCTTTCTCCTGAAAAAAATTAAGTCCAGATGCACTAACTGGTCACCACATGTGTTAGTACATCGTTATATTTACAAAGCAACGGTCTTATACAGGATGAATGGAAGTGGACACATGTTGTTCAAGTTGATCGATACTTAGTAAAGCAATGGTCAATGTCTTGACTTAAACATTAAAAACCTGTTTCTAAATTTTAATGGTTTGCTTGTTGACAATACGTAGTTTTTAGTAGATTTAGTTAACGATGAAATATCACTTGGAAACTAGAATGTTTGAAAATTAGAAAAATAAAAAATGTCAATTTATACGGTGGGATAAAAAAAAATAATTGAAAGCCAGTAATTGTTTCATGTTATGGGGGTTGGAAAGGATATATTAAGAAAGTAGGAAAAGGGTATTTTCATTTGTTTTGCTTTTGAATTTTCATCTTTTTTATTTATTTATTTATTTATTTATTTATTTTTGTGTGTGTGTGTGTTCAATGAAAACTTCTTTTTTTCAATTTGTCATATAACTTTAAACATATTAAGCAAAAAAGCATGATTAAGGTTAAGTTTATTATAAGATTACAACAAAAATATCTTCAATTATTTGGTGTATGGTACATTAAATTTATTTTGTAGTGTAAATCCGCTACATTTTAACACATTTGCAGCATAAGTTTTATTTATAAAGGCATAAAATTAGCAGATATTTTTGATTTTGGTTATTCAGTCTCAAAAAATAAAGCTGTGATTGTGTTTTATAAGCTTTTTTTCCAATCTAAAAAAGTCACTTTTCGGCATAATCGTGAAATAATTTTATTTATAAAGATATTTGCAGGTATTTAGACTATAAGAAATCAAACAGCATTTTACATTTTTCTGTAGCAGAAAAATTATCTGTCAAAAAATGATGGCAGATTTGACATCGGTTGATTTTTATGGCATTTAATGACAAAATGCCCGACGTCGTGTAGTAAATGATTATAACTCGTGATATATGGCCATAGCTGCCAACGTTTACGCATTTTTGCTACCACTAAAATTGTACAGAAATTTTCTATTTGTTTAATCATAAGATTTCGAAGATTAAATAAGAAAATATTTATTATGAAATTTTTTTGATAGGAAAAATGCGTAAAAGTTGGCAGCTATGTATATGGCATTTATAAGAAAACGGGAAACAGTATTCAATTCTTAGGCGTCTGTATGTGAGAAGATAAAATTTTTAAACAAATGGTAAGAAAATCATTTCTTGGATGCATCATGAATATTCTCGTTATTGGGTGAAAGAAAAATATTTTTAAAGATCAATTGAAATGGTAAAACACTACTTAAACAGTCTTAAACAGTCATTTTACATTTAATGAAAGTTGTTCATTTTAGAGATCTGCACGGGCCGGATTCGGGCCGATTTCCATTAACAGCATTCGGGCCGGGCTCGGGCCTTGCTTCTGAAGATTCGGGCCGGGCCTAGTCACTAATCTTTTCGGGCCGGGCTCGGGTCTTCATTTTTTTTCTTGGAGTATCGGGCCGGGCCGAGCCTAACTTATTTTTTCCGTACGAAGCCGAGACTGATTTCGTTCTTCCTAGTCTTCACGGACCAAAATAATCAGTTCCTGTTGAATTTTCCCGTATGAAAATACTTTTTTGAAGTGGAAAAATCTATTCATAAATTAGTAAAGTTTGGCTTGGTCCAAAAATTTTTGCAAAATAGGCATATACTTTTAAGTCGTCATTATTCTACAATTAAACATTTGAATTTTTTCTTTTTAAAGAATCGTAGATCACTAGGCGTCTTAAAATGGAATTAACCGGATTAAACTCATAAGAAAAAAAACAAAACATTATTATAACAGAATTCTAGTTTAAACTGAAAAATGCAAATTTCTTTTAAAATGTTCATTCATGCAAAATGAATACAACAATACGCGAGAAAAAAAATACATTAAAGATTTACATCTGTTAAGAAGGAAACATATTTTTTTCTTTTCAATGTCTTAGAAGATTTTACATTTTTAGAAATTTTTTAAATGTATTAATAATACTAATGATAACTGAAACATTTACATACAACAAACAAAGGTTCATTAAAAACGTAAATTTCGCAGCCTATGACACTTCAGCATAAATAGAGATTATAAATGTGAAAGAAAAAAAAAGACTAAGATAAATTTTTGTGGTCTGAACTCTTCCGTTAGAGTAAAGATCAATGTTCTATAGAAAATCACCCGAGCCGGGCTGGGTTCAGGCCGATTTTTTAACTTTTTTTCCGGACCGGGCCGAGCTCGGGCCGAAATTTTAACTTTCTGGCCGGGCCGGATCGGGCCAATATTTTTTTCGTTCGGGCCGGGCCGGGCCGGACCGGACCGGGACAATATTTTTTTCGTTCGGGCCGGCCCGGGCTCGGGCCTGGAAATTTCGGCCCGTGCAGACCTCTAGTTCACATATTTCGAAAATCGGTGTTTATGTCAGTGTGCTTTACTTTGATTTGTTTTTACATGACGTTGGACAAATTTTAGGAAAAACAAATAAAACGTATGCGGCAAAAAGCAGCATTGAATAATATAAAATTAAAATCACAATCACAATCTTTTTTTTTTTTTTTTTTTTTTTTTTTTTTTTTTAACAAAACTGTTATTAATCCCTTGGGGACGAGCGACCCATGTATATGACGCCAAAAAGTGCTCAGAATCCTTGTTTATATCCACCAGTAAAATTTGCCTTATTAAATCCGAGCACTTTCACTATTTCATAAGGCACAAATTTGTTTTTTAAAAACCGGTGACAAAACATTAAAAATTTTTTTAAAGGCTCCTGTCTCTACGGGGCAAAGTCAAGTTATGTTTCAAAAATATTAAATTAATATATATTTGAAATAATGATTCATGTTTGAAACTATATAATTATACACAGAATTGTAAATTTAATTATTGTGAATTGTTAAGTAGCTGGTTTTATAAATCCTATTTTTAAAAATAATAAGGTCAGGCAAGATTAGTTTTAAAGAGAAACTTATATCATCACTAAATTAAATCGTATTTAGAACAGCCGTGACTTTAAAATGATCTAATAATTCAGCAGAAAACTAAATATTAATAAAATTAAATAAACCACGACTTACTGTTAGTTAAAAATATTTAACATATGAAATTAAAATAAGAATAATGAATTCAGTTTCATTAAGTCTGTAATTTAAACCAAAACAATCATGCAAAAACTGTTAACTTTTAAAACTAAAAATGAAATATATATGTATGTATATTCTTTTACTAAAAAATAAAACCGACTGCAAAAACTATTACAATATTCATATTATATATTATCAACTCTGACATAGAATTTCATATTTTAAAATCTATGTTTTTTTTTTTTTTTTTTTTTTTCTATATTTTTTCCATAATGGCCAATGTAAACACATTATTTAATATTAACCATAGCTATAGTTGCTAATCTTACTTGAAAATAAACATTTATAACATGAGAAAAAATGCTACAAAAATGGTAAAATTAAATTTTTTAAACTAAATATTAAATCGTAAAAAATCTCATAGATAATTGGATGGGTATCTGTTGGATACTTATATTGAACTTAGCTTCACTTGCATAGACACCAAAAAGTCAAATTAACGTACATAAATATAATACGCATGGTAAATAGGCATGCTCTTAATTTCTTATTAATTATTATGTAAAAATATTTTTTTAATTTGCAATAGTTTTTGAAAAAGTTTTTATTTTTAATAAAAAATTATATATATATATATATATATATATACATTTATTTCCCGATGATCATGAAGTATTTTGTATCTAATTGTTTCCTTGTAAAAAAGTTCCGTTATACAGAGGTTTCACATTAGACAGGTTCCACTATAGACAGTTCCATTTTATCAGTTTTTGCTATATTTAGTTTTCTTAAGATATGGATTGTTAAAATATGTTAGCCCCCAGAAAATTTTCAGAGACCCCCCTGGCTTGAATCGCGGGTTACGGCTCTGGTGGCACTTGCTAGGCCACATTGAGAAAAATGAATGTTAACAGAAAATAATCATTAAAAACTGTAGGTATGTTAAATGTTTAAGCGATAAATTGTTGAAATCTTTTGTTCGAAATCTTTTTTATGCCAGGAGTAAACATGGATCAAGGGTCCCCCCTCCCCCCGCTCCTCACACACAATAAAGTTTACCGACCGCAAGTATTTTATACAAAAAAGGGAAAAAATATCTATGAAAAATAATAATTAAAATCCTAGTAAGAAATACGTTAACAACAATCCATATGATTAACATTACTTGAGCAGTCACCTGAAGAAATTGGAACGCTAATGTGTGGGAACGGGTTTTACTTTTTTTTTCACACATGCATATTAATAGTTTTAAATGACTTTTTTAATCTTGCTTAGAATAGCTGAGATTGAATTATAACCGGGATAGAGTTTAATTTTTCAATTTTAATTGCAGATTTTTTTTTCTTTTTGCATAGAAGATTTGTGAAGATGCATAACCTGTTAATATATTTTATCGTAATAGTAAATTTAGAAATATAGAACTATTATACAGAACATTCAGTTATCACTCCATTTTGTTTATGGTTGAAAGAGTTATAGATGTAAATGCGAATTTTCGAAACAGGGAAAATCCAAAAGTAAATGTATACTATAGAAATCTTCACAAACACATGCAGATGCAAATAACAATAATAATATTTCGCTCCAAAAATTGGTAAAAATACTTCTCATAAAGTTTGAGATATTTTCAACCTTCGACGCACAATCATGGGAAAAAAAAGTAAACATCCCCTATCAACCGTGCAATGAATTATTTTAGAAGAAAGTTGCTGTTACCAAAAGATTATAAATAAAATCTACTTTTGAATGATGTATGTAAAAATCGCTTAGGAAGTCATTTTCACATAAAATTCTTTAATTCAATACCAATGCACAAGTTTGCCGCCATAAATAGATTTTACTCCCTTCGATTATCCTAAATTCAAATTTTTATAAATTCCGTACAATTATTTTCCGAGAAATTAATTATTTTAAAACGAGCGTAATTTATAGATTGTATTTAAATTAAAGTTCTGTACTCGATTATTAAATGCTACAGAATAAATATATCTCTTCTATTAATGCATATTATTTTTTTTACCAATAAGACCCTTTTAGTGGCTTAGTAGGATTCGACTATTGCCATCCCAAATGTTTCGTTAAATTGAGTAAAATATACATTTTTTTCTAGGCATAAATTGAGCCAAAGATTTAAAATATGTTGTTAAATTTGGCTATTGCCATTGAAAAAAAAAATAAAGTTTCTGTTCATTTTAATATGTAGATGCCCACCCACCTAAGCAAATTTTATATGCATGATTTAAAAGTAGACTTTATTTCCAATCCTTTGGTACCAATAACTTTCTTCTACGATAATTTATTGAAGCGTAAGTAGGTGTGTTTACTTTTTGTTTTCATTTCCCATGACTGTATACTATTCTTTTCACCCAAACCATGAAATTTTCAGCTTATACAGTTTTTCACTATGCACACATCCTTCTTTAACTTATTTTAGTATTTAATATTACATAATAATTTAATTGTAAAGTACCTCCTCAAAATGCACGTAAAATATAACAGTTTATAAAAATGTTAGCTCTTCATTGAGCCTTCAAATCAAATTCATATCACTTGCCCTGGTTAAAAAAAAAAAAAAAAAAAAAAAAAAAAAAACCGCAGTAATACAGAACTGAAGGATATTCAAGTGATTTGGGATCGAATATATTTTTCTTTTTTCTAATCTTGAATCATAAGTAATTGTTGCATCATAACGACGAATCTCATGCATTTGAGACTAAATATAAATTCAAAAATAAATTCTAAGAAATCGGCACTTTTCGATTTCGAACAACCCTAATAAAAAATAGTTTTACTTGTAGCTTATCTGGCTAAAATTCGTTATTACAGAAGTATTTTTTATTAAAATCCAGGCATTCAGAATGCGAATGAAGATTCAATCTGACAAATAAATGCCAAATAAATTTTTATTACTAATCAGAGTGTAAACAGTGCTTTTAGTGATGTTTCCAAAGCAATATTGAACATCCCAAATACATTGCAATTTACAATAATTATTATTAACCAATTTTCATAATACAATATGAATTTTTTTAGCTTAAACTTTCACAACGGGATAGGAAATCTTTAAACAGTTTAAAGATTTCAAAGTTTTACTTTTAATTATTATTAAATTTTAATTTTACCAAAAATCTTATAGTATCCTATCTTATATATAAATATTTTTCATAATTTAGCAAATGCAAAATCTGTTTTCGTCTTTTTTTAATCATTAAAATATGTGTCTAAAATATTTAATGAAATCATATGAATATATTCAAATTGATTTTGCGCAATATTAATAGCTTAGTAATATAGTTCAGCACAATAGCTTTAAATCGAAATCACAACTTTTCAGATTACTGCGTATCCTTTGACTTCTCTGCTTTAAAGAAATGATTTGGAAAAAATTGTCCGTTTATAAAATAAATTACATGTTTGGAATAAAATTCTAAATAATGCAACATCACAAGGTAGAGAAAATAAAATAATAATAATAATAATAGTAATACTTTATATTAATAATAATAATGATAATATGTACAGACATTTAGTGACCTATCCTACATGTATCCCATTTGTTTTGAAATAAAAATGGCATGTGGGAGCATATATCATGAGGTCGTAAATTAGGAATTCGTGCGAAAAAACAAATGTGTTCCTAGCACTGATTTAAGTTTCAATGTACTGTGACGTCATCAAAATGGCGTACCGGGATATATATCAGGGGGATGTTAATCAGGATTTCGTCGAAAGTAAAATGCTTTAGCACTGGATTTAAGTCCCCCTGATTTAAGTCCCATCTACTCTGACGTCAGCAAAATGACGTATAGCGGGATCTTAATCAGTGGGACCTTAATCAGGGTCTCGATGAAAGTAAAATTCTCTGTGACTGGATTTAGGTCCCGGTCTGATAGCGGGATGTATATCAGTGGGACGTTAATCAGCGTTTCGTGAAAAGTGAAATGCTCAAGCACTGGATTTATATCCCGGTTTCTCGTGACGTCAAAATGACGTATAGGGGATCTTAATCAGTGGGACCTTAATCAGGGTCTCGACGAAAGTAAAATTCTCTGTGACTGGATTTAAGTCCCGGTCTGATAGCGGGATGTATATCAGTGGGACGTTAATCAGGGTTTCGTGAAAAGTGAAATGCTCAAGCACTGGATTTATATCCCGGTTTCTTGTGACGTCAAAATGACGTACCGGGACCTTAATCAGTGGGACCTTAATCAGCGCCCCCGGCTATTTTATACGAGCAATAAAGAGACTTAATTTCTCCTTCATAATTTGAAATCTTGGGGGGGGGGGGGTATTTCTTTTAATTTTCTCTTTGAAGATCGCTATCATGCTTCTGTTTTGTACTTTTCATAAAACTAATCCTCGCCTTCAAAATAAATCAAACCGTATTTACACATCCTAAAAGAAACCAAGCAATATCTCAGATTTTCATATTTATTTATTTATTTGTTATTATTGTTATTGTAGACGCGATTAAAGTTTCTAGCGCATTACCATGCAAACATTTTTTATATAAACTACTCATTAAAAAAATATATATATATAATTTGAAATTTAATATGTATAACTCTAGAACTGTAGGGGGTCTTTTGTTTACCGCTGTACGATTCATTTGCATTATGTTAAGACGTGCGTGTATAGTATGTGATAATATTGCCAGATGTTTTCATTCTTGTAAATAATGGAGCCCTTCATTGAGTGCCAAAAACCAAGATATGCCCTTGTGGTTACTGAAAGATTGGACAGGACTGTTCTATAATATTGCCGCATGTTTTTAGTCATGTGAATAATGGCGCCCTTCATTGAGTGTTAAAAGTTGAGGTGCGTTCCTCCTTACTAAAAGGTTGGACTGACATGTCCTTTTCGTTTATAATTTGTAAAATTCTTAATGTAAAAATGCGTTTTTTCAGAAAATATGTCAAACAACATTGTACATACTATCTTGTTATCAAAATTAAAAAATAATAAAAATTGCATTAAAAATTAGCAGGTTTTAGCTAACACATTATACATATTATATTTTGAGTGCTTTTATCCATGCGCAATAAAACATTATTTAATAATCCTGCTCATTTTTAATGCAGTTATTAATATTTTTTATTTCTGATTATAGGGTAGTATGTACAATGTTGTTAGTTATATTTTTAAAAAGAACATTTTTTTATATTAAAAACATAAGTTATATTAAGAAATCTGCAAATTATAAGCAAAAAACTTGGCAAAATTTGGGACTGTTTTTATAAAAACCTTAATTTTTCTACGGGTATACATGCTATCCTCATACAAATGGATACAGTTTATTACAATAAGCCACTAAAGCAATGAGAATCCTATGAGATTTAAGGAAAAAAATCACCGCGGACATGAGGTATACTATTGTGTTCACACACCTGGAGTTTCAGAATAACTCCTCATGTATTTTACTCGATATTTATAAAAACGTCCAAAATTGCAATTGGTCGGTCACCTTTGATCATATAGTGTATATATGAAACATAAATTTTGAAAGATATATTAATCATAACACAGTCTGATAAGTAAATAAATAAGGACAAGATGCACGATCACAAAAGAATAAAATTTAGAATAGTTTAATCCCCCTTTTTTTTTACATTTTAGTCTCACGTTATAATAAAGGCGAACTTGAAATTTCAATACCAAATCTGTGTAAATATAGTCAGCATCTATTACTGGGTTTCATAATGATACGAACACATAGTAATCATGTGATATCCTAGAAAAAAATTCATAAATTTTATCAGAAAACTACATTATCGAGATAAATCCAATACTTTTACATAATTTAAAGATCCAAAAGATAAATCAAATTTTAAATCATTGAAAATATGAATTATTTTTTAAAAAATGGTGTTGCAAAATAATATGAACATTGATTAAATCTATCACTAAACGAGAATGAAAACTGTACAGGAATATTGAATGCCATTTCGAGAAGAAGAAATCGAAATATGCATATTAGTTTAGCACATAAAGATACTTCAAAGCCTACGAAATTTCCAAGCCTATTTCCAAAGTGAGTTCTAGAAGTAAGTGTCGTAAAAGCACTTTAAGTACTTTTAAAAAAGAGAAAAGTGTGGCTTTTAACCCCTTCTTTTTGCGGGAGACTTTTATGAAATTTTTAATGTTTTGTCACCGGTTTTATAAAACAGAAATTTGTCCCTTATTAAATCGAAAAAAAAAGACTCCGATTAAACAAGGCAAATTTTTAACAATAAAATTTTAATGGTGGAGATAATCTAGGATTCTTAAGCCTTTTTGCGGCACGTATACGTGTCGCTTATCCCCAAGGGGTTAAAGATCAAGGACTTTTGACCAGAACTATCGCAAAATGATGGAAAAGATTTCCAGGTGTAATATTATATTTTCTTCTATTAAAAGAGGATTATGAAATCTCCGGCACGTCTGCCAAAGCTGTCAAAAAGGGGGAAAAGCGTCATTATAAAAGAGATGAACAATGGGAAAACAACTTTAAGCCAACTTTCAAGAGATTCACTGACAGTAGTGTAAAGAAAAAAAAAGTTCTAGTTTATAATATTAGTCAAGAGTTCTACGATGATGAGGTACAAGAAACGAAAGTCCCAATCACATATTACTAAATGCATTAGCAAAATCGCCTGGATTGGGCCAAAAATCATATGTTGTGGAAGAAATAATACAAAAAAGTAATATTTTTTGATGAAAAAAAATTCAGTTTGGAACTTCTAGGCAGTGTTATTGGATCGTAGTAAGAAGACAGAAACGTTTTCAAAACGGCAACAGGGTGGAGGTTCACTCATGTTTGGGTTTCATTCTAAGATCAACTTTGCGTTTCCTTATGACAGAATGAGTGCAATAACGTACCAAAGTCTACTTGAAGAAAAATTATTATCATTTGCTGAGAAAATTTCGAACATTCGAATGACATCGAATGACATTTCGAACAAGACAATGCATCTATCTACTCGGCAAATAACACTTGGGAATGGTTTCTTTATAATGGTGTACATGTATTTCCATAGACAACTGTTTGAGCTGTTTTAAATCCAATGTAACCATTATAAAATGTATGGAGCTTACCTGTTAGAGCTATTCACGCAAATGGAAAACAATATGCCATAATTTTAAAATTAAAAATTTTTATCCTCTTCCACTGGAATTAAATCAATCAAAACATATTAAAAGATTCGTCCACTCCAAGCCTGATCGCGCTTTTATATTAATTAAAAGATATGGTGCTTACACTGGCTATTAATCTATGTTTTTGGCCAATGTTCATATCATTATGAAACACCTCATTATGGAAAAATGCAGTTTAGTTTATATATAAATTGCTGTTTAAAATACATTTTGTTAAAAAATAAAAAGATTTGTTTTATTTATAACATTAATTAGGCTTCAGTTTGTTTTCTAACAGGGTTGGTAAAAAACTGGGTTAAAAAAAAAAAAAAAAAAAAAAAAAAAAAAAAAAAACATGGTTTTTTTTGGTTTAAATCAGGTTTTTTTTGGTTTATACCGGGTTTTTCCTATTACATATGCATGCATATCTATCAATAAAAATGAATATTTTTGAATACATGAATAATAACTTGATTTAAAAGTAATTCTAATCAATGAGTTATTTAATATTATGTAGAAAATTGAAATATTTTCAAATATTAAACTTTTTAGAAAAAGCTATGTCTTATGCTTCATAAATAAAATGTGTTCTGCATAATAAAACATTGATACCTTGAAAATCTTGATAAAAATCTTTTGATTACTAACACTATAATAAATATACAATGTATTTTCATATATAAAATTTTATATATGTTATTTTCACATGGCTGTTCAAAATAATTTCTTTGAAATAATTTTGAGATGTCTAGTTGTTCTGTTAGATAACTCTATGAATTATCTTTTATTGAAAGTAAAGCTTTTTATAAAGAATTTTTGGAATGATTTGAATTTAGCAGTAGAATCTTTACACATTTGAAGAAGTATTGTGTAGTGTTGCTATTTGACATTTCTCCTGTGAAACTACCAGGTTAAAAGAAAAAAAAAGAGAAAAGGCAACAGTAAAATAAACAAAAATGCCTATTTAACAGCTTTTTAGACTGTTGAAAACATTGATCTTAAAATACAAAGTAGTTTTATAAACATTGTCATTCACAAAAGCATTTAAATAACCATCAGACTACTCGCTATATTACAACGCTTAGTATTTTTAAATGTCTAAACTAAAAATTACATCTTTTTAGGCATTTTACGAGTCTTTTTTTTCTGTTATGTCTCAAGCAAACCTTGTCTTGTCCCCCCCTCTCCTCCCCAATTTTCTCGGCTGATTGAAGTAATGGGTTTGGTTATGCAATTGAAGATTTAAATATATTTTATTGCATAATTTAGTTAAATGCAAACAGGTGCTTTACTAACACCCAATTTTTCAATGTCTTCCTATTCAACTTTATATCCATTTTTCTTTTTTATTCTTAAGATACCCCCCCCCGCCCCAAATCAAAAAAAATTTCTTTTAGAGCTTGACTGAAATCTTAAAGGTCATTTTGTGTTATTAACTATACATCTGCATTTCTCAAAGGAAAAAAACATTTTTTTTTTCTAAATATTGCTATTTTTAATCTATATTTTATCTTTGCTAAATTTATACAATTTAAGTGTCTTCTTAGCTTCAGATATGTTCATCAATGCATAAAATTTGCATTCTACATGCATATTAACTTGACCTAGACTAGACTCACAGTGTCTCATGGTGACTGCTGAGACAAGACTTAAAAATAGAAATTACTTACATCTAGTAATTTGAAACACTTAAATTACAAAAATGAGAAAATATATTAGATTGTTCTAAAAAACCAATTGCTTTAAACTGTGCCAACCCAGCTGGTAACAGAATAAAATCATAATGTAAAATTCCTAATTCTAATTTGGGAATGCGAGAAAAAGAAAAGCTTATTAAACCCAATAAACACAGAGCAAAAAAACTCATTGCCAATTATTCATTAGCATACATAATAAAAAAAGAAATAAATGGAGAAAATTACTTAAGAATATGTTATATTTGAGGCTTTGAGGAATGATGAAATCCTTAGTAAATCTCAACTAGTCAAGAAATTTAAATAGTAAAAGTACACTTTTAGCTCAAATCTGCACTTCTCGCTATATATCTATGTAACAATTAATGGTTTTATATAAGCCTTAAAAAAAGAGGGGAGGGAGGAAGAAAGAAAAACTAACTAGTTTTTCTCCAACCAACTAATTATAGAAAAATTAGTAGTATGTAGCCACGTAGATTTATAGCTATTCGAAAAGTTGGGTTGATTAAAAATGTTTGTTATTTTAGAAATTTATTAATTCATCATTTTTCTAAAGCTTTGCTTCTCGCTTCTGCATAACTTGGATTTTGCATTTTTAAATAATGTGTGAAATAAAACATTAGGGAAAAAGAATTTTAAAAACAAGATTGAAAAAAAAACAGCATGTTTTTTTTAAAACCATTGGTTTAAACCACGGTTTAAATCAACTTGGTTTAAACCAAACAACCCTGTATTTATAACATTGTCTTCTTTATTATGCTTGGATAATTGGGTATTCATATCATTTTGAAACCCAATGTACTTTTCACAGAATGTAAAAAAATACTTTTAAAAAGTCATAGTAAACTTAAATTTTAAGTATGAAAATGCAAGACAGATGACCTTTTTATGAAAAGACATTAAAGTTTTACATGACAATACACAATAAACCATAACAGAATAATACAAATAAAAAGTCTAAAGAGCGGAATAAAACGCGACAGCTTCTTCTGGTAAGACGTGCTAAAGTCATCACAAACTTATCCCCTTCATCATCGGATGAATGAAAAGGTGTATTCATTCATTTCTCAGCTCTGGCCGTCAGCAATTTCGGATATCAGCCCTTTAAAATGAACAACAAAAGCACTATGCCCACAGGATATAGACGATCCTGTAATTGAACTGCGAAAAGGGCTTAAAGTCTGCCTTTAAAGGTTGTAAAGTAAAATCTTTTTAATGATCTGGAAGTTCACGAGAAAAATAATCTTAACTGACTAGATCTTCAAACATACTTTCACACTGATTCACTCGGAGAGAAGAGGTGGGACCGAGTCAAAATTAAATTTAATTAGCGGATTTCTTAAGCGACAGGTTAACCCTTTAAGACCCGAAACATTTTCATCATTAAATATTATATTCCTCTGGTTATTAACTCTTTACTAACCCTAATGACACCTAAAAAAATAATTAAAAAATTTTTCTCGCCCCCCTAGAGCGTGAAGTGTACCCGCACTAACGTGCGGGTTGGGCTTTTTCTGTGAAAGCCGCACCTGCATGATTGTGCGGGTTCGGCTTTTCCTCTGAAATCATTGCTTATTACATGTTAAGATTTATACATTTTCTGGCTCTAAATGGATAGAAGAGAGAAACTGAACCAAAAAAATTTTACAAATATGGTAATTATTGATGTATTATTTTTTATTTTATGGATTCGTTATTTTTTTACTGTAAAAATCTTTAAAACATTTTTTTGACATACACAAATAAACGTTGCATTTTTCACAACGTGTTTTTGAACTTTTTTCGCAGTTTTCAAACCTGCACTTGCGAAGACTTGAAATGTCACCAACACATGGGAAATGGTTCGCTCTAAAGCCTAAAAAAGAAGGAAAAAAATAATATTGGAAAAGTACTTATCGACTTAAAAAAATATTTTAATTAATTTAAAAATGTTTGTTATATTTTTATAGTTTTTATTTATTATATCGATTTAGTTTCTTCTATAAGTCTATAACTTTTTTTTTGTTACAATTTAAGAAATGAAAAACATACTTGCAGTTGCGTGAAATCTAATGTTCCAGGATGAGGTGCAGAAATGAACTTTTTAACAGTCCACTTGTATTCCTTTTTTTCTTTTTTCATTCTTTTAGTATTTTCCGAAAACGCCTTGGAGGTAGAACTTTGGAAAATGAATTTAGGAGACATTGAAGAGGAAGAATGATCCAAAATTGTCATTTTTTCTTCATCGAGCTCATCTGAACTTGACTGTCCTTCTAATATATCTGCTTCAAATGTTTTGTCCGTAACATCGTCATCATCCGAGCGATCACTAAACTCAGAATCTGATTTATTCATCAATTAAAATATTTCTTCTTGAGTGAGAATTCTTTTCCGTTTAGACATCTGAAAAAATATTTTATTTTGCTTTATTAAAAGTTAACAAAGTACTGCATAAAAAATTAGAAAAAGTATTTGAAAATTTTATTAATTAAAAAGAAAAAAATTAAAAATTATTTAAAAAAAGGGAGGTTATCTATGACAACACCCAAGAAAATAATATAGTATTAATTATGTAATAGCATACTTCGTTTTATTTTGGCTGTCATCAAAATTGTTGAAACAGAAATCAAAATGAACATTGAAAAACACTTACCTTTACTGTAGCACTGACTAACTTAACGCCCAAGTTGCACGATTGTGCGGGTGACGAAATCTTGAGTCCTAAGACCAAAATAAATAGTCTATAATTAATGTTTTTTATTATATTATACTTATTTAGACATTAAAGCAAAAATATTTATCTAGGCAATTACAAATATATTGATAATTACCTTTTTACGACAGATAAAATGATGAGCTATATCCGTTGTATTTGTAAACAAAGCTAGACATGCCACCTGAAAGTAAAACATGGACTACAACCGCAATCTGTTGATAAAAAAAGATACTTTACTCTTTCTGCTAACCGGAACAATCGTTCAATTTGGGCTTATATTACATACGACTGTTTTAGAAGCAAAAATTTAAATGTATGTCTAACCCGCACGATCGTGCGAGCTGGGTCTTAAAGGGATAACCCTTTAAGACCCAGCTAGCTTTAATAAATCCTTTTTTTTTTAAATCAAAATTTTTTCTTTGAATGTATCTTATATTACAGAAAGTGCCATTTCTCCAAATTTCATAAATGTTGACCAATGGCTGACACTGGGTGCTAATATATGTGTACGTGTCAGCTTTTGATATGTCAACTATATGTTTTTTTCTCCGACTTCTCTCAGAAACATTCTTATAATGTTATAACACCACAAAAAGAAATTCAACATGCTAAAAAAACCTACCTTACAATATTATCAAATTGCAGTTCAAGTGATTCTGAAACGCATTCAGCTAAAGTTAATTTACACCTCTCACTCAAAAAAAACTTCCGTCTTTTCAGAGTAATTGTCTGTAGATTGACGAATATCCGTTCATTTTTTTCTCCGTCAAAAGAGGTAAAATATCCGTCATTTGAAAAAAGTTTTTAAAACATAACCGCGCCGGACGTGAGGACCATACTCACGACCCTGCATTGGAAGCCGAGCGCGCTGCCTCGGCGCCACGGTTGCACATCAGGAAAGCGCTTTGAAGTAGAACCGTTCATTTCGTATGGGTGTCGTTTGGTCTATTTCATTAAAAAGCTTTTAATTTTGAAATTAATTTCGGAAAGATTTCATCTTTAATGAAACTATAGCTGGGTTTTTTTTTACGTTTAGTATTAATACAGTATAAAAATGTGAATTTTAAATATAGTACGCAAAATTACTAGAGGAAAAATATGGATGTTCTATTTTTATTCGATAAGATTTTTCTGAATAATATCAATTTTTTTGCATTATTTTTTTTAATAAAAATATCTTTTAAATTTGTTCACTTAAAGTATATTTTAAATGCGAATATTTATTACATAAATAAATTAGTATATTGAACTTTATTCAACTTATCCAACTTTGAATAATAAATTGTGAGAATTTTTGAATGAGTGAAGAAAGTAATTGTTATTAATTTTAAATTCGAAAGCATTTTTGTCTTTTTAAACTAAATTAGACATTTTAATCCATAGAATATTTTGTTTATCATTTTAAAAATAAATTCGAATTTATAACTAACAGACCCAATACGCATGAGTGCTACAAATAAACGGAATCTCTTCCTCATTTTTCGACGTTCGGAATGAATTCACAGATAAAATACGTTTTCTGAGAGTACGGAAATTATTTGTGAAAAAATAAGGATAACTTAGTGTATATTGACGAATTTTTTTGACAGTGTTTCCACAATTTAGGTTCAAAACATACAATAAGTATATATTTTTCTTAACAAACGATAATAATAAACAGTAAGTAATGAGGGATCTTTGGTTTATAAAGTTTATAAAATCCATCATAGAATATTCGTTACAGTGATAATTTCTTTTCATAATCATGTCATGCATGATTCTACAATCATAATGAAAAAATGGATGAATGGCACCAATTTTAATCCCAAACTGCCGCAGAGGAAGACTGTGATAGCCAATCGTAATCAACTAGTTACCACACTTTAATAAACAAACAAAAAAAAAAAAAAAAAAAAAAAAAAAAAAACGTGGCGTGGCAGAAGGGTGAGGAATGTCTTCTTAGTGAAATTATGTCAAACTCTGAAATTTTCAATCCAAATATCCATTATATGTAATGTATGAAATAATATTTTGCAACATACCATATATTCCGACATATAACGCGCACTGAAACAAGGAAGATAGTCAAAACTTACTGATGAGATTTATACACCGACTATAAAAAAAGGAATTAAAAGCTAAGGCTATGAAATGATAAGTAAAGAAGAACGTTCACGCTCGTCACTTTTTAAATGCGTTCCCTAATTATATGAATACGAAACACATATAATCGTCGTTCAATCCGTCCGACCGCATATAAAAACGCAAAAAGTACCCAACCGAATGCATTGAAATTTTAAATACATTATTACTCCAAAATGTTGTCGAGTCCTTTCAAATTTTATGAAAATCGGACGTTTGGTTAAATTACAGGGACGGTCAAAAGTTTTCCGTTTACGTTACAGCTAATGGGGAAAAAATGTTTCAAGTACATTTTTATGGTGTTACAGTCTTTCAAACAAAATGAAATTGATGTGCATTTACTGAAGCGTACTAAAATATACACTCTGTTACAATATGTGGTTCAAAAAATGTTTATTATTCACTTTCAGGGCCACACAAAAGATTTCCGCTACATAATGGTATGGGGTGAAACTTTGATTTCGGCGTAATTTAATCATATTAAATTATTTTACATGTAATGAAATTCATATACGTTGCTGAGGTTTACCCTGAGTTACATCCTATATCATAGAAAGTGCATAGCATTTACAGGGGTATACAAACGATTTCGGATACTACACGATACTGTATATTAGAAATGATTGCTAGAAGTACATTTTTAGTTATGATATGTGATTTTTAGTCGAACTAAATTTGTGTATATGAATTCTGGAGATCATATACAGGATAACACAACAGAAACTGCACAGGTTACAGAATATTAACAAAAGCAGCTTAAAGGTGATTTTTAAATAAGTTATGTATTTTTACACTGAACTGCATTAGATTTTAAAAAAAGGTATGTTTATAGAATGTAGAAGAATGAAATACAGGGTCACACAAAGATTTAGATACAAGGCTGGCTATGGAAGAAAATCTCTGGAAGCATGATGTCACTAGATTTAAGCGTGTTTTAGTTTTAATTAATTTTTAGCTAAATAGTGGAATAAACGTATGCAAAGGTCGTAGACAAAATACACGGTTTTACGAAAAAATTAAAATATGCTACTTACTGTCTATTGGGTATAAATTTCTGAAAGTCAGATTTCAACCTGTTAAACGCTTTAACGCTTTAAAACATAGCTGAAAAAATTTTAAGAATTCGGTTTGTCTGTTTGCACTCTAACTTGCGTTAATATATTTGCTCTGTAATTGATATATGTCTGTAATTGATACATAATCGTATTATATTTTGTATTCATACATTTTTGCATAATAATTTAACGACTATCGCATCAAAATCTGAATATTTATAAAAATATTTATAGTACGAACGCACCTTATTTGCCACGTTTGACTTGCAATTTTCAACATGTTATACTTATAATCTTCAGTTATATTTTTCATTTTTCTCCAAGTCAAGGTTGGGAAATGGTAGTACGCTTCTTAAGCTAACAGACGTCATTGACACAAAAAAATTCTCAAAAAATGAACTATAATCGTTTTTCTCTTGAGCTTCATACGTTTGCTTCGTTATTACTCATTTTGTCTAGATATTTGTATTATTTATAGTACAATTTTTTGTTTATTATGATAATTCATGCAACATAATTTCAAGGAGACTTCTTTACAAAAAAGGAGATTGGCGTGTAATAAGACGAGTATACAAAAATAGATGAAAATATAGTCTTAAATCGTCGATGCGCTGTTATACGCCGGAATATGTGTAAAGTGAAACCATCCTGTTATGGACACCTAACCAGTAACTGACACTTCATTAAAAAACTTAACTCTTGTAAAATTCTGCAAAGTAATTATCTAGTGATAATTTAGACACTTAATTTTAGAAAGCTGGGTTTTTAACTCTGCGAAAATAATATAACAATCTATGGGTATTTTTAAAAATAAATCCTTTTTGACCATTGCTATTAGATTGCTATGAATGATTCAGATAATTTATTTACTTATTTATTCATTTTTTTTTCTAGATAATTAAATTCTATCTGACGAAGATTTGCGTAAATGTTCTCAATTTTTTATCTGTGTTTGTTTCGTTAAGGATTTAAAAAATATATACTTCTACTTTTTTTTTCTCCTTATGACTAACTAAAATAAACAGATAAAAATTACTAAAATTAAATCCCTAAAGAATTAATTTATATGTAAGATTTTCAACTGGAATGCCCAACTTTTTTTAAATTTAATCTTATAAAAAATATAATTAAACTTAAAATACAGTGTTACAATGAAAGCAGGGCGTTTTTAATCTACTCTAGTTCAAGTTTAAATTACGCGAAAACTTTTGCATTTAACCACTTTCATTATTTCGTCCAAACAGGAACAAGAGAACGGGGATCATTTCTGCAAGTCTTATTGCGCAAGTGTTTTTTCAGTTTCTCCGTTTCAAATAGAGATTAAGACAGCTCATTACATCCTACGCAAGTAATCGTTTCGCCCGCGAAAATCTTCATGGAATAAAAACTTTGCATGGAATATGCATGGCTTTATCTCGGGAATATTATTTTTTAAATTCTACTCTTTTCCGCTAAGCTCTGAACAGTAGAAAAGCGTTTAAAAAAATTGATTCTCCTTAAATGCAGAAAAGAAGGAAAAAACTAGAAGACATGGATACACGCACAGGTTTAACGAAATTCAAATAAGCAGTGGAATTTTTGTATGAAAAAGGTTAAAAATCAATAGCTTTCTTTTATGGTCCTTTAATTGTTATTTGTATTAATGTTATGAATTAAATTAAAACATTGCTGTATTCAAAAGTATTTAAAGCAGTGGTAAAACTCAATACGGAGCTGGTGGGCTGCATTTTACCTTTGAACTCATTCATGTGGTCCCGAAAGTTCGGCACATAATTAAAAATATATGTAAATGTATGTATGTACAGTACATTAAAAGAAAAAAATCAGGGCTCCCGCTCGCAGAAAAAAGGAAAAAAAACATTTGGGTTTATTTTTGCGAAATTGGCCGGACGACCTTCAGTTACACGTATGAAATAGTTCAATTGGAGCTATATGTATCACTGTATTTTTTAAGTGGAGCATCCAAAATATTTGCAAAAATCTATTACTGAAAAAAATATTTAGAAAAAATAGTATCCTACTGTCTTACTACTTTTTCGGGTTGATCAATATTCTTCTAGGTTAGCTAAAGACATTGCTCCCACATTGAAAATTACTCACTATTATTTTGAAAACCTTGTTCAGATTCAATTCGCAAGTAGGAACGAAATGTGAATTTTTGTACGCACTGTTAAAACTAAAGGTTGCATATGGCACTCCTAGGAGTGAAAGGCTTGTCCCACGAGCGACACCCCTAAGCATACAGAATTGCACCCCTAGAGGTGCCCTAGGACACCTCATAGGGTGCCATGGGGGTGCCTTGGGGTGCCGTGTGGTGCCATGGAGTGCCTTAGGTCACCCCTAGAAAGGCTCTTAAAAAACATCTTTCAACGTTTACAGTCATCACTGAGGCACTTTTAAAATGAATAAAACCCCTCCTGTTAAATCAATCTCAGTGTTTACTTGTTTGTTTTCTGTATGAATTATTTGCAATGTTTTTTCACACTCAGGTTTCGGTGTTAGTTTCGAATGATATAAACTACTATTTTAAATTACGCTTAATATGAAATTTAATTTAAAATTAAAAAGAAAATAATTATAAATAACAAGAAAAGCTATCAAATATCTTATAATATAGTAAAGTACACTAAAAAAAGCCTAAAATATTCTAGCAAAAAAAAAAAAAAAAAAAAATACATAGGGGAAAACAATCTCAACCACATACACTTTATAATTGCTGTGTGAAGCCTTTGAGAAATAACCTTCAAATATGCTTAAAAAAAAACATCAGTAAATTCACTTCTAAATTGGATTAGTTATAATGTTTCGTAAATGTAACACTGAAGAAAATATTTTGAGAAAACTCGATATCGAAAATAATAGACCAATTCTATTGTTTTATATATCCAACATGGTAATATAAAGAGTTAATTTATTATTTCAGGAAATCAAACAGACAATCGCACTTTGCTAATATGTTTTTCTAAGAAACACAAAATCGAAGGAGAAGCATGCTTTCAGTTTTACGTTGCTAATTAATTTGCATTCATTAATCGCTGTCTCTTGTGCTGTAGCATATCTTGTTCCGTTCTATTATCGATACGTTTCATTAACAAAATATAATCGTGACTCATTCGGCATGAATAGATGTTCAATTTACAAGCGGATAGAGAAACAGTAATTGCGTTGTCGACTTTGCGATTCTGAATGAACAATACCTAATAAAAAAATCCTTTTCAGAAAACGGATGTCTTATAAACGAGTTTCGAAGAAATTTTAATTTGTGAAACATCATTATATGACTTCTAAACGATGACACTGAATAACTAAAACATGAGATGGTTTCCAAAACTCTACATTTTGCCTTACAACAATTTTTCATGTGAAAAAAATTCAAAATCATAAAAAAAAAAAAAAAAAAAAAAAAAAAAAACATTTGATAGAAATATTGGATGAAGAATTACTTTTGAGAACTAAAATCTTATAAGGAGTACATAAAATATTGACAAATGATTTTTTTTTTTCGAAAAATATCTTATTAATCTTAGGATTAGCCGAAATTAAGGTACTAATTTCAGAAGATTCTGGTGCAAGTTCCACATCCCGCACTTGCCACCAGTCCTTCAAATAAATAAATAAATAAATAAAATAACGACATTTAAAATGCAGATTACCCAAATAATCTTCTTATTTTTAAAATAAAAATTTACGCTAAGAAAATTCTTCAAGAGCTGTAGCATTGAAATATGTGTTCAGAGTCTTATATATATTCATGCCCTCACAAAAATGCTCTAGTATATACCCATCTTCATTGTAATCGCAAAACCGTATTTTGTTTTCTTAAAGCTGTTCTCAACTATTCTGCTTAGCAAGCGCAAAAAGTTTTGACGCATTTACAAATTCATTTTTTTAACGGAAAGATAAAAAATTGCAAAGCCTGATTATGAAAGCGCCTTAGAATCTAACTGAATTTCCTATTTTTTTTTTTTTTTTTTTTTTTTTTTATCAATAATTTACTTATTGATTTATAAGATTTTTCGATCAAATGACAACGCGTTTTACCACCACAAGGATATACTGGTTTTTCTTCTCTCGCTCGGAAAGTCGATTCAAAGTGCCTTATTTGACACTATTTTCTGAAATTTCTATTGTTATTGCTAAAAAGAGAGTGGGGGAATAAGGGCGATTTAATAGTTTCTGAACAACAACATCTGCTAGCTTCATGCATTTCCGAGCAAAAATAAATTAAAACACATGTCATAAATTTGGCCTTTTTGATTCGAGAATAGCCTTAAATACTACTGTGGGTCCGTCTGCATAACCAAAAACAAGCCAACGACAAACGCTTTCTTTGATTGCTGACACAGAAACATTTACTGTGAATTTTTCTGCTACACAATTTTTATTTAATAAATGGCCAGTATTTATTTTAATTTTCTGTTTTTAAATTTTCTCTGAATCGCAACTGAAAAATGCACTTCAGAGCCTTCTAAAATGAATAAGTTATATTTCCACATCTTTGGAGTGCATTTTACGTTAAAGTCGTGTCATAGAAAGAAAAAATCCGCACCAAGAAATTTCATTTCGATAAATTAGTATAAAAAGCAGATTGTATTTACAGGGCCACGCAAAAGATTGCGGCCACTATACTATATCCGAAGTACTGTTTACCATTACCCTAAGATCTGAATATTTTTTAATTTTGTTATAGCACCTCATTTGCTACGATTAATTTCCAATTTCCAATTTCCAACTTATTTAAAACTAAAAGTAATTTTTTAATAAGTTCACACTGTTAAAATTAAAGGTTGCATATGGCACACTTAGGGGTGAAACGTTTGTCCCGTCAGCGACTCCCCTAAGGGAGCCAGCAGAATTGCACCACTAGGGGTGACCTAAGGCACTCCATGGCACCACACGGCACCCCAAGGCACCTTTATGGGGTGTCCTAGGGCACCTCTAGGGGTGCAATTCAGGCTTCTTAGGAGTGTCGCTCACGGGACAAGCCTTTCACTCCTAGGAGTGCCATATGCAACCTTTAGTTTTAACAGTGCAGTCTATTAGAGAATTTAAAAAAAAAAGAAATTTCTAAAATTTCATAGTATTTTATCATCTTTTATACAAAAGTCTACAAAAATAGCAAATACAAATAACATTATTTATAACATTTGCGGTTATTTGAATATTTTCTTATGACGAAGCTTTAAAAAATAACTTAAAAGTCAACTAAATAACATGAAGGGTATCATAAAAATCTGTAATTTTGAATTTTTGCAAAGAGCAAAATTTAACTAATAAAGAGAAACACGATAAGAAATTGTTACATTTACAAAAAACTATTGCAAAATAATAAGCATAAGAGATTCGGTATTCTGTTATTTTACGTAAATACTCCATCAACGAGTCATAGATGTACTTTTCCATCTTTTTAATAAAAAATAAATAAAAAAAAGTGCTGTATAGATTCGATTTCGGTATAAAAGAAAATTAGATGAAATGGCGAAATAGAACGTCGTCTACCTTTTTGCAGGATTTCGACATTCCTTCTCTTCTGGGAAAGAAGACCCAGTAAGCTATTTCTAAAAAGCGCATTTTTTTATGTAACCATTTCAGAAAAGAAAAAGGTTTTTGTGGTAGTCTTTTTTTCCCCTCATGTATTAAAGGGGGAAATTTTGTTCTAGGGGGAGACTAGAACTATTTTTCTCCTAGCCTTTACCAAACTGTGTTTTTTATCCGAAATTTTAAGCTCCTATTCTTTAGTTGGCTTCGTAATCCTACACTTTTCGCTATTTACTTTCCACAATAAAATTTTGTTAGAACATATATACATAAATCCTTTAAACTATTGATAACAATAATAGAAACTTAGACACATATAAATTTGCAAATTCGACAGAAAGATTCAAGAATTATTTAAGAAAATTAATATTTTATTTCTTTCTGGAAAAATATACATTGATGCATGAGACATTATTAAGCTTTACCTTTGTTATTATCTGCATCTGCATGTAATGGTAATATACATTTTTGAATTTCTTATTATAACTTCATTTATGCTTTGGAATTTAGTATTAATAGTCTATTTATTTAAAATATAAGGCTGCTTTTTTAGTCATCTTCTCCTCAGAATTCTACTGAATCATTTTATTAAATATTTTATTTAATGAAAGTTCTTCTATTTGTAGATGTATAAATATTAAATTTTTTTTTTTTTTTAAATATCCCCATTTTCTCACACTTCTCAAAACAGATGAAGTGTTTATGAATTGGGTCTTCATGGTCATTTGTCTGGCCGAGTTCTATCTCAGGTAAAAAGGCACGAATTTTCAGGTAAATAATATACATTGCTGAAGTTCACCCTGGCATGTTCGGTATTGAAAATAAAGAGTTTAGAATTCATAGTTCATTTATAGGGGCACTCAAAATTATTCTGTTACATCATGGTCTCTCGGAATAAATAATTTGCTGCATATTTTAAAAGTGTTTAGATAATTTTGAACATAATGAAATTTATATATACTAAAGTGCGTAGCAAATCGTTGCTATACTAGAACATTATCTGTGACACTTACAGTATGCATACAGGAAAACTGAAAAATATTCCCTTATATTGCGGTTTATAAAAAAAATCATTTGCGGCGTATTTTAAAGGTATTACTCTGTTACAAACATAATTAAATTGACATGAATTCCTGAATGATACTAATGGCTTCTTTCTGTAGAATATGAGTTGAAAAACATTTTTCAGTCATTTACAGCGTTCCACAAAAGAATTTGGTTCGATGATCCTTTATGAGGAATACTAATCGCAATGTATTTCAGTATGTTGCACAATTTCAAATAAAATGAAAAGATATACATTATTGAGGTTAAATTCTAGATGATTTTAGTAGACTGTCATGTGCATTGCATTTATTGTTTATTTACAGAGAAGCATAAAAAATTTCGGATAGTGCATTTAAATTGATAGAATATAGGACAGAATATATTATTAGAGATGATTGAAGGAAATCTGTTTTCAATTATGATGTGTGTTTTTAAATTAACCAAAAATTTTGCATGCAATGGGATGTGCATAATTCTATATGCCATATACAGGGCTACACAAAATAGTTTATAAATATTACTGATAATGAGATAGAATTTCTTAAAGTCGTTTTTAATTTGAGTTATGCATTTCTAAGGCTGAACTACATTTTGTATGCTAAGAGATATTTGTAGAGTACGAATATCATATACAAAGTTACGGAAAGAATTAGATACATGGCCCTCTTAGATGATAATTTCAGGAAGATTCATTGTGATTTTAGTTGTTTTAAGCATGCTTTTGCATGATTTAAATGTCAGCTTATTAAGTGGAATGTAAGAAAATCTGTATGTAACATATATCGCTCTGCAAAAGAATCCAAGTACGCTTCGGCTTATTGCTGGAAATTGCTGAAGAGGAATTTTTAACTATATTATACACTTTCTTACTAAAAAAATTTTAGTATTCTACGTAGAATCGATACAAATCTATCGATCGTATAAAGAGCTGCATAAAAAAATTGGAGTACCTTTTCGTTTTCAAATGTGTTATACATTTTCTAAAATATCTACTTAAGTGTACATTTTTTTTTACCCTTTTCAAAAGTTTTCTTAAAGTATGCCTTAAGTGTTGGAAAAATTTTCATAATCTATGATTGATGTATGATTTTTTTGTTACATTTTAATTTAAAAGTTTTTTACGAAATTTCTTCGAGCTGGTGGAAATTGAATTAACTCCATTACTGCAGAGAAAATGAAATTAATGAGGTTTATTTTTAATCTGAATTCAGCGTTTCCCAATCTTTCTTCATTCACATAGTCCTTTCTTAGGCTTTTTATTCTGGAGTACCCCCATCTGTCATATACACGCATTCTTAAATCCCCTTCTCTCAATTAGGTAACACAAACATGCTTTTTCTTATCAGTAATTTACTTATCACAACCATTTAAATAATTCGATACAAATTAGATTGACATTGCTGACATTTTTGTGGCTTTACTAATTTTTTTTGTGATTTTGAATGCTTCAGTGAATGAAAATAATGCCTCGTTTAAAAGAAAGGATCTTAAGGACATAAATTTCTAGCAATTTGACTCGCTAGTACAGATACTAAAATCAAAAGTCGAGTTTGAGAATGTCCACATGCAAAGTTGTAGCTGACAAATTTAATTTCAAGTTTGGAAACACAGTGAAATCTCTCTAAGAAGACAATCCATTACACCATAACAAATCGATCTTTTAGACAGGTGGTCTCTGA
This sequence comes from Maratus speculifer, assembly GCA_964019185.1. Classification (NCBI taxonomy): domain Eukaryota; kingdom Metazoa; phylum Arthropoda; class Arachnida; order Araneae; family Salticidae; genus Maratus; species Maratus speculifer. The sequence continues at coordinate 239,418,921 of OZ025294.1, read as the reverse complement.
ATAGAGGTGATGGGAAGCAAAGTTTCACGTCCATATAATCTTAATGAAGAAATTGATCGTGTTTTTGTCAAAGTCATGTAACGAATTTTCATAAACAGTACACTGTAAACATTTTTAGAAATTTTTCACATCTGAAGCGAAACGTTTAATTTCTGAAAAGAAATATCAGGTTTCATTTTATTCCGTTTTGAATACGGAACATTTCAAAAACAATCGGAAATCTTCCTGCTATCCGTATTTTCAGCTATTTATCATTCTTAAAATAAAACGTTTCATTCTCAAAATGGGTCTGTTTGTTTCAGAAAAGCCAATTAGTTGTCGTTTCCAAAACAAAACCTATGCTTTTTTTTTTTTTTTTTTTTTTTTTTTTTTTTTTTTTTACAGTGTAGATGCCAACTACACTGAATGAACTACACTAAAATGAATTTTTATTAGATTAACCAATATAAAATGGAAATTTATTTTAATTATTTTTGCACGTTTATTATAAGTTAAATGTAACAATTCATTTTAAACATTTCTTTCGTTTAAATTCGACGCCCCACCAGTGGCCGAGAGGTTCTGACCTCCCAACTGGTAGACGGCAGGTGCTGGGTTCGAACCCAATCGCGGCTGTCGGCCTAACCGTTCGGAGTTTTCGTGGTTTTCTTCGAACCTTGCGTAAATATGGGTTAGGTTCCCTTAGAAAGACCCCCATGAAGGGCACTTCCCCCATGGTCCTATATCCCTAGTGTAGATAATCGGACGACAAAATAAAACCAAACCAAACTAATCAAAATTCGACGAATTTCATATCGTAATATTAAAAAAGTGTTAGAAAGCTATAATATTTGTTAAATCCTCTTGTAATACGATGGTTTCTAAACGTTCAAAGACTCTTCCTTAGCTTATTGCCATATGAATATGAATGGAATTGTACTCATAGTAACTAAATTTGTTAGATTTCAGACAATGACATATTCTTTAAACTTTAGTAAATCTATTTAGGCAACTACTATTAGTATTACTAACCGTTTTTTTTTCTTTAAAAAAACCGAAAGGGTCAAGTAAATTAAAAGTCTGATTAATAATGGCTATATCTAGCTTTCAATCCGAGAATCTTGTGATTACTACATCACCAATTCTAATCTCAATTTACCACAACATGTGGCTTTGTGGTAACTGTGTTGATTCCTTAAACAGTTATGATGAACTAATATCTTAAGATTCACCTCAATGGCTTAATTAAAGTGGAGATAAATTACATCCAGGGACAAGAGAAATATATTAGCTTCATTAGAAGACCAGAGAGTCATTTCTTGTTTGTCTAGACTCTGACAATTAGGGCTTCAACACAGAGGCATGAGGCACCGCTTTCAAAGGCAAATTGTATATCTTGTGTTATTTGTTCTCTTCCGGCTTTTAAATAGATAATATCAGATAAAGAGGAGAAGTTACATATGATAAATGAAAAAAAAAGGGGGGGGTGGCTTGCAGATTTTATTTAAGCGCCAAATTGATTTAGATAAACACCTTTTTAATTAAAATATCATCTTTATTAAAATATTTTTTTCAAAATCAGTCCTTTGCAAACCTAAGTTACGAAAAAAATCACTGTCGGCTTGGCTTACAGGCGGAGGTAGATTTCGAAGTTAAATACCCATTTTAACATAAAAAAATGAAATGTGATTAGAGATAATCTAGTTTAACAACTTTTTTTGGCCGCTTTTGAAGAATTTTTAATTATTATTATTATTATTTTGTAAGAGCTGGTTTTATAAAAATCATCTAAAAAGAAATTAGGCTCAAATGCCCACTTTGACAGTATTTTTTTAAATATATTCTGACTTCATGAAAAAATCGACCAATATGGCACATTATACAGTTTTTAAATAAGGTGAATTTGCCAATTGAATGCGTTTGGGAGCAAAGTTAAATTTAAAAATGAGTCAGAAAATCGGCCATTTGTTTTTTGAATACTACCTCAATTTTTCAATCACGATCGCTTTGAGAAATTCTGTTCAAAATGTCCACAAATGTTAAAAAATGCACACTGTCTTCATCAAAAAACTGATCAAAACGGCACATTATATAGTTCCTAAATAAGAGAATCTGCCAATTAGATGTGTTTGGGAGCAAAATGAATTTAAAAATGAGCCAGAATATGTTTAGGTTGGTATGCAGTTTGGTTTTTAGTACTCTCTAATGCGATTTTTCCTTTAATCCCCATTTTTCTTTAATTTATTTTTGCTATAAGTGTTGGTCCTATCAAAAATTCGACAATATAAAAGTTGTAGATATTATTGAAAAGATGTATAATAAATTTAATCAGATTTTGCAACTTAAGAATTGAAGAAGTTATAGACGTTTTCCTCTCCAACCCTCCCCCCCTTTTTTTGTTTTCGTTTTTAATTTATTTTTGTGATAAGAGTTGCTTCCATCAAAAACTTGTAAATACAAAAGTTTTAGATAATATTAAGAACATTTATAATAAATTTAATTGGATTTGATATCTTGAGAATTGACGAAGTTATAATTTTTTTTCTCCTCAAAAACTTTTTTTTTCGCCCCTTGAGCTTATTTTTAACTTTATCAAAAATCTGTCATGCATAAATTTTCGTCCCTTTATTTAGAAGCAATATAAACTTTAAATTAATTCGATATCTATTTTAACTAAGAAATTATGTTTTTTTTTTTTCAATTTTTACTAAAATCTTCTTTATTTCCACCTCTTTGGTCCGATTTTGCTCATTAACGAACTTGACCGATATTTTATGCCCTTTGATTTAATGTATCAGTTTAGAAGATATTTGAGCAGAATTATAGAAGTTATCGTGTTCATAAAAAAGTTATATATATACATATATATAGATAGATAGATAAAGAAACTTTTTTATTGATGGTAATTTGGGGGTATAGGTGTCATGATCGGTGTAGTTCTGCAAACATTTTTCAGAAATTCCAACATAGGAACGATCGTAATAGGTAGTATTTCATTCGATATCTACCTAAAATACCTGTTTTCAAAATTTCATTATTTTTGAATCAATAATTGAGGATAAATGTTCATGTATTACTTCAATAATTAATTACTAGCTGATGTGTTTCGTTGAGAAGAAATTGGAGTAGATGTCTTTAGAAACTGAATTGCTTTAATTAAATATCTAGTAAAATAAATGTAATGTACAATAGAAATAATACAGAATTACTAAATCGTTGCGACCTATGGTCAGACATATCGTCCTGAGAAGTAAGTGCTTAGCTCAAAAGTCAGGCCACAACTGCCTCTGCATATTATTATACATGCGGTTTTCAGCAATAAAGTGCCGTCTTTTAATTTTATCACAGAAAGAGAGATTGGCCAAGTGAGCCATGCTGAGATAGCTTTTTACCATGCGTCATTGAGGTCTACCATCACAACCACATATATCTGTCATTCTCAGTAGTACAATTAAACTATGACTTGCTTATAAGAAAAAAAAAATCGCCACAATTCTATAACCAAGTACCATGTAAAAGCTTATAATATAATAAAACCTTTCTAGTAAAATGAATTTGTTAAGTAGATTCAATTATATATTGTTTGGGATTTCAATATATCCGTAGATATAAAAAACGTTTTTCTCCCAACTAATGAAGATCATTTTGATTAAAATTATCCAATGCCCAATAAAATAAACTTTACAAAAACAGAGCATCCTTAGATGATTGGGCTACTTTTATCATAAATGATATTGTGTTTTTCCGAGTCTTCAAAATAATAAGAAAATATGTAGCCTAAAATGGAAAATGAACTGTTAAAAAAAAATCTGCAGTTGCATTTATACGACCTAAACTAAAGGATCAAAATCACTGTTGCAACTTCTTTCGCTTCTTTAAATCTTTGTTGCTCCTTAACAATCTGGTGATTGTAAAATGAAAATTGTGTGATTTTCATTGTGAAAAGAAAAAAATAAGAAAGTCAAAGGAAGATATTTCATTAATTTGTTTAACTTTGTACCTCACACAAAGCGTTAATACACTGGATTTCATTGCACAAAGTTCTACATTACATATTTAGGCTATAAGAAATCACGTTTCCTTCCAAATAGACCACGGTCTCAATTTACAACTATCATTGTGATTGTATAGCTTTCCTATGTACAGCTATTTATATAAAATGATTAAAATATTTGATAATATAGAAAGTAAAGCCAAGAAACACAATTTGCAAAAACAAATCAGCCAAAGCTGTAAAAGCACCCCATGCAATGGTTGTGGTGCATCAAATGAATTTATGCTGGCCCCCACTATGTCAGTGAGGTGCATAGCAAATGCCAACCCAGGCGGAAATAAGAAATGCCACTCAGTCTTTGTTTCAAAAATGTGTCATTAGTCATAAACAAAATAAGTGAAAATATAACTCTTGTTTCGTCAATCGGTCAATAATAAACATCGTAAACTTCATCAAATGCCAGAAAGAACTCAAAATTTTGTCAAACGATCGCAATAGAAATCGAAAAAAAAAAAAAAAAAAGTTTTCGAATTTTGTCGAGCAATTGCGGATAAAAATCGCAAATTCCATCAAATCGTTGCGGAAAAAAAATAAGTCATGAAATTCAATCGGTCAAGAGGCAATAAGGCACGAATCTCTTTAACTGGTCACTAATTTCGATGATATTTCAATCAATAGGGATAAGAAAATTTTCGTAAATGATTTAAAGTACCAGTAAAAATTTTCTTTAATGTTTTAAACCCTCCTCTTCAGTAATAATCTGAAATCCGTTTTATTCAGAAATCCGCAAAGTCCTTAATACCAGGCTATGCAGATTGCAGATTTTTTTTTAGAGTATAACTGCATGTAAATTAATAAAGCGAATTTTTCGATGGGATAACTATCATTGCAACAAATATAATGTGACTCTAATAGGACAAATAAAGAGGAAAACATTTAATTAAGAATTTGAATTATACATACCATCAAAATGGAAAAATATATTGAATTTTGGAATAAAGGAAAACGTTTTCCCTCAAAATTCACTCTCTATTTCAAACCCTATTATGTATAGTAAAGATAAATATTTTTAAAAACACCAAACTTATAAGAAATTTAATGTTTTTTATAATTACAAATTAAATGGTTTTGCCTCGTGCTGTGATGGTTTAACCACTAGCTTAGGTACGCAGTGGAGTATAAATGGCTAAGACACACTGGTCTATATCAAAATTAAACATCAAGTAATTTAATTGTTTCATTCTAATAAATATCAGAAGTATGTTTGTGATAGCATCTTCATTAAGGGACGATTTAAGCTGTTACTTAAATGCTAATACACTGATGTTAAAAAATTACTTTTGGTTGCAAGGCTTCCTTAAAAAACAGAATTAGAAAGCTTTCCTTCTATAGTAAAAAAAAACTAGCCTTAAAAGGAATGACTCCTGGAATGATGCTGATGTGGAAGATTTCCGGAACTAACGAATCCGGGTTGTCCACTCCTTCCATGAGTCGAATAGACCAATCAGGAAAGGGCTCAGTCTATGCGTCGCCGTATGGGTTACCATAAAGAGAGGAAAGGTTACCATCGCCAACAATCGCCAAGTTTGTCGCCAACTTGGCGATAAATCGCCAAATTTGGCGACCAAAATTAGTTGTCAAAAGTGACGCCAACTTGGCGATAACTGTAATATTTCGCCAAATTTTCAATTTCTTTACAACACCAGTCGTTTCATACATCATTTGAGAGGTTTGCAACTGCTTATTCATATAATGGATTCTTGTGTGTTATCCCTCATTCTGCTCCCCAGGGGGGACATATTTTTAATTTCTTTACAACACCAGTCGTGTTACACAAGATTTGAAAGATCTGCAACTGCTTATTCATATTATGGATGTCTTGTGTGTCACCCCCACACTCTGCTCTCCCCAGGGGGGGGTCACATTTTTAATTTCTTTACACCACCAGTTGTGTGACACATCATTTGAAAGGTCTGCAACTGCTTATTCATATTATGGATGTGTTGTGTGTCATCCCCCACTCTGCCCCCCAGGTGGGCACATTTTTAATTTCTTTACAACACCAATTGTGTGACACATCATCTGAGAGGTCTGCAACTGCTTATTCATATTATGGATATCTTGTGTGTAACCCCCCCCCCTCTGCCCTCAGAGGGGGCGCATTTTGTAATTTCTTTACAACACCAATTGTGTGACACATCATTTGAAAGGTCTGCAACTGTTCATTCATTTTATGGGTGTCTTGTGTGTCACCCCCACTCTGCACCCCTGGGGGGCACATTTTTAATTTCTTTACAACACCAGTCGTGTAACATATCATTTGAGAGGTCTGCAGCTGCTTATTCATATTATGGATGTCTTTTGTGTTGCCTCCCACTCTGCCCCCCCAGGGGGGCACATTTTTAATTTCTTTACAACACCAGTCGTGTGACACATCATTTGGAAGGTCTGCAACTGCTTATTCATACCATGGGGTATTGGCGAGCGCAGCAATCAGGGGTACCCAATAATTTGGAATCGCGAAGCGATTACGCGGGGGGTTGGCGAGCATAGCGAGCAGGGGGGCGAAGCCCCCCTAGTAGATTAAACAAAATTAGAAGATAAAGTGCTATGTGGTTATAATTCATTGGTGATTAAAATGTAGCAAGCAAAATTTATTGTTATTTTAAAATAACGAATAAAAACGTTGTCAACATCGATATTATTTAGGATTCAGACTAATTAATAATATTTAGGATTCGAATAATTTGTAATCTTTATTTTCCTTTACGCAGAAAATGTATATGGCATAGTCCATGTCAATTCAGGCAGCCAAAGAAAAAATCTTACCTTCATAGTCTCAGAAGTTCTTTGATTGAACATATGTTAAAATTCAGGAAAAAATAAAATTCCTCTAATTTTTGGTTTTCCCCAAAAAAATTTCTGGACCGAGATACAGGGTGCCAAAGATGGCATCCCAAGCACCTTTTCCCGTTTGTGATTTTTGTAAAAAAGTTTAAAGTGCTCTCTCTCAGAAACGATGCAAGACATTTCGTTGCAGTTTATTTTATTTTAAAGATAATATTTTTCTGCTTAAAAAGGTATACTCTATTTTGAAATATGTATTTAATTATTTTTATTGCAGCCTTCTAAAAAAAATTTTTTTTAATCAAAAATAATTTTTTTCTCAAAAATGCCAATCTCAAAAATTTTGATTTTTTTACTGTTAGTCAATACCATTGAGTACTACCTTCACTGTAAAGGAGAACTTCCACTTTTGAGTTTAACAAGTTTTAGAATCATTTCAAGAATTTAGAGAATTTTACAGGAACTGCCTGTCAAAAGTTCCAATAAAAGTCTCAATTTTTGTTTATTTGTATCATATGTAGCCTATTACATATCCTTAACAAGTTAGAAATCACACGTCAAATATGGTAAATGAGATGCATTCATACTTTGACTAGTTTTATAAATATTTAGATCTTGGTGCAATAAGTATTACACTCTTGTGAAAACTGGCATGAATACAAAATTTATAATGTTTCTATATATTAAATTCAGTAATACGGAAGTAATATGAATTCATCTTAAAAAGAACGTAATCACCAGAGCAACCTAGAATCATTACCTATCATGGGATATTTAATTATGTATGATAGAATTTAATAGAATGAACAATCATCTATTAATATCATAGTGATGGGTATATTCATCTATTTTAATATCATAGTACCTATATTGCACAAACTTTGAACAGCAAGCAAGAAGAAATTTCATTTGTCCAACTAAGATCTCTGAAACAATTGCAAAATATTCAGATTCACAATTTATAAAAATGATTTTCGTTGCCTGTGTATATTACTGTGAGTGGTGGATTGCAAAGGTAAATGATATCAGTTGTTTATGAAATTGTCGTTAACTTTATGCTCCAACATGGATCGGCTGTTGGATATAGATTTCCACCTGCAAGACAGCACCACCACCACCAGTGTTCACTTCCTATTCAATATGTTTTAAGGATTATAAAAGCCCCAGTTGCTATTAGTTAAACAGGAAGGCATCACTAAATATCAAAGGAAGATACAGATACTGTTCAATAAATTATAAAGTCTATGAATTTCTAATTTCAGTTCTAAGCAGAGTACACTGGAAGTGATATGTTTTGAAACTTATACATATATTTTGTAAACTTTAGTGTATGTTTTTTTTTCTTTTGTAAGCTATTTTTAAAGCTGTCAGTTTCTTATACTTAAATAAAATCCTATGTCAAATAAGACTAAGATTTTGATTTACTGAGACCAGTGTGTGATTGTCATACAGGAACTGGTAAAATATATGGCAAAATTTTACATGTGTTTCGATAACTTGTCAAAATCAAAAGTGGAAGTTTTCCAAAATAAGAAAGGCGGTAAGTACTCAATGGTATTAATCAACAGCAAATAAATAAATAAATAAATAAATTTAGGATTGGCATTTTTGATGTCTTTTAATTAAAAAAATAATCAAACGGCTGCATCAGAAAATATGAATACATTTTTTCAAAATTGAATATATCATTTCAAACAGAAAAATGCTACCTTCAAAAAAAAAAAAAAAAAAAAAAAAAGAAAAAAGAAAAAAGAAAAAAAAAGAAAAAAAAAAGAAATGTTGTGAAAAAGGTTGTCAAATGATATGAAAGTCAAATTAAAACTTTGAAAAAAAGACACTCATAAATATTTTATTCATCCTGTTAAATCCTATCATGCATAATTAATTCAAACATATCCCATGATAGGTAATGATTCTAGATTGCCCTGGTGATTACTTTCTTTTTAAGATGGATTCATATTACTTCCGTATTACTGAATTTAATACATAGAAACACAATAAATTTTGTATTCATGCCAGTTTTCACAAGAGTGTAATACTTATTGCACCAAGATCTAAATATTTATAAAAATAGTCATAGTATGAATGCACCTCATTTACCATGTTTGACCTGTGATTTCTAACTTGTTTAGGATATGTAATAGGCTACATATGATACAAATAAACAAAAATTGAGAGACTTTTATTAAAACTTTTGACATAAAAATTATGTAAAATTGTCTAAATTCTTGAAATGATTCTAAAACTTGTTAAACTCAAAAGTGGAAGTTCTCCTTTACAGTGAAGGTAGTACTCAATGGTATTGACTAACAGTAAAAAAATCAAAATTTTTGAGATTGGCATTTTTGAGAAAAAATTTATTTTTGATAAAAAAAAAATTTTTTTAGAAGGCTGCTGTAAAAATAATTAAATACATATTTCAAAATGGAGTATATTTTCTTAAACAGAACAATATTATCTTTAAAATAAAATAAACTGCAACGAAATATCTTGCATAGTTTCAAAGATAGAGTACTTTAAACTTTTTTCCGAAAATCGCAAACGGGAAAGGGTACTCGGGATGCCATCTTTGGCACCTTGTATCTCGGTCCAGAAATTTTTTTGGGGAAACCAAAAATTACGGGAATTTTATTTTTTCCTGAATTTTAACATATGTTCAATCAAAGAACTTCTGAGACTATGAAGGTAACCCCCCTGCCTGAATCGACATGGATTCGGCCATATACAGTATTCTAATTGGTAAATTTTAAAATAAAATGTTTGCAATATTCAGTTATTGAAATAATTTTATGCTTTTTTTAAATTATCGAGATGTTCTTTAATGTGAAAAAATTACTTTTGTTTTGCGATAGTAGATTATTAGGAATGAGATAATTATATATTTTTTATTATTAAAATGAACACTACAGACAAATCCATCCATTTACAGCGAACAAAAAAAAAAAAAAAAAAAAAAAAAAAAAAAAAAACATATAAATATATAAATAAACACGTAGATATAAATCACATACAACACGAATACAAACACAAATTAAGAGATTAAATATTCAGACGATTTACCTTTGAAGACAGTAAAGGACATATTGAATCTTAAAGTTCGTTTTATACTTTTTCCTTTACACCATTACTATAAACCATGGCTGTCAGACACGGTTCGTCGTCCGCAGGGCCGGCGCTAGACATTTTGCCGCCTGAGGCGAGCGTTATTTTGCCGCCCCTATGACGTCATTTTTTTAATCACTGCTCGAACTTTTTTAAAAATAAGTAAATTAATATAATAACTATAATTTATTTTCATAAATATAATGTAAAATGCATTTATTTACATTTAAGAAATTTAAAATAATTAACCTGAATTATTTATTTATTATTTTATTTATTTGTTTTTGCATCTTTTTAAAAATAATATTAGCTAACTTTAAATTAAATTAATAAATCATATTCTTCTAGTGTTGAAAAAAATTAAAAGGGCTAGAAAGTCTGACATAAAAAATATCAATAACACTTGAAAATCTTTTTTGCCTTGTTTTGCCTTTCGAAAGATCCTGCACGTTATGAATATTAAGAAGAAATCCTATTACAACAAGTAAAGAATGCTTTTAAAATAAATATTACTGAGACAAAATGTGTATAACATTTAAAATCAATCAAATTGCATATAAAATCTGTGTATGAATTTCAATCAGAAAAATAATGATATTGTATAACGAGTTATTTATCTTTTTAAAATCATGTACATACAAAACAAAATTGCATATTAGTGATATTAATAAGAAAACAGCTATGAAAAATACGACAAAAGTTCAAGAAGTGAGTAATTTCTCTTGATTTAGCTTTGGCGAAGTCATACATTGTAATGCCGAAATCCATACTATAAAGCGAAAAAAATAAAAATAAATATACGAACTTATTACAGAAAACTTCACAATATATTATTGATATTAAATAGAAAAGTAATTTCATGAAGATACAATTGCATTATCATTTCAAGTTTAATTTGACACATTCAACATGAAGATCTAATTTTACAGTAACAATATTACTTAAAAAAACTATCAACAATGAATATTTAATTCATTAATAAGTTCACATTTTTAAAATTTTTTTTTTGTGAAAATCGTTTTTTATGTCATCCTAATACATATAAAAAACAATTACATTTTCATTTGCTAAAAAAATTGAATTAACTCACGCAGCTGACCTCACAGAGCCTGCGTTTCCGGCTCCATCAAAACATAGCACACACATCAAAAACGCAATAAAAATAGCGTTATATTAAAAAATCAATAAGTTGCTACATCAAATCCCATATTTGTTTGAAAAAATATCTTAAATCAAGCCTTGAAAATTGGTAGAACCTTAACGTGGTGTTATTAACCCTGAAACCTTAATATAATATAAGGCTAAATGTTTGAAAAAAAATATTTTTTTAATGAAAATAAAAAAATCACGGACCACCCCCCCCCCAACCAAAAAAAAAAAAAAAAAAGAAAAAAAGTAAGAAAAAGATACTGCATTGAAAATTGCAGACACTTCAAAAATCGCGGAGGACAAAATTTCCTATGTTTAAATGTTTTCTATGTTCCTATGAATTGATATTTTTGTGTAAAGAATGTCGCAGCAGAACACAAAACAAATAAATAGATAAAATATACATAATAATAATAATAGCATTGAAATTGAATATATTTTCTTAGAAGACAGTAACCAGAACTCTTTCCCAAATGTCAAAAAATCGCTCCGAAAATAACAAGAAAAAAAGCGAAAAAAAAAATCGCTAAAACTTTTTAAATAGGGTAACACCCCCAGTAATTGGCACATTAAGAATTTGTCGTTAAATTTACTTAAATTTTCATTACAAAGAAATAAGCTATTTACTTGGAAATATTTTTAAATCAAAGAATGTATATCTGTGCATCTATTTTGCCCACTAAAAGCAAAAAAAATTGAAAAAGTATTTTTATAAAAATATATTTATAAAAAGTTGCTGAAATCACCAGTAATTGGCACCTAGAGCACCAATGTATGACACCTTGTGATCCAGTAATTGGCATATGTTTATATTTTTAAAAAACTTTACATTTTGCATTGGATTTAATCGCTTTAAATGAATTCATTGTAGATGAAGATGCCATATTTCAGGTTTTTGAGAGTAAGAAATCAGCATATTAGTCTGAAATGTGAACACTTTAAAACAATACAATATACTTACATTAATACCCAGTAATTGTCATGCTGTCCCCAGTAATTGTCATATGAAGCTTTAATGGATTCTAATTACTGATAAAATTTATATTTTCAAATAAAAACACATGATAAACAAAATTAGTCTATAATTTTAAAAGTACTTCCGAAATAAATGGTTTAATCTCAAATTCCTTGCGAATTCCTTGTAATTGGAATAGGTGCCAATTACTTGGAACTAGCAAAATTGAAGCACCATTAATTGGCATCTATCATTAATTCAGAACTCCAAATATTTGTGTCGAAAATACTTTTACACAATTAAAGTAACCCTTTTTAACTAAATAAAACTGTTGTCAATTAAAATTTAAAATATATTATAAATCGGATAATAATGAATTGAAAAGCATGCCTTCCTTAAGCGAAAGAAGAAGAATTTGCAACAAAAATGGCTAATTTGATACATGCCATAATTGTTTCTCTTTCCTAGGCTCTATTGTCATCTTGTAAAATAAATCAAAGTTATAATCTTTAACGTAAATGAGCATATAACTGATATATGGTCTTGAATTTTTAAAAGACTGGATATAAATCTTATTTTAGGACATGTTTGTAAAATGTGCCAATCACTGGTGCATGCCAATTACTCGGGGTGTTACCCTAGCAATTGATAAAAATCACTATATTAGGCTAAAAATTTGAAACCAAACTAACATTACTTACACTTAAAAAAATGCTGCGAAATGACAGAAAACTTCCAAAAATCGCTGTATGTAAGTAAACTTTATTAAAAAGAATTTTTTTAATATTAATCTTAAATATTAAAATACGTTTCCTTTTATCGAAAAATCGAGAAAGGAAATAAAAAATCTTTTAAAAATCGTTAGTGGATAAAATTTACTACAATGAGAGCTAAAGCATTCTACCACTTCCGAATATAAAAAAAATCGGCACTAAAAGCGAAATATTGAAAAAAATCACGGGAGACAAAATTTAATATGTTAGTCAGAAACAGAATTTCTTTGTAGATGTTAAAATATCACCGCAAACGCAAAAAAAGACTAAAAACTGCAAAATTTTCTAAAATCGTGATGTATAAAATTTAGACTAAACTAGACTACATTAGACTAAAAGTTTAAGATATTTTTACGAATATAAAAAACTGCAGCAGAATGAAAGAACCCACTAAGAATAACATTGAAAATTTCACTAAAAATTAAAAAAGTTGAGAAAAACTTTTACTATGCTAGTTTAAAAATTTAAAATCTAATTCCTAATTAATAGTAGATTAGTAAAATGGATTATAATTTAAAATACCATTACAGAATTAAAAAAAATTATTGGTCAATTACCAAAATTTGGTAAGAACTTTATTTTGGCACTAGAAGTGAAAATACGATGAATCCACCCAAATAAAGTTTACCTTGTTTAAAGAAGCAAAAGTAGGGAGGGTTGACCATCTGCAAGTCGATACGATCAATTTTTTCAAAGTTACGGCACGTTTTATGAATAAAATGGCAAAAATTATACTTTATTCGGATGAAATATGTTTTTGTATTAACAATTGACTGGCCATTCACGAAGATTTGGGGATCTTCTATTCTTTTGTCATTAGACATGAAAATCCGATTAGACCTCTCAAAATAAAGCTTTACCTTGATTTTTTTTTTTTGGGGGGGGGAGGGGGGGTGGGGTGGAAGTAGGGATGGGGATTCTTCAACTTTTTAAAAGTAGGTGGAGTGGGTATCATTTGTTATGTATTCTCAAATTCTTTATCAAATAACAAACATCATTCGCAAGTTCATACAATCATTCTTTATAAAAGTTATAATAGGTTTTATAAATATAAAATGTCGAACGTTATGTTTTAGTATTGAGCACAGTTTTGTCATTTTTATTTTATGTTTGAAACATTTTCTTTATATCATATAAAACAATACCTTTTGAAACGTCCTCAAAACAGTTATAATCAAAATCAAGATCATCAAATTTCTTCAAGGTTAGTAAAGTTGTCAAAATATCCATGTATTTATATATTTTTTTATTAATAAAACCGTTCATGATTTTATATTCATAAAACTTATTAACCTTTTGAGGGGCAAAGCATTTATGTTCATAAAATGTTCAAATGATTGATTGACACCGGAATTCTTAAACAAATTTATATGATAGAAAATAAAAGATGTTTTTCGCGTATATTGTAAAAAGCAAATGTTAATACTAAAATTCCGGTGCCAATGTGGCATAAGGGAATTAAAATTAAGTGGTATGTATAATATACCGGTGCCCTTCAAGGGGTTAACTTTGTAATGTTAAATCCATCGATTTTCGGAAGTGTCATTTGATTCCGAATTTAAAAAAAAAAAATGCATAGCAAACGGTACTACGATTTAGCTGCAAAAGAAAAAAAAAGTTGAAATTTCCACCAAAGTAAAAATGCGCCTCTCCCTTCCTCCCAAACACCTTAAAATTACTTTTTTCAAGCGCGGGTATCGGATCTTGATTTTTATTGTCAAAACAAAACTTTAAAAAAAAAAATTTCGTAAATTGCCATTAGTTGATGTATTTACTCATCTTTTGGTTTATTTTACCTGTAGAAATATGCGAAACAAATGCCGCCCTTTTATGGTGCGCCCTGAGGCGGCTGCCTCACTTGCCTCACCCCTGGCGCCGGCCCTGGTCGTCCGCGGGAAGCTTCCTTTTTATTCAGAACTTCCGAATTCATACCAGAATTTCAGAATAATAATTTTTACTTTGATATGTATTTTAGGATTACTTAAAAGAAACTTCTTCTTCGGAATCACCGGTATCAATTCGAAATTTCTAAATAATAAATCTTGCCGAACTGAAGACCCTGCCCCCTACTGTAGTGAGGTAATATTATTATTCTATGTTTCGAGACATATAAATAATACGCCCTTGAATGTTTACCCCAAGATAAGGTACGCCCGAGCTTACTGAAAGACTAGACAACCCTATCAAAGACGAACTTCAGTTACATCATGACAATCATTATCTTTACGGATCCTCAGAAAAAATACAGTCCATGCGGAAGATGATATTGGTTAAATCCTGTAATTTGTACTTAAATGACATACAATAAAACTCAGAAAAAACTGAGTCCGTGAAAGTACTTTTTTTTTTTTTTACAAATTACTTATTAAAGAAACCGTAAGATCGGCAGTCTAGGTTATATATAGATATGATTACATAGCAAATTAGATGCAATGCGATGGTTTTTCCTTTCCCCAGGCAACGGAAAGCTATTCAATTTCAAAAATCTGAGCTTTAATTTTAGTGAGCCATAAGAAAAATTATGTAACTACACAGATAGAAAGAACAGTGGTTTACACAATCTGGTTACGCAAACTTACGTTACTTGTCCATAATTGATTTAGCAGATTTATAAAACATTGCACTTTTTCCTTTCATTTCCTTTTAATTTTCGGAAATTTTGATAAAGGGATACCCCAAAATTATGTTGTTTTGGGGACAACGACTTTTTACGGATTTTTTAGGATTAGACAATTTTGCATAGAAAATTTAATAACTAGGTTGATCGAATCATGGAAATCTGTGTTAGGTTTCTATATTTGTGTTACGTTAATAATTAAAAGTTAAGTAATAAATTTGATCGAAATATGTTTCTTCAACATTTGCATTCGATATATATGAATCACAACTGTGTCATTCAATTAAATTATTCTGAAATTTACATCAAAATTACTTGTATATAGATAAAACTATCTTTCTATTCGGTATTTCTTTTAGAGCTAGGCCATTGCAAAATGTATAAATATGCTGCATTGTATTAGTAATACTATTATTGCTATTATTATTATTATTATTATCAACAGACACCTAAAACATGTAAAAGGTTGCAAAGAGAACGTCATTTATTAATAATGAGGAATTTTTTCATATTATTTTCAATAATGAAAAATAGTGGCTGTTGTTTGCATAAATATACTGCACGAATTTTTTTATTTTATATCTTTTTTTCATAAATACGTAAATTAAAGTCAATTGAAAATATAATTCAAAGTTTATGCTGCACTAAATTCAAAACAATAATGTCGCTTTTATTAAACAACAACAGCAACAAGGATATTAGGTAGCCTTAACTTGGTAAGAAACAGTGTGATAAAAATATACAATGCAATATGCATATTAAAAAAAAAATCTTACTCCTAATTCCTTTTCAACGCTTTACAGTTTCAAATAAAAATCGGCGACGCGGAAATCTACATAATTCAATTTTCCCTGTCTCATTCGAAGCTGAAAAACAATTCCGTGCTTATAACATGAACCAGTTTATCTCTACAGTACTCATTAAATTAACTGCCGCGGAAATAAATGACCTCTCCCCACCTCCCCAACAATGCGCCCACACAGTAAATTAAGGTAATGGAAACGAAATCTAAAGGGGGGAAAAAAGACACAATCTGCCAATAAAAGAAATGGAAACGGGTAGACACAATAATACATATGGATCAGGTTTGCAGAACATTTCTGACATTTCACCTGCTTCGGTTAACTGAACAGAGAAGAGATTTTTTCTCTTACTTAGCGTATTTTAACATAAAGATGATAATGCGGAGTTGTTTTACAACATCTCGAAATGAAAACCGAGAACTTTCGCGCTTTTCGGAATTCTAATAAATTGAGAAGACAATTCCTTTCAGGCAGATTCCATGAATAATGCCTCCAGAAGTATTGGGGCATTTTAAATATGAAACTGCTTTAAATTAAGCGGTGAGTTTGAATTTCTTTTGAAACGTCAATACTTTAAAACATAGAAGCGAAATACATGAACAAGCAGAATATATATATATATATATATATATATATATGTGTGTGTGTGTGTGTGTGTGTGTGTGTGTGTACATAGAGAGAGAGAGAGATAATATAAGCTTAATTTTTTTCTTCACTGAATTTTAAAATTATTAGCACGTGAGGAATAAAGTTAGAAAATATTTAAAGTTTTGACATTACGAATTCTATAAAAATTCACATATTTAAAATTTTCTTACATTTTTTAAAATAATATAAGATTTGGTGCATCTGTTTTCTGCTACTATGTTTCACTATTTCTTCTCTATCTCTCACTTTTTTAAACTGTGGCAGAGTTCTATTTAAGAAGCTGAAAATAGTTCTATGCTAAATTTATTTTTCTCTTCTAAGATGCTTTTCTTTAAATTAGATTTTAGTGTAGCATAGTTTTTTTTTCATACTTAGTTTATTAATTTTTCAGTGTTCTAGCAAAAGTTTTAACTCCGAAATTCCCTTTTTCCTCGTGTCAGAGATAATATTTAAAATATGTTAAAAGAAAATCGGAAATTCCAAAAAAATGTTACGAATTACATAGATTTGACAATTCAAAACTATCTTGTTTCATACAAATGCTTCTTTTGATTGATGGAGAAAAAGAATGTTTGCTCTCTTAATGCTAAGCACATTAAACATACATGCCATTACAAATGCAGAAGAAGGGAGGAAAAAAATCCTAATGAATGATCAAGTTCCAGGCGATGGCGGAAGAAATTAATTATGCACGATCATAAATAAAACAAAAAGAAGATGTCGACAGTTTTGTACAAGAGCGCGAGACTGCAACATAAATCTCAATTCGGTTGACGTTGTGAAAAAGAATAGTAATTAGGAACTGCATTTGCGATTGCTGCATTCAATGAAGAACCGCTCTGGAATTTCGAATATAGGATATCATAAATTTAAGCAGAAATAACAGAAAACAATATTGTTTCGAATAAAATTGTATTATTTAAACCAAGACTTGAAAAAAAAAAAAAGAAAGAAAAAAGAAAAGAAAGAAAAAAGAAAAGAAAGAAAAAAGAAACAAGGAAGGGAAGAGTAAAGTAACAAAAAAAGATTCATGCAACAGAGAGAGTTCGAGATTGTGCAAAAATGAAAAATTAAATGTGGCTTAAACATTTCACGTTTCAGTGAGCATACGTTTGATACCATCTCCTTCAAATATCAAGCGATCCTTTTCTTTTTTGTCCTATAACCTTGCAGTTCAGAAAAATAAATAAGAAAACAAGGAGTACTAGGTCGAAAAATCCTTTACCACTACTCTTTTTTGTGGCGCATTCTATTAATTATATCATTTTAGTAACATAAACGACGCTATCGTAGGAAAGTAAAATACGCAGCAATCATTGGCAAGGCATTACATGATGTATCAAGCAGTGAGCATACATCTTGTCAAGTAATATTTCGAGGAGTAAGAGAATATGTTGTCTTTTTCTTACGTGGGTTGGAAAGGAATTAATTCATAGCAATATTGTCACAAAACGAGCAATTTTGGCTAAATAAAGGGGGCAATTGCAGAAGAAGGTTGAACATTGCTAAACTTAGTGTCGTCAGTTTAGTGGTTTTGTTCTTCAGAAACAATAGCTATGAATTGTTGTTTTGATAGTGGATTGCTTTAAAACCACGTTTTCGAGAAAGGAGCAATGTGCATAGATTAGAAAAGTGGTGGTGAGGGGTAGAATTATGGAGGAATGTCTCTTTTGACTGCAGGGTCATTCCATGTCAATTCAACCAGACCTTGTAACCCGACCCCCAGGGATTTTGATGAAACTTTGTGTACACACTAATTCTATCATGAAATGATTCCATCAGAAATTTTTCCTTCCTAGACCTCATACTTTGTGAGATATGGAGGGTCCAATTCTTGGGGTTTTCTCAAATCGCACATTTCTGAGTCTGTATTTTGAGATTACAGTTCCATCTTCAAAAAATTGTTTCTCTGGATCTAAAATATGAATCATCTTAAAAATTTCACTGTAAAAATATAAATAAATGCAGATTTTAAAAAAAAATATTTAAAAAATTTACTTGTAATATTTAGGATAAAAAAAATTAGCCAAAGTTGAGAGTTATGGTTATTTTTCCAAATTTTTGTGACTTGACAAAAAAGGTTGTACACAAAAAGGCAAATTAAATTTGCAATTTCTTTTTGTTTTAAATAAAAGTTTACACTTTGGGCTTTCTATCTATGAAATAAAAATGATGTGTTTCGCATGGCTTATGCAAAAATTTTGGGTACTTTCCAATTAGCCGGATGAGTGCTTTATTTTTATATATTACATATGCACACAAAAAAGCAAGTGAAATTTCCCATTTCTTTCTGTTTTAAATAAAAGTTTATACTTTGGGCTTTCTATCTATGAAATAAAAATTATGTGTTTCGCATGGCTTATGCAAAAAATTTGGGTACTTTCCAATTAGCCAGATGCGTGCTTTATTTTTACATATTACGTATGCACACAAAAAATCAAATGAAATTTCCCATTTCTTTTTGTTTTAAATAAAAGTTTACACTTTGGGCTTTCTATCTATGAAATAAAAATGATGTCTTTCGCATGGCTTATACAAAAATTTTGGGTACTTTCCAATTAGCCGGATGCGTGTTTTATTTTTACATATGTACACATGTATAGAGCTATATAAATGCAGATGTATTATACATGTACATATATATGTATATATACAGTATATTGATATATATATGTATAAAACTGGTGCCCGTCTAACCGAAAAGTACCAAATTTTGCCTTGTTTTGAGAATCTGCACCAATTAAGAGGAAAAAAATCTGACTAAGTTTAGCTGTGGTACTTAAATAATTACTGGAATTTCTATGAGTTATTGAATTTAATGTTATTTGATGCATGTTTTTTTTTTTTTTTTAATTCTCAAAGTAAAGTTTAGGTTTTGTTTTTTCTGATTAAAAAAAATCTGACTGTAATATGTTTCCCCATTAAATTTAGTGAATGGTCCATATATTTCATTTAGTTATTTAATAATGGGCATTTTTTGACAATCTAAAGAATCTCTTACTTTTATTTTCAATAATTAAACTCAAAACAGATTTTTTTTTGTACAGTATAAAATAGAAATTTTTTTCTTCTCACATTTCCATTATTTCTTTCGAATGCTTATATATTAATTATTTGTTTTTAAAAAATGTTCATAACCTTGTATTTCCTTTCCTTCGTTAATTTTAATCAGATTAAATATTTATATTGGCAAGTTTAAATACACAAATGTTTAACAGAACTTGAATTTGTTTCTATAGTCTGAAAGATTTAATTTCACCTGCCTTGTATAAACACCTTCTGATAAAGGCAGGGTAATGCTCGTTAGTATGAAAGCAGATGTTTTGAAATCAAGTTAATCAAATTATTGTCATTCTGTTGTTTCTTATCATAGAAGAATGATTTAACTTTTACTGTGCTACAAAAAATAAATTCTGATTGCTACATATTTTATAGTTTATGATATGTATAAATATTTTTTTTTTTTGCTTTATTGTTTTAATATGGAGCCTGATATTAAACCTTCTACTAGTCTCCAGGCTTGCAGTATTGTAATATTAACTGGTTTAGAATGTCACAAAACTAGCTATACAAATAACAGAGAAATAGACTACATTGATAATCTCTGTGATTCAGAAAAAGAATTTTTATTAGTTAGGACTATTGCATTTATAAAACAAAAATTAAGTGAAAACCGTTTGATTAATATATGTGAGCATCACAGAATTTCGCTCTTAATGAAATATGAATTATATAAATGTGGAGATCCATTTAAGCGGCATAAAAAGCAAGTGAAAAAAGCAATTAGGGCAATTAATAGAGATTTATATACGGACGAAAAAGTAAACCAAAGTTGAAAGTCATGATTATTTTTCCGAAATTTCGTGACTTTATGAAAAAGTCTCTACATGAAAAGGAAAATGAAATTTCCAATTTGTTTTTGCATCAAATAACATTAAATTCAATAACTCATAGAAACTCCAGTAATTAATTAAGTACCACAGCTAAACTTAGTCAGATTTTTTCCCCCCTTAATTGGTGCAGATTTTCAAAACGAGGCAAAATTTGGTACTTTTCGGTTAGACGGGCACCAGTGTTATATGTATCAATATACTGTCTATATACATACATATGCACATGTATAATACATCTGTATTTATATAGATGTATACATATGTGCATATGTAAAAATAAACACGCATCCGGCTAATTGGAAAGTACCCAAAATTTTTGCATAAGCCATGTGAAAGACATAATTTTTATTTCACAGATAGAAAGCCCAAAGTGTAAACTTTTATTTTAAACAAAAAGAAATTGGAAATTTCATTTGCTTTTTTGTGTGCATATATAATATGTAAAAATAAAGCACTTATCCGGCTAATTGGAAAGTACCCAAAATTTTTGCATAAGCCATGCGAAAGACATCATTTTTATTTCATAGATAGAAAGCCCAAAGTGTAAACTTTTATTTTAAACAAAAAGAAATTGGAAATTTCATTTGCTTTTTTGTGTGCATATGTAATATGTAAAAATAAAGCACTTATCCGGCTAATTGGAACGTACCCAAAATTTTTGCATAAGCCATGCGAAAGACATCATTTTTATTTCATAGATAGAAAGCCCAAAGTGTAAACTTTTATTTAAAACAAAAAGAAATGGGAAATTTCATTTGCTTTTTTGTGTGCATATGTAATATATAAAAATAAAGCACTCATCCGGGTAATTGGAAAGTACCCAAAATTTTTGCATAAGCCATGCGAAACACATCATTTTTATTTCATAGATAGAAAGCTCAAAGTGTAAACTTTTATTTAAAACAAAAAGAAATTGGAAATTTAATTTGCCTTTTTGTGTACAGCCTTTTTCGTGAAGTCACAAAAATTTGGAAAAATAACCATAATTCTCAACTTTGGCTGACTTTTTTTATCCTAAATATTAAAAGTAAATTTTTTAAATATTTTTTATTAAAATCTGCATTTTTTTACCTTTTTATAGTGATATTTTTAGGAGGATTCATGTTTTAGATCCAGAGAAACAATTTTTTGAAGGTGGAACTGCAATCTCAGAATACACACTCAGAAATGTGCGATTTGAGAAAAACCTAAGAATTGGACCCCCCATATCTCTCAAACTATGAGGTCTGGGAAGGAAAAATTTCTGATGGAATCATTTCATGATAGAATTAATGTGCACACAAAGTTTCATCCAAATCCCTGGGGGTCGGGTTACAAATGGGGGAAAAATTGGTTGAATTGACATGGAATGACCCTGCAGACAGTATTTGGCTATAGAACATGTAGTCACGATGCCCTCTGATTACCAATAAACTCCAAAGGTTGAAATGGAAATTATTTGAACAACTCCATATGATCTAGTGTAATTTCAGCTAGTACTCCAAATTGCTGGAGCCCTTAAGTGGACAACGCTTTCCAATCAGAAATGTTATTCTATGATAAGGTGCACATTAATGAACATTGTTTAAAATCAAACTTCTACTGACATAAAAAATTTGACATAAAAAGAAGTAAAGGATCTGTCAGGAGTATTGTTATCGGTCGACGAAAATCACTGTTTAGTAACATCTCTATAGAAGATGAAAAAATGTAACTAATGCACTGCACTATTTCTGTATTTTAGCGGAAAAAAAATTCCGAAAATTTCAGAAATATTTCCGATTTTTCACAAAAAATTTCCGTTTGTTTCTATATTTCTTTTTATAAAAATTTTCGTTTGGAAGTCAAAAAAGAATTTTTCAAAGTCAAGCTGGCATCTTTATGATTTTTATTCTTTACTTTATAAGGGCACGTTAACATCAGGGATAGAACACGTACATTTAATTCAAACAACACTGAAGAAATGTCTCTTACCCTCCATGGGGATCGAACCAGGGAATTGTCCTTTCGGAGCTTGTGGTTTAATACCTTTACCCCAGGGTTACACAAACCACGCTTTCAAAGATCTTTGCTTATTTCGGATGCATTTTGTAAAGCAAAGGTAAGATGCTGTACACGAAATTTATTTTTGTAGATATAATATTTTCCATTGAATTGTACAGTTTTAAATGTTTTACAGATTTTCTTTCCATAATTTCGAATATTTAACTTTTTAATTTCAGCTTTATAAAAAATAAATTTTAGCCTTTAAAATATTACATGTATGAAAGAATGTATTAAGAGTTTTGTTAATTTGTTAAGAGTTTTGAAAGAATGTATTAAAAGTCCGGCTTTTTTGGAAGAACTTTAAAATTTTATTGTAATATTATTCATATTTATTTATTTTTTAATATTAACATATATAATTTTTAAAAAACATGTATTTTAACAAATTATTTGTATGACGATCTATTTTAAACTCAATAAAGATAATTACTACGGGTTATTAAAATAAATTTCCTTTATTGCTTTTTATAACTTAGATAATCCTCAATAATGTAATAATTTCGTTACTATATTTCAGATATGCTTTAAATTTTTTGGCAAACTTCTTAAAGTGAATAGATTTTTTTTAATATTAAAATTAAATGTAGATTATTTTTCCCATTTTAAAACATCTTACACACTTTTTTTATATAAATATTCTATAAATAAGTTAAAATCATAATGAAAAATAAACTAGCTTTCCTTTTCAATTATCTCAAACTTAAAAAGAATTAATAATATTTTTTTTATCTTTCTTTAATATCGTAAAATAATATGTTAACTTTTTTTTAATTAAAAGAGAAAGAAATAGAGATAATATTATAGCAAGTTGTTTTATAAATAACACGCTATCATATTTGTCTGTTTCGATTATAGATGGCGCCATGACATTCATCGGTTAAAATACCAATTTAACTGGTTTAGTAAATCTTTAGGAATGATTGGAATGAATTTAACAGAGAGCCATACTTAACTAATATATAGGAGTTTCATTGAAAATAATATTCATCGTGCAACAATTACTTCGCTTTCCTAACGGAAAAATTATTTCTAAACAACATTTACGAAAATTGTACTGTTTTGAAAGCAATATGAAAATATTCGGAAAATTGACGGAAAACTTACTGGATTTATACGGATTTGTAAACTTCAAATGTCAATTACGGAAATCGTACTGCTTTCTCGGAAAAATGAAATTAATACGAAAAACTTTACGGAAATATTTGTGTATATTAACGGTTTTTTTACAGTGTTTAAGAAACATGCATACACACCTCCTACAAAGCTGAAAACTTATAAGCACCTCTATGAGTTGCACCAACACGTCCTATAAGATCCTTTATAGGACGTGTTGGTTGCATATCTTTCCTAGAACCGTATGTGTGCAACTTGGTAAGGTTTCATTTTATTATATTATGTCTTCTATAGTGTGTCTCTTCTCATCATTGACCAATAGCTAGTTTCTAAAATGTTAGTTTTAAAGAAGTAATTCCAACTTCAAAAAAATGTCAAATGGGGTTTTTCATCATGTGAAAATCCATTTACATCAAAATAATCAGTATTATCTTTTCTAATTTATGAAATTTTAATTTTTATACAGTTCCTGGGTACTACTATGATTTTAATTTAGAAAACTTTTGTCGTGTTCAAACAGGGAAAACTTTAAAAATTCTATTAATTTGAGACCAAAACATGTCGAATTAAGATACCTAGAGTTTACTGTCACAAAAATTCCTTTCCCCGTTTTTAGTACCAGAAAAATAACACTCAAAGCATCATAACTCGGGAAAAGTTGATGTGCAAAATTGGAATTTTTATAGTTTTACAAATCAGAGTATGGAAAAAGTTCCTTTAACCAGAATTTATAGCACCAGACAGACCTTACAAATACTCTTAAATTGATTTTCATATGGTGAAGACCATTTTTTCAAGAAAAGATACATATTGTATGTCAAAGAGTTTTCAGTTTTTGAGATAATTGTTCTTTTATATTATTGTTATTTTTATTTATTTATTTATTTTCATTTATTTTTTGGAAACGGTGACTTGAAAATATCGAGTCACCGATGCTCCTCTTATAAATCAATTGAGTTTTTCTCTGATCAAATCTCTTTACGAAATAAATTCCTGTTTGTACCTTTGAGTATAATAGCAAAATTAGAATAAGCCTTTTGAATTTCGATAAAAATGAAAAAGAAGTTAAGAAAAGAGGGTTGGGAAGAGAAAAAAAATGAGAGGAACCGGAAAGAGATAATCTAATCATGAATCTCATTATTCATTAGAGCTGCATAATCTCTATTCCCAAAAGGCATTTTTTTTCTTCGTACTTCGATTTATTCGAAAAATAATTTGGGGAATTTCACAGAGTTCAAGTAATGTTTCCTATAAAACAATTCCCACTTCACTGCAAACTTCCTTTAACATTCAAAATATTTCCTGGAAGCATTTTTAAGCTTTTTTAGAAATTTAGATATTGTTATTCATGATAGTTAAATTACGCCATGTATTTTTCAAAGAAATCAAAGACCTTTTGAAACTATTTCAATTTTCGATGAAAACTAAATCCAGAATATTATAAATCGTAACGATAAACACATGAAAAATAGTTCCACCTTATAACTTGTGTATATATATGTATTATTTTTAGATCTGTGATTTCAATTTTATTATATATATATATATATATACACTGGTGTGCAAAATTTAAGGACGAGTCCCAAAATGCCAATTTTCAAGGGATTTCCAAGCGATAATGTTCATGCGAATATTCAAAAGAAAGTAATGTAATTCGAATAATTACTATCCCTGCATAACAGCTAGTCCAAATAACATCTGATTCAGGTCACATATGGTCACAAGAGTCACAGTCACTACGGCGAAACAAAAAATATGAAATTCCATATGTCTCTTTTATGAGTCTCAAATGAATACTATATGTGACTCCATTGACCGGTTATTGTGACTGCTGCTTTGTGACGAGTCACCAGGTGACTTTACAGCGTCGTTTCATTGCGACTCTCGTATGACCTCTCATCTAGAGACTCAATTTCAAAGTCATTGTGAAAATTACATTAAGATAAATTACCAAATAATGTCCCATTAAAGTCACATGGTGAGTTTTCACTACTTTTCAAAGTGGTTACTTCACAGTAGGGTCTCTGTCACCATTTGACAAAGTCTTGTGACAAAAAGTTATCATGTGACTTTAATGTGACATCATTTGGTGATTTATCATAATGCAACGTTCACAATGACTTTGAAATTATTTTTCAAATGACAGTCACATGAGAGTGTCTATAAAATGATATTGTAAAGTCACCTGATGACTCGACACAAAGCAGCAGCCGCAGTAACCTGTCACTGGAGTCACATATAGTATTCATTTGACACTCACAAAAAAAAGACGTATGGAATTTCCTATTTTTTGTTTCGCCGTAGTAACTGTGACTCTTGTGACCATGTGTGACCTGAATGAGATATTATTGGGACTAGCTGTTATGCAGGGATAGTAATTATTTGAATTATATTACTTCCTTTTGAATATTCGTGTAAAAATCCCTTGAAAATTGGCATTTAAGGGCTCGTCCATAAATTTTGCACACCAGTGTACATAGGCATTTAAATAAACAATAACATTTTTTTAAAAACAAAAATTTTATTCCTGTCAAGTTGTTTTAAATTTTAGAGCTCTTATATAACGTACAGAATTTGGATGTGAGTGACCTGGGGAAACTTTAAGCATGAAAATATTGATATGCTTGGATCATTCTATAGAAAATGTTAAATACTTTTTCGGTGTGTAGCAAATAATTTTCGAAATAATACATATTTTTTAATCTTTCATAAATGTCATAAAATATAATGCATTAAAAATATATATGTATTTGACGAAGATTGATGATTTGGAATATTTGTTTATGTATTTGTGTTATTGAATGCATAGATACCTGTACATTTTCACTTGCATCATGATATGCCAATAAAATATAATTCTAAAAATAATTAAATGTATAAAACTTTATGCTTTGAATTACTGTCACAAGCCTTTATTTTATTTTATTAATTTATTTTTCTTGTACCCTTCCTTCAAAGCACAATTCTGTAGAAAATTTCCAAAATATGGTAAATCAACTAGTAAACTATCCAATGGAAAATATTCATTGTTATTTTCAGCTGTTAACATGCAAATTTGAACATTGCAGTTTGACATTGATTTTGATTTTTTTAAACTGAAATATAAAATGTTCAGAAATTTAACTAACCTGCATTCTTGATTTTAAAAAGGTAAGAATATTTATTTAAAGAAAACATTTTTAATTCATAGCTGTCAATTTTTACACTCTTTTTACACCTCTATCTTTTAATGATAAAATTAGCCTTCTTAATCTCAGAAAATCTAAGCTATAAAAAACACCGATAAAAAGAATGAAGAATCATTAGCTACCGATAATGCTTTTTCAAAAGTATTTTCTTCAAATTTTATATAATAAAAAAATAAGCTAGGCTTTATGAAATAAAAAATTCGTATTTGCATCGTTCATTACAATATATATATTTGGACATGTACTGTATTATTTTCGAAATAAACAGAACAGTGTGCATTTAGAGTTTGCCTTAAGACTTTACACATATTGACAAAATGTTATTGTATCACCAGTATGATGATTTTTGATTGATCTGCATTATAAAACTCTATTTAAAAAGAGCAAATAAAAGTGGAAAACTTTATTATCATTTACTATAATTTATTATGTATCATAATTTATTATTATTACTAATTATTGATTTATGACTGCAGTTAATAGACTTTCAAACGAGTGTTATATTTCCGCATTAACTATTCAGAAATAAATATTGAAAATATTAATATCATTCTAAAGTATATTTTCCTGCCATTAATCTGAGATTTATCGAGAAAAACATATAGCTATCTTAAAAAAGAAGAAGAAATTGTTATCAGCAATTCGAATTTAAATTAAGCACATTCACCAACATTTGAGCAAACCAAAAATGCTCAGAAAATCTTTTTTTTATATAAAAACAAGATTGTTTCGATTGTTTAAAAGGGAGAAAAAAAAGAAAAGAATGAAGAATGAAGAATGAAGAAAAATGGAGCAATTTATCTTTCGTAATTTCCTAATTTATGGATACTGCTAGGTAACCTTCAAAACAACGTTTAGTACCTATTAGCATGATAAATTACTATAGTCTCAAGAAAATCATCATTCTTTATTCGGAAATTCGTGCCTATAATCATTAAGAGTTCACTCAGCCTAAAACAAAAAACTAATTTAATATTTCGAAGTAATAATATAGTACAAAATATAAAATGTCGATAAACCGGTATATCGTTGGTTAAAAAATAACATCGAACGTTTTGGAAAATATTTCTATTCAAGCAAATGTGCCATTCTCATATTTTCCACGAATACAGTTTGAAAACGATTCAGTCAATAATCTTAATTCATTTCTCTGAATGACTATTAGAGCTAAAAATACATATCTTTAAACAAATGAATGTTAAAAAAATAGGAAACGCAAACTATGAGGTCTGTGAGATGACCATAACATCCTGTGCGTGTCTTGACGGTCGAACTCTTTCAAAAGAAAGAAAAAAAGTGGAAAGACCTCAATTATAGAAACAAAAGTGTCGGTCCAGTAGTTTCCCGAAAAACCTGCGAGAACATGGGTAAGCAGGCAAGACCATCATCCTGCATGAGACCTCAAAAGGCTGAATGGTCGATTAATTCAGACTTTTAATTGATATCGCCCTTTATATTCGGATCGAGCTTCTGAATTGCTACAAACGAACAGTAAATGGCCAATATACTATTTAAAAGTATCGCAATAAATAAGTAAATAAATAAATACACGGATGTCTTGCTTGCTCTGTTATTTTTAATTATTTTAGTTTTAATTTTATTTTTAATTTTTTTTTAAATATGGGGTTATAAAACATTCAGAGAAAAATCTTTTTTATTCGTAGCAAGTAAGTGTCATCGCCAGAAAACAAAAATTCATGTTTTTTTTTTTTTTTTTTTTCAAATAAAGAGGCGAAAAGTACTTTAATAGTATTCTTTAGGCCAGCACTGCCCTCCCCCACCACCAAATGCTCCTACATTTTTCACTCCTATTTTATACTATATTTTTAAAGAATAACAGGCTATCAAAGCCTGAAAGCTGATGTGTAAGCATTTTATTCCAAACCGCACTCTTGTACGACAATTATTTGACTTCATATTGAATTTTTAAATATGTCTGGGAATTTTCGGGCACATAATGCATTCCAACAATAGCAGAACGAATACGCATAAAAACATTCTTGATACAACATAAAAATCTAGTTATTTAATCATGTCATTTATTTTATTTTATTTTATTATTTTGTTTTTTAACGATTTGTAAAATTTTCGAGTTAATGAATATTTATTTTTATCCATTGATCTTATCACGCAATTTTTCATACTGTTAAATATGTTGGGACTCGTGGCGGAAGTTGATTGACGGGTCTGACTAGCACAAATCACTTTGGAGAAGGAAGTTTATGTGTTACAAAATTATATAAGACAGCTCATTTAAAGAATAATATATATTGTGTAGTGCATGTACGTCAAAAATGATTTATGAAAAAAATTATTTCTGTTGTAACAGTGTACGTAATCGATTTAAAAGGGTAAATAAAAAAATATTTTAATGAAATTTAAAACAGTTTTCTGTAAAAATAAATCGTGTCATAAAAAAAAACACATATGTCGCATGTCTAGACGCTAAGTCTACATTCAATAGCCAAAACAATATGACCACCTATCTAATAACGTGTTGCACCACCTTTGACCCTTAAAAACAACTGCAAACTGCATTGACATGGATGCCACAAGTTCTTGGTAGATGTCCGAAGATAAATTGCATTAGTTGTTCAAGTAGCGGTCATGCATGCCCGTGATATTCAAAAATAGTTGTTTTTGAGCTCTGGATTGCCGTTGAATGACATTCGAAATGTGCTCTGTCGGATTAAGATCCGTCAAATTAGGCGACTAGGACTTTAACTAAAATTCTGCATTATGCTTTGGAATTGAGCACAATTCGAGTCATGTGACATGGACAGTTGTCTTGCACGAAAACTCGATTTCCACTTCGAAAGACAGATGCCATGTAAGGGTGTAAATGATCTAAAATGATGTTCAGATAGATCAAGGGGTTCGTGGTTTGTTCTACACTCACCACATGTCCCAGGTGCGCGCACAAGAGCGTTCCCCAAAGCTTAATATCGCCACTACTGCCTTTATATGATCTAAAGCATAAGGGAAATTAACAGATCGCATAGAGGACGGCGTACCCAAACACGGTCATCGACGTGTTGAAGGATAAATCGTGTTTCTTCCGACAAGGCAACTCTCTCCCTATGTTCCCTAGTACAATAATGATATTCCCAGGCCTAGGAATATTTGGCGATGGTGCTTGATCATCGGAGGCACAAGTGGGACGTTAACAACTTAGTCTGACAATCGACAATGTTTGCTGAACTGCATGCTCCGAAAGAATTCCACTTGGACCTGTATTGTCTTGGGATGTAAACAGAGCCAGTCTTTGGTGTCGATTTTGCTTTACCAAAAGTTGGTTTTCTCAGGCATTTTTTTTAATTTGATAACGCATGGGCGTCCAATGGTTTCTACTGATAGTTTCACCGTTATTCATCCACTTTGTACAAGTATATTAACAACAATATGTCCCAAAGAGCCCATGATACATGCAAATTCGAAGTTATTCGGCCCGAGTTGTCGGGCAATTGAATTCTGACTTCAATCAAAGTAGTTTAGGTCAGCAGCTTTACCCTCATAAGCAGACATAAGCCCAAATATGATTCTTGAGACTCCCTAGAAGCATTTAAATACCATGCCCAGTGGATTATGTGCTTTCTGCATCATCCAGGTGATTCATTGCAAAATGTGGGGTTGGTCATAATGTTTTGGCTCTTGAGTGTATGTTAAATAATAAAGCCACATTGAAATCAGAGAAAAATACGAAAAAATTACATGACACCTTTTTTTTCAAACAAATGTCATTTTACAGAGCTTCGTTCAATTTCGATAAGATTCATAATTCTCCAAATTCAATATATTTCTGAAAGTTTATTAATTTATTTTTTGTTTCACATAACATTGACAAGCTGTGCACTATCAGACTAGTGTTGCTAGATGTACAACTCAAATCGGGGCTAAGAATTCTCGGGATACTAATATTTTAAAGTAATTTTCTTATCTAATTAAATTAATAATCTAAAAAATAATATTAATACAAAAAATATTAATAATTAAAAATATTAATAAAAATTAATATCTAATCTAATTAAATTAATTTATTATCTTATCTCTTTGCCTTATCTAATGGCGGGGTTATCTGTGATTAAAATGAAGAAATAAACACTAAGAAATTAGTGGCGTCCATAGCATTTGAAGCCTGATTTACGTAGGACAGCTGCTAATACCTTACAAGACGAATGGAACTATGCACAGAACATATCCGTATACAACTGACAGTATCTCCACCAATTTTAACAATCGTTGTCTAATAAATATTTTTTTTAAGAAAAAAAATTGAATAAATACTTCGTAACTTCAGTTTTTATGTTTTTTAATTTTTCTAAAAAAAAAAAAAAAAAAAAAAAAAAGAATTTTTGAAGGTGACCTAGTTTTAGGACCAATGATCGATAAATAGATATACACTTAAGGCATACAGTGAAGAAATATTTTTTCCTCTCTACAACATACTATCTCTCTAATACATTCACCAAGCCTTTTCTATGCGTAAAAGCAGGAAATTTACAGTTATGCATGACTAGAGAAATGATACAGAATCGATAAATGTACCACGAAAATGTATTATTTTCGATAAATGTACCACATTTTAGTTATAAGCCATTACTGTCTCCATATGAGGTTAACTGAGATGTTGTGTCCCGAAATTCGACTAGTTTATGAATATAAGAATGCCAGGAAATTTCGTCCATTTAACCCCATGGAGACGAACGACACGTATACGTACCGCAAAAAGGCTTAAGAATCCTTGATTATCTGAACCAGTAAAATTTTACGGTAAAATTTGCCTTATTAAATCGGAGCATTTCTTCCGATTATAAAAGGCACAAATTTCTGTTTTTGAAAACACGTGACAAAACATTAAAAATTTCGTAAAAGGTTCCCGTCGCAAAAGGGTTAAGAATAAAGACGACCACGAACATCTCAGAAATAGGCCAATTTGTATTTGAGAAAAATCTTAAAATATACTGTAAAAATATCTCAAGGACGTTAAGAGGAAAATTCCGCTGCAAAACCATCGGGGAAAACCCATAAAATATTCTGCCAAAACTGTCAAAATTTGTAATAATATAAATGTAGTTTAAGAATGATTACTCAAAAAACTTTATCATGTTGAACAGGTTTTTCCAAACTCACGATTTCAAGAGGCAAAATGACTATTTCGATTAAAAATTTGTTTTTCTTGAAATTGATCTATTACGTAACAATGTAAGTAGAGTTTAGATTTACGGATTTTGCATTTTTACTCCCTCTCCTCAAAAAAGAGACATTCACTTAAGGGGGGGGGGGGGGGTAAGTTTGCTTAATGCAGACTAATCTACACTACTTTTATTTTAGGAAACGTATGTAACTGGGAAAACTGAATGTGTTCAATAGGCTATTAATCAATCATATGACATCACGATCTGATATAAACCATCCGCGTAACTTATCATGCAACCACTACATGTATTATAAATATGCGCTATCTAAAATATATACAGGGTGAATAAAAAAAGCTGCTGTTAATAAAATATATGTGAACCTAGATAAACAACTCCCATGTACTAAATAGAATTTAGTAAACTTTTCCACCCATTTGGTAATGGTACTTTTCTTACCCAAGCTTCAGAAGTTAATCAGTCCCTAAAAGAAATACATACCATAATAAAACTACTGAATTTTAAAGACAGACTTTTAGTTTATTTATTATATCTATTCAGTTTCTTGAAGAATCATAAAAGAGAACAGAACAGATTACAAAATAAAGTTGTTTTAGAGCAAGTAAAATAAAACCCGGAAGTTCTTAGCATGACATCTAGATTTTTTTCCTGTTATAGTTAAAATTATGATCGAATTAAAAAGAATTTTGCTTACAGAAATGAAATATTTGACAATTTTCGCCTCCTTTTCTTTCTTTTTGTTGACGGTCAGCATCCTCAAATTATAGAATATTTGAATAAAGCTGGTTGAAATGTAAATGAAATTCAGTGAGAGATGTACTACATTTGGTTAATTTAATACCATTTTTCCTCATTTTAAAACAGTAACGAACAGCGAATTAATAGTTTTTCCTTTTGGCATAGAACAATAAATAAATAAAACAGAAATCGCAACATAAAAGACAGCAGGAGATTTTGTCCTGGTGATTTGGGTCCCGACGGTTATGTCCCTAGCCATTTCAGTTCTTGCCGTTTTGATTGCAGTTTGATAAGTAAATATTTAAACTCCATACTCAGAGTAGCTTAAATTTTTGGTAATAATGTTATTATTAATATACAAAAGTGGCAACTACTTTGTTATTAAGGTTGCATTCAAATACAAACCGCTTATTATCTCATTTAATTTTAAATTCCTTTCAAACACTGCAAAACACATCAGCTCAAACACATCAAAATAACACATTCTCTTACTTAGAAACTACAAAATGTTCCGTGATTTCCGATTTAAAAAAAAAATAATAAATGCAGAAAATATTGCTTTACAATGTTGTCAAAGTGGGCGTTTAGAACCGAATTTTCCGAAGCGAGAAATCTGGGACAGACAAAAATAATCACACTGAAAAAGTAATTATTTATAAATCAAATTCTAATGAATTTAGCGAAAAATGAAATCACACGGCATCCAATAGATTTTTTCAAAAATTACCTCAGCAAGTTTCGTGTTTCTAATTTTAAAAATGATTCTGCAAATGTATCAGAAAATTTCGAGTTGTTGAGAGTGGAAAAATATTTTTTCGAATACTCCCTTAACCCCTTCGCGACGGGGGCCTTTTACGAAATTTTTAATGCTTTGTCACCGGATATTAAAAACAGAAATTTATGCCTTATTGAATCGAGAAAATGCTCCGATTCAATAAGGCGAATTTTACAGTAAAATTTTACTGGTGGTGATAAACAAGGATTCTTAAGCCCTTTTGCGGCACGTATATGTGTCACTCGTCCCCAAGGGATTAAAGAGAGAGAAACATATTAGGTTATTTTTTTTATAAAAAAAAGAGCTTGAATAAAAATAAATTAATTAAAAATTTTTAAAAATGTAACGCATTATTATGCTGATTTTCTGGATAATTTGTCACTTTAAAAAAGAGAAAAAGAAAAGAAAAAAATCTTGAAGAAAAAAGAAATGTGGTGATTGTACGGAATTACCTCAAACAGTCAAACAACAATGCTGTTAATATAATTAACTAACTAAAAACAAGCTCGGGGATCGCTTCCAGAACCGAAGTAAACCATCGAAATCAGGAGAGCGTGACAGAGGGTTATTATAAATGGGTAAAAAACGGCTGCAAAAGCAAATCCAGCAGGTATTATAACAAGGTTCGCTTGTCAAAACACCGACTCATCCGGCGTCAGAAAGTCGGCAGGTAAAGGGAAACCTGTGGTCAACTCGCGGAAATTCCCCGATCCGCAACGATGAATGAGTGAGTACATCGCGCAGGTAGATTGTGAAATGACAGGACACCACCCTTCTGTAAAGAAGTGAAATGGCCCATCCGACAGGGTAATTATGATACCACCAGGTTGCCACAACAATATTTTTTTTTTAAAGAAACGAAGTTGCAAGCGCTATATTTTCAAAAGTGATGTCTAATTTTATGAAGAACGTAAGCACAGTTAGAAGAAGCTCGCACCTCCACCTCCCATTATACCTATGGCAATACATTCTATTCGTTGAAAAAAAGAAAAAAAAAAGGACTTTTTGTAATCACATTAATTATTTGATACCGAATCAAATTTTTCTGAACCGAAAGGGAATTAATTCTCTTCAATATTACAGATTCTTCATTATATAATGAAATAATTTACATCTTAATTACTAAAAAACGAAATCTACTTATGAATGAAGTTTGTTTGGGATAATATCGTGCTAAGAGTTTTTATAATACATGCACATTTATGCCCAAGTGCATTTTCCCTTAGAGATTTGTATTTAAAATTAAGGAAAAAAATACATTTTACCTCCCCCCCCCCTCCATCTTTTTTTTTTTTTTTTTTTAATCATCCAAGATAATAACTAATTTTTTTTAAATGGGGTAAAAGCCCTCCCGCCACTTCTCACATCGGCACTCATGACATGCGCTTCATTATTTACAAATTTAAAAAACAGAAGTTAGGGGCTGTGTATATATAATGTTATCTATTTAGGGAGGGGAGAATCCGACTCATAATATCGTAACATATGTCTAGGGCGAGGGTGTGCGTCTTTTGTTATCGTTATTTATCGTTATCGTGTTTGATCGAACAAAATTTCTCTCTTTTTAGTTGTAACATGGTCTTTTGTTTAAAATAGTATGTTACCATTTTCAATCCTGTTATCTATTTTTATGAAATTACAAAATTATTATTAAAATTATTAAATTGATATAAATTTATTTAATTTTAAAATATAGAATACTGCAAAGTTTGACGTTTCTATTCTTCTTTATATGTGTAGGCATATATAATCACGGTTCGAGAAACCATATGTTATGTATATTTGAAATGAAGTTTTTGTTTAATAATAAATAAAAGAGAAGGAATGCTGCACACTTGTTTTGTTAACCCTTTGCGGCGCAGGGCAAATTCATTGCTTAAGTATTAATGACTGACACCGGAATTGAAAACAACTTTTTTTTTAAAGAAGAAAACGCTATATTTCACGCATTCCATAAACCGTTATTTTTTTAACCAAAATTCTGATGCCAATGTTGCGTTTGGGAATTAAAATTAAGTGGTATATCTTTGAAACCAGCGCGCCGCAAAGGGTTAATATACGAATTTCTATCTGCACCCCACCATTACTCAGTTTGGGGCAACGCAACAAGACTTTCTTGCTGTTGAATGCATTATGTATTAAAAATCTATTATACAATACTCTTAAATATCTATTTATTTTAAGAGTCATTTGCTATAAAGTGATATTTTACTGACTTCTCTGCATTTGAATTATTAAAGTATACGAATGCTTCTTTAATTATCGAAATATTCCAAACGGTATTTTTTCAACAAAGTTCTTTACTTTAATTAATTTATTTATTTTTGTTCTTTTCGTTCAATACCATATGATGTGTCGTGTTTTATTTTTGGTTCGCAATGTTATGTATTAAAAGCGATAATTACTGTAAAATTGAAACTTCCCTTATGAGATTTAATTCTCCAGTTTACCAAATACAAATTCAAAGATGGGATTAATTTCAGAAACTTTTATCTTTTTTTTTTAAATACTATAATCGCTATGTTAAATAATTAATAAGAGTACATATAAAAATTACGAATAAAAGTCAAGCAATTTTTGAGCGAATCGATGGGTGCTCGCACGGGCCACAAAATGTCCTGGGGCCGGCCCTGACTCTATGCATTTGAAGTTTTTTGGGTCAGAATTTAAAATGTAATGCATGAAAATGTAAGTCTTTATTTCTTTATACCGGTGCTATTACAAAATACAACCACAACAAAATATCCGCTGTACTCAGGGGCATCGCTGCCGTGGGGCAATTGGAACAAATTGCTTCAAGCGCACGAATCCTAAGATTTCAAAATTAAAAAGAGCAAAAAAGAAATTATAAAAATATTTGCATACTTTTCCTTTATGAATCAAATATTATGGATGAATTTTCTTTTGTATAAAGCTCATAAAAATTATACATAAATGACTGTATATTGTTGGAGGAAAAAATATTCCGATAAAGGTCTCATAAAAAGTTTTAATTCCTTTTTAAGGACTTTATAAACTAAAATTGAAAATTTGTAACGTAATAGATGCATAGGCGAATTGGCCGTCGTCGTTGTGATAAATAAATCAAAAATTTAAATAGAACCTGAAAATCCAAAACAGATTTATTTGAAGAAGGAAGCCTTTTAAAGTAAAATTTTGTAAGAAATTGGTAAAAAATTGGTAAGATAACTTTTTTTAAATTTTTTTATTTAACCACCATTTATTTTTTTAATTTAGCGGACCTGATACAAAAATTTTAAACAAATTTGTAAATTTTTATACATTAAAACGCAACGCCCATGATATTACACTATTTTTTAATCATTATATTGTATATTATGCGAATAAAAACTTTTAAAAAGAACACTGTTTTTCTTAATATGCTGAAGCATTTCCTTACATCTAAATATTATTAACATTGAAATTCTATGAAAATCCCTGTTATAATTCAAAACTTTCCTACACTGTTACAAATCCATATATAAAAATCTTTTCATTCTGAAGGTAAATTATAAAATATCAAGTACATTAAGAATCTTACGTATATGGAATATATAACACATCCCTGTAACTTTTCATATAATGCATGCGTTCATATGTCTGTTTTAAAATTATTTCATCGAACTACAAAACGAACTACACTGTAAAAAAAATATCTGTAACTTCATAGATGTTAAGTTACGGAAATCTGTATGCTTAATAAATTTTATCTGTATACTGTACAATAAAAAAGATACAAATTTACAGAACTAGTTTTTGTAAAGCTACAGAATTCTGTAGTTTTTTAAAAGAATATACTAAATTTACAGTAATATTACTACAATTTTATCTTTATCCCAGTTGCAGTTACAGAAAATGTTCTCAACACCCCAGTTTCCTAAAAAATTCTTAGCAATCTTTTAGATTTTTAATGTATAGTGTATCTGTTACATGCATTTTTTATGTTGCCGTTACATAAAAAGTTCTAGGAATCCTAATTTCTTAGACAAAAATTTAATAACTTTTACAGTTTTTTTTTTTTTTTTTTTTTTTTTTTTTTAAGTTTACAGACGTGAACCCCATATTAAGTGTCAATGGATCCCCCGCCTCATTCATAGTTGGACGCTGTCTTGACTATAGCTGTTGCATCCCTTTATATTCATTTGTATATAAAAAATTGTAAATTTTAAATAAGGGGTCCGAGTAAAACACAAGGTAACTAACAAAATGTAAGTTTTGAAATATTCATGAATGAAATTTTCTTTTAAAAAAAACTACACATAAAACTATTGCGGTTATTTCCAATAAAACAGCTCATTTATTAAGACTGGATCTTTAGTTAACTTATGTGCAACATTTTACATTTCATAAATTTGATTTTATTGAATTTATGAAGAGTATTGGTATAAAAGAAACCTTATATATTTAAAAAATTGTCAGGATGCAGTTAAAAACTGGTTTACACGAAAATCAAAAAGAATTTGGGAAGTGCCAGTTACTATGCTTTGTTACCGAAGTTCTTCATATATGACAGAAAATCTATTTAAAGATTTCTTTATTAAACTATTAAGGGACACAAATGAAGATAATAAGTAAGAAGATCAAAAATTAATTTTACTCTCAAAACAGCTAAAAGATACATTTTTTTCTCAATCCTCGTTACATCCAAATTTAAAAGGACAATGTGAACCCTTTAAATATGTATCACTGCGGAGAAGAAAACCATTTTAATCTAAAATTAGTGAGGACAGAACTTTACACTTCGACCCTGCATAGACCATCGCAGGTAAAACTTGAACAAATTATTATTATTATTATTAAAGTCTTTTCATATATTTTTCATTTATTCATTCTTCATTTATAAACTGCTGATACTAGTTATGTGTTTCTTTCCCAATAATTTTTCTCAAAATTCATTCAAGTAAACAAAGTAAATAAATAAACAAAAGGAAAAGAAAGAAGAGAGAAAGATAAGAATATCTTCACTCAGATTCTTTATATATCTTATTTTAGATTGTGAATAGAATTACTTTATGGCTATATTTATGTAGGAATTGTTTCTTTCGTAATTTGGATATTTCAATGTGCATATATAAAGTTAAAGAAAATATCTGTACTTATTTTTGTTTAAATGAATTTAAAAAGGATACCTTAACTGTAAAGACGAAAGTATTTAATGTAGTTAAAATACAATACTCAAAATTCCAAGTTTGTATTTAGTGATTCATAAGTATGACGTGAATTTTCAATTATACTTTATTTTTTCCATTAGAAAAAAAAATATATATTTCTCCAAAGCTATTTAAACGTTTTAATCCTTTAGATATTTTATTAAAACGTTGAAAGGATTTAGATCATACGAAAAAATAAACATAATCCGATAACTATAATCCGATCCACAAAAGGCAACAATAATATAATAATAATAATCTAGCTATAATAACTTTTTATGTGTTTTCTCAAACAGATTTTTAAAGGCCGACATTTGCTTTTACCAATTTCAAAATTAAGGAAAACAGTTCTCAATAATACAATAATATGAATATATAAAACTTTGTCGTTTTCGATATTTTTAAAAACTGATGTTGACGATTTTAAAATATTTTACTGTTTTTAAAAAAACAATACTTTTTTTTTTTTTTTTTTTTTTTTTTTTTTTTTTTTTTTTTTAGCTTTAGATATGACCCAACATTTTCTTTACTAGATGAAGAGAAAACGAAAATTGCTATAGATTGCAGTCTTATTTCTTTCAGACCCTCGTGGGGGAAACAAAGGAGGAGGGGATATTAACATCTAGCTTCTTTTTTTCCCAACACAATATCTTCATTATTGTAGACTTTAAAATTTAAAATGAAATATTTAAAAAAAAAATGCTGATTTCTTTCTTTTCTTTTTTTTTTTTTTTTTTTTTTTTTTTTTTGAAGTAACCCCCAAAATGGTGTTACTGGGGTGTATGAGTAGAAATTTCAGAAATATTTAACTAAAGTATAACTTTGCACTTTGATAATTCAAAATTATATGACCGCCAAAGATTCTTTCCTATCTCAAAATATGTATTGTATAATCAGTTTAATAAGATAACAAAAATGAAGTTTGAAAAGCAGAAGTAGTATTTTCTACGTTTAAAAGATAATAAGAAACTGATTATTAATAGGTTAAAAGTCGCTATTTTTCTTTTTGATGTTGGAAATATTTAAAAGTTCATAATGCAAAAATCATGCTTCCATAAGAAAAAAAATCTGTTGTGAAAATAATAATATGAAATAAATTCCATTATGAAATAAATCATTAGACTGAAAAATGATGTCCTTTCCAGAAGCACATTGGCATACGATACCTAATTATACGTAGAAAATTGTGGCAACTGATATCTCTGTTTACTTTCATCATCCCGATGAAAGAATTTCCGATAATCGCTTTCAATGGATTGCAAAAAACAGCACCTACCTAGAAATTTCTTTTAATTGGCTGTATAAAAACCAAAATAGTTATTTTAAAACAAAATATCATTCGTGATACATTAAAGGTAGTAGATGATATTATTCGGTTTTCATACGTGAACTATGTTTATAAAATTTCACTAAAGTATTATTACATTTGTATTAACTGAAATTTCGTCCATAATTTAATAATAATAATAATAAAATTCATTTTCTGCATTTAAATTACATTTCTAGATTTTATTTTTCATTGTGATTAATTCGATTTATATTCTTTAAATGAAAATTTCATTCATGTGTTTAGAAATAAATGTACCTTACATTATTTTACATAAAAACTCATTCATGATGAAGAGAATACTCTGTGTTTCATTCATTTTTTGTATGCGAACTTTATTGCTAAAAAAAAACTCATGTCCAAACTATACTTCTAGAATTTTTCAAAATACAACTTACTCGATATGCGTATATTTTATGCAAAACTTAATTAATGATTAAATCTTGTTTGTTTTTTATAGTCGAAGTACAATTATAAAAAAATTCTATAATGTAGTTATAAAATACTTAATTCGATTTGTATCTCTAAATTTATAATTAATTCATCCAAAAATAATTTGAATTTTCAAAAACCCGACGAAGAGTATTGCATAATAACTTAACAAAGTTATGTTCAATTTTTAAAGGAAGTGCTTATTTTATGTCCAAATAATAAAATTCCTTTTTTTCCTACGTCCAACAGAAATAATAAAGAATCAAGGGGTGAAACAAACAGCCTCCAAAAATTCAAATAAAAATAATCGTTTTCTTCAATAATTCGTCGCACAAAAATAAATAAAAAATAAATAAAATAAAAGTAAAATCTGTGCATAAAGTAGGATTTATAAATCTTAATTGTATTTGAAATTAATAAATCAGCATATCTGAGGAGCATCTGTTATGTAAATCGAATTTCTATTAGTAATTCATTTTGTTTAATGTTTTAAATCTAAACTGCCAATTTCATTCTTTTTCATATTAATATGACTAAAAATGTAAGAATAAGGTATTTTTGTAGTTTCAATGATTTAAAATGTATTAATCACAAAACGATTTGCGATCAAGTGCTGTGATACTTCAAGACTGTTTATTTTCTGTGAACACTTTCGAAGTGGGAGGGGTCTGACCCGTTGTCTATTATTTTGATCATTGCACTCTTTACAACTTTTACTATCTTAAATCTTCTACTTATAATGATTAAAACTGATTTTTTGGTAATGGCTTTAATAAATATGGATGTTTCTAATAAATATTTTATAATGATAACCGTTCTTCACTGTATATTAGAAAATGTTTATTTGAATTCCTTCCATAATTTTTTAGTTACAACACGTCAACATCTTGATGATTTCGCAATGTTTATTTACTATCAGTTTGAAAGATACTATGTCTGAGAAAAAATCTTCTTGACACAGATAGTGATATCTTAACATGCATGTGCTAATAATAAAAGGCTGTTAATTTCCTGCGAAAAACTTTTATTGTATAAGGGAAGCTCAATTAAATTAAAGATTTTGTAACAATGACATCAATACTGAGGTTGACTTGATTAATTATTCTCAAAAATAATTTTATTTACAAAGATATATACAGTTTTAAATGTATTTAAATATGAATATTTGAATCTATTCCATAATTTTTGAATTGCTACGACACTTTTTTCTGGTCGTATTTACACAAAGCTGTTCCCAAGGACCAGGGAGGCGGAAATGGGATTCAAATTCCCCTCCGAAATTTTATAAATCTACACTTATTCATTAAAACATGAATTTTTTTTACTTTAGAGATTTTTATTTCTCTCGAATATAAAAGGTGAACTAAGATATCAACTGCATGAAAACAGTACATTCTAAGCTTACCTATAATATACTACATTAAAATTATAACTGAACAACCTGATTTTTGCTATCCCA
This sequence comes from Maratus speculifer, assembly GCA_964019185.1. Classification (NCBI taxonomy): domain Eukaryota; kingdom Metazoa; phylum Arthropoda; class Arachnida; order Araneae; family Salticidae; genus Maratus; species Maratus speculifer. The sequence goes on along the minus strand of OZ025294.1, from coordinate 239,376,798 downwards.
CAGAAAATGTTTTTCTAGTTACGGCACTGTATTTACCTCACTATTTGACGGGACGTTATGCGCTCGGAAGCGATCTGCTGAGCGGAATTTGGCCGAGTGTAGAGGAGGTAACTCAGTCCGGCCGTATTAATAACTATGAAAAGAAGAAAAAAAAAGTCACTGACCTGTGCATGGTAGGTAAATCCATGTTTGTTGGCTAAGTCCTTTGCTACTTCGGGTCCTCCTTCTACTTGCACCACGAATTGGTCCGTAAACACCGGTGGTACTCCTTCGGGCACCACAGACACCACCAAAACGGCGAGCACCACAATCACCAATCTCATCCCACATTGCATAGTAGTTTTAAAAGAAGCACTTAAACACAGTCTTCGTTAGCTAAACATCGCTGCCATTGACACTGCACCGAAAAAAAAAAAAGAAGAGGGATGATTTTTTTTTTTTTTTTTTTTTCCAAAATCCTAAAATTTCTTCTAAGTCAAATAAAAAAAAAGAAAAACACTAAAATAATAATGTGATGTTGCCGCCGATCAGTTTACATGTTTGTTTTATTATAGCACACACTCACGTGATACAAATATGTTTAGGAATAAGTGATTGGCTAATAAATGAACGGAGTTGGTTACGCGATGCCAAAATCCAAGAGGTGTGTTGTTTTTGTTTTGTTTTTTTAACTCTGCCCCAAGCATGAGCCCTGTCAGTCTCTACACAGCGTAGCTGTTCGCGGGAATGGCTCAGGCAACAAACGTTTAACCAGTTTCGGCGTCTACTCCTCGCGTCTACGTCACCAGGCAACTGGAGACGCCAGCGCCCCTCATACCAACAATGCCGCGTGGCCGGGCGAAAGAGAAGAAACGGGGCTGGAGGCGCAAGTAGCGACCCGTTTGCTTGCTCGCTCCGCAAAAGATCGCCCACTCTTTCGGAAAGATGTAGAGACCAGGGGCGGATCCACCCCTATTTTACGAAGGAAAGAGGGGTCTTAGATCTTAATAAAGTAAGTTATCAATATTAATATGCATTTCTGTATAACGAAATGCGTCGTGCTGTGTTATGTTTCTACATTCAGGTACAGTATGTACACAACAATGCCAGATTATTCAGTCTGCATACAGCCAATTCAATTTTTGAGGTCCTCCTTCTCATTTCTAACGTGTTCAAGATGATAAAATTTGATAAACATTATAGTTTGATTTTTTTTCCCGATAACAATATTGATAGGATATTTTTCTTATAAAATAGAATCTGAATGAAAAATCCGATATGTATAAATTTATCATGCCCCTAAGAAGTAGCTTGCCGTACCTATTTTGTAATCCGACACTGATTCCCAAGCTTGTTAAAAATGCATATCTTGAAGTCGAATCTGTAGTACAAGGTGTTTATTAAGTCCCGGACCCATTTTGATGTTTAATAACTCATAAAAATAATGACGATATAAACACACTTATGGCATTTATTGATGGAATAACTCATATATTTTCGAACTTTATTATTAAGAACTTTTTTATTAAGAAAAAATTAAGACTGCATGCATACAAAGTTCAAATTGCTTAATTAAGGAATGCTTGCCGCTACCTATCGTGAAATTGACTATCGACTTGATATTCTCCGTGCGACGAAAGGGGGCACACGTGGAAGTTCATTGACAAGGGTCATGAAACTTTTTGAGTCTGTCTAACCAATTATATTATTAATTTTAATCTATCTTTATTATTTTATGGCCCCACCAGTGGCCGAGAGGTACAGACCTCTCAACTGGTAGACGGCAGGTGCTGGGTTCGAACCCAATCGCGGCTGTCGGCCTAACCGTTCGGAGTTTTCGTGGTTTTCTTCGAACCTTGCGTAAATACGGGTTAGGTTCCCTTAAAAAGACCCCCACGAAGGGCACTCCCCCCTTGGTCCTATATCCCTAGTGTAGATAATCGGACGTCAAAAATAAACCAAACCTTTATTATTTTATGAGTTATTAAACATCAAAATGAGTCCGGGACTTTATAAACACCCTGTATTTATTTATTTGAAAACAAATTTAAAATGCAATTCAAGTATAGGTAAGATTAGTCAAAATTTTAGCAAACTATGACCCTGTATGTAATAGTTTTTTTTTTTTTTTTTTTTTTTTTTTTTTTTAATATTCAGTTTTTTACTAAATTAGTCAAATGTCTGTAGAAAATTTACATAAACTATTAAAAATAATGTATTCAAATTTTATGTGCATTTATCCTCTAAGGGGAAAAAAAATCCGCACGATACGATGACCATTTTCAAAATATCTGCCATTAAACAAATAATAAAATCAGAGTATTCATTCGAAAGTTATACGTGAACGTGTTTTAAAATAAGTAAATGATTGTCGCAGTGAGTTACCTATTCTTTATAGTTGGTAAGTATTTGATAATAATACAATCGCAACTCGTTAATTTTAAAAAGACAGCTGAAAATTTTCACGTTAACCAAACTTCATGTTAATCATAAATAGGGAGAGGAAGGAAATGTATTTAGAAAAATAAAGATTACAAATACATATATATCTATATCTTTTGTTAAACATTAGTTTAATACGTATGAGTATTTAAAATTATGAAATTATGCACAGAATTTTTAGAAACTTCTTATAGTTGATGCATTTAATGAGATAAATGAGTTTTTTTAATATTATGCTGCCATGTCATCTGAGATAGAGATGCGATTATAATATCTGTAGTCTAAGCCCTAGAGAAAGTTATTCTGTTTATTATGCAATTTGTAAAATGTCAATACATTGTTTGTTTTATTAGTTATCAGTTTTGCGGAAATGTCAATATTTGATGTAATTTTGACTATTTTTCTCTTTAGAAAAATTATTTCTGGGTAATTACTAAAATTTATATTTATAATTTTTTTTTCAAAGTTTTAAAATAAATGTCGTTATAAAAAAGGGATAACAAGATAAAATTTCAAAAATTTCAAAAAATCACTTCCGAAGGTGCAATTTACCTTAAAAAGTTTGTAGCGTTTTGTCGAAATATTCTATTATTAGATATAGCTAGGTTCGATTAAGTAAATATGTGCCATAGTAGATAAACTATAAAATAGACATTTATGTAACTTTAACCACTATAAAATAAAGAATTATTTACTACTAGCAAACCCCGCGGCTTTGCTCGCGTAAAAGTTGAAATATGCTAAGTGATATTTATATGTCAAAATTTTATTATGTAAAAATATACTTTTAGGAGTAATTCAAAAATTAACATTTATGACACAATTTGACTAAACTGTACATCATTGCACTGCATTAGACAGAAAAGAGATGAGAAGAATGAGAAGAGCTTAAGCTATTTAAAAGTACACTCACGTCCATAAATTAAGGATAATTCAGAATCACGTGAAATCAAACTCTAAAGTAAAAATTTCACTTGCAGAATTATCACACAAATCTTCAAGATTAATATGCAAACTTCAGAAAGCCACAAGATGGCGCCGATAGTACGTCACAATAACGAAAGTGTGAGAGAGGCGTATATAAGGAATGGTGGCAAAGAAGTAAAACTCTTAACAAGAAGAACTGTTAACAAGTTTCTAAACCTCTCAGTGCGAAAACCGAATAATTATGACACCGCGGACACATGCAGATGATATTTTACATTGTAGAATTATCGGCCGTCTGGAATGGGTGTACTCAGATGGAGGTATCCGAAGAACTTGGAATCGCCCAAAGTGCAATTTCTAGACTTTGGCAACGATTCTAAGTTGATGGAAATGTCAGTAGACGTTCCAGTACAGGTCTTCCCCGAGTTACAACCGCTAATGAAAACGTTATTTGGCATAGTAACTTCCAAAATAAACAGACGAGCACACCGTTTCGTCAGCTATCTTCACCCACGGGTACAACTGTTTCAAGGCAAACCGTGTACAGACGTTTGGGAAATATTGGTCTATATGCTCTCAGACCTGTTAGATGTTTTCCGCTCACGGCAACTCACTGTCGCCTGCGATTAGTTTGGAGTACAGAACATGCAATTTGGACATCGTCACAGTGGGCTTGCGAAATGTTTTTTCCGATGAGTCCAGGTTTAGTTTGCATCACGTAGTCTGATTTGTCTGATTCACGTCGGATTTTTATATGGAGAACGCCAGGCACCCGTTACCACTCAGACAACATCATTGAACGACATCGTTACGGTGGTGCAGGATTGCGCGTTTGGGGTAGAATTATACTAGGCTCCAAAACAGATCTACATGTTGAAATCGGAACCATGAAAGGCCAAATTTATCGTGACATTATTCTGGAACAACATGTACGTTTGTTTAGGGACACCATGGGATCAGAATTTGCGTTTATGAATGATAAGAAGACACCCCACCGGGACCCCAACCGTTAGGTTTATGGGTTTTTACGTCCCGAGGGAAAAGTCCCTACCGTCATCCAACGAACACAAAGGCAATATGCAACGCACAAACTGACGCCCGTTTTCACCAAGCAAACATCGGATATGAATTCCTTCAAGCTGAGGATATCACCCGTATGGATTGACCCGGATGGAGCCCGCCAACCATTTCCTATATGTGAAACAGAGAGCAATAGAATTTCGGAGAGCATTGCTTGCTGAGTGGAGTAATCTTCCCCAAGATCAGCTTGATAATTTGATACTCAGCCTGCCTAGGCGTTGTGCGGACTGTATTTCATCGTCTGGGAGACATACAATTTATTAAACATCATAACAACCATATAATGTTAAGTTTTTTTAATGGGGGTAATTTTTGTAATTGCTCTAGGGAGCAACAATTGTAGATTTTATGAATGTTATCATAAATATAACATCATTTTGTTCTTTTTCTTTTGTTTAATAAATGGACTTGACGAATAACTCACGTTTGTTTTGTTCCCGTACATTTATTTACTGGAACTAGCATTATCCTTAATTTATGGACATGAGTGTAAATAATAATTTAGAATATATTTTGAAACTTTTATGCTCACACCATACGTTTATTTCAGTATTCATTTGAAGTTTTGAATTTTTGCGAAACCATCTTCTTAGTATTCATTTGCATCTTAAAAATTAACCATCGTGACGAATCCCAAACTTTTTTTCTAACGTCCACCATCTCTCTAAGGCTAATGACACCAGCATAAATTGCCTATGTTGAAGCAAGGTAAAGGTTAAAATTCAATATTTGTATTAGTAGCTAGTGGCCACTAGAGGCTGAATGTTTAGTAACCACTATTGTCAAGTTAGTGGCCACTAATTATTATCATAGATGTCATTGAGAAGAAAATATCATGTAAATTCTAATCAGAATATTAAATAGTTAATAATTATTTTATATGTAAAGAAAAGCATAACTTCATTCAAACTTAGATTTTTTTCCCTATTACAGATAATGAAAATGGGGATTTTTTTTCGACCACTTGATGAATTTAGTAATATTTTCCGCTATTGGGCAATGGAATTTGCAATTGTTTGAAGAAATTTGCTGTTTTTCGCAATTTTTTGACGAAATTTATCGTATCTTTACGGTTTTTGTACAAAATTTGTTTTTCCGCGATTTTTAAACTAAATTTGCTTTTTTAGCGCTTTTTTTGACGGAATTTGCAGTTTTTTCGCAATTTTTTGAGGAGATCTGCTTTTTTTCGCAATCTTTTGACGAATTATGCCGTTTTTTGTGATCTTTTGAGAAAATCTGCCGTTTTTTCGAGATCTTTTGATGAAATTAGCTTTTTTCTCTTTTTTTCAATTATTGACAAAGATTACCGTTTTTTTATGAAATCTGCTGTTTTTTCGCGATATTTTGACGAAATCTGCCTTTTTTGTGATATTTTGACGAAATCTGCCGTTTTTTGCGATATTTTAACGAAATCTACCGTTTTTTGCGCTATTTTGATAAAATTTGTCGTATTTTCATCATTTTTTGACGAAATTTACTTTTTTCTTCGATTTTTTTACCGATATTTGACGAAATCCTTTGATTAAATTCGCGTTTTTCCGCGATCCTATGACGAAATTAGCGATTATTCTTCTAACGATTGACAAAATTGATTATTTTCGGTGATCTTTTGTCAAAATTCGCGATATATTTTGTCCTAATTTTCGGATTTATGACCGATTTTTTTCTTTCTGAAATGATTGATCGCCATTTTGGCGATCAGATGCATAACATAAAGTCGCCAATTTTTTACATTTAGTCGCCATGTGGCCGGTGGCGACCGTGAATTTTAACCTTTAAAGCAGGGATTGCCCCATTAATTTTGCAATCGATTAGGTATTTCCTACTGTTCCATAGAAACATAATTGAAAAAAAAATTCAAATTCTTTTTTAGAAAGTTTGTGGTTTCTGCCAACCCCAGGTGGTAGTCCCACCAGCTTCAAATATAGAATGTGTAGGATCAGAGACTGTCATCTTTGATTCGCAATCGTTACTTTTACCATTGCCAACTAGATATATAACGGCCAGCACATTTCGCTAAAAACCACCGAAAAAAAGTGGAGACTGTGGATTCGGATGCTGTGGATTCAGCTTCAAACCCTGAACCATTTCAGTAGACCAAGTGGGGCAAACCCTGCCCAAATGTGCATTGTATAAGCTGATTTCTGTCCTGTGCACATGGTCATTGTTTTGGTTCAGAGTTTGCACGATTGGTTAGAATAATTTGGGCAAGGTATCACAGTCATCTGGCGAGAGACTTCATACATTAATCTCAAATAAATGGGCCGGATAGATCTAGTTGGCCATGCTTTTACAATCGGTTTATTTATTACAGCTTGAGGTTGCATAGTAATTATAAATTAGTAATTTTTAATAACGTTTTTAACTTTTTCTCATCGCTTTACAATTTTTAAATTTCGAATTTACTTTTGACTGTTCATAGAGGACAATTGTGTTTTTATGTAACTATCATGCTATATTTAAATTTTCTAACCTCTTATTACTCTTAAACAGCAATTGCAATTTGTAATGTTTTTAGCTCTTGCAATCCTCTGGTGGTAGTGGATCGCATATAAAATATAGTATATGTTCATCACCACCGATTTGCTCCCATTAAATTTTTTTAATCGGTTTGGTACTTCATAAGATGCATAATAATCATAATTTAGAACGCTTTTTGAACGCTTTTTGTTCATTTCATCCTTTTAAATTTGGAATTTTTTTCTCGACTGTTCTTAGAAAACATTTATGTCTTTTAAGTAATTATCATGCCAAACTCCAAACTGCTACAAACCTCAGTAGTACAAAAAAGCACAACTTTGAACATTTTTTAATCTTGCAGCCCTTAGGTGGTAGTGCCAACAACATAAAATTTAGCCTATATTGAAACAAGGACTATCACAATCCATTTGCAAATATTACTTTTGAAATTGGTTTGATATTTCCCAACATAGCAATCGAATTTTAGTACGTTTTTCACACATTTTAATCCCTTTTTAATTTCGATTTTTTTTTTTAATGAAACTGTTGAGCATTTATTTCATATAAATAATTACAATGGCAAATTTTAAATTCGTTCCTCAGATTACCCAGAAATAAGTGTTTAAGACGTTTTTAGAACGCTTTTCTCGCATTTTCATCCTTTTTAAATTTCTAGGTTTTTTTTTTTTTTTTTTTTAATGCTATTATTGGGTTGTTCGGAAAGTCGTGTCCGTTTGGGAAAATTACTTTCTACCAAAAAATTCTATTATTAATTATTAATATAACTATTGTGGGAATCGGGAAAAAAGCAGCATAGTAGCGCCACCTGTTGGACGATATGTACCAAAAACTAATCAGATCCAGTTTATATCAGAGATATCTGATTATGAATTTTTATTAAGTTCCGTGCATTAGTTCTTGATATAGAGTGCTCATAAAATGCATGTCACATACACACAGACTTACAGACAGCGTTTTGTAAAAACATGTTTTTTGATATCTCTGATCCTTAAAACGTGTAAATCTGTCGAAAATATGTCCATGCGACATATCTCATGGAAAATATGTCCGAAAATATGTCCATGCGAAATCCAATCTGTCGATTGGATTTCGAAAATTTTCACGTATCCAATACTTTCTTCTTGTATAAATAGAAGAAAATGTATAAAAAAAAAGAAAAAGAAAAAAGAAAAACAGAAAAGAAATCTGTATAACCCTACTTACTACTACTTATATTTTTCTAATCTTTATGTGCATTAAACACAACTGGAAGTTATCACACAAGGTATATTAATAAAAACTAATAAAAAGTAAAGTTTTAAATGTTGGAAAATATTTTCTTCTTGATTAAGCGTTTTCCAATTCTCTGCAAGGAATAATATGGCGCAGAATCTTTATTAAAACAGAAAGCGCTCACATTAGATTATATCTATAAAAACTAATTAAGTTTTTGTGAAACTAGTATGATTTTTATAAAACGCTTTCCATTCTTCGTTGAGAATAATACGACACGTAATCCAAGTTTAAGTGCCCATTATTAACTTGTTCATTATTCTTGAATACATTAATGCTCTGGGAGAATAATGAATAAACAAACGGGGTGTTAAAAGACAATGAAAAGAGGGAAAGAAGGCGATGCACGATTACGATAAACCATGATAATAATATCAAACAAACATTATGAACCGCAGCATACAAAACACCCAAAATTTTAAAAATTGTTTCCCTGCTTTGCTAGTGATCTTGTGGAAGAACTTTTTTACAGACGAAATTATTAATATATAATAACAACAATAAGTAAAGTTTTCAGTAATAACAGTAAAAGTTCTAGTTATCAAATTATACCTATTCAGTTGGTTTGTTGTACAGTAAATAATTAGAAAAATAGCCAAAATCTCCATGACTTTAAGGATTGATTTTGACTTAACTTGCGGTCTGCCGTCAATAATATATTTATGAATTTTGATCTTCCTTACACTAAAATATGATGCCATTCTAGAACTCGGAAACTAATAAATTATAATTTTAAATTGTGTTATATTTTTAATAAGCATTTTATATCCTTCTTTTAAAATGATTGACGTGGGAAATTATCTTTAAATGCTTATTATAAACATATTCATTCATTCTAACGTACTTGTGAATGAAAATGAATAAAGAAGAATTTGGATTAAAAAAAAAATTATAAACAATCTGAACAAGTTAGCTAAACTTTGATTCTGATATATAGAAACATTATACATCACAACATACATATTTTTACTACTTAATAAACTAGTCGTATGTGGCAATCCCAAAACTTTCTTCTATCTCATACATGTCAATGCTTCAAAATTCGCTATCACAGTGCCAAAATTAAATGGCAATCTGTGGCAATCATAGGAATTCTAATGATATGAAATTCCGTGCATTAGTTCTTGAAATATGGTTATAGTTAAAATCACGTAAATCACGCAAAATTTAGCATAGCAGCAACATCACTTGTTGGAATCATTTACACCGAAACCTAATCTGAAACAGCTTATGTCAACATCTAACTGCATCTGAGATTTGATGAAAATTCGTGCATTAGATTCGTGCATTCTTCGTTTATCTGACGAAATCCTATTCGTATCAGTTCTTTGAACATTACAGCTGAACATTTCGTGTCACATGACAAATCATAAAATTTTGAAAAAGTTTATTACTTTTATTAAATCACTTTTATGAATGTCAGTCGTTCATTTTTGCAACTTTAATTTCGAAAGAGGACCTTAATTTCAACATTACTCATGTAGCCATCATAGATTGGGGATAAAGCATCTTGCGAGTGAACAGAAGGTTCTTAGTTCGAATCCCGGTGCTGGAATTTTAAAATTTTTATACTAAGATTGATTTAATTAAAAGAAATTTGGATTTTTTTTTACTTTAAAGATTTATATATGTATTTTTATCATTAACATTCATATTATTTTTTGGAATTCAATTTTCTTTCTATTATCTTAAAAGCAATAGCGATTTATTAATGATTCAGCATTTTAAATTTCGTTTAAATAATTGTTTTTGTTTTTAGAAATTAAGAATTTTATTTATATCCCGTTATTATTTTTTTTTTCAGATTTTCAAAAAATTTGGAAATTTGGATTTTATTTCAACAAGATAGAACCCGCCGAGTTTCGAAGAAAAAATTATTTACAAAGGAACTGTTTCATTGACTGATAATAAACCTACAAAATTAGTTACAATAAAAAATGCATCTAAAATTGGTTAGTCTAACTCTCCTACACATAATACACTGCTCAAAACAATTAAAGGATATTTGAAGTTTTATATAAAATAAAGTTATAAACGAATTTTTTTTTGCCGAAAATAGAAGAAGAGAATCACAAATGCAAATTTTTCTGGTTTTCAAACTGTGGAGTATGCAAATTTTGAGTTCGACGTCAAAAACGTCGCTTCAGCGGCAGCGAATGAAATTTAACTTTCAACTGGATAAAAGAGAATGAAGACAAGGATGATCGGCATTCAGTCATTGCTTTGTTTCGATGAGTACGATGTCTCAGCGAAGTCATTTGACAGATTCAGAAGCTTGGAAAATTGTTGGTAGGTTAGAAGGGGGCCAAACTCAAACCGAAGTAGTGCAAGCCATTGGAGTGTCACAAAGTGTCATTTACAGGATCTGGAACCGTTTTTTGGAGAGTGGATGTGCAGGCCGAAGACCAGGGCAAGGTCGTAAACGGGCAACAACGCCCAATGAAGATCGGTATTTAGCGTTAACAGCTCGAAGACACCGAAACATGAACGCTACTCTTCTCCAACAACACCTTCGCTCGGCTACAGGCACCACGATTTCAATTCAGACTGTCCGAAACCGGCTCCATGCTGTAGGTCTGTATGCTCGCCGACCGATGGTATGTGTTAGATTAACATCAAGGCATCGTCGCGACCGCAGGGAGTGGGCAACCGAGCATGTCAACTGGAGGAGAAATGAATGGAGCAATATTCTGTTTTCTGACGAGTCCCGTTTTTCTGTGCATCCGGATAATAGGCGTATTTTCATCTGGAGGGACCGTGGCAGTAGGAATAATCCTGCGTTCGTGCACGAAAGTGTCAGATTTGGCGGTGGAGGAGTGTTGGTGTATGGTGGCATCTCCATTGACGGGCGCACTGACCTCTACATCATTCGAGATGGAGCTCTGATTGGTCGCCGATATAGGGATGAGATCCTCAGACCTATTGTAGTCCCTTACGCTGCAGCAATCGGAGATAACTTCATTTTAATGGACGATAACTGCAGGCCACATCGTGCAAACCTGGTGGAGGATTTCCTTTTCGAGGAAGGAATCGTTCGAATGGAATTGCCAGCGTGTTCTCCAGACATGAATCCATCGAGCACGTTTGGGACGCTCTAGGAAGATGAGTTTCTGGCCGCCAACAACCCCTACAAACTCTCCAAGAACTGGAAAGAGCTCTTCTGGAAGAGTGGGGCAGAATATCCCAACTCGTCATTAATAGCCTCATTGAGTCCATGCCTCAAAGGTGTTCAACGTTGCTGGCCGCCCCTGGAAACCATACCCCCCTACTGAAAATGATTTTCTTTGAAGAAAACACCTTTTCTTATTCTTTTTTTTTCTCATATGCACAAATTGTGATTTTTTCTTTTTGTACACAAATGCGCAATAAAATGCATTATTTCTGCCAAACATGTGTAATTTATTCTCATATAACCTACTATGTCTGTCGACCATGTATCAATCAGCTAAAAAGTTTCCCAGATACAAAATCCAATATCCTTTAATTGTTTTGAGCAGTGTATTTTAACTTAAAGGTAACAAAGTACTATTTCTATAAAACTCAGTTGTTCAAATTACTAAAATTAAACTTTAATCATGATGTAGGCAGTAAAATATAAAAATCTTTTATTATGGCAAAGTTGTCAATTACTAAGGTTCATATACTTGGTATTCCAAAATGAAAACAATAAAATTTAATCCATTTTGACTCAATTATAGAATTATTTTCCTGTGAAATCTCAACCCGACATAATTTTTACCATCTCAAAACTTACATACACACCTCTCATATCCATTCGTATTCACCTTTAAAAAATGGTATTCTAATTTGATCATTTAAAAAAAATAAAATTCAAAACTTGAAGTCTCGATTGCTGTTCGCTGGAAATAGATACTAAGCTATTTGTATTGTTTTAAGTGTAAATAAAAATTTCTGAAATAATCTGCATGGAATAAATACGATAGATAATATTCCTGTGACGTTACACAAGGTAAAGCGACGATTTTTATGGTCTAGAACTCGAATTATTGCAAAGAAATTCTTCATTTGCTTCTCACTTGTCTAACTGAGCGAAGTGAATTCATCAAGTTGAGAATAAAGTTCAGTAACATAAATCGCTATTTTTTGGACAAAGTTTTCCGATCGCAGCATGCACATTGTATGCTACAGCTCTATTGTAAAAACACTCTAAATTTCTGTAAAATATTGCGTTTTATCAGTGAATGATTTCGATTACGTTATTTTCGAAAGTGAAGTATTGCAAAGCAGCTGGGATCAAAATGACACATTTAAACAAAACATAATTATGTTTTAAGAATTAAAATACAAGCTTTTTTTAACAAAATGACGTCATTTTCATCCGCTAAAGCATTACTGTTTTACCATCAATTCTTAATCAACATCTATGGAAAGTATAAATGTGACGTCATTATCGCAGAATAATACACAACCCCCCCCCCCCCCCCAAAAAAAAAAAAAATCATTATTCAAGAAACGAACTTGGTATCTAATGATTCATATGCCTTCATTTGTTTGTTTATAATAGCTCCATGTTTTATCAGAAATCATTCATTGATATTTCTTTAAAATTCGGAAAATGATTTTACACACGGATTAATAAATTTGCATTTATTCAGCTATTTGAAACGAATTAATTAAAAGCGAAGAAAATAACTCACACAACCATTCTTTAAAATACATTTTTGTAAAGGGAAAGTGTTATATCGAGTGTAAAGTAAGTTTGTAATAAACTAAAAACCATTTAACTGACTAAAAAATACGAAATAAAACCAAAATTCACCGGGTTTTATAACAGACATATTTCTTGAAATAGCATATATTTTAATTTTAAATTTTTTCCCATTTATGAGAAAATGGCAACGAAAAAAATACATTTATTTTTTACAATTATATTATAACAATTTTATTTTTTCATTTACTTTTAATAGAATTGGAGTTTTTTTGTTGCTACAATTGCAAAAACGGTATTAAAAACTACAAAAAAAAAATATCTGAAAAATAAATTAAAATACAGTTTTCAAACAAATTGCATTTAAAAGGGCATTTTTTTTCTCAATACGATGTGTAAAAATTGAAAATGTGCGACATTTAGAAGTTTAAAAATTTCAGTAGCAAAAATTGTAAAACTGAAATTTTATTTTAAATTTCAAGTTGTCATTCGCAAAATGACGTATGCGTTGCGTACAGATACGTTTGGCCTTTATAAGATAGATAATTTTATTTGAACATTTTTAACTTGATTAAAATAAATGACTTCCTTTTACATTTATTTTAAAATTAAATTTATTGGTGCTACCATCTATGTTACAGGGGTCGCAGCGTCCCTAAAATTTTTGCATTTTTCCTACCAGTATTTTAAATTAAAAATCTTCGTATCAGATTTCTTTAACATCTACAATGAAATTCTACAATAATTATTATCGTTTTGAAATTGTGGTAGGAAAGTGTGAAAATGTTAGAGACGCTGCGACCCCTGATGTAATAATTTAATAATTAAAAATTAACAATTTCATACATTCGAATGGGTTTAAAGGCAAAATAAATAAATAAATAAATATCAATCAAAGCGATATTTTGGAAATTTTCAATAATATTGAGAAAAATCCATTTAAAAATTAAAATTTTCAACATAAATTTAAAATAGCCGAAGATGTAAACATAACTTAGTAAAGTAACATAACTTGTTTTAATTTGTAAGAATTTTCATATGAAATAAGTTGTAGATTATAGATAACATGATACTTGGTAAAAATGTACCTACATTTCAAGAGTGGAAATAATAAATATATTTACTGGATTCCTTAATTTAACCAATCAATGATAATAAGATTCTATAACGGTTACAATGATGTGTGTGTGTCTTGTCACACACTTATCTTCTTATCTTCACACATCTTATCACACAATTTCTGCGCATATGCTTATTGTCTATTCTCTCAACAGAGGATATCTTTTTTTTTTTTTTTTTTCTTGTGCTTTTGTCACTTTTGTGAATTAAAGACAGCCTTGTAAAAGTCACACAACAATCTTATAATTGCTATCAATCTTACAACAAGCTACTCATGCAAATGGGTATTAGTCTACCTTCCAGGAGATTCGCTGCGTATTTGTAAAGTTAAATTTGTCGCAGCAAAATAGTATCAGGAAAAAAATCAAACATGCTGCAAATATGCATGCTATCTGGGAAACTTTCTGTACAATCTGCGATGTCACTTACCAACTTGTTGTTAGAAAGCTCCATACAATACGGTTATCAACATAAAAACCAATACAGAAATCTAAGGGCACGTGAAACATAAAATGGTACGAATTTTTAAGTTTTTAATTAACCGCTTAAAAAATTGACCTAAAAATTTTTGAACCTAAAGATTATGGTGCTGGAAGATTTTAAAATAATATAATTTAAGTACTATCGGTGTGTATATTATACACTGCTCGACATTGAAAATACAACACCAAGAAGGAGTGATCAGAAATTTATGTAAATTTTAGAGTAGACGTACGTCACTGAGTTATGCGAATTATGTGAAAAGCGCAGGTCTCCGACGCACGTGATGTAAGATATACTCGAAGGGACTTGCAGAATGGATAATATTCGTGTCGTTATTTCTGCCAAACGAATTATCGAAGAAATTTTGTTTTTGTCTCGGAGGATATGTGCATAGAAGAGAATGCCAGGCTGTCGTCAACGAAGGCACTTCCAGCAGATAAACTATTTTACGAGAAGCATGGTGATCGGACAGAAGGGGAGGTGGAAGTTGGTCCTTACGTCATATTGCAGCTGATACTCACATGAATGCGAGCAGGGTGCATCAGCTGTTGCGAACATGGTTGGAACAAGGAAAGTGAATAAAAGATCCATAGAATTTCACGAATATTATTTTTTAAACCCATTTTTGTTATGTTAAGAATCAAACCGCAATCTTGATTTTTTTTATAGTATATCAAGGACTTATTGATCCTTATGTCTGTGCAATATTGTTAATGTCGGAACTTTCCTTTATTCACTTTTTGCGAATATATAGAAGAAAAAATTATGATTCTGTATTTATTATTTTTTTTTTAAGTTTCTAAGTTTCGTTTGAAGATGAAGGAAATAAATGACTTAATAAAACTTTCAAACTTGGAGAATTCAATCTTCATATGTAATACTACATCAGATATGAATTTGACAGATGTTTTTTAATTCTTTAATTTTTATAGCGTTTCTATTTTTTTTTTTTTTTTTTTTTTTTTTTTTAAACAAATTTTTAATATTTACAAACAGTTCAGGATTAATCATGGTATTACCAGATTATTATTACGCAATAAATATAAAGATATATTTTCAGAGATTAGAATATTGTACAAAAAAATCATTTTTGTTTAATAGTGTTCAAGATACAGAACTTCAAACTAGCAACTTTCGACTACAGCATGCATGCCATTCTATATGACAAGTTTTTTAAATGTCCAAAACAGCTAAAATAATTTATTTTTCATCAAGATATTTTGCAGAGCTACATTTGAGCATGAATTGACATTTGTATCAGATTTTATTAAAATCGGCTCCTATGCGGACACGGCTTTTTTAACCGACTTCAAGGAGTAGATTATGATTTCGACCTGTATGTATTTCTTGTTCACTCATAAATTCTTTAAATATTAATAGATTTTGATAATTTTTTTCTTGTTTGAATGTATAAGATACCCATGTGGTCCCATTTTAATTTCATTAAATTCTGATGATTAGAATTTTTTTTAGATAAAAAAATGAAATTTGTTTTAAAAAAAACTAGCTGCACCCGTCGAAATTCGACGGAAAAGAGTATACATTGGATGTGATATATATCAGTCTTATAATATACAATAATATACAGAGCGAAATAAACAATTGCCACTTCTTAAAATAGGGATAACATAATCTTTCATGATGAAGATACACAAACTTCAGAAAATAATAAAAAATAAGGAAAACAGCTCATAAAGTATTATGTTGGACTTAACTTCAGCTACAAATCTTTTTATAATGTGGATTCTAAATATTAAACATTACTTAAATGCCAAATTGTTTAGGAAGTTAATATAATACCTCAGAAGACACATTCAAAAGTATCTTCATAGTTTATTTTTTCTCCGTTTAAATATCTCTTGGTAACTCTACAATAATTATAGTATCAATAAAATATTTGCATTTGTAGCACTCGCAATAAATTTATTTATTGGTTTGTAGCCTCCATGGTCAAAATTAATTTTATTGTCATGACAACGGAAAGAAAAACGATATCTTTGTTATATAAAAGAACAAAATTTTTATGTTTGTTGTTGATAAGCAGAAAACATTTTATTTATTTTTATTTTAAATAATAACTTAATACAACAAAATGATTTTAATTAATTTTTGATATTATGTAAAATAGAAATATCGTAATACCGTTATATCACAGGATATTTTTTTCTAATATGACATCATTTACACATTTTGAAACACTCATCCTTTCCAGAAATAAAAGCGTGATTTATGCAGTTATTTAAAAATTCCTTAGTTTCATAAAATATTTATTGTAATTAAATGGAAATGGCGCAATTTATAGAAATATTTTCATTCGTGCACATCGCGGACCTTTAAATAAATAGAAGTTCAGTTTATTTAGATGCAGGAATAAAAGTCAGTGAATATGACATCATCACTGAAACAGCTATAACAATGTATATTATATTCATGGAACAAACTTATCTGTTTTCTCAATGATGACATTTTCTCCATCGACAAAATTTCGCTTTAGACATTATATTTTATAAAAGTTTATTTTCTGTTATTTTATTTACACAATACTTAATAATATCACACAGTAAATAATGTGTGTATTATACAGCGATTAGTGAATAATTATGTGCAATCATTTTATTAGGATTAAATTTTACGAAAACCATTATTTTTTTTTCTTTGAAATGCAATTACACATTCACCGATGAGATCAAGATCCTGATTGGTGAAAAGGAATAAAACAAAATAAATTTTTATTATAGTGAGAAAAGCTTAACCTGTTGCCACTGTTTTGAAGAAATGTCACGAAAAAGCTTTTAAAATTAAAAATAAAATATAAAAATGGAAATAAATTAAAAATTAGCCAGAATGGGCACATCTACACATAAACAGCTTTCATTTAAAAAAATAATTATCAAAATCGGGGCAGTAGGAAGCTCAGGGCTGATGACTAAAAAAACAGCCATGTGTTTTAAATATATAGATAATGATTTGGCGCAAAAAATCTTTCATTGTTGCAATCGTTTTCAAATGATAAGCATATATAAAAACTGTGCATTCATATGCGTTAGTTCATATGCCAAGCTGGATTCTTTTTTTGAAGTCGGTTAGTAATTTTTTTTTTTTTTTTTTTAAGCATACTTTATTTATTTTAGATTTTTGCTCATTTTACATGGAATGACCCAAAATCTGCTTCAATTTACTTGTCGGGATATTCCATGTACCCTTAACAATTAAAAATTATAAAATATTTAGAAATAAGTTTCTATAACTATTTTCAAAAAAGAGAAATGAAATATTTTTCTTTGCCAGGAAGGGGATCTAATATTTTAGGTCTGAGTGGAAAAATGCTTTAAAATAATGAATATGATATTAAAATTTTTAGGATTTTCAAAGTTTTTTAGGAAAATATTTTTAAATTTATTTCTTTTAAACCAAAATGAAAATTGCTTTTGCTTTTTATTGATCTCAAGTAGTACATTTTCTGATACCACAATAAATTTTATAATGATATATTCAACAGTTCTTTATAGAAATGTACCGAACAGACAACTTGTTCAAAAAATATGTAAAAAGTTAATTCGTTCTTGAAAACGATTTATGCATGAAATTAATTTCTTTTGATTGATATATGGAATATAATGTATATGTTACAGGCCAAACCCGATTTTAGGCCAAACTAGATTGGCCTAGGTCAAACCGGTCTATCCTAACGCCCATCGGATAAACTAGTTTTTCCTAGGCCAAACCGGTCTATCCTAACGCCCATCGGATAAACTAGTTCTTCCTAGGCCAAACCGGTTTATCCTAACGCCCATCGGATAAACTAGTTTTTCCTAGGCCAAACTAGTCTATCCTAAGGCCCATAGGACAAACTAGATTTTCCTAGGCCAAACTAGTTTGGCCTAACTCTTATAGGACAAACTAGTTTAGACTGCTGTTTATTGGTCTGAACTATTTTATCCTAGGCCAATTCAATTTGGCTGGATTTTATTGCAGTCAATGACCGCCTCAACGCCAACATTCTTGTTTGTCCTAGGCTGATCTAGTTTATCCTAGGCCATTGTAGTTTTACGTGTTTTTTAGCTCACAGGCGTGAAAGCCAGATAAATAATGGGTTCACAGGTTCTGTATATTCATGTACGCATGTATGTACGTATATACGTACGCATGTACGTAACGCGATAACTCTTGATAGAAATAATGTAATTTGACGTGTTTTTATTTCATCAGGCTACCAAAGCCTGAGAACTAATCTGCCCGTAGGTTCTGTATCTATGTATGTATGTAAGTACGTAACGCAATGATTCTTGATAGAAATACTCGATTTGCATCAAACTTTCAATATAGGTTTATTCTTATGAGGAGCTTTTCTGATTAATTGTGGGAGGTCATTGGAGAAGAATAACGGAGGGGGGAGAACGAGAGGCTGATTCGCCCCTTCCCTTAATTCAAATAAATGGGTTTCCATGCATTATTAGCATATTTTATTCAAATTTTAGATATAGGAGCATTCTCTTGAAGCGTCTCTATGATTAGTTGTGGGTGTTCATTGTTTAAGTATAAAAGGAGGAGGAATAGGGGTAACGATCCATAATTTATGTAAATGCTTTTTTCATGCAGAATTTACTGATTTGCTTCAAATTTTAGAAATAATTTTACTGGCAAAGCGCTTCCCTAATTATTTTTGGGGGTTAATTGAATAAGAGCAACGGGAAGAATGGGGGGATCCTGCCTAATTTTGGCAAATGGGTTTTTCATGCAGAATTAACCGATTTGCTCCAAATCTTGCATTTGTTCATTCTCATGAAGCACTTCACTGATTAATTTTGGTGGTTCTTCGATTAAATATAAGGGTGAAACTTTTTAAGGGTGAAACAATTTATTCCCTTCCTTAAATTAGATAAAATGGTTATAATACAGAATTATCCAATTTGCTTAAAATTTTGGATACGAATTCATTTGATCAGGCACTTTTTTAATTAATTTGGGTTTTTTCTTTTGGTTAAGTATAATGGAGTATTGGACGTTTTATCGCCTTCCTTAAATTAGATAAATGGGTTTTATGCAGATTTATCCGATTTGCCTTAAATTTTGAATATAGCTTTTTTCTTTATAAGGCGAATACCTGAATTGTTTTCAGGGTTTAATGATTAAGTATAAAGGGAGGAATGGGGGATTACCCTCCTTAAATCAGGTGAATGGTTTTTTGAGCAGAATTATCTGATTTGCTTCAAGTTTTGAATAATTGTTTAATTTGATAAAGCGTATCTGTGATTAGTTTTGGGTGTTCAATGATTAAATATAATTGGGGAAAATGGAAAATAATAATCCAACTTACTTTATTTTTTGAGGGTGTTATTCTTTAAAAAATAAGGCTGTAATACACAATATGGTAAAAATCCTGTGAATGCAAAGCCACCAGTTTAATTGGGCAATATTCTTTTTAATATTGATCCCGACTACTTCTTCATAGCTAACCTTGTGCAAAGTGGTTTTGTCATCACCCTTATATAATATATTTTATTCGAAAGGTTGTAGAATACTGTCAGAGGTAGTGCACGGGCCGGAATTTCGACGCCCGGCTCCGCCCTTCCCGAAGGAAAGTTATTTTGCCGTGACTCGGTGTAAAAATTAAAAGTCCAGCCCGAGCCCTGCCTGTACAAAATCAGTGAGAAGATACTCAGTCCGGCTCAATCTGGACCTTCTCAATTTCTGCAAAAAAATCAGATTTTACTTAACATACAATTAGGATTCCTTTAAAAAATGCTGCATACATATTTATTGGATAAATTTACAATGTACTTTTATATTAAGATGTGATCACAGAATGGTAAATACACAATGTATTATTGATTATTTAGATTCTTAAACCTTTCAATATCACTACCCAACATAAAAAATGTTTCGGGCTCAAAAATAGTTGTTTCTGAAGTATTTTGTCTCGCTAAACACGAAAATCAACATAAAAAGTTGAGATTAGTTCTTGTTTTCAAGATAGGAGCCAACTTGAGAAATCCCATTATGGCTGTTATATAGGAAATCGAATGTTCGGATGTTGGTACTCCTAATAGTAATTCCCCTCAACTGCATTCTCAGTGTAGAATCTTTTTCACATTCTTTTTCCCCATCAGCCATTCGGCCAGTTCCTTACTTAGCTAATCTGCCAATTTCTGAACCATCTAAAATTATGAGATTGAAGAGGAGTCACTAGACCTAGGATTTCCCATAGCCCAGATTTCGATGCAGAAGATTTGAACGAGTCTCACAGACTAAATCAGGCAGAATTGAATGATCTCATGAGAGATCTTGACTTGCTAAAGGAAAAACAGAGCTTCTGGCATCAAGACTGAAGCAATGGCATCTATTCCAAGCAGAAGTTAAGATCACAGAATACAGGACTCGTCACAAAAATCTTCTTCCTTTCTTTGAGAAGAAAGATCAAGTTGTTCCTTGTACTGATGTTAATGGTTTGATGAGTTCCATGAACATAACTCATGATCCACAAAAATGGGGGTTATTTACAGAATCTTCTGAACTTATTTTGAATGCAGTTTTACTACACAACGACAACATTATCCTTCCATTCCCACATGACATTCCGTTCACATGCAGGAAATTCACGGAAATGTGAAATTACTTCTCGAGTCAATCAAATACTAGGATCATAATGGTAGATTTGTGGCTAACTTGAAAGTAATTGATTTACTCTAATTAGGCTATATCAAGTACTGCTGTTTTCTGTGTTTGTGGGACAATCAAGATAGAAACTCTCACTACATAAAAGACATATGGCGTTCAAGAAATCTAAGTCCCGGGGAGAGAAATGTCTAAAAAGAGCCTCTGGTTGATCCAAAAACATTCTGCTTCCACCCCTGCACATTAAGCTGGGATTAATAAAGAACTTAGTGAAAGCCATGAACAAGGATGGAGAGGCTTTCCATTACCTTAGAGCGAATTTTCCAAGACTGAGTAAATCAAAGGTTAAAGAGGGAATCTTTGTGGGCCCTCAAATACGCACAATATTGAAGGATTCTGATTTTGATAAAGTTTTAGAATGGAAAGAGAAAGCACCTGGGAAGTCTTGAAAGGTGAGGTACGAGGATTTCTAGGCAACAGAAAAGCCGAGAAGTACCAACAGTTGGTGAAAGAACTCCTACAAAAGTGCCATAACCATGGATGCAACATGTGTCTGAAACTTCATTTACTCCACTCCCATCTTCATTTTTTCCCTAAAAACTGTGGAGCTGTAAGCAATGAGTATAGGGCTCCTGTAACTCAGGCTGAATCGTCAAGCATCTTGTTTCTTAGTTACCGTTTGTTTCCCATTGATTCCTATGGGGCGAGAAACGTTTGAATGACTTTAAGGCTACAAAATCGTTAAAAATGGACGATTGTTTAGCAGAAAATTATTCTGACCTGTTCAGGAATGGTTTTAGAGTATTTAACTTCCATATAAATGAAAAAAGGGGAGTAATTTGTGTATAAATACTTAAAAGAATAGATCTGGATTGGAGAACTTCGCCAAATATCGCGCCAACCTAATCGCTTGTATACAACAAACCGGTTTTTCGAAGCTGATGTCGTGTTTTATACCAGACGGGTGAGAAAAGAAAAGAAAAGACAAGAATTCCCCGTTTTCTCATTTATGCAACTTTCGCCTTATTCATTTATTTATTTTTATTTTTATTTATTTTTTTATTTTTAGAGTGTGAGGTATTGATTTAAATGGTTAGATTCATTTAATATTTAAGAAGTAAAGAATAGAGATATTTTAAATCGAAATTGAAAAAGATATTATATTTTGCGGCGTAAGAAAAGGAGGGGGGGGGAGACATAGTTAAAGAAAAAGCCAAAAGTTCAGAGGGAGGTTGGATTTTATAATTATAAATTTATTGTTAAAAAAATAACAAAAATATTAGGAAAAATCATGAGTTTTAAAGATTTTAAATTTTGTAAGATAAAAATGAGGGATGTGGCATATTTTATTATTTATTTATTTATTATTATTTATTTATTATTTTTATTTATTTATTTATTCTTTTAGCGTGGGGTTGGGGTGTTTGACTTAACAATTTATTATTTATCAACAATCACAATATAATTCCAAATAGAATAGAAAAATAAAAATGAAAAAGTATTATTTAATTGTTTTATATTTTGAATTCTCAGTTTGGGGGAAGGGGTAATTAAGCAGTAGTTTCAAAAGGTGGAGATTTAAATAATTAATAATAAAGAATAGAGATATTTTTAATCGAAAGTGAAAAATATATTATATTTTTGCGGAGGAAAAGGCGGGTGGGGGGGGGGGGAGTTAAAAAGGAAAAAAGCCGAAAATTCAGAGTGGTGGGATTTTATGATTATAAATTTATTGTTTAGAAAAATATCAAAAGCATTAGAAAAAATTATAAATATAAAAGATTTATAATTTTTAAGCTAAAAATGGAGGAGGTGTCATGTTTTATTATTAGTATTATTTTATTTATTTATTTATTTATTTATTTGGAGTAAAGGAGGGGCATTTCATTTAACAATATATTATTTATCTACAATTACTATAAAATTCCAAATAGAACAGAAAAAAAATGAAACAGTATTGTTTAATTATTTTACATTTTGAGTGCTTTGTTTCAGGGGGGGGGGGTGAAATCGGTAATTTCGAAAGGTGGAGATTTAAATAATTGATTATTTGTTGTTGCAATAAAGTAATAAAAGGGCAAGATAGTAAATAAAAAAAGTTTTACAAATCTTAAGCATTTGATTGAATCTTTTAGGGATTAAGGGGGAAGGGGGGCGAGTTAAGATGAAATTAAAAGAAACCGGAAACATGGAAGGATTTCATTCTTCCTTTTTAAATTATTTCATTTTTTAAATTTTTAATTAGAAATTATTTTACGTACGACTAATTCGTTAAAACTGTGTCCTTAATTTACTAACTTATAGCAAAGAATATTAGCATTTGTAGCTTTTTTATTAAAAAAATATTAATCATAATTTCACTGTGAAAATAAAAAAAAGAATAAAATCAGTCTAATGTATGTGAATATATATTTATACTCACATTAAATCAAATTTAGAATTAGTTCCATTTATATTTTCTTTCTTAAATAAGCATGTAAAACATATCAATAAAAATAAATTGATGGAAATAATTTTTTAATTCTAATATAGCATTATACAAAAGCATACCTACACGTTATTATTTTATCCAATTTTAAATGCCTTATATTTTCCCGTGAGAGAGATTGAGAAACTAAAATTACTCGCCTCGCCATCTACGCGATAAGACGCCAAATCAGGCAACCGTTTTGGAAACTAAATGGAGGCGTGATTCAGCCCGAGTATATAGGAGCCTTAAATGAGTACAGTGAAAGGTTTCACAAA
Organism: Maratus speculifer; assembly: GCA_964019185.1. Classification (NCBI taxonomy): domain Eukaryota; kingdom Metazoa; phylum Arthropoda; class Arachnida; order Araneae; family Salticidae; genus Maratus; species Maratus speculifer. Next base: position 239,352,986 of record OZ025294.1, on the reverse strand, counting down.
GATATATCTGTAATGGAACGAAGATATCAGGATCGTTGGGATGAGTCAATGCTGGCTGACTACTGCTGGACTGTTACAAGAGATTCTTGACATACAAGAGGCAATTCTAAAGGAAATTTTTGCAAGAATAGGCTAGAAACAATCACTGCTTTCTGAAAAATGAACATTGTTTAATGAAACATGCCTATTGAATTGTATTTATTTCATAGATTTTTTTTCTTCTTCAATTTGCTTCTGCAATCGATGTGTGGGATATTGTGTATCTTTCTCCAGTGGGCTGTATTGTATCTTGAAATCAAGAGCTAATAAAAAAATTTCGTTTACATATTCGTTTTTTTCAACCCAAAATTAGTAAAAATTGACTATCTAGAACCAGGAAACTGACAAAAATATTTTTTTTTGTTGGCTAGTGTATTCAAACAGGGAAGTATTAAATAATAAATGTAGTTTAGAACAAAAGAAAAAAAAGAAAAGTTAAAAATATCATAACTATTGAACAATTAATTTCTCAAAAATGGTAAACTCTGTTCGATTCCAAATTATGTTCATCTCCGATCCGACTCGAATAGGCAATAATAATAATAATAATAATAATAATAACAATAATAATAATAACAATAATAATAATAATAACAATAATAATAATAATAACATGCAAGACTGATCTCAGTTGGCACGAGTCTGCAGAAAAAAAAAATAAGCAAACACCATGTCCTGTCCAATTCATCATTTTTCTACGGTGGAAATGTTAAATTTCTGTATTGATGGTATAAGCAACGACTCTTTACACACATTTATACTTATTCTTGTGAAAGACATGTTTTTTACCGCCCAAATTAGATTAGCCTAGGCCAAACTATTTATCCTAATGCCAATTGGATAAACTAGTTTTTCCTACGCCAAACTTGTTTATCTAAATGTGCATAGGATAAACTAGTCTTTCCTAGGTAAGAGGGTAATCCTTCATCTTTCCCCTCATACTTAACCATTAAACCCCCAAAACTATTCAGGGAATCGCCTTATCAGAAAGAACCTATATCAAAAATTTGAAGCAAATTCCTCAATTATGCGTCAAAAACCAATTATCTAAATTATGTTGTGTTACCTACAATGCCCTTTTTTTTAAACTTAAACAATAAACAACCACAACTAATCACAGAGGCGCCTTGTCACAATGATCCTATATCTAAAATTTTAAAGCAAAACTGATAATTCTGTATGATGAATCCATTTCTCTAAATTAACAGTGGTGGATTAGCCTCCCGTTTGTCCCCCTTTATTCTTATCCAATAAATTCTCAAAATTAACCAGAAAAGTACCTTATCAGTATGAACTTACATTGAAAATTTGAAGCAAATCGGATATCTCTATCAAGAGTTATCGCGTTACGTACATATGTATGCACATATGTACATACATGTGTACGTATGCGTACATGCATATACAGAACCTGTGAACCCATTATTTCTCTGGATTTCACGCCATCGAGCTAAAAACACATAGAACTAGATTAGCCTAGGATAAACTAGATCAGCCTAGGACAAATAAGAATGTTGGCGTTGAGGCGGTCATTGAATTCAATAAAATCACGCCAAATTGAATTGGCCTAGGATAAACTAGTTCAGACCAATAAACAGCAGTCTAAACTAGTTTGTCCTACATGAGTTAGGCCAAACTAGTTTGGCCTAGGAAAATCTAGTTTGTCCTATGGGCCTTAGGATAGACTAGTTTGGCCTAGGAAAAACTAGTTTATCCGATGGGCGTTAGGATAGACCGGTTTGGCCTAGGCCAATCTAGTTTGGCCTAAAATCGGGTTTGGCCTGTAACATATATATTTATTGTAAAATAATAATAATAATAATTTCTATCTCAATTTTTAAGTAAGGTACATTATGTTAAATATTTCGTAAAATCTGCTTCATTTTACTTGTCGCGATGTGCATGGGCCCTTAATAATTAAAAAATATTGAACGGCGATGTAGTGGAGGGTTTACGGAGGTATTCGCCGTATACCTTCTGAATTTTTAAAAAGTACACCGTATAACCTCTGTTTCTCAAGAAAGACATAGTATGCCCACTTTAGGATACACCCTCTGTCTTGATGAATACCCTCTGCTTAGAGCGTATATCTACTGTTATTTTTACGACTACAGGCCCGTTGTTAAATATTTAGAAATAAATTTCTATCATTGTTTCAAATAAAGATAATTGAAATATTTTTCTTAGCCAGGAAGGGGAGGAGGAGAAAGTAGCTTTGCCTCTTGAAACCCTGATTTAAGGTAAATTTCAAACGAATGAAAAGAAAAAGAAATAATACCACTGGGGAAAGAAACACAGAGACAAAAATAAGTCCTCTTTTTCTTAGAATATATTTATTTTAAGTCACTTGTAAAGGATAAATTTTAACATCATTTTCAAAAGTTGAGATTACTAATACATGTATTAAAATTTATTCTTTTTAAAAAATAAATCCAATAATGCAGCTATAGAAGAGCCACTAAGAAAACTACAAATACACATATTTACCGAAGTTTATACTTTTATCATTATTAAATTTTCTACTTACTTAAAATGAAGGAAATGTTTGAAAATAAATGTAGTTTAGCAAAGAAAAAAAAAAAGGATTATTTACTTTTCTATCATGAACGTTGAGATTTGTTTTCCAATTTTGTTTTTAACAGATTTGTAAATAGAACGACTCGTTTTTCAAAAAGAAAAGAAAAACTAATGCCTTTATGAAAAAAGGTCGTTAAACCATTTTTAGGTAGAATGAAAGAGAAGAAAGTTATAATCCTTTGATCTTCAGAAAAGTATAATTTAAAATGATTAGGGGTTTACAAAAGCATTATCATCAGTTCGATTTTTTTAGTTATTGCTTGACTATCAGAGAGATGTATTACAGCGCCATCCAGTTTTCACTTTCAGAACTATACTGTCGATTACATAAAAAAGGATTCGATAAGGTTTATGCCTCTACTTACATAAAAAAGAGAAAAAAGAAAAAAAAAAGTAAGAAAGAAAATGAAAAAAAATTGTATCTATGCAATTTCGTTATTTCGAAAAATATTATAGACGAAAGAAAATTTCGAAAAGATGCAAAAAGTTAGAGTAGTTTCGAAAAACGCTGAACATATTAAAAAGAATATACTTGATAAACAGTTTAAAAAAATTTCTTTAGTTTCTTTCAGTTTTAACTTATCAAACACAAAATAATATAAAACTATAAGATTTAATACTACATCCTAACTCAGTTTTATTATTTTGCTACTACTTTTATTTCAATTTTAGTTAATATTTTTAAGCGAAGTTTTGTTACAAAAATACATTAGTGCTTTAAGGGTGTATTCGAAAAAATGATTTTCCACCTCCAACAGCTCGGAATTTTCATATACAATTTTGGACACATTTTTAAAAGTAGAAGCATGAAACTTGCTGAGGGGATTTTTGAAGTGACGTACAAGGTGCCGTGTGATGCAATTTTTCGCTGATTTAATTAGAATTTGTTTTATAAGCAATTATTTTCTCAGCGTGACCCTTTTTTTCGCTCGCAGACCTCCCGCTTCGGAAAATTTGGTCCAAAACGCCGTTTTTGACAGCTTTTTTTGCAAGGTTTTCTGCATTTATCAAGGAAATAATAATCACGGCACCTTGTGTAGTTTCTAAATAAGAGAATTCGAAAGTTTGGTGCATTTGAGAGCAAAAATGAATCTAAAAATAAATCTGAAAAAAGGCAGTTTGGACGGAATACACCCTTAAAATGAATTACTTATTCTTAAAATTTGTTTCATGAACATCAAACAGCTCATTCTAAAATAAAGCAAATTCCGGTTATTTAAAATGCCGTTTAATGGACAGAGCCGTTTAATTGAGAAAACATTTAAAATGCAAAATCGGAATATACTATAAGTTTCACTTTTGATAATTGGATCAGCCGTATTGTCGGGACGAATTCGGACGAACCGATGCGATGTATTCCAACAAACCGAAATCTATTCAATGGCAAAATAACGTAACTAAAAAACAGAGCTCTCACTAGTGCTAGAATTCACCTCTTCTTCCCTTCGAAACATTCTAATTTTTTCAACACTAATGTTATTGATAAGAAGTGTTATGTTTAAAATACATAGAATCTATCCCTGCCGCTTTTCCCTTTAACTAATAATATGTATAAAGAATTTATTATAAAAAATCTTATTAGGATCATTTTTAGCACTTTTCAACAAAATTGAAAAGTGCTTATGCATTCGGTTTGTCTGGCCGTCTGTCCACGTAACCGTAAATATATTGCGATTTTCAGGCAATTGATAAAGCTTATTTGGTATTGCATAAGCAATTGGATTGGCAAAGCATGTTTGGTATTGCATATTAAGTATGTACGATTAATGGTTCATTTACAGGGGCACTCAAAAGAATTCGATTACATTATGGTATGTGGAGGGAAATTGTTTGGAGAGTATTTTAATGACATTACGCTATTTCAAATATATTGAAATTAATATAAATCACTGAATTTCACTACGATCACATTAAAACAGAGCATTCATAGCACTTTTTATTAATTTATAGGACCACACAAAAGAAACCGGTTACAATTCTGTCTTTGCGTAATACTTGCTGGATAATGCGTTTTAAAATTGAACAAATTCGACAAACAAATCTCCAGGGGTGTAAAAATTGTAGGCTCCAGCAGGCAGTCTCTCACCACTAAATTTTAATTGTTATTTTTCGTTTAATATTTTGTCTAAATTTCTTGCAAGAATACTAGTAAAATTTAAGGGGGAAAAGGTAATAAATTTTTGTGGTGAGAATCTTCCCACTCCGAGATTTTTACACCCCGGTAAATCTCTATATCATATACAGGGCTGATAAAATTAATCATATGATCAGGGCTGATCATATACAGGGCTGATTGCGCTTTTAATAATAAAATGAAACAAAAAACTCAAATATATTCTATAAATATATTGAATTAGCTACATAGATGTTTAATCTTATATTGATAAAATAAATTAAAATTTTAGAAAATGGCGGCTCTTCGAATTTTTAAATTGATGTTTGACGCTAATTTTTCATTTTGACACTGTTTAAAATATCAAAACTATTAAATATGATAATATTTTGGAGGTGTGTCCCTAATTAAAAGAAAATCCACTTTAATTTCGGGTGGGTGAGGGGTCAAACTCTTGAAATTTTTAAACGTGAAAAAGTACACAGATCCAAAAAGACTGGTTTAAAAGGAAACGTGATTAAAATATTGATCAATTCTTTTGTCGAAGGTGACATTAGTCCGTTAAGTGATTTTAACAGGATAAATACCGCATGGAATAAAAAACGGCTTTGAAAGCATATTTTAAGTCTTTCAAAGTGATTTTTTTAAGTTTTGTAAGTTTTTAAGAATTTTTCATTATTTGTGAAAGAAAGAGACGTATTTCTTTATTTTATAATATTTTTCCTTCAAGTATTCAATGAATAGAATTTATTTATAAATAAAGTTACATTAAATGGATTTGATTAGTTTCTGAAAACTTCTAATTCTCGTGGTAATAGAACTGCTTCAGTATATTTTTTACAATAATGTCTATCTTACACAGTAATTTCAGTAATCTTATAGATTTTGAAGAATCGGTACCCGTAATGTATTTATAGTTTGTAAAATTCTATGTATTATCAAATATAAATAGTAAGAAGAAAGAAAAAACCAAGGGCGTAGCTACCGTGGAGCAATTGAAGCAAACTGCTCCAGGCGCACGAATCCTAAAGGCGCAAAATTGGAATAAGTGAAATAATTTTTTTTAAAATATTTGCATACTTTTTTCCTTATTAATCAGATAATATAGATGAATTCTTGTCATAATCAGAATTTCCTATGACATTTTAGCTTGTTTTTAATTTCAACTATTTCGATTTTAAACATGTTTTTATACAGTTAAAAACAACAATTAAAAACTTTTATTCGCAAAGTGTTTAAATTTTTATTCGTGCCATATTACAGACTCAAGTAACTTCTCTAAAATCGTTTCAGTACGCCTCATTTTTTTATGAACTTTTAACTATGTAGGCAAAAGCTGAAGATTTTCAAATTTTAAAGTAATCAAAACTTTTTTGCTAGGTTCTCATCGTCACTTTATTGGCCACCACTATTTCCAAAGAATAATCCTTCTGGCGCGTCTTTAAAACGTTTTTGAAGTTTATTATGCAGATTAGGGAAGTTCAACTATAACGTTATCAACGTTTTAGTAATTTTTGAGCCCTTTAGCCCCTTTCGATATCAAACGTTATCATCCCTCGAACCCTTCCGCCCTGGTAATGCTATCATATCGTTATCAAAGTATGTTTTTTTTTTTTTTTTTTTTTTTTTTTTCTTGAAGTGATATACAAAACTGGTAACATTTATTTTTTGTATACTTTATTAATTTAAACGAAGCAAAGTCAATAAAATATTGCTTTAACTCAAATAACACTTTAAAGAAATAGTTACTTGTATAGTTATAGTATTTTATTATAGTTTTTGTTACATGATGCATTCAATAGTAATAAAGTCTTCTTGCACTTGCCCCGAACGGAAAAGGGGAGGGGAGTATATAAAAATTCTTATTAACAAAGCAAAGTGGACAACATTATTTCTCTTTTTCTTTTAATTATTAGTATACACAAGCTTCATTTCGAATATACTCCACGCATTGTTTCTTGAATCGTGATTACATATACATACACGTATGAAGAAAACGAAGAATATCAAACATTGGGGGTATTCCATATTATAGAATTAAGTAATTTTATAACAATTTATTGATTTTAATTATAAATTTCTATTTTCATAAAAACCGATAACCTTCTAAAAAAAGATAACACACTATTTTGAGCCAAATATCATGTTACAAATTAAAAAAATAAGATTTTGATTGGATCAAAAATGGTGTCGATATTAAAAGACATAGGTTCAACAGTTAGTGAAGAGGATGGCGGACTTTAGCAGGAATTTAAGATAATTGTTGAAATTACTATTCGAAAATAGTGGTAAATACATTTTTGAAATTTTTATATTAAATAAGTACTAACTATCCCAGGGCTCCGTCAAAAAATTGCATCTAAAACGGTAGAAAACGGTACGATTTTAAATATTTATCGCCCCCTTGAAATTTGATGCTCCCTACTTTAGAAATTTTACTCGGCGTTAAAATTATATGAAAGTTTCACATTGATCAGTTCGTCAGTTTTCTCAATTTTAATGAATTCGCGTTTCAAGTAAGCATTTTTCTTCCTTAGTAAATAAATAAATAAATAAATAAAACAAAGCCTTGCAGTAAGCCTCCATAAAGATAGGGCTAGATTCATAGCTTTAAAATCACTAAATAATATATTTAAAAATTTTTGACGGTTTTCTAAAGGACTCTAGTATAAATATTGTGATTTCAAGAGGCTGGCTTTTAAAATGAGAGTTTGAAAGAAATCATTCAATTCTTAAAATACTAATTAATATCTAAATTTGAAATTGAGCGAGCGTGAAACAATTTTCATACCTGAAATCAGTGAAAAATTCTACATCTGGATGCGTAAAATATTAAATTTATAAATTCAATATTTAATAAAAAATTATTGGTTGTCCATAAACGTTACTATCCACAGTCGACAGTTGTCTATCTTTGAAACACATGCTCTAACTATGAAAGATTTTTCTGTTTCTTTGAACGGAAATAAGGAGATTTTATAATTGAGTTTTTCAACTTTATTTAAGAATACAGGAAATTTCCGACTTTTTTCCGTTTAGTTGTGCATTTTTTTTTTTTTTTTTTTTTTTTTTTTTTTTTTTTTTTTTTTTTTTTTTTAGTTTTTAGGCCCGGTAGAATTTAAGATACAGCAATTTTTAAAAAGGGCCAGTAACGTATATGGGCCTAACAGCAGTGTAATTCTATCAAATCCTCCCCCTTTTTTCGAGTTTTCGAATAACTTTTCTGCGGTTTGATGAAAATCTATTCTTTTGTTGAATTATGAATACTTTTCCAATCTTTTAATTTGGAGTTCTTAACTCCGCAGTTAGCAATTTAAATTTCTAAAATTCAAGTGCATCAGAGGAAGTCTTTAGTTATTCTCACTTTAGTTTTGAGCCTCGTACGTATCGTAAATTTTGCTAGCTACCGCGAACAGACAGACACGAATGCATGCAGTATGTAACTTTCTTTTATTAGCATAGATTATTTGTTTTTCAAACGTTATCAAAATACTTTGACTTTCAAATAAGAGTATAATTTTAAATCGAATTATAAATTTAGTAGTAATAGTAGATAAATTTTAAACTTCAAAACAAAATTACGTAGAATTTTTTTGGGTGACAAAAGGGCGCAAAAATTTGGCTTGCTCCAGGGCGCTGAATATGTAGCTACGCCACTGGAACAAACCGAAATTTCTAGCATAGAATTTTGCTTTAATTCTGAGGGAAGTGATTGAAAAGGGTAGCATCACGGTGCCTTAATTTAAAAAAAAACTTACTGATTTTTATTTTCTTATGGTACCCCTTACAATATATTTATCTCCCACATAATACGAAGCATCAATTCCTGCACGCACTAGAATAGATCTCGAATATTTTTAACTTCGAGAAAACAAGGCAAGAATGACAAGTTCGCACCTCCTGTCAGAAAATAGAATTCATCTCACTTTTTTTGCTTTCTAGTGACATTCCGGACTATTTTTTCAAGAAAGAAAAAAAAAAAAAAACTCGTTTTCAAAGCGCATGGAGAATGTCGCGAAGTAAAAAAAAAAGAAAAAAAAATGTACTCTATCACATTTGAGCAAAAGATAAACTCTTTCTTGAAATCTTTTATTTTACGAATTTAAAAACAACAGGATGTAAGAAATCTTCATTTCATCTTTTTTGTAGTTGTTGTTGTTTTTTAACCTTACGTCTATTTTATGTTTCCTTTTTGCCAGCTATTTTTTCGAAAATGTGATACAAAGAAGCGTCATCGCATATGAAGTAGTTCTCGGAAATGTTCGCTTTTCGGAGAGAATTTTGAGATGCTTTGTAATGAAAAATACTTAAGACAAGCTGAGAGAAAGCATTCTGACGATTATGGGCTTTCTCAGACCCCGAGGGACATTTAAATTTTGTTGAATATGCGGAGAAATTCTGAATAAAATTATGGAGAATAACATAAATGGAATATTTGAGACATAAGGATTTCTTGAATGATTTAGGAAATTATTACTCACGAGTATACGCTGAATATTTTATTTTTGGAACAATAACAAAGTGTAATAGTAAAATTTTACTACTAATAACATTACTCAAAAGGTTTTAAATATACTAATATTAATGCATCTTTTAGTATTAGCGGAATATATATGTATATATATATATATATATATATATATATATATATATATATAAATACTTTTATAAATATAACCAAAGTAATTCAGGTATTATATATATATATATTACAAATTTAAAATTTTTTTCTCCAAAATTAACCTTTATACTATATTAATTGCCTTTTAAATTATTATTCCGTACTCAATTCAACTTATTAAATTAAAATCTTGTTTCTAGATTTAATCTATTAATCTTTATGGAAACGATATAAATTCTTAATTCGCCTTAAAAAACATTTATTCCAATATGCGTAAATTTAAAAAGATGGCTCTAAATTAAAAATATTCTTAATTAAACTTTATTTCTTAATATTCCAAATAAAACTCATTTTTTCCCTGTTTTTATCAACCCCTTTTAAGAAAGTCTTATTAAATTTATTCCAAAACCATACCTTTCAAAAAATAGCATTATTTTTATTTATTTATTTATCCCCCCCTTTCAACGTTTGATATTTTTGCGTATCAATAAATACATTTCTTCTTTTTTTCTTTCAAAATATCGTCTGCAGGATACCATTCAGTGTTAGATTATATATTAGTTAAATAATAATTTTTTTAATTAAAAAATTATCGTCTGAATGAATTAATCTCGACAATGGACATGAATTCTGTTTACATGTGAAAATCATGGTTAGAGATTAGAAAATGTTCTAGAAGTTTATTTTTAGATTTAAGAAGGAAGCCGAGAGATGATGATAGATATTCTTTCCTTTTTCTTCGATGAGTCCGTTAAGACGACTTGCGGAAGTAATTATGGAATATTCTTTCTTTTTTTCTTCTTTTCGATGATTCGATTCAAGACGGCTTGCAAAGGAAGCATTTCCCGCGCTCACACACACAAATATGTAAATATATATATATATATATATATATAACAAAACCAAAAGAAATTCCATATCCCCAAAATACATGGAAGTCTTCATCAGGGAGGCCCCTCCATGTAGGGGTAAATAAAGAGAAGTTTCTGAAAGGATGTAGGCTCATAAGCTAAATTACATCCTTAGCCCCCAACTTCTCAGATTTCAGAAATCAAACTCAAACCTTCAAAAATATTATAAATATATACAAAAATTTTTAAAAATACCAAAGGACAAGACCAAAAATTACACAAACAAAAAAGGAAAATTACCTACAAAACTAAATATAAAAAATAAAATTGTAAAATACAAACCCCCAGGAATACAAAACCCTCTTCAGCTAGTGGGGCCATTCACTAGCGCTTCAATCTCGCCCTAAATTGAAATCAAGCATCCGTAAGTAAAAAAACACTGAGACTCAGAAACTTTCAGTTAACATATAAGATGGATAACAGTTAACCATTAAAATCTTTGAAACCTTGAAAATGATCAAGATATTTTTTGTAAAACTAATAATGTTGTTTATTTTTTAGAATGTGGAATCTGTAAATTTGGTTATATTGGACAGACTTCAGGTAGTTTAAATATTAGGATTACTGGGCATAGAAATGATATAAGAAAGAAAAATAACAAAAATTGTAACGATATTGAGATTGAGCACTTTCAAAAACATGAATTTAAAAGTATTAGCATTTATATTTTGGATATAGTTCCCAATAGGGAAGATAGATTAAAAGTTGAAAATATGTTTATGTACAGACTTAAAACAATTTATCCATATGGCCTGAATTCAGAATTTAATGGTATTAATGTTGTTAATAGGGGTAATTTTTGCGGTTTCAGTAAATTTAGATTAATGGATTCATTTTTTACATTTAACAAGAGAGGGAGTAGAGGAAAAGGAAAAAGTAAATTTAAAGCAGATATTTTTAATACTATTGATTCTGTAAATAAAAATTATGTTAATTTTTATGATATTAATGAAATAAAAAATAAAATTTTTAGATTAAAAAATAAAGTTATTAAATGGTTTTTGAGGAGTAAGTTTGATAGTTATAAATTTAAAAATCAGTATATAAAGGATATTGTTATTGATTTATTTAAATATAAAACTGGTTTCAGTGATTTAAATAAAATAAAATCTATAAGTGAAGAAACTATTGAAAATTTTGTTTTGTGTTTTAGAGATAAGATTTTTGATTCTATTAAATTTAAGAATATTCTGAAAGATTGTAATAGCCTTTTCCCTCTTAAAAATAGCTTTAAAATTAGAATTACTTATAGTTATGACAGGACATTAAAAAATCTTATTTGTAACTATAATGATTATAGTAAGAATCTTGATTTAATTAAAGGGGATGATTGTTACTGTGATTTAGACTGCTATAAAGATTATATTAATCCAGATTTTGGACATATTGTTTCAGGAGATTTAAATATTGTAAAAGATGTTCAGTTAAAGAATATTATGAGTTTGGGTTCTGGATTTAGATTAAACTTTAATTATAGTAATCTTAAAGTTATAGAATTTATGGAAAAGGATTTGGATGCCTTTATTTTAAAAGTTTCATATAAATATAGTTGGCCTTTTGAGGATTTTAGAGAATGGAAATTAAAGTTTATGGTATTATTTAAAAAAGATTTTTTGTTTTTTAGAGACTATTATAATAAGGGTTGCTTTAAAAAATTTCATTATAATTTCGATTTAAAAACCAGTATAGCTAAATTAAAAGAACAGTTTATTATTGCTACTGTTGATAAAGCAAGTAGTAACTTTGCCTTAATTTGTAAAGTTTTCTATAGGAATCTTCTTTTGAAGGAATATACCTGTAATGAATCTTATAAAACGTTAACTGAAAACCCCTCTAAAATAAAAAAACGTATTTTGGATTTTGATAAAAAATTTGGAATTAGTAGGAATTACTTTGTATTTCCTTACCTTTTTGCGACTGTTAAATTTCATAAGAAACCAGTAAAATTTCGCTTCGTTACCTGTGGTACTAATAGTTATAATTGCAAAGCGGGTAAAATTTTGTTTGGTTTGCTGAATTTAATTTTAAAGGAAATAGAAACTTTTGATTGCAATACAATCATTGGCAATAACCTTAAAGTTTTAGAATTTTTGAATGATAACTCATGGAAAATTACTTCTGTAAACACTTTTGACTTTGAGAATCTGTTTGGCAGCATTCCTCACAATTTGATTGTGGGGGTATTTGAAAATATTTATGTTGAATTTGAATATGTTTTAAAAGTAGATAAGAAGTTTTGGATTGATTTAATTAAGTTTTGCCTATTTGAAAATGTTTTATTTAATGGAATTAATTATTTTAAACAAAATAAGGGGGTGCCAATGGGAACAAGTTTTTCAAGTGCGTTCTCTAATCTATTTTTATATTTTTACGAAAAAAATTTCAATAATATTTCCTTCTTTAGATATGTAGACGATCTTATAGTATTTAACTGCAATAATTTTGAGGAAATAAGCCTTAACATTTACCCTAAAGAGCTCGTCCTGAACCGAACCGATGATGGTGAACAAATTACTTTCTTAGATCTTAAAATTAAGAAAAACAAGGAAAAATGGTTGATTGGACTTTATGATAAAAGGAAAGATTTTAATTTTGAAGTTAATAGCCTCACTTACTGGTTTTCATGTATTAGCAATAAAGTTTTAAAAAATATTATGTATTCACAAGTTAATAGGATCCGCAGGATTTGCAATAACAAAACAGATCTAGAATTGGCTATGAGTGGTTTAAAAAAGATTTTAATGGTTAACTGTTATCCATCTTATATGTTAACTGAAAGTTTCTGAGTCTCAGTGTTTTTTTACTTACGGATGCTTGATTTCAATTTAGGGCGAGATTGAAGCGCTAGTGAATGGCCCCACTAGCTGAAGAGGGTTTTGTATTCCTGGGGGTTTGTATTTTACAATTTTATTTTTTATATTTAGTTTTGTAGGTAATTTTCCTTTTTTGTTTGTGTAATTTTTGGTCTTGTCCTTTGGTATTTTTAAAAATTTTTGTATATATTTATAATATTTTTGAAGGTTTGAGTTTGATTTCTGAAATCTGAGAAGTTGGGGGCTAAGGATGTAATTTAGCTTATGAGCCTACATCCTTTCAGAAACTTCTCTTTATTTACCCCTACATGGAGGGGCCTCCCTGATGAAGACTTCCATGTATTTTGGGGATATGGAATTTCTTTTGGTTTTGTTATATACATTTTTTACATTTCTTTTTGCAGCATTTTGCGCATTGGTCTGTAAAAAACTGTTTATTTATTTGTTTCTTCATTTTTTAAAAATTAATTGAATGGTTTTAATAAAATTGTGTATATATATATATATATATATATATATATATAATGAATAATTCGACGAAATAACTATATTCCATAAACTCTAGGAATCCGCAGCAGCACGAGCAGAGTAGTCTCTCCGACAGTTGGCGAGCAGTGGAAGAATTTCATTGGGGTATTTCCCCATTATAAAAACAAACACCATCAGTCTTCAAGTTCTTTATTTATGAACTCATAAAATAGGTAAGCTCTTTCCCGCAATCACCTTAGCACACATCGACACTACAACCTTCGTTATCCAGTCCACATCATCAGATATTCTAATTCAGCGGGGAAATGAAACGGGCGTCTTGATAGTTTAAAAGTCAATTGCATTCTGACGCTCCTAAAAAAACCAAATGAGAAAGGAGCATTTTCACGTCAAACTAGCTCCCTCCTACTCCGCGTCAATCATTTTAAAATTCCAATTAGGATTAACTCGAGTCTCAACGTCAAAAAATGATCAGTTCTGATTGGTCTTAACAGGCGTGGCTTCGAGTAGGGTCTATATTTTGCCTTGCAAATAACAAGTCCTTTAACATACGCGCATTAATACAGATCACGCGATGTTAAATAAAAAAATAAAATTAAAATCCCTAGAATATTCCAGAAAGTAAAAAGGTTACGAAATACTTCCCGCCTTTTTGAGAAGCAAGCAATAAATTATTAATAAATAAGATAAAGAATTTTAGCTGTTACAAGTTAATACATTACGAAACTAAGATTGAAATATGTTCCACAAATTTAGAATTGAAGCTAAGAGAGAACAAAATGGCGCAAATTTTTTTTACAAATCCCCCCTCCCAGAAAGACGGGTGAAAATGTAGGTCTGAGACCTGCAATTTCACAGAAAGGGAGATCATGCAGTCTTAGCTCACGAAGTACTATTTCTGAACTTTTGAACTGGTTTTGCCTATCAATTTCAAACTTTACTTCGGATAATTTGTTAAGAATTTTATAAGGGCCACTAAATACTTGTGATAACTTTCTAGTATTAGAGTACTGAAATTCTTCATAGATAACTAGATCCCCAATTTTAAATTTCGGTTCGATATAATCTTTATCATAATATTTTTTATTTTTTAAATGAAATTCATCAGTTCTTGCTTTAGCAATCTTAAGGGCTTCATGAACAGGGGGATAATAATTTTGTTGTAAGGGGGAGTCATAGGGTAATTGGCCAAAAAGCAAGTAAGCAGGTGGAAATTTAATAATAGAATGGGGTGTATTATTATATTCATTAATTACCTCAGTTAAAGCTTAGGCCAGGGAATTTTAGAGGTAGTGGAGTTTACGTTACATTTTAATCTAGTTACTATTGTCTGATTTACTCTTTCACATTTCCCATTCGTTTGTGGATGATAGGCAGTGGTCAAACGTTGTTTAATATTATGATTTCGCAGGAATTTTTTGAATCTTGAATAAATAAAAGCAGCATTCCTGTCACTTAGTATTTTTTTGAGGGGACTGTACACTTGAAATCTTACTAAAACAGAATTAATTGTTGAGGAATTTTGATATTGAAGATTTGTTTCAGACAATTTGTACAAGTTTCTGAAGTGACACTTTTGGAAGGAAATGCCCAAACATATCTTGTTCCATGGTCTATTATAATAAATGTAAAATAAATGTAAAATTTGTAAAGGTATTTAATTTTTATATATATATAAATGTGCAAATCACTGCCGCAGCGAAGGGGGGGGGGGAATTTCGGCGTTAAAACCCATCCTACAACATTTAAAAAATTAAAAGATGCATACAAAACTCTTGTGTTAAAATAAAAGTATGATGTGTAAAAATCAAGATAAAGAAAAGCATAAACAACTTACATTTTTCCATTCAGCTGTTGTGAGGTTTCATAATAATAGCCTCTATTTTAATACAACATTAATGAAATAGAAAGTTACAGGCAGTAGTATCAATTTAGTATGCAAGTTATTGTTGCTGATACTGGCTCTTTTTGTTCCTTTAATGATAGAACAAGATTCTCATGTATGAAACCTTCGAACACATAGATGCAAAATGTATTATGGTTATTGTGCTTTTGTCATTATGTGAAGTTTTATGTATCATGTATTTATTAAACACTACCTTGTAGAAATGAAATACATCGAAATTGTTCATTTTATAAGCAACAATGGTTCAAAAAAGCTTCCATATGATGATCCAGGTTGGCGCAAGTGTCTACAGATTAATATATGAAAATCATTTTGATACGATGGGAAAAGCGACATCTAAAAAACAATGTAAAGAAAAAGACATATATAAGTTTAGCATCTAATTGTTTAATAGTTTCTTTAAAAAGCTCCGATCTCCCGAAAGATAATATGAGGTATTCAGAAACTAACTCCATTTTTTTTTTCTTTTTTTTCTTTTTTTTTTTTATTTTAGGTAATGGGATGATTGGGTTGAAACTTTTCTATGTATCTATACAGTGCTTATGAATCACCATTCATTATGAGGCAATTAAGGAGTAAGGGAGAGTTTTGCACCTTAGGACACTAACAATTTCTAATGAACAATTGGCAACAATGATCTTTTGTTTATTTCTAATAGGGATCCATAACCAACAGATCTCATCGCAGTAATAGACAATATCAAAAGCATTGAATTAACGACTTAGGAAGAAAAAGAAAATTTCATTAGTCCAAGGTAACTATATTCCCCATTTTAATTTCATTTTTTACCGATTTCTTTTTACAACAAGTCAACTGATTTTTTTTTTTTTTTTTTAAGAGAAGATTTTTAAATATTTTGGCTGTGAGAAAATAATGTTTTTCTAATTTTTCTAGATTTACCACCATTTTGATTTCTTTTAAACTAGGGTAGGTTTGTACCGTGGGACGGTAAAATGTGTTGTACCTTAAAACATTTCCAACGCAATAGATACAAATATTTTTATTATTTATTTTACAGTAAATTCCACAAAACACATGAAATGCAGTAAATAAAATGACTCAATTTTATTTTGGATGTACCTTATACAGGTATTTATCCAATTAATGAATACGTATTCAGTGAAGACTAATTTTTAACATAATATGTAACCGACAGACCACTTCATTCAACTTAAATAAAATTCTCACATCCAATTTCCACAGGTGGGTCAAAATGACAAATCACACAGATTATTTTTCAAGTTGACTTTATGTCATGTTAAATAAACAGAATTTTTGTATTTTGCTGTATTTAGAAATCACTCTTGAACTTGAATTTCATCCTCTATTTCCTGAGAAAGAAGTAAAAGTTTTTGTTTGTTGGCACAAAACTAGTTATTGCCATTGTATGAAATATTGTATTAGTTATTGTATAATATTATTAATTAGTTATATGTCTGTGGTCTGAATTATACAGTATGCCCAAAGTATAATTGGGACAGCTTACCTTTCATAATTTAAATGAGTGGCACTTTTTTTTATTTTCAAACTGCCTCAGTTTTTTAGAAATATATTATAGAGAAATATGTTGGTGCATTGAAATGTTGCCTTTAAAATTTATATCAAATTATAATCATTGAAATGAAAAATTAAAATGTGAAAATTGTCCGATGCAAAGGTGCAATACTCTTCCCTATAAATATAGTGAAAAACTAGTAATTTTTTAATAGATAAATAACTTTACATGTGTAAAATGATCATATTTATTTGATAGTGTTAATCGGATTGACTTCTGGACACCTCATATAATATGTGAATGCAAGAAGATGAAGGCTAACCACATTTATCATTCAGTTCTCGGCATAAAGCACGCATGTTATTATTTTTTTTTTCAGTCACTCATTCTCTTTTATATGTTGTAATTTCTCGTTAGTTGATTGTTCTTTATATCTCTTAAGGAGACTTTTTTTAATGGAAGGAATAAAAGTGGAACCCCATGTTTTTCAATAAGAATAATACTTATCCTTCTTGTTCATTCAAATTGTGAAATTTCAACCATATTTTTTTTTCAGCAGGTAGATAAGAAAGATTTTATTCCTCTATGAGCTAAAGAAATACTTTTGGTAGTCGCTGTAATTAAACTTTGAATCCGATTTTCATAAAATTTGAAATGAATCGACAAAATTATGCAACAATTATATATTTTTAATTTAAAATGATTCACTTGGGTAGTTTTTACTCTGTTATATGCGGGCAGACTGACTAAACGACGATTATAGGTGCTACGCATTTACATAATTACGGATGCACATAAAAATGAGTCAGAATATGTCTGTGAAAGCTTCGAAATGTTGAAAAGATATTCTTTTCTTTTTGAGAGAAAAATGTTTTAACGAATGCTTCTCTATTTTTTGAGAAAAGTTCATCAGCACAGTCAGTGTAATTTTGAGTCTTCAATGTCCAAAACTGAACCCATTGACCTAACGAAGTCTCTTATTATAATTGAATATTCTGAGAAATGAATATTTAAAAATTCAATAAGAAAAGATTAGAAAAATATTTAAAAATACAATTTAATTTTGAATGGTGAATCATTTATTTTTTTCTATTCCTTTCACATTTTTCTTCTTCGGTGGAAAAAAATAAGGAAATAAAGTAAAATAAAAATAACTTCTTGAAAAAAAGCACGGATGAATGGAAAATCAACATATTTTTAAGATGTATAAAAAAATCTTTTCGTTTCTGAAAGTTAAGAAAACTGTACATTAAATATATAATATTTATAAGTAAATATTTAAATAATGAATGCATTTATATACATACATCATAACAAGATAGCTTTGAAAAATCCGTGTTACAGCAATTGCGCAAGACGACAAGAGGATATTAAAAGTACTCGAGAATATTAAAAATTTAACATAAAATTTTCTATACAATAGGATTTTTTGTACACCTATAACTGTATTATTCACTCACTCTGCTATTATTTAAAAATACATAAAAAAAGTAAAAATATTTAAGAGCCTTTTCTCTCTGTTTGAAAAAAAGGCACCCATTGTATGTCGGAATGGAGTATACTCGGTGACCTTAAGCGGTTAAATTTTCCCAGACAAGCTCCAGAAGCTTTTAGGAGCTTCGACTATATGATATCGCCAAAGTTCTAGGAATGTCTTGATAATATGCAGGACAACTGAAGACGAATTCCAATCTTTCTTCCCTCGTTTTTATCATAAATGAAAGTGAAAGAATGCAGAAAAAAGTTGAGAGTTATGTTGTTACATTAACAAAAAAGATTAAAAGGTTGCAATTCCTAAACATTTGTTTAATATTATTCAATGGCTTCCATTTATATTGCTCCAAGTATTTTTTTCTCTCTGTCTGACTCTGTATATATGTATATTTGTTATGTATATATATATATATATATAATACAGGGTCATTCATAAATACCGAAACAATACGCTATTTCCTTAAACACTGTCACTAGGCCCATACTTCCAAATAATGCAAAATTTCATAAAAAAAAAAAGAAAGAAAGAAAGAAAGTGCAAATTATGATGGCATAAGTTGCCATTCCATAAGGGGGATCTATTTAAGAAAATACAAAAATTAAATTTTTATACGTCCCCGTAGGTTAAAAATTCCAATTAGGAAAACTTTTCTTATCCAGTTCTCAATTAAACACAAAAATTGCATGTTCATACCTGAAAAACTCAAAGTTATAACAGTTTAAATAATTTATCAGGTTTTAAGAGATAAGATGAAAATTGAAATGCGCGCAATTCAAGAAACTATGTTACTTTTACAGTTCTAGGAAACATGTAAAAAATGTATCTAGGGAGTTAGAATTCAGATTTTTTTACTTTTCGTGTGATAGTTAGCCATATAATTTGCAAACAAAATCACTCATAAAATTTATAAAATTTTTCATAAAGTTAAAAAATAATAACTCTTTAATATTTTTTTTAAGTCGAGTAATTTAAAATCGTTATAACTCGAAACATTATCCATCGTATTTCAATTTCTTTTCATTTAATTAAGGAGGAAAATATAATTTTAGTTTTGTTTCAGGTTTCTTTTTCAATATTAATTTTTAAAATATTAAAAATATTTATTTAAAAATGTTGTAACTTATTTTTTTAAAAAAGTCTAATTTTCAAAAGTAAATATTTTTCTACTTTGCCAAAACAAAACTCATGTAAAATAATAAAAAAGACATGTTTAAACTTTGCACATTTTTTCTTTAATGATTCTTGATTTTTAAAAATTCAAAGTCGAGAAATTGTGGGGGAAAAACATGCAGAAAAAGGCATTTAAAGTTTTAAACAAAGTTTGGTTCCAAATAAAATGCTTAAATATTAAAAAAAAAAAAAAAAAAAAAAAAAAAGTGAAATGTAAGTTTTTTCTACAGCTTAAACTTCCGATTCAGTTAAATTTTTGTTATTTTTCATTATCTTTTGTCTCTATTTTGTATTGATTAAATGTCCGTCAGTAATTTAAAATAATGCTTTTTCTAGCATGCGGATTAAGAGCTTTTTCACAATTTTAACTCAAACAACTTCAGTCTTTATATTATCCCAATGAAGCTGTTAAAAAAAATGTCCATATTATGGGCCCAGGATGGCCCAGGACCTAGATGTTACTTTTTCTGAAGGTTCAGCCAGGCCGTGCCTAACATAGTTTATCATTCCGTACCGGGTAGGGATGGGACGAGCATTCGGCCACTATTCGGTATTCGGTCTATTCGGCCCTTTTGCCGAATATTCGCTTGGCCGAATATTGAAGGTTGACCGAATGCTTCGGCAGAATACCTGTAGCCGAATATTTAGAGATATCTCGCCGAATAGTCAAAAATATCTTGCCAAATAAGTTTAGGATTTAAAGTATTTTGTTTCTTCACTGTTAAAACTAATGGTGACACATTGCACCTTTTAGGGGTGAAAGGCTTGTCTCACTGGTGACACCCCTAGAGGAGCTAAAATGGCACCCTTAACTAGGGTGAAAGGATGGCACCCCTAATCCAGGGTGTTTCAGGGGGTGAAAGGACGGCACCTCAGAGAAGAATAATGGCACCCCTTATCCACAGTGTTCAATAGAGTGAAACGATGGCACCACAGGGGAGAATAATCTCACCCTTTATCCAGGGTGCCCCCAGAGGTGAAATGATGGCATCTCAGGGGAGAGTAATGGCACCCCTTAACCAGGGTGCCCCAGGGGGTGAAAAGATGGCGCCTCAGGGGAGAGTAATGGCACCCCTTATCCAGGGTGCCCCAGAGGGTGAAAGGATCGCATCTGAGGGGAGAGTAATGGCACCCCTCATCCAGGGAACCTTAAGGGGTGAAAGAATGGCATCTCATGGGAGAATAATGATACCACTTATCCAGAGTGCCCCAGAGGGTGAACGGATGAAACACATAATCCAGTGTGCCCTGTGGCATCCTACAAGCAATAGCACTCACAATCTATGGCCCAGAGTTGCAACCCCCCTCCCCCCACCCTGCTTGTCAAGAAATTTTATTGGTTTGAATCATGAAATACAAAGTGTTTACCCATTTTTAGATTGAATTCTGCAGAGAAAATTATCATTATCAGTCAATATTTTGAGTCTTTTTTTTTCTTTTAGATTGATGGAATATTATATTTTTAAACTCATTATCAGATGTCCAAAGAAAAATTGTAGCATATTTTTGTAACTCAGAGAGGGATAATATGAACTACAAAAATAATCATAGAAAGACAGAGAATTCAAATTGTACTTTCATTTACATGGAGAGTATTTTAAGAAAAATTCAAAATTTTAACTTTTATACAGTCTTTGCATTTCAAAATCACCAATCATAAGTCATCACTATTGCATTGTTAGTCATACCCAAAAGGTTTTGTTAGAATAAATCGCAAAATTTACACAACCTCTACACCTATTTTCTGCCTCTAAAAATCACTGAGTTAGAGTCAAATATTGTGACTTTGTCATGCAATTTGAAGCCTGATTTTCAATTTTATGTTTTGAAGTTCTTGTAAAATGAAATAAATAATGATTTTTGACTGTCTCTATCTCATATGTTTGGATTAATCTTTTTGGGTATGTTTAAGAAAGGGTCAGTAAATATTTTTGTGATTGGGCATTTTTAGATGCAGGAACATTATAAAAATTTGATGTTTTTTGACTCCCAAAATAAGAGAAAGTACAAATTGAATTACTATCTTCATATGAATATTTTTATAATTTTCTTATATTTTCAGAAGTAATCCGTAACCATCTTTTTTGACACATAGTATATTGCTTGACATGTATTTTCATTATTTTATATACAGGGCAACTGAAAAGTATGGGGACACAGAAAAATGCTATATCCTGTAAAATATATGCCATAATTTAATAATAAAAAAGTAAAAGAAATAACAATATTTTAACAAATTGTTCACTGGCTTGATATTTATTTTTTACACAAGTTTGAAAACGAAAAATCACCGAATTGACAGTCCGCTGCAGATAATTCTGATTTAAATCATTCTATGCCTTGATAATTTCGCATCACATACAATGCAAACTGGGGAGTTTCTATTTCTAGCTTTTCTACAGAAGTCAAGTGAGTTAAGATCTGATTGTTCGAAGGCAATACACCTGTTATTAAATATCTACGCAGATGGGTGTTGAAGATCAATGTTGTTTTTGCTCCATGTGAAGGCCGCAATACGGCTGGAAGTTCCATTAAAATTATTTTGCTTCCATGAGGCGAACACTTCGTTGAACATATTAGTTACTGATCATTTTGACGGTCGTGAACTTTTCGGAGGATTAAGATTTTCATATAATAGAAGAAATGCTACAAAATTTTAAAATAAGCGTTTCTCAGATTTTAGTTGTGAAATATTAATGTCAAACAACGCACCGATATTTTTTCAGCTACGCTGCTGTATCTAATTAAAAAAATGTAAAACACAAATTAGAAAAGAATATGTAATAAATGCTGTGTAACTTTTAAATTAGTAAAAATACTTCATATTCTTTAAAATTCTTCCAGAAAGTTAGCCATCAAGCTATGAAATGAATTATAGAAAATAAGTTCATTTTATAGTTGTGGTAAAATCACAGATGAAATAGAGTAAAAAAAAATCATTTTTACAATATATGTAGTACTTACATTTATAGTGAACTTATGCAAATCCATATTTTATAGCATATATCCACACAGGATTAGAAATTAAGAACTGTATGTAAGGTGTCAAAATAATGCCTACAATTTTTTTTTGATGTGCCAACTGCATTTCATATTTTCTTATTTCTTTTCACAACCATGTTAATACTAATAATATTGCATTGCATATTTAATTTTAATGTATTGAAGGGAAGTGGGGAGGAAACTTTATATATTAAACACTTTTTCTTACTAAACAAAATAAAAACTGACTTTCCATAAGTATGAAACCTGATTAAACTACAATATTTGGATTCTGGAAAAACTTATTCTTTTTATAAAGCTAATATGCGTACAAAACAGATAATCAAGCAAATATGTCC
Organism: Maratus speculifer; assembly: GCA_964019185.1. Classification (NCBI taxonomy): domain Eukaryota; kingdom Metazoa; phylum Arthropoda; class Arachnida; order Araneae; family Salticidae; genus Maratus; species Maratus speculifer. The sequence goes on along the minus strand of OZ025294.1, from coordinate 239,330,016 downwards.
ACAGAGAGAAAATATGAGCTTTAGATATAACTAGGGATAAGCTAATTTTTAAAAAATCCGAGACTAACAGTACATCAGAAAATAAAAAGTTAGCAAATAAATGAATCTTTGGTTGCCAATTACGGTGTGGCATTTAAAACATTTCCAAATCACACTTTTTTTTGTTTGTTTGTTTGAGGAAGGGAATACAAAAATTTTAAAACGATTTTAATACAGTTTCTTATTTTAGGAACATATAAGGATGCAGAAATATCTCATAATAAAAGAAAATCTTGTTTACAGGGGTGTAATATCCAAGGACCAGTTTTATCAGTCATTGGTGAAATTGAAGTTAACTTAGAGGTTATTGAAAGGTTCAAAATTCTTAAGACATGTGCTAATGTCATGGTGCAGAGGGAGGGGGATGTATGCTAAAATACAAATGAAAGCATTTGCTAAACAAAAATTAAAGTTAAAGAAAGCTAGTTATCAAGATTTGACGACTAGGAATAATTTTTCTATAATTTAGTTTCATTTGACGGCTAACGGCTGCTGATTTCTAGTCCTGTATCCACATCAAAAAACTTTCTGCCAAATTGTTTTTGTGTTTTGACTTATTGCATCTGAAATTTTAATCTAAAGAGTAATTATAATGAAAGGAATAAAACACTGAATTAAAAAAAAACAACCTTTTAGTTCAAATAATCTTTTTATTGTAAACACCAAGAATATATTAAATATTATTAAACAAAGACGTAACATTATGTGGAACTGATGACACTGAGAAAATTTTGAAGACATAAGTATCTAATAAAAATGATAAAAATTTAAATTGGCTTTTGCTATAGTTAACGTTAAACAACCAAAATAATGCATACCACAAAGTAACTAAGCTTATAAAATTATCAGTTTTGGTAATTAACTGTTTATATAAAATTAATACATAGCATGAGTAATTTAACAAGTTGCTTGAGTTGCGGAGCACAGTAACAGGTTGAAACACAGAAATTTCTGCACCTTCTTCATGATAAAGAGTCGGAAACTTTTCTTGTATCAATCATGGTAATGTAAGTACTATAAATGTAAGTTCATTATCTGAAATAATAATAATAACACATTAAGGAAAACACACAACAAGACAGTCGAATTAAAATGTAACATCAAAGTACAGCAAAAATCATAGATGAACAAAAAAAGAAAGAATAAAATTTAAATTATAGCTCACAAGGCTATCAAAGCCTGACAGCTAATGTGCCCGCAGGTTCTGTATGTAACGTGATAACTCTTTATATAAATATCAGATTTGCTTCAAATTTTATATGTGGGTTCATTCTGATAAGGTTCTTCACTGATTAGCATTGGAGGTTCATTGGTTAAATATGAAGGGGGGGAGAAGAGAGTGAAACCATCCTTAATTTATATAAATATGCAGAAATCATGCAGAATTATCACATTTTCTTCAAATTTTGTTAATAGGTTCACTCTGATAAGGCACTTCCCTGATTAGTTTTAGGGGCTCATTGGTTAAGTATAAAGAGGGATGGCAGTTAATCCACTGTCATATAACTTACAGTTGATTTATTTTATTTTTGGAAAGGCAATATTCTTTGAAATAAGAGTATAATATACAGTTGTATGTATAGCCTGCGAGCTCAATGCCATCAGTTTAACTGGGCACTTTCCTCTTTATTGCCTATTTTCGGACAGAACGAGAAAATTACATGACCAACTCATACTTGTCATTCAGATATTCTTTTCCTGTATTATCATTAAGAGTTACAAACTATTTACATTATTAACCATATTTACAAAACATATCTTGCAACAAAGTGTCTATTCCAGATTAGCAACGAATTTCCCTAACATGTACAGGTATTCCATACCAGTAATAATAATAAAAAAAATGAGGAATTTTATTTAAATTTATTAGTTATAATTTATTAGCCCCTATTATGTATCCTATATTGACACTAATCAATGAATATATGGATACAACCCCTCCTGTTTTTCCTTCATTTTGGGAATAACGAATTTTCAACGTATTCTATTGACGATTATTTTCAAAATTTTCAAGATGTGATTTTGAGACTTTCACAAAAGTTGTTCTATACATTTGGCTAACATAATATGCAAATGAAATTTTGATATCTTTGACGCATGCGCAGTGAAAAATTATTTAGTAAACCTACTCAATATTGGAACAATTTTTATTATTTTTTAATTCTGATTACGTATTGTGTGCAATGTTGTTTGTCACATTTTCTGAAAAGAATGTTACTTTATATTAAGAACTCTCCAAATTATAAGCAAAAATCTTAAGTAAATTTTAGACTGTTTTTCGGATTCGTAGAAAACCTTAATTTTTCTACGAGTATACATGCTATCGACATAAAAATGAACGCAGTTTATTACAATAAGCCACTTAATCATAATCTACAGTTTGGGCGCTTTTGCTACATTAGTTTTGACAGGTTATTTATCCAAAAGATATCCAAAAGGTATTCATTCTTTTTTAATTTGTTGACGGTCCCCTATTGGAGTTTCTGAATAAAACCTTCAGGGAAATATATGACTTGTACTACACTATCTGGTCATTGATTATCGTCCACTTGCGATTTTAGACATTTTGTTAAATATCTAGAAAAATACATGAGGAATTATCCTGAAACTCTCAGTGTATACACATAATAGTACAGGTCATATATTTCCGTGAAGATTTTTTCCAGAAACCTTATAAGAGACCGTCAACAAATTAAAAAATAATGAATATCATTTGGATAACCCTGTCAAAACTAATGCAGCAGAAGCGCTAAAACTGTAGATTGTGATTAAGTGGCTTATTGTTATAAACTGTGTTCATTTTTATGTCGATAGTGCTAGGATGTAGGGAAATTTTTCAGATTTTTTTTTTTTTCAGAAAAAAAATTCAGATCATTATTTTAAGAAAAATTAATTAATTAATACTCATTTCAAAAAAAAATAATAATAATTTTAATCTTCCATAATTTCATTAATATATCCTATAAATCCAATATTTTCATTTAATACATCGCAGCTTCCCTATTTGACATAATAGCAATATACAAAATAATATTTTTCTAAATTATTTTATTATTAATTATTCATTCTTAAAATTATATTAATCAGTCCTAGTTTTAAATATAGATCATTATCATGTAATTGCCCAGTCTTTTAATCGTATAATACGTAATTTATGCTATTTCAAAATTTAAGATAATTTCCGTATTTTTTATGTGACGATCGCTAATTTTTCCTTTTTGAGCATCGCCATTTTCTTTACTGATACCTCCTAGATGCTGGACATGAGTCATCGGGGCTTAGAATGTTCTACGACATTCCGGAAGCGTCGTTTTGGTACAAATTTCCCGCTGAAATCTCAGCGTCCATCCCTTGATGACGCATGTTTGTTCCAGATCATTCCTAGCGTCGGGTGATGCGAGATTCTGATTGGCTGAGCGCACGCGCGCTGCCGTGAGAGGGAGGAAGATTTTCTGATTTATTTGACACTTTGAGAGAGAGCAGCGTTAGCGAAAGACGTCCGTGGCCAACACCCCCTATAGTCAAGGCCTTCACACCGTTTCAAAATGGCCGATCGCGATGTCCGACTTCCCACGTCCATAATATGAATGTATATGGAATGTAATATGAATGTAATAATCCTCACACAAAGTTGCATTTCTTGTAATTTTCAAAATTTTTAGCAATAGTGTTTACTTTTTCAGTTAATTGAATGTGTAATCAAGTAAATAATTGTCATTTCCTATAAATATAAGTTGTAAATTAAGAGGGTTACTTATTGTTTAAAAAATATACTAAAAAGGACTTAAAATACAAATTTTTATAAGAGGCGAAACTGCATTAGATTTGAGCTTTGGATTTTTAAATAGATGTGATTTAATTTAGAAATAGAATATTTCTTTTACATTATCAATATCACACTATTTTAAATAAGTAGGATAAAAAAAAAAAAAAAAATCTATATTAAAACATTAAATGAACTTATACATTGAAGAAAAGAAAGAATGAAAATAATAGAAAGAAAAGAGAAAAAAAAAACTCAGCAAAAAAACTTAAGGTTAAAATTATAACAGTACATCATTTTTTCTAAAAAATATATTAAAATTTATATTGTAAATTAGCTTCATAATCCTGAAGCTAAATTCGTTTACATAACTGGAATTTGATGACTTGATTAAAAAAAAAAAAAAAAAAGATTTGGGAAAAAAATGTACTAAATAATATGTTGTGTGAGAAGAGTTTTTTCATTTCAAATACACCCCCCCCCCCCCCACACACACACACACACTTTTCACACTCACTCCCATGTGTCTTATTTGTTTACTTTTTTCTTATTTGATGAGAATTATTTAAAGACAGAATGCTAAGTGTTATCTCATTTACTTATGTCATTGTCTTAATATCATTATTATGTAATAATTTCTGTTATACATATGTAAGATATAAAATGTTTTTTATTAAATCAAAACAAATAATAATAAATAAGTAAGGTATATTTTATTTGCTTTCTAGCTTTAACCTTTTTTATTATTCAGTATTTCCTTGTAAGATTGTTTAATCGTATAAATTAATATTAAATATAATATCAAGTGGCATTGGAACAAAGAAAAAAAAAAGATGCAACAACTTATCAATTTATAAACTATTTTTAAATTAATATTACTATTCTAAATTATTATTATTATTAAAGAAAGCATCTGTTCCTTATTAATTTATAAATTATTTTTAAATTACAATTATTATTATAAATTATTATTATTAATATTATTGAAAAAAAATCTGTCAATTGCCAATCTATAAATTATTAAAGTATAAATTTTAAAGTATTATTATTATTAAGGAAAAAATGTGTTCAGTATCAATCTATAAATTATTTTAAAATTATAATTATTATAAATTATTATTAAAGAAAAAAATCTATTCCTTATCAATCTATAAATTATCTTTAAATTGCTATTGTTATTATACATTACTATTATTATTATTATTAAAGAAAGCATCTGTTTCTTATTAATTTATAAATTATTTTTAAATTACAATTATTATTATAAATTATTATTGAAAAAAATCTGTCAATTGCCAATCTATAAATTATGAAAATATACATTTTAAAGAATTATTATTATTAAGGAAAAAAATGTGTTCAGTATCAATCTATAAATTATTTTAAAATTATTATTATTATAAATTATTATTAAAGAACAAAAATCTATTCCTTATCAATCTATAAATTATCTTTAAATTGCTATTATTATTATACTTTACTATTATTATTATTATTAAAGAAAGTGTCTGTTCTTGATCAATTTATAAATTAGTTTTAAATTACTATTATTATTATTACTAAAAAATATCTACTAATATTAAAGAAAAAAAAAATCTGTTTCCATAAAAATAACTTTCAAATTAAGAGTACAGAAAAGTATAGTAGAAAGAAGGAAAAGATAATTGTCAAAATATCAAAAGCAATTTAACAGCTGAAGCTAATTAATATGCTAATGAAAGCTGTAATAGCAATAAACAAACTCTTTGAATATTTTATGAATTAATTTAAACAGCGCACCCAGATTACTTATAGTAAACTATTTTTAAACTGATAGCGAGAAAAATTATATAATTTAATAAGTAAATTCGGATTCAAACTAATAAACTGGAATTTAGAAAAATACTTAATAAACAAAGAAATAAACAATTGCTAAAGGGCAGTAATTTTCTGATAAAGATATATTACATATAAATAATAACAAAATCCCGTGAGGAAATACTGAAAGTTAAAATCAACAGGATAAAAATTCAGATGAGAAGCAAAATTATGTTTTTTTTTTTATAATTATTTTAAACAAAATACTAATTCACCATAGATGTAAATGATTTGAAAGCCACTGTTGCAATACATATAGCTAGAAAACTAAATCGGTAATCACTAATCTTACAAGTGTGTTTAACAGAAATTACCTTTAAAGCTTTGTTAAAACAGTGACATAAGGAAAAAAAGATAACACTTACTTTTAGTCTTTATAATATCCAAATTTTGTACAACGCAAAACAAAATAGAAAATGGCGAAACGCCAGAATTGAAACATGCCGTACTAGCGCTGGACTGACCTGACGCACACTGACTAGGTATTTGCGAATAAAGGTCACCGGTAAAAGGGGAGTCGGACCTTCGGACTGTAGGGGCAGCCATATTGAAACTTCTGGAATTCGCTGCGGAGGCCTTGACTATAGGGGGTGTTGCCGTGGCCCGGCGCTGCCCTCTCGAGGGTTAGCGTCGGGACAGAAGAGTCTCCTTTTTTTAGGATTACGCGACAAAAGAATGATTCTAACAAGCGCCTTGCTGAGGGGCATCTGACAGATAGATCTTTTTTTGTTAAGTTTTGAGAGAATAAGATCTCTAATTGCGAATGTTGCAGCAATGTTATTATCCTTTTTAAAAGCCCCCGCACTGTGTATTTTTATTGCATTTTTGGCATACAGTTTCCCTCCAACTCCAGTAAAAGACTTTAGTTATCGTAAATTCCATATGTACACAACAGGATTTACCAAAGTGTTAGTGTCTATCAGTGTGACGGTGCTAGTAGTCCCTCCAGCCAATTGAGGCTACGTAAATACCGGGAACTTCAAGAGCTGTCAACGTGATCTTGCTGCGGAATTTGATCGACGTACTTCATCCTTTCCGGCGGTAATGTGTAGAGAGTCATCGTGAGAACCAGCGATTCTTAGTCTCCAATTTGAAGTGTGGAGTTCTGCTATTGTGGAAAAGCCTTTGCCGTCTTCGATCATCGAAAATCTTCATAGATTAAACTGTTCCCGTAGTGCACATAATTTGGACTGTCTACCCGATCTACATGACAAGAGACTTTCCTCTTATCGGAACTGTATGATGATTCAGCACCTCCAAATCCAATAATGTATTTTTTTTCTTTCAAAGTTAGTACGTGGCCACGGTAAAATATATTCATCATTATAATTAATAAATCTTAAGTTGCTGCAAATAAGTGTCTTCCTTTCTCCATGTGCTTTTTTTGGCACAACGCAATGTCGCACTTACGTTCACGCGCTGCTGGTTGTATTTGAGGAGTTGTTTACCGGTAATATTATTGTTTTGGGCCGACTTGTTCGTTTCCACAAGTTTTGGCTGCCAAATATTGCTTGGATAGCGATTCCCCAAATACAACGTATAGCAGATAGCATGTATACTCGTAGATAAATTAAGGTTTTTATAAAAATACTCCCCATTTTTCCAAGATTTTTGCTTATAATTTGCAGAGTTCTTAATATAAAATTAGTTCTTAATATTAGTTCTCAATATTATGTGCAATGTTGTTTGTCACATTTTCAGAAAATATTATTTTATATTAAGAACTCTGCAAATTATAAGCAAAAATCTTGGAAAAATTTGGAAGTATTTTTATAAAAACCTTCATTTCTCTACGAGTATACATGCTACCGACATAAAAATGAACACAGTTTATAACAATAAGCCACTTAATCACAATCTACAGTTTGAGCGCTTTTGACGCATTAGTTTTGACAGGGTTATCCAAAAGATATTCATACATTTTTTAATTTGTTGGCGGTCCCCTATAAAGTTACTGGAAAAAATCTTCACGGAAATAGAAGACCTGTACTGTATTGTTTATACACTGAGAGTTTCAGGATAATTCCTCATGTATTTTTCTAGATATCTTGCAAAATGTCTAAAATCGCAAGTGGACGATAATCAATGGCCAAGTAGTGTATTATATTTATACACTAAGATTTTCCGGATAATTCCTCATACATTTTTCTAGATATTTAACAAAATGTCTAAAATCGCAAGTGGACGGTCATCTCTGGCCATATAGTGCATATCAGGAGCTTTAAGGAACTGGCTAATTCTTTATTTTCCCTTTTGCTATATGGGGGAAAGTCGGGTGGAATGGGACTGTAGATTTTTCTCTTTGTGCATTATTCTAAACATTTCATCGATCGCATACAAGATGAAGCAATGGTAATCCATTCTTCAGTTTACAAAAAATATTGATATGCATAGACTTGCAAATGTATGAAAGAAAAAATTATTTCAAAAATCCAATTTAAATTACATTTATTTGCACTCAATATATTAAAGGCTTATTTATCTATAAATGTAATAGTTTCCCTATTTATGGAACATTGTTATACTGTATATTATCCATAATTTAAACTAACCCTAAAGCAGCATTTTTGTTTGAACAAGAAGTTTAACACAAACAAGGAAGTGGCGAGGAATGGGACATGCCAGAAAAGTTATGAATGGGACGCGCCCAGTTCCTTTTTTTTAATTAATAATAATGCGAATTGCTAGCATGCAAATTTCTTAGAAGATAATATATTAATTGTAACATTGATAATATATGCATTCATACTTCAAAATGTAAATAAATTGATGATTATTTAAGGCGCAACTCTAGGCACAGAAAAAGACCCGGATGATAATGCAAAGTCTATGGGGGCGTTCTTTTCAAATATTTCGTCGAAATTTTAATATTTTTACGTGATTGTTTTGCACAAAATTGCTGAGGGTGATCCGCAACCGGCGTAGTTTTTACTTTTTCAGTTTTGGTTTCAGATTTTTTTTAAAAATTACTTTAACTTACGGAATTGGTTTAAACCGTTCTGAAATTGAAACTATCGTTATACAAAAAATATAAAAGCAAAATCGAAAAAATTAAAAACTAGGCCGGTTATGGATCATCCTCAGCTGTCTTGCTCAAAAGAATCATGTAAAAATATTAAAATTTGAGTTAGGTATTTCAAAAGAACGCTCCTACACACTTTTACATTATCATCTTTACATTCTGAGCCTAGTTTGGGGCCTTAATGACACCTATGACAGAGAATCCTGAATTTTCATTCCAGTCATGAAGATACTGGAATTTTATATTGTGGCATATACATAATCAACTTACAACCTTTGTTTGATTGTTTATATTACCGACACTATAGGTTATTTTGTGCCTTATAGCTTTTTTTTTATTATTGCTGTCCCATAACTCTTAATGAGGAGGTATGAGACACATTTTGAAACTTACGTTCTCTTTAAAATAAAATAGTATTTGCACGTTATGTTTCTATATTGTTCAGGGGGATTAATAAATAAAGAATACTGCCCAGTTAAACTGATGGCATTGAGCTTACAGGCTACAAATACTAATTGTACATTAAAGCCTTATATTTTCAAGGGTTAATTCCGTTCGAAAAAAATTAAGAAGGGGAAACAGCTCTCCCCTTTCCTCTTTTTTTATACTTAATCATTGAACCTCCTATACTATCAAAGACATGCTTTATCATATAAAAAATCTATATCCAAAATTCAGAGCAAATGAAATAATTCTTAATAAAAACCCATTTAGAATTTGTATAATTTAAAAGGAGTTATCCCCCTCTTTTATACTTAACCATTAAACTTCCAAAACTATTTAGAGATTTGAACGAAATCTGAAAATTCTGCTTGAAAAACCCATTTATATAAATAAAGGGGGGGGGCATTAGAACCCCTGTTTCCCCTATTTATACTTATTCAATGAACACCTAATAACAGTCACGGAATCGCCTCATCAGAATGATCCTAATCTAAATTTTGAACAAAAACTTAATTCTGCATGAAAATCCCATTTATATCAACTAAGGGGAGGGGCATCAGTCCCCCGTTCCCCCCTTATACATATCGAATTAACTCCAAAAACTAATCAGGGAAGCACCTTGTCAGGATATACCTACATACAAAATTTCAAGTGGATCGGATATTTTTTTCATGAGCTATCGCGTTACGCACGAACGTACATACAGAACGGAAGGGCACATAAGCTCTCAGGCTATGATAGCCTGTGCGATAAAAAGTGTTTTACCTTGCATGCTATAAATTGAATTTTTTTTGTATATATATATATAATTCTTACTTTTGTAAAAAAAGTCCCATAACACCCCACTCTCCCCAATAGAGATATTATATATTAATACACCAATTACACGAAAATAGAATTTTTATCAATAGTATTAAAATACAGTTTAAGGGCTAACAGTTTATTTTATATCCTTAGGTTTTTACCACGTTCTCCCCAGGTTTTTACCGGTAAAAAGCCAACCCTGTTTATTGGCCTTGTTTCAGAACGAGTGGAATGAAAGATTGTTAAAAATTATGTCATTAGAAAAATGTTTAAGATTTATAAATAACAGTGCAAAAATCGCCTTTAAAACACGAGATCATCATCACCTGCGGAAAATTTTCACATTTGTGTAAAATTACGATATAAGTTTTTATTCATTGTTATATTTTTTGAACACACACTATTTCTGTAAACTATTCTGAAAGTTCAGTGGAGTAAATACAGATTGTTTTCCTTTTATAATTTGAATGTTCATGACTACAAATTTGTCATATCGGATGATGTTGATGATTGTGAAAGGGGGGGGGGGGACTGATTACGGTCTAATCAAACTTAAATTACTATTATTGGAAAAAAAAATATTTTATTTTATTCAACCATAAAATTCTGCTACTAAATAAAGTTTAATGCGAAAGAATACTTTCGAAAAAAAAATGGGTGTAAATCTGCATAGCCGATAATCAGAGCATAAGGTTTATTAAATTCAATACCCTAACATTTTCTCACCTTTTTGAAAGAAAATGAAACCAAACGTATGAAAATATGAAGAATTGGGAGTAAGAAAACATAGTGGTAAACCCAAGATACCGCTAAATTCGGGTTTTGAGGCATTTCCCACCAAGGTAAGACTTGGCTGACTAATAACGTTTTAATTTGCAAATCGAGGTTTTTTCCATGATTTTTATACTTAAATGAGACTAAATGATTGTCCGTGCTACCGCGTCCCGATCTAATCTTATTATGAAGATTATTTTTCAAATAATGGTGGTTAATAAGGAAAATATTAATAATGAAAAACCTGTAAATAAGTTTTGATTACTTTAAGATTTGCAAGTATTCAATTGTCTTAAATGAAAAAATTACCCCCCCCCTCTCAAATAAAGACAAATCAGGTATACTGAAACAATATTAGAGAAGTTACGCGAGGCTGCAATATGGTGTGAATTAGCCTTTACAGGAGGGGTTCGGATAGCATCTATCCGACAATATATGCAAAGCCGGCCAGATGCTGTCCGAGATCCCGTGTAAAGGTTCAAATTAAAACTTCGCGAATAAAATTAATTGCTTATTTTAACTGTATATAGACGCAAAAACATATTTTAACCTTAACTGCTCTGACAAAAATTGTTACATAACTACTGTGAGTTGTCTGTCAGACCATTTAATCTGAAGATGAATAAAATGTTACATAAATTCTCAGAATGCGATTTATGTATTAAACTTTATGTACAAGAATATCATAAATCAAAATCAGCTATTCAAAAGTATTTAGAGGTAGTAATAAGACTCCAAACTAAAAAAAATTGACCAGTATCTATAGTTAAACTAAAAATTACAAGTTAAACTGTGAAACTTGAAAAACCCACGGTGTCTGAGACCACTAACAGCAGTTAAGGGTTAAATCTAAACAGTTGAGTTTAAACACAAGGTAAAATAGTCATAGAATATTCCGATTGCAACAAGATTCGTCTATAATAACTGATTTGTAATGAAAAAATACGTAAATATTTTTACAATATTTCATTTCGCTCTTTCTAATTATGCGCCTTTAGGATTCCCGTGCCTAGAGCAGTTTGATCCAATTGCTCCTCGGTAGCTAAGGCCTAGATAAATCATTTAAAAATATTGACAGGTAAACGAGAAATTGTAAAATAACTATCTCATAGGTTTAACATTAGCAAGCGGGTATTTTGGTGAGAGTGTAGCTTGTAGATTCACATAATAAACTTAACAATCAATCATACTAACAAAAAAAATCTAATTTACTGTTTTTTTATGACATTACTTATAGGGATGTACGATAAATTAACGTAACAATAAAATAAAATAAAATAAAGTTAAATCTTACCTTTAATCAGACTTTGCCCGGTTCACTGGTCAAGCAAATCGGATCGTTAAGTCCCCATTGTTGTTTCATTGTAGCTCAGTGGTTAGTCCTCAATTAATATCGCCAATTTACACACTGGCATGTTTTGATTTGCTCACACCCGTAAACTTTACTTGCCGACACCGAAAGCAGAAAGACACGCGTCATAGCGCATGCGCAAGTTGCCAGTCACCCGATGAGGTGGTTACGAAGTGCATGGCACCTTATTTAGCTCCCATCATCCAGTAACAGAGCTGTCGTCACCCCAACCGCATATTCAAGCTCCTATGACACCCTAGGGTTCCAAATGGCACCGCCTTTTCACCTCCGGGTCCCAAATGGCACCGGTTTGTCACCTTTATTTTTAACAGTGTTGCATTTTTTTTTTTTTTTTTTTTTTTTTTTGTCTAATTCAAATTGGTTATTTTCTGGCTTATTCATGAAGTCATTCTCACTCTTTCTTACAAAATATACAGTTATTCAAATACTGAAAAATATACAGCTTTTCTGTATTTCCTATAAAAGTTAGTGATATTTTAGAAAATGCTGTCTAAATTGGAGATGCAATTGTATGGGAAATGTCTTCATTAAAAAAGGATATATTACAACTCATGATATAAAAACACTTACAGAAAAAAAACCACTGCCTTATTCTAAAAAAAACCGGAATATTTATAATGTCTGCAAATTCCATGCACATATAAAAAAGGCTTTTATGAAATTCATAACTTATTTTCTATTAAGTAAGAAATGAAAAAAAATTCATTCACCCGGTGTATTAACGAAGATTCATTTTCAAGATTTAATATCAAATATCACTATTACAAGTACAACGGTACATCTGAAAACAGAACTGGTGTCAACTAAGATACTCATTGCATGACACAACATGCTTTATGAAGATTGTTTTATAAATATTTAAATATAAATTCTAAATACTGAACAAAATAATATTTTTATTCTATAGTTTTCCCTTTTATATAATTATTTGCATAATTACTGACATATATGTAGAATTATTATATATATATATATTTAATTTACATCTTCCTTCATTCATGTTGCTATCAATTTCTGTTTATCCTTTTAATGCTTGTTGAATAAGTGGAATATTGAAGTTGAATATTGTATGCGCCAATTCAAATGTCAAAGATTTTGTTAACATATGCATTCTACTTTAAGCATACATTTTGCTTTAATTTAATTTGTGATTTAAAGCTTGGCAACTGATTTCAGAACAGTCACAGAAAGAACAGTGAGAAAGAGATTAAGAATATTATTGATTTTGGATGCAAGAAAGGGTAAAAGTATCATTTGATAGTAAATGTGAAGCACATTCTTCATATTTTAATGGAAATATCTTACCATTCTGACTTACTGAAAATCAATTTGATGTACATTAGGATAAAAAGATATAATTCAATTTCATAATTTTGTTTGTGTTAAAATAAAGTTTTTCAAATTTAAAAATACATTTAAAAGCACATTTAAGAATATTATGTAATGATTAATGAGCTCGTATTTTTTAAATTATATGTAATCAAAAGTTATTTTATTTATTGGAAAAAAATGTTGGTATTCGGCCGCCGAATATTCGGTATTCGGCCAAATCACTATTCGTCCCATCCCTAGTACCGGGACTGGCTTGCTTCTTTTTTGTTCTACCCGGGACGAGATTTTCAGACCCACTCTCGACGCAAGCCTTTTTAAAAACATTGTGTCTGACTCACCTAATCCGTTCATAATATGTAAGTAAAATTTGTTTCAGTCCAATAATTTTTACAAAAAATGCATATATTTGTAAATCGTCTTTATTTTTCAAAAAAATAAAATAAAAATAAAAAAAATAATAATTTTTTTTAAAGAGTAATGGATTTAAAGGCAAAAATATATGAATAAATAAATAAAATAAAACTAGTGAAAAAAACCTGCCTCTGACGAAACCTATCGTAAACAGAAAATGTTTGTATCCATGCAAAATTAATATAATAATATGCTACATTTGCACCTCCAAAGAAGGAAAGTTGTTTATAATGTATATTTTTCTTTCCTGTGTGATTCCGACTTAAAAGGTTTTACTGCGTAATATTTTTCAAAATTTGTAATATATGGAATATGGATTAACGATATTAAAGGATAAGTGTTACATTTACATATAAATAGAGATCCATTGATAAAATAAATATATCACAACCTTTTGGCGCTTCTTTAATAATGAAAATTATGAATATGGAAAAACGGAAAGCTGTAATAATTTTTTTTAATCAAAACGTCTCCATATGAAACAATTTTTAACCATATCCAAGTAAACAAGTCGAAAATTGCACTTCAAGCGTACAAATAAGGTGCATTCGTACTATAATGAAGTTTTTAAAATATTCATATCTTGGTGCAGTACTATACAGTAGTTCGGATACAGTGTAGTGGCAGAAATCTTTGTATATCCTCATAAATACTATCCGCTTTCTATTAGAAAGGAAGTAACTTGTAGTAAACTTCAGCAACATATATCAGTTTCATAAAATGTGAAATAGTTTAATATAATTAAAACGCGGCCCAAACAATGTTTCCCCCTATACCATTATGTAATGGAATACTTTTGTGTGTCCTTGTAAATTAAAAACAAATATTCTTTGTACCTCAGATTGTACAGAATGTACATTTTAATATATACTTCACAGATGCATATCGATTGTATCATGTTCAAAAGAGTGTAACATCATTTAGTATACTTCCGTAAATCCATATCAATTTCATTCTTTTTAAAAGGCTGTAAAACTATTAAAATGCACTTTAAACTATTTTTTCACATTGTCCGTAATGCAACGGAATACTTTTGATTGTCCCTTTAATTAAACTATACATCATGTTTTCATAAAATTTCAAATGACCCGACAAAATTATGCAAGAATTATATATTTTAAATTTCAAACGATTCGGTTGGGTAGTTTTTCCTCTGTTATATGCGGACGGACAGACAGACGGGTTGACGCATTGAAGGACAACTATAGGTGCTACGTATTTACATAATTACGAAAATACCTAAAAAATATGAAGAAATTCAAGGCTGAACCGGACTATAACTTAAACTTTTTTCCAGGCCGATATGATTTTTTTCCCCTATGGGTCGGTTCGGGACTGGGCCAAGATATTGTGATCTGTGCAGACCTCTAATGCAGATCACCAGCATATTTCCAAAGAAGACTTAACATAAAATCTATACACGCTGTTATTTTATGTCTAAAAAGGGGGGGGGGCACTGTCTTAAATCGGTTTTGGTACAATTTGTAAATGATCACTATATAGCAGTGAAATTGTGTCAAGATTTGGTCGCTCAGAGGCAAGATGTAGTCACGAATTTTGGAGAATTTTGAATTTTAATACTTCTGTGAGATTTATGGATATCGAGGTGAAATAGAGATTTATGGATATCGAGGTGAAATATTTTTTTGTTTAATTAGGAATGGATAAGGAAAATTTTCCTAATTGGAAATTTAATCAAACGGGGATCGTATAACTCAGAAAACTATTACACAATTAGAACTAGAAAGATAAAAATTGTATTTTTTATATATGTATAAATTTCAAGTTTAATAATTATGCCGTTTTTCGAATATTGAATTTCAAAAATTACCAAAGCTCGCATTGGGGTACCATCGCATTGGGGATACCTGCAGACGTGTGTCCTGACGTGTATATTGGGTATAGCACAAGTCACAAATTATAGTAGCTTTATTATTCTGTTAAAATATAAAAGTGAAGTATGATATCACGAGTGCATGATTTTTATTTATTTCATTCTCGACATATACTAGATGCGCATAGTTTTAAATAAAAGTTATGCTTTTTAAATGAAATTGCCTAAAAGTTTATATTTTAAATGAAATTAATGCAATATGATTCATGTTAATAAGAACAATATTTGACGACTTATCACATCACCAAGTTAACATAAAAGTACTCTATTTCTGAATATTACTATAATAAACATAGTCTGTTTTTAGTTTGTTTGTTCCAGGTTTGAATTTTAAATTGTTTTAGAAAATTTAATTTGGTGAATCATTAATCCATTTTCCTTTCCATTCCTTTTATTTTTATTTTTACTTTTTTATTAATTAATTTTTCCTGCCTTTTGCTAACTTAGTTCTCAACATTCCAGAATTTAAAATTTGAATAGGGAAAGTACATTCAAATGTGAATTGTTTGGAAACTGTATTTGAATTTACTAAATTTTTTATAATTTTTAAAATAAATAGCTCAATTACGGAATAATAGTAATGAATATTTTTATCAATTATTTAAAATTTTAAGGGAAAATCGCGATTTCCCTTAAAATTTACACTAGTAATTATAATAATAGTATAAAAAAAGACAAAGAAAAAAGAATGATCTAAAAAATCTATCTTTTATAATTATATTTTGTTGAAGTATTATTCACAAAAGAAAAATTATGATAATTACTAGTAGGATCACCCGTAGATTCACTCCACACACGCACCATCCCAAACAAATTTTCTGTGAAAATTCTTTGCTCCTTCATATTTTTTTCTTTTCTTTTTTTTTCCTTAATAATGCTGATGTTGCATATTTATTTAAAGAAATCTTTAGAAATTTAATTCTGTTTAATAAATTACGAAGGAATCTACTTGTTGAAAACTTAAAAATCACCTACTTAAAAATTAATGTGTTTATCTTTAGAAACCTCTAAAATAATGACTTTCTTCAAGCATTTTTTTCTGATCCTAAACTAGTTTAATTTTTTAATGAATATGGATAAATTTAACCGTCTAAGTAATAATTAATATTGTAATTCCAACTATTGCATGATTTACAGATATAATCATATACAAACTGAAAAATTTTACAAAAATTTTTGAATACATATAACACAACTAGCAAAACCCGCAGCTTTGCGCGCGTAATAGTTGAAATATGCCAAGTGATATTTGTAGGCCTAATTTTTATTAGAAAGCATTACACTTTTAGGAATAATTCAAAAATTACTCTTTAAGCCACAGTTTGACTAAACTTTATTATTATACGGTATTAGAAAGAAATGAGACTTAAATTAATAAGAACTAAAATTAAATAAATAATAATTTAGAAAGTATTTTGAAGCTTTATGCTCATTTTATACGTTTAATTCAGCATTCGTTTGAAGTTCTGAATATTTTAAAAATCGTTCTTAGTTTGTCTTTACATCTTAAAATTAATCATCGTGTCAATGGTACCGACAAAAAATGCATATGATGAAATAGGGACTATGTCACCATTAATTTGCCTACACTAATATAGAAATCGATTTGGTATTTCCTAATTATTTCATAAAAAAGGCAATTTAGATTTTTTTTCTTTTTTTAAGCGTCTGTTGTTTTTGTTAACCCCAAATGGTAGTGGCACCGGCATAAAATTTAAGTATTGTATGAATAACTGTTACCATTGAATCGCAAGCATTACTTTTACAATCAGTGTCATATTTCCTGAGATTGCGTGATCGCAGTTTAATACGTTTTTAGAACGCTTTTCGGGCATTTTCACCTCCTTTTAAATTTCGAGCTTTTAAAAACTGTTCTTACAGAGCATTTACATATAAGTAATTACATGCCAAATCTCATGTTTCTAAGGCATGCAGTATCACAAAACTCGCAATTTAGAACTATTTATGCCCCTACACCCAAGTTTGGGGTAGCGCCACAGACATACATTGCTAAAAATTTTGCTCTAGTTTGAACCAAATTTTGTTTCTCAGTAGCTTCACCATAAAATGGTGAAATCTCGTACTAACATTTGGAGCTTCCTTTTTTAACCTTATTTCAACTATTGGAACTATGCTTCAGATGGAACTCGAAATATTGGTTCAAAATTTTCCCATTATACAGTGATAGCTATTGAGCCCCAAAATTTGGTTAAACTAGGGCAAGATTTTTAACAGTGTACAATGTAGCGTATGCTAAAGCAACGGCTTAATCTGACACTAATATTTTTTATATTATATGTTTGATACTTGTTCAGATTCGTAAAAATCGCAATTCAGAACGTTTTTCGGACGCTTTTTTCTCAATTTACTCCTTTTAAATTTCGATTTTTTTAGGAAATGTCCTTAGAGATCATTTACATCTTGCGTGTAACTATCATATCAAGTTTCATATTTTAAGGCCCTTCACTTACACAAAAACTACATTATTAGAACGTTTTATGCTCCGGCACCTCCTATGGGTTAATGACACCGACATGAGATATAACTTATGTTGGAACAAGGAATAATCCCATTATTTTGATACCATACTTTTGAAATCGGTTCAGTAGTTCCAGAGATTACCCCCTACAAATAAATACATAAACAAACATACAAACTTTATTTCTTTATATATTAGTATATATTTTCTTTAAGACACGTTCACAATCCCATTTCCATTTGAAAATTTCAGGCATTAATATTGAGAAGCTTAAGAATAGTACAATGTTTTTAATTACTTAACTATGAACTCAATACATCTTGTGTTATAGCTAATTGCTTTCCTCAGTACCACTGTTCCGTCATTTCGTATCTGAAAAATCGATTCAAAAGCCAAATTTGAGGACATTTTCTGAAAGATTCGTTACTTTTATCGGAAAACAAAATAACTTATTGGTATCCGCTTGCACACTCTTACGATTGACAATGACTTTACGAGATGTGGACAGTCGTAAAAGAATTTTAATTATAATTTGAATCAAAAGATATTCGCATGTCTTGAAGCAATTGAGTCCGACCATTTCTGATTTAATTGATTTTTAGGTGCGTTTCTTATTATATGTAAATACGTAGCACCTATAGTCATCGTTCAGTCCGTCTGTCTGTCCGTCTGCAAATAACAGAGCAAAAACTACCCAAACAAATGCTTTGAAATTTAAAATATATTATTATTGCAAAACTTTGTCGCGTCATTTTAAGTTTTATGAAAATCTGATGAATAGTTTAATTACAAGGACAGCCTAAAGTTTTCTATTACATTACGGCCAATGGAGAAAAAAAGTTCAAGTGCATTTCAAAGGTATTACAGCCTTTCAAACAGAATGAAATTTATATGCCATTTACTGAAGTGTTCTGCAATATACACTCTATTACAATATCTGGTATAAAAATGTTTATTATTCATTTACAGGGCCATCAAACAAAAGAATTCCGTTACATTATGGTACAGGGTGAAATTTTGTTTTCGGTGTAGTTTAATCATGTTAAATTATTTTACATATAATGAAATTGATATACGTTTCTGAGATTTACTATGAGTTACATCCTGTGTTATAGCAAATGCATAATATTTACAGAGGCATATAAAATATTTCGGATACTATACTGCAAACCGAAATACTGTAAATTAGAGATGATTGCTAGAAATGCATTTTTAATAGTGATATGACTTTTTAAATTTCACGAAATTTTTGCATTTTACATTGTGTGTATAAATGCTGTTGATAGATCATATACAGAGGAACACAACAGAAAATGCACAGGTTACGGAATATGAGCAAAAGTAGCTTAAAGGTGGTTTTTAAATTAGTTTTGTATTTTTACGTTGAACTACATAGTAAATAAATATATATATGTTCATAGAATACAGAAAAGTGATATACAAGGTCACGCAAAGAATTAGATACATGGTTGTCTATGGAAGATAATCTCTGGAAGTTTTATTTCAAATGATTTAAGCATTTAGTCTTAATTAAATATGCTGTCGGCTCTTGGACAAGAGGATAAATTAAAAAGCGTTTTTAAAGCGATCAAAAGAAAAAAAAAAGTGTAATTTTAAAATGCCTTATTTGTTGATGCCTTTTAGTATCATGTATAAAAAATATTAAATCATACAAATAAAGTTTTTACAAAATGAAAAAAAAAAAAAAAAAAAAAGATTTAAATAATAAATCTCTCATCTAACCTGGATATAAGGACGAAACAGATGCCTGTTTGAAAAACAACTTTCCTAGCTCTTTAAAGGAAATTTTCAGAACAGAAAAGTCCTTTCAGGTGGATTTATAAAGAATTAAATAACTGCTTCGTTCCTTAACTTGACTTGGAAAGCGATCAGTGTCATTCGTATTTAATTGAAATAACAGCCCTCATAGTGGCGACATTGACACAATTCTTAACGACAGATGAGCTATACAAAAATGAAGTAATTTATATCATTTTCTCGAGACCTATATTTTCAAGATCAATGGTATGCACTAAATAGAAGGCTCAAAATACCAACCAATAGACCAACATATTTTAGTTTTAAAAATTCATATATTATCAATAATATAAAGCAAAATCATATCTGTGAGTAACACTAACTTAACATCGGCGGTGGGAACCTGACCAATAAATTTCGCTTTAACTGCATTTTTTCTCCTAAACATTTCACAATTTGAATTTTAACACCATCGAAGAGTGCAAAAAATGCTGTTTCAAATGTATTTTTTAAACTAGTTTAAATTAAAAAAAATTGTAAATTAGAATATAGCTCTATCGTAATTTACACATTTTTTATGATTTTCTTAAAAATGATTTTCCAGCATGTTCTATTAATATTATTATTCTTACTATTGGGCTCTGCCCCCTACGACCTCCACTCGCCAACCCCAATTTAGAGATCCCCGATTCTAAAAGCATGCTAATTTCATTGGCTTTAAAAAGGTTGAATTATAACTTAAAAGAAAAGTGACGATCCCCCTGTAAACGGGTTTCCAGTCATTTTCCTTTGATTGGAGATTTTTAAGGCCAAATCATTCACCTTAGCTAATGTAAAATAAAGTAAGTAAAGGGTTAAAATAATCTTTCCGCAGTGCTAAACGATGTCCAAAGTGCTATATTAAAATATAATCCTCTTACTTTTTTTTTTTTTTTTTTTTTTTTTTTTTTTTTACACATATTGTATGTCTATCTGCATGTTGTGAAATGCATTTTATAAATTTTAAAACATATTATTGTCTATCAATGCTAATTCATGCAACATTCTATAAACTTTAACATTTGGATTTATTTATCCGCGATGTTCACATAAATATATTGTTACGTATTTTGTAAATAGTTAGCATTTGTACTCAAAAATAATATAAATAATCCTATTAAATTCTATTCATAAGCTAATATTAGTTTTGTTGCATTAAAATATCTCAATTTGTTGATTTTCGGCAAGCAAGCAAGCAAATTTCTTGGTTTTCTTAGGAACTTGGCGAAATATTAGACGCCAAGTTGGCGTCGCTTTTGGCGACTAATTTTGGTCGCAAAATTTGGCGGCATATCACTAAGTTGGTGACACACTTGGCGATATTTGGCGACAGAACTGGGCCTCGCCCCTTGCGATATCTACGTAGATTTTCATTGGTCCATCGGTTATCTACTCATATTTTCATTCATCCATTTCCAAACCGTAAGTTTTATATATATAAGGATTATTATCGTTCTGTCGCGTGCAACTCGATTTTGAAAAAATAACCCGTTTACACTTGAAACAATGCAAATAGTTTAACATTTGTTTCCTGATAATAATCCATCACGAAATTTAAACTTCACCAAAAAGTAAATAAAATATTAAAATAACAGACAAATTTATCAGACATGTAACTGAACTATATGCTTAAATCATTGAAATTATAAAAATCAAAAAGTAAGTGAAATCTTTGGCTTTTAACTAATGATTTGTGTCTAATACAAAAATATCACTTAAAAAATCCGAAACTGTAATTAAATATATTGTTAATATTTTACAAATAAAAATACTGTTTGATGTTGTTAATGAGCAAGCTAAAAAAATATATTTAATGTAAGAAAAATCTATTAGATTCTTGAATAAAAAGAAAGAAAAAGAAAAAGAAAAAAGAAAAAAACAACAACAAAATTCTAATTTAAGATGTCATATACGCACCACATGAGTGTCATTTTTTTCTGTTGCCAATTTGGCGAAAACTTCGTTTTCTCAATACTAGTTACATATGTATTTTTTAACTCTTTTCTATTATTTTAAAAAGGAAAAAAATGTAATTTAACAAATTACAACGACTATTTTGAAAATTATGTTTTCAAAGACTAAAATTTTTAAAAAGGAAGGGTAAGATCAACTTGAAAGTGTTCCTCTTATGGATTTTGTACTGGAATTTGATGACTCGGAATGTGCTGAGTGCTTGGAGTCTTATCAAGAAGCAAAATTATTATTATTATGACCCTACATGAAAAAACAAGAAAATATCTTTTTACGAATTCTTTTACCTCTATATATCAGTATTTTTTCGAGAATTTTTTATTTAAATAAATTTATGCAAGATCAGAATAAAGATATAAAATCAAACAGAATTTCATGTTTTTTTAAATATTCTATCACGAGTCTGGACAACATCGAGCAAGTCAGCTAGTATAATATAAAAATCACAATCTGCATCATAACGTTTACATGCAATTGTAATTAAAAATTTGAGGTTTTACTTCTAAATATATATTATCCTCATCATCATGGATTTATCTCATGTTCAATATTAATAATTATTATTCAATTTGTTAATCTTTGGTCATATGTTAAATTCCACTTTATAATTCTAAAGTGAACTGGATCCATTCCATCCAATGCAATCGGTGGCTACATGAAACATGCTCACTTTATTCTTGCAGAGAGAAATTCGATGTGGTTGTAGGCGAATGACAATTTAATAATACATATAATTTTTGTAAGTTTACTATTCTTGCTTTCAATTGTTTGAAAAAAAAATGCGATTTGCTTGAACAAACATAACAGTCTATTTTCTCTAAGCGGCATCTGACCCAGCGCATAAAAAATGATGATAAAAAATCACATTTGGGAAAAAATTATGCCTATTTTATTTAAAGGGTTTGCTTTACCATAGAAATCAGATTCTAGAGAGTTTCATTAATGATTTCTGTTACTTAGTTTGTTGTTTTTTGCTTTATTGTTCATTTTACAAGAAGAAAAGTAAAACTACGGCATCTGTCCCCACTTTACTCTGTATCGAATTACATTTATTCATTATTTACGCCACAAGTATCATTGAAAAGTTAAATTTTAAAGTTTTATAATATATTGATCATATTATATCACATTAGTACACAAATCACATTAAGATAACTTCATATATTTTTAAAATACTTATAAATGCATTACAAATAATATTTCATTCGGAAATCAGAGTTTACAAGCTTTAATTTAGTCGCAAAGTTCAACATTCAGTCAAAATTATCGCCTGTTTGAGTATCAAATAAATGACAGAAACCAATTCATTGATAATTCTGCTGTTCAGATTTAGAATATCTGTCATTCGATAGAAAGTAGATTATCATGTTTGGATGTCACTGCGAATTGTTTGCTTATTTGCTTTTACACTAATTTGCTTTGGAATGTTTATTTGTAGCGATCTGTCAACAAACTAAACAGTGAGTAAAATAGAGGCGCTCACGAATGTGCAGTTCACATCATGCGTATTTATTACTAATCCTGTACTGTCATTCTAAGTAATAATAATTTTGAAAATTATAAAGACAAAAGCAAGATCGTTGATTTATTAAATATGAAGTCTACTACTACGAATATAATGCATTGAATTTAAGTAAAAAAGTAGTAAATCGTATCAAAATAATACATATAGAGCGATATGATTGGATAAACTATTCGACTATTTTCAGGGAGGCCAGAATCACAAAACTAAGCAATAATAACACAGAGACATGACTGGGTTAAAATCCACTTATTCAGTCAAAAATAAAGACTGTTTCAAAGTATCCTATATTCCACTTTCCAGTTTTCCATTAGTAACTTTGAGAAAAGTGGAGATATTTCAATTGACATTTGAATACACTTAGCATGTGCCTTGTTTTATTTAAACGCGCGATTAGCATCATAAAAAGTGTTGAAACATCATTTTAATTTCATCAGTGTAGCATATTCACTAACAAGCATATTCCAAAATATGGAAAATTACATTTATACTGTTTAGGCATAAATAGTGATTTTTTTAAATTATTTATCTATAGATTGATTTTTTTTTTCAGTTTTTGTTATCACATATCATGCAAAGTAATATTATTTTTTTCATTAGTTCATTGTGTAAAATTTAATGGCGAAATCAACTTGCGCAAGTTTCTTTTTTATAAACGAATTATAAAAACACCAGTTTTCTTCTTTAATGCTTACAAATCCAATTTATCCAACCGACTTACACAGGTCTAGAATAATTTTAAAAAGTAATACACTTGTTATAGCTTTCGCAATCTTATCTATACTAATATTATAAAGAGGAAAGATTTGATTGTTTGTTGGTTTGAATTGAATAGGCTCCGAGACAACTTGACGGATTTGAAAAATTCTTTCACATTTGGAAAGCAATACTATTTCCGGTGAACATAGGCTATAGTCGCCGCTTAAAAGGACCAAAATAAAACGCCGGATAAACGAATCAAAAGCAATTTGAGAAATTAAAAGTTACCTGACACCCTAGACACATGACAATCACTGAAACACATATGAAAATCACAACTATGCAACCAAAAAAAAGAAAAAAAAAAAAAAAACATTTTAAACTTTTTAGTCCGTACTGATATAAAAGCGTGTCTTTTAACTTTTAAAACTATTTAGCAATTATTTAAAAAGGAAAAGAAATGCTGAAACGCGAATTAATTAAAAAAAAAAATCACAAAACGATTGTTTTGGAGTTTTAAAAAAAGTTATAACAGATAGTAAATATTTTAAAGAGTAGTGGGCATCAAATATGGGGCGGGGGGATTTTTTTAGGGGGACCGGTCAAATATTTAAAATTGTAACATTTTCTACTATTTCAAATGCGAACTTTTCACTAAGCCCAGGGATAAATATTATTTATTTAATATAAAACTTTTAAATTGATTATAACATTAATATAGATTTTAAAGAGTAGGGGACGTCCAATTATGGGTAGGGTAGGTAATAATTATTTTTGGAAGAACGTGATCAAATATTTAAAACCGTACCGTTTTAGATGCGTATTTTTCAGAGCCCAGAGACAAATACCTATTTAATATAAAATTTTAAAAGTACTTACCCCTATTTTCGAATAATAATTTCATTAAATATCTTTCTTAAGTCCAGAAACAGTTTTGTTGAGTTCGCCCCCTGGTGGTGAAATGTGAAACTAAAAAATTCCAGAAACCCCCCCCCCCCCCCCCCACACACACACACCTTTTTTTTACTTGCCGTGCGTGCACAGGACTTCTGCCTAACGGTACCGTAGGCAGCGGAGATTCGGTACGAGATTGAATCTTTTTATGACATTTTGCAGTACAAATTTCAGTCTAGAATATAATTACTAGACTAGGCAACGCCGGGCGGTTCAGCTAGTTTTTAATAAACTGTTTAAAAGTGATTTGCTTGAACAAAAATAACAGTCTAACTAATTTCTCTGTGCGGCATCTGACCCATCACATAAAAAAATATGTTCAAAAATGACGTTTGGGAAAACAATTATGCCTAAATTATTTAATCTTTTCCGGCACACTCTCCCACTCTGGGCACACCAAATTTTTACTCCAAAACTGCAAACGGCACCAGTAATATTTAAATAAAATTTTGCATTTATAATCAAGGCTTAAATTAAGGATTTCTTAACTTCTAAAAAAGTCGTTTTTAAATTCCGGTGACAATCGATATTTACTCATTTTGCTAACAGAATTCGTCCGTGCCGGAAAGACTTAAAGGGTTTTATTCAACATAGAAATTAGCCTCCAAAGAGTGTGATTAATGATTTCTGATACTTATTTTGTTATTTTTACATGATTATACATTTTACAAGAAGAAAAGTAAAACTGCGCCATTTGTCCCCACTTTACTCTATATCGAATTAAATTTATTCATTACTTACGATAATTTAGAAAGTACCATCGAAAAATTAAGTTTTAATGTATTGTAATATTTAAGCATATTATGTCACATTAGTATACAAATCACATTAAGATAAATTCATATATTTTCAAAATATTTATAAATGCGTTAAAAATGATATTTCATTGGGAAGTCAGAGTTTACAAGCTTTAATTTAGTAGCAAAGTTCAACATTCAGTCGAAATTATCGCCTGTTTGAGCATGAAATAAATGACAGAAACCTATCTATAATTCATTGGTAATTCTGCAGTTAAGTTTTAGAATATCTGTCATTCAAAAGAATTGTCATCATGTTTGAATGCCACTGCGAATTGTTTGCTTATTTGCTTTTACTCTAATTTGCTTTTGAATGTTTATTTGGGGCAATCTGACAACAAACTATACAGCGAGTAAAATTGAGCCGCTCAGAAATGTGCAGTTCACAATATGTCGTATTTCTTGTTAATCTAAATAATAATAATTTTGAAAATTATAAAGACAAAAATAAGATTGTTGATATCTATTAAATATGATATCTACCACTCAGATATAATGCATTGTATTTAAGTGAAAAACGTAGAAAAACGTATCAAAATAATATATACAGAGCGATTCAGGATAACTGTACAACACAGAAATGAATGGGTTAAAATACACTTATTCATTCATTCATTCATAAAAAAAAAAAAAAAAAAAAAAAAAAAAAACACTGTTTTACAGTCTCCTGTATTCCACTTTCCAGTTTTCCATCAATAACTTGGGGCAGAAGTGAAGGTATTTCAATTGAAATTTGAATGCACTTACCATATTTTATTTAAATGCGTGAATACCATAATAAACTAGTCATTGGGGGCCACCGTAATACTTACCCATCATGGATATGTATATGAAAATAAAACATGTGAAAACTATTTATACAATGCATTGCAATTCTTAAATATTGTTAATATACATAGTAATGCTATATTAAAGAACTGCTGATGTACCAATTTCAACAAATTATATAAAACGCCAAACTACTCAAGTAGTACCGAACTCCGTAAAAGAAACATCCTTATAACTCCAAAAATAATAATTCTATTAACTAACACAATTAACTGCATCGGATTAAGCGTCTCATTTCCAATTAAAATATACCTCTGAATTGAAATTTGAATGAAATACAGGGTGATGAAAAATCGAAGAATGTGGAAAACAGGATTACAAATATCTCGGCAACTAATAATCCGATCGACTTTGTTCTATATTCAATTTGTTCGGGAGATAGAGTGTTTACAGACAGACAGACTGACAGACAGACAGACAGACGGACGGCAAAAATTTTTTTCTAAAACTATGTTTGTGAGGGAGTGACCTTTAGTCATAAAGGCACTCTAGTGTTTCTGAGATCGTGACGTCAATAATTTAACATTTTGTAGGCGTAAAAGTGACATCTATCCTCTCTTTTACTTTAACTTTCTAGAGTGTGTGTGCTCTTTCGAATTCCGCAGTTAGCTCGCGGTTATTAGTATTATGTTAATGAGAAGTATCTCAGTTTGTCGCGTATAAAAGCTTGGGTGTGAGTTTGTGGTGTGTGTGTTCTGGCCTTAGCCAGCGTCTGTGTGTTTCTGGCCTTAGCCAGCAGCCAGCGTCTGTGTGTTTCTGGCCTTAGCCAGCAGCCAGCGTCATTGGACAACGAAGTTGATTAAGGTGCTGACGATTAGAGAATAGCTACGGCCTCCAGTAAAGCGGACAGGAGTTCAGATAGTGGATTAAAGATTCGGCCTTGGTAAGAAAGTTTAGTTTTGATTATTTGAGAAATAAAGAAATATCCACAGCCACGGGCTGTGAAATTAAGATTTGTTTAGTAGATCAGCCAGGAAATAGTGTCAAGTGTTAGACGGTGCCCCGACTGAGCTAGACCGACGCCTGTGAGTATGATTTAGCTTTTCATAGTGTTCTCAGTGAGTGAAATTATAGACTGGCTCCACTTTCCTTTAGCCCTTATCGTTTTAATAAACTGTGTTGTTTTAACCTAAATTAATGAGTATGTCTGCATAT
This sequence comes from Maratus speculifer, assembly GCA_964019185.1. NCBI lineage: Eukaryota > Metazoa > Arthropoda > Arachnida > Araneae > Salticidae > Maratus > Maratus speculifer. The sequence goes on along the minus strand of OZ025294.1, from coordinate 239,302,102 downwards.
AACGTGACAAATGACACCCAGCATGAGTATACCGTCACAAATGGCGCCCAACGAAATGTCGGACATTTTGAAATTGTGCCACGAGTGTATTTCACCGGTGAGGGTGATATTAGTGAATTTTTAGTGAAATTAGAGGATTATATTTTGTTCAATAATATACCTGAAAAAAGTAGATACGTAGTGCTTAAATGCTCGTTAAAGGGCGAAGCACTTTTGTGGTTAGAAAATATAGGAAAGTTTTTGATTACTGAGGAAGCGAAAAGATTTGAACAAACTGTAATTGAGTTAAAGAAGGCATTTCCTCCCGTTAAAGATAAAAGTATTTTGAGAAAAGAGTTCTATTGTAATAAGCAGAATATATATGAGTCGGCGTCAAAATTTTATCTTCGTAAGCTGGAACTAAAAAATAAATTAGATTTGGATATTACATTTGAGGAATTGTTGGACATTGTTTTTCCTCTTTTTAATCCAAATATACAGGACTTTATTGAAGTTAGAGCACCGAAGAATTTTGCAGAAATGCACCAGATATTATCAAAGTATGAGTCTCGGCATAGCTCGGATCAACGGGATTTGCGTAACCCTCGGCAGAGACCTGTCACGGATGGTAATTTGAGAAATGAGGGGGAACGTAATTTTGTGAGAGGGGGACAGCGATTTCCGGATAGTAATGTGCGTAATAGAAGTGATGGATTTGGTCGTAATATGTCGAATACGAGTAATGGTAATAGGAATGGTGGTGGTGCTAAAAATTTTAGAAGTGGTGAGAGAAATATGCATGGAAATAGACAGAATAGTGGTTATGATCGTAGTGGGGGAGTACGGGACAGGAATGTTTCTTCGCAAGTAAGGAGATTAACTTCGGATGAGAATGTTGAAAATAGGTCAACGCAAAAGAGATGTGTTCAGAGGTCGGAAAAGTCTTCGGTGAATTTGAATAAAATTACTATTAATCCGGTTGAGTTACCTGAAGTGTTAATTGTGTTAGATGGTATTGTCGTTAAAAGTGTCTTCGATACAGGGGCAGATAAGTCGTTCATTTCTTTTGATTGTTATCGGAAATATTTTTCGTATAAGAAGTTGAAGAGGTCAAGTCTGGTGGTTCAGTCAGCACAGGGAGTAGCTTGCGATAATAAAGGTTCAGTAGAATTGGAAGTTGAAATTCGTTCGGTTAAGACATGTTGGGAGTTTTGTGTGTTAGATGGATTAACAGTGCATTGTATAGTTGGTGTGGATTATATGAGGGATAGAGGAATTAGTTTGGATTTCTTTAAAAAGTCGTTAATCGTGAATAATGATGAGAATGTGAGGAAGAAAGAGCCTGTTTCAGTGTCAGTTAATTTGGAGGAGTCGGGTTTAAGTGTGGTTAAGAAAATGGAGGTTAATAAGTCTTTAGTCGATTGTGGTAAAGTTTTTTCAGATAAACCGAGTTTAACTAATGAAATTTATATTGGTTTTGACGCACTAGTTGCTAGTAAACCATTTCGTTATGATTTTATATTCAATATTTTTAAGTCTTTGTGTGAAAAGTTGCAGACTGAGGACGGTATGGAACTTACTCAGTCTAATATGGCTGAACGTGTAAATCGTACATTAATTCAAATGATTTCTTCTTATGTTGGTTCTCATCATGCAAATTGGGACCAGTTTCTTCAGCATTTTGCGTACGCACTTCGTACGGCAGTTCACGAGTCAACGGGGAAAACGCCTGCTGAATTGTTTTTGGGTAGAAAAGTTATTACTCCATTCCAAAGGTTAGTTATGGTGTCAGATGCGGAAAGTCAGTACATGTGTCAGGATATTGAGAGGTTGGTTAAGGAAGCTCAGATTCAAATGGGAAAAGCGCAAGAAAAACAAGCTCAGTATTATAATATGCGTAGAAGGGAGTTAGAAGTGAAAGTTGGAGATTTTGTGTTAGTAGAAAAGCATTGGTTAAGTTCAAGTCGTCAAAAGAGAGTAGCTAAGTTTGGTCCGAAGTTTGTAGGTCCGTTCGAGGTTTTGGAAGTTCGAAATAATAATTTGGTTGTTGATGTCAATGGTGAAAGAATGACTGTTAATCTGGATCAGGTTAGAGTGTATAAGTTTAGAGAAAATGGTAGTGAAGGTTCTCATATGTCGAGTGGTGTTTCGCGAAATTCCCGATCCAATGAGTGTCCCGAGTCCAGCACTTCTTCGGCTAATTCTTTTCGTCAATATTCAAGAAGAAAATTTGGTCAAACAGCTCCAAAAACTGTTATTGAAAGTCGAAAGCCTAGCAATCCGAGAGCAAAGTATAATAAAAATAAGAGAACTGTGTCAAATACATCGGACTCTGTGTGTCATAAAAGACAAAAAATTATAAATTGTCCAGTTCCTCCATCTATTAGACTACAACCTCACAAGCATAAATTAACTAATAGTTCACCATCTTCAGTGATTAATCCCCAGAAAAGATTTCGTTTGGACACTCGTAAAACTGTTAAGCGAAGTTTAAATTCTGAATTTTTGCCTAACAAGAAACTACATAGGTCCGGAAAGAAACGTGGCCTAGGATCTTCGGTAACTTCGGGTGCGTCTAGAAAGAGGAGGCAACTCTCAGATTACCGGCAACAACAGTGTGAACCTCGCCATGGAGTGAACCCAGCGAACCGGCCGGAGCAGAGTCGTCGAGTGGAACCTACGAGTATTCCACGGCATCCATTCAGAACCAGGCTGCAGGCACGACAGTCAACTGTGGCGTCACCGTACAGTTCTGATGACGAGAGATCCTTCGTACAAGCCTTTTGGGACAGGAGGAGAAAGCCATCTTGCAGTATGAAGCCTGCTAGCAGTGAATCATCTCTATGATTGGGTGATAATGTTCTTTATTAAATTTCTATTAGAGTGCATATATGTGGTAGCAATGTGAAGGAATAGAAAGCAGAGAGACTGTTTTGTACTTTTGGCCATTTTTGGAATTTTTTGACGGACTCACGTTTAGTGCTTAATTGTGTTCAAAATTTGTTTGCAAAATTGTTAGTTTTATGTATGTTTGAGATTTTGGTCTTAACTGCTTTTAAAAATTCTGGATCTATTGTTAAATTGTTATATTATTTGTTTGAAATGTTACTATGTTGTTATTGTTCATGTGTTATAAAATGTATGTTAATGTATGTTTAAATTTTCAGAAAGTACAGATAGTAGTTTGGGTTATTTTGTACACGCGCCGCGGTTCAGGCGCGCACGTGTTTTGCGGTCAAGAAGTCCTTGACACGCGTTTCTATCTCTTATACTAACATTTAATGAATTAACTTTCTTCTTATCGTTCGTGTTTTATGAGTTGCGTTTTGTACTTTAGTTGAGAATGGTTTCCGCAAGTTGCGAAGTTTTAAGCTGCATTTGAATTTGAAATAGTATTGTATTAAAATTGAATGTTAATGTGATTTTCTTGCAGGGAAGTATACTTTTTGTTATGTATTGATTCTGCTATTTTTCTTTTAGTTAATACAGATGAAGAGATTGATGACGTCATTTTGTAAATTTTTGATATTTTTTTATTGTTGCATAAGCACAGCGATATGCCGCTGTACGTATGTGCCCCAACTATTGTTCAAGTGGAGTTAAGTCTGAAGAAGTTTGGGAGTTAGTTCATTGGCTAATGGGGATGTAGGTATTACGTAGTAGCAGAGTTAGTTTAGTATGAAGTAAATGTAATTTTAGATGAAGTCGGATTTGGATGAGGAAAGTTTTTTGCGCATTGGGTTTTTTGGACTTGGTGCGAATTCTAGTATATTAAAAGTTATGGAGAAATTTTTGGGTAAAGTTATAGTTGCATTGCAATATTGAGGAAAATTTCGGAAGGTTAGGGTTTTGAGAAATTTTAGCACTCCCAGTGGAGTGGGTTATTTTGAGAGAAGAAGTAATTTGTTTTGAAAGTTTTACGAGTTTTTGGAAGTTTTACGGAGGCTATTTATAAGATAGAAGAATGATTGGATGGAATATGTGATTATTTGAGGCAAACTGAGTTTTTTTTTGGTTGTGATGGGTTAAAGTTAATATTTTAAAAGTTATGTTTCGGCGTTAAATTTCACCCATCACTGTGTTTTATTACGGCTCTAAATTTATAACAAGAAAAAGTTCTGGGCATGCATTTAGCCCAGCCCTTTTTCTCTGCGGAGTTCGAGGGGGGGTTGTGAGGGAGTGACCTTTAGTCATAAAGGCACTCTAGTGTTTCTGAGATCGTGACGTCAATAATTTAACATTTTGTAGGCGTAAAAGTGACATCTATCCTCTCTTTTACTTTAACTTTCTAGAGTGTGTGTGCTCTTTCGAATTCCGCAGTTAGCTCGCGGTTATTAGTATTATGTTAATGAGAAGTATCTCAGTTTGTCGCGTATAAAAGCTTGGGTGTGAGTTTGTGGTGTGTGTGTTCTGGCCTTAGCCAGCGTCTGTGTGTTTCTGGCCTTAGCCAGCAGCCAGCGTCTGTGTGTTTCTGGCCTTAGCCAGCAGCCAGCGTCATTGGACAACGAAGTTGATTAAGGTGCTGACGATTAGAGAATAGCTACGGCCTCCAGTAAAGCGGACAGGAGTTCAGATAGTGGATTAAAGATTCGGCCTTGGTAAGAAAGTTTAGTTTTGATTATTTGAGAAATAAAGAAATATCCACAGCCACGGGCTGTGAAATTAAGATTTGTTTAGTAGATCAGCCAGGAAATAGTGTCAAGTGTTAGACGGTGCCCCGACTGAGCTAGACCGACGCCTGTGAGTATGATTTAGCTTTTCATAGTGTTCTCAGTGAGTGAAATTATAGACTGGCTCCACTTTCCTTTAGCCCTTATCGTTTTAATAAACTGTGTTGTTTTAACCTAAATTAATGAGTATGTCTGCATATAACGTGACAAATGACACCCAGCATGAATATACCGTCACATGTTTTTCGGAATCTCCACTATCTAAAACGTGTAAATCCGTCAAAAAAAAATTTCGATTTTCAAAACGATTACAAGACTTACCCTATACTACTTATGATGGGTAATAAAAGTGTTGAAACAGCATGGTAGTTTCATCAGTGTAGCATATGCATTCCAGAGTTCATTCCAGAGTATAACATTTATACTGTTTAGGCATAAATAGTAAAAGGTGTTTTTTTTTTTTTTTTTTTGCAAGTACATTTTGTGGAAAGTAATATTATTATTTTTTTAATTTTAATTAGTTGGTTTGTAAAATTTAATGGCGAAATTCACTTGCGCAAACTTTTTTTTTATAAACGATTTATAAAAACACCAGTTTTTTCCTTTAATGCTTACAAAACCTATTTCTCTAACTGATAACACATTCCTAGAATAATTTTAAAAAAAGTAATGCACCTGTTACAGCTTTTGCAATCTTATTTTTAATACAAGGATTACAAAAGGGATTTGCTTGAACAAAAATAACAGACTAACCATTTTTCTGTGCAACATCTGAACCATCACATTAAAAATGATTTTAAAAAAATGAGATTTGGGAAAAAAAATTATGCCTATTCTATTTAAAGAATTTTATTAGGATGAGCGAAGCGAATCCTCTACTAGCCCACTCAAATTACATTTTGTCGTACGCTTTACAAAAAAACTATTCAATATTTTGATTTGAAATTAAACACAAATATAAATTATGATCTGTAGATTTGCACAATATAATTTTTTTTTTACAGAATAACTTTTAAAAAAATTATTATTTTAATTAATTTATTTTACATGTTTTTCCATTACGGGCGCTTTTTTAGAAATAAGAAATAAAGCATGCATATTTTCAGAAGAATAAATAATTCATGGAGTTAACAATTATATATAGAATCATGATTAATTAAATAAATAAAATGTATTTTCTATATTCCGACAAAATCATTTACGCTGATGTCACTTGCGCATATTAAAAGAATTATATTGTGTTTTATTTATATATTTTTTTTTTCGTAAAGTGGCAACAAAAAAATTGTAAACAAATAAAATTAATCGTTAAATTCATTATATAAAGAGTTATTTGAATTCGAAGATTGAAAATTAAACCAACTGAAACATATATATTATTATTTTGGTATATGTAGTACTATTTTTAAATAGTTTGTCGTTTAAAAACAATTTATAGAATGTATTAGTTCTATTATAAAAAATGCCAAGGAAACATATACTTACTGGATGAAAAGAATGCGAATTTGATATAGCTTTAAGGCAAGAGGTTAGATACCAGCGTAAAAAACGACGGCAAAGAAGTCATATGCACACCATATCGGCGCGATTTTTCCGACGCCAATTTGGCAAAAACCTGGTTTTCGAATACCAGTTACCATATATATATTTTAAAAAGGGAATAAAAATAAATTTTAAAAAGTTTAATTAATACCTGTGGAACAAAACAATTTGTATAATTAAAAAAAAGAAAATAAAAGTAAATAAACAATTTATTAATAAATGAACAACATCCGGGTTACCGTGTCAAGCAAAATAACTACTTTGTCGCCAATTAAGTACTCCGGTGTATATATGACATTGGCATCTGAAAAAAAATAGCGCCAATGTGGTGCGTATATGTCATCTGTGCCAAAAGGACGACATGACGAATCTCTTCTGATAGAAAATGCATGTGCTCGGAAAAATGCTTTAAATTTCGAAGATGCACAAAAAAAATTTAAATTATTTTTTTGTAAAATTTTTCATCATGGTTGGCTTGGCATTCACTCTGACGGATCTCAAAAGACTTGTCATAAATGTACAATAAATAACGAACTAAATATTTTTTCTTTAACTAATAATATGCATCTTGGTCCACATCCCTAAATATTAAAGGGCTTAACTTTCGTCGAGGAGAAATTAATTGCCCGAGTTCGTCCTGTTATTACTGTTTATCGCATTAAAGGTGGTCAGCTTGAATACAGTGGGCAAATTATTAATTTGCATCAAGATATTATAGGATTTTGTACTTTATTACCTACTTTCATAGATACTATAACACAGTACATTTTTGGGTACTACTTGATTATCCCGTCGACCAAAAATATAATGCCAAATTTCAGGATTAACTGCCAATAATGGATTATCATAAATGTCACATTGCATGATATTAAACGTAATACACGTGATTGTTATGTCCTCAAGTGATTTTTAATTCGGGTACTATTTGGTTATCCCGTTGACCAATTTCGTCAAATAATACAAATAGCCAAACTATTAGCACGATTACATAAATTGACGCTTTTTTTTTAAATAACGAAAAATCAAATAAATTAGTAAAACATTAATAAAAATCCAAATAAAAAGTCGAATTAAGGTACTACTTGATTATCCCGTCAATCAATTTCGCCAAATTATACAAATCGCCAAACAATTGGCCAAATTAAACAAATTGACATATTTATTTTAAATACCGAAAAAAGAAATAAATTAATGAATCATTACTAAGAATACAAATAAAACTTCATATAATAAAAATAATTTGATGGCATAACGAACACGTGATACGAGTTTAATGTTATGTGGATGTGATATTTTTTACCATCATCATTAGCATTTAATCTTTTAGTTTGGCGGTACCTATTTGGTCGACAGGATAATCAAGTAGTACCCAATAATATAAAACAAGGTTGCTTTCCAATAAATAACTAATGAAATAATGCTTCGCGAATCCAAACAAAGCATGGCTTTTGCTAGTTTATCATAGAAATTAGATTCTAAAGAATTTTATTAATGATTTCTGTTGCTTAGTTTGTTGTTTTTTGCGTTATTGTTCATTTTACAACAAGAAAAGTAAAATTGCGGCATCTGTTCCCACTTTACCCTGTATTGAATTGGATTTATTATTATTAGGATTCGCTTCTCTCCTATACTAAGGCTACAGAAATTATATTTTGTCGTATATTTTACACAAAAACTATTTAGTATTTTAATTTGAAATTAAACATAAAAATAAATTATGATATGTAGATTTGCACAATATTTTTTTTTTCCAGAATAACCTTAGAAAAATTATTATTTTAATTAATTTTCTATCTATATATATAACCATTAATTGTATTACAATATATGAACCATTGAATTTAATGACTTATACCAAATTGAACATGGGGGGGAAAATAATAAATAAATAAAATGAATACAAATGGAATTTATAGAAATAAATATTTGTTTAAATAATACATTTAAGTGCAACTTTCACATTTTTTATAAACTGATTTAAAGAGAAATTTTTTTCTTAGTACTTAAACAAAAAAAAAAAAAAAAAAAAAAAAAAAAAAAAAAAAAAAAAAAACCGCGTTTAAAATAATTTTAAAAAGTAATACACTTGCATTAGAGTTTCATATGCTACTTAAATACATGAAAAGGAATTTTTCAAATTTTCATTTCAAGAACTTTCGAAATCTTATTTTTTATTAAACTGATTAAAAACCACCAGTTTTCTTCTTCGGTGCCTACAAAATCTATTAATCCAACCGACAATATATGCCTAGAATAATTTTAAAAAGTAATATGCTTTGGCTCAAATACCTAAATATATTAAAAAGATGAGAAAGCAAAATTTCTACTTTATCATCCTATAAGCATAATACTTCTGACAAAGAATAACTTCCAATTCTTTTGAGAAGGAAGGGCTTATAATGTACCTATCAATCATGTTTGACTTAATAAATGCTGTGGCATGAGACACCCGTCGAACAATGAATCGGTTGTGTGCACAACCTCTCACGCCTACAATTCTGATGAAATTCTTTCACGGTCTCAAGTTGATTGTTTCGAAATTTTTAACATGTTACACTAATGTACCATATATTTTACTTAGAAGCAAATAATAAAATCTAGGTTATATACATATATATATATATATATATATATATATTCATTAATATACAATTAGTTATTACATGATCTTAAAAAAATTAACACATTGCATAAAAAATATATAAAAAGTTATTGAAACATAAAAAAATAATAATAAATTAAAAATGTTAAAAACATTAAAAAAATATATGTATAATAGGATGGCTGGGTGGGTAGATGTTAGAGTAAGGTTAATGCGCAAAGGTTATTTATTTAAAAAAACTGAGAAAGGGAGAGGCATTTGATAAATTGCAGAACATTTTATGCAGATTGTTCATTTGACAATAATGTACGGATAATTACATAGCATAAATTAATTTCTATTAATATTATTTATATAATTTAATTAATTTCCAAGATTAACTTGTAACTAACTTTTAACACATTGGATTCCTAAAATACTATTTTTAAATGATTTAAATGCATACATTAATTATCTATTTTTATTTCTTATTTCATCTTATATTAAGATATTGAGTTTAGGTTAACATAGTCAAATTAAATGATTTTATTTATATATTAATGTATGGTATATTTTTTCTGTTAACACATTGCAAATGCGATTCTAATTTTTAATTTTTTTTATTATTATTTTTCTCTTTTTTCTATCCAATTTAGTAATTTTGTTGCGTTTTTTATGTTTTTTCTTGATTTAATTTTGGTTTTATGTGTGTTGGCACACTCGAATTCGTATTCTTTTGCTTTTTCGAGGCTAATACGAAAATGAAACCACACACTTCATTTGTAATTCCAAAGTGTTTGGGGCTAGACAATTCTGCTTTGGTTCTGCAAACTCCATTTGTATTCATTTTATTTATTTATTTATTTTCCCACATGTTTCAATGTGGTAATTTTCTAATAAATTCAATGGTTCATGTATTGTAATGCAATTAATGGTTTTATACGTATATATGTATCTATACATAATGTCTGGTTTATTATAACCTTTTTGAGTTCGATTTGTTTTTTTTTTTTTTGTTTTTTTTCAAAACCGGCTCTGAAAATGAAAGTAACTTTATAAAAAATATCTGCGACCAAAATCGTAAACAAATCAAAGAGCGATCTTGAGAAAAACCTCTGCTATCAAAAAAAAAAAAAAAAAAAAAAAAAAAATTAAAAATTTTAAAATGCGAAAGAGTTATTTAAAAAATGCCTCCTCATATGAATAGCATTAGCTCGCGAGTGATTTCGCGGGCAGGGACAACACCCCCTATAGTCATAGACTATAAGGGGGTGTTGGCAGGGACAGGACTCTTAACAGCAGCTCATTCAGCCGTAAACTCCTTCTGTAAAACGAAAAAAATGAATGTCCATTTATAAGGCGATCGTCAGTGTTTTATTATTATTATTATTATTATTATTATTATTATTATTATTAAACTTCAATCTTTCGTAATTTTTTTTAAAGCCGATCAAATTAACTGTCGGAGGTGGGACGGGAGTCGACGAGAATAGCTCGTAGGGGGCAGAGCCCCCTAGTAATAAAAGAAAGTCGTACGATAAAAACATAAAACTGTGGATATTGTTAAGTTACATATAAAGTTATGTTTTTATTTATGTAATGTACAATTTAAGTAATTGTATAATGTTAAGTTATGTACACACAGTTGAGTCTCTATATAACGAAATCCATTGTTCTAGTAAAAAATTCGATTTCTAGAGAAATTCGTTGTATAGAGAATGAAGTTAAAATTCTTATGTAATGCGTAAATTTTGCACAAATATTATTTTTGATGTGTTTAATTAACAATTTGAAATGTTTAGGTATAAATATTTTCTTAATATTCTATTTTTTGATATTTAAACAGTTTCAAAAGAGAAAACAGACATTTATTTGTAAGCTTAATGAAAATCAAATAAAATTAATTTGTAATTTTTTGCTGTTTTTAATTTTAAAAAATGTTACACTCTTGAAAAAGTGTTCAAATTTTTGCAAGGAATGAGAAATTGTATCGCGAACATTTTCCTCCATTTGAAGTCCTCTCCTAATAAGACCAAAAGAACTCACAATTTCACAGCGTGATGTTTTTTCTCTTGTTGCAGATTTTTGTTCTCAAGCTCATTGTCACACTCAGCATCATTGTTCATAACTCTGCTTAAAATATCATTATCAGTAGGAAACTGTGTAATAGAGAGATTGTCATCCATTTCCAAAAAATCAGAGAGAGGAACATTGTCTTCGACATCTCCGCGTTCCTTAATTAATTTCTATTTTTCTTTTAAGTGTACTCAAAGTTCTTCTTCGTCTTCAAAATCAACATTATCCACTAGTATAGAAAATCCGGCTTTTTTGAAGCAATTGTGAATTGTTTTTTCTTCCATTACCCCCATTGATCCCGCTCTTATATGTGTAACCATGAACCGTAACAATCCAATTGGCACTATTCTAAGAAGGATTTTGAAAGGTATGTTGGACGGGGGGGGAATAAATTCGCTGGATTTAAAGGACAAGGAGATTAAAGGAGAGAAGTAATATATATTAAAAAAAACAGCAGTGAACGATAAATCAGGAATAAGTGGTGGAAAATTGATTCCATGTAATTTCGAAGCTTTTTTTAAAACTGAATAAATAAAGAACTTTTTATGAAAATATTCGTTATATGGAGATAGATATTTCGCTATATAGAGAATTTTTTTTATGTAATCATGGGAAAAGGGGAAAGTTCCTACTAAAAATTCATTATACAGAGAAATTCGATGTATGGAGTTTCGTTATAGAGAGACTCGACTGTATTTAAGTTAACTACAAATTATTTTTTAACAATTCATAGAAGAAAATAGTTATTATCTTCATAAATACGACACAACGTTTCGTTTCGCATTTATGTAACATAACATGCTTTGAAAAAAAATGATATGTAATATTTAAGAGAGAAGTATGAAAGTAAGAACAATTTTCCTAGAAAAGGAAAAATACTCTTTTATAATTACTCAATGTTTATTTTAGAAATCACGCCTATTTTCACGACTACATTCTCCCGATTTTTTCCCCAAAAATTGTCATTTTACGCTAATTTGGCATAGGCATTGAACTATTAGGAAAATCACTGCTTTTTAATTCTTGGTAGAAAGTGCAAATAAGTGTTTTCTCTAAAAAAAAAAAAAAAATACATAAACTTTGTTCTGTTTTCTTTTTTGAGATATAATAATGGAAAGAGAAAGGGGGACTTTCTTTAAACTATCTCTTTTTAAAATGTCTAAACTTATTTTTCTACATATAATAGCAAATTAATTAACATTAAACTATTAGTTGATGAAGAGATATTTTTTCAATATTTCTCTATTTATTTTTGATTTATAATTACTTTCTACTTTTTAGGCTTTAAAATTTTCCATTGTTGCAGCTTTCATTCTTGTTTTTATTGTTATTCAATTTTCCGTAATTTTTTTAAAGCCGATCAAATTAACTGAATATTTGAGGCCGGACGGGAATTGGCGAGCGTACCTCGTACGGGCAAAGTTCCCTAATATAAAAAAATTAAACAAATATTAAATATTTTAAAGATAAAATATTTCTACTGGGAAAATCGTTCTCATGTTCTAAAAGAAACATGCACAACATAAAACTCAAACATAGTGTTATTTTCAATGGATTTTAATTCTGCAGAATAAAAAGAAGGAATAACGAGAAAAATAAATTGAAAAGTATTACATTAAACCACACACTCTTCAAAACGAATAATGTATCTATCAGAAACGACTGCTTGTCCATGCATACCTTTCATTTTGACTTCTCCTCAATGAAATCGTGCTCGACAATGTTGACGGCATACATGTATTTATCCACCAAAAGTATTAAATTTGGATGTGAAATTCAATTTTCTCCCTTTTTACTTCTTTCTTATCCATACAACGATATGTCAATACGAAAAGAAGAAAAAAGATTAATCGCATGCTAATTAATAGAAATACATGTCACTCCAGTTTTTCAAAAAAAAAAAAAAAAAAACTGATAGTGCGAATTGAATGCAAAGAGCTGCATTGTCAGTTATTTTCCTTTTCATACTCAGTCGATCACACAATATTTCGGCCATATGTATAAATTCTACCGTACAAAATACTTTAACTGTTTTTTTTTTCAAAGAAATCAAAAAGCTGTAAATAAACACATTCCTGTATACTATATGTTATATATGTTTACTATTAAATATTAGTCAGTGACTTTTCAGACATATCATAGACTATACATATATTTCTTTTTTTTTTATAAATTCCATCACAAACAAGATGAAAGTGCTCCGAAGTAAGTATAGTCTTTAAAGAACAATCATTGCATGTAAATTATCTTCAGTGATTATTATTTTTTTTTTTTTCAAGCAGAATTCATTCAAGTAAGAAGATTCTATTTCAAGCAGAAAATCATTATCATTTCAAGCGATTACTTTTTTAAATTACTGGAAAGGAGATAGTTTTTACTTATAGCATTTTTTACAAAGATACTTATTTTATTTTACGAGGACTTATTAACATAAATGCATACGAAGTAAATATTTACAAACTCATAAAGAAGAAAGCCATGAAAGCACGTTTCGAAGCACCCGCAGCTACGGAGAAAGTAATTAGGCTTGAGAATGGATATCTTTTATTTAGCAAAAAAGTAATGAGGGCTAATGCAGTAAGGAAACAAGTATTTTAATAAAATATCTCATTTTCATCACATCTTTCCTAAGTAAGGTCGTTTTATTACATATCAAGATTTAAAAATATCATTAGGTTGAAAAAGTAAAATATTTTAATCCAAGGTTTTCTTTTTTTTAAGTCCATGGATTATAATACATGCAGATATACTTAAAAAAATATTTTTTTTTTTTTGATAAAAATAACAATAATTGCATTTAGAAAATAAATGCATGTGTATGCAAATGCAGTGCTTAATTTGAGTCAAATCTTACTGAAGTTCAGCTCATCTCTACATAAAAACTACTCAAAAATTTTTCCGTACATGTATCCGTAAAAGAAAAATCTTTGTTTTTATAAATGATACATTATAGTTAAAAAATTTAATGGTTTCTGAAGTTTCTATAGATAAAGAAACGCTTTTTGGGGTCGTGTGTAATTCAGAATAGGTCCTTGCATGTGTTCTTTATCAGTTACATTATGTTTTCGTAGCTTTTAAACGTTTTTCTTTCTTTTCTTTATAGTGTAAACATAATCAGTCGTAGGTCAGGGAATGATATATGTATTTGTATTACTACAAAACTACAATATTACTAAAAAAAGGCACTCATGACATATATTTACTTGGCGGCATCTGAGCAAACGTTGAGAAAAATTGTATATATTCAGAAACTTTTTCTTAATTTTTCGAAAACTTTTAATTTTAGAAAAGAGATTTATCATAGCTACCAAAAGAACTCATTTAAAAGCTAAATAAGCATTTTGATACAGAAATTTATCTTAACAGATAAAAATAAATAAATTCTGCAATAAAAAAATGTTTTTTTTTTTTTAAATTATGATTTTGAGTTAGTAAATTTATGGCAAAGAATAAAGTGTAAAATTGACAGACATGGACTTTTCCTAATAAGGTGATTCGATGACCTTTCAATGTAACGGAAATTTTTTCATTATTTGAAAGCCGAAGTAAAATGTGGATCATAGAAATGCCGTTGATGGGCAAAACCGCTGTCTGGTTAAATATCTCAGTTTTAAAAGGGCGTTAAAACATTAAGTGTTTATTTTATTTTATTTATTTATTCACTTTTTTATTTATTTTTGCAGTTTTATTAATTTGGCATCAACATTATAGCATTTAAATAAGACTTTAAAATATAAAATTTACTATTTAAAATGAAACTTTTAGATATATAGCCTTAAATATTTTTTCGTTCAAAACCTTATTTATATGAATCTTAAAAACGGTCATACTAATAGCATTTTAAGTCAATTTTTCACAAATAACCAAAATTTTCAAAAGTAAATAAATAATATACCCCGGCAAAAAATTTCGGAAATATATCAGATCATGTGAAATGTACTTTAAAAATAAAAGCATAAAATTTTGTAACTTCTAAACTTTTTTTCTTATCTTTTGGACAGATTAGATTTTTAAAAATAAATCAAATAAGAATTTACTTTTGAATTGCACTCGCAAATATACATACATATATATATATATATATATATATATATATACACACTATATTGCCATTGATTATGGGACACTTGCAATTTTAGACATTTTACTAAATATCTAGAAAAATACATGAGGAATCATCTCGAAACTCTTAGTGTATAAATATAATAGTATAAGTCATACATCTCCGTGAAGATTTTTTCCCGAAACTCCAAAGGGGGCCGTCAACAAATTAAAAAAGATTGAATATCTTTTGAATAACCCTGTCAAAACTAATGTAGCAAACGAGCTCAAACTCTAGATTGTAATTGAATGCCTTATTGTAATAGGCCTTGTTCATTTTTATGCAAATAGCATGCATACTCGCAGAGTAATTAAGGTTTTTATAAAAATGATCCCAAATTTTTCCAAGTTTTTTCCTTATAATTTTCAGAGTTCTTAATATAAAATATTATTTTTTTTCAGAAAATATGACAAACAACATTGCACACAGTACCCAGTAATCTGAATTAAAAAATCATGAAAATTGTATAAAAAATGAGTTGGTTTACTAAATAATTTTTTACTCCGCATGCGTCAACGATATCAAAATTTCATTTGCATATTATGTTAGCTAAATGTATAGAGCAACTTTTGTGAAAGTCACAAAATCATAACTTGAAAATTCTGACAATAATCGTCAATTGAATAAGTCGAAAATCCGTTATTCTCAAAATGAAGCAAAAACAAGAGGGGTTGTATCCATATATTCATTGATTAGTGTCAATATAGAATACACAATATGGGATGTACTACTGCATTTGGATAAAATCCCTCATTTTTTTGCTTCATTTTGGAAACAACGGATTTTGTCCTTTTTCTATAGACGATTACTTTCAGAATTTTCAAGCTATGATTTTGAGACTTTTACAAAAGTTTCTCTATACATTTAGCTAACATAATATGCAAATGAAATTTTGATATCTTTGACGCATGCGCAGTAAAAAATTATATAGTAAACCTACTCGTTTTTCATACAATTTTTATTATTTTTTAATTCTGATTACAGGATACTGTGTGCAATGTTGTTTGTCATATTTTCTGAAAAAAATATTATTTTATATTAAGAACTCTGAAAATTATAATGGAAAAACTTGGAAAAATTTGGGACCATTTTTATAAAAACCTTAATTACTTTGCGAGTGTGCATGCTATTTGCATAAAAATGAACACAGTGTATTACAATAAGGCATTCAATCATAATCTAGAGTTTGAGCGCTTTTGCTACATTAGTTTTGACAGGGTTTTTCAAAAGATATTCATTCTTTTTTAATTTGTTGACGGTCCCCTATGGCGTTTCGGTAAAAAATCTTCACGGAGATGTATGACGTATACTATTATATTTATACACTAAGAGTTTCGAGATGATTCCTCATGTATTTTTTTAGATATTTAGTAAAATGTCTAAAATCGCAAGTGTCCCATAATCAATGGCAATATAGTGTGTGTATATATATATATATATATATATATATATATATATATATATATATATATATATATATATATATAATTAGCCATCTAAAAAATGTTTTAAGCATAAGTAAACACGCCTTTCTGTTGATTTTTTATAAAATTTTAGTTAACTTTAAAAAAGCCGAAAATACCATAAATGTAATTTAAATATATCTTTAAAAGTTTTATCTGAAAAAAGTCACTTAACAACGTAAAGCTCTCTTGCACGTAGCTAGAATCTAAGAATTTTTCCTGGGTTTATTTTTATCCTTATATCTAATTCTTGAGCTCATTTATTCTATTTTTTACGCTGAAAAAAACCCCCACCAAAAACACTGATATGTTTTCGGATATAAAAATAATAGAAATGAAAATCCAGTTCAACTTCGTAATTGCCCATAATTCAAAAAAGTTCTTTAAAAAATTAAAAACTAACAGGTTGCCGAAATAAACAAAAATGTCTTCTCCGAAATATAAGGTGATAAAAAGGGCCAGTGAATTTTCATGAAATTTTTATTATTTTTATAATGTTTAATAAAAAATCTAAAATACCATGAATGTAGTATAAGGATATTTTTAAAGTTTTATTTTAAATAACTGAAAAAAGACACTTAACTGCATAAAACTCTTGAAAGTAGCAAGAATCCAGAGTTTTTTTCTAGAGTTTTTATATCCTTATTTTTAATTTTTGAGTGTGCATTTATTCATGTTTTTGCAGTTAAAAAAAGAAAAAACAAAAACAGTGATATGTTTTCAGATATGGAAATAATACTAATTAAAATTCAATGTAAATTTGTCTCTTCTATCAAACTTTTTGCTATATTCGGTCAGATCTTTTTATTTGTTTACAGGGAAGAGAACATTATAAGTTCGCTTTTATTGAACTTTCATATATATGTAGAAGGAAGCCCAAAAAGTTGGAATAAATTCTTTTCATGCATGAATCAAAATTTTTAAATAAATATTGAAGTATCACTTTGCTTCGTATATCTGTTGTCATACTGCATAAACAAAATTAATAACGGCGTATAATAATTTCATTTGGGTGTAGATAAGTTTTTACTCATAAAAATACTCAAAATGTTGTGAAAATAAAAAAAATCGACAGAGATTTCAATTTCGATGAGAATTCGCTATTATACATAAAAGTGACCAATCTGAGAACATGAATATAACCTTTCTTTAACGCATGTAATGTAGTGAAGCAAAAGTTTTAAATAGCATGAAAGGACTTGTAAGGACTTTTTACAGAATTTTTGTAGAGTAATATATTGTTTTGTTTAACAAAATAAAAAAAAATCCGTTTTTAGGTGTAGCAACCAGTATTTTACGAAATTTCTGATACTAAAACAATTAAAATCCTCTGAACTCCTTCATGCCTATAAACCCTGTATATAACAATAGAAGAACACTTTAGATGCTGATAATCGACACCAAGTGGCCCAAATTGGAGCTTTTCATCCAAAATATAGCCTGAAAGTTATTGCAAAGATGCAAGTGCAAAGATAATTCATCACTTTTGATGCACTCAGTGTTGAATTCATGGGGGCCCGGAGGGGGTCATTCCCCTCCCGGACAACGAATTGTCCCCCCCCCCGAAAAATTTGCGATTTTGTATTTTCAATGGTCAAAAATTTCAATTCCCCCCCCCCCCCTCGAACTCTTCGATGTCCCCCCGGAGCCACAGAAGTCCCTCCAGGTGAAAAATATCTGAATGCAACACTGGATGGACTAGTTGTACAATCCTGGTAAAATTGTTAGTTATTTTAAATGGGTCTTTAAAAATAGATAAGACGATAATATTTCGAGTTCATTATGGAGTTCGACATTTTTAATAACTTTTAAACTACTCTGATCACATCCCTTTATAAAAGATTTTGTGAGTTATCAGCGAAAAATTCTTTGTAACAAAGAATTCAAGTAGCATTGTGGAATATAAACTCATTCTATACATTCATTGTTGTGGATTTATGGAACAATATATCCTATGATCTTCTGTAATATTCTTTCACTAGTATAAAAGAAATGGTTACAAGAATATATTTCTCATAATAATAAAAATATTTTTAAAAAAATAATGAAATATACATTTTTCAAACTACGCACACTATTTACACTTAATTATGTCTGAATGAAATGTTAAAAAGTCCTTCCGGCAATGCCGGGAGGAAGAGGTAGCTTTCATATACTTATTTATTTATTTTAAATTCATTTATATAAATCAAATATACGAAGCTCAAAATAGTGGAACACGATTATGTAAGATTGAATACTAGTTTTTGTCAATACTGAATAGTAATAAGAATTTTTAGAAATTAGTCATATTTTATTCAACCTGGTTTTATTTTAAGCGATTTATAGGGTCGCCAAATTCCACGATATCCATTTTAAAGCAGCATGATGGATAAAAAAAAAACCCAATGAGCTTGATCGAAATCTTAATTCATGTGAACATGCACTATACTGATATACGACACTATACGACATATATCGTATATACTCACATCGAAGTCGATCAATATATACGAGTGCTGTCGCGCGCAAATTTACTTTAAGAAAAAATGTCACGCACATTAGAAATTCAAACTGCTATATCCCAGGCGTTTTTCAAGGTAAAGACAAAGCAAAAAATACTCCGGAATTCATTATTAAGATAAACAGTTTAGAAAGAATCTTTTTTCAATTTCTAATTTTTTGTTTATACATCATTATACATTTCAAAGATTTTTGATAAATTTAAATGGCCGCCATTTTGAAACAAGATGGCGGATAAAGTTGGCCTGTGAACTCGATCAAGACATTGGATGTACCATGAATACACGGAGTTATATCGAAATCAGTTTATAAATATGCGTATTAACGTGTGACAAATTTCAGACCGTTTCAAAATGTCAATGTCACTGAAAATTGAAAGTGCTAAAACTCAGCCATTTTTGAAGATATAGATGAAACAAAAAATGCTCTGGAATCTTTGTATCAAGGTCAAAACACAAAAGAAAAATCTTTTTCAATTTCTTACTTTTTTGCACCTAATTTTAAAATTTAAATTAAAAAAATAATATTCCGCCATTTTGAAACAAGACGGCGGTTGGAACTGGCCAACGAACTCGGTCCAGGCATCAGTATGTCCTATCTACGCACCAAGTTTCATCCAAATCGGTGTATAAATACGCGTGTTATCACGTGACGAAAACCAGATCATTTCGAAATGCGAACAACACTAGAAATTAAAAGTACTATAACTCAGCCATTTTTTAAGATACAGACGAAACAAAAAATGCTTTGAAATCTTTGTATCAAGGTCAAATGCATAAAAGAAAAATCTTTTACAATTTTTCACTTTTTTGTACCTAATTTCAAATTTAATTTTTTTTAAATTTAAATGGCCGTCATTTTTAAACAAGATGGCGGATGGAACTGGTTAACAAACTTGGTCCAGGCTTTATTAAGTACTACGTACACACCAAATCACATCCAAACCGATTTATAAATACGAGTGTTATCACGTGACAAAAATCAGATCGTTTCAAAATGTCAGCCATAAGAAAAATTCAAAGTGTTTTTCGCATTAACTTTTAAATTTTAAATTTTTAAATTTTTTTAAATGGCTGCCATTTTGAAACAAGATAACGGATGATGCTGGCCAATGAACTCGGTCGAGATATTTGTATGTACTACACTGTTAAAAATAAAGGTGACAAACCGGTGCCATTTGGGACCCGGAGGTGAAAAGGCGGTGCCATTTGGAACCCTAGGGTGTCATAGGAGCTTGAATATGCGGTTGGGGTGACGACAGCTCTGTTACTGGATGATGGGAGCTAAATAAGGTGCCATGCACTTCGTAACCACCTCATCGGGTGACTGGCAACTTGCGCATGCGCTATGACGCGTGTCTTTCTGCTTTCGGTGTCGGCAAGTAAAGTTTACGGGTGTGAGCAAATCAAAACATGCCAGTGTGTAAATTGGCGATATTAATTGAGGACTAACCACTGAGCTACAATGAAACAACAATGAGGACTTAACGATCCGATTTGCTTGACCAGTGAACCGGGCAAAGTCTGATTAAAGGTAAGATTTAACTTTATTTTATTTTATTTTATTGTTACGTTAATTTATCGTACATCCCTATAAGTAATGTCATAAAAAAACAGTAAATTAGATTTTTTTTGTTAGTATGATTGATTGTTAAGTTTATTATGTGAATCTACAAGCTACACTCTCACCAAAATACCCGCTTGCTAATGTTAAACCTATGAGATAGTTATTTTACAATTTCTCGTTTACCTGTCAATATTTTTAAATGATTTATCTAGGCCTTAGCTACCGAGGAGCAATTGGATCAAACTGCTCTAGGCACGGGAATCCTAAAGGCGCATAATTAGAAAGAGCGAAATGAAATATTGTAAAAATATTTACGTATTTTTTCATTACAAATCAGTTATTATAGACGAATCTTGTTGCAATCGGAATATTCTATGACTATTTTACCTTGTGTTTAAACTCAACTGTTTAGATTTAACCCTTAACTGCTGTTAGTGGTCTCAGACACCGTGGGTTTTTCAAGTTTCACAGTTTAACTTGTAATTTTTAGTTTAACTATAGATACTGGTCAATTTTTTTTAGTTTGGAGTCTTATTACTACCTCTAAATACTTTTGAATAGCTGATTTTGATTTATGATATTCTTGTACATAAAGTTTAATACATAAATCGCATTCTGAGAATTTATGTAACATTTTATTCATCTTCAGATTAAATGGTCTGACAGACAGCTCACAGTAGTTATGTAACAATTTTTGTCAGAGCAGTTAAGGTTAAAATATGTTTTTGCGTCTATATACAGTTAAAATAAGCAATTAATTTTATTCGCGAAGTTTTAATTTGAACCTTTACACGGGATCTCGGACAGCATCTGGCCGGCTTTGCATATATTGTCGGATAGATGCTATCCGAACCCCTCCTGTAAAGGCTAATTCACACCATATTGCAGCCTCGCGTAACTTCTCTAATATTGTTTCAGTATACCTGATTTGTCTTTATTTGAGAGGGGGGGGGTAATTTTTTCATTTAAGACAATTGAATACTTGCAAATCTTAAAGTAATCAAAACTTATTTACAGGTTTTTCATTATTAATATTTTCCTTATTAACCACCATTATTTGAAAAATAATCTTCATAATAAGATTAGATCGGGACGCGGTAGCACGGACAATCATTTAGTCTCATTTAAGTATAAAAATCATGGAAAAAACCTCGATTTGCAAATTAAAACGTTATTAGTCAGCCAAGTCTTACCTTGGTGGGAAATGCCTCAAAACCCGAATTTAGCGGTATCTTGGGTTTACCACTATGTTTTCTTACTCCCAATTCTTCATATTTTCATACGTTTGGTTTCATTTTCTTTCAAAAAGGTGAGAAAATGTTAGGGTATTGAATTTAATAAACCTTATGCTCTGATTATCGGCTATGCAGATTTACACCCATTTTTTTTTTCGAAAGTATTCTTTCGCATTAAACTTTATTTAGTAGCAGAATTTTATGGTTGAATAAAATAAAATATTTTTTTTCCAATAATAGTAATTTAAGTTTGATTAGACCGTAATCAGTCCCCCCCCCCCTTTCACAATCATCAACATCATCCGATATGACAAATTTGTAGTCATGAACATTCAAATTATAAAAGGAAAACAATCTGTATTTACTCCACTGAACTTTCAGAATAGTTTACAGAAATAGTGTGTGTTCAAAAAATATAACAATGAATAAAAACTTATATCGTAATTTTACACAAATGTGAAAATTTTCCGCAGGTGATGATGATCTCGTGTTTTAAAGGCGATTTTTGCACTGTTATTTATAAATCTTAAACATTTTTCTAATGACATAATTTTTAACAATCTTTCATTCCACTCGTTCTGAAACAAGGCCAATAAACAGGGTTGGCTTTTTACCGGTAAAAACCTGGGGAGAACGTGGTAAAAACCTAAGGATATAAAATAAACTGTTAGCCCTTAAACTGTATTTTAATACTATTGATAAAAATTCTATTTTCGTGTAATTGGTGTATTAATATATAATATCTCTATTGGGGAGAGTGGGGTGGTATGGGACTTTTTTTACAAAAGTAAGAATTATATATATATATACAAAAAAAAATTCAATTTATAGCATGCAAGGTAAAACACTTTTTATCGCACAGGCTATCATAGCCTGAGAGTTTATGTGCCCTTCCGTTCTGTATGTACGTTCGTGCGTAACGCGATAGCTCATGAAAAAAATATCCGATCCACTTGAAATTTTGTATGTAGGTATATCCTGACAAGGTGCTTCCCTGATTAGTTTTTGGAGTTAATTCGATATGTATAAGGGGGGAACGGGGGACTGATGCCCCTCCCCTTAGTTGATATAAATGGGATTTTCATGCAGAATTAAGTTTTTGTTCAAAATTTAGATTAGGATCATTCTGATGAGGCGATTCCGTGACTGTTATTAGGTGTTCATTGAATAAGTATAAATAGGGGAAACAGGGGTTCTAATGCCCCCCCCCTTTATTTATATAAATGGGTTTTTCAAGCAGAATTTTCAGATTTCGTTCAAATCTCTAAATAGTTTTGGAAGTTTAATGGTTAAGTATAAAAGAGGGGGATAACTCCTTTTAAATTATATAAATTCTAAATGGGTTTTTATTAAGAATTATTTCATTTGCTCTGAATTTTGGATATAGATTTTTTATATGATAAAGCATGTCTTTGATAGTATAGGAGGTTCAATGATTAAGTATAAAAAAAGAGGAAAGGGGAGAGCTGTTTCCCCTTCTTAATTTTTTTCGAACGGAATTAACCCTTGAAAATATAAGGCTTTAATGTACAATTAGTATTTGTAGCCTGTAAGCTCAATGCCATCAGTTTAACTGGGCAGTATTCTTTATTTATTAATCCCCCTGAACAATATAGAAACATAACGTGCAAATACTATTTTATTTTAAAGAGAACGTAAGTTTCAAAATGTGTCTCATACCTCCTCATTAAGAGTTATGGGACAGCAATAATAAAAAAAAAAGCTATAAGGCACAAAATAACCTATAGTGTCGGTAATATAAACAATCAAACAAAGGTTGTAAGTTGATAATGTATATGCCACAATATAAAATTCCAGTATCTTCATGACTGGAATGAAAATTCAGGATTCTCTGTCATAGGTGTCATTAAGGCCCCAAACTAGGCTCAGAATGTAAAGATGATAATGTAAAAGTGTGTAGGAGCGTTCTTTTGAAATACCTAACTCAAATTTTAATATTTTTACATGATTCTTTTGAGCAAGACAGCTGAGGATGATCCATAACCGGCCTAGTTTTTAATTTTTTCGATTTTGCTTTTATATTTTTTGTATAACGATAGTTTCAATTTCAGAACGGTTTAAACCAATTCCGTAAGTTAAAGTAATTTTTAAAAAAAATCTGAAACCAAAACTGAAAAAGTAAAAACTACGCCGGTTGCGGATCACCCTCAGCAATTTTGTGCAAAACAATCACGTAAAAATATTAAAATTTCGACGAAATATTTGAAAAGAACGCCCCCATAGACTTTGCATTATCATCCGGGTCTTTTTCTGTGCCTAGAGTTGCGCCTTAAATAATCATCAATTTATTTACATTTTGAAGTATGAATGCATATATTATCAATGTTACAATTAATATATTATCTTCTAAGAAATTTGCATGCTAGCAATTCGCATTATTATTAATTAAAAAAAAGGAACTGGGCGCGTCCCATTCATAACTTTTCTGGCATGTCCCATTCCTCGCCACTTCCTTGTTTGTGTTAAACTTCTTGTTCAAACAAAAATGCTGCTTTAGGGTTAGTTTAAATTATGGATAATATACAGTATAACAATGTTCCATAAATAGGGAAACTATTACATTTATAGATAAATAAGCCTTTAATATATTGAGTGCAAATAAATGTAATTTAAATTGGATTTTTGAAATAATTTTTTCTTTCATACATTTGCAAGTCTATGCATATCAATATTTTTTGTAAACTGAAGAATGGATTACCATTGCTTCATCTTGTATGCGATCGATGAAATGTTTAGAATAATGCACAAAGAGAAAAATCTACAGTCCCATTCCACCCGACTTTCCCCCATATAGCAAAAGGGAAAATAAAGAATTAGCCAGTTCCTTAAAGCTCCTGATATGCACTATATGGCCAGAGATGACCGTCCACTTGCGATTTTAGACATTTTGTTAAATATCTAGAAAAATGTATGAGGAATTATCCGGAAAATCTTAGTGTATAAATATAATACACTACTTGGCCATTGATTATCGTCCACTTGCGATTTTAGACATTTTGCAAGATATCTAGAAAAATACATGAGGAATTATCCTGAAACTCTCAGTGTATAAACAATACAGTACAGGTCTTCTATTTCCGTGAAGATTTTTTCCAGTAACTTTATAGGGGACCGCCAACAAATTAAAAAATGTATGAATATCTTTTGGATAACCCTGTCAAAACTAATGCGTCAAAAGCGCTCAAACTGTAGATTGTGATTAAGTGGCTTATTGTTATAAACTGTGTTCATTTTTATGTCGGTAGCATGTATACTCGTAGAGAAATGAAGGTTTTTATAAAAATACTTCCAAATTTTTCCAAGATTTTTGCTTATAATTTGCAGAGTTCTTAATATAAAATAATATTTTCTGAAAATGTGACAAACAACATTGCACATAATATTGAGAACTAATATTAAGAACTAATTTTATATTAAGAACTCTGCAAATTATAAGCAAAAATCTTGGAAAAATGGGGAGTATTTTTATAAAAACCTTAATTTATCTACGAGTATACATGCTATCTGCTATACGTTGTATTTGGGGAATCGCTATCCAAGCAATATTTGGCAGCCAAAACTTGTGGAAACGAACAAGTCGGCCCAAAACAATAATATTACCGGTAAACAACTCCTCAAATACAACCAGCAGCGCGTGAACGTAAGTGCGACATTGCGTTGTGCCAAAAAAAGCACATGGAGAAAGGAAGACACTTATTTGCAGCAACTTAAGATTTATTAATTATAATGATGAATATATTTTACCGTGGCCACGTACTAACTTTGAAAGAAAAAAAATACATTATTGGATTTTGAGGTGCTGAATCATCATACAGTTCCGATAAGAGGAAAGTCTCTTGTCATGTAGATCGGGTAGACAGTCCAAATTATGTGCACTACGGGAACAGTTTAATCTATGAAGATTTTCGATGATCGAAGACGGCAAAGGCTTTTCCACAATAGCAGAACTCCACACTTCAAATTGGAGACTAAGAATCGCTGGTTCTCACGATGACTCTCTACACATTACCGCCGGAAAGGATGAAGTACGTCGATCAAATTCCGCAGCAAGATCACGTTGACAGCTCTTGAAGTTCCCGGTATTTACGTAGCCTCAATTGGCTGGAGGGACTACTAGCACCGTCACACTGATAGACACTAACACTTTGGTAAATCCTGTTGTGTACATATGGAATTTACGATAACTAAAGTCTTTTACTGGAGTTGGAGGGAAACTGTATGCCAAAAATGCAATAAAAATACACAGTGCGGGGGCTTTTAAAAAGGATAATAACATTGCTGCAACATTCGCAATTAGAGATCTTATTCTCTCAAAACTTAACAAAAAAAGATCTATCTGTCAGATGCCCCTCAGCAAGGCGCTTGTTAGAATCATTCTTTTGTCGCGTAATCCTAAAAAAAGGAGACTCTTCTGTCCCGACGCTAACCCTCGAGAGGGCAGCGCCGGGCCACGGCAACACCCCCTATAGTCAAGGCCTCCGCAGCGAATTCCAGAAGTTTCAATATGGCTGCCCCTACAGTCCGAAGGTCCGACTCCCCTTTTACCGGTGACCTTTATTCGCAAATACCTAGTCAGTGTGCGTCAGGTCAGTCCAGCGCTAGTACGGCATGTTTCAATTCTGGCGTTTCGCCATTTTCTATTTTGTTTTGCGTTGTACAAAATTTGGATATTATAAAGACTAAAAGTAAGTGTTATCTTTTTTTCCTTATGTCACTGTTTTAACAAAGCTTTAAAGGTAATTTCTGTTAAACACACTTGTAAGATTAGTGATTACCGATTTAGTTTTCTAGCTATATGTATTGCAACAGTGGCTTTCAAATCATTTACATCTATGGTGAATTAGTATTTTGTTTAAAATAATTATAAAAAAAAAAACATAATTTTGCTTCTCATCTGAATTTTTATCCTGTTGATTTTAACTTTCAGTATTTCCTCACGGGATTTTGTTATTATTTATATGTAATATATCTTTATCAGAAAATTACTGCCCTTTAGCAATTGTTTATTTCTTTGTTTATTAAGTATTTTTCTAAATTCCAGTTTATTAGTTTGAATTCGAATTTACTTATTAAATTATATAATTTTTCTCGCTATCAGTTTAAAAATAGTTTACTATAAGTAATCTGGGTGCGCTGTTTAAATTAATTCATAAAATATTCAAAGAGTTTGTTTATTGCTATTACAGCTTTCATTAGCATATTAATTAGCTTCAGCTGTTAAATTGCTTTTGATATTTTGACAATTATCTTTTCCTTCTTTCTACTATACTTTTCTGTACTCTTAATTTGAAAGTTATTTTTATGGAAACAGATTTTTTTTTTCTTTAATATTAGTAGATATTTTTTAGTAATAATAATAATAGTAATTTAAAACTAATTTATAAATTGATCAAGAACAGACACTTTCTTTAATAATAATAATAATAGTAAAGTATAATAATAATAGCAATTTAAAGATAATTTATAGATTGATAAGGAATAGATTTTTGTTCTTTAATAATAATTTATAATAATAATAATTTTAAAATAATTTATAGATTGATACTGAACACATTTTTTTCCTTAATAATAATAATTCTTTAAAATGTATATTTTCATAATTTATAGATTGGCAATTGACAGATTTTTTTCAATAATAATTTATAATAATAATTGTAATTTAAAAATAATTTATAAATTAATAAGAAACAGATGCTTTCTTTAATAATAATAATAATAGTAATGTATAATAACAATAGCAATTTAAAGATAATTTATAGATTGATAAGGAATAGATTTTTTTCTTTAATAATAATTTATAATAATTATAATTTTAAAATAATTTATAGATTGATACTGAACACATTTTTTCCTTAATAATAATAATACTTTAAAATTTATACTTTAATAATTTATAGATTGGCAATTGACAGATTTTTTTTCAATAATATTAATAATAATAATTTATAATAATAATTGTAATTTAAAAATAATTTATAAATTAATAAGGAACAGATGCTTTCTTTAATAATAATAATAATTTAGAATAGTAATATTAATTTAAAAATAGTTTATAAATTGATAAGTTGTTGCATCTTTTTTTTTTCTTTGTTCCAATGCCACTTGATATTATATTTAATATTAATTTATACGATTAAACAATCTTACAAGGAAATACTGAATAATAAAAAAGGTTAAAGCTAGAAAGCAAATAAAATATACCTTACTTATTTATTATTATTTGTTTTGATTTAATAAAAAACATTTTATATCTTACATATGTATAACAGAAATTATTACATAATAATGATATTAAGACAATGACATAAGTAAATGAGATAACACTTAGCATTCTGTCTTTAAATAATTCTCATCAAATAAGAAAAAAGTAAACAAATAAGACACATGGGAGTGAGTGTGAAAAGTGTGTGTGTGTGTGTGTGGGGGGGGGGGTGTATTTGAAATGAAAAAACTCTTCTCACACAACATATTATTTAGTACATTTTTTTCCCAATTCTTTTTTTTTTTTTTTTTAATCAAGTCATCAAATTCCAGTTATGTAAACGAATTTAGCTTCAGGATTATGAAGCTAATTTACAATATAAATTTTAATATATTTTTTAGAAAAAATGATGTACTGTTATAATTTTAACCTTAAGTTTTTTTGCTGAGTTTTTTTTTTTTTCTCTTTTCTTTCTATTATTTTCATTCTTTCTTTTCTTCAATGTATAAGTTCATTTAATGTTTTAATATAGATTTTTTTTTTTTTTTTTTTTTTTTTATCCTACTTATTTAAAATAGTGTGATATTGATAATGTAAAAGAAATATTCTATTTCTAAATTAAATCACATCTATTTAAAAATCCAAAGCTCAAATCTAATGCAGTTTCGCCTCTTATAAAAATTTGTATTTTAAGTCCTTTTTAGTATATTTTTTAAACAATAAGTAACCCTCTTAATTTACAACTTATATTTATAGGAAATGACAATTATTTACTTGATTACACATTCAATTAACTGAAAAAGTAAACACTATTGCTAAAAATTTTGAAAATTACAAGAAATGCAACTTTGTGTGAGGATTATTACATTCATATTACATTCCATATACATTCATATTATGGACGTGGGAAGTCGGACATCGCGATCGGCCATTTTGAAACGGTGTGAAGGCCTTGACTATAGGGGGTGTTGGCCACGGACGTCTTTCGCTAACGCTGCTCTCTCTCAAAGTGTCAAATAAATCAGAAAATCTTCCTCCCTCTCACGGCAGCGCGCGTGCGCTCAGCCAATCAGAATCTCGCATCACCCGACGCTAGGAATGATCTGGAACAAACATGCGTCATCAAGGGATGGACGCTGAGATTTCAGCGGGAAATTTGTACCAAAACGACGCTTCCGGAATGTCGTAGAACATTCTAAGCCCCGATGACTCATGTCCAGCATCTAGGAGGTATCAGTAAAGAAAATGGCGATGCTCAAAAAGGAAAAATTAGCGATCGTCACATAAAAAATACGGAAATTATCTTAAATTTTGAAATAGCATAAATTACGTATTATACGATTAAAAGACTGGGCAATTACATGATAATGATCTATATTTAAAACTAGGACTGATTAATATAATTTTAAGAATGAATAATTAATAATAAAATAATTTAGAAAAATATTATTTTGTATATTGCTATTATGTCAAATAGGGAAGCTGCGATGTATTAAATGAAAATATTGGATTTATAGGATATATTAATGAAATTATGGAAGATTAAAATTATTATTATTTTTTTTTGAAATGAGTATTAATTAATTAATTTTTCTTAAAATAATGATCTGAATTTTTTTTCTGAAAAAAAAAAAATCTGAAAAATTTCCCTACATCCTAGCACTATCGACATAAAAATGAACACAGTTTATAACAATAAGCCACTTAATCACAATCTACAGTTTTAGCGCTTCTGCTGCATTAGTTTTGACAGGGTTATCCAAATGATATTCATTATTTTTTAATTTGTTGACGGTCTCTTATAAGGTTTCTGGAAAAAATCTTCACGGAAATATATGACCTGTACTATTATGTGTATACACTGAGAGTTTCAGGATAATTCCTCATGTATTTTTCTAGATATTTAACAAAATGTCTAAAATCGCAAGTGGACGATAATCAATGGCCAGATAGTGTAGTACAAGTCATATATTTCCCTGAAGGTTTTATTCAGAAACTCCAATAGGGGACCGTCAACAAATTAAAAAAGAATGAATACCTTTTGGATATCTTTTGGATAAATAACCTGTCAAAACTAATGTAGCAAAAGCGCCCAAACTGTAGATTATGATTAAGTGGCTTATTGTAATAAACTGCGTTCATTTTTATGTCGATAGCATGTATACTCGTAGAAAAATTAAGGTTTTCTACGAATCCGAAAAACAGTCTAAAATTTACTTAAGATTTTTGCTTATAATTTGGAGAGTTCTTAATATAAAGTAACATTCTTTTCAGAAAATGTGACAAACAACATTGCACACAATACGTAATCAGAATTAAAAAATAATAAAAATTGTTCCAATATTGAGTAGGTTTACTAAATAATTTTTCACTGCGCATGCGTCAAAGATATCAAAATTTCATTTGCATATTATGTTAGCCAAATGTATAGAACAACTTTTGTGAAAGTCTCAAAATCACATCTTGAAAATTTTGAAAATAATCGTCAATAGAATACGTTGAAAATTCGTTATTCCCAAAATGAAGGAAAAACAGGAGGGGTTGTATCCATATATTCATTGATTAGTGTCAATATAGGATACATAATAGGGGCTAATAAATTATAACTAATAAATTTAAATAAAATTCCTCATTTTTTTTATTATTATTACTGGTATGGAATACCTGTACATGTTAGGGAAATTCGTTGCTAATCTGGAATAGACACTTTGTTGCAAGATATGTTTTGTAAATATGGTTAATAATGTAAATAGTTTGTAACTCTTAATGATAATACAGGAAAAGAATATCTGAATGACAAGTATGAGTTGGTCATGTAATTTTCTCGTTCTGTCCGAAAATAGGCAATAAAGAGGAAAGTGCCCAGTTAAACTGATGGCATTGAGCTCGCAGGCTATACATACAACTGTATATTATACTCTTATTTCAAAGAATATTGCCTTTCCAAAAATAAAATAAATCAACTGTAAGTTATATGACAGTGGATTAACTGCCATCCCTCTTTATACTTAACCAATGAGCCCCTAAAACTAATCAGGGAAGTGCCTTATCAGAGTGAACCTATTAACAAAATTTGAAGAAAATGTGATAATTCTGCATGATTTCTGCATATTTATATAAATTAAGGATGGTTTCACTCTCTTCTCCCCCCCTTCATATTTAACCAATGAACCTCCAATGCTAATCAGTGAAGAACCTTATCAGAATGAACCCACATATAAAATTTGAAGCAAATCTGATATTTATATAAAGAGTTATCACGTTACATACAGAACCTGCGGGCACATTAGCTGTCAGGCTTTGATAGCCTTGTGAGCTATAATTTAAATTTTATTTAAATTTTATTCTTTCTTTTTTTGTTCATCTATGATTTTTGCTGTACTTTGATGTTACATTTTAATTCGACTGTCTTGTTGTGTGTTTTCCTTAATGTGTTATTATTATTATTTCAGATAATGAACTTACATTTATAGTACTTACATTACCATGATTGATACAAGAAAAGTTTCCGACTCTTTATCATGAAGAAGGTGCAGAAATTTCTGTGTTTCAACCTGTTACTGTGCTCCGCAACTCAAGCAACTTGTTAAATTACTCATGCTATGTATTAATTTTATATAAACAGTTAATTACCAAAACTGATAATTTTATAAGCTTAGTTACTTTGTGGTATGCATTATTTTGGTTGTTTAACGTTAACTATAGCAAAAGCCAATTTAAATTTTTATCATTTTTATTAGATACTTATGTCTTCAAAATTTTCTCAGTGTCATCAGTTCCACATAATGTTACGTTTTTGTTTAATAATATTTAATATATTCTTGGTGTTTACAATAAAAAGATTATTTGAACTAAAAGGTTGTTTTTTTTAATTCAGTGTTTTATTCCTTTCATTATAATTACTCTTTAGATTAAAATTTCAGATGCAATAAGTCAAAACACAAAAACAATTTGGCAGAAAGTTTTTTGATGTGGATACAGGACTAGAAATCAGCAGCCGTTAGCCGTCAAATGAAACTAAATTATAGAAAAATTATTCCTAGTCGTCAAATCTTGATAACTAGCTTTCTTTAACTTTAATTTTTGTTTAGCAAATGCTTTCATTTGTATTTTAGCATACATCCCCCTCCCTCTGCACCATGACATTAGCACATGTCTTAAGAATTTTGAACCTTTCAATAACCTCTAAGTTAACTTCAATTTCACCAATGACTGATAAAACTGGTCCTTGGATATTACACCCCTGTAAACAAGATTTTCTTTTATTATGAGATATTTCTGCATCCTTATATGTTCCTAAAATAAGAAACTGTATTAAAATCGTTTTAAAATTTTTGTATTCCCTTCCTCAAACAAACAAACAAAAAAAAGTGTGATTTGGAAATGTTTTAAATGCCACACCGTAATTGGCAACCAAAGATTCATTTATTTGCTAACTTTTTATTTTCTGATGTACTGTTAGTCTCGGATTTTTTAAAAATTAGCTTATCCCTAGTTATATCTAAAGCTCATATTTTCTCTCTGTGGACATATTTGCTTGATTATCTGTTTTGTACGCATATTAGCTTTATAAAAAGAATAAGTTTTTCCAGAATCCAAATATTGTAGTTTAATCAGGTTTCATACTTATGGAAAGTCAGTTTTTATTTTGTTTAGTAAGAAAAAGTGTTTAATATATAAAGTTTCCTCCCCACTTCCCTTCAATACATTAAAATTAAATATGCAATGCAATATTATTAGTATTAACATGGTTGTGAAAAGAAATAAGAAAATATGAAATGCAGTTGGCACATCAAAAAAAAATTGTAGGCATTATTTTGACACCTTACATACAGTTCTTAATTTCTAATCCTGTGTGGATATATGCTATAAAATATGGATTTGCATAAGTTCACTATAAATGTAAGTACTACATATATTGTAAAAATGATTTTTTTTTACTCTATTTCATCTGTGATTTTACCACAACTATAAAATGAACTTATTTTCTATAATTCATTTCATAGCTTGATGGCTAACTTTCTGGAAGAATTTTAAAGAATATGAAGTATTTTTACTAATTTAAAAGTTACACAGCATTTATTACATATTCTTTTCTAATTTGTGTTTTACATTTTTTTAATTAGATACAGCAGCGTAGCTGAAAAAATATCGGTGCGTTGTTTGACATTAATATTTCACAACTAAAATCTGAGAAACGCTTATTTTAAAATTTTGTAGCATTTCTTCTATTATATGAAAATCTTAATCCTCCGAAAAGTTCACGACCGTCAAAATGATCAGTAACTAATATGTTCAACGAAGTGTTCGCCTCATGGAAGCAAAATAATTTTAATGGAACTTCCAGCCGTATTGCGGCCTTCACATGGAGCAAAAACAACATTGATCTTCAACACCCATCTGCGTAGATATTTAATAACAGGTGTATTGCCTTCGAACAATCAGATCTTATCTCACTTGACTTCTGTAGAAAAGCTAGAAATAGAAACTCCCCAGTTTGCATTGTATGTGATGCGAAATTATCAAGGCATAGAATGATTTAAATCAGAATTATCTGCAGCGGACTGTCAATTCGGTGATTTTTCGTTTTCAAACTTGTGTAAAAAATAAATATCAAGCCAGTGAACAATTTGTTAAAATATTGTTATTTCTTTTACTTTTTTATTATTAAATTATGGCATATATTTTACAGGATATAGCATTTTTCTGTGTCCCCATACTTTTCAGTTGCCCTGTATATAAAATAATGAAAATACATGTCAAGCAATATACTATGTGTCAAAAAAGATGGTTACGGATTACTTCTGAAAATATAAGAAAATTATAAAAATATTCATATGAAGATAGTAATTCAATTTGTACTTTCTCTTATTTTGGGAGTCAAAAAACATCAAATTTTTATAATGTTCCTGCATCTAAAAATGCCCAATCACAAAAATATTTACTGACCCTTTCTTAAACATACCCAAAAAGATTAATCCAAACATATGAGATAGAGACAGTCAAAAATCATTATTTATTTCATTTTACAAGAACTTCAAAACATAAAATTGAAAATCAGGCTTCAAATTGCATGACAAAGTCACAATATTTGACTCTAACTCAGTGATTTTTAGAGGCAGAAAATAGGTGTAGAGGTTGTGTAAATTTTGCGATTTATTCTAACAAAACCTTTTGGGTATGACTAACAATGCAATAGTGATGACTTATGATTGGTGATTTTGAAATGCAAAGACTGTATAAAAGTTAAAATTTTGAATTTTTCTTAAAATACTCTCCATGTAAATGAAAGTACAATTTGAATTCTCTGTCTTTCTATGATTATTTTTGTAGTTCATATTATCCCTCTCTGAGTTACAAAAATATGCTACAATTTTTCTTTGGACATCTGATAATGAGTTTAAAAATATAATATTCCATCAATCTAAAAGAAAAAAAAAGACTCAAAATATTGACTGATAATGATAATTTTCTCTGCAGAATTCAATCTAAAAATGGGTAAACACTTTGTATTTCATGATTCAAACCAATAAAATTTCTTGACAAGCAGGGTGGGGGGAGGGGGGTTGCAACTCTGGGCCATAGATTGTGAGTGCTATTGCTTGTAGGATGCCACAGGGCACACTGGATTATGTGTTTCATCCGTTCACCCTCTGGGGCACTCTGGATAAGTGGTATCATTATTCTCCCATGAGATGCCATTCTTTCACCCCTTAAGGTTCCCTGGATGAGGGGTGCCATTACTCTCCCCTCAGATGCGATCCTTTCACCCTCTGGGGCACCCTGGATAAGGGGTGCCATTACTCTCCCCTGAGGCGCCATCTTTTCACCCCCTGGGGCACCCTGGTTAAGGGGTGCCATTACTCTCCCCTGAGATGCCATCATTTCACCTCTGGGGGCACCCTGGATAAAGGGTGAGATTATTCTCCCCTGTGGTGCCATCGTTTCACTCTATTGAACACTGTGGATAAGGGGTGCCATTATTCTTCTCTGAGGTGCCGTCCTTTCACCCCCTGAAACACCCTGGATTAGGGGTGCCATCCTTTCACCCTAGTTAAGGGTGCCATTTTAGCTCCTCTAGGGGTGTCACCAGTGAGACAAGCCTTTCACCCCTAAAAGGTGCAATGTGTCACCATTAGTTTTAACAGTGTATGTACATACCAAGTTTCATTCAAATCGGTTCATAAATACGTTAGTTATAGCATGACAAAAATCAGATCGTTTCAAAATGTCAGCCATAACAAAAATTCAAAGTGCTATAACTCAATCATTTTTTAAGATATAGACAAAGTAAAAAGTGTTCTGGATATGGTGTTTTATGATCTAACACATAAAATAAAAATATTTTTCAACTTTTATTTTTTTCGCATTTAATTTAAAATTTTTATTTTTTTAAAAACATTTAAATAGCCGCCATTTTAAAACAAGATGTCGGATGATGCTGGCCAACGAACTCGGTCGAGGTATTTGTATGTACTATGTACATACCAAGTTTCATTCAAATCGGTTCATAAATACATTATATATATAGATGTCAACATTTGAACGGAAGGTGGTTTTGGGGTCTGGGGGTCATGATCGGTGAAAATATGCCAAAATTTTCTGGAAGTGCTTTCCTCCGGACGACTGCAATAGGTAGCTTTTTACTTTTTGTAATGAAAGCTACCTAAAAAATTAATAATATTTTTCAAAAACAGACATATAACAAAATACAAAAATAATATCACAGAATAAAATCATAAAGTAAAGTACGTGTTTAGGAAATTAGATACGTCCCTCATCAGTACATCAATCAATCAAGATCAAACAGTTTTAAAAGTTCGAAATTGTACGTCAGATCGTTCTGCTCAAGTCGTTCCCCGTATTCAGTGGGTAGTATATTTATAGCAAATTTCTGTATATTTATGAACCATCTTCCAAAAAATATTCTGCTTTATTAATTATTACATTTGGGTTTTATTTAGCTTTTATTATTATTATTATTATTATTATTATTATTTATTTATTTATTTATTTATTTATTTTTTCTAATACTAGGGGACTTTGCCCTCTACAAGCTACGCTAGTCATCCACGTCCCGATTCTAAAAATCAGTTTATTTGATCGGCTTTTAAAAAATACGGCAGATTGAATTGTAATAATAATAAACAGTGGCGATTTTCCCTCTTTTCCGCTCTACGAAGGGGGTTTAAGGCAGAATGAGCTGCTGTTAATACCTGTTTTCGAGTTTGATTAAATTTGATGATAACATTTCAGAATGAGCTAATATAAAAGGAGCTTCGTCAACAGTCTTGGTTTTCCGGTATTTTTAACAATACTATTAGATAATGATGTTAAATAAGTGGTTTTTAAATGTAAATTTTTAAATCTGATATAATTTTGAAAAACGTTTTTTTATGTAATATTCATGTGAGAATATTTCTTATCATTAAAAAGAAAATATTTTTATTTGCACTGTCTTTATTTATTTATTTATTTGTTTGTTTATTTATTTATTTATTTATTTGTTTATTTATTTATTTATTTATTTATTATTATTTTACATTTTTTTCACTTTTAGAATTTACGTGTAAATGTAGGTTTTATGTCATAATTTTCAACATTTTTCTCCTTTAATATGTAACATTCATTTAATTTTAATTAAAAAGTTTTTTCTATTTATAATAGTCGCGTATCAATAAATTTTTTATTTGAAGGAACTTTTTATTCTTTGTGCTTTTTTAATAGTTGGCAAAAATTTTAAATAATTTTCTTTACTAAAATATGTAAAAAATATCTCTCGAAATGCTGATAATTTCAATTTAAAATAGAAAAAAATCTTCAAAAAATGAGAAAAATTAAAAAAAAATAATGTCGTCTGCACACTGTGAATATCTAATCTATAAAAAGATCTCAAAATGATTAAATTCTTATGCATAGATTTTGCTCCTTTAAAAATTTATTAAAAGAACGATTTTGAACAACTTTAACATTAAATATGTCTTAAAATAATTATTAGATATCAAAACTGTCTGCACCACCGTGTTTAACAAATATTTTTCTTTAATACCATAAATTTTCATTTTTTGTATGCAACAGCCCTCTTAATATAAACAAAGAAAAATCTCGGGTCATAAAAAATTCTTTGTCAGCGACAGTGACAACGTTAGTTTTTTTTTTCTTTTTTAAAGAATACAGAGGTTCTATTATTATTTACTGTGCCCCAAACCAAATTGTGATTGCCAATTTTTTAAATCTTACTCTCAGCCTTTAGCATACACACGAAATCGTATTTTAGATATTTTTCGGTTATTAAAATTCTAGTGAGAAATAGGATGCATTTCCCCTCCAAGAAAAAAAAATGCCTCAGGGGGCTTCACACCACTACTACCCGTAATTTGAAACAATCAGTGGATGAATACTTTTGAAAAATAGAGAATTTGAAAGGAATCATGCACAAAAAATTAATTTTCCTGATGAATTATGAAATTTTCCTCATATAACAATCAAATGTCAAAATAAAGAAAACATTTATTAATTGTAAGAAAGAAATTCTAGCATTTATTTTAGGTAAATCCTAATCAGTTGCTGTCGAAAGTGAAGAGGATTATGAACCGTTTATTTTAATACTTTATATTTATTACATGTAAGCTTAACTTTTTTTTTCACTTGGCAAAGTTTATTTGTACTTTATATTTATTACATGTAAACTTGACTTTTTTTTTTCACTTGGCAAAGCCTATTTGGATTTATAAATATATTGTTTTTCTAATAGTTATATTAAATTTTTTCTCAAATTTCTTTATCTGTGAATTTTAGTTTTATATAGCAATTGGGACCAAAATACAAATGAAAATTTGTATATTTTAGCTATTTATTATTAACTTTATATATTAAATATTACTAACTTTATATATTAACTTTATTTTATTATAAATTTATATATCATTTATATATCATATGTTCACAATAGAAGTTTTCCCCCTTTTTTATGAAAAAAGTTACATATTTTAAAGAATATATATTTTTTATTTCATGCAATCGTCCGAGACCATATATATATACACATATCTTTTAACAGCGTGTATTCTTTAACTGATAATGGTACTTTTTAGGTGCGTTCGTAATTATATAATACGTAGCACCTATAGTTGTCGTTCAGTCCGTCCGTCTGTCCGTCCGTCTGTCCGTCCGCATATAACAACGCAAAAACTACCCAACCGAATCGTTTGAAATTTAAAATACATAATTATTACATAATTTTGTCGAGTCATTTCAAATTTTATGAAAATCGGATGCATAGATCAATTACAGGGGCAATCAAAAGTATTCCATTACATTACGGTCAATGGGGAAAAAAGTTTCAAATGCATTTTAATCGTTTGAAATTTAAAATACGCAATTATTACATAATTCTGTCGAGTTATTTCAAATATTTTGATAATCGTGTGCATAGATCAATTACAGGGGCAATCAAAAGTATTCAATTACATTATGGTCAATTAGGAAAAAGTTTCAAATATATTCTATACGTTTGAAATTTAAACTACATAATTATTACATAATTTTGTCGAGTTATTTCAAATTTTATGAAAATCGGATTTATAGATCAATTATAGGGACACTCAAAAGTATTCCGTTACATTACGGTCAATGGGAAAAATGTTTCAAATGCATTTTAATCGTGTTACACTCATACGAACTTAATAAAATTTATATGCAACTATAAAGTACATATTATAATATACATCATACATAATTTGTGGTGCAAAGAACATTTGTTATTGATTTACAAGGCCACACAAAAGTATTACATTATATAATGGTATAGGAAGAACATTGTTTGATGAGCGTTTTAATTGTAATTCACTATTTACAATTTTATGAGATTGACATATGAAAGTAATATTTTTAAAACTTCGTTATCGTACGAACGCACCTAATTTGCTACGCTTCACGTGCAATTTCCAACTTGTTTGGTATTAACATGATCCAGTCTCTCTCTTTCTTAATGACGTGGCAGATGTTTGTCGGAAAAATATTGGCATAAGAAATTACAGACACTCTGATTATGTAAGATTCTACATTGTCTATGAAATTTCATTAGTATTTTTATTTCTTAAGAAATTACTGTTATATTTCGGTATGCAATGTACATATTTTATCTATTGTACTTCGTATGTTTTAAAGTATGCCGTGTGTCTTTTAAGGTATATTATAAGATATATGTTTTGAAACGTATGTAATATGCAAGATGGATGAATTTAAGGATGTAAGTAAGAATGTATGAATGTATATGGAAGTATGAATATATAAAGAAAGTAATTAGAATGGAATATCAAATATGTAAATATAAGATATTTAATGATATGGGTAATTTAAAATCTGAAAACTTATAAATATTAATTATTTTAGTTTAAAAATAATTTCTTCTAATATTTTTTAAAGACTCTTTTTTTTCCTCGGCATATATTTAAACGCATTTTTTCGTAGCTAACAAATAACAATAAAAAAGATACCGTAATTAAATAATTTTTTAGCTCTGTTAAAATTGTAATCATTTATAAATATTAAAATTGCAAACCTTTTATTAAATAAACTTTTATACAAGTCCATTCCAAGAGACATTATTCATAAATTAAGAGAGGGAATTCGCAATAATTTATAAGAAATCCACAAATTATTATCATTTTATATATATGTATAATGTTTTCCTCGCTTATCAAACAATATTTATACAAGATATCGCATAAATACTTACTAACTCATATCATAAGTTTTTAGCACGTCTTACTAAAATAAATATCATTTTTAATTAGTATTCTTTTTTCCACTATATTTTTTTTTCCTTTTAAACTCTTGGGCAAACTTATTTAAATATTTGCGTAGTTTCAAAAGCATATTTCCTTAACTCGTCCACTCTTTATTTATTTAAAAAAAAAAGAAAAGATTTATCTAAGCTTTTTGATAAAATATTTTTACAGATTTATGAAATCAAAATTATTCTTCTAAAAGAAACAATTTAGTGATTTTTCTAACTTTGAATAAATACACGGTTTAAATTTCTTAGAATTCGAGTTTTACAAAAGATACTGGTGCTACATATACGGTTGTACGTTGCATTGTTAACAAATGTGATGCCACAAACCACTGGAGTATGATTTACATAATTATTCTAGAAACATTTATAAATGTTTTTTATTGTTATTGGAGTTCTCAGTATTCTAATCTCAGAAATAAATCCGTCTTCGATACTTATGCATATAAGATATTTCCTATTCCTTTTAAATATGCTACAAATCAAATTTTTATTGGCTTTTTTGTAGTGTTGATAATAGTTTAAAAAATGAAGTTATTTTGACATACATGAAGCTACACAATTTCTCGTATATTTTTGTACACTATCATATCCAAAGTAGCAAAAAGAAGAAAAAACTATCCTTTAAATTGGTTTAAAATCATTCCATTTTACATGTGTATTCCCGCAACTTCTTATTGAAAAAAAAAAAAAAATACACACTTGATATTTTTAACAGATGAACTAACCTTTATAAAGAAACAGATACAAAATAAAGACCATTAAATATCTATTTAATAATAACCTTGTTTTATAGTCTTTTAAGTTTTAAATAGCTTAGATTTTTCCAAAAACTGTATTGTGATGTACAGTAGAATTCGCTTAAAAGTAAAAACATATATATTTTTTCCTCTCATTGAAGAATTACATCGGAACACACATGGATTTTCCAAAAAATATATAAATGAAACTTTATTTTCTTTTTTATCTTTTAACACAAAAAAAGCTCTTGTGCAAAGTTTAACAAAATCAAAATATTTTCACACTCTAAATGGGATATTTCCTTTTGTCATGTACCACCTTTCTTGAAAAATATACTTTTATGATTTACTTGTTTTTAATTTTATAATGTTGCTTTTTGCACTTTTGTAACTAAATCTGGATGGGATACCTCCATCCAGATAGCTTTTCTATCTTCATTTTTAAACTCGTTTGATTATTTTAATTCCACGTTTTGTATATTTCGTATTATTTAGCGCAGAATGTCTCTAAAGGGATTTTGCACCATTAAACCCTATACAACCAACCAACCTTGTTCAATGCTCATGTTACTCTTTATTTCAAAAGGCTTCTGACAATTAATTATATCGGTAAAAATATTTCGTAACCATTTTAAACTCCGAATAAATGAACATCATATTTATTAGAATTTGAGTTTTCAAGAAATGCTGATATTATAAATGTGGTTATAATCTGGACTGTTATCAAGTGCTGATCTGACTGACAATAAAAAAAATATCTTATATATTAAAAGAATAGCCGGAAAAGTCAGCATGCTTTTAAATTGGTGTCTACGCACCGATACTTGCGCCGATACCTGAGAGTCTCCTCCTATTGGTTAATCGGAGGAGAGTGTAGTTACTGTCTGTAATTTCGCTGACACTGTTTAAAGCAATGCTATAATAATTTATGTTTTTTCTTTCTTCATCTTATAATGATCGAAATACATTGGGTTTTTTTCACTTTACGTAAGTTATTTTATTCCCATCTGTATTCTTTTTTCATGTTAAACGCTATTCCGTCCTTCAAACTTTGCAATGTGATTGCCAGCAATCTTAGGCTTAATTGTAGAGATGTTTCATATGAAATTGAAACATTCAATAGTTAATGATTAAAGTGTTTATTTACGTTCTTGGCCGATAAATCGTTTTCTATATTGTAATTTTCAAATTTATACTAAGTATGTATAAAAAAAAGGCTGGAAATCACATTATTTTTTGTTTTGTGTTTTGATGGTGCGATTTTCGACGAATATTTTGACTACATGGATGCAAACAGATTCGCAAATCACTATTTATTTTTTGCTTCAGTTTCTTATTATACTCATGTCAAAAAACTGTGATTTTTTTTCCCCTTATAGTTTCATTTTTGAGCAAATTCATAACGTTTAAGAAGTATTTACATTACATTGTTTTCGCCGAATAATAGAGAATTGCATATGAAATGAAAATAATCCCAGTTATAAACAGCTTTGTAAATCATTAATATTTATTTAATGTTTCACTTTCTTTTTGTTGAATCGAAGTTCCCTTTTAAAAAAAAGTACACTTTTTTAATAAAGTGTTCCCGTGAAAAAATTTCCTGAGTTTTTTTGGGGAGAAGAAAAAGGAAATATTTTGATAAAATTTGCTTTTTTTTTTTTTTTTTTTTTTTTAAATCGCTTGATTTTGATCTCTCAACAATGTTTATTCAGAAATATAAAGATCATTATAATCAACAAAGAAAAATAAAATTATCAGAAGAGATCCCTCTTTTTGCATAGCTTTCAATCATGATAAAGCAGTCTTTATATACCATATTCATCGCTTGCTGTTTTTTTTATGATTATTTGGCAAAATTTGCATCTTTTGTGGTACCTAGACGATTTGAAAATTACAATATAGAAAATGCTTTATCGGCAAAGAACGTAAATAAACACTTGGAAATAAAATAACTTACGTAAAGTGAAAAAACCAATGTATTTCGATCATTATAAGATAAGTAAAGAAAAAAAATATAATTATCATAGCATTGCATTAAACAGTGATAGCAAAAATGCAGTCTCTCAACAATGTTTTTTTGAAAATATGAAGATCATTGTAAGCAACAAAGAAAAATAATTGTAATCGATGTAATTTGCCGTTTTATCAAATTTATCCTTTTTTCGTGATTTTTTTGTGAAATTTGTCGTTTTTTTCGTTATTTTCAGAAATTTGTCACATTTTCGCTTTTTTTTTCTTTGCAAAAATTACCTGTTTTGTGATCTTTTGATAAAATGTGCCTCTTTTTTTCATCTTTTGACAAAATGTGTTGTTATCTCACAATCTGTTTACCAATATTTGCGTTTTTTTGAAGTACCTAGACAAATTTAAAGTATTTTCAAGATCTTTTGACGAAATTCACATCTTTTATGGTACCAGGACAAAATTATTTGTTTTCTCAGAAATTTGTCGTTTTTTTCTCGCTATCTTTCGATGTAATTTGCCGTTTTATCAAATTTATGCTTTTTTCGTGATTTTTTTGTGAGATTTGTCGTTTTTTTTCGTTATTTTTAGAAATTTGTCATATTTTCGCTTTTTTTTCTTCGCAAAAATTACCCGTTTTGCGATCTTTTGATGAAATGTGCCTTTTTTTCATCTTTTGACAAAATGTGTTGTTTTCTCACAATCTTTTTTCCAATATTTGCGTTTTTTGAAGTACCTAGACAAATTTAAAATATTTTCACGATCTTTTCACAAAATTCACATCTTTTATGATACCAGGACAAAATTATTTGTTTTCTCAGGGATTTTCGGTGAAATTTGTTGTTTTTATTCTCGCTATCTTTCGATGTAATTTGCCGTTTTATCGAATTTATGCTTTTTTTCTGAAATTTGTCGTTTTTTTTTTCGTTATTTTCAGAAATTTATCATATTTTTGCTTTTTTTTCTTTGCGAAAATTACCTATTTTGCGATTTTTTGATGAAATGTGCCTCTTTTTTTCATCTTTTGACAAAATGTGTTGTTTTCTCACAATCTGTTTATCAATATTTGCGTTTTTTTTTTTTTAAGTAACTAGACAAATTTAAAGTATTTTTAAGATCTTTTGGTGAAATTCACATCTTTTATGGTACCAGGACAAAATTTTTTGTTTTCTCGGGGATTTTCGGTGAAATTTGTCATTTTTTCTCGCGATCTTTCGATGTAATTTGCTGTTTTATCGAATTTATCCTTTTTTCGTGATTTTTGTTTGCAAAATTGTTGTTCTTTGTTATTTTTTTTAGAAATTTGTCGTTTTTTCCACTATTTTAAGCTAAATTTACCTTTTTTTGCGATTACCTGGATAAATTTTATGTGCTTTTTGAAATCTTTGGGCGAAATTCACGTCTTTTATGATAACTGGACGAAATTCGTCATCTTGAGGTCTTTCGGTAAAGTTTATCGTTTTTTTCGAGTTCTTTCGATGAAAGCTGTCGTGTTGTCATGATTTTTCGATGTAATTTGCCGTTTATTGAAGATCTTTATGC
This sequence comes from Maratus speculifer, assembly GCA_964019185.1. Classification (NCBI taxonomy): domain Eukaryota; kingdom Metazoa; phylum Arthropoda; class Arachnida; order Araneae; family Salticidae; genus Maratus; species Maratus speculifer. The sequence goes on along the minus strand of OZ025294.1, from coordinate 239,258,122 downwards.
AAAATTTATCTTTTTGTGATTATTTGATAAAATTTGCTTTTTTCAATCCTTTGACGAAAATTGTTGTTTACTCACAATCATTTGTCGAAATTTGTTGTTTTCTCACAATATTTTGAATTTTTTTTTTTCATAATATGTTTACAAATTTGCCATTTTTTAGGGATTTTTTTGTCAAAATTTTCCCTTTTTTTTCGAAATTGCCATTTTTTAGACGTTTTGGCAAAATTTTGATTTTTGTGCAATACTTTTGCGAAATTTGTTTTATTTGGGATGCCTAAACAATTTTTTTTTTTTTTTTTTCAGTTTTTTGACAAATTTTTTTTTAGAGATCTTTTGAAGCAATTTGTTGTTTTTTGCAATCTGTTGACGAAATTTGCTGTTTTATTTTTCCACATCTATTTATAAAATTTCCGGGCGTTGTTTTTTTTTGGGGGGGGGCTATTTTGACGAAATTTGCTATTTTTTTGTGATTATTTGCCAAAATTTGCGTTTTTTATGATACCTAGACAAACTTTGGTACATAGCAAATGATTTCCAGCATTTTTTTAAGTGGTTTTTTTTTGGGGGGGGGGGGATTTTGACGAAATTTTCTATTTTTTGTGATTATTTGCCAAAATTTGCGTTTTTTATGGTACTTAAACAAACTTTGGTACATAGCAAATGATTTCTAGCATTTTTTTTTTTTTAAACTTTAACAGTTGAAAAATCTTCAAACATTTTCAAGAGTCTCTGACGTGTCGCAGCGTTGCACCAATTCTGCGCCCGGGATCATGTCATGTTGGTGTTACGTTGGTAAATGGAAAAACATATTGGAATTTTTAATGAATATTAATCTTTAAAAAAAAAAATTTCTTTAAAATATTTTTTATAGTGGCAAAATACTTTTTTTTCTTTGATTCTTTCATATTGTTGCCGTCAAGTTTTGACGGCAACATAATAACGGTCAGAATAAATATTATCATTAATTTTTTTAATATGTGAAATTTACATGTATTTTTGATTTATGAAAAGGAATAGAAAAGTAGTTGAAAATGCAAATGTTTATTTGTTGAATGGGGTGGGTAATGTAACAACAAATTAACCACTGAGAGGATCATTGTTATAGTTGTTGCTAAATGGCAAACTATAAATTCCGTCTTATTTTGCTGCGAAGTAAGTGAAGTATGTATATTTTGTATGAAATGAGTAATGACAGTAATTTATGATTTATTCATGTCATGTACAATTTATTGGTGTTGTATTTGTAAATGGAAAATTATCAAATGAGAGAGATTCTAATTCTATGACAGCATGTTTGAATGTAACTCGGCCAATTGTGGGTCATTTGCCTGGATGTAGAATGCAGGTTTTTCTTTTATTTATTGAAATTTTTGCTGAAGATTAGTCGTTAAAAAATCCTTTAATAGCTGGAAAATACCTTTTTCTTTCTTCGGTGCCGTCAAGTTTTGACGGGTTCCATCTAGTATATATTTATTTCTGTACAAAAACTGAAACATCTCTTCGCAGCTATCGCAGAGATAAATATATCTTGTACACTTGTGTGTATAAAGTATTTTTTATTCGTTTGAATAAATTCATAGATTACACTTATATTGAATTTTATGTATAATGTAAATGGCTTTGTGTTTAAAGTTATCACATCTTTATATAAAACTTTAAAATATTATATATATTTTTAAACATAGTATTTTTTTGGCTATCAAAAGCTAAATTTTTAAAAAGTATAACATGCATTTATGTTTGAAATAAAAATCTTTTGCCACTAAAGTAGCCTGAAAACCGTCCGATTTTAGCATGTTAAAGTGATGACTTCATAGAATGTCTTGTTGAAAATAAAATTTATAATACTTGACATTTTTTTGTTTGAGGGTAAATCAACCTTAATAAAGTCCGACTTAAAAGAGAGAGAGATAAGGGGAAATAAAAGGGCATTATTGCCCATTTTATTCCATTTTAACAATAACCCTATTCTTTATACTATTAAGTCGTAAATAGCTTTAATTTTCCAAAAAAAATATATTATGATATAAAATAGACTCCAATCCGCTTATGAGTAGAGCCATTTTCTTTTCAAGATAAATTATCCAATTGAGCAAAATATTGTGCTAATCAGGATAGAATTTTTGACAATAAGTTTAAAGTACTAAATAATACAGTTAGTAACCAAGCATTAATTTAAAACAATAAAAATTGTTAAGAAAATATTTTCTCAACAAATAATTTTTTTTATTAGAACACATATTGATTAAAAATAAATTATTTAATAAAATGCATTTTTCTTTTCTTTTTTTCTTTATTTAAAAAAAATAAGCTTTTGAACTTATTAAAAGATTTTCACAATTTTAATTGCAGATTTTCTTTATCCACGGCACTTTTAATTTCTCAAAGTCATAAAAGCAACAAAAATTTTTATATATGTATGTATATTTTGTTTCGATAAAAGATTTTTGCTTCCTGGATATTAAATAAATTCTACTAAAAAAACTTATTTCATGGTTTTGCAAACTTTCTACTTTGTATTAACACAAAATACGTAAATTTTTGAACTTGAGTTTTTCATAAAATGCTGATTTTATGCGTATGGTTGGACTCTGTACTGTTAACAAATGCTGACCAACAGACTACTCAAAAAGTATTTATTTTTGTACTAAAACTGAATGATCTCTCAACTACAATTTCGTAGTAGAGATAAATATGTCTTCGCTACTTGTGTATATGAAGTATATCCTATTCTTTTCAACAAGTCCACAGATTAAACTTTTATTGACTTGTGTGTGCTGATAATTTCTTTGTGAATGATGTTATCATGTCAGTGCATGAATCTACAAAGGATTTCGTTTAACGTAATTTTCTTTCCACTATCAGATCTTAAATTACTAAAAAGCATAGCAGAGATTTATACTTAAAAAAAAAATCTTTTAATGTTTAAGTAGGCAGAAAGTAGGCAGAAAACCACCTGATTTTTACATGCAGAATAAATTCTCAGAGCGTTTTAATAAAAATGAAAATTGTACAGCTTGACATCTTTTGTTTGTAGCTGAATTAACTTATATAATGTCAGATTTAAAAAGAAAAAGAAAAATGAAATGCAATTATTGTTATTTCAAACCCTTTGCAACAATAACATTGATATCTCACCAATCAACTTCTAAATCACTTTAACTTTCCCAAAGTTGCATTATCTATTAGTCGAATCCACTCATAAGAAAAATCAAATTTTTAAGGCAAAATCATCCTATTGAACGATATATTCTATTAAGATTATAGTAAAAAAAAAAGAGCAAAAATACATTTTTTTTTACTTTTGTGTATCAATTTATTGTAAATATAAAAAGTATATGAGCATATCAATATCAATACAACACTTTTAAAGGGTTGAAAAATTGTGACGCAGCAGTTAATCTTACGGCTACTAACTAAGAATTTTAAATATGATTTTTTAAAATAATGACATAAAATTAGGAGTAACAAACGTATACATTTGTATTATTTATTTCATCATTTTATTTCCGTTCTGTATTTACAATAGCACGTACAAAAGTTATGTTCAATATGAAAACTTTATTCACTAATGTTTTTTCATCCACTCTAATTTATTCAGAATATGAATTTCAAAAGATATGATATAAAATTAAGTGACGCTTTTGTGTGGCTTTAAAAGGTACGTTTTAAAATTCAGTTCATTTTGATTTGGTAAAATATATTTAGCATCTAAACAACACTTTTATTTTCCAATTCTCTGTTAAATCTATAACTATCATTGAATCTATATTACGCATTGAAATTTATTTATTTCAATAAATTGATTTATCTTTTGTATCACATTATTAAAAATTGTAAGTAATATTTATGTAAATTGTTTCCATGCATCAATTTTTTCCTTTTGCATACAATGACATGATGCAACATTTTTTATTCTCATTATTTCAGTATAAACATGGTTATTTGATAAGACATATGTTAAATTCATGTTTTATTGGTTTATTTGTGAAGTTTAAATTTCATTTGGCAGTTTAGTTATGGAATATTGCATCAAAACAAACAAATGCTGAATAATTTGCATTGTTTTAAGTGTATGTGTATTAATCTTTTATAGTTTATTTGCTCACTGATGTTAAAAAAATGATTGGAAGTTATTTTGAAAATTATTTTAAAAAAATTAAAAATACAGAAACGCACAGTTTAAAAAAATTTGTATTTATGAATACTTTTTTAGTTGAAACTGTGCAGACGTTTAACGTTATAAAAAGAGTAGAAAAGTGTAGTAAAATGGAAATTTATTGGTCAGATCTTTCTCACCGTCAATATGACTAATGTTTCTGCACAAAGATTTTTTTTGCTTCATATTAAAAAAAAGGTAAGTATTTCTTTATAATTATTATGAAAAAATAATAGCAAATAAATTCAGGCAAAAATATGGTTTACTAAAAGAAAAAAAATGATTGACTGAGGAATTTTAATTCCGAATCAGCTGCTGTTGGAACATCTAATGGCTGCTTTTGTAATTGGTTAAATAAGATCGGTTAAGCATGTGAAAATCAGCTTGTATAAAATGAATTAAGTAAAAAATTTCGTTGCGTCCCGGAATTTTTTAACGACACTTTAAGAAAATAAGACATTTTAATTGTATCGTATTAAATCTGTTGAAATTAGCGCCAATGTTTACCTTCTCTTAATGTTCACATAAAAATATTTTTGTTGTTTTAAAGTAAAGTTATTTGAGCTTTCTTAGAATTGGCAGTAACAGTTAAAATGACGATCTAAAAATATAAAATAAATATCTCGAATACCTATTTTTTTAAATTAAACTGTTTAGCAATATTATTACTTGACAATTTTAAATAAGATGTCATCTTCCCAATTTACTACGTTTAACAGATATCAATGTAACAAATATTTTAAAGTTTTCTTTCTTTTTTAATACTCGCAAATAAATGCAATTTTTATGGCGTAAGTTTCCCGATTTTCTGCTTTAATCTTTTCTAAATATGAAGAAATATCTTTTGAAATAATGAAAATTTAAATAAAAAATTAAAATAAAACTTAAAATATTAGTCGAATTTAAAAAATAATAATAATAATAGGATTAAACGGGGGCAGACATTGGTGGAACAGATGCAGCAGATATTTGTGGACAACACTAGGGCACCCTAGACTAAATTAAGGAGTTCATACTGTTCCTTCTTGCTTTTTGCTGTGTTGTATACTTTTCTACCGCTTAGTTGCCAGTATTTTCACACTTATACCAGTTTTTATGCTTCAAACTTGCGTGAAAATTATAAAATTATTCTAAGTTTTACTTCACATTTTAAGCCAAATAAACAGAGATTTCATCCCAAATATGATTAAAAATGTAAACTAGATCCTAACAGTATACAGACATGTGCTCGCCTTTCTCCAGCGTCGATTACATGACACAAAATGACGGAACGGCATCTTACTCCCTACTATGGGACAGATGTCGCAAAATATATTTTTGTTTTTTTTATTTAAAAAATTCATTACTACAATTTCAATAGAAATTGCAGTTAAATGAAATAAATTTAGCGTATACTCCTACTTATCAAATTATTCAGAGTAAAAATGTTGCTTTACTATGTTAAGACGCAACACTAGTCACTGAAAAAGACCCAGATGATAATGTTAAGTCTATGGGGGCGTTCTTTTCAAATATCTCGCCCAAATTTTAATATTTTTACTTTTTTTGCATAGGATAGCTGAGGATGATTTACAACCGGGCTCGTTTTAACTTTTTCGATTTTGGTTATATATTTTTTATATTATGATAGTTTCGAAAGTTAAAGTAATTTAAAAACAATCTAAAACCAAAATTGAAAAAGTAAAAACTAGCCCGGTTGTAGATCGCCCTCAGCTGTCCTATGCAAAAAAAAATCTTGTAAAAATATTAAAATTTGAGCAAGATATTTGAAAAGAACGCCCTCTTAGACTTAACATTATCATTCGGGTCTTTTTCATTGACTAGTGTAGAACCTTAAGGTAAACGCAGGTCTTTTTACAGCCTTTCACCATCTAAGTTGTGAAACAAAACGTCTCCTATTCAAATGACCAAAAGACCTATACAGAGAAGTAAACGCAAACAAAAGGATGCCAATATTACAAGCATAGAGTTCATAAACAAGAAAAAAGAAAAAGGAAATAAAAAGGAAAAGAATTTAGAAGTGTCAAATACTGATAGTTTGGCGGAAGTAAATTGTGTTAAAAAATGAAAGAAAAGATCATTTTGAAAATACCTCACTCGGCAAAAAAACTAAAATATGAGTTATCTTCAGGCAGCGACTAAAGTGTTCCTCTTATGGATTCTGACGACAGTATTGGATTGGAATTTGAAGATTCTGAATGTGCTGAATATCTGGAGCAAACAACAAGCAACAAAGTCTGAAGCGGACTGGATTCAGTGCATCAAATACAATTGGTGGTTGCATGAAAGATGCTCCCTTTACTCTTGCAACGGAAAGTGTGGGATGATTGTGGGTGAATGGAAATACAAATGAAAGAATGAGAAGGAAGGCCAAAAAAGACTAAGGTCTAAAGAGCAACATTCGCCTGGATGTAAACCAGTGATTTACATATATTTTAATTATGCTGTCTATTCACTCCAGTAATTATAAATCTTGGAGGCTACAGCACACTATATCGCCATATCGAGTTCCCAGATGGAATTCCAGAATTAATTAAATCTCGATTCGTATATTCAAACGCAATCGATCTATCAAGTCTTACCTTGGTGGAAAACACTTGAAAACGCAATTTTTGTAGTTGACTCGTAGGTTTACCGTTGTGTTTTCCAGCACCAGGTCCTCTATGTTTTCATATTTTAGATTGCATTAGAAAACCTTAGAAAAACAAAATAACTTTTAAGCATTAAACGAGTTTTAACTACAATATCCATAACGTGAATGAAAAATATTTATCGAATATATGTTTGTGAATTAAATAGTTGAACAACAAGCAACTGCTTTTGAGAGATTTTATGGGGTGATCTTTTGAGATATAAAACAGATAATGTACGCTAATAACGCCTACTGCTTGTAAAATCCGTTGTGGGTGCAAAGTCCTCCAAGTTAATTATGAATTATACCTATGGATTATAGGTGCATTGCCAGATGAAGGTCCCGTCGTCTGACCAAGGTTCTAAATTACGAAATCAAAAAGTTAAGTAACAAGCACAACAAAGTTCCCAATTAAGTAAGAAGAAGGTATCGCCGTTAGAATGATGATCTAGGCGCTCATTAGGTTTGTTGCCTCTAGGCGGTACTAGGCTCGATGGATTTGAACCTGTTATGGAACCCGTTCAGATAGAGCTATATACCCGACAGGTTAAGGTATGGTCATCGGTAAGAAAAAAAGATATCAAACAGACATAAATTACTCTGATTGACTCCTTAGATTCATACTATACTGATTTTTACTATCTTGGAATCGATATCAAACAGAAGCAGTATTGTAGCAGTAAAAAAAAATAAAAAAAGCAGAGAGTATACAGTATTGGCAGAGGGTATACGCCGATGTCATGAATGTTCATAGTTAGAGTATACACTAAAGATTTATTTGAGAAACAGAGGGTATATGCACTGTCAGAAAAAATCGTCAATATACACTAAGTTATCGTTATTTTTTCACAAATAATTACCGTATACCCAGAAAACGTATTTGATCTGTGAATTCATTCCGAGCGTCGAAAAATGAGGAAGAGATCAGGGCTACACTAGATACCGGGCTTGCTCATTCCTTATCACGACGTCACAAAAGGTGGCTGGCCGCTAACTGCGATTGGTACAAACAGGTCTTAAAGTGACGCACCGATCGTTTTGTACCAATCGCTGGATGTCATTCAGCCACCTTTTGTGACGTCATGAAAGGAATGAGCAAGCCCGGTATCTAGTGTTGCCTTGAAGAGATTCTGTTTATTTCTTGCACGCATGCGTATTGGGTCTGTTAGTAATAAATTCGAATTTATTTTTAAAATGAAAAGCAAAATATTCTATAGATTAAAATGTCTAATTTAGTTTAAAAAGACACAAATGTTTTCGTATTTAAAAATAAATAACAATTACTTTCTTCATTCATTCAAAAATTCTCACAATTTGTTATTCATATTCAAAGTTGGATAAGTTGAATAAAGTTGAATTTACTAAGTTATTTATATAATAAATATTCCCATTTAAAATGTACTTTAAGTGAACACATTTAAAAGATATTTTAATTAAAAAATAAAATGTAAAAAGAAAAAAAAATTGATATTATTCAAAAAAATCTTGTCGTAGAACATCCATATTTTTCTTCTAGCAATCTACAAAAATATAATTAAAATTCACATTTTTATACTATATTAATATAAAAGTATAAAAATCCCAGCCACAGTTTCATTAAAGATGAAATCTTCCCGAAATTAACTTCAAAATTAAAAGCTCTTTAACGAAATAAACCAAATCACACTCATAAGAAATAAACGGTTCTACTTCTAAGCACTTTTCTCCTGAGCGATCGTGGCGCTGAGGATGAGCGTTGGCCTTGTAATGCTGGGGTCGTGAGTTCGACCCTCACCGCCGGCGCATTTATCTTTTCCAGACTTTTTTCACAAGACGGATATTTTTCCTCTTTTGACAGAGAAAAAAATAAACAGATAGTCGTCAATATACAGACAATTTCTGGCAGCAGTGCTGCCAGTACTTTTTCTGTGAAAAGGCGGAAGTTTTTTTGAAAGTGTGGTGCTTCTTAAAAAATCCAGAGGGTACACGGCGTATACCGCTGTATACCCTCCACTACATCCCTGAACAGAAGGAGATAATCTATTCCCATCTGCGAGGAAGATTGGGTTTGGATAAATGCGATACGTAAAAAGAAAAGTCAGGTAGTTTTTCTTTCATAAAAAGTGTATCAGCTCCCCCCCCCCCCCTCAAAAGAGTTTTAAGTGCTGTTGGGTGATTGTTTTCTGTGGCAGTAAAAATTCTTTGTCTTAGATTCAGGTGAGATTTTTAAGTTAGAAAATAGTTATTTTTTTGTTAATCTGTTATTGAATAATTACTATTACATTACTATTAATGAACAAATATTATTGTTCGTTATGTTAAATAACGCTCTTCTCTAATCTATGGGAAAGTCTATTCATTACTCTTGTGAATATTCGAGCATTTTTTTCTAATTATTTTATTATAAAATATAATTAAGATAAATATTGATATAACCAGCTAAATACCATTAGTTCATGTATCTAATTTTTAACAAAAAGCATTTTATTTGTCAGCTATGTATACAAAATTTTGTTATTCTTGTGACACTCTGGTCACAAAAGTAATAAAATTATAATTTTTTTTAATATATACACAAGCAAAATGCTTTTTGTTACAAAATAGATTTATTTTCTGTGAAGGAATACAATAGTATTTAGTTGGTTGCATCAATATTTATCTTAATTATATTTTGTAATAAAATAATTGGAAGTATTTATGAAAATTTGCTCTAATGGTAAAAACAATGGATGCTCTCATGTATTTTGCATTTTGGTAAACTGTAAAAAAAAAAAAAAAAAAAAAAAAAAAAAGTTTTTTAAATACATTTATTTTTATTTTAAAATAGAGATGCTGAATTCCTTAATTAATTTTTTTGTAGCTACAACAAACAGCATTAGAACGAGAAACAAATCTAGAAACAAGAATAAAATTTCAAAGAAAGTGTTCGTTTTTCTCCTAGTTTAGGTTCACGAGAATGACTTAGTATCACCCAACAAAAGTGTGAAAAAATAAATAAATAAACAAAAATCTGCAACTGTCACTGCACTATAATATGCAGAGTGCTCCAGATGGTAAGCGATAACTAAAAATGCAAAAATATGAACGAAGAAAAATGCGTCTTCATAGTGAAATAACCAATAAAACAATATGGATAGCTTCAAGAAACAGCTGTTGCAATATTAAATCAGAAAAAAAACATCAATCTTATTAAAACTAAGTTTACTATGCCGTTCAATAAATTCAATAAACAATACAAGTTTTGATTTTATATATTAATTTTATGACTGAAGTGTAGCACATTTAACTTCAAATTGTTAATCTTAAATTTTAATGTAAAAAAAAATTTCAATGTAACAGAAATTTGATAAAAATATCAAGTAAAAATAGAAGTTTCCATTTTATTTATTTATTTATTTATTTATTTATTGAAAGCTTAAACAGTTAGCTTTCAATTATTGATCCTAAATTATAATATAAAAAAAATTAAAAGCACAAGACAATTTTTACGTACTTGATGGTGATGGAAAACAAAATTATTTTCTTTTTTAATTATGCCTGCTTAAAATGTAAAATACTAAATAAAATATATAATGCATATTATATACATTAAAATGCGCTTCAAACCAAACTCACGGATAAAAGCTAACAAAAATTTGTACAATCCTTCAACAACAACAACAAAAAAAAAAAAAAAAAAAAAAAAAAAAAAAAAGAGTAAATTTACTAGTGAAATTTTTATTTAACGAGATCTCACGTTGTTACACTTAAAAACTTCATTATAAAGAAAATTCGTCAAATAGAAATCAACTCAAATTCATGAAATTCGAATAATAAAATGGACGTGCATAAAATGAAAATTCACATAAAATAGAAATATTGGAAAAATTCATTTTAAATCAGGCAGTAACTTTTATTATGCAATCTAGACGTGGACTGGTGTGAAAAATTTAAGGACGAATTCAAAAATGCCAATTTTCAAGGGATTTTCAAATGATAATTTTCACGCGAATATTCAAAAGGAAGTAATATAATTCGAATAATTACTATCCCTTCATAGCAGCTTGCCCATATAACATCTCATTCAGGTCACGCATGGTCACAAGAGTCACAGTCACTACGGCGAAACATAATAGACAATTCCATCGTCTCTTTTAAGAGCCCACAATAGTCACAGAAAAATTACTCAAAAAGACCCGGATGACCATGTAAAGTCTATGGGAGCGTTCTTTTCTAATATCTCGCTCAAAATTTAATATTTTTGCATGATTGTTTTGCACAAGACAGCTGAGGGCAATCCACAACCGGGCTAGTTTTTACTTTTTCAATTTTTGTTTCAGATTTTCTTTAAAAAATCACTTTAACTTTCGAAACCGGTTTAAACCGGTTCTGAAACTGAAACTATCGTAATATAAAAAATATATAACCAAAATCGAAAAAGTAAAAACTAGCCCGGTTGTGGATTGCCCTCAGCTATCTTGTGCAAAAAAATCATGCAAAAATATTAAAATTTGAACGAGATATTAGAAAAGAACGCTCCCATAGACTTTACATGGTCATCCGGGTCTTTTTGTGTTCTTTTTCTGTGACTATTGTGGGCTCTTAAGAGTCTCAAATGACTACTATACAGGGTGTCCCAGAACTTTGTGTACAAGCTTTGAGGGGTGGTTGAGAACATCGTTTGAAACCACAATTACATAAAGCATGGACGGAAACGTCTTGTTAACCCTTTCACAGCCAGTGAAAATGTATATAAAACTACAAAATTTTAATACAAAATGAACATTGACACCAGAATTTTAATATGGTTTTATCAATTATTAAGTATATGAAATATATTTTTTTTCTTCTGCGCAAATACATTTTTCCGCGATATCTAAATTCATTCATATTTTTCCACATTTTAGCAATTTCTAATAGCTACTAAGATACTTGATTTTAAAGAAACATAATATGAAATTTAATTTAAAATTCAATTATTTCTCGTAAGTTTTTCTATGTAATAAAGCGTTCTACACAGCTTTCCGCAATGTGTCATAACTGTGTCTTTCTGTTTCTTTGAGCTTTTCACGAACAAAGCAATTCCATTGCTGAAATGTGGAAAAATATGAATGAAATTGAGAAAAAATGTATTTGCAAAGAAGAAAAGTCAGACATTTCATATACATAATAAATGGAAAAATCATACTAAAATTCTGGTGTCAATGTTCATTTTGTATTAAAAATTTTGTACTTTTATATACATTTTCACTGGCTGTGAAGGGGTTAACCAGACGTTTCCGCCCATGCTTTTTTATGTAATTGTGGTTCCAAACGATGTTCTCTACCACCCCTCAAAGTTTGTACAGGAAGTTCTGGGACACCCTGTATGTGGCTCCACTGACAGCTCACTGCAACTGCTGCTTTGTGTCGAATCACTAGGTGACTTTACAATGTCGTTTTATTGAGATTCTCATGTGACTGTCACTTGGAGACTCAATTTCAAAGTCATTGTGAATGTTGCATTATGATAAATCACCAAATAATGTCACATTAAAGTCACATGATGACTTTCTGTCACAAGAATTTGTCAAATGGTGACAGAGACCCTACTGCGAAGTAACCACTGTGAAAAGTAGTCACCATGTGACTTTAATGGGGCATTATTTGGTAATTTATCATAATGTAACGTTCACAATGACTTTGAAATTGAGTCTCCAGATGAGAGATCACACGAAAATCTCAAAGAAACGACACTGTAAAGTCACCTCGTGACTTGCCACAAAGCAGCAGTCACAATGACCTGTCAGTGGAGTCACATATAGTAGTCATTTGAGACTCATAAAAGAGACGTATGGAATTTCCTATTTTTTATTTCGCCGTAGTGACTGTGATTCTTGTGACCATGTGTAGCCTGAATGGCATGTTATATGGACTAGCTGTTATGCGGGGATAGTAATTATTCGAATTATATTACTTCCTTTTGAATATTCGCGTGAAAATTATCGCTTGAAAATTTCTAGAAAATTGGCATTTTGGGACTAGGCCTTAAATTTTGCACACTAATGTATGAAAAAATTTAATTAGTTGTTGTGTATAAATAAACACATATTAAAGAGAAATAAACAAAAACTGAATCGTGGCATACTTTCTCTCTCTCTCTTTTCTCTCAGTATTCCAAATCCTTATTATTTTTTTTTTAATTGTAATATTACTTTGAGTAGGATTCTTAGGTTTAAAAAAAATACACTGTTTATAAAATTTTTCGCACATTTGTAAGTATCTGAGAAATTTATCTGACATTTTCGTGAAACTGGAACCTCCTTCTTTTTGTATCGGAAACTTTTAACATTTCTTTTTTTGAATGCAAATTATTAAATAAATAAGTAATTTTATTTTCATACAATCCGTTGAAATAAATTCATTGATCCATCGCAACACCAACCTCTCACCACCTTTGAAAGTTGTACACACACGAAAGTGAAATAAACTTTGTTATATAGAATACATTTTTCGTAATAGGGGATTAATTTTCATTTTAATGGCGTTTAAAGTCAAGGTTCAGAAGAAAATTTCGTTAAGTAGAGAACTTCTTTAAATAGGGACTACGTTAAATGGAAGTTTCACTGCACTAACAAGAATTGTCTAGTTAAAGCGCGTACCCAGAATATTTTGGGGGGAAAATACTAATGAAACTATAAAAATTGCTAGTCAAATGTATGTTTAAATGCACATTTACTTATTGAATTTAAATTTAACGTTAAAACAGTTTATTATTTTTTCTAGAAACTTATATAATGTATACGATTTGCGTGTTGCTGTTGCTGAAGTTATTTAAATTTACACGGTTTCACTGACTGAATATAATTTAACCAGGGATGTAGAGTAGGGTATAGTGGGCCGTTTACCTGCTGGATTTTTTAAGGAACACTATATACTTTCTATTACTCAAGAAAGCTATAGTATATGCACTTTACGGTATACCCTCTGTCTTGAACGTATACCCTCTGATTTTTTTATGATTACACCCCTGATTTTAACTCTATACTAAAGGTAGCTGCCCGATTAAGAAAGAAGATTGAGAAAGAACACTTTCATACTGAATAAATCGTTGTTTTGACGGCAATAATACTATTATCTCTGTTGGCTCTACGTTTTTTAAGCAATTAAAATTTGTAAATTACTAAATTCAAGGCGTGTCAAATTTTCTAGGTAAAATTTCCAAAATTCTACATTGAGATTTTTTAACACATAATGGATTTGAAAATTAATTTCCTGAAAACAATTTTTGCGATCTGTACGGATAAAAATACGTTTTACTATTTTATTTTCTCTAAAAATTTCAATATTTTTATTTTATAACCTTCGCTTATATTAGTAGAATAAATCCGCACTCCTCACATCCGCTTTCGAATGTTGCGCAATGCCCTCAAATTAGTAATGTATGAGTGATTTCTTATTAAAGATAATCCAGTTTCATGTTCATCTTTTTAACACTTTCCAACACAGTTTAAAAATGTTTATGTATTCGGTAGGGATGTACCGAATATTCGGTATCTATTCGGTATTCGGACTTTTCGGCCATGTTGCCGAATATTCGGTTAGGCTGAATATCAAACTATTCCGTTAGGCTGAATATCAAACTATTCGGTTAAGCCGAATATCAAAGTATTCGGCCGAATCTAATACTTAATAAAACTTTTTACATTTTCTACTTTTAACGGTCAATTTATAAATATATTTAAAATAATTAGAAAGAAAATCATATTTAAATAAAATAGAATGTTTTTACATTATTTGCTGTTTGTAAAGTATAACTTAAAAAAATTAACCACGAGAAGGATTAAAATGGTGATTTATTAGAATTCTCCTTAGGAATAAATAATGTGCAGATGCAAGTTCCTAAATTTTGTTTAGTAAATAATCTGTTTCTTGCTTTTCTCAAATAAAAGTCCTTAAAGCAGAAATAAAAATGTTTGAGATTAGTAATAGCCATCAAGGCAGAGAATTTTTGTTCATGAAACCATAATCATAATCAACTTATGAGGCATATAAGTATATTGTATTTCATCTCACTCTAGGTCAAACTTGTGTTTTCGTTTGTTGCTTCAACAATAAATAAGATGTCATAACTATATTTTCAATTCACATGCTTTGATTTCTGTAAAATATGATATGATGGGAAGGGTGGAAAATGCCACCATTCATAAGAAAAGAACTATGAGCTAGACATTCCTTTATTCAGAATTAAGTTGAAAGTATTTCTACGTTATATTGAAAAAAAATCTGCCTTGAATTATTTAAAAAGGACAATTATGGGGATGTAAAGTTTTTCTTCGACCATTTTTTCATTATTTCTCTTTGATTTTAATATATTTGTTTTAATTCGTAGAAGAAACCATGAAATTAAAAATTTTATTAATTAAAAAAAGTCTCATTATTGTGCTTCTTAAATGACTCAAGGCAGATTTTTTTCAATATTAAATGTTCTTATAAACAGCTCTTATTTATCAAAATGTAAGTTTTTTTTAAATTAAATATTATATAAAATTGTTTTAAAAAGTAACATTTTAATACATTTAATCTTTGAAATATAAAAAATATTTAGAAAGCCGAATATTCGGTATTCGACCAAATAGTTGCTATTCGGCTAGCCGAATGTTCAGTATTCGGCCCAACAATTACTATTCGGCTATCCGAATATTCGGTATTCGGTTCACCTGTCGACCGAATATTCGGCATTTGGTATTCGGCCAAAATCACTATTCGGTGCATCCCTAGTATTCGGTTAGTCTGACCGACTAGCCTTGATCTAACTCCCGTAAATGTACTCGGATTTTCTTGGAATTGATAAAGGTTATTTAGAATCACCAAAGCATGTTTGGTATGAAGCATGTAATATTAATTGGTCATTTACAGGGGCACTCAAAAGAATTTTATTACATTATAGTACATGGTAAAAAATCGTTTGCAGAGTGTTTTAATGAAATAACGTTACTTCAAATATGTTAAAACTGATATGAATAACTGAATTCCTCAACGATTAGTTTTGAACAGGTCATTCATAGCATTTTTTAATCTTTTACAGAAACACACAAAAGAAATCGGTGACAATACTATCTTTGAGTAATAGTTACTGAAATGTGCGTTTTAAAATTCGGTATGCGTTTTAAAATTTAAATCATTTTTTGCATGCCTAATTATATTTTAATTAATTAATCATTCTTTATCAATTATTATAATTTCTAATTAACTATTCGTTATACATAAATTCTACACCTCATATACAAGGCTGCACGCACAAAAATATTCAAGTACCATTCTCCTTATTAGGGGAAATTACTGAAGGTTAATTTTCAACTGAAGTATATTTATATCTTAAGTGAACTAAATTTTGGCATGCTTGTAGTTAATTATACAAATCTATATATCATGTACAGGGCTACTCAAAAAATTCGGATAATTTTCCGATTATAGATGAGAACAGCTGAAAATGGGTTTTCAAGTTTGTTATGCCTTTCCATATGGTTGAATTAGACATAATATTTCAAACGTTTAAACGGTGCAGTTTTGTTACATTATTTAAATGTGTCGGAAAGTGTTTCGTAATCTGTGCTTGACACATTATTTTTTTCTGGAATCACTATTTATCAGATTTAAAGAGTCCTTCCTGCCCGTACCGGGAGGAAATGGTAACTTCCTTATTCCTTGATTTTTAGAATTCAGTTAATTTTATTCGAACACAGGAAGGCGAAATGCGTGAAACCCGGTTATAGAAAATTCCCGGTTTTTGTCATTACTGAATTTGAATGAGAATTTCGAAAAACTAGTCAGCTGTGCCCAAGCTGGTAAGGCGATCAATTTTATCGCTGAATTTGACAATATTTCGCCAAGAGTTTGACACTGATATGACACTTTTATGCTAATGAAGGTAGCGTTAATGGTTGCAGCAATTAAAATAAATTTGCGTGAAACCATATTTTGTAAGGCATATAAATGAAAATGAATATGGAAAAATTACCCATCCGAAAATTTTAAATTACTACATTCAGATAGAAAATGTTCCGGAATCCTTGTATCGAGGCCAGGGCAAAACCTTTTTGGCGTTGTAATTTTTTGTAAGCTTTTTTTATTTGAAACCTTTAAGTGACCACCACTTTGAAAACAAGATAGCGGATGAAGCTGGCTAACGAGCTCAGTTAAGACATTGATAAGTTCTATACAAATGCTCATTCATTTCCAAATGAGTTCTTAAAATACAAGTGCCTTCGCATGACAAAAATATGAGATAATGTAGTAAAATGAATTAAGTTAAATATTTTACTTAAATTTCTTTTTTAGCAACTAGGGGGGCGCCGCCCCCCCCTGCTCGCTATGCTCGCCAACCCCCCGCGTAATCACTTCGCGATTACAAATTATTGACTACCCCTGCTTGCTGCGCTCGCCAATACCCCATGGTATGAATAAGCAGTTGCAGACCTTTCAACTGATGTGTCACACGACTGGTGTTGTAAAGAAATTAAAAATGTGCCCCCCTGGGGGCAGAGTGGGAGGCGACACAAAAGACATCCATAATATGAATAAGCAGCTGCAGACCTCTCAAATGATATGTCACACGACTGGTGTTGTAAAAAATTGAAAATGTGCCCTCCTGGGGGGCAGAGTGGGGGTGACACACAAGACATCCATAAAATGAATAAACAGTTGCAGACCTTTCAAATGATGTGTCACACAACTGGTGTTGTAAAGAAATTAACAATGTGACCTCCCCCCCTGGGGAGAGCAGAGTGTGGGGGTGACACACAAGACATCCATAATATGAATAAACAGTTGCAGACCTTTCAAATCTTGTGTAACACGACTGGTGTTGTAAAGAAATTAAAAATGTGTCTTAAGTGTGTGTGTAAAGAAATAAAAAAATTGGCGAAATATTACAGTTATCGCCAAGTTGGCGTCACTTTTGACAACTAATTTTGGTCGCCAAATTTGGCGATATATCGCCAAGTTGGCGACAAACTTGGCGATGGTAACCTTTCCTCTCTTTATGGTAACCCATACGGCGATGCATAGACGGAGCCCTTTCCTGATTGGTCTATTCGGCTCATGGAAGGAGTGGACAACCCGGATTCGTTAGTTCCGGAAATCTTCCACATCAGCATCATTCCAGGAGTCATTCCTTTTAAGGCTAGTTTTTTTTTACTATAGAAGGATTTAATATTTTGTAAAATACCAAACACATGGAGCACTGTAAAAATTTCGTAAAAGAAACAAAAACTAAACTAAAACTGTAAACTTTTTTGAATATTTATTAAACTGAATTTCTTTTTTAATTTTCTTTTAAATTTATGGTATAGAACACTTCTTTGAAAAATTTATGTTGGAATAACATAAATTGCTTAAAATAAGCTCATCGTCCCCTTAAAATTGAAAGGGAAAAGAAATAAGAAAAAAACAATAGAAAAAAAGGTTGAGTTTTGAATGTTTTCAGTCATGTGATACTAAATTAAAAAACTAACTAATCTAAGTGAATGAAAGGCAAAGATAAAAATGACAGAAAAGGAATAATGTGACTGATACATCTCGTTCGCTATCAATATTTTTCCTCGCCCGCACAAATGCGTTTATCGACGAAATTTTTATTCTGATAAAAAAAGGGGGGGGATTCCAGGGTACAATCTGATAATATTGCGCAAGGAAAAAGTCTGAGAAATAGACTGCTTCTCAGAAATGCAAATGTAAACAAACTAATGGATATGCCAGTTGTTTTCTGTATCTTAATCAAACTACATTGAATAGTATAGATGTCAACTAGGTTATTCATATTTTTAAAATTGTCAATGAGATATAAACATTGCTTGGAAGTAAAAGCAGGAAATATTACATGATAATAATAAGGGTCGATATAAATCGATTGATTCTATAAATACAGGCTCGTAAGAAAGGTGGGGACTTAAACCCAGACATCCCCATTTAAAAGAAGACTGCATTTTTAAAGCTTTCCCAATTACTATTATTTTTATCTTTAATGTTTGATAATTCATCTCTTAAAAAGTAACTCTGTACTTAGAGACATCTCAGAGGACATCTACGAGGACATCTCAGAGGACAAGTACGACGGTGGGACTTTTGACTAATATTTTCTTTAATCTATTTTCTTTGCTTTTTAACATTTGTATATCTAAAACTAGTAGGATGTACCAATTCTAAAATTTTCTTTGATCTCATACATCGTAATAATTCAAAAAGGAGTTACGCATGTTAATATTGTAATATCAATTCAATGCTATACCAACTTTGATTTTTATCTTAAATTTCTGCTTCAGTCAATTAATTGGATTAAAAATTAGTTTATTTCGATCTATTTAATAAAATCAATAATATTTCGATATTCTGCTGTACATCAGTTGTTTCGGAATAGCCGACTTAGCAGGATGCGAGTTCCCGCCGTTGCACGAACCGCTGATGGACAACAAAACTACGAAAAATCGAGAAAATTATACAAAAATCGCTATTACAGCTCCCCTTACCGGCGGAATATTTTCAAATTCAAGGAGGACCTGCTGACCATAGCCGAAAACATGCATAAAAAAATTGGTTCAATTCTATTTAAACTTCATACACTTTTAGATGATAAATTTAAGGTAATGGGACAAAAATCGCCATTACAACAATTCCGACCGGCAGAATATTTTTAAATTCAAGCTATTTACAGATCGCCGACTTAGCACGATGCGAGGTCCGGTCTCTGAACGAGCCAATGAACGTAGAATTACAAAGAATCGGGAAAATGATACAAAAACATTACAGTGCTCCTTTCCCATTGAATATTTCCAAATTAGAGGAAGATCTGCCGTCCACAGGCAAAAACATGCATAAAAAAATTCGTTCAATTCTATACATAAATTTATACTCTCTCTAATGGTACAATAATAGAAATGGCACAGACATCACTATTACAACGGTTCCCTTTGGCGGAATATTCTCGAATTGTAGGAAGGCCTCATGGTTATAATCGTGATCAAGAAATTTGGTTCATTTATGTGCATAACTTTATACACTTTTCTTTGGTACAATATGGAAATAGCACAGAAATTGCTTTTACAGCGCCCTCTTTCGGCATTTTTTTTTATTTAGGGTGGACCTTTTTAATAGCCAAAAAATCATACAGAAAAAAATTAATTCAGGTCTAGGCAGAACTTCTACACTTGTTCATGGCACAATAATGAAATTGGCACAGACATTGCGATTATAGTCCCCCCTTCAGGTAGAATTTATTCAAATTCATAGAGGATTCTTTATACAAAATAAAATGCTTCACCCCTCTTCTGGATAAACATCTTTTGGGAGTAAAGATTTATGATCTAAAAACTGATCACCGTATTTATAGGTTCAGGCATGTACAAGGCTTCGTTATAGTAATTGCCATATAGTCAGTTTATAGTGTCAAACTCATAGGGTTTTGTTCGAATTATGCACGCAAAATTCTCTGGGATCCTTTATAGCAACCATACCCAACCTATTCCTCTCTCGAGTCGCAAACGTAAGTTTCAAAATTTAGGTAAGCCGCAACACTTATAATGTTAAAAAAAATCACAAATTAAAATAACATAAGTAGTCTAAAAATGCAAAGGTGTCTACAATAAAACGACTTTCTTTTAAAGTTGTCTACAGAGGAAACTATTGTTCAGAAAGTTGTGAAATTTTGTGGAAGACATAATGAAGATATGGGGATTTGTCTGAGCGAAGAAAAAATAAATAAAATCTCGCCTCTAGAGGACGTTTTTTATGAATCCACATTTAGCATACATTTGTGACAGTTTACAAATTTTATAAGAACAAAACATGTTCTACATGATGGCCATCATTTTCAGCTACTATTCGTAATAGCAAGATATTCCGCAATTGACTATAATATGTTCTGGGAAATGATAAAGACATGGCGCGAAATTCTGTTTTTAAGATTAGATAAAGTTCTGGGGTTTTCACGGGTTACCAGATGTTTCAAATGCTTTCCAAAACTAAAAGTCACATGAATTGAGATCTAGGGATGGGGAGATCACAGATTATGAAAATGATGACTGATGACACAATCATAAGTACGTCATTAAGGAGACTCTTCACTCACTTGATTGGTTCGTTAATCGAATTTTTATGGCACAAAGTAGCTTTAGCGACATGCTGCATCAAGACAAAGTTAAAAACACGGCAGAGAAATATATTTTAAATAAAGTTTAAAAAATGGTTTTAATAATAACATAATAAAAACAATGAAATAAAACAATAGTGAAAAGACACGAGTTAAACCTCATATTAAAAGAGTTAAAGGACAAAAGTTAAAAACATAAGCATACGATAAGTATATGGTATAGTTGTAATGTATATACGAATATAATGAATGGAAATAAAAAAATTAAATGAAGAAATTAGTGTGGCGATAAATATAAAACCAGTCAATTGAATGAACAAAGGAAAAAAAGCAGTTAGAATCTGTACGGTTTATAAAATACTGATAAATTAGTAAATAAAGTACTAAAATGTGCATATACTAGATAAAATCGAGAATAATTAAGGTACAAATTATTAAAAACAATGAAAAATCACTCAGACCCTTTTTCCTCAAAAAAAAATATATATATTTTTTTTTTCTTCATTGAATCCGAGTCATTACTATAAGACTCGGATTCCATAGCTTCTTTCACATAATGTGCAGTTTGGGGTCCTTCATCTTATCCACAGGCTAAGGCAAGATTTTTTCTTTCTTCTCTTTACAGCTTTCTACTGTGAAGAGGTATCATTTGAGGTTTTCTTGCTCTCTGTTTCTGCACAAGATTTTTGCTTTGTATTATGTTTTCGAAAAGTAGCAAGTTTCTGTGATATTGTTGGAGATGTAACAACCGTATGTTCGGATGAATTTTTTGACTGAGCTGAAGATTTTTGTGGCTGATAAGTTTGGTATTCTGATCTAACAGCTCTGAGAATGGTAACCAATGTTCTAATTTTGGGTTCGCAGTTCGCATATCCTTTAGGGGCGCAGCAGACATCACGTTTTTTTTCTTTGGGGTATTGGGTCAAATAGAGGATTTGGTTTGGGTGCATATCAGGGCCATCGCTAAGGCTTTTTATTGGTGGGGGAGAAGACCTTAAATTGCCAAGTCAAATTTTCATATTTGCCAACTCGTTTTATAATTTTGCCAAGTTAACACACTTAGAAGATGTAATACAGTTCTTATTTGTAAAAAGTTTAATAATATTCCCACTTAGAGTTGTAACTTTTGCTAATTCTATCAAAAATAGGAAATGTATTGCAGTTTTTATTAAAATTTTTATTAAATTTGCCAAGTGTAACAGCATTTCTGAATGTTTGGGGGGGAAGGCTCCCCCCTGTCCCCCCCCTTAGCGAAGCCTCTGCATATATGCCTTACAGACTTTGATTGCTGCTTTAGTAAACTGGAGTAAGATACTCCGACAGACCTGGTTATGCACGGGGCTAAAAATTCAATTCCAATCTTTACACAACTCATATTGACTGACCTAATTCGTGCAAAAATAAGTAAAATTTGACTCAGCCCAAAAATTTTTACCAGAAAATGCATACATTTTTAAATTGCCATTACTTTACAACAAAACTTTAAAATTCATTTTTTTAAGGACAGTAGATGTAAGGGAAAAAAATAAAATACATAAATGATTGGCCTAAGACGGAATCCTATTTTAAACGGAAAAGATCCATGCAAAGTTAATCCATACAAAATTAATATAATAATACCCGAGGAAAAAAGTAGACTACATTTATACCTCCTAAGAAGAGAATTTGTCAAAAACGCATTTTTTCTTTCCCATGAGGTTCCATCTTAAATGATTTTACCGTACAACATTTTTCAAAATCTCCAGCACAGGGAATACGGATTAATGATACTAGGACTTCCCTCAGAGGGATTAGTCTGAGCGATATTGCTGAGAATGCACATTTAATAACTTGCGATAAGTAAAGAAAATGAGATGTTACCTTTAATTGGTCATTCATTGTGATAAAATATGATGAAAATAAGCATATTGAATCATAGAATTACAAAATCTTATATATAAAGTTGCATATACTATTTTTATAAAAGAAAAGCAAATCATGCATGGATATAAAATTGGAAATATGCAAAATGTTAAAAGTAATACAGAAAAAAAAAAAAATTCTATATTGGAAATATAACTCTTTGGAATGATGTCATGAGCATAAACAGAAGCTTCGCACCGATTTGAGAAACTATAAATAACATAAACTATTATATTTGAAGAGAATGGAGTGTATTTTATATGGTGTGAAATCTGTCCGAATAGTTTATAATGTTGAATATCTGTTTTCCACGGATGCAATGAGGTTGTCGATAAGAGTTAAGGAATCCTTTTTTAAAAATTTGTCCTAAACGAGCACTTACATCTTATAAGTTATTGTGATGATAAAGTTATAGTATCCTAGAAATTGCAATATTCTCAATAAATTGGGTTTAAAACTTTTTCTAGAAAAAAATGTTTAATTTGTGAAATTAAATTGTCGAATGTTTTAGAAATCCTTCATAACGAGAATATTATATCTTAAAAGTTGCCACCAAAAAAAAGATTTAAAATTGTTAGTCATATCAACATAAAAAAATTCTCAATTTTAGAACTTTTTTTGCTCGTGCATTGATGGTGATTATTGTTCCTACGCAAAATATAGTATATTTTGCAGCAAAGATGGTTACCAACATTTTTTGCCCACATTGTTTTTTAAATCGGCTAGGTACTCCCAATAACGAAAAACACACAAACGTTAATGCTTTATAGCATAGAAATACAGAATCAAAAGCTATTTATCTCCTATTATATACACATACATTATCTGATTAGTGCTAGCAGATGCATTTTTAAATATACATAGATCAATATAATGCTTCATTTTTCTTCTATTAGTATTTCTTAGTATTCATTTTTCATTTATTTGTATTATTCACTAAAAAACTCACTTTCTTAAGCCTGAATTATGTCAAACTTTTTATAAAAGCGCCTAAGTCCATGTAACAGCGAAGTATTGTGAAGAGTATTAAATACAAAGTAGTAACACACTCAGCCAAACGCAGGTAATAAATCGCCAAATATTGTTCTTTTCGCCCTCTCTCGAAATGCATTTTTCCGTACATTTTGAGTCATCTTATTTAAAATTCAAATAAATAAATAAGAGGAAGCAATAATAGCATAAGTCAAAACATTTTATTTCAGCATCAAGGAATTGTATCGTAGTTACACATGTGGAAAAAAGCTGCCTTTGGCCAAAAAACGTTGTCTTCACTAAATTTGAATCCGATTAAAAAAAGTACCGAGATTAATTAAAATGTTATAGGCAGAGCTGCCAAGTCTCTGGCATTTTGGATACCGGTATTTTATTACAGAAAATGTTTTATTAAATTGGAACATTCTGCGGATTTAAAAAATAACTTTTCCTATAAGAAAATTCTGCTGTGCAATAAGCGGGGGCTTGGCATCTTTGTATAGGAATATTTCGTAATCTACTTTTTAACCTTAAAAATAGCAACGACAATTTTTCGGGTACAAAAAGTATTGCTAATTGTTTCATTTTGCATACAAAGTACTGATTGTAATATTGATACATCTATGGGTGATAAATTTCCAATAATTTTTCAAATCCCATTTATTTCATTAAAAATATAAATCTTTTATTCATTTAGTTTAAAATAAATGGTTTTCAAAAGTATAATTTCATAATACTTTTGAAATATCACTTTTCATTGGCCATTTTTTTAAAGCAATTAGAAAATGGTTGTTGTTTTCAGTCAAATATAGACTTTGGTCTGTCCGCATTTTATTTTATTATTATTATTATTTATAAATGGTGGAGAAATATTCATACTTAATCCATAACGTACATAATATATGACTCTGTTATTACATAAGTCACCTTTTTATTATCACAAAAATTATGTTTTTACTGATTTTTATTAACTCAATAGGAAAAATTTTGTGCTTTGAGCAATAGATGTCCGCATTTCTTCTATTTATTTATTTTAACAAAATTCTTTGTATTTAGAAGAATTTTTATTTAAATAGGAAATCCAAATGTCGCTGTTAATAAAGAAGAAAGTTACAAAAAAATGTTACAAAACGAATAGACGCATACTATGAAATATGGAAAAACGACGAATCCAAAAAAGACGTCGTACGAAATATCATCTTTTAAAGCAATAAAACGAGGTTTCATTATCGAGCCTACTGATTACAAAATGTGCATTACATAAAAAAAAACTGCAATCATTGATTTTTTTTTCTTTTGTGCAGTTTTGGCCTCGAAAGGTGCGCTATGTTGCAAAAAGATATAAGCGACTATGATAACACACTTGGTAAACGTTCATGCTCCGTTTTACAAATAAATATGGCACATATATGCCCTATACACACCGATGTACCTAATTGGTGCCAAAATGGCATTCAGTTGCCTAACATTCTGTTTATCATATAAATGTTATAATAAATTGTTTGTTCTAAAAATATTATCATTTATTGATTGTTATTTCTTTTTTTTAATAACAGAAAATGTTTCGTTTATTCCTTTTTTTTTTCATTTTGAAATAAATAAATAACGTGTTATTATAACATGCTATATATGTATCTAGTAATCAAAACGATGTTTTCGCCTAATTGGCATAAAAAATCTCGCGAAACCCGGTGCTTATATCTCTAGTATATTTTCTCAAGTATTTTATTTATGTATACAATAATTGTTTTTACATACCACTTACTTCTTCTTGTATATAAAAATAGGTAAGTGGCTCCTTTATGCAGTATAAATTGTATAAATCTTTAAAAAATAGCCCCCGTTGGCCCTTTTTGGATCGAATTAAAAAAAAATCAATGTCTAATTCCAGTATTGCTTTCAGGTATGCATACATATTCCAAATTTCAAAGTTGTACGCCAACAGGAAATGGATGAAAAATGGGAAAAGATGTCACATATGCATCAGGGTACATAATTGGCGTCAAAATGGCATTATTTTACCTGAGATGGTAACCCGGCTTTATTAAGCTATTGCATAGCTTTTATCACGGGCTTTGAGCGCGGCGACCGAATCCAAAAATTCCGTAACGCGAAAAATCCTAACACATCGGAAACGAAAAAACCTAACACTCGGCTAACGTCGTTTCAGCTCGGCAGACTTCGGCGTGGTATCCTTCGGTAGACTTCGGTAGCCATTGACGCGGTATTTTTCAGATATTTAGAGGATATCAAATCTCAAACTTATGTTTCTTATTTCAGTTACCATAAATCTATAGTTTCAATGATGAAAATTCCTGATAGAATGTTTATAGAAAAAAATCGTCTTAAGATAAAACAAGGTAGGATAATGTAGCTTTTGGTGATTGGAGAACCGCCCAACGGTAAGGATCGAAAAATTTAAAATGCTTATAACTCGTGATATAATTTTCGTAGCGCTGCCAAATTTTGTTTGATAATTTATTATGAGACAGGGTTAATTTTTGGTGACGAGAGACCCCCCACGGTGAGGGTTGAAAATTTAAAATGCTTAAAACTCGCGATGTAATTTTCGTAGCGCGGCCATATTTTGTTTGTTAATTTATTATGAGGCAGTTTTAATTTTTGGTGACAGGAGACCCCCCCCCCCCGGCGAGGGTCGAAAAATTTAAAATGCTTATAACTCGCAATCTAATTTTCGTATCGCGGCCAAATTTTGTTCGGTAATTTATTATGAGAGATTGTTAATTTTTGGTGACAGGAGACTCCCCACGGTGAGGGTTGAAAAATTTAAAATGCTTAAAACTCGCAATCTAATTTTCGTATCGCGGCCAAATTTTGTTTGGTAATTTATTAAGAGACACTGTTACTTTTGGTGACAGGTGACCTCCCACCTTGGGGATCGAAAAATTTAAAATGCTTATAACTCGTGATCTAATTTTCGTATCGCGGCCAAATTTTGTTCGGTAATTTATTATGAGAGATTGTTAATTTTTGGTGACAGGAGACTCCCCACGGTGAGGGTCGAAAAATTTAAAATGCTTATAACTCGCGATCAATTTTCGCAGCGCGGCCAAATTTTGTTTGGTAATTTATTATGAGACAGTGTTACTGTTGGTGACAGGACACCCCCCACGGTGAGGGTCGAAAAATTTAAAATGCTTATAACTCGTGATCTAATTTTCGTATCGCGGCCAAATTTTGTTTGGTAATTTATTATGAGAGAGTGTTAATTTTTCGTGACAGGAGACCCCCGACGGTGAGGGTCGAAAATTTTAAAATGCTTATAACTCGCGATCTAATTTTCGTAGCGCAGCCACATTTTGTTTGGTAATTTATTATGAGACAGTGTTACTTTTGGTGACAGGAGACCCCCACGTTGAGGGTCGAAAAATTTAAAATGCTTATAACTAGCGATCTAATTTTCGTATCGCGGTCAAATTTTGTTTGGTAATTTATTATGAGAGAGTGTTAATTTTTGGTGACAGGAGACCCCCCCACGGTGAGGGTCGAAAAATTTAAAATGCTTATAACTCGCAATCAATTTTCGCAGCGCGGCCAAATTTTGTTTAATGATTTATTATGAAACAGCGTGAAATTTTGGTGACAGGAGACCCCCCACGGTGAGGGTCGAAAAAGATAAAATGCCTATAACTCGCGATCTAATTTTCGTAGCGCGGCCAAATTTTGTTTAATGATTTATTATGAAACAGTGTTAAATTTTGGTAACAGGAGAACCCCCACGGTGAGGGTCGAAAAAGTTAGAATGCTTATAACTCGTGATCTAACTTTCGTAGCGCGGCCATATTTTGTTCGGTAGTTTATTATGAGAGAGTGTTAATTTTTGGTGACAGGAGACCCCCCACGGTGAGGGTCGAAAAATTTAAAATGTTTATAACTCGCGATCTAATTTTCGTAGAGCGGCCAAATTTTGTTTGATAATTTATTATGAGACAGTGTTACTTTGGGTGACAGGAGACCCCTCCCCCACGGTAAAGGTCGCAAAATTTAAAATGTTTATAACTCGCGATCTAATTTTCGTAGCGCGGCCAAATTTCGTTTGATAATTTTTAATAAAACAATGTTAATTTTTGGTCACAGGAGACCCCCCACGGTGAGGATCGGAAAATTTATAATGTTTATAACTCGCGATCTAATTTTCGTAGTGCGGCCAAATTTTGTTTGGTAATTTATTAAGGTATTGCATATCTTTTATCGCGGGCTTTGAGCGCGGCAAAATAATCTAGAAATTCCGTAACGAGAAAAAAACTTAACACTCCGGCTAACGTCGCTTGAGTTTGGCAGACTTCGGCACGGTATCCTTCGGTAGACTTCGGCAGACATTAAAGCGGTATTTTTCAGATATTTAGAGGATATCAAATCTCAAACTTATGTTTCTTATTTCAGTTACCATAAATCTATAGTTTCAATGATAAAAATTCCTGATAGAATGTGTATAGAAAAAAATCGTCTTAAGATAAAACAAGGTAGGATAATGTAGCTTTTGGTGATTGGAGACCCGCCCAACGGTGAGGATCGAAAAATTTAAAATGCTTATAACTCGTGATCTAATTTACGTAGCGCTGCCAAATTTTGTTTCGTAATTTATTATGAGACAGGGTTAATTTTTGGTGACAAGAGACCCCCCACGGTGAGAACTGAAAAATTTAAAATGCTTAAAACTCGCGATGTAATTTTCGTAGCGCGGCCATATTTTGTTTGTTAATTTATTATGAGACAGTTTTAATTTTTGGTGACAGGAGACCCCCCCCCCCCGGCGAGGGTCGAAAAATTTAAAATGCTTATAACTCGCAATCTAATTTTCGTATCGCGGCCAAATTTTGTTTGGTAATTTATTAAGAGACACTGTTACTTTTGGTGACAGGTGACCTCCCACCTTGGGGATCGAAAAATTTAAAATGCTTATAACTCGCGATCTAATTTTCGTAGCGCAGCCATATTTTGTTTGGTAATTTATTATGAGACAGTTTTAATTTTTGGTGACAGGAACCCTCCCCCCCCCCCCCCACGGTGAGAGTCGAAATCTTTAAAATGCTTATAACTCGCAAACTAATTTTCGTATCGCGGCCAAATTTTGTTCGGTAATTTATTATGAGAGTTTGTTAATTTTTGGTGACAGGAGACCCCCCACGGTGAGGGTAAAAAAATTTAAAATGCTTATAACTCGCGATCAATTTTCGTAGCGCGGCCAAATTTCGTTTGATAATTTTTAATAAGACAATGTTAATTTTTGGTGACAGGAGACCCCCACGGTGAGGATCGGAAAATTTATAATGTTTATAACTCGTGATCTAATTTTCGTATCGCGGCCAAATTTTGTTCGGTAATTTATTATGAGAGTTTGTTAATTTTTGGTGACAGGAGACCCCCCACGGTGAGGGTCGAAAAATTTAAAATGCTTATAACTCGTGATCAATTTTCGCAGCGCGGCCAAATTTTGTTTGGTAATTTATTATGAGACAGTGTTACTGTTGGTGACAGGACACCCCCCACGGTGAGGGTCGAAAAATTTAAAATGCTTATAACTCGTGATCTAGTTTTCGTATCGCGGCCAAATTTTGTTTGGTAATTTATTATGAGAGAGTGTTAATTTTTCGTGACAGGAGACCCCCGACGGTGAGGGTCGAAAATTTTAAAATGCTTATAACTCGCGATCTAATTTTCGTAGCGCAGCCACATTTTGTTTGGTAATTTATTATGAGACAGTGTTACTTTTGGTGACAGGAAACCCCCACGTTGAGGGTCGAAAAATTTAAAATGCTTATAACTAGCGATCTAATTTCCGTATCGCGGTCAAATTTTGTTTGGTAATTTATTATGAGAGAGTGTTAATTTTTGGTGACAGGAGACCCCCCACGGTGAGGGTCGAAAAATTTAAAATGCGTATAACTCGCAATCAATTTTCGCAGCGCGGCCAAATTTTGTTTAATGATTTATTATGAAACAGCGTGAAATTTTGGTAACAGGAGAACCCCCACGGTGAGGGTCGAAAAAGTTAAAATGCTTATAACTCGTGATCTAACTTTCGTAGTGCGGCCATATTTTGTTCGGTAGTTTATTATGAGAGAGTGTTAATTTTTAGTGACAAGAGACCCTCCACGGTGAGGGTCGAAAAATTTAAAATGCTTATAACTCGCGATCTAATTTTCGTATCGCGGCCAAATTTTGTTTGGTAATTTGTAATGAGACAATGTTAATTTTAGTGACAGGAGATCCCCCATGGTGAGGGTCGGAAAACTTAAAATGCTTATAACTCGCGATCTAATTTTCGTAGAGCGGCCAAATTTTGTTTGATAATTTATTATGAGACAGTGTTACTTTGGGTGACAGGAGACCCCTCCCCCACGGTGAAGGTCGCAAAATTTAAAATGTTTATAACTCGCGATCTAATTTTCGTAGCGCGGCCAAATTTTGTTTGGTAATTTATTAAGGCATTGCATATATTTTATCGCGGGCTTTGAGCGCGGCAAAATAATCTAGAAATTCCGTAACGAGAAAAAAAACTTAACACTCCGGCTAACGTCGCTTGAGTTTGGCAGACTTCGGCACGGTATCCTTCGGTAGACTTCGGCCGACATTAAAGCGGTATTTTTCAGATATTTTGAGAATATCAAGTCTCAAACTTATGTTTTTTATTTCAGCTATCATAAACGTATAGTTTCAATGATAAAAATTCCTGATTAACCTACATGTATTGTAAGATAAAAAAATATTTTAAACGGTATTAATTTCTCATTTATTCAATAAAAGAAAAAAAATGTTTTGTTATCGGTTATCACGCTCAAAAAGTATAACTTGAATTAATATCAAAGACAAAAAAACTGCATAAATAAAAAGCAAATAAATAATTATGATTGCATAAGTTGATAAAAAATGCTATGCAATAGCTTTACCGCGACAGTCCCCGAGTGCCACACGTCTTTTTTTATTTATTTGTTTATTTACTCATAAAATGTTTATTTACTTTCACTTCCTTTTCTTAATTATATAAAATATTTCTTTTAATAGTTATTAATTATTATTATTTTATTTACTGTAAGTTCTTTTTGAAAACAGAAAATAATTTAAAAATGTGTATGTAAGCGTTATTTGAAAACGGAGTTTTCGCCAAATAGGCTTTGAAAAAAATTGCGCCAAATCTGATGCGCTTGTGGCGTCTGTGCGGAAAAATTAGTGACCAGAATTGACTTCCACATACAAACAAAATATAAGTTAAAAGAAAACATGCAATAAAAGTAAATATAAAGGGAAAATGATGTCATAAAAGAAACTTTTTATTTAAAAAAGTAATTGTTTCTAATTTTCACACGCGAAATATATAAAACATTCTTTTAGCGATCAAAAAATGCTATTAAGAGGTTATCACAAAATCTCAAAATCAAAGTTTTATGACATTTTTTTTTAATATAAAAAAATAACAGGTTTATTTTCCTGCATGATTAAGTTTTAAAATGTTTTATTGCATTCAATATTTCTGAGTGCGTAAATGATTACTATTTACTCCATGTACTGATTCGGTTATCTACGAAAATATCCAGCTGGTGAAAATCACGCACACCAAATTTCTGTGACGTATGCAAATAAATTGTGCTTTTTTATCAGTTTTTTAATATAACTTTTAAACTGTTTGGAATTAATTTTTAAAAGTAGGTGCATTCACCAGATTACCTTCATACGTACCTTCTGGTACAAACAGAATCGAAATCCGACAAGTACTTTTTGAGATTTGCTTGACGAAAGAATTTTTTTAACTTTTAATATTGTTACGTACTCTGAGTATAAGACTTCGCTACGCTCAGATAATCAATATCGTTACGTACTCTGAGTATAAGACTTCGCTACGCTCAGACAATTAAAGGAAAAACGAAAAAATTACATATAAATAGAAATTATTAATAAAACAAATGTATCACAACTTTTAGCGCTTCTTTAAGAATAAAAACTATAAATAATAAACTTAATAATAAAACTTAAAATAATAAACTTTTTTTTCTAATGTCGGTTCGGGACAGGACCTAGATATGTCGGCCCGTGTGGACTTCTAGAACAGGCCACCAGCATATTTTCAAAGCAGGTTTAACGTAAAATCTATTTTATGCTATTTTATTTCCAAACGAGAGACACTGTCTTAAATCGACATTTGGATGAATTGTGGATGATCCCTGTGTCACATTCAAAATGAGTCACAAGCTCATCGCTCAGGTTAAGTGGTGTAACTAATGAATTTTGAGAATTTATGATTTTAATATCTCTGTAAGATTTGCCAATATCGAGATGAATTTTTTGTTTGTTTGTTTATTTCAGGAATGGATAAGAAAAAATTTCTTAACTGGAATTTTTATTTTACGGGGATCGTATAAAAATTTAATTTTTTTATTTTCTCAAATAGATCCCCTCCCCTCTAAGGGAGTTGTAACTTATGTCATCCCATTTCTCACGTTTATTTATGAAACTTTGCAACTGGACGTATGACTGTAGGAGTAATATTTAAGGAATTAGTCTACTGTTCTGAATCACCCTGTATATATAACACGCTAAGCAAGAAACAATAGAAAAACCTGGAAAAGATCTACATCCAGCAGTGGATTGAAAATGGTCATGATGATAATATACATGTATAGCTTTTTAAAAAATGCAGATAGAAAAAAATTAATTGTACATTTTCCTGTTTATTTATTTTAACTAAAAGTAGGCTATAAACAGGACAATCTAAAATAACACCTCGAAAGTAACATTCACAAAGTAATAATTACAATAGCAAATTCTATGCTCTAATACTAGTAATTTTGTTAGTGTGGTATGAAACATTAAAAACAATTTTACTTGTCTACAAGGAAACTGAAACTGGTGGCGATAAATTACAAAAAAAAAAAAAAAAAAAAAAAAAGCCTAAAACTTGTATAATGCATAAAAATTGCGGGAAAAAATAGTTAAGTGAAATTGTGGCAATTGTTTTAGTATAAATCATGAATCGAATCGAAATCTCTTTTCTACGATATTTTCTTCTTTCGAATGCCATTTACTCAAGAATTTTAAATTAACTATAAAAACTACTGCACCGCGTCGCGTCGTTGAAAAAATATTCCACGCTCTGTTGCGGCAAATTATGTTAACTTGGTACAATGAGAAGTTAAAAAGTTACTTCTGCAGAGAGAAACGGTGCCAAACTTGTAAGGCAACACGAAAAGATATGAGCTTTGGATGAGCATAAAAATGTCCACAAAGAATAATTTAAAAACAGAGGAAAACCGATCAAATAAATTATAAGGCTTAACTTAAAATTACTAAAATTTTCGCGCTATTTTTTGAAGTTAAAGTAACACGAAGCGCTGTTTTAAATGGGATGTCAAGTCGTAAGCATTACAATAAACTACATTTCTATGAGGAGAAAGGGGTAAAATTCGTCTGTTACCTGCTCATCGAATCGTTGAAGCACATCTAATGTGCCAAGCAGTAGACAAATTATATGCCAGTAAAATGTCTTTACAAGAGTTTATTTCTTATTGATCATTGTTTACTATATCAGGGGGTCACACATGATGTGAATTGGGTCCGCCTACTTGTTTGACGCATGCTTTCAGGAATGTGAGATGATCAATGATTGAGTAGTAATAGGTTTATACTAACACCTTACAATATGGATGCCATTTTTTTCTTCAAAAACGCAAAAAATTACGGAATGATTTTTCAAACAGGAATATTTTTTGACAATAAGTAATTTTAGAAACAGAGAATGAAGAGCAATTTCTGGACTTTGATGTTGCTGCTATATTCACATTTCGCAGAAAATAACTTCTGTAGACACCTGATTATCGAAGAACAAGACCCTGTGTCCTGGATAGTAGAAATTAAAGAGTTACAATACCTTTCGTAAGACATTATACTTGTTCTTATCTGCGAAATGTTTAATTTAAAATATCACAAAAATATCATTAGGTTTGTAAAAAAATGTATTATTTTTTCCAAAAAAGAAAGGGTTTTTTTATCCATAAGAAATCAACTGCATATTAAAAATTATAATCACTATTTTTTTTCTTTCAGATAGCAACACCAACTTTTGAGTCATTATTATTATTTAAATCAAATTAAACTGCAATATATATTGTATATATATAACTACACTGTTTTCTTTAAAGGACTAATAATATAGTAATAATAAAATCTTGGGAGTGCGAATGTTAAACTCCTTTATTCAATGATTACATTTTTACCTACCCAAGGTAGGTTCAAGAGCAGTTAAGGATTCACTTCCAGCTTCCAGCCCTCCTTCACTTTCTCCCAATTAAAAATGCTTGGATTTTTTTTATTTCGTAGTATTTTAGATATTTGCATATAAAGTTTAATCGTAACATTCTTAATTACTAAAAATATTATTTAAAACTGCTTAAAAGTACATCAAAATTCTCATGTTCAATCCCATTCTTTATTATTATTGTTACTTCTTAAAATAGAAAACTGAATTTTATTATAAATATCAATTTAAATATGTAACACTATGATCCAAAAATAAAACATATAAAATATTATGCCAAAATATAGGACTAAAATAACAATAACTAATAAACATGCTGATCAGGAGTCTCAACGTCAGCACCTGACTTCAGTCATTGTCTTTTAATCTAACATTGCATGATATTCAACATCCTACAACACACATTTTACTTATTTTTTAATAATACTAGGGGTGCCCCGCCCCCCTTCTCACTATGCTCGCCAACCCCCCGCGTAATCGCTTCGCGATTCCAAATTATTGTCTACCCCTGCTTGCTGCGCTCGCCAATAACCCATGGTATGAATAAGCAGTTGCAGACCTTTCAAATGATGTGTCACACAATTGGTATTGTAAAGAAATTACAAAATGCGCCCCCTCTGAGGGCAGAGGGGGGGGGGGTTACACACAAGGTATCCATAATATGAATAAACAGTTGCAAACCTCTCAAATGATGTGTCACACAATTGGTGTTGTAAAGAAATTAAAAATGTGCCCCCCCTGGGGGGCAGAGTGGGGGATGACACACAACACATCCATAATATGAATAAGCAGTTGCAGACCTTTCAAATGATGTGTCACTCAACTGGTGTTGTAAAGAAATTAAAAATGTGACCGCCCCCCCCCCCCCCTGGGGAGAGCAGAGTGTGGGGATGACACACAAGACATCCATAATATGAATAAGCAGTTGCAGACCTTTCAAATCTTGTGTAACACGACTGGTGTTGTAAAGAAAATAAAAATGTGTCCCCCCTGGCGAGCAGAATGGGGGATAACACACAAGACATCCATTATATGAATAAGCAGTTGCAAACATCTCAAATGATGTATCAAACGACTGGTGTTGTAAAGAAATTAAAAATTTGGCGAAATATTACAGTTATCGCCAAGTTGGCGTCACTTTTGACAACTAATTTTGGTCGCTAAATTTGGCGATATATCGCCAAGTTGGCGACAAACTTGGCGATTGTTGGCGATGGTAACCTTTCCTCTCTTTATGGTGACACATATGGCGATGCATAGACGGAGCCCTTTCCTGATTGGTCTATTCGACTCATGGAAGGTGTGGACAACCCGGATTCGTTAGTTCCGGAAATCTCCCACATCAGCATCATTCCAGGAGTCATTCCTTTTAAGGCTAGTTTTTTTTTTACTATAGAAGGATATGCATTAGAATGGGTAAGTATTATGGTGGCCCCCAATGACTAGTTTTTCTATCCAATTTAGTAATTTTGTTGTGTTTCGTTTTTTATGTTATTTCTTCATTTAATTTTGATTTTATGTGTGTTGGTAGCCCCAAATTCGTATTATTTTGCTTTTTCAAGGCTAATGCGAAAATGAAACCACACACTTCATTTGTAGTTCCAAAGTATTTGGGGCTTGACAATTCTGCTTTGGTTCTGCAAATTTCATTTGTATTCATTTTATTTATTTATTTAATTTTCCCCTCATGTTCAATGTGGTAATTTTCTATTAAATTCAATGGTTCATATATTGTAATATAATTAATGGTTATATATATATATAGTCAAATGTTTCGCAATCTTTTTAAAGCCGATCAAATTAATTGTTTTTAGAGTTTGGGATTTGTAATCATGTACAAGAAAAAGTTATCGACCTCTACCAATTCTCGTGGAAATGAAAGTATAAAAAAGACTTAGTATCCAATTGATTGGGAATAATATCTACTATTAAATGCTACTCATACATTTATCTTTGGGGGTTCTGTACATATAAAAAATGCACCAACATTGATTTTTCAAATGGTAGCATTCACTTTTGACACACTATTTTAATTCTTTGTCAACCAAAAAAGATATGCAGTTTATATAAATTTCTTAAATCTTAATACAGTTATAAAATACAATGGATCGCAATAGTTACAATGAATAACAATATTTAAGTTTCTAAATGCCCCCAAAGATTGTATTCTAAATATAATTCCCATAATCTTTTAGTATAGTAATAATCGCTTTATTTAACAATACATTTTCCATGTATTAAACAATTAAACAGTTTTTAAATTCAAAATACATAATAGAAATACCTAATTGTTGTACAACCATAAGGAACGTCTGTTATTCAAAAAAGAAAGGATTACTAAGGATTACTAACCGAAAATTATGGTGCAGATTTTGAAAATTAAAAAAAGCTAATTGCACAATTCCTTAGTTTGCAGGATTTTAACACACTCGCTGCCGTTCACGCGCCCGCGCGTGATATGCCGCCAACGTTAAGGGGCCATTCATGCTCCCGCGCGTGATGTAGGGTGATGTCCAATAGCCAGTCACGCGCTGGCACGGGAAAATCTTTGACTGATTCTTTGTTATAAAAAGTAAATCGGCTTCCGGGAAAAACCCACTTCTACAGTGCGGCATTAGCTATCATCACATCTTCACGTAAGCGGCAGCGAACTTGTTAAGGCAAAAGTGTCACCAAATCTGTATTTCTCGAAAAGAATTGTGATATTTTCCAATCAGCAACAAAACTCCACGAAAACCTTTTTGTCTTCTGATATTTATATATTTCATTACTCAAGTTCTTTTCAAAAAAAAAAAAAAAAAGAAAAAGAAAAGAAAAAAAAGAAAAAAAAAGAAAAAAAAGAAAAAGAAAAAGAAAAAAAAACACAGTTTAAGTAATAGGTGCATTCAAGCCGCCTTTAAAGCAGGAGAGAGGTTCAAAGAACTGAAAGCTCAAGAACAGAAAATATTTAAAATAATTGGTTAAAATCTAAAAAATATCATTCAAAGAAATGATAAAAAATATCTAGCCCAGGGTTCAGTGACATACTATAGTTTTCCCTGAATGCATCTTTTCTCTCTGAATCGCGTGCAAAAACCCCACTTCTCCCAAATTCTTTCGATGTATATCTAATTTCTTTGTAATAATAAAAGATAAATATCTAGCATCATATAGAATTCTTGTAAGGCTTCGAAAATTAGAAGCATTAAACTATACGCAGTGTGAAATGATCTAAAATTCTGATGAATTGATTATTTTGGCAAATTTTTAGATTAAAGAGTGCATTTCTTTTCCTTAAACACCCCTACTCTTACTGAATTTGAATTAGTAATTTCCTCTTGACTGAGTGAATGGTTATTAATGTATCTTGAATTTCGTTTTACAATTGAATTTTCTTAGGATAAACAACAGTTTGGACAAGAATTTTATGTTATCGTAACATGCATTTAGCAATATTTATACTTAATATTTATATTTATACTGAAACTATTATATTTAATTAATATCTAATTTAGGAATACAATGTTTTTACACTTTTTGATTCGAAAAATTGTTTTAATGATCATTCTATAATAGTTAGACGTAATATTTAGCCTAAATAGATGCTGTAAAATTGCGCAAGAAAATCACTTTTTGTCATCGAAATAAAATTATAACATTTTAAAAGTTTTAAAAAAGTACATTTAAGGTGTTTCGGGACACATTTAAAAAATTTATTTATTGAGATGAATTTTTCAATTTTTTTGTGCTGGTCAACCAAATCATTTGTGAACAAAATTGTATGATAAAACTTCTCATATGCAGGGTGATTCCAATTTTTTTTACAATAAAATAGGGGTGATAGTACACATCAAGACAAACAATATTAAATAGGAGACCAAGGGCTAAAACGTTTCCCAAAGAAGATAGCCGCCATTAAAGTTTAGGGACCAAAATTTCAAATAAACATAAAAAACGGAAAAATTGGTCGATTGATTTGCGGTTTTCAATAAAATTATTCTTAATGTCGGTATTTTCTTAAAATTAAATTATAAAGATAAATTTCAAAAAATGCCGATAGAGGGCGCTTTAGACTTTGGAGTAACGAACAACTATTTTTTGCCGGTATTTTTTGCATCTCATTAAATATTTTCGTAAGCTTAGACTCAAACTTAAATTTTGAGCTCAAAATCTGAAAGTGGGAGTGGTTAAGTAGCACAAACTGAACTATGTTCAGAGGGTTCAAATTTCATATGATTATAAAAAACGGAAAAATTGGTTCATTGATTTGCGGTTTTCACTAAAACTATTCTTTATGTCGGTATTTTCATAAAAAGAAATTATAAAGATAAATTTCAAAAAATGTTGATAGAGGGCGTTTTAGACTTTGGAGTAACGAACAACCATTTTTTGCCGTTATTTTTTGCATCTCATTAAATGTTTTCGAAAGCTTAGACTTAAACTTAAATTTTGAGCTCAAAATCTGAATAGTCGGGAGTAGTTAAGTAACACAAACTGAACTGTGTTTAAAGGGGGGTGGGCAAATTTAAAATAACTATAGAATATGGAAAAAATTGTCGATTCGTTTGCGGTTTAAAATAAAACTATTCTTTAAGTCAGTATCTTCTTGAAAATAAATTTTAAAGATAAATTTCAAAAAGTTCCATTACAGGGCGCCTTAAACTTCAGAGTAACCAACAATTAAATTTAACCATTATTTTTTTCTTCTAATTAAATGCTTGCAAAAACTTATTAAATGTTTTCAGAAGCTTAGATTTAAACTTAAATTTTGAGCTCAAAATCTGAATAATTAGGAGTAGTTAAGTAGCGCAAATTGAAGTGTCTTTAGGAGTTGAAATTTAACCCACCCCCCTCCTCGAACACAATTCAATTTTTTGCTACTTAAACACTCCCAACGATTCAGAATTTGAGCCTAAAATTTAAGTTTATGCATTTGAAAGCCTTTAATGAGATTAAAAAAATAACAGTTAAAAATAGTTGTACGCTACTCCAAAGTCTATGGCGCCCTCTATTGGCATTTTGTGAAATTTATCTTTAACATTTATTTTCAAGAAAATGCTCATTTTAAAATTAGTTTTAGCGAAAATCGCAAACAAATCGATAAATTTTTCCGTTTTTTATAATCATTTGAAATTTGAACCCTCTGAACACAGTTCAGTTTGTCTACTTAACTACTCCCAACTATTCAGATTTTGAGCTCAAAATTTAAGTTTAAGTCTAAGCTTACGAAAGCATTTAATAAGATGCAAAAAATGACGCCAAAAAAGAATTGTTCGTTACTCCAAAGTCTAAAGCGCCCTCTATCGGCATTTTTTGAAAATTATCTTTATAATTTATTTTTAAGAAAATACCGACATATAGAATAGTTTTAGTGAAAACCGCAAATCAAGGAACCAATTTTTCCGTTTTTTATAATCATTTGAAATTTGAACCCTCTGAACCCAGTTCAGTTTGTGCTACTTAACCACTCCCACTTTCAGATTTTGAGCTCAAAATCTAAATTTGAGTCTAAGCTTACGAAAACATTTAATGAGATGCAAAAAGTGCCGGCGAAAAATAGTTGTTCGTTACTCCAAAGTCTAAAGCGCCCTCTATTGGCATTTTTTGAAATTTATCTTTATAATTTAATTTTAAGAAAATACCTACATTAAGAATAATTTTATTGAAAACCGCAAATCAATCGACCGATTTTTCCGTTTTTTATGTTTATTTGAAATTTTGGTCCCTAAACTTTAATGGCGGCTAACTCCTTTGGAAAACGTTTTGGACCCTTGGTCTCCTATTTAATATTGTTTGTCTTGATGTGTACTATCACCCCTCTTTTATTGCAAAAAAATTTGGAATCACCCTGTATATATATATTTAATAGTCTTTTAATAATTCTTGTTTATTCTCACTGGTAAAATTTTACTGTAAAATTTGTCTTCTTTAATCAGAGCATTTTCAATATTCAATAATTCACAAATTTCTGTTTTTAAAAAGCGGTGACTAAAGATTAAAAATTCGTAAAAGGCTCCCGTCGCGAAGGGCTTAAATTAAACAAGTTGGAAATTGCACGTGAAGCGTAGCAAATGACGTGCGTTCGTACGATAATGAAGTTTTAAAAATATCACTTTCATATATCAATCTCATAAAATTGTAAATTGTTAATTACAATTAAAATGCGCAACAAGCAATGTTCTCTCTATACTCATTATGTAATGGAATACTTTTGTGTGGCCTTGTAAATCAATAACAAAAGTTCTTTGCACAACACATTATGCAAAATCTATATTATAATATGTACTTTATGATGCATCTCAATATTATTATGTTCGAATGAGTGTAATATTATTAAAATGTATTTGAAACTTTTTTTTCCACTGACTGTAATGTAAGGGAGTACTTTTGATTGTCCCTGTATTTGATCTATGCATCCTATTTTCAAAAAAATTGAAATGACTTGACAAAATTATGTAATAAGTATGTAATTTAAATTTCAAACGATTAAAATGCATTTGCAACATTTTCCCCCATTGACCGTAATGTAACGGAATACCTTTGATCGTCCCTGTAATGGATCTATCCATCCGATTCTCATAAAATTTGAAATTCCTCGGCAAAATTAAGTAATAATTATATATTTTAAATTTCAAAAGATTCGGTTGGGTAGTTTTTGCGTTGTTATATGCGGACAGACAGACGGACAGACAGATGGACTGAACGACAACTATAGGTGCTACGTATTTGCATAATTACGAATGCACCTAAAAATGTAACGTTACTAACATCATTAACATTTGACGCAAATCTATATTGCACACCAAATTATTAAAGATTAACTAACATTTTATTTCCCTCAGCGAGATTTCTGCTTGATTCTTCGTAATCGAGTTTAAATGATTTTTGTTTATAGACTATAAAATGTAGTTGCTAAGTAAATGACATAAGAAAAAAATAAATATGTATCATGTCAGAAAAGTTAAATGATAGGAACAAAATGTTTTAGATTTTTAGAAAATCTGTACAATGTTCCATCAAAATTCATACACGTAATTTTAAAAATCTGATAATTATATTGACAAAATCTCAAAATAATAGAAATATCTTAAAATCTTTACTTGCTAATTTTAGAATTCATAATTCACCACTTAAACACTTTATTCAAAGGCAACATTTTCTTTCAACATATGGAAATTTGAAAATCGTCTAAACTACCTTAGAAAAGCATTATGGCAAAAAATAAAATGCTCTATATATTCCAAGGGAATAAATCAAATTTAACTAAAAACTATGCCACTAAATCTGGAGATTAGCCAACATGCCTCCTTAATTTCAAGTTAATCGGATACTTTTTGCTTTCTTCTATCTTCAATAGAAGAATATATTGTAATTAAAATTTTTTCGACTTTTGTTTTTCAATTTACACGTTTTAGGGGTCATAGATTCCAAAAAACATATTTTTACAAAATGTCTGTCTGTCCGTGTGTGTGTGTGTCCATATGTCGCTCTTCTACCATCAAGAAATGTATGAAGATATGCACAGAATTGAACCAAATTTTTTGCGAATGTTTTTGGTTGTGGCAAACAGATCCTTCTTGAATTTTGAAATATTCCGCAGGAAGGGGGCGCTGCAGTAGCGATTTTTGAGCCATTTTCAATATTTTACCATCTAAAAGTCTATGAAGCTATGCATAGAATTGAATCTAATTTTTGTTTAAATGTTTGGCTATGGCTAGTTGGCCCTCCCTGAATAAAAAAAAAATCCACCGGAAGGGGGCGCTGCAATGACGATGTTTGTACCATTTTCAATATTATACCACCTAAAAGCGTATTGTTGTTTGCCTAAGAGGGACAGCTCAGACTAGGAAACCAAGTCTATAGTGCATAGTGTCGCCTTTATTAAGGTCTTAAAAAAAGTTACAGAATTCAGCCAAAACTGAAACCGACAGAATCGCGACAGTGGGCTGTATTGAAACAAAAACTTGTAACAGGGCCACATCTGCCAGGTGCAAAAGAACCTAACGCGACAGAGGGCAGGTAGGAAAAAAT
Source organism: Maratus speculifer (assembly GCA_964019185.1). Lineage (NCBI taxonomy): Eukaryota > Metazoa > Arthropoda > Arachnida > Araneae > Salticidae > Maratus > Maratus speculifer. The sequence continues at coordinate 239,216,094 of OZ025294.1, read as the reverse complement.
AAAAACAAACAGGAATCCCATAACAATAGAAAATAACAAAAATGGAAACTTCTCGCCGGGGAACAGATTCTTTGCGACAATGGGCGGATGTATGTGCGACAATTGTAGCACTAACAAGGAGCAGCAGATAACTGTTGCATGCCCAGGCTACGTTGTTAGAATTCAGATTTGGAATAGGTGGTTATGGATGTGTTTTAGTTTCTTTAGTAGGAGGGTGCGTGTAAGTTTATTATGGAACCAGCCTTCTGTTGGAATTGCCGGACGTTTTAAGAGCCAGCGCCTCGTAAAAACACAATGGAAATAGGCATGGCTCGCCGTGCCCTTCTCACCGCACTCACATAAGTTTGAAGAGGCGCACTTAAATTTCTCTATCTAGGCCATAAAAGGGCTATGGTCCGTCAGAAAGCTGGCCGTATACGGCGTAAAGTTATAAAATTGTAGGGAAACTTTTGGAATGAGTTCGTGTGTGTGCCTGCCCTTTGTTGATGTGTCCCAGTACTCCTGCCATGACGTCAATGTCCTATATCTCAGGATCTTCTTGCTGTATGATTGGGACACTGGAAAATGTGTATCTATAATAGGTTTTTGTGTCCACTTGTTTTCAGGGTTCGTCCAAGTGGGCCCAGCCCTAAAAACCATTCCGGTTTTTTTCGGGTGGGCCCACTTGGAAAAACCCATTTGTGCGTTTTTTCAAATTTTTTCGTTTTTTCACAACTGTACAATTATTTAATCCAAGACATGAGAAAGTAAAGATAAATGCTAATTTAAATATATTTCAAAAGAACCAGATATAAAGGAATTTATAAGCATTGATAAAATGACGAAAAGAAAACAAAAATTACCTTATAAAGAAGGAAGATTTTCATGCCTGTATTTTAAAATGCATCCAAGTGCTTTACATCTTAATGTATAACCTAAAGGTGGCACTTGAAACATGAACCCCATTTTGATTGCTTGCATTGATGTTATAGCTTTAAGATTAATCATTCTATTTATTACCCTGTTTCAATGTTTAATGAAAGTGTTATACAGTAATTTTCAGCACAATGACAGATTATAACAAAAAAAAAAAAAAAAAACAAGTTGGAAATTGCACGTGAACGTAGCAAATAAGGTGCGTTCGTACGATAACGAAGTTTTAAAAATATTCAGATCTTGCTGATATAGTAGAGCGTACTTCGGATACAGTATAGTAGTCGAAATCTTTGTGTTTCTGTAAATATGGAGAAAGTAATTTTTATTACACCTCAGCAACGTATATCTTATTCATAAAATGTGAAATTGTTGAATATAATTAAAACACGAACCAAACAATGTTTCCCCGTGTAGCATTATGTAGTGGAATACTTTTGTGTGACCCTATAATTTAAAAATAAAAATTCTTTGCATCACAGATTGTATAGAATGCATATTTTATTATATATTTCATAGATTCATGCCAATTCTATTATGTTCGAATGAGTGTAACATCATAAAAATGCAGTTGAAACTTTTTTCCCATTGACCGTAATGTAATGGAATACCTTTGATTATCCCTGTAAATGATCTATGCAACCGACTTTCATAACATTTGAAATGACTCGATAAAATTACGCAATAGTCATATGTTTTAAATTTCAAACGATTAAAATGCATTTAAAACTTTTTTCCCAATTGACCGTAATGTAACGGAATTCTTTTGATTGTCCCTGTAATTGATCTATGCATCCGATTTTCATAACATTTGAAATGACAAGACAAAATTACGCAATAATCATATGTTTTAAATTTCAAACGATTAAAATGCATTTGAAACTTTTTTCCCCATTGACCGTAATGTAACGGAATCCTTTGGATTGTCCCTGTAATTGATCTATCCATCCGATTTTCATAAAATTTGAAATGACTCGACAAAATTATGGTATAATTATGTATTTTAAATTTCAAACGATTTGGTTGGGTAGTTTTTGCGTTGTTATATGCGGATAGACAGACGGACAGACAGACAGACGGACAGACGGACGGACTGAGCGACAACAATAGGTGCTACGTATTTACATAATTACGAACGCACCTAAAAAGAGTGAAAGAGATAAGTTTCCTCGTGGATTTTGTCAGTTTTTCTTTTCTTTACATTCAGCACAAACTATTTCTATTTCAATCGAACAATACTTTTCTACATTTGATCTGGTTTGGATCAAATTACATAATCATTTAGGAGTTTATTAAGCAGCAAAGCTAGTAAAAATGTATTTCCATTTGTGATCTAAATTTGCAAATGTCATTGACACTGACTTCTATGACAATCTAATTTAACATTTAATACTGTTGCAATATATAGTAAATTCTGCTAAAATGTTCAAAAATATTATTATAAATCCTCTTTAAAAAAAATTCTACTGATTTTTGAATTGAGGTGAATGAAAGAAACTATAAATTTAGCATGTTTAATTTAAGGCAGAATTTTTGCGATTTTCCCCAACCCAAAAGGCCTTTTTATGAAAAAACCCATTTGGGTTTTTTTTAAATTTCAACTTTAAATTACATAAGATAATATATTCCGTAATATCAGTACATCACTTCTAAAGTTAACACCACTTCCAAGAAAAAAAATCTTAATTCTCCCAATGACAATTTTTAAAACAAGTAATTGCAACTCAATTTTCTAGAAGTATGTGTAGCTATCACAAACACTAAAACTAATTTTTGTCTATTAAAATATAAATAAATAAAAATTCCATTTTTTTAGCACAAAAATAAATATAACGCTGTTGTTTAAAACTGATTTCTGATTGAAGGAAATGAAAGGAATAGTATCTAGACACAGCCAAGTTCACAAAGTAAAAGCGACACACCGGCCGTAGGTTATATTACTCGAACCATTTCGAACCACTTTTGACCCCTCAATAACTTAAATTCTATTTGACCTACACACTTGCAATTTTTTGTGTCGTGTAAGACCATCTTCTAATTTCCGAATCTTAAATTTTTTTAAAAAAATCTTTTACCGTTCACGAGAAATTGACGTCTGAAAACCACTGTTTTTACCACTGACTCACTCACTCACTCACTCACTCATAGAAATGTTTGAGGGTCAATCCATTTCAAGTGGTCCAGAAAATATTTTTTTGGTCGCTCGACCATTTTTAAAAAATATGAATTTTTTTGTACAACAACCCTAACATGACGGAAGTTCAAAATGACCGTTCTTTTAATTTTACTATTTTTTGTTTGTGCATGGCGGCCATCTTTGTTTCATCGTGTGCAGCGATTTTCTCAGATACTAGGATACACAAAATTGTAAATATCTCGTCTTCTATTTTCCCAATTGAAATGGGGTTTGCAGCATTTTGTTCAGAATAAAATAGGATAAATATACAGTGATAGAAAAATTTTGAAAAATAAATTTTTACAGGTGAAATTTTAGCACAAAATGTACGAATTTTTCCAAAATCTGTCCGTTTGCAAGAGGAAAATTTTCATGCAAGATCAAATGTCAACCTTACACAATTTTTTCTACAAATAGGTCAAAAGTACGTATACTCATACACCAAGTCCCAGATCTGGGAGTTAATTTCTCTTTGCGAAAAAAATTCCGAAATTCGTCAAAAATTTCAAAAATCGCACTTTTTAGGCTTTGATATCTCTGGTGGGGCACGAGATAAAAATCTGAAATTTTGGCCTGTGATAGTATTGTGTAGTAGCGTTGTGTACAAAAAAATTCAAGAAGGAGATTTGACTACAAGCTGAGATATGACATGGAAAATATGTGAAAACAATACTGTCAAACTATTGTAAACCTACTATGTAATTGTTCAACAAGACTGTCAACTTTGCACAATTTTTTTCTACAAATAGGTCAAAAGTATGTGTACTCATACACCAAGTCCCATATCTGGGAAATGATTTCTCTTTCCGAAAAAAATTCCGAAATTCGTCGAAAATTTTAAAAATCTCACTTTTTAGGCTTTGATATCTCTGGTGGAGCACGAGATAAAAATATGAAATTCTGGCCTTTGATAGTATTATGTAGTAGTGTTATGTACAAAAAATTTCAAGAAGGAGATTTGACTACAAGCTGAGATACGGTGATTAAAGAAATGTTAAGAAATGCTATTACGAGTACATTAGGAGAAATGAGATTAGTCTCTTTTATTACAATATTTACCCAGAAAATATCGTTTGTTGAAAACAGTTAAATAATAAGCATTTAATTTGCAAAATACTATATATGCTCAACAAAGAGCTTAACAATATTTACGAGAGATGTTATGAGTTCGACCAGTTACTGTTGTCAGTCCATCAGGTTGTTCTTTCTAAAAATTTTATTTGAAGCCCCCCAAGTCTTGTCATCCCTTGTTAACTTGAATGAAATTCTCTAGGTTTAATAATTGAAGCCATGTGAACTCGATCAGTTGCAATTCATTGTCTGTAATTTACTTTTCCTGAAATGTGTTCCGAGTAAAATTGTTGCAATAGCATTTCTAGTAGATTTGTTCATCTGGACAAATAGTGTATTGGCTTAGAATACATTCTGAATTGTTTAAATCACATAGAAGCATTTGAAAAAGATATTTGTAGCTAACATTTAACTTTGTACCATAAATAATTAATTTAAAATTTTGGAGGTATGAACAATTACATAGTATGTTACAATAGTTTGGCAGTATTGTTTTCACATATTGTCCATGTCATATCTCAGCTTGTAGTCAAATCTCCTTCTTGAAATTTTTTGTACATAACACTACTACACAATACTATCAAAGGCCAGAATTTCAGATTTTTATTTCGTGCTCCACCAGAGATATCAAAGCCTAAAAAGTGCAATTTTTGAAATTTTCGAAGAATTTCGGAATTTGTTTTCGCAAAGAGAAATCATTTCCCAGATCTGGGACTTGGTGTATGAGTACACGCACTTTTGACCTATTTGTAGAAAAGATTGTGCAAGGTTGACAGTCTTTTTGAACAATTACATAGTAGGTTTACAATAGTTTCGTAGTATTGTTTTCACATATTTCCCATGTCATATCTCAGCTTGTAGTCAAATCTCCTTCTTGAAATTTTTTGTACATAACGCTACTACACAATACTATCACAGGCCAAAATTTCAGATTTTTATCTCGTGCCCCACCAGAGATATCAAAGCCTAAAAAGTGCGATTTTTGAAATTTTTGACGAATTTCGGAATTTTTTTCGCAAAGAGAAATTAACTCCCAGATCTGGGACTTGGTGTATGAGTACACGCACTTTTGACTTATTTGTAGAAAAAATTGTGTAAGGTTGACAGTTTCCCTTGCATGAAAATTTTCCTCTTGCAAACGGATAGATTTTGGAAAAAATCGTAAATTTTGTGCTAAAATTTCACCTGTAAAAATTTATTTTTCAAAATGTTTCTTATACTGTATATTTAGCCTATTTTATTCTGAACAAAATGCTGCAAACCCCATTTCAATTGGGAAAATAGAATACGAGATATTTACAATTTTGTGTATCCTAGTATCTGAGAAAATCGCTGCACACGATGAAACAAAGATGGCCGCCATGCACAAACAAAAAATAGTAGAATTAAAATAACGGTCATTTTGAACTTCCATCATGTTAGGGTTGTTGTACAAAAAATTTCAGATTTTTTAAAAATAGTCGAGCGACCAGTGCTGGACCACTTGAAATGGATTGACCCTTGACTACTTCCAGGTGACTTAGGAAGTTGAAATTTGGTGTGGAGGCAGGTTATTGGATCTGTAAATAGGAAAAAATCAGAAATCACCATTAATTAAACATTAATGGTTGATTAGAGGATAAATTATTGGATTATAATGGAAGTTTATGAGAATTTCACAAAATACCAGAAATAGTGCCAAGTTGGCGTTACTTTTGGCGAGTATCAGGGCTAATCTCAGAAACTACCGAACCGATTTCAAAAGTAATGTTACCAAAATGATGGTATTCGCCCCGGTTCAAACATAGACTATATCTTATGTCTGTGCCACTAACCAAAAGAGGGTTCAGAAGCGAAAAACATTCTAAAAATGTGATTTTTGTTTTACTGAAGGGCCTAGAAGCACAAAATTTGGCATGTTAATTATTTATAAGATATAAATGATCACTAATGACATTTGCTAAAAAATATCAAATTTAATTGGGTGAAAATCCGCAAAGAGCGTTCTAAAAAAGTTCGAAATACCAATTTTAAAACAATCTCAGCAAACAACAAACCGATCTTAAAAGTAATGATATCAAAATGATGATGACAGTCTTTGCTCCAACATATGATATATCTTATGTCGATTACACTAACCTCAAGGAGATAAAAGAGCAAAACACATTCTAAAAATGCGATGTCTGTATATTAAGATACTGGACTGGAAACATAAATTTGGCATTTTAGAGTTTATGGGAATTTCGCGAAATATCAGAAATAGTGCTAAGTTGGTGACACTTTTGGCTAGTATCGGGGCTAAGCTCTGAAACCACCGAACCGATTTCAAAATTAATGATACCAAAATGATGGTATTCGCCCCGGTTCAAACATAGGCTATATTTTATGCGTATACCATTAACCAAAAGAGGGTGAAGAAGCAAAAAACATTCTAACACGGCAGTGTGTCAGCCAAGTTCACAAAGTGAAAGCGACACACCGGCCGTGGGTTATATTACCCGAACCATTTCGAACCACTTTTGACCCATCAATAACTTAAATTCTATTTGACCTACACATTTGCAATTTTTTGTGTCGTGTAAGACCATCTTCTAATTTCCGAATCTTAATTTTTTTTCTTTTTAAATTTTTTACCGTTCACGAGAAATTGACGTCTGAAAACCACTGTTTTTACCACTGACTCACTGACTCACTCATAGAAATGTTTGACTACTTCCAGGTGACTTAAAGTGCTATTACACGTAAAAATTCTAAGGAACAAAAATCGCCTGCGTTTTTTCGTGTTCTTAGCATTTCATTGGCTGTTCGAGAAGAGTCTTTACCAGCATTTGGATTTCCAAGCATTTGATTGGCTATTGCCGGCAACTCGCTTCGTTCCACGCGTCAAAGACGCTCGACAAAAGAGAATCGCGCGCTACCAAGCGACTCCCTTGGTCCCATAGGATTACATGGAGACGTCTGCGAATTGACGCCTGCAGCAACGTACGTGTAATAGCACCCTTAGGAAGTTGAAATTTGGTGTGGAGGTAGGTTATTGGATCTATAAATAGGAAAAAATCAGAAATCACTATTAATTAAACATTAATGGTTGGTTAGAGGATAAATTATTGGATTACAATGGAAGTTTATGAGAATTTCACAAAATACCAGAAATAGCGCCAAGTTGGCGTTACTTTTGGCGAGTATTAGGGCTAATCTCAGAAACTACCGAACCGATTTCAAAAGTAATGGTACCAAAATGATGGTATTCGCTCCGGTTCAAACATAGACTATATCTTATGCCTGTGCCACTAACCAAAAGAGGGTTCAGAAGCGAAAAACATTCTAAAAATGTGATTTTTGTTTTACTGAAGGGCCTAGAAGCACAAAATTTGGCATGTTAATTATTTATAAGATATAAATGATCACTAATGACATTTGCTAAAAAATATCAAATTTAATTGGGTGAAAATCCGCAAAGAGCGTTCTAAAAAAGTTCGAAATACCAATTTTAAAACAATCTCAGCAAACAACAAACCGATCTTAAAAGTAATGATATCAAAATGATGATGACAGTCTTTGCTCCAACATATGATATATCTTATGTCGATTACACTAACCTCAAGGAGATAAAAGAGCAAAACACATTCTAAAAATGCGATGTCTGTATATTAAGATACTGGACTGGAAACATAAATTTGGCATTTTAGAGTTTATGGGAATTTCGCGAAATATCAGAAATAGTGCTAAGTTGGTGACACTTTTGGCTAGTATCGGGGCTAAGCTCTGAAACCACCGAACCGATTTCAAAATTAATGATACCAAAATGATGGTATTCGCCCCGGTTCAAACATAGGCTATATTTTATGCGTATACTATTAACCAAAAGAGGGTGAAGAAGCAAAAAACATTCTAAAAATGCAACTTTTGTGTTACTGAAGGACCTAGAACTATATTAGGCATGTTAATTATTTATCATTGTGCGCGCGGCAGCGCGCTACAATAATATGATTGAGCGATGGTGCACACGGATTTTTCAATTTTTCTTTTTGCAATAACTAACTAAATACTTATCCAATTTTGATGATTTTTTTTTTAAATGTTCGTCTGACCAAGACGCACAACATAGCACAAAAATTATTTTTTTTTATGGCATACTGTAGGTGTACTGTAGAGTATTCTGAAAATATGACAAAAATTTTGTGTCCCAGCACTTTTCTCGAAAACTACTAAAGATAAAAATTTAATTTTTTTTTTAAACAAAAGACAAACTTTTTATCCCGAGGTAGTCATCGAGAAAACGTTATTTCGCTGGGCGGTTTTTCTGAAATTGCGTATTTTCCAAACTTGGACATAAATGGGTATATCTAACGTTCTATTCCAGATAGAATGTTGCGGTAAAGTTTATTTTAAAGATTTTGCGATGCTAATTAATCCTGCAAAAATTCATAGCTTTACGTTAAACAGTTTTTTTACAAGATGAAATAAAAGAATGGCAGTCATCAATCTAAGGTACTTGTGATCATCGGAGAGAAAAACCAGTTACACCATTCGATTAAGCATAAAAAAATACAGAATGCTTTTTTTTCTCTTATTTTTAACTTAATTTTTTAACGAATTATGAATTTTTTTGAAATTTTTGACATGCTGATTTTTGTCATTTTTTAACACTAGAACGCCCGGATGGAGTCGATTCGACTCCAATCATCCTTATATATATTATAAATGTGAAAGTGTGTCCGAAAATTGGAATGAACTTGGCTTCAAAACGGATGGATTAATGTCTTTGAATTTTTGTATATAGTTAGATTATTGGTCTGAAATGAACATAGGCTAATTTTTATTTATTTTATTCAAATATTTTTCTTAATAATTCAACATTTCACTATTTTTCATACAGAATAAATTGAAAAAAATTTCATAATATTTAATCATCTTTCTTTTTTCGTTGCCAAAAAATAAAAAAACCGGAATAATTATTTCTCTTCTGTAATTAATTTTCAACTGAAAGATTTTCACGTGATAAAAGAAAATGAAATAAATAAATGGATCCTATTCTGTTTTCGGTTCGAGGTTAAAAACCGCGATTTTAGCAATTGTGACGTCAGAGGAATACTGTTTTTCGTCTTATATCACGCAGACGATTATGTAAAATTTCTTTTACACTTTGAAGACTTCACAAGAATATAACTTCACACTTTACAAGAATATGAATATTTTAGTAGTTTTTCCAGATATTAATCCGTAATAAAAATGAACCTTTTTCTTTCTTTCGGTTCGAGGCTATAAAATTCAACTTTTTACCAATTGTGACGTCACAGGAATACTTTCCATTAAGAATTTTAAAAATATCAATGTAACGTCATATCTGAAACAAAGTATAAGTTTTTAAATTTTCAAAAATTCTGTTTTTTTTTTTCGTTTTACGGAAACTACCCCCTTTTTGACACTTTCTAACATGGTCTAAAAGTGTTTACGACTTCAACCTGTCTGTATACCAGATGCCGAGTGCCTGGGGTCTGCCGTCTGTTTGTCCGTGTTTCAACTTGAGTAAATATAGTGGGATTCATACGAAAATAACATACGTTATTGAAATTTGCTATAGCATGTGCGGCATTGAAAATGAACCAGGTAGCAATTATAGCTGAATCACATGAGCTCTCAAAAGGAGACTTTACATTATAATATACGGCGAAAAAATCATTTGTGGTGTATTTTGATAATGTTACATAATTTTAAATGTAATGAAATTTACATGCATTTTTAAGGTTCACAAGAACATGGTTACTATCGAATATGTTAAGTATAGTACTTATAGTGTGCGTACAGTGAGCTCAAAAGTATTTCAATATATCATAGTCTGTGAAGTAAAACCATTTGCAGCATATTTTAATAATGTTATTTTATTAAGGTTATTTTAATAATATTGAAATTGATATCAGTTTCTGAAGTGCACTAAAACAGGATTTCTGTAGAAAATGGGGTGAAAAGGTTTAACATTCTTTTACAAGATAACAGAAAAAATGTTCGGTAATATAATAGTCTACGGGGAAAAAATATTCCCAGCGTATTTTAATTGCGTTGCACTATTTCAAACATGATGAAATTAATATACTGAGATAATCAATACAATGATAAATACTGAAATTTACTAATATGCTTGCAGTAAAGTATGATTTGCATCACATTTGTTGTTCATTTACAGAGACGCATAAAAGATTTTGGACCTGTGTCCAGATCTCAGATATTGTATCCAAAGTATGGTCTATTAGAAAAGATTGCTGAAGAGCTTTTTCAATTGTAGTATGTATTTTAAGGAAAACTAATGCATCCTGAAGTTCAGCTACATTTGGTATAATAAGAGATGTTTGTAGAATTTAAATAAATCATGTATCGGACTATACAATAAACTGGATATATGGTCACCTGTGCAATAGCGATTTCCGGAAATATGAATTCAATAATTTGAATCGGGTTTTTTGCTTGAATAATTTAAGCTAAATATGCGGTCGTATAAATATTTGCACGTGATATACAGGACTGTACAAAAGAATTCAAGTACGTTTCTGTCTATTATTAGAAATTGCTAAAGGTGAATTTTAATCTTCGTTATACTTTTTCTAACTAAGCAAAATTTTAACATTGTATTTAGAATATTTACAAGCACATAGATCACATACACAGATGCAGAAAAGAATGGGCCGGCGAAGTTATGTATTATGGAAATGTTGGATATTTTTTTTATTACCTATAGGTTTAACACTTGATTTTTCTTTCTTTGATATGGAATTCTGAAATGCACTACAACATGATTTCTGTTACATTGGGGTGCGTTACAGGTGTTCTATAGTATAAATGGTTGCAATTTCATTTTCGCGATCGTTAATATTATCTAACATATTTTCCATTTATTTGACTGAGTTCTTTAAGTCCCCTATAAAAAAAAAATAATAATAATAAAATAAACTACTCCATAGCCTGGTATAAGATATGTGCTATATATTTTTTAAATTATTGTTAATGAAATGTTTTGCTTAATTAAAGCGTTTATCTTTTTTTTTTATGCTACGTGAACGACGTCACGGGTAACAGCTAGTGTAACTAAATTTCAATTCAAACCAGAAAAATTTTCTTGAAATAATTTAAATCTAATCCACGCAAATTTACGTTAAATAAATCAATTAAATAATTTTGAATAAAAATTCTGGTGAGAAATATTATTTTCAAACTTGAGTAGAATTTCCGGACGTTCTAGTGTTAATGAATCATTTACTGAATAATTATGCACGGTGTCTAGCCCTGGTGGCTGTCAAATTTGATTTTTAATTTTAAATTAGGCAATTTTTTGCACCATGCCAAATTTATATTTTATCCATTTTTTTCATTTATTTATATTTTGTTTTTAGCACAATGGCATCAATGGCAAAAATGCCTGGCATACCTGTCAAATATTGGGGCCCTGTACTTTAAAAAAGTGTATTTATTATAAGTATATACCGTATTTATTCTAATAGAATGCGCCCTCTAATAGAGCGCGTCTTCTAATAAAGTGCGCACCTTGGTGCTGATTGAAAAAATAAATATACGGAAACGATATAGTAGATAAGTAGAAAACGATTACTTAAATGCATTATCGAGGATTCTCATCGATCAAAATAGAGATATTCTATCAAAGCGATGGAGTGGCGATGCAGCAAAAGTTTCAAATTTTGAACAATGTACCACTCCTGTAAATTATAGCGCCAAGGATATGCACACTGTTAAAAATCTGCTGCATTTTGCTGCAACGCACTCCCCTGCTTGTATAGAAAACGGTTACTTGGCCGTGAAATGGCGCTTTTTATTGGTTGGAATAGAGATATTATATACAAGTGGTGGAGGGCGTTGCAGCAAAATGCAGCAGATTTTTAACAGTGCACTGTTAAAAATTTGACCCATTTGTTGCAGAGTCACTCCACAGCTTTTATAGAATGTCTCTTTATGGCCAATGAGAATGCTCCATAACACAGAAAAGCAATAGTTTCCTATAAAAGCGGTGGAGTACGTTTTTAATAAGTCCGTAATAAATACGGATTAAGAAAAAAAAGAAGCATGGTTTTTGTATCAAACTTTACTCTTGCATAAAAAAAGTTCCTGTTTTTGGCAAAAATAATGGATATTTGAATGAAAAATCTATTCTTTGAAAGGATTTATTATTTTATTCACTTTAGTAAAAAACTGATTTTTTTTTTTTTTTTTTTTTTTTTTTTTTTGAAAACCACCGTAGAATTTTGGTATAGAAAAACCTGTTTAAAAATTTTTCTTAATTTGTAATACCAGAGTATTAGAGTATGTAGCATTTTTTAATTTCAATACAAATAAGATTTTGTTTTCCATATATAAAATACAAAACAAGTTGTGCAATATCCCTATGGAATATGGAAAAATAGAAGGACTAGTGAAAAATGCTCCAAGGAGCAGTGCAAAAGCAGAATATGATTTTAATTGAGCATTAAAAAGTAATGGACAAGTGCTTCTGTTAATTACTGAGCATGAGGAAGGATAAGGGATCCCTTCTTGGCTACAACTCACTTCAATGCCAACTTTGAAAAAATCATATTTGCGCTTTTTCCGTGAAAACAAATCCGTCGCAGTTACTATAAAAATGTATAGTGTAAAGACGTAACCAGTAAAGATGCAGCTTAATTAGACAAAAATGTAAAGGAAGGCGACATAATGCCAGATATCTAGTTCCTGCAGGTATCACATTCATGTACTGCCACCAAGCATACCCTAAGTGTATAATTGCACAGAAAATTGATTTGTAGTATAGTGCAGAGTGAACAGTGCAGTTAACATCAGAGATGTAGTACAGGCTATACGCCGTACACCTTCTGGACTTTTTAATAGAACACCATATACCCTCTGTTTTTCAAGAAAGCTTATAGTATACACATTCTAGAATATCCCTCTGCTTAGAGCATATATCTTATGTTATTTTTATGACTACACCCCTGGTTAACATCTAAAGCACGGTGGAAAATTCTACTAAAGAACCGCAGATTTCTTTTGTATGGAAAAAGCGCAAATATGATTTTTTCAAAGTTGGCATTGAAGTGAGTTGTAGCCAAGAAGGGATCCCTTATCCTTCCTCATGCTCAGTAATTAACAGAAGCACTTGTCCATTACTTTTTAATGCTCAATTAAAATCATATTCTGCTTTTGCACTGCTCCTTGGAGCATTTTTCACTAGTATGATATAAATGATCTCTAAGGGTATTTGATAAAAAATACGGAATTCAAAAGGGGTGAAAATGTGCGAAAAGCGTTCTAAAAATGGTCTAAATAGGTATTTTTAAGCAATTTCAGCAAACAAAAAACCGATCTTAAAATTAATGATATCAAAATGATGGTGATAGTCCTTGCTCCAATATAGGCTATATCTTATGTCGATTCCACTGATCCAAAGGGGGTAAAAGGGCAAAAAGCTTTCTAAAAATGCGATGTCTGTATGTTAAGGGCCTAAAAACATAAAATTTGGCATGTTTATTAATTATAAGATATAAATGATCACTAAGAACATTTGTTAACAAATACAAAATTTAAAAGGGGTAAAAATGCGCGAAAGCGTTCTAAAAACTTTCTAAATAGCAATATTTAAGCTATCTTGGGTAGTTAGCGAACCGATTTAAAGAAAAAAAAGATGCCAAAATGATGGCGACAGTCCTTGCTCTAACACAATTATTGGATAAATTACCAGATTACAATGGGAATCTATGGCAATTTGGCAAAATACCAGAAATAGCGCCATGTTAATATGACTTTTGGAGCGTAATTTTTGTCGTCAATATAGCGATATTTCGCCAAGTTGGCTACAAGCGTTTTTGGTCGACGAAATAATCAAGTAGTACCCAATCACGTAAAAGAAACATCCTTATTAGTGGAATTCAAAGGAACATAAGCAATCCTAATGTTAAATTTTTTAATTTGACTGAAAAAAACTGAATAAATGCAGGAAAAAGCTGAAAGATTAATTAATATTAAATAAAACTAATTTAACCTATTTACTTCAAAAAAGAAACAAATACCTACTTGGTTGTCAAAAAATAATGATATCCTATCAAAAACACGAGTGTGAAAAAATGCCAAGTTCGTTAAAGGTTTCGGTCATAAAAGAAGTGATTTGACAAAAAATAATAATATCCTGTCAAAAACATGAATGTGAAAGAATGCCAAGTTAGTTAAAGGTTTTGCTAATAAAAGAAGTGAGGTCTAACTGCAAACCAAGTTCTTTCGGAGCTCCTTAAATCATAACTCCTGTCATGTATAATATTATTCAATTGCTTAAAATGATTTCTTATGTTACTTGTTATTCAATAGAGCGACTTGGCAAGTTTTCAGCTACCAACTTTAATCTTTGAGTCGGAGTACAATTTAATCTAGAATCTGATTGGCAAAGATCTAGTCAGTCAAGTGTTCGAATAAGTATATTGAAGTTAAGGTACTGATAAGTTAAGGAAGGGATCAACTTTAATTTCTGATCAACTAAATAGAAAAAATTGAATAAGAGAAAACTTGCTAAGTCGCTCTATTGAGTAACAAGTAACATAACAAATCATTTTAAGCAATTGAATAATATTATACATGACAGGAGTTATGATTTAAGGAGCTCCGAAAGAACTTGGTTTGCAGTTAGATCTCACTTCTTTTATTAGCAAAACCTTTAACTAACTTGGCATTCTTTCACATTCATGTTTTTGACAGGATATTATTATTTTTTGTCAAATCACTTCTTTTATGACCGAAACCTTTAATGAACTTGGCATTTTTTCACACTCGGGTTTTTGATAGGATTTAAATTATTAGTTTGTTTAACTTATGTAAGATTTATATAAAGGAATTCAGTTGTACTTGGGGTAATATATCATTCTTACACTAATCTAATCCCATGAGATACAAAAAAATCTTTTTAAATATACTTTATTTTTTTTCTTTTTACATATTTATTTTTATTGTTAATTCATACTTAATGCAAAATTATACCCTTGTTTCACTGATAAATGAAAAATTTGGGTATTATGCATGTAAAAATTAGAAGTTTGAAGAGTTCTCTAAAAAAATTTAATAAAACCCGAAAAAACCAGGGTTTTAGACTGCTGAGCCCAGCGGGTTGGGCTTTTTAGGTGCGTTCGTAATTATGTAAATACGTAGCACCTATAGTGGTCGTTCAGTCCGTCCGTCTGTCTGTCCGCATATAACAACGCAAAAACTACCGAACCGAATCGTTTGAAATTTAAAATACATAAATATTACATTATTTTGTCGAGTCATTTCAAATTTTATGGAAATCGGATGCATAGATCAATTACAGGGGCAATCAAAAGTATTCCATTACATTACGGTCAATGGGGGAAAAAGTTTCAAATGCATTTTAATCGTTTGAAATTTAAAATACATAATTATTATATAATTTTGTTGAGTTATTTCAAATTTTTTGATAATCGGGTGCATAGATCAATTACAGGGGCAATCAAAAGTATTCAATTACATTATGGTCAATAGGGAAAAAGTTTCAAATGTATTTTATACGTTTGAAATTTAAAAAGCATAATTATTACATAATTTTGTCGAGTTATTTCACATTTTATGAAAATCGGATGCATAGATCACTTACAGGGACAATCAAAAGTATTCCGTTACATTACGGTCGATGGGGAAAAATGTTTCAAATGCGTTTTAATGGTGTTACACTCATTTGAACTTAATAAAATTTATTTGAAACTATAATATACATTTTACATAATTTGTGGTGCAAAGAACATTTGTTATTTATATACAAGGCCACACAAAGGTATTCCATTACATAACGGTATAGAGAGAACATTGTTTGATGAGCGTTTTACGAAGGTCATATTGTGGCTAAATAATATTGACTCATTAATCAGAAGGATTTTATAGAAAAATATACTTTAATAACTTCACACAAACATAAATAATATTCGTGAAAACGTCACTGCGAGAAAGAGAGAGCGTTTCGTTAAAAAGGATAATTTCATTAATTGAGTTGCCATTCGTAGAAAGCAAAAAGTTCTCCCACGCGGAGAGAAAATTACAGCAGAGCTCGAGATGAGCCGCTACAGAGTATGCCCCCAGTGACGTAGTCACGATTACAAAAAAGAGTAGTAATTGATACAATACATGAGATAGGTCTTGAGTACATACATATGATGCAATAATAGAATATATATGCAGTACATTATGAAAAACATAAATCGACAAATAAATATTGTACACACATTACAAAATATTTATACAATACAAAATACAATGTATATACAAAATATTTATACAATATAATCAGTTACAAGATGTTGAGGAAAACGAACTTTGCGACCAGATTTCGTGGTAGGCTGTTTGACAGGAGGAGCATTTATAGGATCATGTTGTTTTTGAGGTTGGGAAGATGGAAAAGAATCTGATAATTGATAAGCTGGTTTGATGCGATCAATTGATACAGTACAGCGTTTCCCGTTTAATTCCAAGTGAAACGTTTTATTAGATCTGGCAATCACTTTATGGGGTCCTGAATAAGAGGGTGATAAAGGAGGATTCACTTTGTCTGATCTTAAAAATACATGAGAACATATTTGCAATGAGGGATTTACATAGATTTTGGGGTTGCCGTGCCTTGTAGTGGCAACAGGATTTAGTGCTCTCATTGTTTCAATCAACTCAGTCACATAGGTAAGAGTAAGTGGTTGATTTACAGTCTCGCTGTTAATGAGATCACAGGGTAGTCTGATATTTGTTCCATAAACAAGCTGAGCACAGGAAGCTTGGATGTCGTTTTTAAGAGCTGTTCGCAAACCAAGTAAAACAATGGGGAGAGTTTCAGTCCATTGAGTTTGATTGTGCGCTGTAAGCGAACTCTTAAGATGACGGTGAAATCTCTCAATAAGACCGTTAGACTGTGGATGATATGACGTTGTTCTTATGCGTCTACAGCCTAATCTATTAGTAAGTTCTTTAAAAAGAGAATACTCAAAATTCCTACCTTGATCAGTTGTAATAGTAACCGGGGTACCGAATCTGGATATCCAACCGTTTATTAGTGCACGAGTGGTTGTTTCTGCAGTCATGTCTGATGTGAGTATAACTTCAGGCCATCTCGTAAACCTATCAATGATGGTCATGCAATACTGATTGCCATCGGAGGATAGTAAAGGTCCGATAAAATCAACGTGAATATGGGCAAAACGAGCATCAGGTTCAGAGAATGTCCCAATTGGCGATTTGGTGTGTTGGAAGACTTTAGCTTTTTGACATTTCGTACAGCTGCGAACCATAGATTTTATATCCTTACGCATGCCAGGCCATACAAATCGTTTGGAAATTAAATCTAATGAAGCTGAGAAACCTGGATGTGAGAAATAATGTAAGGTAGAAAAAACAGATTGTCGCATGCTTTTAGGAACGAATGGTCTGGGACATTTTTGTGACATATCGCAATATAAATGGATATCTTCGAGTGGAAAATAGTGTTTTTCTAATTTTAAAGAAGTGGTACCGAGTTCGAGAATTTGTTTTAGCTCTTCATCATTTGTCTGAGCAGTGGCAAACTCTTTAAAATCTAGCACATTAGGAGAAATGGAATCAATTTCAATTCGTGATAATGCGTCGGCCACGGTGTTATCAGAGCCTTTTGTATATCGAATATCAGTAGAAAACTGTGAAATATAGTCTAAATGTCTCAATTGTCGAGGACTACATTTATTAGGATTTTGTTGAAATGCGTATATAAGGGGTTTTTGGTCAGTATAAATAATGAAATTACGACCTTCGAGCATATGTCTGAATTTTTTTATAGAACTATAAATAGCAAATAATTCACGATCATAAGTAGACCAATTTCTCTGAGATTTATTTAATTTACAGGAATAAAATGCAATTGGTTCCCACTGTTTTTCGGAGAGTTGCATTAAAGAACCACCAATTGCGACATTGCTAGCATCGACCCATAAACTTAACTGGGCGCCAGGAATTGGATGTCGCAATAAAGTAGCTCGAGCTATAGCTTCTTTTGAAGCAGTGAAGGAAAGAATGGCTTCTTCGTCCCATTTTAATTGCTCGGTTTTGTTAGCCTTGGAACGGGGATGGGTTTTTTCATTTTTGTGTCCTTCTAAAAATTTAACAAGTGGAGCTAAAATATCGGCAGCTTTGGGAATGCAACGTCGATAAAAATTGAAAAGGCCTAAATAACGTCTTAGTTGAGTTAAGGTAGAGGGCTTAGGGAAATCTAAGATGCATTGAACGCGATCAGGTAAAGGTTCAATTCCTGCAGGTGAAAGTTTGAATCCTAAAAACTTAAGAGTGGATTGACCAAATTTACATTTATCAACATTGATACAAAGACCATACTCTTTAAGTCTAGAAAACAATAATTCAAGATGTTCTAAATGTTCAGTTTCATTTTCAGAAGCAATAAGCAAATCATCAAGAAATGCGTAAACAAATCCTAAGTCACGAATTATCTCATCAATAAATCTTTGAAATGTTGAGGAAGCATTGCAAAGGCCAAATTGCATTCGCGTGCTTTCAAAAAGTCCGAAGGGAGTGCAAATTGCAGTTTTATGAACATCGTCAGGATTGATGGGAATCTGATGGTAGGCCTTTATTAGATCAATGTGACTGAAGATTTGTTTACCATGTAATTCCGCACTGAAATTTGCGATACAGGGTATAGGATATTTCTCTTTAACAGTTTGTGCATTTAGAGCACGATAATCACCAGCAGGTCTCCAATCGACAGATCCTTTCTTCGGCACCAGGTGCAAAGGTGAAGAATAATTACTTTTAGAAGGTCTAATATGACCGAGCTGCAGCATGTGCTGAAATTCAGCTTTGACAATTTTTAGTCGATCTGGAGCTAGCCGTCTAGGCTTAGCAGTCACTGGAGGTCCCTTAGTGTTTACATAATGCACAGTATTATGCTTAACCGGTTGGTTAGGATCAGGTAATTTTGTGATTTCAGGAAATTTAAGTAATAATTTACCATATATATTATTCAAAGAATTTGATTTCACAGAAAATATATTACAAATATTAAATATAGCAGGAGCTTTTAAATTGGTAGTGGAATCAATAAGACGACGATTCCATAAATCAAGCTTTAAATTAAAATTATGCAAAAAATCAGCTCCTAAAATGGCACATGAAACATCACAAACATAAAATGAATAAGTAAAATTTCTACGCAAACCTAAGTTAACATTAATACTTTTTCGACCATATACATTAATTTTGGTGCCATTAGCAGCACGAAAAGTTTGGAGAACAGGTTTACATTTATCGTTTTTATTCGCGGCCACAATGGAAGCATCTGAACCACTATCAACGAGAAAACACATACCTGTATTTCTGTCTCTAACAAAAAGGCGACGAGAAGGTGCCGGGGAGAATTCCGTCGCTGTTATTCTTCCCGCTCCCTGTTTTCCGAGTAAGAACAAGTTGGGAGGCACTTTTCTGCTTTATCATTAAATTTTTGATGATACCAACATATTTCAGGATCTCTATGTCGGGAATGAGACCGATTACGTTGCTGATGATCACCTATTGACACACTTCTTGAACGTCGAAGTTGAGCAACTTCTTGGCGTAACGCTTGGATTTCTTTCAGAAGCATCTCTATCGTTGGCGGTGTTGGCGTATCTGGCGAAGTTGGTCGGCTCGAAACTAAGCTGATGTTTGCAGGTGTTAAGTCCAAAATTCTATCTGAAATCTCAGCTGCTTTATCAGGAGTAATATTGTCAATGGAAGCTAGAATAGTGTGAACACTTGTTGGCATTTGCTGAGTGAAAAGCTCTAACAGAAGCTCATCTCTGATATTATGGCTTTCAGCTCGACGTTTCATTAATCGAAGTAATTCAGTCGGCTTTCTATCATCTAGGCTTTCTCCGGCTAGAAGTTTCCGGATTTCTAAAGTACATCTTTCACCACAACGTTCAATAACTTTAGATTTTAAAGTTTCATATGGATTAGATGGATCCGGAGTCATAATAATATCACGAATCATAGTAGCTGTAGCTGGCGGTAAATGAGATACAACGTAATTGTACTTAGTTTTCGATTCAGTTATTGGTTTAGGAGTAGCTAATTCAAAAGTAGATTCCAGCATGTGAAACCATAAGCTAGGATCGACGGAAATATACGGTGGAATAACCACTGCAGATGCTTCAATAGCCATTTTTCTAGCGAGAAGAAATTTTAGTATCAGCCGTTCGTCGAAAGCTCGATGAAAAAAATATCAGCTCAAGTGTCCGTAGTCACCAATTTTACGAAGGTCATATTGTGGCTAAATAATATTGACTCATTAATCAGAAGGATTTTATAGAAAAATATACTTTAATAACTTCACACAAACATAAATAATATTCGTGAAAACGTCACTGCGAGAAAGAGAGAGCGTTTCGTTAAAAAGGATAATTCCATTAATTGAGTTGCCATTCGTAGAAAGCAAAAAGTTCTCCCACGCAGAGAGAAAATTACAGCAGAGCTCGAGATGAGCCGCTACAAGCGTTTTAATTGTAATTCACTATTTACAATTTTATGAGATTGATATATGAAATTAATATTTTTAAAACTTCGTTATCGTACGAACGCACCTCATTTGCTACGCTTCACGTGCAATTTCCAACTTGTTTAAAAAAGAAAAACGGGTTTTTTCAAACCCTGATTGTTTCGCTAGGTTATCAGCCAGCTCGTTACCAAAGGTACCTTTATGAGCTGAAACATGACCCAGCGAGGTACGGTGAATAGGTGATTTTAGTTTTAACTTAATTGCCTAAACGTCAGTGAAGGCTTACTTTAGAGACACGAAATTTTTTGGTTTCCGTCTGTCAGTCTGTCTGTTTCGCTATAACTGTCGTAAAAGCATCCGATTAACTTGAAAATAAGTGGGTATGTTCGTGAGGAACCCGGATTTAGCTGTATAAATTTTTGTTATATTTGTTTCATTCGTTCGCGGAACATAGAATATTTTATTTTGCGCAACAATGCTTTTCTATGTAAATGAGACAAATTTTCCATTTTTATTTCTTGAAAGGAAATGGCTCATATGACTGAAAGATTTAAATAGTAAATTGTGGATCACGAAATGTCCTAATTAGAATCATGCGATATTCATATTAGTTTTAAATTTTATCATTACGTTTGTCATAGTTTTTTAATTCGGTGTAAATTATGGAGGAATTTTACATATGTGTTCCATTAATATAAAATATTTCCTTTTAATAAATTTACTTTTTTTGAATGGACCTATTTCATAGTTTTAATTTTCTTCTGATTGTTATCTAGCAACGGAACTGCACCTAAAATTATCGTAAATTTAAAAGTTTAATTGTTTAAAGTCGAATCAGCATAAAAAAGAAGGAGTTAATTTCTTTGTTATTTACATTTAGATGGATTTTACACCAAAAATAAAGGCCGGCTCTATTCTATTTATTATTTTTTTCCAAATATTTTTTTTTTTTTTTATAAATTAAAAAGTTCATCATTTTCAAAGGGAATAAATTGACTTTATTATAAATATTTTCCCAATAAATTTTAAGAATAACTGTTTTCACCGTTACCAAGAAAATGATATCCCGGAATAATAATTTATCCGAAACAGCTAATTTTCATGTGCAAGAGGAGAATGAAATAAAATATTAACATGAAGGCGTATTTATTCTAAAAATAAAAGGAAAATACGAAAAGAATGTGCATTTGACCTCTTATGTCAAAAAAGAAGCTAATGCACTTTGAGGTTGAAATTAAAGGACCCTGTGTTATGATATTAATTCTTATTATTAAAATATATATATACCAGTATCACACAGTTTATCGTTTGCATATACGGCTAACAGAAATATCTAATTTTTAATCGAAAATTTCAAGAAGAAATCAAAAACTTTTGAGACACAAATCGGTAGTAAGTTTCAAAATTATGCACCACAAATTATTTCTGTCGAAAATGACGTCAACTGCATCGGGAAATAAATATTTTCATTCTGAAAAACAAAACTTTAACTAGATTGCCTGAAGTAATATTTTTTACATGTGTTTTTTCTTAATGGCGCCTCATTTCAGAAAATACGAATGAAAATTGTTTTATATTTAAAAGGAAATAACATTTTTGTTCATAAAATCTAAACTTTTAATATAATTGCTTCAATGTATATTATTTTCTGTCCGCCGGTGTTAAAAAATAAGACTGGCAAGTTCAAATTATATTGTAGACATATTTGTATATCGTCGTTTGGTAACCGGATTTTCACAGCACATTTTTTTTGGTACTATTATGTTATCCCGTCGACCAATTTCGCCAAATTATACAAATCGCCAAACTAAAGCCAAATTATACATATTGACATAATTTTTATTTTAAGTAACGAAAAAACAAATAATTAGTAGAATATTAATAAAAATACAAAGAAAAAGTCGAAATAAAAATCACTTAACGATATTTTAAACACGTGAATCGTATTTAATGTCATTTAATGTGAAATTCACGATAATCCATTATTGGCATTTAATCTTATAGTTTGGCAATAATATTTTGGTCGTCGGGATAACATAGTAGTACCTTTTTTTTTAATCTTTAAAAGTGCAAAAGTATTTTGTCCATTTTTAAAAATTACTTTTGAAATATTTTTTGTTATTTTGGGTTTTTGTTATAGCCATATAAGACGCAATGAATACATATAAAAATTTCGCACATACTACCTAAAATATTTATATATTCGCCCAGTGTTGTTTTTCGTTTTACGAATAAAAATTCGTCAATTTTCACGGTCCTAATAGGCCCTCCTTTGGATATTGGTTATACTTTCTTTTTCGGAATTGTTTACTATTGATACAAAATTTCCAATTTTTATGACTGAGGTATGTCATATGATTATGAAATTCCGAAATGGCACCTATAAAATATGATGAAGAGTTTGTTAACTATTGCTATTTTTATTCCCCAACTTAGGGATTAAAGGATCTGCGTCAGTGAGCAGTTTATACATTTCTACTGTCACGTAACAGTTTATGTATTACTACTTCAACTTACTTCATGTCTCGAGTGTTCTAATAAATTCAATGGTTTAGTTATGGTCAACTCGGTATTTGCTCTCTCTTATTATTTTAACATCTAGAGTTAACAAGATGTTACATGGTGTCAGAAGTGTTGAAAATTAAATAATGTTGTTACTGACCTTTTTAAAAAAATGCAAAGAGAACAAAGAGAATCTACCAATGCTCGTCTTCCACCAGAATTGGAAGTTACAGAAGATAATATGGCAGGTTTGGAAACAGGCTTTTGAATTTTATGCAATTGCTACGCAGTTAAATACTAAACCAGCTGAAGTACAAGCTGCTACTTTTATGTCAGCTATAGGACCTGCTGCAATACTCATATTTAATACATTTAATTTGACGCATCAAGAGCAGCAGAATGTAGAAATAATCAAACAGAAGTTTAACGAATATTTTTCTCCACAAGTTAGTGAAACCTATACCCGATATGTATTTTTTACGTGCATTCAAGGTAAGCAAGAAACTTTTGATTCTTACATTACTAAGTTACGTACAAAAGTTAAAGATTGCGCTTTTGGCGATTTGCAAGATAGTTTGTTACGCGACCAAGTAGTTCGTGGTATTAATTCTGATAACGTGCGTGAATTATAATTGGCTGAAAAAGATTTAACTTTAAATAAAGCAATTGATATATGTAGAGCTAGCGAACAAGCTACTTTTCAATTAAAAGAAATGCATGCAGCTGGCGATAATACAGAAAAAGATATGATGATTCGGAAATCTAAACTAAAATCTGATACTAAATTTGATATAGCGGTTCGTGAAAATAAAAATAAGCCAAAATTCAACAAAGCAAATAAAATATGTTGGCGATGTGGTTTAATGCATGAATTTCGTAATTGTCCAGCCTTTAATGTCACTTGCAATCTCTGCTCGTTAAAAGGGCATTATGCGCGCCAATGTAAATTTAAAAAGAAACACGGATCTAAGAAACGAGTCATACAGGAACTTTCAGAAGTTTCTAATAATAGTGATGATGAGATTAATCATTATTTTAGCAATACATTGCACGTTGGAGAACTTTTGCGTTCACAGAATAATACTTGGTTAACAACTGTAACTTTTCAAAATGGAATAGCTGTGAAATTTAAATTACATACCGGCGCTGAAGCGAATGTTATCACAGAAAGTTTGGCTAAAAAGCTTAAAGCTTTTATACACGACTCTAAAGTAAAACGCTTAAAGTCTTTTAATAATGGGTTTACACCAGTGATTGGCGAAACCAATATCAAGTGTATTGTTCAAAATGTGCCAGTTGATCTGAGATTTTTAGTAGTTAATGGAAATTTTAATTGTATATTGGGATGTTCTACATGCGAAAAACTTGGCTTAGTTAAACGTACTCCTGAATCTGTACAGATTAATGAAATAGGAGCTGAAATTCCAGATGCAGTTTTTCAAGGCATAGGTTGTTTAAAAGATTTTGAATACGATATTGAACTTCAAGATGGCGCAAATTTGAAAATTCATCCACCTCGACGAATTCCGTATGCAATTCGTGATACTGTTAAAAAAGAAATTGATCGTATGGTTAAAATGAAAATTTTAAAACCGGTAACGCACCCAACTCCTGCTGTCAGCCCCCAAGTAATTGTAAAGAAAGGTGATAGAATACGTTTGTGTTTAGATCCAACGGATATCAATAAAGTTATAAAACGGCGTCATTTTCCTCTGAAAACAGTTGAAGAGATAGCAGCTCGCATTGGATCGGCAAAGTATTTTGCGATACTAGATGCTAAAAAAGGATTTTGGCAGATTCCCGTGACTAGACGAACATCAGATTACTTAACAGTTAATACACCCTGGGGAAGATATTCCTTCTTAAGAATACCATTTGGGCTTGCATCAGCCCCAGAAATATTTCAGCAAATAATGCATTCGCTCTTAAGTGAATTTGAAAACACTGAATGTTCCATGGATGACGTATTATTATGGACAGACACGAAAGAAGAGATAAGAAGATTAACTGTGAAAGTGATTAGACGTCTTTATGATGCTGGGCTACGTCTAAACAAAGAAAAATGTGAATTCGAGAAAACGAAAATTAAATTTTTAGGCCATATTTTTACATCAAATGGAATAGAAATAGACCCATCAAAAGTGAAAGCTATTGAACAACTAAAAACACCAACAACTGTAGCTGAATTGCAAAGATTTATTGGAATGATTAACTACGTATCAAAATTCATACCAAATTTTTCTGAAATCACAGAACCTTTACGTAGATTATTACACAAAAATGTATTGTGGCAATGGTCTGAAGATCAAGAAAAGTCTTTTCTTAAATTAAAAAATATTCTTAAAAATACGCCAAAGTTGGCTTATTTTGATGTTAATAAACCTACAGTTGTTTCAGTCGATGCCAGTTCACATGCAGTTGGTGCTGTGCTTCTTCAAAATGGTAGACCACTTGCGTATGCGACTAAAGCATTAACAGAATCACAACGACGATATCCTCAAATTGAAAAGGAATGCTTTGCTATTCGTTTTGGGTGTAAAAAGTTTCACGATTATATTTATGGTAAACCTGTTACAATTGAAACTGACCATAAACCGCTAGAAGCCATTGCAAAGAAATCCTTACAAGCAGCTCCTGCACGTCTTCAAAGAATACTTTTTGATGTTCTTCAGTATTCTCCCAAGATAGTATACAAAATGGGTAAAGATATACCGATTCCAGATGCTTTAAGTCGTGATTGCAATATTGATCTTGTAGAAGATGAAGAGATAGAAACTTTTGAAGTTGTATGTGATGTTCCTCTTCCGTTGTTGACTTTTTCTGAATTACTGAATGCGGTAAATGAAGATTCTGAATTGCAAGAGTTAAAACGTTTAATTCTTGATGGTTGGCCATCTAGTGTTAACTCAGTTTCTCCAGAACTTCGAAAATACTGGAACTTCAGAGAAGAATTAGCAGTTTATGAAAATTTGTTATTCAAATCAGAGCGCTTAATAGTTCCATCTACATTAAAGTCAAAGTATTTAAATTTAATCCATCAAGGACACTTAGGAATTAATTTGTCTTTACATCGTGCTCGAGAAATTATATTTTGGCATGGAATGACCCGTGATATTGAGCTCTTTATACAAAAATGTCCTGTTTGTCAACAGACAGCTCGTTCCCCAAATACAGAGCCATTGAAAATGACACCCGTTCCTCAATTCCCGTGCCAACGAGTGGCTACTGATATGTTTGAATTTTCTGGAAACCATTATTTTCTTGTTGTTGATAGTTACTCAGGATATTTTGATTTTAAAAAACTAGTGCATCCTTCATCACATTCGGTAATAGAATATTTGAAAGATTTGTTTGCAACTCATGAAATTCCAGATATTTTAGAATCTGATAATGGTCCACAATACTCATCAGATGCATTTTACAAGTTTACTAAAGATTGGAAAATACAGCATATTCCATCTAGCCCGCATTATCCTAAATCTAATGGTCTAGCGGAACGCTACGTTCAAATAGCAAAATTGATTTTAAGAAGATGTGCTATAGATCGTACAGATGTCAGATTGGCACTTTTAAATTGGAGAAACACACCGCGTGAAAATTTGCCTTCTCCAGCTCAACGTCTTTTTGGAAGACCTACTCGAAGTTTAATACCTATACATCCCTCTTTACGTTTGCCTCGAATGTCATCTACCGTTCCTCTTCAACTAAGTAGAGAAAAGCAACGTGCAGCTTCGACCACTAACTCAAGAAATGAATCTCCAGTGCTGACTAAATGCCAATCTGTCAAGCTTCAAACTGATCATCGTACTTGGATTCCTGCTACTGTCAGATGCTGCTGATACTCCACGTTCTTATTATGTCACCACTCCTGCTGGGAAAACTCTTCGTCGAAACAGTACCCACCTACGTCCAACAAAGGCTGTGATTGTACCTGAGCGCCAGGTTGCTGTTAACCCTTCAAGTTTTGTTCGATCGGAGAATGGTAACAATACATCACATGACCCTCTTCCTGTTGTTCCTCAACCAGCTTTTACTCCGCCCAAATCTAAAACAGTGATTACCCGCTCCGGAAGAGTTATCAGTCCTCCAGAAAGTTTGAACTTATAAAATAATTTTTGTCTTATCTTTTTTATTGTAAAGGGAGATGTTACGTGAGCAGTTTATACATTTCTACTGCCATGTAACAGTTTATGTATTACTACTTAAACTTACTTCATGTCTCGAGTGTTCTAATAAATTTAATGGTTTAGTTATGGTCAGCTTGGTATTTAGTCTCTCTTATTATTTTAACATCTAGAGTTAACAAGATGTTACAATAAACAGTGAAATTATATGCCTAATTAATGCATTTATGTTTATTTTAATGTTATGGAAACGAAGTCATTGGTAACAGCTTGTAGTCCGTGGTAAAAACCATTCAACTAATTCATATTACGAATGATAAGGCAGCAATGCCAGCACAGTGAAATAAAAATTATTTAATCTTTTGTATTTTGATTTGAAAAATAGGCTTGCGTTAAATACGAACAGTATTTGAAACATTACGATTTTAAATTGAATTTGATTCCACTGAAAGGCTATCGCAAAAAATATTTCATGGCGTCAAATCACGTTTGATGTTTAATTAATTGACAATGAACAGGATAATGAATGCTTATCTGTTAGTTTAAAAGTCTTCAAAAATACCTATTTTGGGGTGTTTTTAGTAAGTTAATGCTATCGAGCAGATTATTACGTATTTAAATAAGACCTTAGATATGAATACTGTAGAGCGGTATTCGGAACTATTTTTAGGAGACAAAAATTGTTAACCATTAGATTTCTAAATCAGACGACCGAGTTTATATTTACCAAAATCCCTGATACATCAGACGTAAGTGCTTGTAGTTGGCATGCAAGTAAAGATATTAGGATAATGTAGAATGTTTGTCCAAACTGATGCTTATCCTTACAAATCAAAGTATAAAAAGAAATCAAGTTTTACGATAACTAATGGCGCAACCAATAAAAAGTTACAAATATAAATTAAATGCGACCTCGGGGGGCTCCGCCCCACTGAAAATGCTTGAAAACTGCGAATATTTTATTTTTATAAACAATCACGCAATTTTAAAACTTTAAATTGCAGTTTGCAACAAGTTAAATGCTATCCAAAGTTTGTTTAAAAACAATGACGTACAGAGATGACGTTGGGGCTCCTGATCTACAGATTTATTAGTTTGTAGTGCAAGAGAGTCTTTTGTTCTGTGTGCATGTATTGCCTGCAGACCGGAGAGACTGTCGCTGAAGATGGGAATACTTTTGCCTGGGTTTGCTTCAACCCATTCTAGGAAGTTAAGTAAAGCGTAAAGCTCCGCTTGATACACGGATTTATTATCATCCAGTCTGCAAGCCCACTGATGTACCTTCGCCATCCCTTCCGTTGCACAGAAAACTGCGCCAACGCCGGTCTTGGTACCAGATCCATCAGAGCAAAGTGTGAGACTTTGAGCAGATGTGTAGCTGTTAAGCTTAATGTTCTCATGTATGTGTGATGTCTCTTCTGCTGGGTGAATATGCTAGTTTCTGACATTGTGTTGTATGTCTACGTTGAGAAAGAGAGCATGTGCCAATGTGTTGGTTTTAAATTGTAATATGGATGATTTATCGTGTTTGTACATTAGTTGTTGTGTGATGGGTGGAATGACTGTGAGAACTTGCCGTGCGTCTGTTTATATGGTTTTGTATTCATGAGATATTCGTAGAAGGAAAATTCTTTGTATTGATGTTAATTTCATAATAGCATGTTGTGTAAGGTTGCCTCACCCCTCCCCAGATACACGCTCCATATAAAATTATGCGTTCTATTATTATTCGATACCAAATTTTAAGTGTAGTGTTTCTATACCCCCTAGTTTAAATGTGAGTCTCAGAGAATTATTATGGTATGCAGTTAGTTTAAGTCTTATATTATTATTATGTGGGATTCAATTGCGGTTACTGTCTATTGTTAGGCCTAAGATTTTTAGTTGTTGAACGTGGTTGATGCTTTAATTGTATATTCTCATGATTGATGACCGTTTTGGGTCAAGCTTGTGTGGTTTTTTGAAGAGAAGTGCCTGTGATTTGCGTGGAAACAGTGCGAGATGGAGTGTTTCTAGAAGCTGGCAGAAGATTTTAAGGGCCTCGGCAAATCTCTCTTCCAGATCTTTGCGTATACGTCTGGAGAAAATGAAGCTGAAGTCATCTGCAAAGGCAAATAGTATATAGCCCAACCGGTTCAATTCTGTTAATAGCACATTTGCTAGTCAACAGCCAGAGAATTGGCCCAAGGCAAGAACCCTGGGGGTATCCCTTCTGCAACCGGTGAGTCGAGGAGCCTTCACCCTAATTAATTAGGACGCTCCTCTTTGAGAGCTAAGAGCCGATGAGGCCAGCTATGTTCCCCGGACAATTGAGGTGTTGTAGTTGTAGAAGAGCATCGCGCCGTTCGACATTGTCGAAAGCGCCCTGGATGTGTGACACCAGAGAGGTGAGATTGTTCTGGGCTGTACTTTCGTTGCAAGTACACATTATTGCACTTAGTGCGAGCTTGCACGAATGCCCTTCTCTAAACCCAAATTGATGTGGGTGGAAAAAGTTATTTGTCTCTAAGAAGTGTGTAAGCTGGAAAACCAGGAGTTTTTCCAGCAGCTTTCCTAAAGTGAGGGGGGGGAGAAATAAATTGGTCTGTAGGATTGGAGCTCAGAGGGGATTTACTTTTCTTAAGAAAGTAGACGACCCCGCCCTGTCGTAACACGAGTGGGAAATATTTATGTGTGAGGCAGAGATTAGCCCAGCGCGTGAATATTTGTGGGATGATTCTGTGTGTTAGTTTAAGGATTTTTAAATCTATTGCCTCCGGTCCCGGAGCTTTCTTTTCATTAAGGTTGTAGAATGCTGTTCTTAGCTCGGCTTTTGTAAAGGGATTGTCATCCGGTGCTGAGAACCGAATATCTGTGTGGTCAGTAGATGGGTGTGCCGTGGGGCCAAAAAATATCTGTGTGAGGGATTCTAGATTGTTTTGACGTGAAGTTTGGTTTGGAGGACGTTCAAGACGGATTTCATCTGGAGTGAAAAATTTGCCAGTAAAGAATTTTTGGGCTGTGCCGAAAGGATTACCATTGCTGCTGCTGCAAAAGCGCTCCCATGCTTTCCTTCTCGCCATGAGAACTGCGCGTTTATGCAGTGCTGCGAGGCGTGTGCGCTTCGCTGCAACGGTCTTTATTTCTGGAGAGTTTGTATCCAGCTTACGTAATTGTTTGAGTTTGCGCTTTAGCGCCGTCAGCTGATTCCTGCCTTTGCTGAGTTCTTTGTTCCAGAATGAGAATGTATGTGATCTTTGGACTGTATTCAGTCTAAATGAGGCTTTCGCTACTTAGTGCATGGTTTCTATTAACTTTGTTGTGAATTCATTAAGTTGGTCTGTATTGTCTACACCTCTCAGCATCTCCTTAAGGGAGTGCTTATGAGATTTAAATGGCCGCGTTGAATTTGCAAAGATTGCCTCTGTTTGTGTTAAAGCGGCTGCGTAAAGTGTAGAGTGGTATTGTTTGGAAGGTAAAGTGTATGAATTTATGATCGGCGCCACTATGTTTGTCCGAAATGGACCAATATGGGATTTTTGGTAGAGTATGTATAGAATTAAACCAATTTTTGTGTAAGTATTTGGCTATGACTAGTTGGTCCTCCCTGAACTAAAAAAATCCGCCGGAAAGGGGTGATGCAATAGTGATTTTTGTGCCATTTTCAATGTTATGCCTCCTAAAAGTATATGAATTATGCATAGAATTGAACCAAATTTTTTGTGTAAGTGTTTGGCTATGGTCAGCAGAAGCATTAGAAACGCCACCGGTTAGGTGATTTATACGACAGTATAATCAACAACAACTTTTGCCAATGTCTAACTAAATCTGAAATTTATTAAAAATTCATGCATTAAATTTTCGCAAAAAAAAGGAAAAAAGCATAAAACATAAAGCAGGCAGAATAACAAAGCCAACTTTTAGGCGATTTACACCAAAAACTAATCTAGACCAATTTATTTCAGGAACTAACTGAATCTGAAGTTTGATGAAAATTTATGCATTAGTTCTTAATACAGAGCTATTGCTGAAATCGTGAAAAGTGCAGCATAGCAGCGCAACCAGTTGGTGATTCACATCAAAAACTTAACAGCGCTAATTTATGCCAAAGACTAATTAAACCTGGAATTTGATGAAAATTCCTTCATTAGTTTTAGAATAGAGTTATTTTAATAATGAATAATGTAGCATAGCATTGCCACCTGTTGGGCAATTTACATTAAAAAGTAATACTCAGCACCAAATTATATCAAGGACTAACTGAGACTGAGGTTCTATAAAAATCCGAGCATTAGTTCTTGTGATATAGTTATTGCGGAAATCGTAAAAAATGTAGCATAACAGCGCTGCATGACGGGTTATTTACACACACACAAAAGAAAAAAAATCATCTCAAATTTATATTAGTGACTAACTAAATCTAAAGTTTTATTAAATTCCGTTCATTAGTTCTTGAGACAGAGCGTTCACAAAATTTATGTCACATACAGAATCACAGACATTTTGTAAAAAAAAATTTCGGTATCTCTGATCCGTAAAACGTGAAAATCCGTCAAAAACCGCAATTTGAAAATGTTTACAAATCCAATACTTTCTTCTTGTAAAGACAGAAGAAAGTAAAAATAAAATTGGAGAAATTTTCGATGAAATCTTAAAACGCAGGCTTTTTCGACGAATGTTTTTCACGACTACATATGCATATTTTTTCACAAAATTTTAAAGAGGACATAAATACCGTTACATTTATAACCAATTAAAATTTCAGGGTTTGGACAAAAAGAACTATTTTGTTGTTGTTATGTTAAAAGACCCGGCGCAAAAACAAAAACAAAGTGAGAAAAAAACATACTATATGTTTAACAACCAGACTTCATTTCGCGAAAATTTTGCAAACCACCATTATTTTTATAACAGACAGAAATTTTAGAGTTCGGACATCAAGAGCTATATTTTTTTCCAACTTCGAAACAATTTTATGTGAGAAACAAGAAAATGTCTTCTTACGAGCGCTTTTATACCTTTAAATATCAGTATTTTTTTCACCAGTTTTTTATTTAAAAATATAAATTCATACAAAACCAGCTTAAAGATATAAAAACATGCGAAGTTTATTTAACGTTATCATCACAGGCTAGGATGTTTATCAATTTATCTAATTTATCAATTTTCAAATGATAAATTTAGAGCAGGTTGATGTTAAAAGAAAAATATTCCACGCAGACGATACTATAGTAGTATAATGTTTTACAGCACAAAAGATTTCAACCTTCGACTATATTGATATCCTATATATATATATTTTATTCTCCGTTATTTAAGAAATATAAAATGTCTTTTTATCGGAAAAGTGTTTATTTCCAGTTATAAACAAGATACCTTACAAAAGGAACCTAACTATCACAAAATAATACAATTATATAAAAGTAAAAAGTTTGCAAAAGAGCGAAAAAGAATGAAAATTTGATGGTCAAATTACAATATGAAAATATTATAACTTGAGAAATGACAAAAAATTTTCTATCGCCAAGGGATTGATACTAATATAATATGGAAACGAATTCTGTTACATTTGGCGCTGAACTGACAAAAAATATAAATAATCGCATATATATGTAATAGCTGCCATAACGATGTACCAAATCAACCAGTTCAGCTAAAATATGCCTACTAACATGGGCGACAATTACGAAAAATTAGTCGAAAAGTAAACAGCAAAACATGCAAAATGCAATCAGACTAAAGTTACAGATAAAAATAATATTACTTACTGTCTTGCAACTAAAAATCTTGTAACGTCAATATATCTTCTATAAAATGTTAGATAAATTTGTGATTTCTGAATAATTTATGGGTTTCGTCGTTGAAATTATAAATTTTAATTCACTGATGTAAGTTATTAATACAATCCGGTCTAAACTCCTTAATTTGCAATGAAAACAATTCAGGATAAAGCAACATTATTGCCACTCAACAAATACCACGTTTCAGAAATTTTCGCATTAAATATTTTAAAATTCATTGGAACACGAGATACTTTCAAAAATAAAGATATTACAAGGTGCAGCCTTTCGCTATCGCATAATTTGTACATAAATGCTTCATTTCAAAAATTGATTGAAGATGATATTTCAGAAATAAACTGAATTTGTAAATTTAGGAGTTTAATAATTTTAATGCATATGTAATTGAAAGTCATGAATTTCAAATAACATAAATAATTGCGATAAATAAACACTTTTGTTCTTAAAAGACTTGTTTGAGCTAAGTAAAGGCGGTATTAGATCGATTATGATTAAAATCCGTATAGTATTTTATGGTTTAACAGATAATTAAAATTGCGTTTTAAGTCATGAATAATTATTATTTTTACACAGAAGACATTTCAGAGGCATTATAAAGATCTAGCTTTCTAACTGCATTTTTTAGCGCCACAGTGTTATTGTTTTCAACCGTTAGAAAATTGTTTTAATCATTAAATAACTATAAGTGAAGTTTTTCTTTTCTTTTAGCCTCCCATGCTATTTCTTTCAGACAAGCTAAAAAGTGTCGTGTCAAAAATTGTGGCCCACTTTTTCATAATCTGGTTATTAAAACGAGACATTCATACAATCTATATATTTAAAAGACCTGGCTGTTTTTTTAGTCATCAGACCTGAATTTTCTACTCAACCGATTTTGATAATTAATTTTTTAAATGAAAGCTATTTATTTGTAGTTGTGTCCATTTTAGCTGTTTTTTAATTTATTTCCATTTTTATATTTTATTTTAAATGCTTTTTGCGATATTTCTTCAAAATGGTGGCAACTCAGTTTAGCTTTTCTCTCGATAATAAAAATTTATTTTCCATTATCACTTTCCACCAGACAGAAGCTTTATTTCATCAGTGAACATGTTCTCGCATTTAAAAGAAAAAAGTTAATTGTTTTCGTAAAATTAAACCACAATAAAATGATTGCGCATAATTATGCACTAATTGAGGTAAATATATATATATATATATTTACTGAGAAATAATATTAATAATGTAAATAAAATAACAGAAAATAATTTATGATAAAAATTAATGTCTAAAGCAAAATAAGAAAAATTTCAAATGAGGAAAATGATGTCATTCAGCAACCAGATAAATGGGAATTGCAATATTATTATGGATGCCTTTTTCATATTACTAATAACAGTAACTTTTAAAAAACATTTGAAGAGAAAATGACTTCATCTTTAAAACATTACATTTTTACTCATAACGGTATTACATTTCAATATTTCTTTTCATCATGGACACTGAGATTGAGATTTTACTTTCAGATGACTTCAGTTAGTGAAAATAATGTAATAGTAAAAGAAAAATAAGTTTTTTTTTTTTTTAATGTATATATAAAACCATTTTTCTGTGAGTGCATATAAAATAAAATTTCTGGATTTCGCCGGCACTCAGATTACAATTTTAACTGAAGATGTGCGAATATTTGCATGCAAAATTGTAACTGGCAAACTTGACATTAAGTTTGGAAATATATTTATTATATATTGATTCAATAATGTAATTACTTTTACTTTTTTTTTAAACCAAATCGATCGGGTCTTTTAAACATTTCATTCGTCGAATTCGATGGGATTCCACTCGTTTTACTGTTAAAATGAATTTCCTTTTTCTCAGAGTCTATTAAAAAGCGTTTAAACTAAAGAAAAAATCCGTTTTTGATGAATCTAGTCAATGAAGAAGCAGCACGTCAAATTGTATCTCTTTATTATTCCGCAATTCCAATGTCTCAGAGAGAAATTGCTAATCAATTGGGTATTTCACGCCGTTCTGTTTACTATTATATTGATGAACACAAGAAAAATGAAGTTAGTTTATTGCATTCTAAACAGGGTCGCTCTTCTAAAAGATTTCTATCGATTTTTTTTTCTCTCTAATTGGAGGCGAAACTGAATTCTGCAATGGCAGAATCTACATTCAACTTTTTAGCATCCGATGCTATTTCTTTCAGACAAGCTAAAAATGTCGTGTCATCAGCCCTGAATTTTCTAGTCAACCGATTTTGATAATTATTTTTTTTAATGAAAGCTATTTATTTGTAGTTGTGCCCATTTTAATTATTTTTCAATTTATTTCCATTTTTATATTTTATTTTTAATTTTAAAAGTTTTTTCATGACATTTCTTCAAAATGGTGGCAACACAGTTTAGCTTTTCTCTCGATAATAAAAATTTATTTTCTAAAATGATTGCGTATAATTATGCACTAATTGAGTTAAAAAAATATATATTTACTGAAAAATAATATTAATAACGTAAATAAAATGACAGAAAATAATTTATGATAAAAATTAATGTCTAAATCAAAATAAGAGAAATTTCAAATGAGGAAAATTATGTCATTCAGCAACCAGATAAAAGGGAATTACAATATTATTATGGATGTCTTTTTCATAAACAGTAACTTTTAAAGAACATTTGAAGAGAAAATGACGTCACTATTTAAAACATCGTATTTCTACTCATAACGATATTAGGTACTACTCTGTTATCTCGTCGACAAATTTCGCCAAATTATACAAATCGCCACATTAATAGCCAAATTATACATATTGACATAATTTGTATTTTAAATAACGAAAAAATAAATAATTAGTAGAATATTAATAAAAATATTAATAAAAAGTCGAAATAAAAATCACTTAATGACATTTTAAACACATGAATCGTATTTAATGTCATTGAATGTGACATTCACGATCATATTGCATTTCCTTTTACTCAGAGTCTATAAAAAAGCGTTTAAACTAAAGAAAAAATCCGTTTTTGACGAATCTATTCAATGAAGAAGTAGCACGTCAAATTGTATCTCTTTATTATTCCGTAATTCCAATGTCTCAGAGAGAAATTGCTATTCAATTGGGTATTTCCGCCGTTCTGTTTGCTATTATATTGATAAACACAAGAAAAATGAAGTTAGTTCATTGCAATCTAAACGGGGTCGCCCTTCTAAAAAACTTCTATCGATTTTTTTTTCTAATCGGAGGCGAAACTGAATTCTGCAATGGTAGAATCTACATTCATCTTGTTTTTTTTTTTTTTTTTTTTTTTCAAGAATAGTGAAATGAAGACATTACAAATTTGCGCAAATCCGAGAGGATTTTGAACAAAAACACAATTGCTGAAATGTTTATTTACACTTCTAAGCGAAACTCACCGAGACGAGCCATGACTATCGGAATCTCGATTATGTCAATTTTGCCTACAAACTCAGTCAATGGTCTCAGGCGAGCACCATCCTCAGCATGGGGGAGGTGCTTCTAAATAGGTTACAGACTCGATCGTTACCTACATTGGCGCAACTTCATCGTTTTGGTCTTGCAAATTCTCCCCTCTGCCCAGAGTGTCAAGTCCAGGAAACTACTGATCCCTATCTCCTAGAATGCCGAAAATTTCGCACCGAACTGACTCTACTATACCAAAGATTAGATCTGTCAACAGCGCGACTTTCCACTGTATCTTTGATCTAGCTGTGACGGGCAGATCAGCATCCAAGTATCTAGTATCTTTTCTATTTGGAACCAACAGATTTTGATGAATAATTCCTCTCGAAAAACTAATTTCAAGCATGTCATTCATGCTTTTTCCCTGCAGATGCATTGTTGTTAGACAATGAATTTTTGTTTTTAGAAGTTTATAGACATTCTGTTCCTAGAAGTATGGATCATTAGGGGTATAAAGCCGCTAAAAGAAGCGTAGCTATAAACCTCATCTTTCGAGCCGTGGCTCCGATTCAATCAATCAAAGACGAGCACCACCAAATTTTGTTAATGTGGTTATGGGTACCATTGTATGGACAAGAAATTTTTTATCATACGCCAATGCGTGCATCATTATTTTGAAAAATAAAGGCATTCTAGCCACAATAAAAAGATGCACACCATGGCCAAACTTGATTCCCCATAGAGTGAATCGAGTCTGTCCGTGGATGCGCAATTCAAACAACTGATTACAAATTACACTGATAAATAGTATACACTTGTATCTTAATTTAATTTTCAGTCAGCATACAGAGGTGGCCAACATTGGGGAAATTGGTAGCTTTCATTAGAGAAAATGGTAGATAAGAAATAGTAAAATTTCTGTTTTGTTTTTTCTTTTAGATTTTGATAGTTGGATTTTTTGGGTTTGTGAGATGCAAAATTGAAAAATTAGTAAAACCGATTTTTTATTTTTCCTTTTTTCTGTCAAAGCTCTAGGAACTTAATACCGAAATAGTGGAATTTTTGCCTTATTTTTTCTTTCGTTCCCTCATAATTTTAATCAACAGCAATAACAATATATTAGCCAGCCCAGAAACAGAGTCGTCATTTTCCCCTCCAATTCCGCAGTCATGATACTAAAGTCTCGACCGAGTGCGATGCCCATCTTCATCCGCTATTTTGTAACAAAATGGCGGCCGTTTAAATTTTGTGGACACTTTTGGCAATTTTTGTTTTCTAACTTCCTATTTAAAATAAGTTATGTTGTTAACTTACGGCGTGTGACACTTTAAAATGTCTTTTAATGTTTCTAACATTCTGTTTAAAATGATACATAAGAGTTTTCATTTTATGAAGCGTAACATTTTCTATAAGTATACATTGTTAGAAAACATAAAAAAAAATTCAAAAATTCAAATGGCCGATATTTTGAAACAACATGGCGAATGAACTCGACCGAGACATTAGTATGTATTAAGCACAAGAGAAATTTCAGATATATATATATGGGGGGGGAGGGGGGGTATAAATAAAAATTTCCACAAAGGTAGTTTTGGGATATGGAAATCGTGATCGGCGAAAATATAGCAAAATTTCCCAAAGAGTTTTCTTTCGGACGGCTGCAATATATAACTTGTTACATGTATTGAAAGCTAACTTTCCAAATTTTGGCCACTGTAACGTCTTGATGACTCCTCTTTGAAATGCAACACATGGCCACTCAAATATTTCATAGACAGTATTTACTAATTGGCCACCTCGGTTGAAATCGAACTTATCCACTGAAAGACTCCAGATGGCTACAACTCTGTTAAATAAAATACTAAATTTCAGAGAGAAGTGCCAGGACTGACATTTCGGTAAATATGAACTAATGAGGGCTAAGATGGTCATGTGACCAAAGTTTTGGAGTTGAACGGAGCCAGAAGGGCAGATGCTCGAGAAAGGCGATGGAAAGCGATCGCGTAGGCCATTTCCTACTTGTTTAACTATACTCCCTTTTATTTTCAGTGTGTGTTCTGTCATTATATGTCTGTGTTTTTTTTCGTAACGTGATTGTTGTTAATAAAAAGTAAAAAGACCAAGTTTGCAGTAGGGTCTTATTTAAATCCGTTACAGAATTGGTCGTCAGAAGTTGGGATTATAGACAGACAGACAGACACACACGGGCCTGATTTTTTTTTAATTGAACATTGTTTCGAGAAACAAATCGCGCCATGCGATTGGACTATTTATTAAGGAAATAAAAAGGGACACCATGAAAACTGCTATGTTGATTCCTGTTTAAGAATTGGAAAGGATAGAAAAGATTGCTTCGTCGACGAATTGAATCTCGTCGGAAGGGTCGCTGATGTGAAAAGCGCAAAGATTCTCCGGCTGCTGTGAGACGGAAATTTCCTACGGAACTGAGGGGTCGTTGGCCTTGGCTCCCTGAGAGGAATTACCTGTGAACTGGAAAAAAGTGATTTCGCGTTTGTGGGCTGTTAGCCGAAAAAAGTGATTTCGCGTTTGTGGGCTATTAGCCGAAGAAAGTTTTCGCGTTTTGTGGGAAATTGGCCGAAGAAGATGTATTGGATTGTAAAACCACAAGTCGTCAAATGGGGTAAGTCAAAATCTTGATTGATTTAGGAGTTAATATAAATGTGAAAAAAATATATATATAGTAAGAGATATTTTTCTTTGTTTTGGTAATAAAAAAAAAAGTTTTTTTTTTAGGAATAAAATTTAAGAAATTTTATGGAAATTGTTGGGAGTGAGTCAGTAATATACAATTTTTGTTGTTGTTTACTTTTGTTTGTTTGATTGTGTATTGTGTATACCATTAAATAAGAGGTTTTTTATTGTTTAATAATAATAATAATAACAATATCAAAATCAAAATGTCATTTTTGGGTAAGGGTTTAAAAGAAAATTTAATGCAATTGGTAGATGAGTTAGAAATAGAACGCCGTGGAAATGAAAAGAGGGCGGAATTAAAAAAGCTAATTGTAGAATCAGAGGTTTATGTTAGGGTGGTATACGAAAACATATTGTTAACCGCTCAAGCGGAACAAGAAAAAAAAGAGAAAGCAGAAGCCCGATTAGAGCAAATTTCGCGCGACGAGGCTTTGCAAAAGGCAAAAATTTTTCAAGAAAAAGAACTTAAAACAAAAGAGTTAGAATTAAATTTTCAATTAGAAAAATTAAGAATCGAGAAAGGGGTCCCTCCTGCCCAAGAAAATGCGACAGATATTCATTCACATTCCACAGAGAAAAATTTAAAAAAATTAATCCCAGAATTTAATCCTGAAAGAACAGATATTAGCTTATATTTAATTTTATTTGAACGCCAAGCTAAACGAATAAAAATACCGAAAGAAAATTGGGTCTCACATCTTATTGGTTTGTTGCCAATTGATATTATTTCTATAATTGCTCGACAGCCTGAAACTGAATCCGAAGATTATGATAATATTAAGAGCATACTACTAAAAAAATTTAAATTAAACCCAGAAAGCTTTCGACAAAAATTTGTAAATCATCAAAAATTATCCGCTGTTAATTGGGAAGATTTTGCATATGAAATTCGAAATTATTTAAATGAATGGCTAATCGGTTTGTCTGTGAACACATTTGAGGAGTTAAAAGATCTTTTAGTGGCAGATCAAATAAAACGGCGTGTGAAAAGTGAAATACGCGAACATTTTATAGATAAATGGCCTCTATTGAAAACGGAAGCCGAGATTGTGGAATTGTTGCATGGATATGAGTGCGTGAGGGCCTCTACTTCTCTTCCCAGGATAGGCCAGAAAGCAAAAGACATGAGAGATGATAAGGCGGAAAGAACGCACTTTTTTTTTCAAGACAGGCCTCGGGAAAATAGACCACGTTTCCCTCCTCCTTCGAATGAAAATTCCTTGCGCAGGCCGGGAAATCGGGAGAGAGCATTCGAAAGGAGAGTAAATTTGAAGTGTTTTGTGTGCAATTCCGAATCTCATCTACGCTCATCGTGCCCGAAGTTACAAAAAAAACCTCAATCAGGTTAAGTAAATAAGTTGCAAGAGCCCCAGAAAACCGGCTTGTTGGACTCTTATACCTTTCCTGGGATTGTAAATAAACAAAAAGTCGAAATTCTAAGGGATACAGGTGCGACTTTAGACGTGGTTTGTAGAAAATTCATTGATCCGCAAGATTTTTGTGGAGAGAGAATTTGGGTGCAGCAGGCTCTTAGTTTGGAGTTGATTTGCTTACCATTGGCGCGTGTCGAGATAGAAGGAGACTTTGGAAAAATTTATACGAAGGCCGCTGTTTGCGGAAATCAGTTGAACCAAAACAGATATATTTTAGGAAATAAGACTGCTGCGATGATAAGAGAGGAAACTGGCTATGAATTCCTGCCTACGGAACAGGTAAATGCAGTACAAACACGGGCGATTACTAAACGTTTAAAAGAAGTAACGGGAGATCGTGAAGCTCCGGATGCCGGTAACCCCGATGACAAATTAGCGAACCAGGAAGAATCGGGACTTAGGGATTCAACGGAAGGGGACGAACCTATTACTATTCCAGCGTTAGAGGCTGATGCCCCAGATTTAGAGTTGTTAAAAATAGACAAAGAGGGGTTTTTGAAAGCACAACACGAATGCGTCGACTTAAAGGGATTATTTGAGCGAATGGGCGAGACTGGAGACAAAAAAAATTATTCGGTTATCAACGGGTTACTAGTAAGAAATCGTGAAGATCGTTTTGGAAACGTTACTCGATTATTAGTTATTCCAAAAGAGTTGAGGCCGAAAATAAAAGCATTGTGTCATGAAGGCATTTCCGCACATTTAGGTGGTACGAAATCAAAGGATAAATTAATTCGATATTTTTATTGGCGAAACTGTTATAAAGAAATGGACGAATTTGTGCGTATAGTTGCGATGTTTGTCAAAGGGCAGGCAGAGCAAACGAAAAAAAGAAAGCCCCGCTAAAACTTGTTCCGGTGATTCAGGAAGTTTTCAGCAAAATAAATATTGACTCCTCTTTGAAATGCAACACATGGCCACTCAAACATTTCATAGACAGTATTTACTAATTGGCCACCTCGGTTGAAATCGAACTTATCCACTGAAAGACTCCAGATGGCTACAACTCTGTTAAATAAAATACTAAATTTCAGAGAGAAGTGCCAGGACTGACATTTCGGTAAATATGAACTAATGAGGGCTAAGATGGTCATGTGACCAAAGTTTTGGAGTTGAACGGAGCCAGAAGGGCAGATGCTCGAGAAAGGCGATGGAAAGCGGTCGCGTAGGCCATTTCCTACTTGTTTAACTATACTCCCTTTTATTTTCAGTGTGTGTTCTGTCATTATATGTCTGTGTTTTTTTTCGTAACGTGATTGTTGTTAATAAAAAGTAAAAAGACCAAGTTTGCAGTAGGGTCTTATTTAAATCCGTTACACCACCATTATATTTTTCGCACTTCGTTTTTGATAAAATTATCTTTATAAAAAAGGGAGAAAAAAAACACATTTGTTTCTAATTTAATTTATAAATTGATTTGATGAAATACTATTTTATGCTTATCAGATCGTACATTAGTCTAGTTCAATTATTGAAATTTACAGGCATGACGCATAAGATTGCAAAAAGTTGAAAAAAGCGGAAAAGCGAGTGAACTGGAAAATGAGAAAATATTTTAAACAGGGCGTGTATAAGACAATTATGAAGCTCATTTTATTCACAACAAAACTGTCAATAATTTTGTTTAAATCCTGTTTTATTTTACTTTTTGAGGAGGAGGGGGGGGGGGGTCAGAGTAAATCCATTTATGCAAATATTATAAGTAGTTCTGGAATTAAACTTTCTATTTTAAGTTCATACTCCTTCTGAAGCAATGTTTTACACAGCAGTCTTGGCTAGTATACAATTTAAATTTTACCATGTTTTCACTTAGAACATTAATTAACAAACAAGGCAAGCTAATGCTTAATTTGCCACTCAATTACAA
This sequence comes from Maratus speculifer, assembly GCA_964019185.1. NCBI lineage: Eukaryota > Metazoa > Arthropoda > Arachnida > Araneae > Salticidae > Maratus > Maratus speculifer. The sequence continues at coordinate 239,173,598 of OZ025294.1, read as the reverse complement.
AATAGTTGTGGAAAACAATATTGCAGCAAATTTTCTGCAATTCTATCCTAAAATTCGTATTTTTTCTACAATTCCTTCTCAAAATTTGCGTTTTTTCCGCGACCTTTTGTCGAAAATCACGGTTTTTTCGAGATCTTTTGACAAAAATCGCGGTTTTTTCGCGATCTTTTGACGGAATGCACGGTTTTCTCGCGATCTTTTGACGGAATCCGCGTTTTTCTCGCGATATTATAACGATAATTGCATTTTTCTGGCGATATTTTCACGTAAACCCTGTTTTTCTCGTGATAGTTTGACGAAAACCGCGTTTTTCTCGTGATATTTAAACAAAAATAACATTTTTTCGCGATCTTTCGATGAAAATAACTTTTTTTTTGCGATCTTTCGGCGAAAATAGCGTTTTTCTCAGCGATCTTTCGACAAAAATGGCGTTTTTTACAGCGATCTTTCGATGAAAATCGTTTTTTTTCCCGCGATCTTTCGATAAAAATCGCATTTTTATTCCGCAATATTTTGACGAAAATCTCATTTTTTCGCGATCTTTTAACGGAATCGCATTTTTCTCGCGATATTTTGACGTAATCTCCGTTTTTCTCGCGATGTCTTGACAAAAATTGCGTTTTTTTTGCGATGTCTTGTCAAAAACCTCGTTTTTTTGCGATGTCTTAACGAAACCATGTTTGTCTCTCGATATTTTGACGAAAATAGAAAATTTTCGTGGTCTTTCGGCCAAAATAGTGATTATTTTGCGACCTTCCGACGAAAATCGTGTTTTTATTCTGCAATATTTTGACAAAAATAGCTTTTTTTGCGATATTTTGTCAAAAATCTCGTTTTTTTCCCGCGATCTTTCATATAAAAAGTCGTAAACGCGGAAAATAACAAAAAAGCGGAAAACCGCGGATCCGCGGAGGAATCTCATGCCTGAATTTATTAAATTATTTAAATTTAATTTGAAAATATGTGTTATTCTCCATTTAAGTGCAAATTTATTGTAAAAAATTGTTCACAATTTTTTTCAAAAAAATTTTACAAGTTTACAATTGTAGATTATTTTGTTGATTTCTTATTACTATACCAATTGTTGATGGCTTTACCAATCATGTAAGTGTATGATTACAAGATTGGATACGTAAGTGAATTAAATATTTAAACATTATCGAAAACTGATAATAGTCGTTGGAATTAGCGTAAACACATTTCACTTCCGGTTACCAGCATGAGGTACGGAGCAGTGCATATATACAGATGGAAAACGGCCGGGAAACACTCGGTGAAAGTTCGCAAACTCCTGATGATGACGCTATCGAAATGGTCGCCGCACATTATGAATCTAGCTGGTCAAAATTCAATTTATGAAAATTACCAATATTAAAGTAATAAAGTTGATCTTACTAGAGATAAAATGGTTATGTATTATGAAAAAATATATCTTTACATAGTTTATTGTACAATTTACGTCACTGTCATACAGTCATCATAATCATAATAAAAAGATTTTTTGTCATTTTCATACTTTGACATGTATGTCGTGTTAGCATTCAATGCATATTTTTAAAAATATAATATATATTTATTTTCAACAAGAGTTTTCTTGCATCAAAAAAATATACTTCATTAATTACATACTGCTATAGATACCAGTGTTATCATAAAGTGAATCACGGTCATTTACCATTCTTTTACTGTTTGTAAGAAAGTATGAATGTTAAAACTTCAAGGTGAATTTCAGCCACTCTACAGGGTGTCCACTCTCAACGGTGGCCAATGGCTAATTTCTAAACCGTTAGTCATAGACATATAGTTCCAATTACAAAAATGCTTTAAAAAAGGTAAAGAAATGATTTTTAAACGATTTCGGTCAAAATATATTTTTATAAAAAAATTACGAAAATTAAATTTTTATACAGTCCCTCGGTCGTATAAGTTATATTTAGTAAAAATTTTCCCTCACTCTAACAAGCAATATAAAAAAGGTCCCATTCATCCAGTAGCATAGCTATGTTTTTTGGCGCCCAGGGGCCAGCAAGAAATTTTGCGCCCCCACCCCAATATAGATATATAACAATTTCTCTCAATTTGGCGCCCCTAGGCCTCGGCGCCCGGGGCGGATGCCCCCTTGCCCCCCCCCCCCCCCTTAGCTACGCCACTGCATTCATCTAACATTAAAATTGACCAAGTTATGAAACTTTAAATTTCATGACTTAAACCACTTTTATGTACCTGAAAACGAATGAGTTGGACTAAGCTTTAAGGGGACGTACACTAAGTGCTTAAAGTATCATGAAGGGCGTCATTTCCAACGCTCTCCAATAGCTAATTCCTAAACCATTTGTCACCGACATATAGTTCCAATTACAAAAATGTTTTAAATCAAGTAAAGAAATGTTTTAAAGCGATTTAAAGGAAGGAGCTGCCACCGTATAAGTTTTACGGTAGTGTTCATTTTTATCAATTAAGTTCTAGATTGGTTAAAATAATTGAAGACGTGAGTTTGAAAATTCTCTTTATTGAGAAAATCAAATTTTGAAAAATCGCAAAAAAAAAAAAAAAAAAAAAAAAAGAAAGAAAAGAAAAGAAAAACTTTTTAAATGTGTCTATTGATTTTCATTATGAATTTGGAGATCGTAATGTTATATTAGAGCAGATTGGTACAGACTGATAGAGAAAAAGCGATAAGGCGAGTTTTGAAATTGACATCCTCAATTGTATTTTTACATATGTTTTATTTTATAAGGAAATGAAGCAGTTTCTTTTCATGATTTTATTTTAAAAGGTGTGTTACTTTGATAAGCTTTTATTTTACTTGAAACGTTCGTAACATGTTTTTCTAGTTCAAAATTTGCATTCAAATTACGATCGAGGTTCAATTCGCATACTTATTTATATTCAGTGACCATGTAATATTAATACGATTTTAGGTGCGTACCATTTATCTATTTTATAGGACTACACCAAATTCTATTAGGTTAAGTAAACCAATAAAATTTTAAATATGTATCATTTTGCAATGAATTGTGACTGTTGCTTTTCATAATTTAACAAAATACCTGCTATAGTTTTACTTATATTTTTGTACAAGTTCTATATTTTGGTTTAATATGTAAACATCAACATAAATTAAAAAATAATATTGTAAAAATTATTTTACTCTCAATGTTTAATGTTAAATTTTATATCTGACGTTTATTTTTATTTCCAGTAAATTTGTGACTGACCCCTATTTTGCAGCAAAAAAGATGCTTCAACTTTAAACATCTATTACTCGGTCAGTTTTAATCGCAGAAGAATGGGACTTTTTCTGTCTTACTTGTTAGAGTAGTGGTAAAAATTTTCTAAATATCACTTATAGGACCGGGGGATTGTATAAAAATTTAATTTTCGTAATTTTTTAATAAAATTTATTTTTGATCTAAATGACTTAAAAAATAATTTTTTACCTTTTTTAAAACATTTTTGCAACTGGAACTATATGTCTATGACTAACGGTTTAGAAATTAGCCATTGGCCACCGTTGAGAGTGGACAACCTGTATAGTTTTACTAAGATTTTAATGTTATGATTTATAATGCTTAAAACCAGATATATTTATCTTATAGCCACATGTAATAAAAAATTACATAAAATTCGTACCTGAAAAAAACTCATATTTAAAAGTTGCAAACATTTGCAGTTGAAATTGATTATATATATTTATTACAATAGACCGGCGTGGACAAAATTTTTGGCAGATTTTTAAAATTTATCATATGCTATTAAATTTTCTAATAATTTTTATATTGACTTAAAAAAAATTATTAAATAACTATTGTAATTATAAAATACAAAGTATCTACACTGTTGTAAAGATTCCACGCTATCATAAAAAATATTTACAAAATAAGTGTATTTTTAGCCAAAAATATCGATGGCAATTACAACTACATCGATCGTCATTCTAAAAAGGTTAAAAAATTTGGTTTTTGAGCCAATTTTTGATAGTGTTGTTGTATACTAAGGTTGCTATTACTTTACCTTTTTTTCCTCCAATGTGTTATATGGTTTTTGAAATGTTTAAAAGTTAAATTACTGCAAGTCGATTTTAGGACTATTTTCTCGCTAGATTTGCAAAATCGCACACTGTGCACCATGATAATAAACATAGGTTCACTAAGATGCTCACGTCTCTATATCCAATCCTAATACTGTAATACATCCTTTGAAAGCTCTTGAAATAAGCTACAAAAAGATTCTCACAAATTCCTTTTGCGACAAATGGTTTAGAAGTTTTTACGATGAAGACATCATCAAAATGGCCGTCATGATGAAGAACATAGGTTCACTAAGATGCTCTCACATCCCTATTATAACATTGTGATACATAATTTGAAAGCTCTTGAAATAAACTGCAAAAAGAATCTGGCAAATTTCTTTTGTGACAAATGGTTTCGAAGTTTTCGACGGCCACATGTTAGAGATATGACATGATTGAACGACAAACACAAAGACAAATCTGCGAGTGAACCACTAGTGGTATTCATTTTTTGGCTTATGCACTACTTCTTTTCCGGCAAACATGGATCATTAGATTCCCTTATTACTATTCTTCCATAAAATAAAGGTTTTTCTTGTGCTCGATAGCTTAGGTTTTTGTGCTGTCGGCTCTTAGGTAATTTTTTAAAGCATGTTTATACACTATATGGCCAAAAATGACCAGCCAATTGCAATTTTAGACGTTTTGTTAAATATCTAGAAATACATATGAGGAATTATTCTGAAACTTCAAGTGCTCAATCAGAATAGTACAGGTCATATATTTCTGTGAAGATTTTTTTCTCTAAATTCCAAGCGGACCGTCAATAAAGTGAAAAATAACGAAGATCTTTTGACATAACCCTTTTAAAACTAATATAGCAAAAGCATCCAAACTGCAGATTATGATTACGTGGCTTATTCTAATAAGCTGTTTTCCTTTTTATGAGGATGGCATTTATACTCATAGAAATTAAGGTTTTTATAAAAATAATAATAATTTTTTTCAAGTTTTTGGCTTATAATTTGCAGAGTTCTTAGTATAATTTTTTTTTCTTTTCAGAAAATATGACAAATAATATTGTACATAATAAATACCCTGTAATTTTAATTAAAAAATAATAAAAAATGCAGGAAAAATGAGTAGGTCTACAAAAGAATGTTTCGCTGTGCATGCGTCACTGCAATCAAAATGTAATTTAAATAATATGTTAGCTAAGTGTACAGAGAAATTTTTGTGAAAGTCTCAAAAACATAGCTTGAAAATTCTGAAAAAAAAAAAAAAAAAAAAAAAAAAAAAAAAAATAGATAGAATAAGCTCAAAATCTATTATTCCTTAAATAAAGCAAAAAGATGAGGGGTTGTATCCAAATATAGCAACTTGTGCAATATTAAGTATGTTATATTGACACTAATCAATGGATATATGTATACAGTCCCTTATCTTTTTGCTTCATTTTGGAAATAACAAATTTTGAGCTTATTCTATCAACGATTTCTTTCAGAATTTTCAAGCTATGTTTTTGAGACTTTTACTAAAGTTGCTCTTTACATTTAGCTAACACATTATGTAAATTACATTTTGATTGTGGTAATGCATGCACAGTGAACCATTATTTAATAAACAAGCTAATATTTCCTACAATTTTTATTTATTTATTATTCTGATTACAAGGTATTATGTACAAGGTTATTTGTCATATTTTCTTAAAAGGAAAAATGTTTTATATTGAAAACTATTATAAGTAAAAATCTTGAAAAAAAAAATGAGACACTTTTTATAAAAACCTTAATTTCTCTGGGAGTGTAACTGCCATTCCTCTGAAAATAAACATAGTTTATTACAATAAGCCACATAAACTTAATGTACAGTTTTGATGCTTTTGCTACATTAGTTTTGACAGGATTATCCGAAACATCTTCGTTCTTTTTCAATTTGTTGATGCTCCCCTATGGGATTCAGAGAAAAAATATTCAGAGAAATACAGGGGTTGGACAAAAATATGGAAACACCTTTTGAAATGCATGTTTGAAAATAAAGATTGATTATAATGAACTATGTTGATGACACTGGAGTTTTTGCCTACTGACACCACCTATACAACTTCGTAAAACCGCTGCACCGTTCAGTCGTTGTTGGAGCACTGTTATATGAGATTATCATTGCAATATGTCAAGAGTTAACAGACTTCGAACGTGGACAAATTGTTGGCGCGCACTTGGTGGGTGCTTCCGTAAGCAAGGTAGCCGAGGTTTTTAGTGTTTCAAGAGGTACTGTGTCGAAGATTTATTCCGCATATTTGAAATGCGTAAAAATCATCATCCGCTAAATCACAGCGCGGACGAAAGTGTGTGCTGAGTGATCGTGACAGACGATCATTAGGGAGGATTATTGCGAAAAATAAGCAGTCCACAGCTGCAAAAGTTACTGCTGAAATGAATGTCGTGTTACCAAATCCTGTGAGTACCAAAACAATTAGAAGGGAGCTTCATAAATAGGGAATTGCTGGCCGTGTTGCAATTGAAAAGCCATCAATCAGTAATGCTAATGCCTGTAACAGGAAAAAGTGATGTTTAAGTCATAAAGCCTGGACTATAGAGCAGTGGAAGAGCGTAATATGGTCTGATGAGTCTTCTTTCACATTGTTCCCCACTTCTGGCCGAGTTTACGTCTGGAGAACGCCATCTCAAGTCTATAATACAGACTGCTTGTTGCCAAGAGTGAAACATGGCGGGGGTTCGGTGATGGTTTGGGAAGCCATATCGTGGTTCTCTTCTGGCCCCATGATAACTCTGTAAAGGCGGATTACTGCTCAGACTTATGCGAACATTTTGGCCGATCAAGTCCATCGAATGGTACAAGCTTTGTTCCCCAATGATGATGGTATCTTCCAAGACGACAACGTCCCCGTTCAACAGCTCATATTGTCCAGGACTGATTTTCTGAGCACGAGGATGAATTTTCGCATCTCCCCAGGCCACCAAAGTCATCAGACTTGAATATTATCGAATCTTTGTGGTCTACATTGGAGCGGAAAGTGCGTTCTCGCTATCCACCGCCAACATCATTATCTGAACTTGCCACCGTTTTGCAGGAATAATGGTACAATATTTCCTTGGCAAACATACAGAAACTGTATTTATCCATTCCGAGAAGACTGCAAGCTGTTTTGAATAACAACGGGTACCGTACACAATACTAGGCAAGGAAACGTGTTTTTTTTTAAGGTGTTTCCATATTTTTGTCCAACCCCTGTATATGACCTGTACTATTCTGTTTACACACCTTGATTTTCTGAATAACTCCTCATGTATTTTTCTAGATATTTAATAAAATGCCTAAAATCCCAAGTGGCCGTTCACCTTTGGCCATATAGTGTATAATTATTCATATGAATATGTTGCCTGTGTGTAAATCCAATTCTAATAAGGAGTAAAAAGGAAATAAAAAATACTGCCCAGTTAAACTGATGGCATTGAGCTCACAGGCTACAAATACTAATTGTACATTAAAGCCTTATATTTTCAAGGGTTAATTCCGTTCGAAAAAAAATTAAGAAGGGAAAACAGCTCTCCCCTTTCCTCTTTTTTTTATACTTAATCATTGAACCTCCTATACTATCAAAGACATGCTTTATCATATAAAAAATCTATATCCAAAATTCAGAGCAAATGAGATAATTCTTAATAAAAACCCATTTAGCATTTATATACTTTAAAAAGAGTTATCCCCCTCTTTTATACTTAACCATTAAACTTCCAAAACTATTCAGAGATTTGAACGAAATCTGAAAATTCTGCTTGAAAAACCCATTTATATAAATTAAGGGGGGGGGGCATTAGAACCACTGTTCCCCCTATTTATACTTATTCAATGAACACCTAATAACAGTCACGGAATCGCCTCATCAGAATGATCCTAATCTAAATTTTGAACGAAAACTTAATTCTGCATGAAAATCCCATTTATATCAACTAAGGGGAGGGGCATCAACCCTCCGTTTCTCCTCTTATACATATCGAATGAACTCCAAAAACTAATCAGGGAAGCACCTTGTCAGGATATACCTACATACAAAATTTCAAGTGGATCGGATATTTTTATTATGAGTTATTGCGTTACGCACGAACGTACGTACATACAGAATGGACGGGCACATAAGCTCCCAGGCTATGATAGCCTGTGAGCTAAAAATAATAAATATTGAATGAAAAAATGGGCAAGTTCACTAAACAATGTTTCATTGCGCCTGTGAGCTAAAAAGCAAAGATATTATAATGACTCTGAGCTTAAATAAGCCTCATCTTTAAAACAAATTTTTAAAATATAAAAAGGTTACAAACTTGCAAAAAAAAGTCGTTTTATTCACTGCATTGTCCTTTTATCTGATTTTACACATTGACAACATGTGTACATATCTTTGCACATCCATTCAATCTGTTTTTGTAGCTTGCTGGCGATTTTCGGGTTTAAAGACTAGACGGGCTTGTAGCCACCATCCACCTTTTTCCACTCCATGACATGTATTCAAACATAGAAAACAGAGTTGAAGATAGTTTGTTCACAAACAACACTGCAGGATAGTCCTCTGCAGGTGATGCAGAACATTGCTGATTGGTGGAATATTTTCAACGGATCTATTCTACTGCATAAATAAAATTCGCCTGGTTTCATTTAAGATATCTAATGAACTTGATGTATCATATAGAAAAGATAACGAAATTTCAGGATTGTAAAGAATGTTTGATCTCATATTTATCAACACAAATTTTGTACGAAATGCACTAAGACAGCAACCAACCAAACCAAAATTGAAAGAAAAACAATATTTGGAAACTTTCTAAATTAAAATGCACAAAATGATCTATCAGAATAGCATATAGCATGTTGTTATTATACAATATATGTAATCACTTCTGTAAAAATAGCACATATATTCATAGAGATTTTTTAGAGATCATTTTTTTTTTTTAAGTTAGAATTTTTTTTTTTTGCATGTTTTCTGCTAATATCATGCAGAATTTTCAAACAAATTTCACAATAGTTTCAGAAAATTAGGCAAAATGTTGTAGAAACAATATAAGGCAATTAGCATATAAATATATTAAACATTTGATGAAAAATCAGCAGTTGTAGGGAATATTTGTTGTCTGCGCATGTGCAAACAATAACAAAGATTTTTTTATGATTTAATAATCAATTCTAAGGAGCAACTTGCAAAAAAATCTAGTCAAACATCATGAAAATTCAGAAATTTATTGCCAATAGAGTGAGTTGAGTTTTAGCTGCTTTCTAAAAGCAGCTGAATGATAATAAAATTTAACATATATGAAAATTTTTGTAATGGGAGGAAAAATTCTGCACTGAACTCTTTATTAATTACAAATGAGAAGTGAAAATTGCATGCAATTAATTTAAAGTTGATTGCATTTAAACCGGGTTGCTACTTATATGAAATAATGAAATGACTTTTCCAAGTGTATTTAAAAAAAATTATAGTCTAGTGGTGTAGTGAGCTTGCTGGAGGTAAAAGAACAAATATTGTATCACTCAAAAAAGCTAAAATTTCCTGAATAGAGTTGTTAATAATTAAAAGATCTTTATCCCAATTTCCTTGATATGTCCCTCCCAAAACAATAAAAACCTTGCTTTGAGATTTACAACTGGAATTTGTGTCTTTAATAATTTATTATCATTACAAGCTTTCAAATAAAGTTTCTTATAAATTTTACAAACTTGCAACACAATATTTGTACACAGAGTTGTCATTTCATCAACTGTATTACAAAATCACTAATGTTCAGATAAACTTTATTTTCAATGGGAAGTAACTATCAATTTAATAATTTTTAATTTACATCAGCATTTTTAAAAATTTGCATTTGGAAGCTAAATGATTTAATAATGAAGTAAGCTTATTAAATAAATTCATTACTATCTAATAATGAATTATTTCTTAATAAAAGTAATTTGAGATTAACTTATTTCACAGTGCAACGTAAAAAAAAAAAAAAAAAAAAAAAAAAAAAAAATTATGACCATTTATTGGTACACTTAATTATTAAAACTATTTAGTCATACTTATTTATCTTTAGGCTGTTGTCCTGAAATATAATAATATGACCCTAATGATTCTATATCAACCTACAACTGTAGAACATTATAGTAACCAAAGCAAAATTTGGATTTAAAAAAATTTGGCAGATATGAAAAATCCATTCAGAAAAAAATTTGGTGAATTAAAAATAAATTTATAATTAATATAACAGTATGTTTAGAAGTGAAAAGGAAATAAACTACAAGTTGTAATTGTTTGAATCTGGCATTTTTTTTTAACAACCTTTGATATAACAGATGATTTAAAAGTTATACAGCAGACCCCTCTCAAATACGCAACCCTAAAATTGGCATATAATTGATGGATGTAAAACAATGAAACTGAGTTCAGATATAGGAATAAAATTTGACTTTCTTAGTTTTATATGAATTCCATACATATATATATTAATTTGTGATTTTTGTTAATATTATTGAATTGATATTTTTTTCATGAAGGAAAAATAAATTTATTTCTGAAAAACTTCAAGATATTGCTGATATCACTGGTAATCGCGATCTTCTAATCAAATATATTTATGCATTATTCAAGGTTTTTTTTGGTTATTAAGTCGGGCTAAACCTGAAATAGAATTCCTTTCTTTATGATTTTGATGTGAATTAGCAGTGCACCTTATAAAGGCTATAAAATGTATTTTCCCTAAGTTATTCAATGAAACTTGCCTTTATAAGGCAAGTTTCATTGAATAATTTAGGGAAAATACATTTCATCTTTATAATGAATATCTAATCGAACATTATTAACTTGACCTTTGCTTTTAATATTTAATCATTTAAAAAATTGTCTAATTTTTTATTATTTTAGTTTATTACGTATTTTAATATTTTATAATACTGTAAGCATTCATTATAGTTTCAATTACATTATTAATTGCATTAAAATTACTGTTTAAAAATTGTAAATGAAGCAATAATCAGAAATCTGCACAACATCTGGTCCCAAGCTGTGCAGATTTGAGGAAGACTACTATATTTGTTATTAAATTTTTGAAAATTGTTTTACATATAGGGGAAGATGGGAATACTTGAGCCATTTTTTGAATTTTAATTTTTTAAAATTTTTTATAATTTCTTAAAATAAAATATTGAAAATGAAAATTTGATATTTTTTCTTCAACTGAAAACCACTTTCAATTAATTTTGAACTATTTTTCTACGTATAAAAAATGTTTATTTTTTGTTTTACATCGTGGCTCAAGTATCCCCATGGGAGGGATACTTGAGCCATAGTGAAGGGATACTTGAGCCACTACGGAAAAATACCTACAAAAGTAATTTTTTTCACTTTATTTTTGCACAAACATTTTACAGAATGATAAATTATGAAACATAAAGACCTTCAAAACCAATTGAGAAAACAAAGCTAGTAATACGATCATTTTTTGTCGTTAGAACTGGTTGTCAAAGGATAATTTCAACTTGATTTATAACGACGGTAGAAACACCCTTAGTTCAGAGCCATTTAAATTTGGAATCTGCTATTCTTCGGACAAATTTCATTTTCAAAATATTAAGTACTTATACAACAAATATTTTTAGTTTTCTTTCTGGCATATTTTATTAGTAACCAACCATCAATAGAAGGTTTTCTTTTCACATCATCACCATCATTGACAGAATTTTCCTCTAATGATAATGTCGAACTCATGCTTATAATTTAGTAGCTGTCGGAATCTAAGCCAGATGTATCATTCTACTATTTCAAACACTTTTTTGATTTCACAGGAAAAGATTTTGTCTTCCTCTTTGGCTCCATGCAGGTAAGTTTGAACTGGGATTTTTGTTGCTTTTCTTGTTTTTTGTGCGCTCTTTTTACCAATTTTTCTTCAATTTTCTTAGTTAAAAAAATTACAGCAACAGAGGTTACGATTTCAATATAAAATATTAATCTTAATATGTTATATTAAAAAATAAATATTTTAATATGTTGGACCTAACTAATTAAAGTATTAAAGATTATAGCCTGTAAAACAGTTTTAAAAAGTTATTTAAATTTAATAAAAGTGAAATTGAAAACTATATTTACATTTATCTAGACAGGCTATTTTGTTAGTCAAAATGAAAAGTAAAATGGATATTTTCATTTAAAAAATATACATTTTTAAACATTTTTAGGTCGTTATTTTTTAAGAAAAAAAAATAAAATGAAAAATAATTCTCCCTTTTATCCAGAAAAAAATCTATTAGTGAATATAAGGATGGAATTTTATTTTTTGTTTGTTTCACCTATGTTTAATTTCTAGTGGGGATGGTTGAGACATGGCTGAAGTATCCCCACTACCACCATTTTTGTTTCCCAGAGTTTTACTAAATAAAGCATGCAGCTATTGGAACTATTTTAGATTCAAAATACAATTGAAATTATGCTTATTAAATTTATGTATATAGTTGCAACTTTAAACAAAACTTTGATTACAAAAAAACCACGCACCCAAATATTTACTTCTGATAGGGAAAAGACAACTATTAACCACTATACTTTCAAAATGGTACCAAGATGTGTGATTTCTTTTTTACATGTTCAGAACTATAAATGTGTTACCATATTGGCAGTTTTAGAAAGAAAAATTAACCAACTGTAGAGATAATAGGGGGTGGCTCAAGTATCCCCTATGCTCAAGTATCATCACTCTCCCCTATATTATATATATATAACTATGTTTTATGTTTGAATAATGTTTTTTAAACTTATAGATTATTAATATGTAAGGTCTAAAGTTAACCTGCAGCATCCACTACAATGACATCCAATTTCTGCTACTGACAAAAATAAAAGAGGTCATTTTTTAAAACCTGGAAAATTTGGCTTACTAGAATATACTCATAGTTAAAGTTCACTAAAAAGATGGAAGAATACAGAAGAGAGTTAATAATAAGAAGTTATTACTAAGAAGACTACATAAGAAGTTAATCTGTACAGAAAAACTAATTTAAATGCAATTGAACGTATTTTAAGATGAAAACAAATGATGAAATGACAGTTATTCATAAAATTAATTAGTCCCTTAAACTTCATAGAATAATTATCCATTAATATACTGTTATTGCACAACTACAGAAACTTTACAGTTACATAATTTTCTTCCCATTGCCATCAAAGAACAAACCATTGTAAAATTTATTATGTGTGTTAAAAATTATGTTTTGCAAGATGTGAATATGGGGATATAGAAATACATGGTTTATGATTATATGAGTCGATTTGATAAATTTCATATTTATTCTGAAAAACAAAATACCATTGCATGCATTTTATGATACAGAAGATTATTAAACAGATTATCCTTTTTTCCTCCCCCAGCCAAAACAAATGAAGAAACATTTTAAATTCATTTTAGGAACATAAAAAAACAAAAAAGAAGTACACACTATATTATTAACTAATTTTATTTAGTAACATTTTTGAACACTTGATTTGAAACAATTCCAGACATCACAAAAGTTTACAATTAGGAAACTAACTTCCTGTTAATTTTTTTAATTGTTCTTTTTCTGCTGCTCTTTTTTCCTTCTTGCGTCCTTTTAGTAATTTGTCTCTTTCTAATTCATTAAGATCAGGGTAAATTTTAGTGAAAACACCAGTGCCAAATGTTGTCATACCATCACGAAGGGTAAATCTTTGTCCAGTTTCAATAACCATAGGTTTGATAAATTTCATATTTATTCTGAAAAACAAAATTACATTATAATAATTACTGAAATTTTTAACATAAAAACACAGATGAATAATTTAAAATAAAATTATTACTACATGTTGATCACCAGTTAAAGTGAAAATTTCACAAGACAAAAATGTAGTGCCCTTCAGTTAAAAAAATTGCACCAATGTGGCCCATCAATCAAAAAAAATTATGCTTTTAACTGTATTTTGTACTGAAAATTTGCTTGCATAGCAAAAGGTGGTTCATTTTGTCTTGAAAATAATTCCCTGACTTTTAAACATTAAAGTTGCCTTTAAAAGTAAAATGACACTAAGAATAAAAAAAGTGCCATTAAAAATTTAAAAAGTGCCTTTTACTCATTGGCACCATCTTGTTCTTTATAATCCTGGAGGGATACTCTGTGCTGCCATTGCCAATATGATATCAGCATTATTCATGGATATGTCTTTGCTGTATAACTTTAAAAACAAATGGGTTAATCTATTGTAACTGGGTTTCATATAGATTTTAAAGTATCCATATATGAAAATTACATTAAAATCCATTTAAAAAATCAATAAATTAAGATTCCTAATAAACAATTTTTTTTCTTAATCAACAGTGAAAAAGATTAAATTATATAAAGTTCAGAAGTTAACAAAAATTGCAGTAACAGCAAAATTCATTTATTCATTAGGTTGTTGTAGTCAATATGATGTCACCATAACTTATGGACATATTTTTGTTTTATAACGTACATAGATGCAATACAAAAGTGATTTTCACTAAATGCTACACCATTTTAATCTCTTTTTTTTTTTTTTTTTTATAGACTGTCTATAAAATCATTTATTTTTCTGTTACACATGTTCTTTTGTTACAAGGAACATGCACATTCTCATTTATATGGCTGAGAGACTTTACTATAGTTGCGCTGTTATTACTACTAGTACAGCGAACCCGGGGTTCCCGGGTCACAAAGTAAAGGTGAAAAACTTTTTTTAAATTTAAAATTAGAAAGTCTAATAATTTTTTTCTGCGTAATAGGATTTTTAAACTGCCAACTAATTCCAAATAGCAATTTTATATGAAACATTATTTATGTAAGCATATACAGCTTTAAAAATTATCGGTACTTCCGTATTAGCAGGGCCATAGCTAAGGCGCTATGGGCGGTTCAACTCCCCCTAAAATATTTTGAGCCCCCCCCCCCCCCCCCCCCCCCGGAAAAGATTCCAAGGTCACTCAATGAATTTCTGTTCCGAAAATTCAAATGAAATATTGTTTAAAAATCTAATTTAGTTTTGAAACCTTATCACAGTTTTGCAGAGTTACTAAATTGTAACTAAAATAAGTGTTTCAACACTCCCTCATCTTATTTCTACATATGAAGCTAACATGATGGGCTATTTTGCACCAGTTATACACTCAAAACTTTCATCATCATATACTTTTCTAAGCATAAAATGAAGTTATTTTAACAGAAACAGAAACCTACAATGTGAATATGCACTTATTTATCTTTCTGCGTAAGAGAGAGAGAGAAAAAAAAAAAAAACTATGAGCCCCCTTATATTCTCTTTAGCTCTCCCTATTGTTACTACTACGGTCCTGCGAATTAGACGCAAGATAGCAGTTATTAGCCAAAGATTTCGCCAAAGAATAAAATTGCATTCTCAGTTTTTAAACACAACTAAGAAAATATGACACCCAGATATTCTTTAAAATACATTTTTGTAAAGATTAATTGATGTATCTTTTGTAAAGTAAGTTTACAATGAACTAAAAGTCACTAAATTCATAGAAAAAAAAACGAAATAAGACCAACAACATTCACCGGGTTTTATAGCCGCCGATATATTGACATAACAGGTTTTTAATTACTATTTTTTTCAATTGCTATGAAAATATGACAACTAAAATATACAGTGATCTGTTATTTTCCATGGAGAAAAGAGATAGATGGGAGGTGTAGTATGCGATTAAAACGGTTTGATGGGCGTTATTCTTCCAATTTAAGTCTCTCATTCGACCCAAACAAAACAATCACATGGAACAGATACCGAATTTTTTAACATCATTTTTTCTCTAAATGAAAAAGATCTGAATATATTTTAGCATTATAAAATAGCATTTCATTGTATTATGAATTAAAATTGCATCGCTAAAAGTTTTTCTTTTTCGCACGCCATTGTGTTTGATGCAATGCAGCGAATTTTAGGATTACATGTTTGGCGTCACCTCCAGCCACTAAACTGCATCTCTATTTTTTTTTCTTTTTTACTCTATGATTATTTTCCCTCTCTTTCCCACATAGATGTGATACTCAAGTTGCCACCATTAGAGAAATTGAACCAAAAACTACAAAAA
This sequence comes from Maratus speculifer, assembly GCA_964019185.1. Lineage (NCBI taxonomy): Eukaryota > Metazoa > Arthropoda > Arachnida > Araneae > Salticidae > Maratus > Maratus speculifer. Next base: position 239,157,458 of record OZ025294.1, on the reverse strand, counting down.
AATTAATATCTCAAAAACAAATTGAGATACAGTTTTCTAACAAACGGCATTTAAAAGTGCATTTTTTTCTCTAAACGATGGTATAAAGATTGAAAACGTTCAATGTCTAAAAGTTCAGAAATTTACAATAGTGAAAATTGCAAAACCGAAATTTCATCAAAACGTGTTGCCATTCAAAACATGACGTATGCGTTACGCACAGATACGTTTGGCCTTTATTATATAGATTTTGCCCACTTGTCTTTTACTTTCACTACTTTATACAAAGATCCAGCATTCTGGTTGCTGTACCCAGGTCAAAATTCATGCTAGTACCAGCAACGAAAACATGCTAGTTATTGCTATATATTGCTTTGCCTGCTAGATTTTCCTGCTATTATATGTTTGAAATTGGTAGCTAGCATCACATGCTATATAGCTAGCTTACACAACTATAGCATGGCAAGCTATGTACAAGCACCTTATGCTTGTTTGCTATTTAAGCTTCTTCCAAAGCATACAGAGGTAGGTACCTTAATATGCTATAATATGCTCTTTTATGCTTGCCAGCATAACATGCTAGGCAGCCAGTTTCGAAAGAAATAGCATGAAAAGCTATGTTCAAGCATCTTATGCTTATTTGCTGTTTAAGCTACCTTAAAGCATGCAGAGTTAGGTAACTTAACATGCTATAATATGCTTTTTTATGCTCGCCAGCATAATATAATATGTAGCCAGTTTAGAGAGAAATAGCATGATACGCTATGTACAAGCATGTTATGCTTATTTGCTATTTAAGCTTTCCAAAGCGTGGAGAGCTAGGAACATAAATCTGCTAATATATGCTTTTTAATGCTTGCAAGCATATGCTATGCAGGGAGCTTTTGTAGAAAATAGCATGGCGCACTATACGGATAATTAACTTACCTTTTAATTGATCTTTTAACTCATCTTTTTCTTGGCGTTAAATTACTTTAAATTACTTGAAAATTATAAATTTACTATGCCTTTAAGAATAGGGGCAAAATAGATTTTTTATAGAATTTAAAAAGCGGGGCAGGAAGTAGTAGAGGTCTGCACGGGCTCGGGCCGATTTCCAATAATGGCATTCGGGCCGGGCTCGGGCCTTACTTCTGAAGACTCGGGCCGGGCCTAGTCACTAATCTTTTCGGGCCGGGCTGGGCTCGGGCCTTAATTTTTTTGCTGGAGTATCGGGCCGGGCCTAACTTTTTTTTTTTCGTACGAAGCCGAGACTGATTCCATTCTTCCTAGTTTTCATGGACCAAAATAATCAGTTCCTATTGAATCTTCCTATATGAAAATCCTTTGCTCGACTTTTTATAAATCAGTAATATTTGGCTTTGTCCAAAAATTTCTGCAAAAAAAGCATATACTTTTAAGCCGTCATTATTCTACAATTAAACATTAGAATTTATTCCTTTTAAAGAATCGTAGATTACTAGGCGTTTTAAAATAGAATTAAACACACACACACACAAAAAAAAAAAACACATGATTATGACGGAATTTTTTTTTAAACTGAAAACAGAAAGTTTCTTTTAAAATGTTCATCCATGCAAAATGAATACAACAATACGGGAGAAAAAAATATATTAAACATTTACATCTGTTAAGAAGGGAATGCATTTTTTTTCGTTCCAAAGCGATTTCGTCTTTGGAAATTTTACCATATACCGCTTTTACGATTTTTTGTCTCCATTCAGGGTTCGATTTAAGCGGTATCGCATCACAATTTGCAATTCAAATTTAACTAAAATGCGATCCAAGAAATGCATTAAATCGCAATCATTGTGATGCATATTTCCCACAACCTTTGTTATGCCATGTACACTTAAAGTTAAAATTTACACGACATACGTTGTGTTTTCACTCTCCCCAAGTATTTATTTACAATGGAAGTACAGCGAGACGCCATTGCTGGGCACAGTTTTCCCAGTATAGCAATTACTGCTATGCAACATTCTTTTTCTAAATCGACCCCTGTCTCCATTACAGGGAATATGGATTAATAATACTAGTGATAACTGAAACATTTACATACAACAAACAAAGATTCATTTAAAAGCATAAATATCGCAGCCTACGGCACTTCTGCATAAATGGAGATAATAAACATGGGAAAAAAAAAAGACTAATATAATTTTTTTTGGTCAGAATTCTTCCATAAGATTAAAGATCAATGTACTGTAGAAATTCACTCGAGCCGGGCCGGGTTCGGGCCGAATTTTAAACTTTTTTTCCGGACCGAGCCGAGCTCGGGCCGAAATTTTAACTTTCGGGCCGGGCCGGGCTATTATTTTTTTCGTTCGGGCCGGGCCGGGCTTGGACTGAAATTTTAACTTTCGGGCCAATATTTCTTTCGTTTGGGCCGGGTCGGGCCCAGGCTGAAATTTTAACTTTCGGCCCGGGCCCGGGCCTGGAAATTTCGGCCCATGCAGACCTAGGAAGTAGAATAGTTGTCATCACCACGTGGAAAAAAAAAAAAAAAAAACGCTGCTTTATGAATAATGTTTTAACAAACTTTAAAAAATAATAACAATTAATTTTTAAAGCCCCCCGGCCCCACCAAGGCTGAGAGGTACTGACTTCTCAACTGATATACGGCAGGTGCTGGGTTCGAACCCAAGCCCGGCTGTCGGCCTAACCATTCGGAGTTTTCGTGGTTTTCTTCGAATTTTGCGTAAATACGGGCTAGGTTCCCTTAGAAAGACCCCCCACGAAGGGCACCTCTCCCTGGGCCTATATCCCTCGAGTAGATAATCCGCCGAGACAAAATAAACCAAACCCCCTCCCCCCCCTCCCTTGATTACAAAATGAATGGAAAATCAGATCTGCACATTCTCTTAGTATTTAATTCTTTTTAGTTACTCGAAAAGATTAAATTTTCTGTGTTTATTAAAATAAGAAGGGGAAAATGTGCTTTTTAAATTTCAAAATCAAGAGGCATTAGATCTTTGGGGTACTACAACATAAATTCAAAACTTTATTCGTTCACCCATTTGAGATCAAATTTTAGCACATAAATATAAAACAAAATCAAAATTAATTTCCATGGATGATTTTGGGAAATGTGAGTCTTCCCCATCATAAAATTCTTAGTCATCAATTTTGATAATGTTTAATTATCTAAAATTATTTAAAAAATAATAATAAAAAGTGTTTTTCAAAATCCGTAAAAAATAAAATTTAGTCACTTAAATTTCAGTATTCAAAAAAGCACTTTTACATTTAAGAAATATGTTTACAATAATCGACTTAAAAATATCCATAATCCATTCCACACCCTCCTTCCTTAAAAATCCCCACCTTAAGCTGAATTTACCTGATATTTATTCTATCAAAAATACACTTAAAAATTGTTTATTTTTGCACAAAAATTAATTCAGAACATGTTCAATTTATTTATAAAGCAAAAAAAATATTTTAATATTAAGGTTGAATTAAATCAATCAAGCCATATTCCATGCCTGTTTGTAATACTTGATTAAATCCCCTGAAAAAATAAATCTTCATTTTTTAAAATAAGTTATAATAGTATATAAATTATAATCACCGATTAACTTCATAAGTATCCCATGAGCCATTACATAGAATTGCTTTTAACTTTCAAATATTTTATTCTTTTGTGGATTTACTCCTATAATATTTATAAACTATAAAATCATCAAAAAATGTTACCTTTTTTCACCCCTTGCACATTTATTCCTATCCATCAAAAAAGAATTTTGTTAAAAAATCGCGAAAAAACGACAAATTTTGTTAAAAGATCACGAAAAAACGGCAAATTTTATTAAAAGATCGCAAAAAACGGCATATTTTACTAAAAGATCGCGAAAAAACTGCACATTTTGCTAAAAGATCGCGAAAGAACTGCACATTTTGCTAAAAGATCGCGAAAAAATGGCACATTTTGCTAAAAGATCGCGAAAAAAACGGCACATTTTGCTAAAAGATCGCGAAAAAAATGGCAAATTTTGTTAAAAAATCATGAAAAACGACAAATTCTTTAAAAACATCGTAAAAAACAGAAAATTTTGTTAAAAGATCATGAAAAAAGACAAATTTTGTAAAAAGATTGTAAAAAAAACCCGGCAAATTTTGCTAAAAGTCACGAAAAAAAAAAATTTTATTAAAAGATCGCAAAAAAGGTAAATTTTGTAAAAAGATCGTAAAAAAACGGTAAGTTTTGTTAAAAGATCGCGAAAAAACGGTAAATTTTGTCAAACGATCGCAAAAAGACGCAAATTTCAAAATAGGGGCGCGAAAAAAAAAAAAAAAAAAAGCACATAACTTTGTACCGGGAATGGAATTGCTCCCCCCTTTCTCCCACTTCGTTGTAACCTTTCAGAACATTTGCTGTGAATTTCATATTTTTTCACCTCTGTGATTCTAATCAGATTTTTCACAAAATCAAGAAAAATTGAATCAGTCATTTCGGAAATTAAAAAAATCGGTCAAAACTCCGAAAATTCGAATATAAAACGTATCGCAAATTTTGACAAATTATTGGGGGGGGGGGGGGGGAATGCAAATTTTGTTATAGAATCGCATGAAATAAACGAATTCTGACCAGAGAATCGTGAAAAGACACGAATTTCGTTCAGGGATTACGATAAAAAAAAAACGTGAATTTCGCAGAGTGGCGAAAAAAAGTTTCTTACACAGCCCTTTGATATAAAATGTGCATTTTTACGAGGCATTTTGATGAAATTCGCGCTTTTTGTCTCTATACTTAGATAAAAATCGCGTTTCTTCAACGGCCTTTTGAAAAATAGCAATTTTTTTTTTTTAGGTCATTTGACGAAATTAGTCTTTTGTCCGCGGTCATTTAACAAAATTCGCGTTTTTTCCGTGGCTCTCTAACAAAATTTCTATTTTACACCGGATACCCTGACAAAATTGGCATCCTTTCGATGGCTCCTTGACGTTCTTCGAAGTTTTTTTCCGATTCTTCAAAATTCACACTTTCGTCTGCTGCATTTTGATGAAATTAACGCTTTTTCGGCGATCCTTTGTCGAAGTTAGCGTTTTTCTCGTAATTCTAAAACGAAATACGCTTTCCCCCACAATTCCTTGATGAAATTCGCGTTTTTTTCTTTCTTTTCATTTCTTTTTTTTTCTTTTGTGTGCGTGTGTGTGATCGATTGACGAAAATTTTCGGCAATCATTTGTTGAAATTCGCGATACTTTTTATGCCTCAATTTTCTGATCCATGACATAAAAAAAAAAAAAGAACAGAATGTTTTTAGTTCTTGGAAATTTCGGAACAAACTCTTATAAAAAAACTTGACCTGTCAAAGACTTGTCTACCGCAATGCACGCTTTGAGAACGCGCGGTCTTAAATGTATGAATGAGAAGACAACTAGCAGGCGCGCATTCAGTTCGGACGCAACAGCAGTAAGGGCGTTTTTTCAAATCAGGGGAAAGAAGGGCGCTATTTTTTTTGAATGAGCGGCAAGAGGGGCGGTAGATTTTTAATGATGAGCAAGAGGGGCGCTATTAACTAAACTATTAAACTAAACTTATTAACTACGCTATTAAACTAAAGGGCGATTTGTTGCTTTCGAATCAAGCTTCACAGCTACTAACGTCCAGATGAAAGGAAAGCTTCATAGAAAAGTAAAAAAAAAAAAAAAAAAGCATGCCGATTTGTAGTAATTAACTCCAGAATTTCCGGGGCACTTTTAGTAAAATCCCCGGAACACAAACAGGCATGATATTCTAAATATTCATTTACCATTAAAAAACTCTTACAATAAATTAATCTTATTGATTAAAACTTAGAGGAATTTTAACTGCATCGAAATATTGACGCACTGTAGAATTAGCTTCTACAGCCATCAATCGCAATTACAGGGTTTCAAAAGCAAGTCCTCACTGGCAAGGTCAGCAACATGCGCGTCTCCCACACCACAGGTAATGGGTTCGATCCTTCGCCGGGGAAGAAAATCTGCAGCAGTTTCTCCCGAAAGTATCCGTAGTTGCTTCCGGAATAGTCAATAGATGGCGCTACCAACGTCTTTTTTTTAACTAGCAACTGATGCTAGGAATTTAATGCTAGAATAGCAAAAATTAAAAGCAGATGATGGTAGAAAAATAATGCTAGACTAGCAGAAAGTACAAGCAAGTGATGGTCTTGATAGCCTGCTACGCCAGCAACATATTCAAGCAACACATGCTGGAATAAGTATGCTAGCCAAGCATTAAAGTGGGCCAATACACACTGAGCTGCTGATATTTCTGGTAGAACCAGCAAATATGTTATGGTTGTTTATGCTATTTCACTTGCTGGAGATACAGCAATTAATGCTTGCCTAGCAAAGAAATACCAGCAGGAATTTTGACCTGGTATAGTTGCAATTTTAATAAATTTTAGTGAGAGAGTCCGCATGGTTAACACAGACAAAGCTACATTACATGGTTCTAATAGTATATACTATTAATTTTTAATAAAACATAAAAAATTAAATAATTGACACACTGAAAATGAATGAAAAGTTGCCAATGTCAGAATCAATTGCAAGGGCAGTTAAATCAAAATTATTAAATTAAATTTAGGGAGACTGTTCACCCTAGGAACCTACAGTGTATGTTTAAGTATAAAACCAGGGTTGCCACTCTAATCTTGAAAAAAAAATTCCCTGTATTTTCCCTGAACTGCAACGCATTTATTCCATGTTGAATGTGAAAAAATATATGTGTGTATGAAGACTAATTAAAAATGTTATAATTTGCCATTACCAAATTCCCTATGTTTTCCAGATCTTTTAGGATTTTTTTAAAAATTCCCTGGATTTTCTCTGTTTTGGGAGGAGATTTAAAATTCCCTGTGTTTTCCCGGTTTTCCAGGTTCTCCAGATGGCGTGGCAACCCTGAAAACATACTCAGAGAAAAACATGGCATTATGGGTTAAAACTACCGTTTTAACAGAGTTTTTGCTGCTGCTCGCCATTGCGCCAAATTATGACAAAATGCTTCAATTGGTGAGCAAATGAACAATCTGACTTGTCAAATTGCAAGTGCTCAACTTTTGCTATTTTTTTTTTTTTTGGCCTAGTTACATTTCTTATTCAATCTACTGTATGTTTAATGTTGCTTTTTATCTTCAATCACACCTGCCATTATTATCAGAAATACCGACTCAACACCAATTTAGTTTAGTAACAAAGACACAAAAGGGATTATAGGATAAGTATTTCTCTGTTGTCAGTTTATCACTGTAAAATCAGAAACAAAAGTACTCTCATCAATCAATAAATTGAGAAGAGTTTTGCTGAAATGCGGTGTTGAATTTGCCATCTATCATAATGCTTACCATTTTATGCAAAGCATCATTAGCCAGTCAACAATTTTTTTTTCTAACGGTTACAGTCAAAATCTCATATTAAATTGCTGTTAAAATAATGTTTGAAACATTTACATATTTAGAAGACATTTAGAGTGCACTTATTTTCTAATAGTTTCGGTAGCTTATAGTAGACTTTCTATTTTTTAAGCAATCACAAAAATATGTTACTAGAACACATTGGGAGGGGGGGGGGGGAAGGGGGGTTAGAATAAGGGATAAAAGTAGATTTTACAGTGTTTCATGTCAAATCTATTTTGTTAACTTTTTTTTTTTCATTTGGCTACTATTTTTTATTTCTTATTCACCAAATCGCTAATGTTGGTCAAAAGCCAGTGAGAATCCTGATTATGAATAAAATACTTACACAGAATCTTCTCCAGGCATAATCATTTCTTTATCACCCATTTCAATTTCAGCCATACAATCCCATGTCTTTGAGAATACAACTGCTCTGTTATGTTTCACTAGGGGAATTTTGCGACCACCTTCATTCTTGGTCATCAAATAAATCTTTAAAGAGAATGTACAACAGAATTAAGAATAATTAAGGATATTACCAATATCAATATTTCACACATAAAGATAAAAGTTGTAAACTTTAAGAATAATAACATATGATTGTTATAATTTAATGAAATTTATAAAATCTGTTTAATAAGTTGTGAATCTCACTAAAATAATAAAAAAAAAAATAAGGAATTTTATTTTCATACTTAAAATATATAACCTAAAGTACCAAAAAGTAAGCTTATGATAAAGTAACTTTATGGTAACAAACATAAATTTAAACATTGAAAACTGTTGTCTTATGCTTAAAAAACTGATGTCCTTTTTAATTGCCTCATGAAAAGTGAAAATGACAGAGAACTTTAAATATTTCAAAATTTGTACACTGACATGGGTAAAGACACTATTTTTGCAGAACAAGGTATGGGGAAGAGAAAGAATGGGGGGGGGGGGGTGCAAGTTGAATGATGCACAACATTCTTGATTTACTTTTGCAGTAAGTTGTAATTTAATTACTTATTGTTACTGAAAAGTACAATATCAAAAATTAAAAAATACAGTTGAACCTCCATAAGTTGACCACTCAAGGGACTGTAACTACAGTGGTTTTAATTATAAGGACAAGGCAAAATTGCCATATCTTGGTTACATTTGGCGGGAGACTTATGCAAATTTAATTGCTGGAAACCAATGAAAAATGAAGATTATTTTTGTTTGTTTTTATGGAAATATGTGGTAAATTTATATTCATAAAATGTATTATAAATTTATACAGCCATTGGTTTTGGACAAAATTATAAGAACAACTGTATTTGTGTGTTCTAAAAAGTAAAATTTGCATGTTTTTTGCTCTGCAAACGGAGCTTCTAAACGATATAAATGAGTAGTAAGCGTTTGGGATCGTATTATTCTGTTTTTCTATCATGCAGCAAGGTGCAAAGATTTTGGAATTTCAGAAAGGAAAAATGGATGCATTTCAAAATTCAGGACTTTTTGTATGCTAAATTGCTACAAAGTTTAATAGATCAAGAGCGGTTATTTACAATTATCTTTAAAATTCCGGTAAATATGAACTGCAAAGACACAGAAGCAGGCTATCTTCTGTTTCTGTATGGGGGGAAAAGAATGATAATAAGGCGAGATTGCTCCAAAAAACGGGAAAAAAACGTGAATTGAATTTAGAATGCAAGTGCGCAAACTGTTCGACGTGTTTTACAAAATGAAAGAAAAAGGTTTGCTATAGTAAACATGTGTCAAGAAAGAATGCGTCTTACAGAAGTTCATGACAGACTGAGGATGGAGTTTGCCAAAAACTGCAATACTATGGGGAAAAAAAGTGGGATTCTGTATTTTCCGATGAGAAAAAGATTAATTTGGATAGACTAGATTGTTTTTGCAACTTCTAGTATGATCTCCGTAGAGAAAAAACGATTTTCTCAAAGAATGTATTTGGAAGTGATTCAGTAACGGTCTGGGGAGGTTTCACAACTGGTAGAACTACTCCAATAGTTTTTCTGCAGGGTAGCAGGAATTCTGGGAGTTACATTGATGTATTGGGCGATAATCTTTTACCAGAAGCACCATTAATAGCGATTGGAGGCTATTTTTTCCAGCAGGACAATGCCTCGGCTCATGTTCTTTGGCTGCAGCTTTCCAGAAAATTAAGTAGATCCACTTTCTCCTTTAATTTAAGTTATTTTAGAGCTTTTCTTTGTGCCATTTTTAATGAAAATTTGCAAACATCCAGTCCATCACAATGTGACATGCAGAAAAAAAGAATGTAATGTATTTCACATGTGAGCAATACACACTGCTTTCTAATTCTGCATACGTATATCCCTCACTCCCCTGGCATTTGTTGACATTTCCAGGAATTCTCGATTTTCCCTCGCATTGTATCGTACTGGAAGTGAACAATGAATGGAGCACCACAAGGGGGTATGGCAAAGGACTGACAAGGGGTTCAAATGTTGCTCAGATAAGCCGAATGAATGATAAAGAAATTCCTGAAAACTGGATGAAGGAAAAACGGAGGAAAAAGCAAATTCAAGAAAACATCAGTGGTCCAGTTACAGAGAATAGAACCTACTAAAAAGTGGTCAACATACAATTTACGGATGTAATCAACATAGAGAAGTAAATCTCCATTGAAAATGCATTGTGACCATTCAAACTAATAAATTTCAGTGAACATAGAGAGGTGGTCAAATTTGGAGATTTTACTGCAATAAAATTTGCATACTTTGGAAGATCAACTAAAAGGGTTCCCTTTTTACGTTGGGTGAAGTGGTCATTTAAGAAGGAATTAAGATATTTGATAAAACTATTCATTCAGCAAAGTAAGTTTTAGGTACACTTAAAAAAAAAAGTTTCTGTTTTACTTTAATGACCAAAGATATAAAAATAAATTTTCATAATTAAATTAAGAAATTACTTTTCTTTTGAAGACTAAGAAGTGGATTGATTATGAGTTTACTGATCAAAATTAAAACAAGGAAATTCACTATTCTCATCACTTCTAATTACTGATTTAAAATTATTAAAATGATGATAATTAATTGAAGAAACACTTGCTACTAAATGATACAGCAGGGCTCGAAAATTCTAAAAATTTTAAGGTTCCCAGCTGGGAACCTATATGAAAAATATAGGTTCCCAGTTGAAAAGTGTAAGTTCCCGGAAAAATTTATGTGCGAGTATTTCAACGAAATTTGTTATTTTTCCGTGATGTTTTAAAGAAACCTGATAATTTATCGAAATATTAAAAAAAAAAACTTGTTTAAAAAAAGAAAAAAAAAAAAACGAAATTTGCCGTTTTTGTGATTTTTTAAAAATGAAATTTGCGTTGTTTTGCGTGATTTTTTGATGAAATCTGCTGTCTTTTGGGTATTTTGGGGCGAAATTTGTCGTTTTTAAAATATTTTTTGACGAAATTTGTTATTTTCCATGATTTTTTAAACAAAATTTGCCACCTTATTCACGATTTCTTAACGAAATTTGCCTTTTTTTGTGATTTCTTGACAAAATTTGCAGTTTTTCGACAAAATTTGTCATTTTAAATAACTTTTTTAACGAAATTTGCCTTTTTTTTTTTTTTAAAGATTTATTGACAAAATATCTGCCGTTTTATCGCGATGTTTTAACAAAACCTGTCGTTTAAGAAAAGAAAAAAAAAAAAAAACGAAATTTGACCCTTTTTGCGATTTTTTAATGAAATTCGCGTTGTTTCGTGCAATCTTGACGAAATCTGCTGACTTTTAGGTATTTTTGGACAAAATTTGCTAATTTCCATGATTTTTTTTTTTTTTTAAATGAAATTTGCTTTTTTTTTTTCGGGATTTCTGAATGAAATTTTCCATTTTTTTGTCAAAATCTGATGTTTTATTGCGATGTTTTAATGAAACCTGCCGTTTTATCGCGATGTTTAAACAAAACTTGTTATTTTTCAAAATTTTTTGTCAAAATTTGACGATATTTTAATGAAATTTGCGTTTCTTCCTGTGATCCTTTGATGAAATTCAGGCTTTTCCCGTTATATTTTGACGAAATTACGCATCCCACGCCCCGTTTAAAAGCTTTTTTTTGCGTCCCGTCAGCGATTTTTTGCTTAATTTATGCATTATAATGCGTCCGCAGCATTGCTGGCAGACACGGCGAAAGGTTAGGTTCCCGGCCGGGAACCTGAGTGAAAACATGTACGTTCCCAGAAAGGATTTCTGGGTTCCCCGGGATCCCGGGAACGCTATTTTTCGAGCCCTGTACAGTTAAGAAGCTATACAAAAATTAAAAAACAATGACTAAAGTACAATAGTATTAATTAAATTTCAATGTCTACATGAGGCTTTCAGTAGTGAAATGCATTAAAACTGCTAGTCACTCATCTTCAGAATTCCTCTTCAAAATGTTAAGTCTATGAGCATTTGAGGCATTTTTAAAATATATCCCCCCCAAAATTTTTTTTTTTTACTTCTTTTTTTAGTGTTCTTTTTTTAAAGAATGTGTCTTTTTTCTTAGTTAATTTTTTTTTTTTTTTTTAATCTGCACTTAATTTTACATAAAATGTTAAAATTTTACCCCCAGTTTATCAATACAATCGAGCACCAATTAACTAGATTGCACAATTAAGCAGATAGATCAATACTCATACATTTTTTTCCCCGTCTTCTATGAACTTTTTGAAGCAAAACTCCTTTTAGAGTGGCTGGATGTCACAAAAGTTAACCATTATATAACCATTTCTTAATTCTGAAATAATAAAATCAGAGAGATCAATGCATAAAATCAACTATTTCTGGAGCCCAAGAAGTTTCTCTTCTAATGTGCAAGGACCCCACACGTTTTGTTTTTTAAATTTTCTCACCTAGGAAAATCACTCTTTATCTTCAATTTCTCTGAAGAGATTCAAGAAATTGCCTTTTTTAACCCCTGGTGTCCTTGGAAAGAGGGACCCTCTCCTCACTCTTCACTTGCATTTGTTTGTACAGTGTATGTATATATACAACCAGAAGCAGAATTTTCTGGGCCAGTCTGCAGCATATAAAAATTTACCTGCAACCCAACAATGCTAGACTAACCCTACTAAAACAGCAATATCACAAAAAAAAAAAGCCTTTATAAAGAAAATTTAATTAAATTATGAAATAAATACCATAAATCTAGAGATTTGATATAAATTTAAGCATTTTTTTAAAGGCCAGTCTTTCTTTTATAGCTAATAGATTAAAATAATCTGCAGGGTCTGATGCTGTGCTTATCAGTTTCTGCTACCAGGTATATACATGCATTAATTTGTATATATACTTCTATGTATAACTTTGTATAAATCTTGTAGGGAAAAAAATTAAAAGAAATATTAACTTCTAAACACACCATTCATTAATATGCTAAAATATGCACTACTACAATTGCCAGTCCTAAGCCTGGAAATAGTGTGAATGGAAGTTACCTAAAAATTATTAACATTGAGTATTTTTTTATGTTGTCCAGTTATTTTTTTCTTAAACCAGATCGATCTCAGTTGCGACCGGTCTGGATAATTGACACTCTACTACTTTTAAAAAACATAAAATAATAAATTAAGCATAGATTTTAGAAATATTTTGACAACTAAGAGAAAAGTGACATTCTTTAAGGGTTCATTCACTGAAAAAAGAAATTAAAAATATCAATTTCCTGGAGAGATTTTGAATATAAGAATGCATCAAATGCCCACAGACTTAACATTATCTATGTGAATTTGGAAGAACAGTAGCAGCCAAAAGAACTTTAGTTGTCATTTACATTTTAATTGTGCAATAATTTAAGAATACAATTCAAACTAATGCTGTAGCATTTCCTAGCAATTTTATTATTACTGTTACAATGACAACATAAGAATTCAAATTTGAAATGAAATGTACTCAAATACAATCTATTTGAAGTTTAAGATCTATCATACACAATGCTAAAAAACAAGAATATATTAACTTAGATATTTTTCATTAAGTTATGGATTGCCTAAATGAAAGTGGCATTACTCTAATATCGCACCCATTCGAAGAGAAAGATGACAATGCATGCTCCTATAAAGGGTGCAGAGCGCTAAGAATTTGTGTGATATTGTCAAATCCGGTTAAGTGCATGAGTGATAGTGTGGTAGCACATTAAAAGACACTGTTCCCATCATGGATGCCTCTACACAACATCAATGTGTGGTCCTGCAGTTTAATATTCTGATGATGTAGGGATTTTCGTAGTGGAAAAAGCAGTACTGATGACAGGTCATGACCTGGTCAAGCACATGTGGTCTTCCTTTACGAAAATTCCCATACTATTGGAATACCAATATGCATGATATACACTCTGAGCTATACATATTTTATTTTGCATTCGAGAACAGATTTTACTAACACTCACATTTTCTGCTGCTAAAAATTGCACAACTGTACATTGTTAATGTTTGGAGATATCCATGATGCGAAGGATGCCTTTTAACATGCTTTCATGCTATCACACACACACATCTGGCCGGATCTGAAGATATTGCATGCATTTCAGCACTCTGTGCTTTTTATAACAGCATACATCATCATCTTTCACTGCGAATGGCGGAGTTATTACAGCAATGCCACTTTCATTTGGGCAACCCTTATACATTTCAATGAATCCCAATACTAAAACTGAATAGCTAATTATATAAAAGATAAATTCACAAAATAAATTAGGCTAATAATTGGTGACCACTTATAAAATCTTACAGATGTAAAAATATCTTAAATAACACAATTGTTTAGCAACTGGATTATTTCTTTGGTTAAAATTGTTGACTCACTTGAGCATCTACAAAATCATGAGCTTGTGCAGTTCCAGGTTGACAAAGCATCATGCCTCTTCGAATCTCATCACGCTTGACACCTCTCAAAAGAGCACCCAATTGATCACCAGCCTGAGCCTCTTCAAGAGTCTGTTTAAACATCTCAATACCTGGATAAATTATGAAAAATGCTGTGCATTACCACTAAAAAGATATTTACTTAAAATAATCTTAACTCATTCTTCCCAAAGCAATTTTTTTTTCAATTAAAATCACAGATAAGAAAAGGTTGTATAGTATGTTAAAAATGGTAATACAAATGCAAATGATGCAAATTTTTAAAAATTTCTAGAGAAATAGCGTTTTTTTACATGCCTTTCATTTCCTACACAAAATGGAATATGATTATAGTACCAGAAAGTTTAAAAGTATTTCAATAATTAAATAAATAATCAGATACAACTGTTTTTTTTTTTTTTTTTTTTTTTCACATAGTTATTGTTAGAATTAAATTGGAAATTTTGTTAGTAAACTTAAAACCCCTTAAAGTAAAAATCAGGAGATTTTTGTTTAGAAATAAGATTTATTTTCAACACCGCTTAGTTTTTTTTTTTTTTTTTTTTTTTTTTAATGATAAAAAGTGTGAAGTGTCAATTTGGAATGCAACTGGACTGAAACAGGAAATGATGGTAGGATACATCTTTGTATGAACATTGTTAAAACCATCTGTCGTTACAATGAAGGGTGCTGATCCTATGAATTATAGTATTTTACTGTAACCGGTCATTTTCTTGCACAGGCATCTTTTTTTTTTTTTTTTTTGTTTTGTTTTGTTAAAGCAAAGTTTAAAAACATAAAAGTAAAAGATGTGTGGTCTAAAGCATACACAATAAATTGTGCTCCAATAAAAATGAAGTAAACAGGCTATGTTAAAGAAACTTTACAATGAAAACCAAATTTCTATGCGTTTGAAAATGGATCAAAGGACAAACTTTTACTAATGCCAAAACAAAGAGTTATGTTATAATATAATACAAGTTTCTATCAAAGTATACAGAGTTTTTTATTTTTTCTTCTTTTTAGAAAATCACTAAATTTTCAAATTATGATTTCAAACATTTTAAAATATTCCTTACTATGAAAATATTAAACAAAAAAATAAGTAAATTTGGATCAAGAGAGAAAAAAAAAGCAGAAAATAAAATGTTATATTAAGATTTGAAGTAAAACAAACCATTAATAGTAGCTTTGATATTTTTCTTATAGCCTATCACTTCACACTGCATGCCTTTCTTTATAACACCTCTTTCCAATCGACCTGTAACAACTGTACCACGACCTGTTCAAAAGGAAATAAATTAAAATTATTGTGAGAATAATTGCACTACAAAACAGTAAAAAAAAAAAAAAAAAAATCTTATGATTGCAAACTAGATAAACATTCATACAAAAATTTGTTTAAATGAAATAGAATAATGGTTACATTCACAATGCACCATACACACAGATACATGCTTTAACCCTTTCCAGCACAGTTGTCCCAATCTGTGCATATATATAATTGAAATTCCAAACTTGCAATTAGCACCAAGAATATTTTAATAAAATTTTGCTTTTATAATCAATTAAGGATTTCTTAATTTCTAAAAAAGTCGTTTGTAAATTCCAATGTCAGTCAATAATTTCTCATTTTATGAACAGAATTTGTCTAAGCCAGAAATAGTTAAGCACTTCACCAGCAGCAGGTATAAGAAAACAGGTGTTTTTACCCCAAATTTATCTGAAAACAAAACTCAGGAGGTTAAAAAAAACTCTTAAACCATCAAAAGTAAAAAGGAACCCAATTTAAATCATCTACTGTGAAATCTCCTAGTATGGTCACTCCGAATAATGGTAATCTGAGAATACCAGACATGTTTCAGTGTTATCAAATCTTTTCCATTGAAATAATATCACACAAAACCTCCAAACAACCAATTTTGAACAACAGCCACCCTACAGCTCAGGGATTTGTCCAGACTTTTCTCACGGTGTCCTGTTATTGTGAAATTTTTTCTTATATTTGTGAAAATTCTAGTAAGAATTTTGTGACTTTTAAATTATCGATGTCTTTGGAACCTCTGAATAATAATGGTAATCTCATAAGTACAGTCACTTTAATGTGCTCCCAGTAATCTTCCATTATTCAGAGGTTTTACTGCATATTATAATCTACTGAGCTTCATTTTGCTTATCTGTTATGTGGTGACTAAAATGGTATCTTTGTGATTCTACATCTCCTAAATTCTTCAGTGAATGACAGTCTAATGCAGTACAGCAATAGATGCCATGACACTATGGTTTGTGTTAAAAATATATTTAGAACAGATACTTCATATTTTGATATGAACATTTCAACTATTGTTGGGAATTTTAAGAATGCACAAATAGTATTTTCTTTCAAAGAACAAAAGTATTTTCAAGTGAATATTAAAAAAGAAAGAAAAAATTAACAAAAATTACATCAGATTTAAATGATGCAATTAAAATGCTTTATTTAAATTTTTATTCTTATGCTGCTAATAAGAAAATACCAGGAGAAAATAACTGCATATTTCACTGCTTAACTGATCTTGTTTAATCAGACATGCAAATAGACAGTAGATATTTAACAACAGCTGATTTGACCTTGAAATTCCCAATCAAAGAGAAATGAATGGAAACCTGTTTACAGGATGATTGTACTTAAAATATGATACATATATATATATACACACAGGAGTGGGGATTTTTTCAAAAATCTTACCTCACAAAAATTTATTTCACCAGCCTGCAAGATGCAACATACACACAGAAATAGTTATGACAAAATCGCACATGATTACAAAACCAAATTACTATTAATACAATTCATTTTCATAATTCTTTTTTTTCCTATAATATTAGGAAGTATATACAACAGAGGTAAGCTTAATATAAGGTAGAATTTAGTACAATATTTACACTATAATAATTTGGAAAGTTAAAATATCTAGATTAAAAAAGTGTCTATACTATGATGTCTCTATTGCCTATAGTTTTTCAAAAACTAAAAATGCACTAGCCGTGCCAAAATCCACTTGCCACTGACAAACAAAGTGATGTATTTCGCCCATCCTTGTATATATAGATAGATATATGTATATATTATATATAGAGATGGGAATGCTCGGAAAAAACCCGGAAAAATTGGAAAAAAAAAAAAAAAAATTTTTTTCAGTTTTTTTTCCAAAGGCTTATTTTTTAATTTCTCCAAACTGGAAAAATTGAAATTTCATTTGTAAAATAATATATTGAAAATTTTGTAATAGCTACATTCTCATACTTTTAATTTTATTTATTTTTATGTTGAGTGTCCCACATGAAAACTTTAATGTGGGTAATCTGATCTCTCAGCAGAAATCTGTTTGAGAAGATTTGAAAGGATCCTTCACATTTTCTTCTAGTTTGAAACATAAGACTTCTCGCAAAATTTCTCTTGGAAAAATAGACATTTCAGAAAAAAGTATGATCTCCGAACTGAATCTTTTACAAAAGCAGTGATTGAAGAAAAAAAATCGCATGCCATATTCATACAGCAGCTGAATCTTATCAAGTTGTATATATATATAAATAACAGAGTTTCCACACCACCTGGAGAACCTGGGAAACACAGGGAATTTTAAAATCTCCTCCCAAAACAGGGAATTTTTAAAAAATCTGGAAAATACAGGGAATTTTTTTCCCTACTATATCCAAACATTTTTTTTTTTTTTTTTTTTTTTTTTTTTCGGCTTTCATTTTGAAAGCCGAATATTATTTTATGATATTTTTTAAGATAAAAAATAAACCAGTGTTGTGTATCAAAGTTATCCTATATTTTATGTGTCCTCTATTTTAATATAAATATTATTTTGAATTCATAAAGTAAGTCGCTTTTCCTCTTTTCTTTTCTTTTTTATTTCTGCAATTTTTGTGATATTACGTTCAGGATAATTGATTTTTAGATAAGATTCTTTAAAATTTTATATATTCTTTAAATTATTAGATACAAAGTTTTTAGATATTTTAACATTCATTTACAAGTATTTTTTAGCAGAATGTTTGAGTATCACTTTACTGTTTTTATTATTATTATTGTAAAATGTGGGATTCAATAATAAGTGTAAACTTTAAAGGCTTTTTTTGTTTGCTCATACCATATAATGTATTATATTTGTTCAGTTAATTGGGTAATGAATGAGTAATAAGATTGGGAATGGAATAAGATGGGTAATGGATTGGGTAATAAAATGTCTAATGAGCCTACATACACACATAATATTTCTGCGCACTCAACATAGAATAAACGCATTGCAGTACAGGGAAAACACAGGGAATTTTTTTCCAAGATTAGAGTGGCAACCCTGAATAACCTTATTAAAAATGTCTAAATAAGAACCTAAATATAGTAATAATTTCTAAATCATAAATTCTGATTATATTTTGTATAACTATATACAAGAAGTTCACAATTTCACAAAAACAGGATTACATGAAAAAAATCTAGATATATAATTAAATGCAACTTCTCTTTTTAAAAATTAATTCACATGCAAAATTATTTCAATAATATGCTGGTTAATGGGAATGGTAAAATAAAAAATTTAACATAAAATTTGAAGCATGCATTTATTACTTTCTTCTATATTTACAAGAAGTAAGTATTGAATTCGTAAAAAATCTGACTTCCAGTTTTTGGTGTATTTAACGTTTTAGAAGGTCCTGAACACGATTTGGTGGTTTTTGGAAAATATCTGTCATTCTGTGAACCTGAATGTGACAAAAATTTTATGGACACTATCTCAAGAACTGATGCACATAATTTCACAAAACTTTAGATTCAATTACACCTTGATATAAACTCGAGATGTTTAGTTATTTGTGTACATCGCCCAACCGATGACGCTGCTATGCTGCATTATTCACGATTTCCACAATAGTTCTATCTCAAGAATTAAAAGACGATTTTTCATCAAACTACAGATTCAGCCAGTTCCTGATATATATTAATGTTGTTTAGTTTTTGGTGTAAATTGCTCTATAGGTGGCACTACTATGCTGCATTTTTCAAAATTTCATTATAGCTGATTGATTGAATGTTTTTTCAAGGTGTTGAATTTAAAATTGACCTCTATTTTACCTCCATAATATATAGTAATGTTACAAAACATGCACGGTTAGCATTAGAAAAGTACAACTGCGATCAGGGTTGGGTTTCTGATGTCAGAAACTGGTTTAAACCATCAAAAACTGGCTTAAACCGTCAAAAATGTGTAATGCCCTTTAAACATTTTAAGAACAAGTGAGAAACATTGAATAAGTTAATGATTTAAGTATTTTTTTATTTAAAATTAATTATACTGTAATTTAATAGTTACCAAAAAATTAAATTACTTTAATTGCAATAAAACATTGTTTTTTAGAATGTTCAAACAGAAGAAAATGATTTTGTACAGTTAATAATCTGGATCAATTTTACCCCACAGCATCCGATAGTACATAACCAATTTAGCACATTTATTTACATCCAAATGGTTTCTGAGTTTAGAGTGTATGAAGCCAAAGTTACAAAATACTCTCTCAATTAATATTGTGCTAGCAGGGCTTGATAGCAGAAGCATTGCTAGTAGAGCAAGTTTGGAGGCAGGCTAAATTTTCAGATTTATGACAGATTTTATTTTTCTTCTGGAAATGACAATATACAATACAGTAAAAGCGAATTTTTAATACAGTAGACTCCCTCAAATCCGCACAGCTTGGGACCAGAGATTGTGCGGATTTTAGAATTTTGTGGATTTCTGGTCATTGCTTTGTTTACATTTTTTAAACAGTAATTTGAGTACTATTAATAGTGCAATCGGAACTATAATGAATGCTTACAATATAATAAAATATTAAAATAAGTAATAAACTAAAGTAATAAAAATTTAGATTTTTTTTAATGATTAAAGTACTAATAGCAAAGGTCAAGTTAATAATCAATAGTGTATGATTAAATATTCATTATAAAGATTAAATGTATTTTTCCCAAATTATTCAACAAAACTTGCCTCATACTATTGCCTGTGCATTACTAATTCACATAAAAATCATAAAATAAGGATTTTTTTTCAAGTTTAGCCTGGCTTAATAACCAAAAATTCTTGATTAATGCATATATATATATTTGGTAAGAAGATTCTGGTTACCAGTGATATCAGCAATAGCTTGAATTTTTTCAAAAAAAATTTTATTCTTCCTTCATGAAAAAAAAAAACATGAATATAGAGTATTAAGAAAATTACAAAATAAAAAATATATGGAATTGATACAAAACTAAAAAAAAAATCAAATTTTGTCCCAATATCTGAACTGAGTTTCATTGTTTACATCCATAAAATATGTGCGGATTTTAGAGAGTTGCAGATTTCTGGTATGCGGATTTTAGAGAGTTGTGGATTTCTGGTATGCGGATTTGAGGGAGTCTACTGTATTACATCTAATGTTGTATATGTGTGACAGATGTTTAATGTGAAATTTTACAGATCAGTATAGTATTTGAGGTTTCTGACGAGGTTTTTGACAAGAGGTTTTAGCCATGACGGTTTAAACCACGGTTTTAACCGGATAAAACCGCACACTGTCAAAAACTTGCCAACCCTAACTGCGATGGAAGAAAATCCATATTTTATTGCAAGTAAATAAGTTCGAAATTATACTTTTCTTCATGATTAAACTTTGAATTTTAGTAGTTTTCTAAAGCACAGTAGAAGTTTATCTCTGTGTGTAACTGTTTTTGCTAATTCCTTAAATAGCGAGCATTTTCTATTTTCTATTTGTAGTTCTGTTTCAATAACTTTTGAGTTCCACTCTTAGAAATATGAAATTACCATATGGAAATATTATTGAATATGGTTTCTTACTCAAGAATGGAATATTAGATTTCAGGATAAAAAAAAAAAAAATTACGTTTAATTTAACTTTTAAAAAAATATTTTCCTGGTTTCGATGAGTAAAAATCTAACAGTCAATAAATCCTATGCTGTTTTTTAGTTGCAGACCTGAGTAAGCCAAACTAAAACTTAGTTTTATTCTAATTTAGGTTATAAAACTAAATCAAAACTTTTTTGAGTTGAGATTGGAAAGCTATACCAAAGCTAAACATATTTTTTAAAGGAAATAAAATTATAATTGTAAGAAAAAAGTGTAATAATGTAAAAATATACACTTTTTTAAACAAACAATGGAATTTTTTGAATACTGATATTGATAATAATGACGAAACTGCAACAATTTCTTTAAACTAGTACCATTTACTTAAAAACTATACTTATGTAAATGGAATGCATAATTTATTTCCTTCCAAACTGCAGACATATTGGCTCAGGTTCTTACATTAGGTCAATTGGTAGTTAAACATGTAACTGAAAAATCATTTCAACAGAGATATGATATAACAAACAATAGTGTTTTAAAAATTCTTAGGCTGTGGAAAAAAAAACTGAGCTTTTAAAAGCAGGCTTTGCTACTTTCTTTTTATTTTGTAATACAAAGTGAAAATAATTTTCATTTAATACAAATAAATAGGGGAAAATGTTTATTATTTAATATTCTCTATGAAAATAAAATTTTTTTGGGAGAAACAATCGTAAAAAATCAATTTTTCCAACTTTTCTGTGGTTTTTTTTTTCTGAAAAAAAAAAAAAAAAAAAAAAAAAAAAAAAAAAAAAAACCAGTAAAAAACCAGTTTTTTTCCGCTACTTATATTTTTCCGGAAAATTTACATCTCTAATTATATATAAATATTTTAATGTTTCACAGTTTTTCAAAACTTGAAAAATTAGCACGTTTTTACAGTTTGTGGTTTCTAAACAAGGGTTGACGAGCATAGCTTGTAGGAGGCAGTGCTCCCTAGTAATGTAAAAAAAAGAAGTTACAAAAAAATAAAAATAAATAAATAAATGAATAAAAATAAGGAAGAACTAACCTGGGATGGAATGAACATGCTCAATAGGTAAGAGAAATGGCTTATCTAAATCACGAACAGGAGTAGGTATATAGCTGTCAACAGTATCTAATAATTTTAAAATAGAGTTTGCACCAAGTTCAGGATCTTTACCCTAAAAGCATTACAAAGAAAATTTTAATAAAACAAGATAAATAATGTAACATGCAAAACATAAGCATTAATATTAACAACATAAGTCAGAAGCATATTTTCGTATCACTTAATGTTGAAAAAGTTACTAATATAAACTATAAGAAAAGTAACTATAAAAAGTAATGTGGATGACAAATTGCATGTTTTTAGTTTATGTAATATGAAAACTAGATAATAGAGAGAATTACTATAAAAAAATACAGAAATTATGATTTTAAAACCAATGTAGGGTTTTTTTTTTTTTTTTTTTTTTTTAACTTATGGAGCTTACAAAAACATACGAATTGTGTGTTTAGATTATATCAATTCAATTTTATGCAAATCAAAGCAGTTGAATGTATTAAATTCCTTGAAACATTTGTAACAAAGAAAGTGAATGACAATTTTTCAATTATAGGTAACATATTTCCAAAATATATTTTAAAGAGCAATATTATTATAACTCACATGTTATTTAATTTCATAAAGATGCTATGAAAAAGGCCTTTGATGAGAAAGGCCTTTGACCGTCTTCACAAAAATTTTGAAACTCATATGCACAGCAGATTTTGCTAGCCATCACTCACTCACACACACAGAGGAAAACTTTCTTTTATTACTGTAGATGCTGCTCCTGGTATAAATCCATCAAAAGCATGGACAACAATTAGCTGATTTTTAGAATTGTTATTGACATGGATTCCTGTTGTTGAGTTGTCTTTACAAAATTTTTTAAATGTTATATTACTATTCACACAGGTTTCATCAATGAAAGCAATGGAACTGTCAATACATGTTGTTTGATCGTTTATAAATACTGATTTCCCCAGAAAGCAAAATTTGTTCTTTCAACTAAATTTTTTTATCTGTTGAGTGCTGACACACTTTTCTCAACAGAAATTCATCAAATGCAGAATTTGTTGTGTAAAGTTTCTTTTTTCCATGGAAATCAAATATAATTCTTCCTTAATATGGGACGAAGTTTTGAGAATGAAGATACTTTTTTTCTGCTTAGTATAAAAATCTTGAACTGTCTGTCTTATAACATATTTATTTGGTACTTCTAGGTTATCCCATCGACCAAAAAATTATCTCCAAACTATAAGATTAAATGCCAATAATGGATGATTGTGAATGTCACATTCAATGCGATTCACGTGTTTAAAATGTCATTAAGTGTTTTGTATTTCGACTTTTTATTAATATTTTTCTTAATATTCTACTAATTATTAGTTTTTTCGTTATTTAAAATAAAAATTATGTCAACATGTATAATTTGGCTATTAGTTTGGCGATTTGTATAATTTTGCGAAATTGGTCGATGAGATAACCTAGAAGTACCATTTATTTATATCATCAATCTCATATTTTAAATGAGAGGTTTCTTAAGGTGCTTGCCAGGAGAAGAAAAATTTTTAACTCCATTTGCATCCAAATATTCTCATTTTCTTTATAGTTGACTCAGAAATGCCAGTCACAGCAGCAATTCTTTTACATGCTTGTACAATGAAAGTTTGATGTCATCTTAATTAAAATTTAAGTGTAATAAAAAATTCTTAAGTCTATACAAAATTAAATATACACAACAGTCTCATTCTTAACCGTAACTTTGCTTTGATTAGTTGATTTTTTTCTCCCAATATCAGGCAAAATGCAGAATGGCGGTTCTAAATGGCTATGCATTGACCTTCACCAGTGTTGAATTCAGGTGTGGAACAATGAGAAGATTCGAGTTTATTTTGTTATCAAAGGTGCAACCCCTCCCAGAACTTTATCAAGTTTGATCTATCTGCAAACTATT